>OZ007560.1:189083828-191583828 GCA_963931875.1 Pollenia griseotomentosa
CTTTGATGTATGAAAAAAAGTTAAGACATTGTAATTTTTACATGTATTAGCTAAATCTAAAGAGATTGCAATAAAAACGCAATGGGATTTGCTGTCTTGAGCTTCATCTGTAATGCTTTTTGATATGTCCTGGCATATCCTTCTAACAAAAGCGTTCTCATATATACAAACTTATGATCAGGGAAACCGTAAATATGCAATTATATGCTTGATTAACCAGGTGGCATAAAGTCATAAGTTTTAAAATAATAACATGAAAAATACGACTGTTGTGAATAACCCCTCATAATTTAGTGTGCTATTTTGAATTTAAATCAGCTGATTAAGAACAAATATAAAAAATAGATCTTTTCTTAGCATCAAAATATTTTTTAATTGTAATCCATGAATTAATAAATTAAATTAGATCTTATCTGACTATTTTCCATTTTTTAGACGCAAATCACAAATAAATTTTATTTTGTTTGTTTACCAAACATCAGAGTCTTAAGCCGATATAATTCGACGCCGCAAGTGTTTTGTTGCAAAAATTGCTAGCCGCAGGTTAAATTCGAATATTAGCCGGATAAAACTATACCATCAACGGCGATGGCTGCAAAAACTAATGCGGCTCGGCTCAGCCGCTCAGCGCAGGTCTGTTCTGATTAATTACGACAGCACAATAAACATAGCAAGCAAAGTTCTAATTATTTAAGATACTTTTTTATTAACAAAGCAACAACAATATTTTTAAACCATTGTAAAATGTTAGAACATTATGACAATATAACATGATAGCACACCTTGTGAATACCCCAAATATATTTATCCGTTTTAGAGCTTTTTATGAAATTTAAAATCGATTTGTTTGAGACTAATTTGCATATTTTAGCTATTGCTGCATTTTTATTGTACACATATTTCACGTTTTTAAAGCATATTTTTTATACATGTTCAGCAAATAAAAAAAAATTGCTTAAAATTCTGGTTAGCAGATGAATTTTCTGTTGCTTTAATTACGCCATTTTCATTTAATTTTCCTTTTACAATTTTAAGCCAAAGCAAGTTTTCGTTGAAGATAAATCGTCAGCTCATTATTAATTTAGCGCATATCATGTTAAGTACGGAGGCAATTAAACGAATGAAATCTAGGTGCTATTTGGTTTTGGGAGTTTAATTTTTAAGGCAATTACCTGAATGTGGTAATTAAGCGTATGGTAATTAAACTCAAGGTAAATAACCGTGAAAAGCATTTAAGCGTGGGTAATTAGCCGGGTTGCACTGTATTGAAATTACATATGTCATCAATCGGCATCAGAGAAACGACGAATCGGAGTCAGTTTAATAAAAAAAATTTAAAGTGCGATGACTCAGTAACATCGGAGAGAGGACACATTGGCCTTAATTTAATTAGAAACTGTTATTAACTTGAGTCATTGGGATTGACTAAATTCAAAGTGAGAGAATATTATTACTTACTTACCCGTTAAACATGTTTGTTTCACTTTGTTGTTGTATTCCGCCATTTGTTTACAGAAGAACTCTCAATTATAAGACACCGGCAGCATGCGCGGTATGATTTTCGTTATCATTCCACTTTGAAAACTTGATGTATTCAACTCAGTTATTTAAACAAATATAATATGGGAATTTTCGCTTCTTATTTAGCTTTTTAAACATGAAAATAAGGTATGTTTCTCTTTTTGTAGTGTTGTTGCTGTTTCTATACAAAACAAGCAAATCTTTTCTACCTGTTTTTGCATTTGACTTAGTTTGGCATAACGGCCTGATTTTTAACATGATAAATTTTGGATTTCCCATGCAACTTATAAAGTTAGTTCAAAGATTTCTTAAATCACGCTCCTTCAGAGTCTATATTGGTTCGACTTCTTCTTATTCGTATTCTATTGCAGCAGGTTGTCCGCAAGGCTCTTGTTTGTCTCCAATTCTTTATAGCTTGAACACTTCTGTACTGTGTCAGGTTTTGCAGATGACACAGCGGTGCTCAGCTACGAAATACTCTCGACAGATGTTTTAACTAACCTGCAGAGAGCTTTAAGGGAATTACAATGTAATTTTAACAAGTGGAAAATAATGTTAAATTCTGACAAAACACAGGCAATATATTTTTCCATTTGAATAGCTTATATGATCTATGCCTTTTTCAAGTAAACGGAGTTTACAATTCGTATGGTAAATTACTAGATCTGGTTTTTGTAAAAGAACCAGCCGATTGTTCCTTGCGGCGTGCAGATCCAATTACTGCACCCGAGGACCGCTTTCATCCTACTCTAGATATCAGCCTTAATGTTCCATTTAAAAGTAACTCCTACTCAACAAATCAACACGAAAAGGTTTTCTGTTTCAAAAAATGTAACTACGATGACTTAAAGCATCTTTTATATAATACGAATTGGCACGATCTTCTATCAATTCCTTGTTATACTCCAGCAGCTATTGATTCCATGATGGCAAAATTTTATGAAACTTTATCAAATTTTTTTAATGAATGTGTTCCCAAATTAGCAATGCGTACAAAATCTGGTCCTCCGTGGTGCACAAAAGAATCATCCAGACTTAAAAACATAAAAAATAAACGCTTTAAAAAATATAAAATAGCCGGCTTGCTGTCTGATTATAGCAGATTTGCGATTTCACGTGCTGAATATAACTTATTAAACACAAAGCTGTGCAAAAACTATATATCTAATATGAAACAAAATTTTAACTGTGACCCGAAATCTTTTTATAAATTTGTTAATTCTAAAAAGAAATCTGGTGGCTTCCCAAAAACAATGAAGTACGGAGCTAACGAATCGAGTGACGATTAGATAATAAGTAACTTGTTTGCTGATTTTTTTTCCACCACTTACTCTGATTTCCAATATGATTTAAATGAATACCCACATCCAATTGCATGCCACCAAATGATACACTTCTATCCAATCCACACAAACCAGATTTTAGACACTTTAAAATCTGTTAAGTCCTCATACCACAAGGGTCCTGATGGTGTTCCCAGTTGTGTTCTGAAGAATTGCGCACATGCAATAGCTACTCCATTAAGCATAATATTTAATTTATCCTTAAAATATGGTTACTTTCCTCAGTTGTGGAAAGACTCATTCATTATTCCGCTATTTAAATCTGGCAGTAAGTCATGTGTCACAAACTATAGAGGCATAGCAAAGTTAAGTGCAATCCCTAAACTTTTTGAAAAGTGTGTTACCGACAATCTCCTTCATCAAATCTCGTCCCTACTATCTTCCTGTCAACATGGTTTTAGAAAAGGTCGTTCACCAATTACTAACCTCATGCAGCTGACTACTATAGTAAATCGTGGATTTAATAAAAGGAAATTTACAGATTGTATCTACACGGACTTTAGTAAAGCTTTTGATAAAGTCAATCATAAATTACTTCTGATAAAGCTTCATGCTATGGGCTTTACACTCGGGAGTTTAAATTGGATTAAATCATATCTAACAAACCGAAAACAAAATGTTGTTTTAAATAATACTACATCAAAAAACATTAACGTAAATTCTGGAGTGCCCCAAGGAAGCCATATTGGTCCAATTTTATTTTCCTTATTCATCAATGACTTGCCGTGCGTAATTAAATATTGTAACGTCTTAATGTATGCTGATGATGTGAAGATATTTTATAGTTATGACAATAACATTGACAAAAATTTGCTGCAACATGATTTGGATGAACTATTTCAATGGTGCGTGCTTAATTTAATGGAGCTCAACAAATGTAAACATTTGCGTTTTTCAAGAAACGATAACGCTTTATTTGACTTTTCACTGAACTGGTTAAGGAATTCTCAGATTTTGGAATACTTTTAGATCCTAAATTAAATCTCAAGAAACACATATATATGATGGTAAACAAAGCTCGAGGTATGTTAGCATTTATAAAACGATGGGCTAAGGAGTTTACTGAACCAATCATTACTAAGCGGTTATATACATCTTTAGTCAGACCAATCTTGGAATATGGATCTGTCATTTGGGATCCAAGTGCGGATTATCTGAAAAACATTATTGAATCAGTCCAAAAACAATTCCTTCTTTTTTGCTTGGGTAATTCAACATGGAATCCTAACGTCATTATTCCTCCTTATACTACAAGGCTTGCATTTATAAAATTACCAACGTTGGAGAGCAGAAGAACTATGCTTAGCGTTTCATTTTTATTCAACCTAATAAATGGTGCAGTCTGTTCTGACTTCCTACTCAGCAACGTAAATTTTAATGTACCTCATCGATCAACTCGTTTCTACATTCCAGTATATCTACAAGTTTTACAAACCGTTTTTGTTTCATTACTATAATGACATTTTTCATTGTCATAATGAAAATTTAAATTTATGAAGGCATGCCTTTTCGAAATATTTTTATACTTTTAATAATTGAGACTATAGAGTTATTTAAATGTTAAAAATAATTTTTTTTTTCAATTATTGAAATATGTTGCTTTTATAAAAAAAATTTTGATTTCATAAATTTAATGGCATATTACATTAGATGTATGAAATAATAAAATCTTACAATTTTTAATTAGCAATTAAACATATTTTTAAGGAAACTATAATTTTGTATTAATTTATGAATATAGTTATGTTTGTATATTGTTTTTTATGTTCCCAATTAAAATTTTTTGTTTAACTTGGACAAACTTTAGTTTTCATATATCCAATGACGTAATTACGAAATCCAATGAATCGATTTTAACGAAAATACTTCATTAAAACTACGAAAATCCATTTGGACAATGAAACTTTTCATTTAACCAGTGAAATTTTTTTTATGAAAACGATTCATTAAATATATGAAGCATTTTTCTTTCAGTGCAGGTGCCAAAACTCTTCTTATAATCATATAAATGAGCTAACTTAACTTACACTCAAAAGAAGAATCAATCCATCCGTACTCAAATCAATCCGAAGCGGTATTAATAGTACGGTGAGTACGGATTTTCTTGAATCAAGTACAGAAAGATTGATTCAAGTACGGATTTTCAATCGCAAAATACCGAAATTATCCATATTCAATCCCGTTTTCGTACTTGAAATAATCTGAAAATGAGATTGATTTAAGTAAAACTTAGACTGAATCAATACCTAAATGCGCTTGATTCAAGTATTATAAAGTTGATTTTATCCCAAATTAGAAAGAAAAAACTATTATGATTGATTTACTTACCCGCATTACACCTTACAGAATGATAAAACACCAAAATCTTATGTACATATTTTAGCAAAAATATAAACTAAATGAGAAGCAAGAGTTCAAATTTACTTTTTAACCCTTCGTGGTACACATGCGTCTGGCCAGACCTTTTTTCAATGTGTATAAAAATCAAAACATGCGTAAGCCGGAGGGTTAAGCACAACGAAAAGTTTAATCTTTTTTATTACTTGATTTAAGAATCGTATGCCCAATTTTCAGGATAGTGATTAAATCTAAATTAAGTTAATTTGCATAAAAATTTAAATCGTATTTAAATACAGATTGATTTTTTGAGTTTTATCTTAAAAGTCTTATTTAAATAAGATAAAAGTATGGTAGCACTACTAAATACAAAAAAATATCATAAAAAAGTATAATTATTTACAAGGTGGTCTCAAAAACAGCTGATTGTTATTACTTTGCCTCTTGTTGTTGTATTGTCGTAATATTGAGGCCACCTTGCTAAAATATTACAATAGAAACTTATGTTGAAATTAAGTGTACCACATCGGTGAATTAAGCTTGATTTAAGTATTTAGTGAAGAAGAGAATTTTGTATTTACAACGATTTTAAACATAAATGTGTTTTAATATCAATCCTAAAAATTGGCCATTATACTTATTTCAAGAAATTCCGGGATTGATTTGCGAAAGTAATCCCAATTAGGATTGTTTTGAATACGTTTTAGTGTTATTTTGATTACGACTCGAACTTAAAGTAATCATAAAAAACTTGATTTATCCCGAGTGTTTTTCTTTCTGTGTATTTCTTACACTTTTTCTTCTTTTTCTTCTTTGGCAATCACACTGCCAATTATAGAGGATGCCCTGTATGTACTATCGTCAAGCAGTCGGTTGGACCGAAAACTAATCCCCCTCAGGTAACAAATCAAGTAAACAGTAATGACCATCAGGCCCCCCAGCCTAGTAGTAACAGAATTTCTTATGCTAACGTCTTAAAATCAAACAATGTACCAATGCAAGGCCCTTCGACAAGTAATGACGAAACTCCAGTTTCTAATCTTAGTCGGCTAGAAAAAACAATGAAAACATTAGTGCAAACAGTAAATAATTTTACAAACACAATGGGTAATATGATGCAGGAAATTCTTAGAATGCAATCGATGTTATTGCAAGCTGTACTTAACAAGCCATGAACTGTTTAAAAATTTGTTTTTGGAACGCAAACGGCATCCGCCAACATAAAAATGAACTAGAATACTTTCTCAAAAATAATCAAATTGATGTTATGATGGTTTCTGAAACTCATCTGACCTCAAGAAATACGTTTAAAATCAATGGTTATATACTATATGATACCAAGGACTCTCGAGATAGAGCTTGTGGAGGTTCTGCCATTTTGATAAAAACCCGAGTCAAACACTACTTAATGTGTGATCATCGTGAGGCTTAATCGAAACATAGTAATTTCATCTTTATACTCTCCACCTAGATTTTCAATATCAGAAAGCCAATATTGTGAATATTATAAATCCCTAGGACCCTGTTTCCTGGCCGCTGGCGATTATAACGCTAAACATACCTTCTGGGGGTCACGACTTATAACACCAAAGGGTCGTGTTTTGTTTAATACAATCTCTAAAATGAATTTAAATGTTGTCGCGAGCGGACAACCAACATATTGGCCTGCTGATCCACAAAAAATTCCAGATGTCATCGATTTCGGCGTGGTTAAAGACATCCCCACAGAAACGATTCACGTTGAAGCCTCATTAGAATTATCCTCTGATCACACACCTACAATTGTTACTATAACAAACACCAATAGAATTATATCTCCCTCTAGTTACATAGCGACGTCAGCTACACAAATAAATTGGCTAAAATATAAAAAATATCTCAGTACTCATTGCACAGAAAATATTCCGCTTAGCACACCGGAGAATGTGGATCTTTCTATTGCCAATTTTAACAGTTATATTAAACTAGCGGTTCAACATTCCTGCAATACCCTCAAAAAAACTTATAATAATAATATATATTCTACAGATGTCGAGCGCCTCTTGAATGAAAAAAGGAGAGTGAGAAGGGAGTGGCAAATGCACAGATCCCCCCAACTTAAGAACTTATTAAAAGAGTGCACAAAAAAGCTAAGAAAATTACTGCAGTCCCGGAAAACGGCTTCCGTGGAAAAATATCTTAAGGACCTGGATGCAACACCATAATCAGACTACTCATTATGGCGTGCAGCCAGAAATCTAAAAAGGCCAGTTATCATGAAACCACCATTAAGAAACCTGAATGGAAGTTGGGCAAGAAATGATAATGAGAAAGGAAACCTGTTTGTAAATCATTTGAAAAACGTATTTACCCCAAACATATCTGACGACATAGCGGACGAGTTACCACCTGTTGCTGCTAGAGCAGCTGTTCCCCTAAGATTTGAGATGAGAGAAATCGAAAAGGCTATTTGTAACTTAAACCCCAAGAAAGCCCCTGGTTTTGATAAGATAAGCAACAAAATGCTTTTGGAGCTACCTCGCATAGCAAAGAAAATTATTCTTTATATTTTTAATGCTATTTTACGCCTTGAATACTACCCTCAAGAATGGAAGGTCTCCTTAGTAAAGATGATACCAAAGCCAGGAAAAGATCACACAAAAGTTGAGTCATATAGGCCTATTAGCTTATTGTCTAATATATCAAAGCTATTTGAGAAGCTCTTAGCGTCAAAATTAACCCCAATTCTAAATGATAATGGGTGTATACCTAACCATCAATTCTGCTTCAGAAGAGAACATAGCACAATTGAACAAACCCATCGAATAGTAAACGCCATAAGAAAAGCCTTTGAAGAAAGAAAATATTGCTCCGCTCTCTTCATCGATGTTTCTCAAGCTTTTGATAAAGTCTGGCATGTAGGCTTGTTACATAAATTGAAGCTAAACCTACCGGTTAACACACACAAGCTGCTAGAAAGCTACTTGGTCGGTCGAAAATTTATTATTAAAGAAGGTGATTTTTTAAGTTCTCCTCAGCCAATTGAAGCTGGAGTGCCTCAGGGAAGCATCCTGGGCCCACTTTTTTACCTTATATATACCTCGGACATGCCAACAAATAATTACACCCTAACCTCAACTTTTGCTGATGATACAGCTTTTCTAAGCGTACACGAGAACAGTCGAGAAGCATCTCGATACCTGCAGGATCATATATTTCAACTAGAACTGTGGTTAAAACAATGGAGAATAAAGGTTAATGAGCAAAAATGCGTACATATAACATTCACCTTGCGTCGGGAAACTTGCCCC
This sequence comes from Pollenia griseotomentosa, assembly GCA_963931875.1. Taxonomy (NCBI): domain Eukaryota; kingdom Metazoa; phylum Arthropoda; class Insecta; order Diptera; family Polleniidae; genus Pollenia; species Pollenia griseotomentosa. The sequence continues at coordinate 189,092,320 of OZ007560.1, forward strand.
CCTATTAAAATCAATAATCAACTAGTGCCTCAACAATCGCATGTCAAATATCTCGGTATTCATCTAGATCGTCGTTTAACATGGAAATGCCATATAGAAGCAAAATTAACCCAAATGAAACTAACAGCAATTCAAATTAACTGGCTTATTGGAAGAAATTCTGTTCTTAGTCTCGATTGCAAACTACTACTTTACAACGCCATTTTAAAGCCAATATGGTGCTACGGTATTTAACTATGGGGCACTGCCTCGGCTTCAAATATCGAAAAAATTCAAAGGCGAAAAAATTCAAAGGCGCCAAAATAAACTTCTTCGAATAATCACAGCTGCCCCTTGGTATGTTAAAAACTCAAATATCCACAAGGATCTCAATGTGCCACTGGTAAGGACTATTATTACGAAGTATGCGGTAAAATATTTAAAAAGGCTAGAGTTGCACCCTAATCCACTAGCTCGAAATATTTTAAGTGATTGTGGCCACACTCGCTTAAGAAGAAGAGACACTGCAGCACTTACCCATTAAGATGAGCGATAGACACCTACATATGTGAACAGAACCCGTATGAAGAAAATTTTTGTCTGGCACTGGCAGGACATAAAATAAATTATTAGGATAAGATTTGATTAATTATTGTTAGTTCATATTTAATATATGAAGATTCAATAAATAAATTGTAGGGTAGCGCCATCTATGTGTGATGGTTACTTTATAATAATTGTATACGTACTTTAAGAATACTGTCAAATTAGTCGTAAGTAAAAGAGAATGGAAAATAAATCACTTCTTGTTTAACCTCCTAATACAAAACATCATAGTGGCGACGAGGATAAAAAAAAGTGCAGTTCATATACAATTTGTAAAATTTAATAACAATTTATAATATAAAAGTTAATAAGGGATTAAGCAAAATTGTTGGTGCATTTAAATTAAAAGCAAGATGGCAAAAGAGGAAAGAAATACCACGATGCTGCATAACGAAAGTATTTTTTCTACTTCAATGGCAACAGGTATCAGAGAATTTCGGCCAGACGTTGATAAGTGGCGTAATTGGCAAGAGGTCTTGGACTCACATTTTGTGGAAGCCGCAGTTGAAGACGACCGAATTAAGGTGTCAACTTTGTTGAAGACTGTCGGCCTAGATGCGTACGGTTTGCTGAGAGAGTTGTGTTTTCCAGAGTTACCTATAAAAAAAACATATAATGGCCTATGTGAAATGTTAAGCCAGCATTATTCACCAACCGTCATAGTTTTTCGGGAAAGACGAAATTTTTTCGAGGCCAAAAAGATGGAAAGCGAGTCGGTTGCTGTATGGTACGCAAGAATTAAGAAGTTAGCAATGGAGTGTAAATTTGGGGCACAACTACAACCATTTGTGCTAAATAAATTCGTAACTGGTTTCGAGGGTAAGATATATGAAAGGCTTTGTGAGGAGGATGAAAGTTTGACCTTGGAAGTGGCATACAAGAAAGCATTAACAATGGAAGCTAAGATATGCACTAATGAAGGTCAACAAAGTGAGGTTAATTATCTAAAAAAACTTTCTCGTGGATCAAAAAATTTTAACAGCAAAGAAGAAAGAGGCAGCGGCAATGGCAATAAGCAGCGGCAGAATAACGGAGCTAAGACGAAAAAAAAATGTGCACATTGTGGTTGGAAAAATCACGTGAGCGATAAGTGTAGGTACAAAAACAGCAAGTGTCATAAATGTAACAAAATAGGACATCTTGCTAGTGTGTGTAGCAATAACATAATTAACACGGTTCAAGTATCGGAAATAAATTCTCCAGATAATATTTGTAGTGAAAACTTAAATAATGATTTAAATTTTTCTGTATATAGTGTTACGGATGAGCATTATTCTGCACCATTCACCCTGTCGGTACAAGTAAATCAAAGAAAAATGGATTGTGTTTTGGATACTGGTGCTGCCTGTTCATTGATTTCAAAGGAAACGTTTGATAAATTTTTCGAGAAAGAAGACTTAAAGCCGTGCGTGGATAAATTTTGTGCATATGGCGGAAATAAAATAAAGGTAATCGGTGAGTTTTCCACAGTAATAAAATTTAAACAGCAAAGTAAAACTTTGCGTTTTGTCGTAACAAATACGTCTAGTCCGTCGCTTTTAGGCCGCGACTTCATGGTTTTGTTCGGAATCGGTCTTTCCGGCGTGAATGCAGTTAGTAGCATGAAAGAGTGTGTACAGGGCATACGAAAACGTTTTTTAAGCGTGTTTAAAGAGGACTTAGGTCGATATACAGGGGGTTCAGTGAAACTCAGTTTGGTTGGAAACGTAAAACCAATCTTTTGTAAGCCCAGGCCTGTGCCATTGGCATGGCGTGCGGAAATCGAATTGCAGTTGCAAGAATTAGTAGAAAAAGGGGTTTTAGTCCCCGTAGACAACTCAGAGTGGGGTACACCATTAGTCCCCATTATTAAGCCTAATGGGCAAATTCGTTTGTGTGGGGATTACAAATCGACTATTAATAAGTATGTGGAGGATGTAAAGTATCCCCTTCCTTTAATAGAGGAATTATTTGCGTCCCTGCGGGGTGAGTTGTATACAAAGTTAGATCTATCTAATGCCTATAACCAGTTAGTTTTGGATGAGGAGTCTCAAATGTTATGTGCGTGGAGTACGCACTTAGGAATTTTTAAAATGACTCGGTTACCGTTTGGCGTAAAGCCTGCGGCTGCAATTTTTCAAAAGGTCATAGAGAATGTCTTGCGTGGAATACCAAATGTAATCAATTATTTAGATGATATTATCATCACCGGCCACAATTTTACTGATCATGTCAGGACGATCGAATTAGTGCTTACTAAGCTTGAGTCAGTAGGTTTGCGACTCAACGAGAGTAAGTGCGAGTTCTTCAAAGACGAGGTGTCGTATTTAGGTTTTAATATTAATAGGAACGGACTGAGTGTGAATAAGGACAGAATTGCGTCAGTCTTGGGGGCGCCTGTACCCCAAAATATTTCGCAGGTAAGGGCTTTTGTGGGAATGCTTAATTATTATTCAAAGTTTATCCCCAACTTTGCACACAAAATGGCTCCTCTATATGAGCTTCTTAGAAAGGACGTCAAGTTTAGGTGGTCCCAAAAGTGTCATGAGGCGTTTGAGTCGCTGAAAAGGGAAGTTACGTCTGACAAAGTACTTGTTCATTTTAATCCAAAGTTACCCATTGTATTATCAACGGATGCTTCAAATCATGCCATCGCCGGAATTTTATCGCACGTATGGGCGGATGGGTCTAAAAAGCCAATAGCGTTTGTGTCGCGGGCACTCACACAACCTGAAAGAAATTATAGCACCATACAGAAAGAGGCATTGGCGATCGTGTTTAGTGTTACTAAGCTAAAACAATATTTAATGGGAATCCATTTCGTGTTAGAATCCGATCACAAGCCACTGTTGGCAATTTTTGGTGAGAACAAAGGGCTTCCTGTAATGGCCGCGGCACGCATGCAGAGATGGGCGTTCATTTTATCGGGTTTTAACTACTCTATGAAGTACATTAAGGGCACGGAAAATTCGGCGGACCATTTATCAAGAATTCCGCATAACGAGACCGTTGAAAATAAAGATGATCCCGGTTATGTAAACTACATTTGTGGTGACAACAAATTAAATTTAAATTTTTTAGGATATTTCAAGGGAAACTGGTCGTGATATAATCTTGTCAAAATTAAAAGAGGCGATCCTAAGAGGGAAAATTGACTTACTAGAAGGTGAAGAGTTTACTTCATTTAAATTACGTAAAAACGAGCTGTCTGTGGAATATGGCTGCATTTTATGGGGATTTAGGGTTATAATACCTGCTAAGTTACGTAACACAATTTTAAAACAGTTACACTCTTCCCATTTTGGGATAGTAAAGACAAAGGCATTGGCTAGATCATATGTATGGTGGCCTAAAATGGATGGTGACATAGAGGGGCTGATAGCTAACTGTGTTTCATGTAGGTTGAGTCAACAGAGTCCGGAAAAGAGTCCCCTTATACCATGGAGGTCTACGGATACGGTATGGTCTAGGATTCATGTAGATTTTGCGGGACCCGTTAGGGAATTTTATTTTCTTATAATTATAGATTCGTTTTCAAAGTGGGTGGAGGTATTTAAAACAAAATATATAACCACTTATTTCACTATTTCGAAATTACGCGATGTGTTTGGAAGGTTCGGTCTTATCGACACGCTAGTTAGTGATAACGGCCGGCAGTTTACATCTGAAGAGTTTAAAGTCTTCATGAGGCGAAATAATATTAAGCATATTTTAACGGCTCCGGGTCATCCGGCGACCAATGGGCAGGCCGAAAATTTCGTGAAGACATTTAAAAAGACATTGACGGGAAACTTACGTGAAGGGGAAAATCTGGATGATATTATAAGTACTTTTCTGGTTGACTACAGGTCAACCAAACATTGTACAACGGGGGAGTCTCCCGCAAAGTTATTGTTAGGTAGAGAAATTAAAACGCGTTTCAGTATGCTTTGTCCGCCCTTGGTAAAGGATAAAATTGGTCAAAGCCAATTAACGAACAGTAAAAATCATAAAGGCAATCGTAATACTGCATTTGAGACAGATGAGAATGTGTTTGTTAGAGATTATTCGAATCCGAACAAAGAATCATGGCAGGAAGCGACGGTCAAGGAACGTATAGGATCCCAGTCTTATAGCTGTGTGCTAGCCCGTAGTAAAAAACTAATTAAAAGACACGTAAATCAAATGATTAGCGGTAAAAATTAGGAAAAGGTGGATGACATCGAACAGGCTGCACCAAGTATTGCTATTAATCAAGACGTTACGAAAACAGACAACTCGGTATTAGAGGGAGATAGGCTAGAGAATAATGCTCCTCTGGATCCAACTGATTTAAATTCCCGTAATTTAAGACGGTTGCAACGTCGTAATTACAAGGAGTAATTTTAAATAGTTTTTTTTTATATAAATGCAACAGATATATATTTGTAAAATAAATATGTTTATATATAAAAATAAACCCTTATAAAATAAAAAAAAATGAATTTTAGGTTAGTTAAGGCTGAATGAACAGCAATATTTACGGTTTCGTACAGTTTGTAGGTCTGATGAAATTGGTTAATATTAAGTTAATTTTATAAGTATTATTAAACCCTAGGTGGGAGTTGTAGGGTAACGCCATCTATGTGTGATGGTTACTTTATAATAATTGTATACGTACTTTAAGAATACTGTCAAATTAGTCGTAAGTAAAAGAGAATGGAAAATAAATCACTTCTTGTTTAACCTCCTAATACAAAACATCATATAAATAATGAAAAAAAAAAAAAAAAAAAAAAAAAAAAAACTTTTTCTTCTTTATACTTTCACTATTTAATTTCTTCTTACTTACCTTAAGCGTCCCAATGGACCATATTGGTCTCTGGGTGAGCCTTTCTACCTAACCTTGGCTAGATACAAATAAAACCGCTTCCTGCTGGATATCGGTTGCATCAATGAGTCTCGCTGCTTGTTTTTCTAGATTTTGAACAAATTGTTCTACCTGATTTAAAAGTTTCGAAGCTTGGTACGAAAATTATAAATAAGAGAGTACTTTTTTTAAGGGGAACTCTCTTATGTGGCAACCTAGTGATGCGTGAACGTGTATTAAATGCTATTTGCGACCAAAGTTTTAAACGAAATATTCAAATCAGAACACATTTTTTTATTATAAAAATTAACACAAAATTTGTCTTTATTTTTATTTCAAAAATATCATTTATAAATCAATAATAATAAAACAAATTTTTTTTTTTATATAAAAATATAATGTTTTTTTACAATTTCAAAAAGTTTAAATAATTCTTTTCAAAAAAATTGCTTGATTGTGTTTAATTTTTGTTGTTGTTTAAAACCGATTAAAAATATAAAAAATATAATATTTATAATAAATTTTGTTAAACTATTTTTAATTTTTTTTTTTTGAAATTTATGAAAGTTTTAAAGATGAAATGATATTTTTTGTTTTGCTTGTTGGTTGTTTTTTAACTATAAACTAAAATAATAAATAGTATTAATAATATTTTTTTTTAATAATAAAAATAATGATAATAATAAAAGATAATGATTAAAATGACAATCAAATAAAATAATTTAAGAAAAGAGGACTGTTGAAAGTGTCAACTGAAATTGCTAACGATTTGCTTTAGATGTGTGAATGAAGTTTTTAAAATGTTGAAATGAGTGTGAAAACTTTTTGAACCGAATTGCGTTTTTGTTGTTTTCTGAAATTTAATCTGAGCTGGCAAGTTAAAGTTGCAGCATATGAAAATGTTTCGATTTGATTTTTTTTAGTATAATTTTTATAATAATTTTTGCTTAATTTTAAGGATTTTTGTTTCGTTTTAATATATTTTTTTTAAAGATCATTTTTTCTTGTGTATTTAAACATTTAAACATATTTCCACTTTCTTAATTTAAATATTTTTGATATTTTAAGATTTTGTTGTATAAATTAAATCTACAGTTTTTTTTATGTATATAAAAATAAATAACTATTATTTAAAATTTAAAATAATAATAAAAATAAAGAAAAAACAAATGCACAAAATAAACAAATTTAACGTTTTATTTTCTATTCTCTTCTACGTAATACCAAACGTTCGCTTTCTTCTCTTGGCTCTCTTTAGCATAGAATTTTAATATCATTCAGCTTGTTTAATCTCATTTAAACTACGACACTGGGTCTCGGCTGATGTTTCTCTAGAGTCAAGTTGTTCCATCTTGAAAACTTTGCTCTTCAGACCGCACAGGATTTCGGCAGTTGCTATACTCTTGACCGTACTCAAGTCCAGTTGAAGATGATTGTTGTTGTTATTGCTGTCAGTGTTGTTAATGTCATCTTCGCTGTCGCCATGATGATGATGAAGATGATGGTGGTGATGATGGGGTGTTGTTTCATGTTCACTGATATCCATAGGTTGCGGTTCCGGTTCTTCTTGTGCTGCTGTTGTTCGGGTGGTGGTGGTGGTGGCAGCAGCCGCTGGTGTCTTATTGCTTTCGGTGTGGGCCTGATAGTCCAGCTTTTTGTTGATGGTATTAATCAGGGCGCTACTTTTCATATCCGTGTTATTGTTGTTGTCAATTACCATGATCTCTTTTTTGCTGGGATTGTTATTGTTAATGTCATCTTCATCTCTAAGCTGGGATCCGTTATTAACACTGGCAACATCTGATTCTGAGGTCTGATCCATATCGACTGGTTCATTTTCCACAATTTCTAAGACATCACTGGGCTCTCTAATCATTTTTGTATCGCTCTTGTCATAATCATGGGAATTATTTTGCACTAAATTTAAAGCTTCTTCCTCTTCTTCGTCAGGATCGGCATGATTATTATTATTATTGTTAGTTTTCTGCTGCTGTTCTCGTTCCCGATCTCGCTGTTGTTGCTGCTGCTGTTCTCTCTGTTGCTGTTCCTGATTGGCCTTTAAGTGATTTTCCATTAGACGTATTTTGAAATTATTATGTTGTGGCACTGTTTCGGGTATGTTCACTTCTTGATTGTTGTTGTTGGTATCATTTTCCATTCCATAGCGTTCCAATTCCTTTAAACGTTTCTCGTTCAGTTCATCGCTGTAATGCATTAAAATCTTTCGTTTGGCCAAATATTTGTGTTGTTTTCGTGCCGAGTCCATTAATTTCTTGCTGTTGGTCTGTAAGATATTGTAGCTTTCCTTGTTAAGGACCTCTCCTATGCTATTGCTGTTGGTTGTTAAATGATTAAAGTTGTTATTGCTGACATTGTTGTTGTTACGACTGAGGTTTTTCATAAAGCTTTCGGCCAAGCTTGCCTTTGATTTGATGTGATCACGGAATGAGGAAAATGTCTGTACCGGTAAAGGTGTTGTGTTGCTACTGCTGTTGTTGCTGCCATTGTTAAGAGCTGAACCGCCGCCATTCATGGTGTGTGAGTCATGTAGAGATTTTCGGGGATCAAAGCCTTGTCCGGTAATGTTGACACTGTGGGTTCCGCGTTCAAAGTGACATTCGGTGGATTCGTTGTCGAGTGATGAGCTGCAGTCCTTGTTTTCGTCGTCCATGTTTTTCTGTACAAATGAAAGGTAGAGAATGCGAGAGAGTGAGAGAAAGAGAGAGAGAGAGAAAGTGAAATTGAATTAATATATTTTCTACTTTCTATGCCAAATTAATGTCTATTCTTTACTACAGAACTCACCTCTGTGTGTAGACCTTTGATTTTCATTGCCTCAGCCACTTTGAGGAAAACCGGCAAATCTTCATATTTCACATTTACCTAAAAACAGACCAATAAAAAATTCGTAATTTTCTCAAAGCCTGCTTCACGAACAAATCTTCTCATAACCTTACCTGACCACTGTACATAAAATCTAACAAGCCAGCCATATGACTGGCTTCGACATCGGCCATTAATAAAATGGGGTGACTGGAGGGGTTTTCCAAGAAGATCTGTTGGAAATATGGACTACAAACGGATAGAACCTGCAATACAAATATAAAATTAATAAATTGAATTTCGAATTTAGCTCAGTTCATACCAATTTGTGGGCCTTAAAGATTTTCCCTCCCGCTGCAATTGTAACATCTACCATTTTTTCATCCTTTTGCAGAGTATGGAAGCCACGACACATATTGCCATGGAAATTATTCCAGGACAGCAGGTACTGATCGATTGTATTGGGATCGGCGAAGGGCTGTTGGGAGTGTTTCTGTTGTTGCTGTTGCAATTGCTGTTGAGCGGCTTGATGCTGGGCCGTCTGTAAATGGATCCGTTGGGCTGTGGTTGTGGGTGTTGGTGTGGGGGGTGATTGTTGAGGATGATGGATTTGTGTTTGCTGCTGCTGTTGTTGTTGTTGTTGGGTGGGTGAGGTTTGTGGTGGTGTGAGATGTGGTGAATGATGCATCTGTAATTCACGACGACGTTCCTGCTCTTGTTGCAGCTGTTGCTGCTGTTGTTGTTGACGTTGTTGTTGCTGCTGTTGTTGCTGCTGCTGCTGCTGCTGCTGATGATGATGTAGCAGATTTTGTTGCTGCTGTTGTAGAGCAGCATGTAAACTTGTTGGCGGCGGCGGTGGTGGTGTGGCAGCGGCCTGTGGTACCAAATGAGCATGATGCTGTTGTTGTTGCTGCTGCTGTTGGGCGGCTTGCTGTTGCTGTTGAAGAAAGCGTTGTTGTTGCTGCTGCTGTTGGGCTACTGCCGCAGCTGCAGCGGCCTGCTGCTGTTGATGATGTTGACGAGCCTGTTGCTTCAATTTTGCCATATTTTCCTGCTGCTCCTGCTCACGTTGTCTCAAAAGTTCATCCTTGATTTTATACTGTTGCATGCTTAAGTCATCAACACTTTTGGACAGTTTGATGGCTTCACTGCTGTTGAATTTATTATTGGCCAACATGGGTTTTATATCGTACTTGTAATCGCTCACGGCGAATTTCTTTTCATTGGCGGCCCGCTCCTTTTGGCGTCTTACCAGTTCATCTATGTTCATATAGGCTCCCGAAGTAGCAGCCGCAATGGCCGATGCAATAATCGGATCATCTTCAAAGACACTGTCATCTATGGTCTCTTTAAGGGTCTTGGTAGAGGAAAACAAACGTAAAGAAGGATCATTGACCTGATCACTGAAATACACATCCATCAGCGTGAAGAAGGGCCATTCACGTCTTTTGGGCTCTTCGGACATTTTTATAGCCTTTGAGGCATTTTAAAAGATTTGAAGCAATCAAAAGAATTTAAAACTTTGTTTATTTGAAAACATTAAATTTGCTTTTATATACTGACCTTGTATTCCTGCAAAAGATTGTTCCACTTTTTTATTATTTTCGATAGAGGCAATGGAACATTTAACTCACGTTCAACGACGCTGATTTAACACAAATTGACGGGAAATGCATGAAAAAACAGATAAACGGAAATGAAATAAAAATGTTTGATGGTTAGATAGAAAGAAAGAGAAGAAAATAAGGAAAAGTTTAAGAGGAAAAATGTAAGTTAGCTGTTTTAGTTGAAAGTTTTGAATGTTAGTTTTGTAAAAAAATGTGCTTTTTTAAGATCAAATTTAAAGTTTTTTGATAATAAAAAAAGTTAAGTGTTAATTTTTTTTGGATAGAATTTTTGAATTTAAAATTTTAACTTACAGGGGTATTCTCGAAATCCAAAACGCAAAACGCAAGAATTTGCAAGTTGTTTTTAATAGAGAAATATTTGTCATAAAATTCATTTATATCAGAAATTTTATTAAAAAACGACGTTTAAAATTCTTTCGTTTTCGATTTCCAGAACACCCCTGTTAAAAAAAGGATGAGTTAAAAACGAAGGATTAGTTTGTGTTTGGTTGTGAGCGTTTGTTGTGTTTCAGTTAAGGAATTCGGTTAGAAGAGTATGAAATGAGATGGTGGAAAATGCAATCAATTCGAATTCTTCCAACTCATTCCGTTTGCTGATATTACAAAAATTTAGGTTTTAAATTAATTTTAATTGTAAAAGATAAATAATCTGTAAAATAACGTTTATTTTTATCTAAATTTTATATCAGTTAGATTTTCTAAATTTTCAATATTTTTTTATATTAAATATAGTGATTTAACGGGGGTTATTGAATCAAGGCCTTTGTTCAGATTTTGCGATTATCTTTTTTAACTACATTTGGCATCTCGAAAATAAAAAAACAATATGTTGATATTATAACTGTTGTGGTTACAGTAAATAAGTGCCGACGCACAAAGCTTGCGTCGTCAATTCTTGGATTTTAGAAGAAATTGCTGATTCACATGCCTCAGGTTTAGACGCTAAGACTGGAGTTTTTACCAGAGATAGAGAAAGAGAGAGAGAGAGAGAGAGAGAGAGGAAAAGGAATGGCATTTCCTGTTACCTTCTCTATTAAAAACTCAATAAATAATACATATATTAAAAACTCAAGAAATCTAAAGCGTGTGCACCAGCACAGGTAAAGAGAATAAAAAGGGGTACAGATTCGACCAATTTTCCTTTTGTTTTCGAATTCGTAGTACATATTTAATTTTAAAAAAAAAGTTTAAACAAAATTAAGAAAAATACCATCATTACATGAAATCCTTTCAACGCGTCATTACCACGTGTATACCTAACAGAGGCCTGCACAATACCATTTGAAAACACCTTAAAATTATTGAACATTTTTTCAATTTTAAAACTGTAGTGTCGCTGTCACAAAAAAAATCGCATTAAAGTGTAGAAGCAAAAATATTCACTAAAGTTGAAGCCAAATGAGGAAGTAAGTGTAGAAAATACTCTCAAAAATTAACAAGGGAATAAAAAATACAAGTAGTAATGACAGTAGGAATAAGAAATACACGCACTCTTTTTTTAAATATGAGTTTGGGATATGTGTGCACGAAATATTTTGTATGTTTATTTCTTTGATAATATTGTAACAACAATTCTTTGCAAGCACATTTCTGTGTATGCGTAAGCCACTTACGACTCACAAGTTAACATCGTAAACTCTAAGTATGCGTCCGCTACGTACGAAACACAAGTAAACATCACAAATTTCCGCAGACTACTTAAGGTAATTTTTAAATACTTAAAGTACAGGCAAAGGCGAATTCAACTGTAGGAGGTGTCGGAACCACAACAATCCAAAAACAACAGAAACAACATAGGGTCTTTTGGGTTTACGAAATATCACCCATTCCTAACAAATCAAAATAAATTAGTTCGAACTGTAAAAATCGGATGGCGTTTCGACACCACCTACAGTTAAATTCGCCTTGGTATAGGCAAACATTTTTTACTGTATTAAAAGCCTTTGAAAGAAAGAAGTACTGTCTGAAGTGTATTTTTTCGAATTCTTGAACTCTCACAGCAAAATTAAAACTGTGCAACGAACAGTTACGCATATCATGTGCTATTGTGGTTATAGCCATACTTTTTGTACACAAATTTGATTTTTATTGTGTGTTTGATTTTAAAATATGTATATTTTGATACAGGGGTTCAGCTTTAGTGGAAAGCTTCAGTGAGTCATCACAAAAGAAGAAAGCATTCACAATAAATGTTTGGCACACATAAAAAACGCGAAATTATTTTAAATACTTTTTTTGTAGTGTTGTTATGATCCAGTTCCAGAATAAATTTAAAATGTGCGATAACGTTAAAATTGTAATAAGAATTTAATAATAAAACATTTTTTCCCCGTTAAAAAACTGTTGAAAAGAAACTTTAACAATTTTTCGTTCGAAAAAGCTTAATCTATTTGATTTTAAGCTTTGTAGTTGGTGGATAAAAGTAAATATATTTAGGCAATTCACAATGTGTTCCTACATGAAAGAATATAACACTTAATGAATTGCCTAAATGAATTTCTTGTCGTTTTAGTTTTCCTATATTTTAAATTGTAAATTAATTTAAATTAAATTGATTTATTTCTTTTACGGCCCATTACATCAAGTTTAGTTAAAACTAACTACTACTTTAACTTGCAGTTAACAATATGTTTTTGGCAGTTATAACTGATACATAGTTAGTTATAGCTGGGGCCTGATTCTGGCAGTCGTGATCGAGTACTTTCTCGACTCGAAAGCAATTTAATATCTAATTATTTCAGTCAATACTGAACGAATCGGAATTATTTTTTCAGTGTTGTAAAGCATTAATTTGAGTTTCACAATACTGCAAAAATAATTTCGATTCGTTCAGTATCGACTGAATGAATTAGATAATTAATTGCTTTCAAATCGAGAACGTACTCGATCACGATTGTATTTTGTATTTCTTTTTATTAATTAGATTTTCTAATACAACAAGACACAATATCTTATAAATTACAGTATTAATTCTCACGACTGCCAGAATTAGGACCCTGAACTTGGTGAAATTTGCAGTTAATATAATAAGAAATATAATAAAGTATTTTACTTACGCCCAGGCATATTTCGAGGCATTCCTTTTTCCTGTGAATAGTGGTGAAAGCTCTGCCCTTAATCTGATCAAAGATTTGACTTTTTCGGCTTCCCCTAAAATAAGAAAAATAAGAAAACAAGATTAATAAGATAATTAATAAAAAGTTTGTTAAAACAAATTTGAATAAAAAATATATTCGGTACATTAATGTTGTGCTGAATATCTATATATATAAAAATAAGTTGTCCTAAGTTCGTCAATTTATAACTCGAGAACCACTCAACCGATTTTCAAACGAGTACATTCGTTGGAAAGGTCTAGTGAAATGGTTTGTTAATAGGTGGCGCTGTTGGCGTGATATTTGATGGTTTATTGATGGTAGATAGCGCTGGAGTCAAGTTATTAACAAATTCCAATCTCCAGTATTTCATTTTTTATTTTTAATTAGAAAATCCCGAGCAGCGCCGGGACCAAACAGCTAGTAATTTATAAAAAGTGTTTTATGTTTTAAAACTAGTAACAAAGCATTATTGTTATTAATAGCTTAAAGAGAACAGTAAATATCATTACAAACATTTTCAATTTATGTAAAAAATTTTCATTTTCAAAAAAAAAAAAAAAATAAATACAGAATAATGATTAAAGAATAATATAGAAAATTCCGATTAATCTAAACAAATCAAACTTTGGACGATTTGACTGGTTGTTGGCGACGGCTAATTGTTGACATTTGAATTTACGACTTTTTTGCAAAGAAGAGAAAAAGAGGTGCAAAAGAAATATTATTTTACATTCCAGAGCTGGACTGACTTTTTTTTTTGTTTAAAGAGCATGAGTTTTGATATATTGTTTCCTGTAATTCCTATAAGGAACATAGGGCCGCAAAAAGGATATTCCAATCGTCTCTTACATTTGTCATACGCCTTATTTGACTCCAACTCTTTCCTGAAGTTCTAATTACGAAATCGAGCTAGCTCCACCATGTATGAGCCGGTTTGCAAACACGCCTCTGCCTTTTCGGTCTTCAATCGATTGCCATTCTGGTAATTTCGTCTGTCGATTTCCTGTATAAATCGGAATTTGATGTGCTAGAGATTAAAGTTTCTTTTTCTTTCTGACTAAAACATGAGTAGGATTTTCCAAAGGCAACTGTTCACAAAGCCTTGAATGCTGTTAATGTTTTTTAGTGCAGCATTTCACAGATTTCACGAAAGAGTGGAAGATTCTAAGCTTTGTCTGTCTACTAACATAAAGGGAGGCAAGCCTGGTCAAGTCTGCTCTTTTTGCCCTGAGATGAACTAACTGGTTGGTAATAGGGCAAACCAGTTACACGAAATATGTTACATTTTCTATCGGTTGGTGTTGGAGAAGAAACAGCTTTGCTGTGGATATAATAAACTTGCGTTTATTTTCAGTTCACACTTGCCGACATTTCCTCGACCATTCCTATCTTGTCCTGCATGTCAGAATGCCTATGTGCAAGGAGACAGATATCGTCCGCATCGTTAAGATCTTCTAGATGCCCCTGCAGTCCCCATCTTCTTCCTCTGTTGTCGTTTGTGGCATTTAGCAGGATAGTGTCAAATATGACGTTATTTAAAAGAGGCGATAAAAGGCATCGTTGTCTTAAGCCTTTTCAGACTGCAATTTTATTTTCTCTTCCATTTCCATTGACGAAATATTAAAAAAAAAAATTCTTGTGGAACGATATTTAAGTAAAAAATCAAAAAAATTCTTTTAGTTAAACTTTTTATTAAAAAATTAAAAAATAAAATTCATACGAGTTTAAACACTTTTTGTGTTTTCAAACTAATTATTTTTCTTATAGCTTTCATAATCAGCTAACGTTGTTGAAAAAAGAGCGTAGTTTGAATACACATAAAAAAGTAATATGAAAAGTGTAAATGAGCTTCGTCGATTCGACGAACTGTACCCATCAAGGGTTAAATGCAATGAACGTGATATAGATACAAGAGTGCCACGATTATCGTGAGGCTATTTGAATGCTCAAGGCAGGACCTACCGGCTTCTTGTTTTTGTCGCAGCCCACCGGAGAGTAACGTGGAAAGCCTCCCGTTTTGTAAACATAATTGCAAAAATCTTGTAGGGCATGTTTAATAAGGTTATTCCCCTCCAGTTATTGCACTTGGTTTTTTGGCACTTTGATAATAATACTTTCTTTGATGTCACCGGAAAGGTGTTCTGAGTTCTATAATTTCTGGATAATAGGAAGTAGTAACTGCGAGCTGATGTTAGTTGATATTTTAGGCAGTTCAGGTGTAATATTTTCCCTTTTAGAGGCATTTTAGTGTAAATAGCTTAAGCAATTTTAAATGAAAGCAGAAATGAAAAAAAAATTTAATTTTAAAAGTTCGGACAAAAGATGTGGATGATGAGCAGAGTGGTTTTGGAAGGAAGAGGCTGTTGAAGGGTTTTCAAGGAGTTCTCTGTAAAATTTGGTCCTAATTTTCAGTTGTTCGTTTCTTGATATTTTTGACTCCCAACATTCTTCTGAGTGGCTTCCTATCGGACGATGTTGCTTAAATACTTAATTTTTTAATCGGCTTTTGCAGAGTATTTTTGCATTTCGAGATGTCTTCCTTCACCTGAGTTCTCCACCGGAGTTTTGGTCTTCCCCTGCTGCGTGAGCCGTTATCAGGTTCGTATTTAAATGTCCTTTTAGCTAGAGCATCTTTATTCGTTCTCACAGCATGACCTAGTCAACTTATGCGCTGTAATTAAATACGCTTAGCTGCATCAATGTCGGCTCGAACAGTTTGTGGTTCATACGACATCGATATTCTCCGCTGCATCCGCAGCACGGTTTGTATCAGTGCCTTGTAGAGGGTGACTTTTGTCTTTGTTCTTAAACTGGTTGGGCTCCACAAGGGTTTGAGTGACACCATACACCAAAAAACACAAAAGTACTGTTATCTAAAAAACGGTACTTAGAAAAAAAAAAAAAATTACAGCGTTTTTCGTGTTCAGGAGGTCGTCCCAATTAACTTATCTAGGCATGTGGCGTTCTTGGTATTTTTTGGCTGTAAACCAGTGTTATTAGTTTGACCTACCGACCATTTAGAAAAAATTGAGTTTGCTCTAGGGTATATATAATTTGAATACCCCCTTTTTGAAGTTAAAACTTGTTTTACGAAATTCACAAATTGTTATGGTTTCTGAGGTATAAAGCATTCATTTTGCTTCATATTAACTATTTAAAACTTTTTCAGTATTGTTTTGCTCTACAAGACACTGTTTGGCGTTTACAGCAAGTTCCTTTTACAAAATGGTACAAAATAAATTCCATTCTTGCTTTGCTTTATTGCCGTAAGAAAACAAGTATGTACATATGCGTGAGCAAGATAAAATGACAACAAGAAAATAAATTTCACTCTTGCTTTGGCTTATTGCCTTAGGAAAAATAGGAGTTTTAGCAAAATAAAATGAAAACAACTCAATACACAGCAGTAAGTATACGTAGCACACTTTTTAGAAATTAATTTAAAGTGGCGTATGCGGCACAAATCAATAATTTACACTTTCAGTAAACATAAATATATGCCGGAGGCAGTGCTGAAAATACAAAAAAATTCTATCGGGAATAATTCCATGTAAAACTTCATTGTCGTTTTTTTCTACTACGACTTTTCGGAATATGCCCCAAACTTATATTGAGCTTAAGACCAATTAGCCATGATTTTATCTCAGTTTTATCTCAAAACTGTTGTTGTTTCTTTTGTTTATGGTGGTGCCGAGATAGATAAAATCACTGACCAACTCAAAGTTGTGGTTTTAAACTTCCACTGCCCGGTCGAGATTGCTAAAGGTCTTGGTGGTAGTTACTGCGGCGTTCAGTCGATCAATTTTAGACTATTATTTGTTCGAATAATTACAAATGTCTAATCTCGATTAAAAGACTAATCCAAGAATTATACCGATTAATCGAATAATAATAATAATTATATATACTATTTCTATTAAATGTATAATTTTTTTTAAAGTTTTAAGTCGAATAAACAAACCAAATGTATGTGTCCGTTGGAATTAAAAAAAGCAGTCGTGCTTAGTGAGTATCTTAGCTTATATTTTTGTTACATTTTTTCAACACAATTTTATAGTTCATTTCGCAAAAGAAAAAACGGCAAAGGTAGATTTGTTAACTCAAAGATTTATATTAATTTGTCGGTTATGTTCTAGAAATCGAAATGAAGAGAAATTAAAATCGAACGATAATTTAAATTTAATTATTTACAAATGACCGTAGTTTATCGTGGTTTTAAGTGTTGTTCTTTCAAAAATAATAGATACTTAAAGAATGAAGTAGATAAAATTGAATATTTTAATGAACTTTCATTACAGACTGGGTCGTTTTTAAAATTTGCTCGATGTTAAATCCACTTCATTTCGATTTCTAGAACACGCCCTCTTTAGAATGAGTTTGGCTTAAAAATATTGTACGAAGGATAAATCTAATAAGCTAAATGTTACAGGTGCCCAAAAATGTATTACCGTAAATGTTCTGCAACAACATCACTAATTTACCCCTTACACAGTGACTATTACATAGTATTTGAAAAAGATGATCCACCCACAAAATCGAAGGGGCTACAAGTGTTCCAATAAATAAATATTTTTGTTGGCAGAAGCATAGCAGAGAATGGAATGTCCGTGAAAAGTTTCAAAAAATTCAAAGCTATATTGAATTGACTCTTTTAAAATCTAAGTGCCCCGAAGTGAAGCAACAATTTGGAGCTACATTGACAAGTTTTATTTAAAAAAGAATGTTTATTTACTCAAGTACTAATTTTTTCCAAAATTATCGAAAAAATTTCGTAATTTATAAAATTTTTGGATTTAGAATTATTCGATTAATCGATTAATTTTAAAATTTTATTCGTTTAATCGAATAAGTTAAAAATGCCAAATATCGATTAATCGTTTAATCGAACAAAAATAAAACCCGATTAATTGAACACCCTAGTAGTTAGGTACCATCAACTTGGTCTTATCTCCGTTTACAACCAGACCAACTTTGTTAGATTTCTTTTCGATTTTCTCAAAGGTTGCAGTTACTGCTTGCAATATTCGATCTGTGATGTCGATATCGTTCTATTCACTTCTGCGTCGCGTATTGCCTTTTCCAGCAGGATGTTAAAACACAAGAGACTTTCTCCTTGTACTGAATACTGTCAAATGGTATTTAAATGTCAAAATCTAACAATTATAAAAAATTAAATTTAAAAAACATTCCTAGAGCTGCAATTGTTCCAGCTAGGAATCTGGGAAAGAGATAAAAAGCCGATTTTTTTTCATTATAAACTGCCTGTCTTAATTAGAAATCAGATATCAGTGCTCTGAAATAATTAAAATCTGATAAAGTGTTTTTGGTTTTTATTAACTTCTGTTTTTTGAAACCTTGTAATTAAACATTTCTTAGAGGTTATATTTTTCTAATTTAGTTAATTTTTAAGAAAGTTAAAAAAAAAACAAAATCTCAATGGTATAATTTTTAGTTATTTTGTTTTTATTTTGTCAAGATCCGGCATTGCAAAATATTTAAGTAGTTTTTTTATGTTTTGTTAACAATTTTTGTTACTATTTTTAATTTTTTTTTTAAAGAAATCCATTCACCCATCATTGACAATATAATAACCACACCATCATCATCATCAACATCATCGTCATAATCAACACAAAAGCAATCAACCAACTCGCCATCATTGTAATGATGGAGCAGCTAGCGAAACAGCCCGACCTCCTAAAAAACAGTCAGCCTAATCATCCTCAAAAGTATATGAAATTTTGAAAGAAATTTTTCAAGTGTTTTATTAAGAAAAATTAAATAAAAAAAAAAAAAATAAAAAAACAACAACAACAATTAAGCACCAAGTGTCAGTCTTAACGTGAAGCTGACATTCCACTTCTATTGGATGGTTGGTTACAAGAAGAAGAAACGACAATATTGCCATCAATGTTGGGGTTTTCAAATGAATGTGTTATCGGTATGCCATTATTTAAGCCCGAGTGTAAGTGTGTGTGTATGTGTGTGTGTGAACAGAAGAAATGTAAAGAAATCTAAAAAGAAAACCAGAAACTACTCACACCATTTAATTTATATAGAAAAAGAAACCATTTTAAGTTTGAGTCCGTACTCGTATAATCCAAACACAGACAGACGGCACCGTCAAAAGCGAAAGTGAAATCTTTTTGAAAAAAAATATTGTTAATTTTTTTTTATTATTACTTTGTTGCTGCTGTGGTTGCTAATGAAATGTAATGAATTCTTCATACTTTGTAGAGTTTCTGTTTCGGTTTTAGTTTCTTTATGTTTTTTTTTTGCTATTTTTTTTTAACTCGTATCCAACTCGTTTATTGTAACGGGCTTCTGCTTTTTGGTAACATTTACTTTTTTTTATTATTTATTTAAACAAACATAATGCGTTTTAGTTATCAAAGATTTATTGTATTTTTTAATTTTAGTTGATTGTTTAGATATGAAAATCTATATGAACAAAAAGAAGAAAAAAATTTCTTGGTAAAAGTTGTAAGTTTTTTTTTATGAAATATTTTTTTTTTTTTTGAATTTTTAAGTTTCTGAAAGACAAGTTGTTTTATTTCTGTATTTCTTTTTTCCAAAAGGCCTTGCTATCGCTTGAAAAAAATAATGATTTTTTTTCATTTTACTGAAAGCTGTGCGAAAGAAACCATCTCGCCAACATCACCAACAATAAATCTAATCAGTTATTATCACGTTATAAAAGCATTGCTGCAATTTGTCTAGTTGTTGTTTTTGCTGTTTTTGATGGACTAGAGTTCATTGTAACTCAAAATACAAGTGTAAACTTTAAATCAAGTTATACAGAAAACTTGTAACTATTATATTGAAAAATATTTGTAAAATAAATGAAGAAATTACACTTAAAGAAATTTAAGTAGATTTTTAAGTTGCCAACAATATTTGTTTTAAATTTTTGTAAACGAAATGATGCCATATCATGTAAAAAACCAAGATTTTTTTATTAATTAAGTAGACACACTCGTTAAATTGCTCTGCGTGGAAAAGCAGCTCGCGTTTTTTGTCATTATTTCTTAAGGACAAACAGGTCGTTTTTGTTTGTCTACTTTTCGTGCGTTTTGCGTTGTCACCCCGCATTGGTTAATGGTTCGGTGTCGTATAACTGTACCGAGTTAAAGTTTTTGCTCTTGTTCAGCATTAACTATATGCAATCGTTTTTAACCTCAAATTTTTAATGTGACTGGTGGAGAACCATATAAAACTCAGGCGATTTACTGGTGGAGTACCAAGGAAATAACTCTGACGTTTACTGGTGGAGCAGATTCTGGAAGTTCTCGCCTTCCTATACGAAGGTTTAGGTCGAACGAGTTCTTGTGGTTGAAGCTTGTGTGATACCCTGGCAATACAACTCAAGAGAGTTAGCCAAAAAAAAATTTTAAAATCAAAAAAAAAAAAACAAAATTAAGTAGAACATTTTCGGCAATTCAAGATAGACTGGCAGTTTTAAGAATGCTGCTCTGGACGGGGAAGCTGATTGCGCGTAATTTTCATTATCCTTTAAGCAGTTTGTTTTTAAATGAATTGTCTTTTTTTCCTAATTATTTAGAGAGAATATTTAGGCTTAAAATTATGCATTTAAAAAATTTCTTACAATGTAAATCATGCACATCCTGTATCATGTTAATGAAAACAAATTACAATCAACTTTTTCCTTTTTTTTAAATTATGCAGCAATCCAAAACCCTCTTTTTTTAATAGAAAACACAATTAAAGACATTGAGTGTAAGTGTTTGTATGAAAGAGATAATAATATACTTATTATTAAAAAAATAATGCTTACTAATAGCACCTAAGCTTTTGCAATGGCACATAATTAAAGCAAAAGTGAAAACATTTAGTAAAAAAGTCTTATAACCACATTTACCACTGATACCTTCATAAAAGTAAAGAAGTTTTTATTAAAAAACTTTATTTTAATATTGAAAGAATATTTCAAAAAATTAAATATTCTATTTAGTTATTTTAACTTACAAAAAAATAAAAAGCAAAAAAATTCGGCCAAAATTATTTAAACAAAAGTTTTCTTGTATAAGAATCTTAAGTTAAGATCACACAACGCTATTGGCGCAATGTTAGTACATTTTTGTTGCATTTTATGTGCCAATATGAAATGTGAACGCACTTAATTTTTTAATAAACGACAATCTTCGTCGAAATCGTGCTAGCTTTAGACAATTAAAAGCAACCATGTTGTACAGATCATGCGACCACTCTTTAGCACACTGTTATGCAGTTAAAATGTTACATATGGGCCGATTTTTATCGGCCACTTGTGCGTGGTCCTAAGGGGACAATCAGCGCAAATATGATCGAACATCTGTTTGCTATAAAAAAAACATCAACGTGAAAATTATTTATAGGAATTTTTGACAAAATTTACTAATGATTTAAATTTACATTTATAGGATATTTTTTAATATGTACTTTTTATATGAAATTTTGTTAAAATTTACTTTTTATGGAATATGTTACTTTTTATAGGAAATTTTGTGAAAATTTACTTTTTATAGGAAATTTTGTTAAAAATTAATATTTATAAAAAATTTTGTTAAAATTTATTATATATAAGAAATTTTGTTATAATTCACTTTTTATAGGAAATTTTGTTAAAATTTAATATTTATAGGAAATTTTGTTATAATTCACTTTTTATAAAAAATTTACTTTTTATATAGTAAATTTTGTGAAAATTTACTTTTTTTAAGAAATTATTCTAAAATTTACTTTTTATAGGATATTTTGTTTAAAATTTCTATTTATGGGAAATTTCGTTTAAATTCACTTTTTATAGGAAATTTTGTTGAAATTTAATATTTATAGGAAATTTTGTTATATTTTATTACATATATATAAGAAATTTTGTTATAATTCACTTTTTATAGGAAATTCTGCTAAAATTTACTTATTATATAGTAAATTTCGTTAAAATTCACCTTTTAAAGAAAATTTTGTTAAAATTCACTTATTATAGGAAATTTGGTTTTAGTTTACTTTTTATAATGAATTTGGTTAAGATTTACTTTTTACAGTTTCTACATTGCTCAAACATCAAATCACCCAGAATTTTTGACCTTAACGTACCGACGTTAAAATAAAAGTTTATGTGGAAAATCGAGAAGACAGTGATAAATAAAGCTTTGAAAATTGTCAGAAATGCATATTAAATAAGAAAATATAAGAGCATACCAACAAAACTCGCTCCAGGGTAGTCATTTTGCTTTGCGTACCACCCATCTACTCTGTCTCAAATATACAAAATATTCCTAAAGATAAAAATAAATTCAGTCACCTTAAAAGGCCAAAAACACGATTACAGCATGCACGCAAAACCAAATGATTGTGCCTGCCAATTGACCATGTATGTAATTTTGGTTGGATTGTAAGTACGCTTTGCTGTAACGAAGTCAAACAGAGTTTGCTTTTTCGCAGATGGCACCAGTTTGTTGTATTTTGTATGGTGCAGTTAGGTCAGTTGAGAAAACTTGCAAACGATATGATTACTGCCGCAGCTGTGATGACGAGGACGAGGAGGAGAAAGTGGAACATCTTCTCTGTCACTTTCCTGCGCTGGGGAGAAGACGAACTGCCAAAATGGGATCAGCCACCTTTGACGGATTGTGCGACGTCTCTGGTGTTGAACTGGAGCGCATTTCTAACTTCGCTAGAGGTTCGGGTTGTTTTTGCGGTGGGGGTTCTGTTTGGTGAATTGTGTCAGATGGATATTGACTGCCTAAGAGCATATATAGGCAGACCAGAAACATCCAAATTAAACAACTCGTTAACACACATGTGAAATAGTTACAATTTTGTCTGTAAAGAAATCAACGCAGACAAAATCCGGATTCAATTAACCTTTTAGTCCATTCAAAAGCTTAGTTAGACAAAGACTAACTTACTCAAAAATTACCCAACAACACCTATTTTCAAGAGCACCTGAACCTCTATGCCGTTTTTGCAATATTGCAACCCATATTCTCCATATTCTCAAATCTAGTGAGCTGTTACAGAACAATCGTATAAGATACCGCAACACATCAAATATTTTAAACTTATCGAAAAATCTATCGGCTGATGCATAATTTATCGCCTTTTAGCATTCATAATTTGCACGTGAATGCATGAGAAATGCATTTTTAAAAACTCTCTTATATGAATGTACTATGGTTTTCCTCTAATTCCATCAGCAGCTGTTTTTCTTTTCTTGCGCACTAGGCTACATGGACAGACAACCAACCAGCCAGCCAACCGGGCGGAGGACAAAAAGTGATTCTGAGGTGGGTCTACTAGACCCAATATTTTTATGTGTGACGCACATCAGCCTAAACGCATTACATCCTCTCTGCTTTTGTGCTGTGGTGAATAAACAATTAAAACCATTAAGCTCATTCTGCGCCACCCTGCATTACAATTTAAATACGTTGATCTAATGCGTACGTGCTTAATTTATCAATGTGTGTATTTAGATTTTAAGTATTTTTTTACTTTAGGTATTCATGTATAAGTGTATACATGCATATTTCTGTAAATAATTTTTTACTTGAGATGTTAACATGTTGATATGAAAAAATTTCACTTTCTTTTCGTTGAAGACTTAAAATAGTAACAACAACGTATGAAAGAAACCCGAGCTGAAAAAAAATTACTTGTTTCTTTATAAATTTCTTGTTTCTTTATATTTTTTCTTTTACTTCTTGCTTATGGTTTTTTTTTTTGTTATTCATTTACCATATTTTTTTATTTTTAAATAGGTATATATATGTTGGCATTAAGTTTAGTTAAAGGAAACGGCAGAAAACTTTTATTTCTTCTTATTTTTTTAAGTGACTTCAGGAGATGTCTTAAGCAAAAACACATTCACTTCTTAACCTCTTGGCCCCTACTTCTCTCAGTATCTTCACAACTTCCTGAAGCTGTAAAACATCTTTAAATTTCTGAAGAATCCAACATTTCTTACATCTTAGATTGTTTCTTTAATGTTGGGTGAAGCATACAAAATCTTGGTTTTTTTTTAAATCTAGAAGCAGACACTGAAATTAAAATTTTAGCATTTTTATAGGTAGAAACACTCGGTTTCTTCAAAGATTTTTCTTAAATTTCTTCTTAAAGCAAAGTCTGTTTCTTTATTTCTCGTAAAAAGTTTTTTTAAATTCATGTATCTACATATGAATGTATATGTTTGTGTGTGTTTAAGGGTCTGTATGTATGTGTATGCTTGTGTCTGTGAGATCGATCTATAGATCTTGTTATACGTCAGTTACCGTTAGTTTCTCTTTTGACCCACATTTTGTTTTTGTTTTCTTCTTTAGTGTTTCTTTTTGTTGTATTGAAATAAAAAAGTAAATTCTAAGTCAGTCAGTAAGCAAAACTTCACGAGATAACAGACACAACAGCAACAACATCAGTAGCAGCAGCAGCAGCAGCAGCATAAACAATAACAAAAACATTATTCATAAATAAAAGTAAGAAAAAGACCATGCAGCACTTTTAGGACCTAAAAATTCTTAAATTGTACCGTCTTAAGGGTAAAATTGTACCAAATTAAATAAAGAAATTGTCCCAAAATTTCGACATTTATTCAATAAACACAAAACAAGTAAAAAAATATAGTCAGTCGGTTTGATACCCTACATCACAGTAAACCCTGCGAAAAGTTCGAGTCAATAGTTCTTAAAGCTCTAATCCTGTGACTAGTACAGAATATTATAATAAAATGGACCGAATTGTGATGGATGAAAACAAGATATATCGTTGTACTGGTGATTAAGTGTAGCTACTCCAGAGGAAAGGCAATTGAAACAAAGCTAGTCATGGGACTGTATTGCGGCGGGCTAATGTTATCTGCTTATATTATTTTATATGAAGAAGATCTGTCATATTAATATAGTTCACTTGGGACAATATCTGCGAAAGGCATAATTTCAACCGAATTTAAATGTGTCCATTTATGTTATTTCAGTGACCTCTTCCAAACTGTTAAAAAGGTGTCCTAGGATTTCAACATGTTAAAGTGACAAGTCCCCTTAAAATAAAATGTTAGAACTAGAACCGGTCCCTATCACATTAAAACTTTCACGTGACAAGTTTGGTGCTAGTTCCCTTTCCCCTAGGAAATAAAGACAAATTTTCGAGAGTTTATCCTATTTGGGACCCATGGTCAATCATGAATCCGCCAGAACAAAAATTTGTTATAAGATTAAGATTCATGTAGAAGACATTTGTTCCGAATATTATTAAGATATCTTCAGCTATATGAGATTTTTTTGCCCTTAAGTGATTTAAGGAAGAGGGCTTATATGGGACCTATGGTTAATTTTGGACCTACCAGCACAATATTTTGTCATGAAATAGTAGCTATCGTAAATTTTTGTAGCCAATTTTTATGTCAATACCAACATTTATAAGGAAGTAATGTCATTAAAAGCTATTTTTCGGGAGTACTATTCGTATGGGAGCTTTCGTCTGATATGGACCGATTGCAATAAAATTTGGTAAGATTGATTGCAATGAAATAAGTTTGACCCAAATAAAATCCTAACACCATAAGACATAACATAATAAGATGGTTTACATGCACTATTCCGGAAACAAGTTAGTATGGGGGCCAAGTGAAATTATGGACCGAATTTCACTATTTTCAGTAGACTTCGCCCTTATGAATTCATTCCAATGTACAAAATTGTATCAAGTTTCCTTCAAAATTGAGACCTGCGCACAAGGTGACATGGACAGACAACCAGCGAGGCAGCCGGACGAAGGGACATCGTTAAATCGACATAGAAAAGGGATATTGAGACGATCGGGTATACTAAAAGGACCAATATTTTTATAATAATTCCCATACTACACTGTCCACTATTATGGTGTGGGTATACAAAATAAAGAAGAAAACAAATTTATCTATTTCTTTTTTTTGTCGAAGGCAGGCAGAAGCGTAGACGCTTCGTTGACAGTGTCAACAAAACAATCGCCAAAAGCGGCGATTTGGAGACACTTAATCCCAAGCTTCCTACATGGATTCGAGTAAATATATTATGTATATATGTAGGTATGTACTTTATATGTTAGTATAACAACATAAACATAAATTTACAATAATGCAATTTTTGGTAGTTCTAGTCAGAGCTGGAGATATGTAGTTAAAAATTTCAATATCGAAAAGAAAAGTGAGTTAATCCACTTCAAAGAAACGATAGAGCTTCATGGGTATTTTTTTTAAATTGTACCCAAAAAAAAAGAAAAAATTGTACTATTGTAACAATTAATTCTCAATTGTACCAAATTTGCTACAATTGTACCCTAAATCCCATCAGTGACATGCAGTGTTTTTGTCATAATGGCTTGTTATTGTTTTGCTTTTAGCCAAGTACAAACGTTTTCTCTCTCTCCCTCTCTCGCATGCAAACGCCATTGTTTTATATTCTTATAAGAACCATGGCTTTGTATGTAACTGTGTAAGTAAAAGGTGAGATTTTTTTACTTGGTTTTTGTTTTATTTTTTGTTAGGGGAATCCAAGCTTCCGCTTTTTTTTTTGCCTTAATTGTAATATTTATAAGGGGTAAAAGTTATTTCATAATCAATAAAATGTAAAATTTAAATAAAGAATGTGGCTGTGATGAAAAAAAAAAATTATAATAAAATAAGCAATTAAAAGAAAATACAGTAGTGCACTTGCGATAGCAAGAACTAATTAAAACTGCCTGTGTTTACAATTATGAATTTGTTTAACTTTTTAATTGTGTTTTTTTTACAAGGATTAATATATAAAAGTTTTTTAGTATTTAATTATTATACCCACACCTCAATTCTGAGTTTAAAATATCGTGTTTAGCCCAAAATTTTAATATACCGACCGACTCAGAATAACTTTCTGAGAGATCTAATGTCCGTTCCGTTTTTCCGGCTGGCTGGTTGTCTGTCCATGTTAACCTTGTACGCAAAATACAAGTCGCAATTTTGTAGACGATGTAATGAAATTTGGTGTATATGTTTCAATTGCCATAACGATAAAGCCTATTGCAAATGGTGAGAATCAGTCCATGATTTGACATACAAGCAACATTCCTAAATGGAGACAATCTTAATCATATTACCAAATTTTATTAGAATCGTTCGATATTTGACCATAGCTCCCATATAAATAAATACTACTTCTGAAAATAGCTTTTAATGCCATAACTTCCTTATAAATGTCGGTACATACTGACAAAAAATTTGGCGACAGAAACTTTGACGATAGCTACTATATCGTGTAAGTGGTGTGTGGGTAGATTGACCATAGGTCCCATATAAATCCCCTTCCGAAAATCACTTTAAGGCAATCCAACCTCACGTAGATGAAGATATCTAAATAAAATTCAGCACAAAGAACTTTTGCAGGAATCTTAACCTCATAACAAAAGCCTGTTGGCTCAACAACAACAAGAGATTTTTGGGTAAAATTAGAGGTTGTCGTTGTTTTTTGCTCATATCTCAGCCATTTGTGGTCCGATAAGGCTGGATGTGATATAAATAAATAAACATGTGGTCCCAGTCAAATCTGGGGTTTTCAGAAAACCTATTACAACGGACATCGTGATTTGAAATTTTCTTCTCATAAGGATACGAAATATTTATTTTTTATAGGGTCTAGGATCAATGCATATTTAAGAAATTACAAACTTACAAAAAAATTTAACTCTGATCGCATAAAAATATAAAAATGAAAATATTCACAAACAATTGCAAGACTAATACCATGTTCGCACGACAGCGTTTTTTTGTAATTCGCTCTCTCATTCGTAAATTCACAGCCTAATTATGATCAAAATTACATAATTCGTCATACATTTTGTACGTAATTCAATTTTTATTACCCTGTGGATTACTTTAAAATCAATGTGATCTCTAATTTTTGTCGGTTTTTCTCCATCACCAGCTGTCAAAGCACTAAAAAAAAAAAACAAACAAAATATTCTATTTACTGGGAAAATAAATAAATGTATGTATTTCTTTGAAATAATAGTTTTTACTTCCTTTTTCTTTTCATTCTTAATACAAGTTACCGCAAAAAAACAATTAAATTTAGCAATAAACAAAATTAATAAAAAGAAGAAGAAAAACTGTCAAAACCGATTAGGAATATGCCGTGCGAACATGGTAATTCAAATAAGTAAAGGCATAATAGACTTGTCAAACAATCTGTAGTTCAATGAAAATTTTAGGTCACGCTATCATGCTTTATAAACACACATGATCATACGACTGAGTAGGATAGTGAATCATCGGCTTTAACAAAATTGCAATTATAAATTAGCCAATAAAGCTTTTATTATGCATATTTATGATTTTTTTTTTATATTTGTATTAAATCTTTGTATCTATTCGATTGGAATAAAAAATCATTAAAAGCTTTTTGGCAAAGTCGTGTGCCTGGCGAGCTAATTTATTTAAACTTCTCTTGGGTTAAAAAACTTTTTATATCGTTTTATTAACTAACAATTGTTATTTTAAATATTCAATACGTTACTCAGTTAAGACCCCGAATCATTGGAGTTATACAACCAAAAGCTTTTCAAGAGTATTAACTTTTATAAAAAAGTAAAAACTTAAGTGCCACATGAACCGAAAAGCGGCATTAGCACAAATGTTCAACTTCGGATAATTTGATCTGTTATTAGATTCCTATCATGTTTGAAACGGGACCACCGAGCGAAAAAAAGGAACGCCAAAAGTTGTGTGTATTTTGTATTATAAACTGTTGAAATATAAAACCAAATAAATTAAAGTGCCAAAAAAGCTAAAAAAAAGTATGAAAAGCTTTTGTAAATTCGTACAATATTATTCATTCCAAAAATCTTCAAATTTAGGTCATTAGTCGTCAGGTTGTCCATAGGCCCTTTTTAGACCCAAATATCGTCAAATCTGGCAACTGTGCCTGGATGGCTAAGTTTGCAACACTGGTTTATTACACTTCTGAAATATTATAAAGCAAAATCAACATTTTACTTCTATTTCTATTTCTTGCTTCTTATTAAACACAACTTAGCTTTTACCCCCGCCCAATATTTAAATTCACATCTAACGAAGTTTAAATGGTGTGACGTACTATTAAACAGTTAAATTCATTTTTCTCATTTACATTCTTTTTCATTCGTTCTTCAACTAGTAAAAAAAGTCTAATCGCCATTCATGCAATACAACATTTCGAACTCGTATTGTTTACATTCGGGTATTGGCGTTCTGGTCGTTCAGCGTTGTTGCTGTTGTTTTTAACACGAAAACTTTTCTTTTTGCATGTTATTATTCTTTGTTGTCTGTTTATACCCTCCACCAATATAACTAATTGCTGGTATACTAAGTTTGTCATTACGTGTGAGTAACTCTAAGTCGATTGAAGTCACACGGTGTCAAATTGTGTTCAGTTCTCTTATGCAGTTTGCGATTGAAATCCAGTACAATCTGTTCAGTAGGAAAAGAGTTATGAAACCAAATATGAAACAGCCACCCTAAAAAATGTATACTTTTGTTAAAAATGTTAAAATAAATGGTGGCGAAAAGCTCTGCAAATCATATTACATAATTTCGTTAAGATCGGTTCTACTATTGGATGGCTTGTATTAACTAGAAGCTGTGTGATTATCGGACCATAATTTATAATACGTCCCATATAAAGCTGGAAATAAATTCAATACTAGAAATCAGTCACTCTACCGGATTTTGTGATGATCGGTCCATAATTTACCAAAAGTCCAATATTAAATCCCATTCTGAAAATCATTTTAAAACACCTTAAGCTTAAATGAAACATTATATTTTATTTAAATTGGGTTAAATTAAGTTTTATATGACAAGAAATAAAATTATTTAACTCGGTGATAATCGGCTCTTAATTTTCTATAGATCAAATAAGCGCAAAAAAGCAGCAACGA
Organism: Pollenia griseotomentosa; assembly: GCA_963931875.1. Lineage (NCBI taxonomy): Eukaryota > Metazoa > Arthropoda > Insecta > Diptera > Polleniidae > Pollenia > Pollenia griseotomentosa. The sequence continues at coordinate 189,122,184 of OZ007560.1, forward strand.
ATTATAATACTGCGAGGTAGAGGCCTGTATAAAAGCCTTCGAAATTCAAACGCACAATAACAATCAAATTTGTGTGCAATCACAATGACAAATATTCGAAGAAATACTCTCCAGACAACACTTGTTTCTTTCAAAACCTTCCAATACAGTAAAAAAATTTTGCCTATACTCCTAGCATTTGAAAAATACCTCGTGTACTTTGCGAGAATTTGGGATGTTCACTTGTATTTTGTATGTGGCGAACGCATACAAATAATTGTTTTTTCAAAGAATTGTTGTTGCAATATTCTTTAAAACAACTACATACAAAATATTTTGTACACACATATCCTAAACTCACATTAAAAAACGAATTTGTGCATTGTTGCGGGTATTTTTCATTCTGTTCTTAATGTTTAAGTGTATTTATTATACCTGCACTTTCAGTAATGTAAGCCATTTGTGTTTTGCTTCTACTCGTTCACATACTTACGTAAATTTGTCGTCTTCACTACTTTTCAATATTTGTTTGTGATAGCGCCACTACAGTATAGAGTTTGAAAAATTTCAATGATTTGAATGTGTGTTCAAATGGAATTGTGCTGGCCTCTACTGCGAGGTCAGTTCCACTGCTCATATATTCTCACACTCGGTGTAGAGTTTTTAAGATTCGGCACAGCCGAATTTAGCACTTTTACTTGTTGTTTTTGTTGTTAGTAGAACCTGGTTAAATTCACGCATTTACTTTTTACTACACACATACACACATAACGCACTCACACGGTTAAACTAACTTTAAAATGTTAGTAAATTGGTTGAAATTGCTTGTCTATCCGTCTGGCTGTGAGTTCGTCTGTCCGTCTGTCTTCATGTTTTTTTTTTGTTTCACTCTCTGATTAAGTTTGTTTGCTTGTTCTTTAAGTGTTTGCATGTTTGTATTTGTTCTACAGTAAAAAGTGTTAAATATTGTTTATATTTGTTTTTTCTTTCATTTGCTTTTATTAAGCGTGGGCTTCGTAACTGTTTGTTTTGTTGTATTTTGTGTTTGAGCATAATGTTTGTTTTTGTTTTTGCATGATGATCGTTCATTCTTTTGTTGTCATACTTAGTCTCGTGAGAATTTTCAAAAGTGGGTCACTCACTCGTTTAAAAATGCATTCTTTATTATGATTTTTTTTCTTTTCTGTTTTATTTTCTCTTTATGCTTTTTTTAATCTTTACGTTTTTTTTATTTTTAGAATAAATAATACCTGATGCATGCTTTTTGATAAATTAAAAATACCTATAAAAAATTATTTTTATTTTTAATTTTAGAAAAAGGTGTGTGTGAGTTTAAGATGAGTGTTTCTAATTTTTGAAATTTGATTCTTAGAAGTTTTTTTTATTAAATTCTTTTCGGTTTGGAAGTTTTGTTTCTTTAGTTTAACAAAAAAAAAAAAAAAAAATAAATTGAGGGTAATTGGATATTTGTTATGCCAATCACAAATTTTTTAAAGAATTTATTTAAAAATAATTTTATTTTTTTAGAATAGTATAAAAATCATATACCTAGATAATAATATTTCAATAAAAAATGTTAAAAAAAAGGGAATGAAAAGCATTTTAAATCGTAAAATTGTTCAATAAAGAATAAAATGACATTAAAAAAATCTATCATTAATATTATTAACAAATTAATGATGATGATCATCAAAAAGTAAAGAAAATATATGAATGCCTTAACATTTTTTATTCGGATTAAATAAATTCTCAGATTTTACTTTCTCTTAAAGGGAAACTAGATAAAACTAAAACGTATTTGAAAAACCTCTTTACTACAATGACAACAGCACAACCAACAACAACAACGCTAAAGCAGCATCTAGAAATACATGAATATCAGCAAAAATAAAAAGCTGCAAAATGCATCTTTAAAAATTGGCAAAGAAAATGTCTTTTTTTATGCAGACGATATTTTAAGAAAACAATAACAACAACAACACAAAACATGTGGAAAAACAAGAAAATTTATTATGAATACATGTGTTTGTATGTGTGAATGGTACTCGTGAATAGAAAGCCAACAATTGCCAGCAGCCATTTAGACAACAAGAAGTTGGAAAAATAAACTGTTTTTGTTTTTCATTTCAACCGTCAACAACAACAACATCATCATCATCATCGCAAAAAACAACAACGACATTCCCCCCGTCAATAATATAAAACAAGTACTTTTGCACATCCAAATACACAGATACGGCAATACTTAAATCAATCTTATACATACGTATAGGGGGACACAGTGGTTAAGGAAAGACAAAATTAGTTGCCCATTTATATGTAGGATTTGAATTAAATTGATAAATATTTTAAGAAAGTTCTTTTACAAATTGTTTACAGAAAATTATAGTTTTCAATAACTGTTGTATAGAAAATAAAATTTTTCGAAAAATGTTTTATTGAATGTTTAAATTATTTTCAAAAGATTTTGTTATTCGTGCTTAATTCCCAGTTTTTATTCTTGATAAAAACACTTGAAATTTATTGTTGATGGGATAAGCTATTCCTATGCGCATTTCACTGGTTGCTTAGGCCAGATCATCAGGAAACTTCATCCATAAAGATTTTAGAAAAACTAAAGATATTAAACCAAATAAAACTGTTAAGCGTATAAGACTTATAGCAACAGTTCTACTTGTAATAATATCAAAGCTTTAACAAAACACATCAACAATAAACAGTGGGTTTATCTAATCTTACATTCCCCACTACAATTAGTTGAAATTCTCTCAACATTAATTGTAGTTGTAGTTGTTTAAATTATCGATAAATATTTTATAGAAAAATTAATTTATCGATAAATTTTTTTTAGGAAATTAAATTTATTGATAGAATTCCTACAGAAAATGAAAGTCATCGATAGAATTTCTAAACATATTCATTAGGATATTATATTTTTAATAATTCTTTCAAGCAAATAGATATTATCGGTAACGTTTTTAAGCAAAACTTAAGTTTCGTACAGACGGTGGTCAGAGCTTACAATGTTGTCATTAAAATTGACTTAAAATGTCTTGCAACTGTGTGAACATTGTACGCTATTTTCATATGGCAGATGTGTTAAATTAATGCATCTGACAATGGCACCATTGTCTGAGAAAGATGACAACATCGTAAGATCTAACCATCGTCTGTACGAAGCTTTACGAAAACTTTTCTTAAAAAAATTTAATTTATCGATAACTTTTGAAAAGAAAATTAATGAAAAAATATCGAAAAAATTTCTCCTAGAAAGTTAAAGTTATCGGTTTATTATCTATAGAGGACAACGGTATGGAATATATCGATAAATTTACTGTAAAATATCAATAGAGGAAAATCAAAGTTATCACAAATTGCTCTCAAGAAAATCAAAATTTATAAAAGAAAATTAAATGTTATCGATTTATTTTTCTTAAAAAATTCAAGTTATCGATGCATTTTCAATAAAAAATTATGTTTACGATAAATTTTAAACTTAAAGTAATCGCTAAATTTTCTGTAGAAATTCAAATTTATCGATGAAATTTCTATATAATATTAATGATATTGTTTCATTTTCTATTAAAAAATAAAGTCATCGATACATTTTTTAAATAAAAATAAATTTGTCGATAAATTTTCTAAAGAAAATTAATATTAGTTTGATTTTTCATACATATAAGATAGCAATTTAAAGTTCTAAGGAAAACCAAAAGTATTGACATATAATAGTTTTAATTGGCTTAAGAAGAGTAATCGATAAATTAAATTTTCTACAGAAAAGTTAATAATTAATGTTTTAGTCAAAATTAAAGTTGTCGATTCATTTTTTAAAGAAAATTACATTAATCGATAACATTTCTGTAGATTGTAAAAATGATGTTATTCAGTTTTAAGTTTACACAAGAATAAATTTATATAATTTTTTTCTGTAGAAAGTAAAAGTTTTTGATAAACTCTCTATAGAAATCGTTTATCGTCTATAGTTATCGTTTTCGAAATTCAAACTAATATATATATTATTTATAAACTTCAATGTAATCGATAAGATAAGTGTTCGAAAAAAAATTTATAAAAATAAAAAATTGTCGTTAGTACTTTTAAAGAAAAAATAACTTTTTACAATAAAAACTTTTCAAAAATTAAAAATTTATCGAAAAGTGTTTTCTTAACTTTTTGTACTTCAGACATAAACAGGTCCTTTTTATTCTTAATTTATGCCCTATTAAACCCACTGTGTTCTTTTTGTATTATGCATTGTTTTACTTTTTGCTGTTGTTATTGTTGTTGTGGTTTTTATGTATTTATTTCAGTTGCTTGTGGTAGTCCGTGTGTATGAAATAAAAATTTACGTGCTTTAATATCATGGTCGCCTGGTGAAAATTTAAGAAAAATAACACAAACAAACATCAAATTATACAACAACAACCAACAAAAATATCCATACACGCCATTTTTACACACTACACTGCACGCATACAAAGAAACAACAACAATAATAGAAAATGTACACCAACTGTTACCGTTATATTTATATTTACAATAAATGAGCGAGAGAGAAAAAAATCTGCAGGGAGAACACTGGAAAAGGAAAATAAACATAAAACACTTGCTGTGGCCATTTTTTTGCCTTTTCAATAGAAAACAACAACAAAACGCAATATGTCGATTTGTTTTTGCTTTAAAGGAAAACAAATAGAGAAAAAAAATAAAAAAAACAACACTGAAAGTTTTCTAGTGTATTTTAGCAGAAATTTTGTTTTTGTCGGTGATTTTATGTGTGTGTGTGTGTATTTAAGAGTGAGTATGTGAATTTCAGTGGTTATGCTGGTTGTTTTAATGTTGTTGTTGTTTTTATTGCACTTAAAGACGGTTGAATGTTCGATGATTTACTGGAAATTCCTTGCAATCATTAACTACAGCAAAATTAAAAAAAAGAAAAAAAGCTTCGCGTAGTCAGATGACTGTGGGGATTTTCTTAGATTTTCGCTTAACATGAATTTATTATGAATTAAATTCACATTTGTATGTGTGTGTTTGTGAGAGTGTGCAAATGTGGTAAAATTATTATTGTTATTATAATACATTTACCATCATTATATTAATGATTTGTTGTTTGCAGATTTAGTTTATTGAGTTTTCTTTCTAGCAGTTGCTTGGATTTTGTAGCATTTTGTTAAGAAGTGCAAAAGCCGCTTATATATTTCTTTTTGTGTATTTTTCATTTCAGCCATAAATTTTTAAAGACTTGAAAGCAGCAGTTTTATCAATCTCTTTTAGTCTTTTTGCTTAAAATTTTGTGGCAAGGTTTATGAACTTTTTTTCGTTAAAAAAAAAAAAAAAATTATTAAGATTTTGTTTTATTATTTTTACTGTGAACATTTTTACAAGGTAAATGATACTTTTTACGATGAATTAAATGCAAACATGTACATACATATGTAAATACTTGAGTGCAAGCTGAACATGTTGCGAGTTGTACTTGTTGATATTACATGTTGTATGAGTAATTTGGTATTTTTTCTTTTTCCTTTTTTTTTTGTGTAAATATGCATGTATCTTTATAAATGCATTTGATGCTTTAATGGTGAAAGGTGGTGCTGGGCTTTTAATTTTTTTTAATACTTCGGATTTAGTTTTCTTTTTTAAACTTAAAAAGGGGATGTAAAAGCTTTCCAAAGAACTGAACTTATAATTTTTAAAAAAGGATAAAATAATATCATTTTTAAAAATCAAAAAATGATGATAGCTTAAGGTACAGTAAATCACCTTTCTTTAAAAACAAAGTAACTGGATACTTCTTAGTAGAATAGTAGAATTAATAATAAACGTTCCATACCTATATCGGAGAATCCGCTATTGTTAATGTTGGCAGTTATGTATCTTTAACTAGCCATTCAACATTCCAGCAAAACTCCCAGGCCAATAAAATAAAATAAAACATATTCTACAGATGTCGAAAGTTTTTTGATTGAAAAAGTTTGGCAGATGTGTTAAATTAATGCATCTGACAATAAATTTTAATTCAATTCATGTTGTAAAATTCCACAGGAAAAACTTTTTGATTTTTAGTAATAGGTGGTAGTTATTTCATACGTTACCTGGTAAGTAGTTGTCATTGCAATTGCCATTATTTTGAAAACTTTAATAAGTACTTACTAGTAATGACCACAGCAACTACTTATTACTTCTATTATTTTCACTACTGAACATTTGCTTACTAATAATCAGCTCAATAACTACTTATTACTTGTGTTGTTTTCAGTACTGAATATTTAGTTACTGGTAACGTACTTAATAACTACTTATTAGGTCTATTAACTAGTGATTTTTTGGCTTCTGGTAAGTATATTGTAAGTACTAACAATTCAACTTACTAGTAGTTAAATAATAGCTATATATTTTTTAACTTCTAGGAAGTGTTTTGTAAGTACTGAATTCTGTGGACACCTCGAACAAAAATAAGTAGTTCTTCAGCCGAAAAATAAGTAGTGTTTATTTCTCCAACATTATTTGTTAACGTACCTGGTAAGTAAAGTTTTTGCTGGGTCGTTTCTTCATAAAAATAATTTAATGAAAAATTAAATGTAATGAACTTTAGCCTGATTAAAATATCAAAATATATCGATTTATGTTTATAGAAAAATTGATATATACACGGAAAGAAGTTTATTTTCTAAGGTAATCAACTTCGTTTCTTAAAACAAGAAAATCCATAAATATTTCTTGATTTTAATTTATTTCGTTCGTATTTACTAAAATTTTCTTGAATAAAGAAACATTTTGCTTAAACCAAGCCCACATATATTTAGAATATTTGGCTTGGACGAGAACCATGCAAAATTTTCTTGATTTAAGCCATATTTATTAAATAATAATTGTTTCCGTGTACCATAGCTGGCAACCGATACTGTTATTCATACCGATACCTCTTAAATAAGTTTCGGTATCGTTGTACTCCCTTCGGGGGTACGGAACACATCTCAAGGATATATCACACCTTTTCGTGCTACTTTCAAACTGACAGATTTCAAAAGATCAGAGATCTTATCTTGTATAACGGGAGTCAGTAGCCCCCGATGACATGACACCGGACTGAATATTGGTTGAGGCCTTCATTAGTATGCTTCTTGCAGCAGTATCGCTTGTTGGTTGACAATATACTTTCAGGGATCTTGGGGTAGTTGTAGTCCCAAAGTTTCGGAAAGGGAGGTCATGCAAACCCATTAAAGGGATGATTTTTCACCACTTGTAGGGAAGTTTGGCATGAGGCAGGATCTACCCTAGGTGTTGTTGCTACTCATCGGAAGCTGCTGGTATTTTCCCAAAAAGCAGCAGAGGTTAGATAACTACAGCTCCCATACAAAGGGCGAGTGCATGATGGTGCCTTTAACACTTTGGGGCGGTTGGTAAACGCATTGTTTGTCACCAATGCGGCTTAGATCCACCATTAGATAAGGTCATATGGCAGGTGCTCATGTAAATCTCTTTCACAACTGTATAACTGATAATGCAATTTTTACAATGTTTTAGAGAAAAATCATTTTGATAACTGCCAGAATGTAGAAAATGTGTGATCTTAATCGCTTAGATCCCCTTCTAAGCCTTTTCAACATTCTTCTTGGGTTTGGCTAGCTAAATTGTTAGGCCGCCATATGAACCTATGCCATTATAAAAGTTTCTGTACCGGCATATACTGAAAGAATTATGCTTCATAAATCTAATGAATCAATTTCATTAATTTTTTTTCTTGAATCCAATGAAAAATTTAATTGCGGGAATGAAATTTTTTAAATATAATGAAGGTGATTCATTACCACTACGAAATTGAGTTTCGTAATTTCGTTAAAATTTTTCATTAAATTAATGACAACTTAATATCTCTTTCAAAAGAAAAATTCAACGAATTGTTATACATTATTTCAAAAGATTTTTTAAGATTAAAATGAACTATTAATTAATGAATTCAAATATTTTTCAGTTAATGAAAAAAGTGTAACTTCATATTTTCCATAAAAAATGTCACTAAATCAATGAAAACAGGATAAAGTTTTCTAACTTCAAAATGCTCATAACTAGAAAATATTTTCTTCCTATAACTGCTGTAAAAACGTATTTTTAATTCCATTTTAAGCGATAGACATGAAAATAAATGAAAAAAATTGTAAATTTCAATGTTTCATAACATCAATGAAAAAATTCATAACGATAACGAAACACTGAATTTAGCTAAATGTTACTAATAGGTTCAAAAACATACAACGAGAAAGAAAAAACAAGAGCAAACAATTCTCACATACTTTTTTCTTTATTTGTTAATGTAAATACACAAAATGAACAAATTAATATTTTTCTAGATTTTATGAAACATTCTTCATTAATCCAATGAAGGGTTGTATAGGTTAAATTTTAATGTAATTTTCATTGGATTAATGTCAAAAACCATTGCATCTGTGAAGAAAATTCTTTCAGTGTAGCGTTACAAATACATACTAATAAAATACCGATACAGAAATTCGTTTCGTTTGCCAACTTTGATTTAGATATTTTTAAGAGCAACAACAATTCTAATAATTTGCTTAAGAAAGTCCAATTTATTGCTTAATTTTCCATAAAAAATCTAAATGGTGGAGAAAAGTGGACAATGCTTTAAAGAAAATTGTTTTAAAAGAAAACTTTTCAGCATTACAGAATAATATCGACTGTTTTGTTTAGCAAATAAGAAAAAAAACCATAATTGTTCTATTGAAAAAAAATTTCTGAATCTATTTTACAGAAACAAACAAACTTATGAATAATGGAGTGGAGTTGTTTCTTTGAAAAATTGGCAAAATTCAAAACAACAAATCAAATGGAATCTCCTCGAATAAGACAACTTATTTTATGATTCATTTTCTGTTTTATATTTTTTTAACAAGACACAATAAAACTATAAAAAGTTTTACAAAAATAAAAAAAAATGCTCGTGCGTGATTACGTAAGTTTTTGTTTCACTCATTTTTTTCAGTTGTTGTTTTTGTTGCATATTTTAACAATATATATTTTTTTCTTTTTTTGTAAAAGTGCAAAAAATCCAGTTAATTCTTTTATAATTAAAAATTTATTTTTTGTTTGGTTTTTTATTTTTTTTTTTATTTGCACTTTTTTTCTTTTTTTACTATGACTTTTAGTTTTATGGTTAATTTTTTTTTCAGTAAATTTATATATTTCTTTAATTACTTAACAAACGTGATTTGTGAAGAGAAAGAAAACAAAATTATAAAACTAGATGACCAATTCCATTTAAAAAAAAAACACAAAACTATCAAAATAGTGTGAACGACAAGAAACAACAATGAAAACACTTCATAAAGGCCAACAAACAGATTTATGCAACACGCAAAACGAGAAAAAGATTGTTGCAAAAAATATTTTTACAAGTACAAAAAACTGTAGTAAGTTGTTATAAAAAATTTTAAATTTTCAAAAACTTTCAACGCAAGCAATTACTGAAAAATAGATGACAGTGCATTTAATTTCATGTTAAATTAAAAAAAGGAATTATGATCAAAATGCTAGATTAATTCAAAACAGACTAAACTGAATAATTTATTAAGCTGAACTGAAAATTTTCTTTATTTTAATAAAAATATTCCCCTGTAACTATGCAAATGTTCTTAATTGCAAACTGGCATTTCCTGGCATCTACTTTAAAGATTTGTAAAGTTTTCTGTATTTAAATTTAAATTAGCTAAAGAGTCTTAATCTCTATTAAGACTCTTTAATTAATTAATTTCCAGCTAAAAATTTAAAAAAACCTCTGCCTAACTTTAAATATTTTCTAAAACACTTAACGAATAAAAAGAAATGACTCATTAAGCCAAATAAAAAGAACAAAAGATTAACCCTCATATTCATAAAAAATATTTTTGACTTATTAATGGTTTATAGAACAAATTTTTATAGGATTTTCTTTCAATAAATCTTTTTTAAATCAAAACAACAGACTTAAGCAAGCAACTTCATAATAACAAAAATCAACAAATCATAAAAATATTTTAAGAAAATTAATTTTGTTTTTATATTTTCATGTTGAGCCAAGGTTATCGATAATTTTCTCTAAGCACAGAACTAAACGAAAACTTTTACTTTAGACAATCAAAGTTATCAATTCTTTTTTTATTAAGAAGCAAAATTCTCGATAAGTTTACTTTAGACGTTATTATAAAACAAAACAAAATTATCGATAGCTAAGCTAAAAAAACCAAAAATGGAAAATTTTTCAACATATAAGCGAAGTTATTGTTATTATTGATTAACTATAGAAAATTAAATTATAGCTAACTTTACTATAAAATCGATTAGTTCACTACATAAAAAACTAAGTTATCGATAAATTACTTATAGCAAAGATATTTTATCGGTATTTTTACAGGAGAAAAGTAAAGTTGTCCATAGCTCTACTTTAGAAAAAAAAGTTATCGAAAAATATGCTATTATACAATAAATTTATCTATAAGTTTTCTATACTGCCTTCCTAAGAAAGAAAGTTACATCGCGAGGACAAATTTAAAAACGAAACAATTGCCTCAAATAATGCTCGCGAGTAGAATTTTTCCTACCCTGCTCAAAACTAGTAAAATGGGGATGTGACTTTCTTTCTTAGGAGGGCAGTATAGAAAACTAAAGTTTTCCATAAATTTGCTATAAAAAGAAAAGCTATCGAGAACTTTACGATAGAAATGCGAAGTCATTGATAAATTTACAACAGAAATATGAAGTTAATAATAACGTTACTATATAAAACAAAATTATCGATAAATTTACTATTAAACAATAAAGTTATCGATAAATATCCTATAGCAAACTAAAGCTTTCGATAAATTTAAAGTTATCGATAACTTTACTATAAAAATGCAGAGTATTCGATAGCTAGGATAGCTAGGAGAAGCATAATTATCGATAGAAAAACAAAGTTATTGATAAGCTGTCAGTTGAACAATAAAGTTATCAAAAAGTTTCCTACAGAAACAGCTTTATAACTAATAATAACTTTACTATATAAAACAAAGTTATCGATAAATTAACTATTGAACAAAAAAATTATCGATTAATTTCCGAGAGATTTTGATAATATTACTAAAGTTTTTGTTAAAATTGCTGTAAAAAGCAAGATAATTGTTAACTTTATGATGGAAATGCGGAGTTATCGATAGCTTTATTACAGAAATGCGAAATGAATAATAAATATACTATACAAAATAAATAAAGTTATCGTTAAATTTGCTACTAAACAATAAAATTAATGATCAATTTTGGAAAGTTTTATATAAAATTACTATAAAAGCAAAGTAATCGATTACTTAACGATAGAAATGCAAAGTTATTGATAACATTACTACAGAAATGCAAAGTTTATAATTCTTTTACTATATAAAACAAAGTTATCGATTAATTAACTATTAAACAAGCAATTTATCGATAAGTATCCTATAGAAAACTTAAGTTTTCAATAAACTCAATTTACTAAAAAGCAAAGTTCTCGATAACTTAATGATGGAAATGCAGAGTTATTGATAACTTTACTAAAGGGAAGCAAAATTATCGATAACTTTACTATAGAAAAGCAAAGTTAAAATTAATTAATTAAAATTAAGTTATCGATAGGTTTACTCTAGCTAAATAAATTTAAGTTATCGATAATCTTATTATGAAATCGAGAAATTTTCTATAAAAACAAAAAAGTTATTACAAAATTTAGAAAAACAAAGTTATTGATATTATTACTATTAAAAGGCAAAGTTAAAGATAACTTTACTATAGAAAAGTAAAGTTATGGATATCTTTACCATAGTGTATGTGTTCCCCCATTTCCATGAGGAACATACGGCCTCAACAAACACGTTCCAACATGATTTATCTCGGGCAATGAATTTTATTTCTCATCAAACTTCCGTTCATGGTAGCAGCTTCGATTTCGATTTGTCGCCTCCACTTAAGAGCAGGCTAATCTTTATTACAAGATGAAAGCAAAGTCATCGATATCCTTACAAAAGAAAACCTTAGTTATCGATAACTTGACTATAAAGAAACATGATCATTTTACTATAGAAAAGCAAATCAATTGATATATTTACTATAGAAAAGCAAATTTATTTAAAACCTTACCGAAAAAGTTAAGTTATCGAAAAACTTTTAATAGAAAAAAAATTCAAGTTATCGAAATACTTTTTAATTAAAAGTTGTTGTTGAATTTTAAGGTATAAAAAGTAGTTGATATATTTTTAAAAATTAAATTTAAAAGCATTGATAAGTTTTCCAAAAAAATTAAAAGTTATCAGTTAAATTTTAATAGAAATTATACGTTGTTTAAAAATTTTGCGTAGAAGACCAATGTTATCGATATTTTATAGAAAAAATTAAAATCATTGCTATTTGTTTTAAAGAAAAAAATGTATTGGATAAATTTTATATTAAAAACTGGCTTTCTTAGCTAATTTTAGTTATAGTTATAAATTTTATTTTCCTTTAAACATTTAAATAACAATAATTAAATTTAATCACATAAAATGTCTTAAAAAACTAAACGCAAATATTTGAATATTTTCCTAAACTATTTACTACTTTTAAATCCACAAAATGTTTTTATTTCTGTAACAAAATTGTTCAAATTACTGAAATTTTCTTTGGCTTTTGTAACAAAACTTCTACGCTAAATTAAGCCAAGCTTTTAAAAACCACTCATAAATTTAATTAACTAAAATAATTAAAGGCAAACCTTATCAAAAGAAAGAGAAATACGTTACAAATTTATGTAACACTATCAAACAGCATAAAAATGGCTAAAACCAGCTAAAGAATCCATAAAATTAATGAAAAGATTCCACTAATTAAATTAAAAAAAAAAAAATTTCTCTTTTCTATAGTCTGTAAAAAACGAACAAGACAAATACTGAAAATAAAGAAACAAAAACCAACTTATAACTTTAAATTAACAATTCACTTTTATTTTCTATAGCAAATTAAAAAAAAAGAAACAAAACTAAAATGATTAAAGCATAACAAAAGAAAAAAACAAAAAATAAAATAGTTTTTAAGAAGAAGCTTAAAAATAAAGAAATTAAGTTAAAAAAAGGAACAACGGTTAAGAAAAAGTAAAAATTTATTATAAATAAAACAAAAAAAAAAAAAACTTAAAACCAACGCATTTTTCACTATCTTTTGATTCAAAATCCCATGTTGAGTAAACGAAATTCAAGCACACACTCAAAATAAAAGCACAAACACATTCAGACTTAAACATAAAAACGTAAGACTCAAGAAACAAACCTGAAACGAAGCGAAATTAAAATTCTTATCATCATTTTACTCATACTTCTACAAACATTGTCTATATGTGTGTTTGTGTGGTGTGTGTTTTAGTTTGAATGCACTATAAACTAATACAAAAACAACAACTACTTCTACATGAAACCAGTGTTAAGCACACAACAAAAAACTTTCACTTTACACAATAAAAAAAAAACACATAATGCAAAAAATTGTTTAATGTTTAACCAACAACAACAAAAACAACCACATTTTTTTTGTTCGTTAACAAAAAGATGTTTGTTTTCATTTTGATTTACACCAACACCTTTATGTATTTAACAAAAAAATCTTAAATTTTGTTAGACTCAAATAGAGATTTAAGAAAAATGTTAAAAGTCAAAGGAAAAAATGTTTTCTGAACAAACCAAAGTTATTTGATGACTTTTCTATAAAAAAAGTAAAATAAACGAAAACTTTCCTGTGGAAAAGTAATCTTATCGATAACTTTTCCATAGAAAAGTAAACTTATCGATTGTCTCTTAATAGAAAGTAAACTTATCGATAACTTTTCCAAGGGAAAATAGGCTTATCGATAATTTTTTTATTAAAAAATAGCTCGTCGATATCTTTTCTACAGAATAGTAAACTTGTCGATAACTTTTCGATAATTTTTTTATTAATAATTATCGATAACTATTCTATAGGAAAATAAGCTTATCGAAACTAGTAAATTCGACCCGAGTTCAATCCCGTGTTTAGTAAAGTATAAAATTATTTAAATTTTTTAATTCATTTCATGTTGTAAATTCCTTCCTTCACTAAAAATAATTTTATGAATATTAAATTAAATGAACTTAAGCCTAATTAAAATGTCAAAAAATTCATTTGAAAACCAACAGTTCAATTAAAAATCACAATTATCGATAACTTTTCTATGGGAAAATAAGCTTTTCTTTATTTGTTTTATTAATTTGTTGATATCTTTTCTTTTGAAAAGTCGAAAACTTTTTTAAAGAAAAATAAACCTATCGATAACTTGTGTATAGAACAAGTTCGATAACTTGTGTATAGAACAAGTTCGATAACTTTTGTATAGAAAAAGTAAACTTTTCGATAAATTTTGTAAAGAAAAAGTAAACTTTTCGATAACTTTTCTATAGAAAGTAAATTTTTCGTTAATTTTTCTATTGAAAGTAAACTTGTCGATAACTTTCCTATAGAAAACTAAACTTATCGACAAGTTTTCTATATAAAAGTAAGCTTATCGATTACTTTTTTATAGAAAAGTAAACTTATCGATAGCATTCCAAAGAAAAGTAAACTTATCGATAACTCTTCTATTGAAAAATAAACTTATAGATATAATATAACTTTTCTATAGAAAAGTTAACTTTTCGATAACTCTTCTATTGTAAAGTAAACTTATAGCTAAATTTGTCATAAAAAAGTAAGCTTATCGATAACTTTTTTTTGTTGAAAAGTAAACTTTTCGGTAACTTTTCAACAAACAAGTAAACTTGTCGATAACTTTCCTATAGAAAACTAAACTTATCGACAAGTTTTCTATAAAAAAGTAAGCTTATCGAATACTTTTTTATAGAAATGTAAACTTATCGATAGCATTCCAAAGAAAAGTAAACTTATCGATAGCTCTTCTATTGAAAAATAAACTTATAGATATAATATAACTTTTCTATAGAAAAGTTAACTTTTCGATAACTCTTCTATTGTAAAGTAAACTTATAGCTAAATTTGTCATAAAAAAGTAAGCTTATCGATAACTTTTTTTTGTTGAAAAGTAAACTTGTCGGTAACTTTTCAACAAACAAGTAAACTTGTCGGAAACTTTTCAATGGAAAAGTAAACTAAAAGATAACTTTTCTTTGAAAAAGTACACTTATCGATTACTTTTCTATTGAAAAGTAAACTTATCAATAACTTTTTTATAGAATATTAAACTGACTTTTGTATGAAACAGTAAACTTATCAAAAAAATTTCTATAGAAAATTTAACTTATCGATTACTTTTTTTTGGAGAACTTAAGTTTCAACTATTGACAAGTTTTAAATAAAAAGTAAAATTTATTAAGAATTGACTTTTTATGTTAATTAATGTTTCGATTAATTTTCAGTAGATATTTAATAATTGTGTTTTTTTGAAAATTTCATGTAAACAGTCAATTTTCAGTTAAAAACAATTATAGTCACTAGTTTTCAACAATTGCAAATTTTACAGAAGTTCTAAGTTATTTTTAAAGTTTTCTACGAAAAAAAAACTATCAATTCCATTTTAAGAAAAACCTAAATTATAGATAACTGTATTGTAAAATATTGAAACGATCGACATTATCAAATCTTTTTTTTTAAGAAAATACTTTTGTTAGAAATCTATAACTTTTCTACAAAGAAGCAAAGTTATCGATAAAACTGCTGTAAGTAATCGAAAAAATAAATATACACGTAGTTAAGATTGCTTTTCTGCAAAAATAGTTTTAAAAGGAAACAAAAAAAAAATTTAAATCTCTCTTTATTTTTGATTACCATGTTCTAAAAATGCGTTGTGCACGGACGGGTTCAAATCAGAATTTGGAATTGGTTTTTAAAATTTTATTGGAATATTACAAAATTTAAATTTTTTTCTGCAAAAAACAAACTAAAAATAGAGTTTAAGAAGTACCTAATTTTGTGTTTTTCATATTCTTTGTGGCAAAATTGTCATTTTTAAAGATATTAATTATTTACATTTTTATACCCACACAGCAATAGGGGAGAGTGTATTATTAGCTTGTGCTGATGTTTGTAACACCTTAAATTATTGGTCATAGACCCACTTTTTGGTATACCGATCGACTCAGAATTACTTTTGGAATCGATACACAGATGTCCGTCCGTCCGTCTAGCAGGCTGGCTGTACATGTAAATCTTGTGCACAAGAACAGGTCGCAATTTTGGAGATAGTATTGAAATTTGGTACAAGGATTAAGCCTATATAAAATAGGGAGAATCGGTCCTTAATTTTCCCCATACAAACTTATTTTCGGAATAGATTATTTGTGCCCATAAATCATCTTATTGTGTTGGTATTTAGATTAAATTTGGTCCAAACATTCTTTTTATTGTAATCTGAATCATCTTACCAAATTTTATTGGAATCGCCCCATATTTTTCCATAGCTTCCATACAAATACTACTCCCGAAAATAGCTTTAAAGCCATAACTTTCTTATGCTATATTTACATAAAAATTGGCGACAGTAAGTTTTGCAAACGCCACTATATTCCGACCAAATGTTGTGCAGGTGGGAAGCATTGGTTCCACATAAACCCCCTTCCAACAAAAGCTTAAATCGAACAAATCTTATATAGATAAAGATATCTAAATAATATTCGGCACAAAGAACTTTTACATAAATCTTAACCTCATAATATAATTTTGTTCTGGTGGGTGGGGTCCATTATTTTTTATTGGTTCCAAATAGGATAAATTTTCGGAAAATTGTCTTTATATACTATAGTGTAGGGTATTAAATGGTCGGTCTTCCTTTTAATTTTTAGTCTAAAACTTTTATACAAATGTTGTTTTTTTTATAGACATTAACATTTACTTTCGCTTTTTTAATTTGTTTAAACAATTTATTTTTAGCACATTTTGAAGTATTGACCGAGTTTGCAGATATTTTTAGCAAACAAATATTTAATTTTATCAATTGTTAATTAAACCAATTAGCAATTAAAGTGTTAATTTTAAAGGAAAATAAAATCTCGAGAATTTTGCAAGAACTGGGTGGAGTTAATTAGAAGAAAGAACTTTTACTTTAGAACGGGTTAAATAAAAACGAGGGTTTTTGTAAAAAGAAAACCAGGGTTTAAAAAACTGAAGTCGAAACCAAAAACTGTCGAAAAAAAACGAAAATTTGTGTACAACTTTTTGCTTTTTGAGTTGGTTTGAAAGCGACTGTTTCCATTTAATGAATCAGAAGTAAAAGCAACAGTTTTTTTTTTTTTGGCAAAAAAAATGAAGAAGTGGCAGTTTTTTTAAAGGGTGTTTTTTTAAGCTAGATAGAACTTTAAATTGTAAAAAGTAACACAAAAAATTAAATTTTGATGAAATATTTTTTTTATCGTTTCAGTATACTCTGACAAATCATCATGAATAGACTCACGCTTGAACAACGCTACGAAATTATCCAAATTTACTTTGAAAATCAGTCGTCGATTCGCGCAACTTATAGACGACTTCGTCATTTTTATGGCGTACATAATTTTTGGCTTAACGGGTTTGTTAATAAGCAAAATTGCCGCATATGGAGCGAGACCAATCCACAAGAGACCCTACAGACTCCATTACATCCAGAAAAATGCACCGTTTGGTGCGGTTTTCACGCTGGTGGCATCATCGGACCTTATTTCTTTAAAAATGAGGCCGGAGCTCGCGTTACGGTCAATGGAGATCGTTACCGCACCATGATCAATGATTTTTTGTTTGAAAATATGGATGACATTGATCCGGAGGAGATGTGGTTTCAACAGGATGGCGCTACGTGCCATACGGCGAACGCAACCATCGACTTATTGAAATCAAAATTTGGCGATAAGTTGATTTCGAGAAATGGACCTGTCAATTGGCCTCCAAGGTCGTGCGATTTGACACCTCTCGATTATTTCCTGTGGGGCTACGTGAAGTCACTGGTTTATGCTGATAAACCAGCAACAATTGACGCCTTGGAGGCCAGAATTGTTCGTGTTATTCGTGACATACGGCCAGCAGTGCTCGAAAAAGTGGCCCAAAATTGGACGTCCAGAATGCGCTTCGTCAAGAACAGCCGCGGTGCCCATATGCCCGAAATCATTTTCAAATGTTAATGTCACGTATTGATCTTTCGAATAAAAAAATTTTGATTACAATTTAATTTTTTGTGTTATTTTTTACAATTTCAAGTTCTATCGGGCTTAAAAAAACACCCTTTACTTTGACTGCAGTTTTTTAAACGCTGAATAAAACGAAACCAATTAAGAAATAATATTCCCTGGGAATTTTTCCCTTCTACCATTTTTCCTATTGAAATTCAATTGAAAAAATTGGGAAAGGGAATACGCTCCCGGGGAATTTTATTTCTTAATTGGCCTGAATAAAAGACTTTTAAGGCGAAAAATATTTTTTTTTTAAATTTAATTAAAGATTGCCTTTTTTTAAGCTAAAGTAAGAAAACATTCTTTTAATAATTATGCTAAACAAAAATATGATATTTTTGAAAAATCCACGACCCGTACGTAAAAAAAAAATTAGAAAAGGTTCCCATTAAATTGAAAAGCCTTTAACATTTACCAACACACAAACCGTTCTCAAACATATTTTTAGGTCAAAGAATTAAATAAATTTTTATTAGAAAAATAAAATTTCCAAAGACTCTGTGGCAACCAGAAAGTAAAAATGTTAGCAAGAAGAAAGTGTAGGCAACAGGATGTCCCAACTTTTGCAAGACTAAGAAAAAAAAAAACAACGAATAACTGGAAATTGTAGTACAAAAAACACCCACTCACAAAAACTACAAAGAAGACTTATTTCAAGTTAGAAAATCTCTTATATATAGAAAAAAGGGATTTCTAAGCTGAAAAGCCAACTGAAGCCCACAAACATCTATAAACTCTTTTAGCCGTAACAGTGAGTAGTTTGTGAACATTTCGAATGTTAAAAAAAAGAAAGAAAAAAATAATGATTGTTATACTAGAGTTAAGTATATTTCATAGATACAAAGCTACACATAACTTACAAACACACACACACACATACATACATAAAAATGATACGGAACGCTCGTAAGCAACAACTTTCACCCATTAATATTCTTCGTGTCGTACATTTAGCAAAAGTTTTTTTCTTTCTTTCTTTCATTCAATTTTTTTTTCTTTAAAAATACATAAAATAGTAGAAATAATAATAAAAATAAAGAAAAACATTAACAATCTGTATCTGTTTGTATTGAATTGCAGAAAAAAACTACAACTACAAAAGAAAAGTTTTAAAGTTTTCTATACTCTTACGTAGACAATTAGATAGACAATACTAGTGCGAATGTATTTAAAATGCTTGAGAAACGAGTAAGAAATATTTTTCTATTTTAAAGCTCAAAGATACAGATTTATATATTTAACATTTCTACCATTTTAGTGTGCGTGTGTGTGTGTGTGATTGGTCATAGAAGTAAAGAGTAGTAACATTTCTTTTCTGCATTGTTTTTCCAATTTTTCCAATTTTTGTTCAAATTTTATTTTCCTTTTTTCTTGAATTTAAAAACGCATTCATTGTACAACTGCTTTAATATCGCTTTAAACTTTAAAGTCATCTTTAACTTGGCACACACTCAGGGTAAAATGATTAAGGTCGAATGAGTTTATTGGAAATTATGGCATTTTATCGATATGAGATATTTGGCTTTGTGAAAAGCTTATACTAGTGCATTTGGCTCTATCGTTATGATAGACTTGCCAAATGACAAATTTGTCATTATGACGTATAATGATTCAATTGTCATCAATTCGTATTTCTTATTATGAAAGATGTTTAATTGTGATAAATGTATTATTACGTCTAAATTGACGTTTTCATCAATATGACACAATTGTCATTAGAAAATATTTGTCATTGAAGATAATAGGCCATTCAAAAATATTTGCCGTTATGAAATATTTGTCAAGATGTTATACTTGTAGTTATAGTGCATTTGTCATGTCATACTTGTCATGATAAACTGTCTGTCATAATGCAATGAACTGTCCTAAAAACATATTTGTCATTGCGAAATATTTGTATTATGTATGTATTTTTCATGACGTCAATTTTGTCGTAATGCTTCATTTTTCATTATGATACATTTATTCTTATGATACATTAGTCATTATGATCCTGGTGTTATTAGAAAACATTTCTCATGATAAATGTATTTATCCCAGTAATATATTTGTCATAACGTTAAGTTTGTCATAATAACATATTTGTGATTATGACGTATTATGACTCAATTGTCATCAATCAATATTGGTTAATGTGAAAAATTTGTGACTATGACAAATTTTTAATTATGTGTAAAATTAATGTTTTTATCAATATGACACAGATGTCATTAGAAAATGTTTGTCATTTAATATAATTCGTCATTTTAAAAATATTTCCCATTATATATGTCAAAACGTCATACTAGTTATAGTTATAGTGTATTTGTCATGTCATCATAAAACATCTGTCATAATGCAAAAAATTGTCATAAGAACATATTTGTCATTGCGAAATATTTGTATTTTGTATGTATTCTTGATGACATAAATTTTCTCATTATGCTACATTTCTCATTATGACACTTTTAAAATTATGATTCATTTGTCATCATTTCAAAACTCTGAATTTGTCCTAATAACATATTTGTTATAATAAGATGTTTGCCATGATGACACATTTTTCATAATGACATACCTGTCACAATAACATGTTTTCGTGGTAACATATTTGTCATTATTACAGTGTTGTTTATGGAAATATTTGCTTAGATGACAAATTTGTCATAATGTTATATTTGTCACGATAGTGTAATATTTGTTAAAATTAAATATTTGTTATAATGACACACTTGTCAAGGTATAAATTTTGTAATTCTGACAAAGTATATGCCATTATTACTAACAAATTTGCTATGACGATATATTTGTATATCATGTGGATATAGTTGTTCTGATAACATATTTTTCATTGTAACGTTAAGACACATTTGTCATTGTTCATTCTTAAACAAAAGTGGTTGCCCATCGCTGACTCAGTGTTTGTGATACCTATTCTTCTGCATTTAACTTCTAGAGTGCACTGTGGTTATTAGAATTTATTTTATTTAACCCTTTTCGTATAAGAATTTCGGGCTTACATCAATTTTTCTGTAACTATTGTCAATTCGCTTTTTAGAAGCGCTTAAGTTTGTAATAAAAGTATACATTTTTAAAACTCATTGTTTCATATTTGTATTGTCTATTTTCCTTTTTTGGATTTGTGGACTATTCCTGCAAAATTTATGATAAAAGTTTTATGATGACATAATAATTTTGGTGTCATCAAGATATTTTGTCAATGTGACATGATGAAATGTTTGTCATGGGGGCAATTTAGATAAGGCGTTATATGTGTCATTACGACGTAAATATTAAAAATAATATATCACAATTTTTGGCCATGACCTAAAATTTATAATAATGAGATGTTGGTTATAATGAAATATTCGAGATAATGACATACTTGTCATAGCATTATATTTGTTGTTGCGTCATATTTGTCATTATGAAATTTCTGTTAGGATGACTTATTTATTATACGATGACAATTTTGCGATATAGATATATTTATCATGGTCATATATTTGTCATATTAGCATATTCAATATGATTTCATTTTTGTCAGGACACTGTATTTGTCATGATAACATTTTTGTCGTCGTGACATACATATTTGATGACATATATAGCATAGTATTTTCTTATAACGAAATATTTTTGATATAACGCATTTATTAGTAGATATTTTTTGTGAACAGAATTTTATTTCAATGTGACATAATTTTTTTTTTCTCATTATTTTTTATTGAATCTTCATATATTAAATATGAACTAACAATAACAATGTGACTTAATGACATGCTTGTTCTGGCGGCATATTTGTCCTTACGGCATAAATATTTGATATTATGAATGATTTTTATGTGTCATGATCTTTAATTTATAGTAATAAGATGTTGGTTATAATGAAGTATTCGAGATGATGACATACTTGTCATAGCAGAATATTTGTTGATGCGACATATTTGCCAGTATTAAATTTCTGTTACGATGACTTTTTTATTATCAGATGGCATATTTTTTATGTTGATGCATTTATCATGAGGATATATTTGTCATAATAACATTTTTGTCATGATTACATTTAGGTCTTTGTGACATATTTGTTAGTATAGCTAATTTTTTAACAACAATATATTTTTGATATGACGCATTTGTTAGTAGATAAATTTTGTCAACAGAATATTTTGTCAAGGTGAAATGATGACATGTTTTTTGTCATTACGATAAATCAATTGGAAATAATAAATTGTAAATATTTGTCAT
Organism: Pollenia griseotomentosa; assembly: GCA_963931875.1. NCBI lineage: Eukaryota > Metazoa > Arthropoda > Insecta > Diptera > Polleniidae > Pollenia > Pollenia griseotomentosa. The sequence continues at coordinate 189,144,590 of OZ007560.1, forward strand.
TACCTAAAATTTTTAATAAAGAGATAAATGTTATAATGAAATATTTTAGATGATGACATATTTGTAATTATGACATTTTTGTTTCGGAGACCTCTTTATTATGAGATGATATATTTGTTATGTTGATATATTTGTCATATTAAAATATTTGTCGTGAAAACGCTTTTGGCATGTCAACATTTTTATCATGATGACATATTTGTTGTTATGAAATATTTGTTGATGATGTGCTATTTTTTTAAGGACAGTCATTTGTCATAATGCGTTATTGTCTTATTTTTAATACGAGGGATTAAAAGAACCTGTTAAGGTGCCATGTTTGTCATGATTATGCCTGACAAATCAGCGTATAATGATAACTTCGTGAAGATACATTCGTTTTACTTCAAATGCTTTTAATAACCTCTACACAAAAATAACAACATGGTTTAGCTATTGAATGTAAAAAAACCCTCAAAAAACCTTTAAGAAAGTTAAAAAAAAAACGATAACATAAAAAACTTTTTTCTAAAAATAAGTAATAAAATTACACTCTAGCGGATTTTAAATACACTAAATTTTTCATGTGCAAAAGAAGAGAAAATTTCTTTTACTGTGTGTAAAACGATAAAAAAAATGCTGTTCCAAGCCACTTGTTGCCGAAGCAACATGTGGCATGTAAGAGAAGTTTGCCAGCAGAAAAGGTGGTAACTTGTCAGTATTTTATATACTCGTATTCGTAGCACCATCATTTCTGCTTGAATTGACGGTTGTGTGTTAAAGTGATAAAAATTGTCATGGTTAAAAGTTTGTACTCACGTTAAGTGCTGGGTGGAGAGGGCGGTTAAGGGTAAGGGCAGTGAACTTTTTTATTTATTTAGTTAGGTATAAGGACTTTAAGAAAAAAAATTCTATTATAGTCCAAAGGATTATTGAAAGGAGCTTTTTATCTGGCGGCTTAAAAATGTTAAAATGTATCATAATGGAGAATATTTCTGTGGAATTTTGGCAAAACATCTCAAGTCGAGATAAGACAAAAAAGTTTTTTAAAAAAAACTTGATGAAAAAATTATTTTTGTCTAATAAAAAAATAAGCCAAAATTAAAGAAGAATTTCGTTTATAATACAAAATTTCGAAAACGTAAACAAAAATGTTTTTTGAATAAAAATTCGTAAAATTAACAACATTATTTTCAACTTTTTAAATTTGACTTAAGAGGTTTTATCAAAATGCCACAGATTTTATAAATGTCATTCGAATAAAAATTATCCGAACAATCGCTTAAAATTCCATTAATTTAACTTTTTTAAATAATACAGATTAATTGTTTCCAAAAAATATTTGGGAGAAATATTAAAGTAACTCTTTTCGAGTTTTAAACTTGTTTTTCTGGATTTTTCAAAAATTTTGATTTTTTAAGCTTTTCTGTTAAAAAATTTCATTATATGTATGTAGTAAAATTTTCTATTTATCGGGAATCGTTAAGAAAAGGCTAGAAAAAAAGTAAAGTATTTTTATTTTTTTTAATTGAAGCTTTTAATAGCTTAAAGTTTTTTCAAGGTTTTTTGTTTTCCTTAAAGAGCAAAAGCTACTTTTAAAAGTTTAATTTTGTAGCTGGACAAGTTCTGGATACAAATGGCAAGAGACAAATTTTAAATGAATTTTCTAGATAAATGGCCTAACCCAATAAGCATTTTTATGCTAATAACAAAAATATTTCTTTTGAAATATAAAGAATTTAACACATTTTTTTGCACATTTTATGTAATTTAGATAAAATTACTAAATAAAAAAAATCTTTTTCCTTAATGCGGTTGATTTTAATTCAACCAGCAAACATTTTTAAATTTTCCTATTTTGTATATTTTTTTTTTTAAACTAGAGTTGAAAAATTTTGTTAAATTTAAATAATTTTAAATTTTAAACAAAAAGAATTTGTTTTTAAAAGGTTTAAAATTTTCCAAATTATTTTTAAGAAAGAAAAAAAAACATTTTCCCAAACTTTGTTAAAGGTTTCAAAATGCACCAACAAACATTTTATTTAAATATTTTATGAAGAACTATTTGAAATATTTTTTATATTTCAAAAAATAAAACAATTTTATAGAGAAACCCTTTTGTTACCAAAGAAACATTTTTATTAAAAATAATATTGGCTTGTTTAATATTTTGAGGATATTATGTTTAAAATTTTTTAGGAAATTGTTTTTATTTCCGTTTTGTTAGTTTTTTTTTCAAAATTACCCAACAAACATTTTTACGATTTTAGTAAAATAAGATAATATGGTGTTAATTAAGGTGATTTTATAAAAAGTTTGTATGCAAATACTTTTTTTCTTAAATATTCTTAAATTTTTAATCATTACCCAACGAACATTTCAGATATTTATAAAATTTTTTCTAATATTTTAAAAATTTTAGGAGATTTTTATAAAAAGACTATTTTTCCTAATGTTCTTAACATTTTTAAAAATTACCCAACAAACATTTCAAAGATTTTTTAAAATTTTTCAAAATTTTAAGATTAGCTTGTAAACTATATGTTCTTCAATTTTTCTACATTTTTAAAAGCTACCCAACTAACAAGTCTAGGATTTTTAAAAGTTTTCATACTATTTTGAAAAATTTAAGGAGAAATTTATAAAACACTACTGTTTCTTACATTTTCTTAATACATGTGTGTTTGTAAAACTTACTGTAATATTTTTAAAATTTTAGAAGAAATTTACTAGCAACTACATTTCTTAAATTGTTTTAAAATTTTTAAAAATAACCCAACGAACATTTCAATGATTTTTGAAAATTTGTATACTTTTTCTTAAAAGTTTTAGCAGAAATTTATAAACAACTACTTTTTTCTTAAATTTTCTTATAGCCTGTTCAACGATTTCAAACGTCAACGGAGAAATTTCAAAGCAACTAAATTTTCTTAAATTTTTTTAAAACATTTTGTAATTATCCAACACACAACTATTTTAAAAAACTTTAGGAGAAATGTTAAAACAACTGATTTTTCCTTAATTTTCTTATTATTTTTAAAAATTACCCAACAAACATTACAATGATTTTTAAAAATTGTTATTATATTTTTAAAAATTTTAGGAGAAATTTATAAAAAAACAACTTCTTCTTAAATATTCATAATTAAAATTTTTTTTATTTTTAATATTTTCATAAATTTCCCAACGAACATATCAATGATTTTTAAAAATTTTTTATTCTATTCTTAAAAATTTTAGGAGAAATTTATAAAAACCACTTTATTCTTAAATTTTCTTAATAATTTTAAATAACCCAACAAACATTTCAATGATATCAAAAAATTCTTATAATATTTTTAAAAATTTTATAAACAACTACATTTTCTAAAATTTTTTTTTTTACAATTTTGAAGAAATTTATAAAAACATCTACTTTTTCTTAAATTTTCTAAATATTTGAAAATTTTTATAATATGTAGTCTTAAAACTTTTAAGATAAATTTATAAGCAACTACATATTTTCAATTTTTTGAAAAATTTTTAAAAATTACCCAACGAACATTTCAATGATTTTTGTAAATTTTGAAAAATTTTAGGATAAATTTACAAAATTTCTTAAATTAAATAAAATTGTTTATAATTTTCAAATTTTTTTTAGCAAAATTTCTTTTATTTGAAATATCCGAGAGCTTGAATAAAGACTTACATAGAAAAAAACGGTTGCTATAGAAAAGTAAAATGATTTTTAAAGACCCAATTAGCGAACATTCTGATTGAATTTTTTAAAAATTATATATGTTTTTTAGATCTGGTTAGTACCTCTTTCTGATCTTTGTTAATACTTTTTTGTTTTTCATAAAAATATTTATATAAAAACTTTGACTTACAGCAATATCTTGTCGAATACTGACAATTGGCATTGACACTACCGGGTGCCAAAAGGTCAGTGGCTGACGCCATATCCATCGTGGATGGTGAGAATTTATTATCCAAATGTAAAGGCAAAATGTTGAAAATTTTGAATGCTTAAAACTTCCTTTTCTCGAGGCGAAAAAAGAAGTTTTATCAGGGTTTGATGAAGTAAATTAAAAAAAAAAAAACGTTTCAAAGAAAAGTTAAAGAAATTGTTTGTGTAACTGAGTGAAGATAGAAATTATTTTCTTTTCTGTTTTTTATATATTTTTTTTCAATAATTTTTGTTTAAGTGAAAATGAAATAATCCAAAATTTGTTAAAGATGATTAATCCTGGTGTTCAAGTATTCGTTATTGTGTTGCTTGTTGTAATCCCAAATGAGTTCAGTTAAAAGGTAATAAAAATTCTTGTATGTATTTCACTTTTTCTTTTAGCACTTTCACTTTTACTTTTTGTTGGGTATAATAATGAATTTTGTTTTAATTTGTTTTTTTTTTTTTTAATATTTCAACCAATTTTTTTTCCTTAAAGAAATTTTGTTTTTAATGTTGTTGCTTTTTAAGGTTTTATAAAATTCTAAAATGTTTAGTCAAACACATGTTGATTGTTGTTATTTTTTTATTGCGGGTTCGATAAAGAATTTTCAAAATTTATTTTTATCCATTTGTTTAATTAAAATATTTTTTTGTAAAAAATTTCACTTTTAATTTCTTTCTTTCTTTTTTGTTGTTGTGTGTTTCTATTTTTGGAATTCTGGTCTTTTGTTTTTAATATCCATTTGTATGTTTGTTTCTTGTACTTTTTGTAATTTAAATTTTATTGGAGAACACTAAAATTTGAACGTAACGTTTGGTTCGACACTCGTGAAACGTCTGTTTTGCGTGCGGCAGTGAAAACCATGCTTATCCTCAACAAGACAACATTTAAACTTGGATGAACACTTTCAGTTACCACAAGCTTAGCTAGAAGATACACATACACTCGAACACTCATAGCCAAGCTCTTACTAACACACTCATACATACACACATACACAAATTCCCATACAATATGTATCATTTCAATTTCATAATGTTTCTTCAAGACCAGACTAGACCAGTGTGAAGGCTTTCGCTTGGTTACATTTTTTTTTACAACAGCATAAAAGCAACAAATACAACAAGAATTACAATAACTCAAAAAAAAAAAACAGAAAAAACTCCCCAAACAAACGCCAGCTTAAAGCGAAAGAAGAAACTTGCAAGAAGAAAGACAGCTTTTAGAAAAAGCGAAAGAAACAAAAACAAAAAATTTAATTTTAACAAAAATCATCGAACAAGTAGCAAGAAGTCAAAAAGAAGAAAAAGACTGCATAGAAAGAAGCCTCTTGTGTGTGCACGTGAGAGTGTGTTTGTAAACATGCTGGCTTGAACTTCTTTTTTGTTTTCCAAAGCTTTACAACAAACCACGTTATTGTTGTTTTTATGATATTGTTATTGTTTGTATTTACTTTCTTTATTATTATTCTTGTTGTTGTTTTTGTTTGAGTTAAGAGAAATGCTTTCTTTCTCTTTTCGTATACTGAATGGGCAATTTAGCGATTTTTTTTCGTAAATTGGTAAATAAATTGATTGATTTTTCGACAATTCATGTTGTAAAGATACCTGAAACATTTGGGATTAGCTGAAATCAAACCATTTGTTAACTTTTCTATATTATCCTGATAGCATAAAATTCTGAATAGCGAATACATTTTGGATAAACTAATCGATGCTTTAGAAATATTAAAGAAAATAAGTGACACCAAATCTCTATTTTAGTTCCTACAGAGACCGAATAAAGTCCCTTCTAAGATTTCTATAAGATGATATCAAAACGCCAACGGCTCGTTGTCAATTTATACTAAAACGAAAACAAGGCGAATTAATAAAGGCGACATTTTCGAGTCATCTGTTTATTGTTTATTTTTTTGTCTTGTATACTGAATGTCAAGCTTTGTTTACATTTTGAGAAAAAATTAATTCAAATTTAAAATTCAATAAAAATATAAAAACTTGAAAAAAACTTATTTAAAACAAAAAAAGTGAACATAAAATATAAATACAAGGAATTAAAAATGCGTAAGAAATAAGTGGAGCCACAATGAATTTTCAATAGAGTAAAAATATCTACTTTCTAAAGAAATTGTGTATATTTTATAAACAAAAAAAAAAATTTCCTTTTTTGTATTTTCAACAAATAATTTTGACAATCAATCTAACTTTTTACAAAAACAAAATACATAGTATTTAAAAAAAAGAGATAGCTAGCATAACTCTATCTCATGATGCGATCACCTTTATGAATTCGCCTTGATTAAACCCCTCTCTTTGTCTGTCAGTGAACTGCCAAGCTGGGATGCCAGATGATTTTAATAAGAAATCGTAATATTTTACAAAAAAAAAAAATTTTATTAAATTATCTCCAAAATTTCGACCTGTACATTGCGCACAAGGTTACATGGACAGTAGTGAGTTATATGGACAATTTTTTTTTTCGTTTTTTCACTTGGGAAACCCCTTAGATTGATTCCAAATTAGAAAAAAACAATATATATATAAAATTTTAGATCGTTTGCACAGTTATTAGGCGTGCCTTGAGCCCGCAAAGTTTGCTAAAAATGCTATTTTTCTCACTATGGGTGGCTTTAAGTGTTCATAACTTCAGTAATATTTATTTTAGAGAAAAACCTTATTCACAAATATTCTAGAGCTATATCTTATTAACAATGTTGCTCTGTATTAGTTTTCTTTAACATTAATATTTAATCCAGAAAAAACCAAATTAAAAAATAACACCGAAATTTTCACATATCTTCGCATTCTTTGCCTGGTGATTACACTACGTGACAAATTTTCAACAAAGTCGTGACCAAATGAATCTGACAACTAATCTTTATGTAAAACTTTCCCCTGAATCCGAATATGAAGACAGAATTGTCAAAAGTGGAACAGTTTTTGAGATATTCCAAAATAACCGTTATTTGTGTTTTTAAAAAAGATGATGTGACTGAAATGCAATATCTTCCAAAATTTTAAACGGACTATGTATTTCTTTCTTTTTAGTGAGAGGTTATAAAATTTCTTAAATAACCATGAGTCGTTTGTGAAGATGAGTCATTAAATGGCAGAGTTATAGTGGACAAAAGTACATAGAGCCGCAATCCTATTTGGAAATCACAAATATGACAGAATTAGGTTATATATTCAAAGCTAGATGTGATTAATTGAGTTGAATAGTACAAGGTTTCAGCAAAACAGACCCCGTATATGCTTCAGGGGAAAGTTTTACATAAAGATTAGTTGCCAGATTCATTTGGTCACGACTTTGTTGAAAATTTGTCACGTAGTGTAATCACCAGGCAAAGAATGCGAAGATATGTGAAAATTTCGGTGTTATTTTTTAATTTGGTTTTTTCTGGATTAAATATTAATGTTAAAGAAAACTAATACAGAGCAACATTGTTCATAAGATATAGCCCTAGAATATTTGTGAATAAGGTTTTTCTCTTAAATAAATATTACTGAAGTTATGAACACTTAAAGCCACCCATAGTGAGAAAAATAGCATTTTTAGCAAACTTTGCGGGCTCAAGGCACGCCTAATAACTGTGCAAACGATCTAAAATTTTATATATATTGTTTTTTTCTAATTTGGAATCAATCTAAGGGGTTTCCTAAGTGAAAATACGAAAAAAAAAATAACGGTCACCCTAATGGACAGCCAGCCAGCCAGACGGACGGACATCGTTAGATCAACTCAGAAAGTGTGTCTGAGTCGATCGGTATACTTTAAGTTGGGTCTAGGAGCAATATTTTAAGGTGCTACACACATCAGCACAAATGCCACTATTGTGGTGTGGGTATACAAATAAATTATATACAGTTTAAAGAAATTTATCATTTTGAAAAGTTTTTTCTTCTCCTTTTAAATTGTCAAAATTTTAGACAGGATCTATTGCGTGTTAGGTTATTATAAACCGATCTACACAAAATTAAGTAGTATTATTATAATTTGAGCAAATTTTACAGGACAATCGGGGAAATCCGCCCCTTATTTATGTTAGTTTTTTTTAAGAGAACTATACCCTTTTAAAGAGTGGTTGTTCCTATAACTGTTATCCTATTGAACCGATTGTGCTCGGTTCCAATTCCAACCTGCCTATAAAAACAAGAAAAATAGTTTGTCACCAAAATTTGTTCTTTTCTGTTCAGTAATTCAAAAGTACGAGCGTGTTTTAAACAGACGAAAACGGTAAAATGGACTTAAAGTTACTCGAAAAAAATGAGGGATTCACAAGAGATGGATTAAACATTAACGACTATATTCATTAACAAATTTTCTATGAATAAGGGGGTAATTATTTATTCTCACTTATGCTAGAAACACAACTGGGACGAACGACGAATTATTCGCAACGAATATTCGTCGTCAGCAATAGAACACTTTGGTATGTATGAAAATAGACCGAAATTCGTCCTGCGTAATGAACAATGTGATAGTTTTATTTTTATTTCTTACGCAGACGAACGACGAATAAATTGGGACAGGGACAGCTAACCGCAGCTTAATCGTGAAAGCTGTAAAGATTCACAGGGAAAATCGCTTCTATTGCGAACTTGGCGAAAATTGGCGAAAATTCGCTAAAATATTAAATATTTCAAACAAGCCATAAAATTGACTTAAAGTCTCTAAAACTATAAGAAATAGCAAAAATTCGGTAAAAATTGCTAAATTAGCGGAAATTCGCAAAAATTTGCTAACAGCGGCATAATAGCAATGTCAAATATTTTTTTAAAACAGTTAAAGCTGTAAAGAATCACAACCCTTACAACCCTTAAATTTAAACAAACGCAAAAATTTATTTGAAATCGCTTAATCAGTTAAAAAAATCAATATATCTAATAACATAAAAAAGTTTGCAAAAATAGCGAAAATTCGCGAAAATTTTTCATGTTTGATTAAAAGTACCTTAGACTATTAGGAATGGCATAAAATCCGTTAAAAATTGCAAAATTAGAGGAAATTTGCAACGATAGCAAAGGCTACTATTTATTATAAATCGTTAAAGCTGTAAAGAATCAGACAACCTACAGCAACGAATCGCGAACATGGCTGAAGTTAACGAAAAATTGCAAAATTTTAAACAAACAAAAAACCAATTTGAGTTTGCTAAATCGAAATGCAGAACACCACAAATGCTTATGTAATCCACTTTCGAGTGGATTTGAATTCTAGAACACACCCAATTAATAGTTTTTTATGTTTTTTTTTTTTTTTTTTGTTGAAATATGGTCAACCTTTGATTTGATAAATGTTAACAAACAAATATTTTACAAAGATATTTTAATAAATTTTATTGCAAGTTAAAAAAAATGAATTCACGCAGTTATAGTGTCTAATTTGACGAATTTACGCAACGAATTCTTGCCGACGAATTCGTCGTACTATGCGAAGTTCGTCGTTCGTCCCAGTTGTGTTTATACCATTAGTCACCGAGCGAAATAGTGCCAACAAAAAATTTCAATTTGGTTTTGAAAATGTCGAAATTTTATGAATCGATTTCAAACTGAGAGAGATGGTTTGTGCTGTTCAGAAAAAGTTTGTGATAGGAAAGACAAAAGCCATTTAAATTTGCCTAAATAAATTCGAAGATAATGAATGAAAAGCAATACTCTTACAAGATTATTGCCAAACTCAAGAAATATCTGCTTAATGGTTGGGAACTATTCAAGCAGCAATTTGAAAACGTTTCAAAGCAATGGGATTCATCTTAAAGTCAGAAAAACCGGATAACACTCGAGTTTAAGCCGAAAGATATTGAATGGCGATTTTTCATGTTCGAAATTCTGCTTGATCGCCATTAAATGAAATTTTTTTTACTTTGAACGATTTATAACTAACAAAAAGATCCATTAACATAAACTACAGCGCAAGAAATGATATGTAAAGGCCGACTTGCCAGTCGAACCAACGCCAAAGCCGAATATACATGGCGGCACGGCATTGTTATTTCTGTATTTAGTTACACCTGAAGAGTCCCATCTATTGTGAGCTGAGCAAATCGGGCCAGATAAGCACAGGAAGCCTGTAATGTAAGGTCTACATACTCATTATAACCGAAGTTGCACTCTGCCTTCTTTGAAAAGTGTAGGCCTGCTTAAAACGTTCTCCTACGAATAGCAATCTGTAGGAATAACTGTAGAAAAAAATACTCAAGTTCAACAGTTATTAATTTACTTAATTCGCGTTGTTATTCTGAGATTAAGCTTTGTTCTTACTTATTTTAGGAAGGCCTTTGAAAAGGCTTTAAAGTATATGCGAGATGACAAGGCCTCGGTTCCCAATGACACACTATGTAAATTAGAAATGAAGTTGGAATGCGGCTGGGAGGACTTATGTCTGCAAAAACGGCCTTTACAAGACCTCTTTATTCATTAGTAAAAATGCCCGGAATAAGTGAGAAGACATTGGCTAGGTTAGGTTCTTTGGCCCACCATCGAGAGACATCTCACTTGGGGCCTTCAGTGGTTCCTTTGTGATACCCAGCGCCAATTCCGACATATCAGTTACTCAATGGCCGTCACTGCAGAACTCAACTTATTCGTCTTCCTAATGAGAAAAGAAGAAGCGAACTTAGTTTTATCCTAGATAGATCCTCCAAGTAGGCAAACACCGGCTTGCACAGATATTTTTCTCTAATGCCCCGAATTTCAAGACATTGACACAGTTATGACAACTTCTAAAGTAGTCATTGAATCCCAGACGCATTCTTCTCGCAGTAATCCCCATAGGCTTGTGCCTAGTTACAACTAAGACCACTGGTCTAATCTGGTCCATATTGAACCTTAGTAGAGAGCTTGTTCTCCGTTTATCATAGCCAGGCTATAGTGCCCTCGATATGAAGCGGGTGGATTAGCAAATCCATCCTATCTGTGCAACTCTATAAGACTCGTGCTTGATAAGAAATTTACAGTAAGACATTGGAAGGCCAACGAATTGGTCAATGAATGTGTAATTCATACAACCACCTCGTTTGGTAAGATCATCTGCTGTCTAGTTTTCCGGGCAGTCCGAATATCCTAGTATTCAAATTAGTGAGGCATTGGAATGCTTCGCAATCTCATTCAAAGACATCCGACGTTCTACAGTTAACCAAGGTGTCGCATAGACACCTGCTAGGGAAGCAATGGCAGCCTTGCTTTCAATAAAAATACATTTATCCCTCGATATACGATAATACCTAAGTCAGTTAGCCGCCCGACAATGAAAGGACATGAAGCCGTAAAATTTCTTTATGAAAAATGTGGACCACAAGTTACCAGACAAAATTAGATAATACTGTGCCCATGTTCTGTAACTCCCGCGTCGATAAACTTTTCGATTGAAACGTGCGAAATAAAACAAAAATGCCATAAATTAAAACAAACAACTGTTTTTATCACTTTACTGCGTCTGTAACACGTTTGCCGAGTAATAGCTGTCACGTAAGTAAACTTCTCGCCAATTTATAGAAAAAGTGTGTCTATAAAATGTTTGTGAGAAAGCTCTCGCTTTGAACTGTTAAATAAACTCACGAATAAAAATGGGCTAAGAAAATATTTCAACACAGAAAAATATATAAAAAAAGCAAAATGCAATGTATAACAACACGGAATAGATAATTATTTTGTTCTTTGTTGATTTTTTCATTGTTAAATTATTTTGCTTTTAACATTTTTAACAAAATATTGGACTGTTTTCAAAGCCATTTTGTAAACAACAGACATGTAAGTTGTACTTTACATTATTTTGTGTAGCCGACAGTTTTATTTTCGCCGCCGTTGTTGAAAATGTTTCAATTTCAGTAAATTTTGTTTGCCGTCTGCAATTTCATATCGGCTTTGAGTGAAATATTGTGACACTTATAACGTAACGACGTAATCTTTTTTGATAGTTTTCGGCATGAGTTACAGACATATTTTTTTCCCATTATTTTGTTTCACATCTTTTCGATGCGAGAAGTTCTCATCAAAGTTACAGAACATGAGTACTGGCTGGGAAGTTTTGTCTTATCTTACAGAAAAGAGTAAAAAACGGTTTTAATCACCAAAATAATTGAAACAAGCAAAAAATTGTTTAATTTTGCACCGAAATGATTATACCAATTACTCAAAATTGCAAAATTTGCAAAACAAGGATTTTTTTCCAATTAAAAAGTTTTTATATTTTAATTACAAAAATAATGGAAAAAATTATTAATATTAAACAATCTTTTAATTGAATGAATTAACAAAGTAATTAAAAAAAATCTATATTTTAATTGAATGAATTACTGACGTAATTGATTACAATACAGAAAAATAATTATTTTAATAATTGCATTGATTAAAACAGTAATTTTTCAGATCTTTTTGATTACAAAACATCTGTGTTTGTATGTATGTGTATGTAAGGGCAAAGACAATGTAATGTATGTATGTATATTATTGATGTTGCTAAGTAAGCGTTGCTTGCTATTTTGTGGCGAAAAATACGGTTAGCATTATTTTAACAAAGTGTTTAATTCAAACAACAGAGTTGATTGATTCAATTAAACATTTACCTAAATTTAAGGTTAAAATCAAGTAAAATTTATATTGAAAAAAAATATTTTTTTTTATTCAATCAATTAAGAACGTAATTAAATTTATTTTAAAATTCAAAAATCAATTGAAAAAAAAACTGCCAATAATTTTTTCTGTGCATTGTTATTTCTGTATTTAGTTACACCTAAAGGGTCCTATCTATTGTGAGCCTTTAGGCCTTTAGAAGACCTTTTTATTCATTAATAAAAATGACCAGAATAAGTCAGAAGACATAGGTTAGGTAAGGTCATTGGCCCACCTTCAAGGGACATCTCACTTGGGCCTTCAGTGGTTCCTTTGTGATACCCAGCGCCAATGCCAATTTAGGTAAATGTTTAATGCCAATAATTTTTTCTGTGCTGCCTCAAAGCGTAGACCTTGCCCTATCTCTAACTGTAATGTGCTTTACTTTTGGACAGCTTTTTCTGATAACTTCGCTATGATGAGTTTCTTTTCAAATACGCGTGTTTTTTTTGTTCTCTTAAGTTGGCACTACTTAACTAATTACTCGATTCATTCTTTTTCCTTTTCACAAAACCCTACATACACCGCTTTTAAGTCAGTCTCCTATAAATGTGAATGTATTCGCAGAGCGTTTCATTTCTCAGTTCGTTTCCACAGATTGATTTAATTCAAAGCTTTCACTGTGTTTCCATACAGTGAGTGCAGTAAGAATACAATTGTATTAGTGGTGCGCTTAAGTGCCATCTTTGTAGTGAGTTTTTCTAGTTTTCTTTAACTGTCTTTTGTTTGCACATTGAAAAGCAATAAAAAAATTTAACCACACACGCAAACAAACGAACAAACAAACAAACACATATTTTTAAAGAAATTTATTAAAAAAAAAACTTCTTAAGCTTTGATTTTCATACAAACATACAGTCATGTTTTATTCCAGTTCTGTTCCTTTCAAACACTTTCTTCTTTCTTAATTTTAGATGATTGGTCGGGTGGTTCGTTGGTTGGTTGGTTGGTTGGCTGCCTGGTGGTTAAGTGGATGTTTGAATGTGTGTTTCTACCAAAACTTAATGACTTTTTAAATAATTTATTGTATTTTTCTTTTACAGAAATGTTTATATAATTATATAATTTAAACAAAAATAACTTACAAAACAAAACTTGTCTTTTTAAGTCTTCTTTCTTTAGCTAAAAAAAACAGTCTTGACAAAAATAAAAAAAAAAACGGTTTTACTTTCATGAGAATAAAATTATAATAATAATAATAAATTATTATTTATTTAAATTTTCTGTCTTGTAATTTCGAATAATTTTTTTAATTTCGTCATTAGAATTTAACTTTCTTCTCTTGGACTTTATTATTTTTTGGAAGATTTTAAAATAAAATATATTTCATGTGTATCTTTTCTTTTAAATTAATTAACAGAATTTAGGTTAAGCCTTAAAAGGAAATTGAAATTCTTTTAAAGCTTTTGAAATTGTTGTTAAATGAATCAGGGTCCCGAAATAAAACTTTAAGTATTACAACATATTTTTCGTTTCAAAACTTTTTAAGAAGCAAAAGTGTTAAAATTATTATGAAAAGCCAGTAGGAATGATTTTTTCAAGCCTTTCATATTTAAAAAATTTTACTAACTGTTTCACAATATCGAACATACACGTTCAAGAGATATAAAATAAAACTAAATTTCAAAAGTATTTTAAAAATATAACAGTTCCACAAAATCTTTAATAAACGTTACTTGTGGTGATATTAAATGTTTATAACCGAATAACAATGTCCATAGATTTTGAAAAGTTTTTAAATTTTCTTTTCCCGTATAAACAGTGTAATAGAAAACAAAATTGTTTAGGTCACTAAAGAAATTATTTTTTTTATTTAACATGGTTTTTTTTATACCTAAAAACGTCAATTACGTTTATAGTGGTCCGGACGAAACGCCGATACGTTTCGTGGAGTGTGGACTGTTTATAGGGGTGGATTTGGGCTATAGCTCCAGCCAAGGATCCAAACACCTTGGTAGATTGCCCGAGATAACGCCGATTGCGTTTCTGGGCTTATGGAGTGTAAATGGTGGCTTCTGGATTTAACGCTAAAATATCAGCCAAGTATCCAAACAACTTGGTGATATTAATAAGGCTAGAAAAATAGCTAAAAAGGCACAGATATTCAAACAAACAGAAAGCACTTCTAACCATATAGAAACACTTTCCTGTTTTTTCCAAAACGCCATAAAATTTCCATTTATTTAATCCAAAAAATAATTAAATTTTCAAACAATTAAGTTAATTACTAATCTTTCAAAACAGTTTAAATAACTTAAGTTATAACGCGAATACACAAAAATCAGCCGTCCAATATGGATTTTAACAACGATTCGACTTAGAAGATTTACAAGTTAAAAGCAAAGAAAAATTAAAAATATAAAACTTGAAACCAGGGATGGGAAATCTGGAAGGATAATATCCTCTCAAAAGATCTCATAAATATCCTTAAGAACACTGCCGGTACCAGGAAAGAGAATACTTTAAAATTGGGTTTCCGCTTAATAAACAATTGTCATTTCAATAATATTAATTTTAGACCCGAAAAAGTATATATTCTGGATCTTTGGGAAAAAGGAGTTCATTTAGTTAGGTTTAAAGAAAAAGAAAAGAGAGAAGTGAAGAAAGGAGATTTAAGATAGTTAGTAGATAGCAGAGCAGAATCAAAACTCCCTCTACAGTCCCCTCATCAGGAACAACCGTCCTATTTCCCTGAAAAACCCCAGTAGATTGAAAGTATTACATCCAGCGATACAAACCAGTTCGTCGTGAAATCTATCTCCTAGCCATTTCTGTCTGAGACCCTGCATCCTAGGACAGTGGCACAGTACATACTCAATCGTCTCAAGCTCCTCAGAATCCTCGCATAACCGGCAGAAGTCCGGTATGGTATTGTCCCATTTACTCGTAAAAGCCCTAACATAACAATGACCAGTCAAGAACCCTTTAAGTCTTCTAAGACCACTCCTATCCAATCCTAATAGAAGTCTGGCTGCCCCTGCATCCAATTCGTGCCAAAATGCCCTAGACATCCTGTAATCCGTTCTATCCCTCCAGGACCGGTTAACGGTATCGCGGAATCTATTCCCTATTACCTCATAGTAGACCCCTCCTTATAAGCTGTAGATTTTGTTTCTTTAGCAAATTGTTCTGTAAATTTTGGTAACTCGAATCCAGCTAGATCGGTTTATAATTGACTGAAAGGAAAGAAATGGCAATAAAACTCCAACACTGCCACAGAGTCACTCCTAGAGGGTAGAGATGTAGGACCGATTTCCGTTAATGTTTGCTTCCCGATATTTTTCCCGAACAAACTTATCCTCCATCACCGTACTTTAATGGGCTCCCATAGAAATTTTCCCCCACACCTCCCAGGACAGACGGGTCAATTATGTATCCGACCCCACTTCAATATCCATTCCCAACATTTGTTTCGAACACACCTAGCAGCTTTGACTACGTCAAGTAGAGTCAGATGAATCCGTGTGGGCACTTTGCCGCACATCTGCCATTGCTTACCCAGTGCGAACAGGTCAAGGAACAGTTATTCGTGGTTCATCACATACTAAACTCTGGTTCTCATAACGGGTAATTAAGATATTTACAGTGAGAGCTGTTGCAGCATTAGACTGGATATTTTCTGCGCATTGTAACAATTGATCATCCGCAAATATAATAAAATTTAAGAAATTTTTTTACGTTCTTTTGTTTTGAGTGTTTATTAAATTATTTACTTACTTACTTTCTCAGCTTTCCAGTCCGGGATGGACCATTGCTTCTGCCTCAAGTTTCCGCCAACTATTTCTATCTGCTGCTCTATCAACCCAGTCATTTAGCACGTCTGTCCTCCCAGGTCATTTAGCACGTCTGTCCTCCATCTTTTTCTAGGTATCCCTCTTCTTCTAGAGCCTTTCGGAATCTGTTCATATAAGTATCTTTTTCACCACTCTTTTGTCTGGCATTCTTATTACATGTCCTAACCATCGAATTCTCTGGGCCCTTATGTATCTTACAACACTTTGCTGCTCATTCAGCATATCTAGTTCGTTGTTGAATCGTATTCGATAATTGTCTTCACTAATTCTGATCGGACCAAAAATTTTACGAAGTATCCTACATTCGAAACATAGCAGCTGGTTCACATCAAATGCTTTGAGCGTCCATAGTTCGCATCCGTACGTTAAAATTGGCCTTATAAGAGATCTATACAGTCTAACCTTATTCTGACGTGATACGAGCTTTGATTTAAATAATTTTAAATGTAAAGACCACGCTTTTTTTGCTGCTTGAATTCGTTCTTGAATTGCAGCTGTTGTGTCATTGTGAGAGCTTAATATCACAACAAGATATTTAAATTGTTTTACGGCTTCAAATGTATACGGTTCACAGGTAAGATCTGTTACGTTGGCGTAGTTAGGAGATCTTAACATATATATTGTTTTGTTTATGTTAATTTCCAGGCCAGTTAAGCGAGCAGCTCTTTCAAGTTGGTAAAATGTATCTTTAAGACAGAATTTGTTTCTAGATATTATTAAAATTGCATCAGCATTCGCGCATATTTGAGTGGATTTGTTAATTATTGTGCTGCCTGGGTCAACATTATCTACAATGGTATGCAGTAGGAGGTTAAATACAAGGGAGGATAGAGCGTCTCCCTGTTTAGCACCGGATTAAATTATTTATTACCTGCAAAAAAAAGTGTTCGCTTTTTGGTGCAATGGGCAATCATGGTCCCGCCAAAATTATGCTATGAGGTAAAGATTCATGTAAAAGGTTTAAGTGCCGAATATTGTTTAGATATCTTCATCTTTATGCGATTTGTTTGCCTTTAGGTGATTTTAGAAAGGGATCTTATCAATACAACATAATGAATTTATGACATTACCTGCTATTTTCGGGAGTAGTATATGTAAGGGTGCTATGACACAATAAGGACCGATTGAAATAAGATAATTAAGGCTGCGATAAAATAAATTTGGACCAACTTTAATTTAAACACCAACACAATAAGATGGTTTAAGGGCACAAAAAGGAGATTGTATGGAATTTTCTTTTGAAATACAGTCTTTCAAACAATAAACCATCTTATTATGTTGCTGTTTAGGTTGAATTTGGCTATGAGAAATATTGAAGCAATTCTCACCATTTTTAACAAGCTTAGTCCCTGTGCCAATTACAGCCTATGTATCGAATTTCTTAAAATTTCCTCCTATACTTTGCGCACAAGTTTTACATGGATAGAAAAACCAGCCAGCCAGCCAGACGGACGGACATCGTGGTATCGATTTAAAATGCCTTTAAGTCGATCGGTATTCGAAAAGGTCGGTCTATGACCAAGATTTTAATGTGTTACAAACATCAGCTCAAACGCATAATTCCGTCTCCACTATTATGGTGCATTTTATTAAAACGAAAACGAAAGATTTAAGAAAGGAACTCTTAGAAGTCTTTTAAATGTTCCTTAAAAATAGAAAGACTTCAGAAACAAACTCAAAGTAAGAGAATTTCATTTCGGTATTCGGTATTCGAAATGGTCGGTCTATGACCAAGATTTTAATGTGTTACAAACATCAGCTCAAACGCATAATTCCGTCTCCACTATTATGGTGCATTTTATTAAAACGAAAACGAAAGATTTAAGAAAGGAACTCTTAGAAGTCTTTTAAATGTTCCTTAAAAATAGAAAGACTTCAGAAACAAACTCAAAGTAAGAGAATTTCATTTCGGTATTCGGTATTCGAAATGGTCGGTCTATGACCAAGATTTTAATGTGTTACAAACATCAGCTCAAACGCATAATTCCGTCTCCACTATTATGGTGCATTTTATTAAAACGAAAACGAAAGATTTAAGAAAGGAACTCTTAGAAGTCTTTTAAATGTTCCTTAAAAATAGAAAGACTTAAGAAACAAACTCAAAGTAAGAGAATTTCATTTCGGTATTCGGTATTCGAAATGGTCGGTCTATGACCAAGATTTTAATGTGTTACAAACATCAGCTCAAACGCATAATTCCGTCTCCACTATTATGGTGCATTTTATTAAAACGAAAACGAAAGATTTAAGAAAGGAACTCTTAGAAGTCTTTTAAATGTTCCTTAAAAATAGAAAGACTTCAGAAACAAACTCAAAGTAAGAGAATTTGATTTTACGTAAAAAGAAATTTCAGAAATTTTCTCAAAGAAATTTTATTAGACTTTCTACAATTTTTATTTTTTAACCATTTTTTAAATAATTCAAAATTTAAAAAAAAAAAATTTTAAATTGCTTAAAATGTACAAAAATTTGGAAAAATATGTATATTTCTTTTTGAGTATTTTTTTTTTATAATAATGATATTTTTAGTTAGGCTTGAGTTCATCAAATTTTATTTTAATTAAATTATCTTTACTGAAGGAAGGCATTTTACAACATCAAATTTTTGTTAAAATTTATTGATAAATTTCTTGGCTGAGCTGGGGCTCGAACCTGGGTTGAATTTACATGTTTCAAGAATCAAAATTATTAAAACATTCCATTAAAAGCTTAAATTTTCTAAAATTTTATAATCTTAAACAATAAGTGAAATTTATTTTCGCTTTCTTAGCTTTTCAAAAATTTTAATTTTAAATTCAAATAGAACACATAATCAAAAAATCTTTCTAACTAAATGAACTCCTGCCTTTTCATTCAACCAGCATAATTTAAATTTAAATGTTATTGTTGTTATTGTTTTTAAAACACTTGATGTTGTGAAAAGCTAAAAACAATTACAAAAATAGGCCTTTTCAAACATAAAAAAGGTTATTATTTTGTACTTTTTGTATAACAATGTGCAATGTATTTAAACATATAATTTTTATTAACTTATGTTTGTGTGCTTCTGTTTGATTGTATATATATATATATATATTTTATTACATTTTTTATCTTCACACATTTCTACACACAACGATTAAGTCTTTCTTTCACTCCATATAACAATCAATTTTGTTAGAGTACATTTTTATATCTATAGACTTTTTTATTTTAGCATTTTTTTTTATTTTGCCTTAAACTTTCTATTGTAAATAAGAAGTTCGTTCGTATATTTGTTGTTGTTTTTATTTATCAAGAAAAAACAAATAGAAGAAGAAGAAGAAAAAACAGCAAAGATTTTCTTTTTCTTAAACATCAACTTCTTCATCATCGTCATCATTATCATCATCATCGTCATAGTGTATTTTGTCTAAGAGAAGAAAACTTAAAATAAACTAACAGTGTGTGTATGTGTATGTGTGCGTGTGTGTCTGTATTTAAATGTGAGATTGTGTCTGTCTGTCTGTCTATCTATTGGTGTAATGCAAAGTCTAGTACGAGTAGGTACAAAGTATTTTTGCCTTTTTTTTTTTAAATCTATAAAGGAGATTTCAGAAACACAATGGCCTTATTTAACGGCTTTGCAAGTTTTGAAAATAAGGGGGAAGAGATTGGTATAACAAATTTATTGGTTCTAACTAAGGAAATTACAAGACAATTTAAATGTAAGTTTCAATCGAAATTAAATGCTGCAATTCCCCCTCCCCCCCATCTATTCCCTAGATAGATGTTCCAGTTTTAAGAAACTTTCACTTGTTTGTAGCAGTGACCTTTTCAAGTTCAGTTTTTATTGTGTTAACACAGGTTAAACCCTTTGCCTTACTTTAAAAATAATTTCATATACATCTTTTAATATAAAAAAAGATTGAATTTAACAAAATTTCATAACGCAAGGTAATTCAATAAATATGAAAATTTGTTTGGCCCAAGAATTAAATCGTTATGAAACGGTTAAAAGCAGTCCATTATTTTATCTTGTTCCCACACAAACGATTCCTTAGTGCTCTTAAATGACAGACAAGTTATAAAATAGTTTTCAAATGCGTTTAAGAAATTTGAGAAGGAGGGCAGGGTACTGGGGCCATAGAAATGTGTCAAAAACTAATTAGAACCACGCTAATGCGCATCCCTGATGTAAAAGTTTTGCAGATGAGGCTTTATCAATATCTTATTGAAATTTTTAAGGAAATTTTGTTTAGAATTTGTCCAAAGTACTAGAACTTAAACAAAACTAAATAGTTTATATAGTTTCCTATATGCAGGCTTTCAAGGTCATTAATTTAATGTAAAGAAACAACAAAACTCGTTTGTATTTGCTAATTTAAAGATTTTAACATAAATATTTTCCTTAAGGCCTTATGACCAGGGCTGTGGAGTCGTTAAGAAAAAGTTATAACTCCGACTCCGACTCCTTTTGGTGAAATTTTTTAAGTACGACTCCGACTCCGACTCCGACTCCAACTCCGACTCCGACTCCTACTCTAACCTAGCATTATTTAAGAGACTAGTTTTTATTTGACTTTAAACTCTTTTTTTAATTTAGTACAACAAAATGATTCTGTAAAAATTTCAAATCGATATTTTAATTCTAACGTGCCGAGCATTGAGCTTTAACCTACTATATGAGTAGGAAAGCTGCAAAATATTTTATTTGGATTTTGGAAAAAATGCAAAAAACATATAGCGCCCGATTAAATAGACCAAATGAGTTGAACTTTTTTAATTCTAAAGTGTTATGACATTCTTGATTTATAACTCAACAGAACGAGTTTTGTTACGAACTTTCGAAAGAAACGAGTTTTGCTTCAATCCGTATGGGATCATTGAATTTAAGTATATTTTAAAGGTTATATTAATTTATTAAAATTATGCAAACAGTGCTAAAAAATGTAAAAATAGTTCTGTAGAGGATAAACTACACCAATTCACATCTTTTTCAAATAACGTTTTTTATACTGTTGGAATTTATAGATGTGTGAATTTCCATAAGTCCTATCTAATGTAGCTTTCGAGATAGAAAAGTTGAAAACAACACCAAGTCCAATTGGCTTAGACGTTAAAGGCATCAAGTGTACTTACTTAGTGTTGTTTACCACAATATTAATAGAGATAAAGGACAGTTTTTGTAAATTGTGAAGTGAGGTCTTTTGTTTTTAATATACATACATAAATTCAGACACTGCCATTTTGGTCTTGTTTTATTTATTAAGTCAAATCATTCTTAGGAAAATTTAATATAGTTTATTAAAACATGCAGATGCGCCTTCAGTTGTTAGTTCTACAATTTATATAACACATTTTGAAGAGAAATGTAACGTAAAAAAATGTTGTTAGCCTTCTATTATTTTTGGGAAATAGCACCCCTTTTGTTGTTGGACTTGGTGCTGTTTGTCTCTAGGCATGGAACAGTACCATAGAAGGTAACGAACCTTTTATGACGTAATTTTTTAAGTATATCATCGACATAAAAAAAATATGTTAGGATCATATAAAATATTCGTACAAATGCACATTTTTATAACATAAACATCATTTGCGATTATCAACATGTTTGCGCGGTCTGCTGTAAAGTTTTCAAAATGTGGCTTGATGTAGTTTTATGTGAATTTTTAAACAACTAAATTTAAATCTTTTTCTTCAGTGTACTCGCCATTGCATTTTTCCGTTCCTAATTCAATATTATTATTGTCCAAGACCGAAATTTGAAATTGCAAGTCTTTATTATCTCTCCAATTTTCCCAAAAGTGAGTAGATAAAAGTATTCTCAAATCATTTTTCGGATTAACCACCACATTGATGGGAATTATATCTGGAACAATTTCATGTATTTTTCCGAGTTCCTTTTCCTTTTATTCTATTATAATTCACCTTGAAGATTGGAACTTCAAATGTAGTTCACTTAATGCTTTCACCACAGGAGCTACAGCTGATTTCAAGTCATATTCATGAACATGACTACAAAAATAGTTGTTAATATACGATAAATAAAAAACAACATCTTTACAAATTTAATTTTTAAATTCCTTAAATCGGCTCTATTTCATTTCAATCTACATAACTATTCTTATAAATTGTCAAAATAAGATGTTATCTCAATTTTTTAATTTTTGAAACTCACCTACTCATATAAAAAGTATACTGGTCCTTATTTTCTGACTTCACAATTTCAAAAAGCAGACCCTCTTATGGCCAATTCCACTAATTTATTAATATATCAATTTATGTTTAAAATTTGTTTTCTTATGTCAAATAAAAATAAAATTATAAGAAAAATTATATTTAAATATGAATTGATATTTAAAAAGAATTGGAGAAATTGGTCATTAAAATTTTTTATTTTGAAAAATATTAGAAAAATTGTAATGCAAAAAAGTCGGAGTCGGAGTCGCTAGTTTTTGTGGGTACTTCGACTCCGACTCCGACTCCGGTACAAAAACCTCAACTCCGACTCCTCAACTCCGACTCCGACTCCGACTCCACAGCCCTGCTTATGACACTACATTTTCAATGCATTGTTCAAGTTTTGGTGAACAGTGAAAGAAAATGTAAAATTGTTCAACTTAAAATTGACATTTCAAGCTTGAAATATTAAAAGTGTTGCTGAATCAGCGGTTTAGGGGCAAATTCAGCGCTTTTTGTTTGTTTTATTTTCATGTTTCTCATAAACAAAATGTTGACAACATTTAATAAAATAAACAAAATCAAAACAAAAGAAAAACTTAAAAAAATGATTGTTTACATTTTTTATAGTTTGCTCTTTCTTACATATCGTTAGCTAAAATGCAAAAAGACGTAACTAACAAAAAATTCAAAATAAGACTTTTTGATTGATTATTATGAAAGCCATTAAACTTTATGTCTTGACAAAATTTTACACTTCTATGATTAAAAATTACTAAATTATTAACAAAAAACAATGGGAAGTAACTACAAGCGTGTTTATTTACTTAATGCAAAACGACGTAATTACACATTTTTTTCTAACAAAAAATGATGAAATGGCTTTCTTTGCAAATCGTTGAAGAATCCCATGGACGTCTTATCGAAACATGTTTTTCTGACTTGTTCATAGTTTTCATTTTACAAAGTTTTTTGCTTCTACTGTAAGATTATATTATTGTTAGTTACGCGTTCTTGCATTTTAGCTAACGATATTCTGTTTTTTCTATCAATTCAATGAATAAAAAATGTGGTGTCATAAGGGCTTTATGCATATATGAGATATTTAATAGAGGATATCTTTTTCAAACCCTCCACCACCACTAGTGGTGAATGAGGGTATGCTAAGTTAGTCATTCCATATCAAACTTTTTAATACTCATCTTAAGCCATTTAAAGTGTTTATTATTCTGGTTCCTTGAGTAATTCTAAGACGATGTCCATCTGTCTGTCCGTCGGTTGAAATCACGTCCAATTCAAATGGCTCAAAAAAAGAATACTATCTATGTCAAACTCTTTCTAGTTTTCCTAAGCAGTTTGTGATTAAGATCCACCACAATCGGCTTAGTATATGAGTAATGAACCACCCTACCTAAAACATTTATAATTTTGTTAAGAAAACTAGCAAAAATCAATGACAGAATGCACCGATTCTGATTTTATTTTTCACAAATTCGTTTTATATGGCTGAAGATCATACTAATAAATTTTGTTGAGATAATTTACCATAGGCCCCATATAAAGTTCACTCTCGAAAAAAACTTGAGTACGCCTGAAACCATAAAGAATCATGATGTTGCAGTTAAATTTGGTCTGTCATAGTTTTGTAATGAAGTTGCCCAATTTTCAGGATAATACTTAAATCTACACAGAAAAAATTCTCCAAATTTTTTCACCAATTAAAGCATTAATCAAAAATATAATCAGTTTTAATTAAAAATTTAATCAAGTGAATTAAACTTTTAATCAAGTGAATTAAACGTTTAATTAATACTATTAACTGGTTTAATTGATACTATTAATTTGTTTACTGGTGCAAATTTAATTAATTTTTTAATTAATATCACAAATTTTTTAATTGAAATCAATTTTTATTTTATTCTGTGTATATTAAGTTAATTTTCATATAAACTTAAATCATTACAGATTGATTTTTTGAGTT
The DNA here is from genome assembly GCA_963931875.1 of Pollenia griseotomentosa. NCBI lineage: Eukaryota > Metazoa > Arthropoda > Insecta > Diptera > Polleniidae > Pollenia > Pollenia griseotomentosa. The sequence goes on from OZ007560.1 coordinate 189,169,029, forward strand.
TTATTTAAAATGTCTTATTTAATTAAGATAACTACTACTACTACTAAATACAAAGAAATATCATAACAAATTGTATTTATTTACAAGGTGGCCTCAAAAAACAGTTGTCTGCTATTGCTTTGCCTGTTGTTGTTGTATTGGTTTAATATTGAGACCATCTTGCTAAGTTTTTCCAATGGAAACTTAAAATGAATTTAAATGTACCACATCGGTGAATTAAGTTACATTTAAGTGTTTAGTGAAGAAAAGAATTTTGTATTTAAAACGATTTTAAACATAAATGTGTTTTAATATCAATCCTAAAAATTGGGCATTATAGTTTCTTTTTCCCGCACTTTTTGGATTTCCGGGAAAACTTACTTATTTCACCACTTTTCTTACTGGCTAGTATGTTCACAGAAAAAAATTTTTGCGCCAGTAAAAGAATTATCTCAAAAATAAAATCAGTTTTAATTAAATATTTAATCAGGTGAATTAAACTTTTAATGAAGTGTATTAAATGTTTAATTGACAATATTTAAATCACTTGATTAAAAGTTTAATTCACCTGATTAAATATTTAATTAAAACTGATTTTATTTTTGATTAAATCATTTACTGACGCAAAAAATTTTTTCTGTGTTTAAAATAAATTAATCTAGTATACAACAAAAACGAAAAAATATAAGGTTAAAGGTATTTTAGGACACTTAAGAAATTATTTTTGATGCCAGTAGGATCATAGAAATCAATATACGTATAAACATTGTCAAATTTAGAGCTCATTTGCATAATTAGAATAAAAGGATTGACGTTTCAGGGGAATAAATTTCTGGAAGGACGAAGAAACACTAAAAGCTCAACATTACGAAGAAGGAATTCTAAAATAATTTCACCGTTTAACAAATTCAGCATGAAAGAGAAATTAAGTTTACCATATTTAATAACATATTTTTTTTTACAGTTGCTTAATATAGCTTAAACTGCAGCAAATTTGAATATTGTACACAGAAAAAAATAATTTTCATATTTGAATACGAAAATCGCATATTTGATTACAAAAGTTTTTGAATTTTCTGCGATGACGATTTTTGCGGTATTGATGAAAAAGTTTGTATGTATAATTGTTAAATTTTTGATCAACAACCAAGTTTATTGATTCAATAAAAAAAGTTGTTGCCCAAAATAATTTTTTTCAACAAAATGTTTACTTGATTTGTTAAAATAAATTGTTGAAAATCTTTATTTTTTTATTTATTAATGATGACGTCATAAATTTAAAATTTTTATATTTTTTATAAAAAACACTTTTATGCGGGGATAAGTAAGTTCCTATGCGCATTTCACTGGGTGCTTAGGCCAGATCATCAGGAAACCTTTTCCAAAGACTTTGGCAAAACCAAATACATTATTCAAATTAAACTGTCAAACAAATGAGAATTATGAGCTATTTAAAAATGGACAACACGTTGAAAAAATTTCCCCTACAAAAATCCCTACGCATATTGTCATTAAAATAGAAGAAAAAATATTAGTTATAAAACATAAATTTTCTTCGAATATATATTGACAAAAAATAAGTACAAGAAAAAAAAATAAATAATAATAAATTCAATTAAATCTTTCAACATTGAATAATATCCCAGTGGTATAAGAAAGAACCATTGCATAAGTGACTAGCGAAATCGTTGGCATTTTCACTCTATACACTAATGGCTTTAGTGATAGTGTATACCGCAGTGTACATACATACCTCTTTCTCCAGACACTTTTAGCTGTAACAATTGGTACCCACTATTCGTCAGCTTCTTCCTAAGTAATGCAGGAAACATATTTTTTATTTGTCACTAAGGCATTGATGTCCATTTCAGCAAACAATTGTTTAGAAACGCCACCCCCACAAAAACATATACGTTGGCAACTTTTTAAACTAGAAACAACTCTAGAAATATATTTTTAAGCGATTTTAGGGAAAATAAAATTTTTAAACGTTTTGGACAAGAAAATATTACCAAAAATGCGTATTTTCTGCATTTATTTCAACAAAATGCGATATTACGTAAAATCCCGATTTTCCGTACGCTTCTATTTTAGTATCAAAAATACCTACATGTTGCGATTTTCCCCTACTTCTGGCAACACTGAGCTGAGGTATGAGAATGGTATTGACGATTGATTCATATTTATTGCAATCTATACTTCTAAGTCAACGTTATTGTAAGTTTGAGTAGATCAGAGAAGTTGAATTTTAATAATGTCTACACACTTATATTTAAACTTTCATGAATGAGTACGAATAGCGAGAAATCTATTCATTGCTGATTTCTGCTTCATAATGCAGGTCCCACCCCTGACACTTACGCTCACTGTCATTATATATATATATATATATATATATATATATATATATATATATATATTGGTTCCTTTGGCTCCTATAAGAAGCATAGGGCCTCAAAGTCATTAATCATACATAATTTGGGTATCTAGCAGAGTTTTTACTCTGATAAAAATTAAATCCTCACCACAAAATTTCATGTCGGTAGGTCAATAATGGTTTCTAAGTCCGAGTCTCAAAAACAATTTTCAGTGCTAAATATCCTAGAGTAAAATTGGTTTCATGCTTAGACTTCGGACATATAATATTTATATAAATTTTATAAATTTTGACACATGATTTTGGAGTAATAGGTCTAGAAAGATTACTGGCTCCGTTTTAGATCCACCAACCCAAAACCTTGTGGCTACAACTACATAAAACCATATTCCCAAAAAGGGGGTACGTAACAGATTTCTAAGGGGCCTTAAAACGGAAATATATACAAGTTTATTTTAAAATTTTTTAACGACTTAATTTTCGAAAAATCCAAAAAAAATATATTCATTTTATATGGTCAGAGCTTTTAAAAATCAAATTAAAGTTTGTTGTTGTCATCAATATCTTTTGAAACCAAATTAAATTTAGGGGTACGTGGGTGAAAAACTGTTCAAAAAGGGAAACAAATTTTTTTTGTGGTCAAAAATTTTTTCGCCAAAAAATTTTATACACATTACAGGCAACCATATTATTGGTATTTAAGTCCTTTTTCTATGAGTCCCTAAGCCGGAACAGAGCAGAACTTGCATCTTGTTTGGTAATAGGCCAGTTAGAACCCTTAGTTCACACTTTGCAAGCAGAAGTAACTTACGTGATTTACCATGCATTAGAGTGATAAATATTTTATTAAGTCTATCTAACTGCTCCCAAATATCACCAACAGTGATACCGACCTATTAATAAATGCTGTGCCTCTATTTGTCAAGCAATAGCCCTTATGGACGGGCACCCAACATAAAGTCAAATTTTTGTGTTTCGCTGCATCACAATTTTTGTTGCTGCAATTTTTTAAAATAATGCTTTCAAATTGCGCTAGAGTTTTCTAGACTTGCAATTTTTTTATTTTTTTCTTCCCTTTCATCTTCTTCTTTTTATATTTTATGTATCAATACAAAATACACCTACAGCCAACTTCAAGTTGATAAGTATGAGAATTTAAGAAAAAAACAGACTTGCAGTAATATGAAACTGCGTTCCCTGCCCGATCTTCTCACCTCTTTCACAAATAAACTTCCCTGCCCGATCTTCTCACCTCTTTCACAAATAAACTAAGAATTGCTACAACAAAAACAAAAAAAAAAAAAAAAAAAAAGCAATAGTTGCAAGGCTTGGCGGAGGGCAAAAAGTTTTCTTCCGCTTAATTTTTACGTTGATATACCATACCTAGACAAAAGCGTCAAAGTTGTGTCACGAGCTGTAGTGTTAACTTTCTTGTTTTGTAAAACAAACATAATAGAAATAAAAAAAGCCAAGTTCACTATTAAACGCGCTGTCAAAAAAGGATTTTCCAATTGCAAAGCGTTGACGCCGCGCCTTTTAGGGATGCTTCATACAATTTGTACGGGCATAAATATTTTTGACAACTAGAAAACGTGTGCTGCTGTTGTTTAGATAGGGCTATTAGAGTTGTAATACAGCCCGTGGTCACCTTAGACTTTACCTCGAGAGAGGATAGCGCTTTAAGAGCTGTCTGACTATCTGACATTAAAAATAACGTTTAACCCCTTCAGCTTCCCCTCGAACATTCTCTAGCACATATGAGAATGACATTAATTTCAGTTTGGAAAATCGATAGTTGTTTACCAATATGTTGAAAACATTTGACCAAATATACCGGCCCAGGTATCACCATATGTTTGCGTCTAAGTTTCGGTGAACCACACTTGATCTGCATGCTCTTGTCAGGAAGATTGGTCTGCCCATTGATCCCTATTAGGATATGAAAATTCTTATATAATCCTTATTTGAAAAATGTAATAATTTTCAACAATTCCCAAATCCGCACTTGCCTTAAACTCAGCAATGTACACACGGTACGCTAAAAGCACTCCTGCAGGTCTCCTCTTTCTCCGATATATGTATCGGAGGAACATGCAGGTTAAAACGACCGTGATCGAAGCACAGATTTGGCGAAAAGTTTTATAGAGCAAAGCTTTAGCTTTCACCTGTACTACCCTTGTCCATTACGCTAAGGCGGCATATATAAACCGGCTTTTGCTTTAACTATTTTTTAACTTACGGCAATAAAGCAAAGCAAGAGTGAAAATTATTTTCTTGCTGCGTTTGCTTTAAGTACTTGTTAGTGAAATTTATTTTGTACGTTTTTGTATGAGAAATTCGCAGCATTCGCCAAACAGTTGATATGGAGCCAAATTTCATGAAACAGGTTTTGGATTCAGAAAGGGCTTATTTTATATTAATATTAATTAATTAATAGAGGTCGCACTAATAAATTACAATTGTTGAAGTGCCCAAGTACTAAATAAAGTTTTATTTGAATCAATCACAAATTTTTCTCATTTTTTATGCGGGAATCGAACCCGCAACCCAGCTAGCCTACCGGGGCACCCCAATTGCAGTCAAAGAACTCGAAACGGTTTATTAAAAAGGAAACAAACCAAAACGTTATTGAAAGGCAGTAACGTAACAACATATATATATATATATATATATATATATATATATTAGAGTCGGTCAACTTTTTTCTCGACCAAGCGGTTGTCAAAATCGTCATCTACGACGAATTTTAAGAAGGTTTGCCCAAGAAACCATGGATCTTAAATCAAAATCGAGCTTCCCGTTTTTAACAACCAAATTCTCTTTTCGAATTCTATATTTTGTTAAAATGTGCTAAAATTTTATTGAAAAAATGTTCCAATCTCGATAAGATTTTGTCAGATGTTGTGTACTGTTAACCAAGATATTCTTGGTTCTTGTCGTTCTAGAGATAAATATAAATCTATAAAGTCCTTGTATGAGAGGTGCCCCGCCCACTTAAAATGTCTAAAAAATATATATCCTATAGCACCTCACAGACCATCAATAATTACAGTATAAAAGTTTCATAAAGATCGGTTCGGCGGTTACGAAGATTACCTCCTGCAAACAAACAAGCAAACATGATCTCTTTGTAATTTAGTATAAACGAAAAGAAAATTTCTTATTAAAAACGGGAAGCTCGATTTTGGTTTTAGACCCATGGTTTCTTTGGCAAACCTTTTTAGAATTCGTCGTAGATTACGATTTTACAACCGCTCGGTGAATTTTTTTTAATGCATACAAATTGACCGAATCTAATATATATACATTGAATATATAGCTACATTGTTTTATATGGTCGGTAGGTCACACCAATAATGAGCTGACGATTTGTCTTTGGGCCGAGAAACCGCTTATTTCATTTACTTATCCTAAAATTGCAACTTATATTTTGTACACATACAAGATTTGCATATGGACACTTGGCCAGTTTTTGTAGTCATTAGTTTAAATGTTTTTGTTTTAAATCACATTTCTGGTATCTTCCAAGCCAAGGTTTGTTGATTTTAATTCTTTTTCTATATAAAAACAATATTTCTTGTAGTAATTTTTCTTTAACTCTTAAACTTTTTTCCTCTTTCTTATTCTTTTGTATTTGTGTATGAATTTTATTCCATCTATTTTGATTTAAGACTCCGCATAATTTTTGCTGTTTGTTTTTTCATATTTAAGCAGAAGGAAATCTTTCTTTCCTCTCAATACAAATCCATTTTCGATTTAGAGTCTTAGTCAAGTAATAGACCCATTTGATGGCTAAAACTTCTACTGGTGGTTAATGGAGTTCTACAGCCACTTCTTTTGTATTTCACATTTGAGGGCTGCCTAAATGTTGGCAATACACAAGCTGATGAAGATTATCATCATCGAGAGCATGCCAGAGTGGTAAACAAGTCTTTTGAAGTGCCTGTTACAGTGTGCTGCAATGCTGCGGTGATGTCTTGCTGTGCTCTGTAGTAAGTCAAGTATGTTGGTGCGCTGCTATTTGAAATTACAGGGTGAAAGTTTTTCTTTTTCTTAAGGTTTTTTTTTTAATTTTTTTCGATCTGTTTCTTTTTTCATAATACTTATGGTCGGTTGTTGTGGTAATACCATCATATAATATTTTTATCAAATTGTTTAACTGTTTCTTTGGTTTTGTTGTTGTTGTTGTTGTTTTCGTTTAGGTTTGTTAAAAGGCTTTAGAAGAATTAAAGATTTCCAAATCACTTATCTATTTTAAGGTTTTTGTTAATATTTTAATGTTAATAACACACACCTGCTGTTTTTTTTAAGTTTGACTTATCGCACTTGTTCAGCAATACTGTATTAACTCAAAATTTAAAAATTTTCAGTAGAAGCAAAATTATTTTTAATTTAACATTAAAGGCATACGAAAGAGAAGAATCGTTTTATTCCCAAAAAGTGGACAAAATAGCGCGAAATTTTACTGCGGGTATGTACAAATAGAAGGCCATAAGCACCGCGACCCAGAGAATCTTTTGGGCAATAGGTATGATATGCGGGCAGATATGAATATTAGATACGTATGAATTTTTCTCAAAAAGTGGAAAAATAAAAATTGTGAGTTAATACACTATTGTTGAACAAGTGCGATATGTTTTATGGTTTCTTAATCTTATTGGCTTGAATTTGAAACAAAATTTTAATTTAACTAGGTATTGGTACTGTAAAATTCTTTCTTAGTATGTAATTATTAGGGAATAATTACACTGTACAACAAAGAAAAAATAACAAAAAGCCAGCGAAAAAATTTTACACAAACAAAACATGTGCACCATGCACACACAAGTTATTCCTCCTGTGGTCGTTTCCTTATCAATGTAAAGAAGAAACACTATAGAACATTAAAATACGATGTATGTCTAAAGAATCACTACAATTGTTCTGTTTTTTTTTTTTAACGAAGAACAGAACACTTTAAAAAAATAGATATCGTTCTTGGGTGTGTGAGCCGAACGCTAAATAATATTCTGTTTATTTTTGAGCACTGGTACATACAAACGATGTACATTAGGGTTATGAGAAAAAATAACGGGGTTCTGACATTGGATTCTGAAAGATAAGAAAGACCTAAACAAAATATACGTTTGTCGGCGTTTTAAAACGGTCACATCGGAACTTTACTTTTAAGTGGGGGTTATAGTTTCCCCCTTTTGGCTTATTCGTGCAGCACATCACTAAACTTAAATATCTTAAAAATCGGAACGGCCAATATTTTTTGGGAACGTATTTGCCCTCTAACTCCCCTTTATAACGGTTAATGTTGTCTACATTCTAACAAATCGTCGAATGGATCGCCAAGAAGGCGGAGGGCAGGGATGAAATATTCTACAAAAATGTTGGCCAGATGAGTACACCAGAACAAAAAAGCCCAAAAATTAACACGAGCAGCAAAAAAATATACCATCGGCTGAGTTGTACTGCTTGCTCTCTGCGTTCATTAAGCCTTCAATGCACAGTGGGTAGGTAGACATATTATATATCACAGCTTAGGGAATTCAAAATATAATATAATTTTTGGCATTTGTAAAATTCATTGAGGACATTTTGCAAAAAAGTGCGAACATTTTTATACCCTCCACCACAATTAGTTGTGAAGAGGGTATACTAAGTTTGTCATTCCGTGTGAAACTTTTTTATTATTCATCTCAGACCCCATAAAGTATATATATTCTGGCTGCTTGAGTAATTCTAAGTCGATTTAGCCATGTCCGTCTGTCTGTCCGTCTGTTGAAAACACGCTCACTCAAAAGAAATAAACAAACTAGGTGTCAAATTTCTTGTAGTTATCCTAAGCAGTTTGGGATTGAATTTCAGCAAAATCGGTTCAGAAGGACCAGAGCTATGAATCAAAATGTGGAACCACCACCTTAAAAAACTTGATAATTTTGTTACAAAAACTAACATAAATGATGGAAAAATGCACGGAATGACATAAGATTTTGCACAAGTCCGTTTTATTCGACTAGAAATGACACTGTAAAATTTCGCGAAGGTGGGTCCATAATTTACCCTAAGCCCCATATAAACACTACTCCCGGAAAACAGTTTAGTACGCCTAAAACCGTAAAAAATAATGCAATCATAACAAATTTTGGCTCGTCACAATTTTATAGGACTATAAATGATACTGTGAAATTTCGTGAAGATCGGTACATAATTTACCCTAGGCCCCATATATGCCCTACTCCCGGAAAACAGTTTAGTCTCCTAAAACCATAATTAATAACAAATCGTCACAGTTTAAGATAATAATAATAAAAAGACATCATACAGATATTACTCCTTAAACATTCGAACTGTCGGTGGAGGGTATCAAAGATTCGGCACAGCCGAATATAGCACTCTAACTTGTTTTTTTTTTGAGTTTTTTTTTTTTATTTATGCCACTAAAATCTTATTAGGGATTTTCGAAAGTTGTTTGGGAGTGGAAATTTCAAAAGACATTTTACTTTTTTCATTTAACGTGGGTTGCTATTTATAGTTGGAGCCTCGCAACACTGAGTATATACAGGTGCCATCTGATGTTATCTTTTGAAACATTCTTTTTAAACAATCTGTCATTGGAGGACAAATTGTGTTGTTTACAGTAACTTGAAGATATTGTCTCAGTGAAAAAAAAAAACAATTATGTCGCGAAAGCTTTCTTACGATGATTTTTTGTTCCACTTTCGACGTCGATATTCAGTAATCAACTTCGCTCAACTAACCACGACTTTTGGCGATTAAGCCTGATTCTTCGCCACAGTAAAACGCTGGTATGACAAATTTACTCATGGCCGTAATTCTCTTAGGGATAAAAGTTTCAATGGGCGTCTAAAATGAGAGAATTGTTGTGCTACCTAAGAACTGATGTAAAAAGATCGTCATGTTACGTATCGCGAGATTAAGATGTCCTAAGGCATTTATAAAACGAGCATCAATAGCATGTCACATGAAAATTTAGCTATTTACAAAAATTGTTCGCGTTGGATGCCGCATATATGTAGTGCAAAAGGATGCTCGTGTTTATTACACAGGCCTGCAAATTTTGGAAAAAGTCAAAGCCTTGAGACTAATACATACTTTTTCTATAGTTTTAAGGAGAATCTGAATTTATACTCAGAATTTCTACATCACATCAGGTTATCGCGATATCGCCAAACCTCGATTTCTTAGGACTTATCCGCAAATATCAAAGCAAATGTAGGCGTTAAAGCGAGCTTATCTGCTATTTAAATATTGACAAATATGCTCGACATATAAAAAGGCTAAAACAAAAGTTAAATACCCCTCGCAACGTGGCACCTAAGGAAATGTGTCTTAATTTTAAAAAATAACGTATTACTTCTATTTTCTAAATCGGATCAAGCCTATAGTTAAATGATAATTCCTAACTTCGAATACATTTTTAATGTCAAGATTTGGTGAATTTCAGACTTGTTGATAATTCATAAAGTTAAAATTCGCTTTGTTTACATAAGCAACGAGTGAAGCTGTAAAGAATTGTGACGAAAATGATATTTAAGGTTAAAATATCGGTGATCATATATATCAACAGCTGCTGTAAATCAGCGCCCCATAGTTTATACGTAAATTATAAAATAATATTGTGGCAACGCTACGATAAGTATTGTCAAATTTATATGGTCGGTATTGATAGCTTAAACGCCCAATTTTATGCGTTTAGAGATGGTTTATAAAGGGTGTTTTTTGTAGAATGTCACAACTTTGAGTTGGCATCTCTGCTTTATTTGGGCGGTCAAATTAAACATCTGATAATTGCTTTTTGTTTAGTTTTCTTTGAAATTTCATTGTGAATCGACTAACACCAGAGCAACGAGTGCAAATTGTTGAAATTTTTAAACAAAAAAATAAATTTTATTTTCCGATGAAGCCCATTTCTGGTTGAGCAGAATTGTCACATTTGGAGTGAGGACTATCCACAAGCTTTTGTCGAAACACCATTTCATCCACAGAAAATTACTGTTTGGTGCGCTTTATGGGCTGGCCCATATGCCTTTAAAAACGATGATGGTCAGTAGTGCGATTAACTATGCTTTTTAAGCCACAATTGTTTCGTTTAAGAATGTTAACCACAAAATTAACCATTTTGCTATTCACTAACACTTTTAACGACATCTGCTGTTGTTTAAAGCCAGCTGTTTCAGTCAGCTGTTATTTTTAACAAAACAAAAAGTTTATTTTTCGTTGTACAGTAATTTCCCGCTTAAATGCAGCCCGCTTAAATGATTACCCCTCTTAAATGCGCAAAATGTGCTGACAAGCAAAATTAATACATAATTACATGAAAATTTCTTAATAAAAAAACATATTTATCAAGTATTAATAAATTGTCGAGCTTGAGGTATTTTTTTAAAAACTTAAAATTTATATTCGAACCAATATTTCGGCACTTCTTTGAGTGCCTTCTTCAGGCCTTTGTTTTTTCTTTTCTTTATAAATTTACAAGTTGTAAGAAGTGCCGAAATATTGGTTTGAATAAACATTTAAAATTAAAAAAAAGACCTAAAGCTCGACAATTTATTAATACTTGAAAATAATAAAGGTCGAATAAAATACATATTACATACAAGACACCATTATATTTTTCATAAATATGTATGTGCATATGAATTTATTTATGTAAGAATGTGTATTGAATTAGTTTTAGTTTTAATAAAAATATTTAATTTCGTATGAGAACTAGGTATAATAAATTTTATTTTCCCTTATAACTAAAAAATTACTTTTAATAAGTATTGCGTTTTATTAAGCTTAAGAGTAGGCGTGCTGATTAAATGATTTTCGTTTGTGAATGTGGCTGTGAAAATCCACTTTTCCAGGACCCCATGTTTTGTTAGGATCTTTGATGTTGTATATTTCAGCTGCAAAGAGTTTCAAATATAAAAAGTGTTTTTTTCCTAAAAAATTTTGAAAGTTCAGCTCAAATACTAAATACTAAAGTGTATTTTAAAAATTTGACTTTAGAGGCTTAAATATGACTTTCAGAGTATTTTGGGCTAAAATTTTACGGTCCGATTTAAGAAGAGCTTATAGACAAACAATTTTGGTAAAATAAAATTTTGGAAAATTACAGATCTTTAAAAATCCAAAGTTTAAAATCTTGTAAAAAGGCTTTATTGTTGTGAATTGTATATAAGAGTGGGCAATGCCGACAATAGCACTCTTGCTTTCCATTACTTATTGGCAAGATTGGCAAGGGGGAAACCCCAGAACAACAATTTTTCATGTATAACACATTCAAAGTGAAGCGACGTTTTGGGCCATTGTCTAATAAAGAAGACAATTATTGACTATTTTATCAGTTTTTTAGGATTTTGCTTAAATTGGGGGAGCTATAACTGAAATTTAAACAATTAAGCTTCGTTAACAATAGGCAGCAACATTTTCATTGGTGTTTATAATAAAACAACCACACACATTTTAAATAAAATAACCGATTGCCAATTTTGCCCAGAACAATATTACGTATTTATTATTATTTGTTGGAACATTTAGTTAAAATTTTCATTTAAAACTAAATAAAATTATTTTAAACGTCAGAAACAATTTCATACAAATTGTTGCTGAAGTTCCAGTTGAATCATCTTTTTAAAAAAACTTTAGTTACATTTTTGTTTGAAAAATGAAAGGAAAATATATGAAGTACCTTGGGAAGAAATAAGATAGAAGAAAAAACAAAATTGTTGCTCTGAATGTGAAAAATGCTTTAAGGCTTTAAGTGCATTATACATTATTTTTTTTTGGAAATCACTTAAATTTTCCTAAAGGACAATAAATACAAAAATTGATTTGCTTAATTCCAATATTTTTGGTGGTTAGGCTTGAGTTTATCAAATTCAATTTTCATTAAATTATTTTTTCACTGAAAGAAGGAATTTTACACCATGAAACTTTTACTAAAGTTTATTGATAATTTTCTTGGCTGAGCTGTGGCTCGAACCTGCAAATTAAATACTCATGTTAATAGAAAAGGGGCTATGAATTTTATTTTGATTATTTCTTTCGGCTCGGACAATTTACTTATTCCACATTTCCATTCAGATTCTTAACTTATGGGTTTCATCTCATCATTTGGTCCTTCGAGCCGTATTATCCTTATAATGAGAAACATCTAGTTAAAGTGCCATATAATTCCCAATACTCAAAGCTTTTGGTTCACTTATTTATGATATTACACTTTATGGGAGAACTCAGCTGGTTTTGCGCCAATATTGGATCCCAAAGGCCAAAACTTAGTAAAAGCCATTAAAAATAAAAAAATGCAAAACTTGATTAAAATAAAAAAAACTTCCAATTATAAATTCAAACAATTTCTCATGAAATCTTCTTAAAACAAACTAAAATTTAATAAAATTACTCACCAGAATCTTAAAGCAACTGGGTCATACTTTTTGCGCCCTACTGACCCAATTCTTCTTAAAATTTTTGAAGAACTTTTCTCAGCAACCAGAAGAAAGAAGAACTTAAAAGCTTTTGTATTTATCTTTTACATTCTATTCCTAATTTGGAGTTTTTTTTGATTAAAAATGATTTCATTCTTATTTAATTTTTTTTTTTCAATTTCACAAAAAAATGTAATTCTGTTCTTTTATTTTTGTGTTTTAATTGCCATAATGAGATTTTGTTTTATATAAATTTCTTTTGCTGGGTGCTTTTACATAAAAATAAAATATCTTTCATTTCATTTAAACATTTAAACATACAAACATATTCTTTCTTATTTATTTCTTCTTTTTCGTCTTCTTTTCCCTGCTTTTTTTTTTTTTTTTTTTTTTTTGTTAAAAAGTGAAAATGTTTTAGTTTTTTTTTTCTTGTTTATAATTTTTTTTTATTATTATTTTTGTTGTTTTTGTTTGCATGTTGTGTATAAAATGATGGCATTAATCATCATCTTTATCATCATTAACGTTGTGATAATGAAGATAATCATCATCGTTAGCCAACCACATTATCATTGTCGAGCATCTGACACTCTCGGCATGACTTGCTTCAACCAACCAAACCAACCAGTCAGCCAGCCACACAGTTTGTTTTTGCTTTTCTTCTTCTTTTTGTTTTTGTTTTTTTTTTGCTTATTACAGTTTGGAGTCGATGCTGTTTCTTTGATTTTTTGCTACAACAACAACTTGAAGAAAAACCTTATCAATTTCAAGTTTGTGTTTTAAGTCTTTTGTTTTCTTTCATTTAAACGTTCGTATGTGTGTGTGTGTTTTTTTTAACTTTATGCTGTTTGTGAAGGTAAAATAAAGTTATTAATTCTGATTACAAACTTTCTTATACAAATGTCTTTAAAATGTTATAACATTTTTTTTTTTTTTTGTTTGATTTTAAATATTTTTGTTAAACAAATGCAACTTTAAATGAAACAAAGAAAAAATTTTTATCATCAAAATTTCAAACATACATATTTTATTGATGAAGCTTTTAATCATATTTTTTGGGTTATATAAAAAAAATTTCCTAAGAAAATAAACTTAGTTACTCTTCATAAAGTTAACAGAAACAACAAAAAAAGAGTTCTAAAATTTCTTTAAGGCAAATGAAAATTTCCAAACTTTAATTTGACATTGCCACCACACCTTTTTCTAAAAATTCTGTTATGAGTTCGTAGTTATCTTTTTTTTAGTTTTCTATTTATATTTAAAAAATTTATTTTTTAATTTTTTTTTTTTTTCGAAACATGATTGATGAGTGAATGAACTATTTTAAAGCAATTTACACAATTACGGTAAATTTGAACGCCTATTTTTTAATTTGTTTTTTGAATTTCTTTTCCCAACTAGAGGCGTTTTATTGTTATACTTTAGAGTTGTATTAATTGGACATTAATTTGAGAAAATTTTTATTAATTTTGTAAAATATATCGGCAAAAATCAATCAATGTTTTAATTTTACATATCGTCGGCTTAATATGCAAACGCCCTTTCAGCACATTTTACAGGAGAGACAAAAACTTGTTATATTTTATATTTGCAGGTTGAGAGGAAAACCAAAAATATAGTTGGTTTTACGCACTTCTAGACTTAAATTCTCTACCACACGGCATTAAAGCCTCAATTTAGTAAAAAAGTGGATTTAGCAGGTTTGCATATTAAGCCGACGATATGTTAAAACAAGTTAGAGTGCTATATTCGGCTGTGCCGAATCTTAGATACCCTCTACCGACAGTTCAATTATTTCAGGAGCTATATCTACATGATATCTATTTATTATTAATTTATCTTTATAAAAACAGACATCAGCATTAAAATTGGTTGCGACTTAGACATACAAATACTAAATTATTAAACGGTTTCTTTATTTAAAATGCGTGTGGTGGCGAAAAAAACTGTTGCTCTATTATGAGCACCAGTGAAAATGTTGCTGCCTATTGTGAACGAAAATTAAAGCGTAAAGCTGGGATCACACGATTGCCGCAATGCACCAATTTTCACACTTTTTAATACCCCAATCGTGTGACTGCACAACCAAATGGCTCATGTACCAATCGAGGACAATATTGTGCTTACTTTTACCAATCAAATGCAACCCTGGTGCGGCAATCGTGTCAATAAAAATAATAAAAATGCACCAATATTTATTGTGTTCTTGTGCGGCAATCCAACAACACAATACGCTCCAATATTTGCCTTTTTTTTAATAAATTTACTATTTCGTGTTTCTTTTAGTAGGTAATGAAGATAAATATCGTTAGCTTAAATGTAAAAAGGCGTAACTAACAAATGTATTATTTTACAGGAGAAGCAAAAAACTTTGTAAAATTAAAACTATTAACATGGCAGAAAAACATGCATTGAAAAGTCTTCCATGGAATTCTTCAAAAAATTTTCAAAGAAAACCATTTCATTATATTTCGATAGAAAAAAAATCTGTAATTTCGTCGTTTTGCACATATAAAATGCAAACACTTGTAGTTACGTCTCTTGGTTTTTTGTCAACAAAAGCGTGATTTTTGATCGTTGAAGTGTAAAATTTTGTCAAGACCTGTAGTTTAATGGCATTCATAATAATCAATCAAAAAACTCGATTTTGAATATTTTGGTTAGTTACGTCTTTTTGCATTTTAGCTAACGATATGTATTTATTTATTTTGCATTAAAATTTTTTTTTAATTATTACTATTAACAAAATGTGTATGTATATTCGCAAGCAAATTTAGCTGTTCAGTGCGAATATTTTTATTAAAGATATTTCTATGCGAACCTTAACATACGAAATTGTTGAGTAGACTGTTCATTTTTGGAATTTCTTAAAAAATTCAAATAAAACTATTCAAAAAAAATTTGTTTAAGTAAATGATACAAATTTAATTTTTTTTATAATGAACAAACCATTAAGAACTTTCAAACAAATAAAAAAGCTACCACAACAGCTGTTTTCACAGTTAACACAAGTAAGAACAATCGTGTGGCTGTGCTGCGGCAATTGTTGTAACCATTTCGCTTTGTACCAACTGGCGGCAATTAAATTTGTTTAAAACAGGGCAATCGTGTGATTTCAGAATATTTGATTGGTTCAATTCCATTATTGTGCGTCAAGCAGGCACAATTAAAATTGTATATTGGAGAATTTGCGGCAATCGTGTGATCCCAGCTTAAGAATCAGAGTTGTCTATATTCAAAACATAAGTTTTTATTCTAAAGAAGATATTCCTGCAAGACATGTGTGTCAGTTGTTCTTAACAGGCGTTTTATTAACCAAAAAAAAATTTGTTTATTATTGTTATTTCAGTGACCTGTTTCAATCTGTCAATAGGTGCCAATTTACCCCCTCCTAGGACATCGAAATGTTAAAGTGGCAAGTTCATAAAAAGTGTTACAACAAGAACCGGTCCCTACAACTTTAGAACTCTCACGTGACAAGTTTGGCGTTCTTTTTACATTCCCCTGGGAATGTAAAAGGTTTTTGTTTTAAATTCTTCTAAAGCATTAAAAACCTATTTTGCTGAAACTTAAAGATAAATGGTTTTGAATATAAATCATCGAAAGAAATTCTATAAAATGTTTTTTTTTTTTTTGTTTAAACATTGATTTTTATAGAGACCTATGCAATCTCAGTGCTTAGTGATTTGAAAACTGATATTTGAGATATTTTTTTCTTGCCTTTATTGTCTTTTTTTTAAGTAATGAAGAATTATTAAAATTTTTTCAAAATTCTTTAAAATTCTTCTAAATGAATTTTTCTAAGTAGGCCCTTATTTGTGATCATAAATCTTATAGATAATAAAAAAAAAGAAAAAGTAATCTGTCTTAACACACCTCTATGAGCAAATTTAGAACATAAATGCTTTTTTCTTTTTATTACATTTCCTTTCAAGTGAACGTAGAAAAAAGTAAAATAATTTGAAAAAGCCGAAGAAATAAAAGGGAGCACAATCTGACATTAAGCCAAATTAAATATTTTATACTCGCTCGTACATTTCTAAAACTTCTAACTCTACTTAAAGACAAGAAAAAAAATCCATTAACTAGCAGCAGCAGCAGCAACAACAACAACAAAATCAAGTTAAAATAAACCAAAAATGTTAAAAAGTTTAAAAGACCAAAAACTCAAAAAGTGAAAAAAAAATTTTAAAAGATTTTTCCAACACATGACCCAATTCCATATTTACCCAACACAGAAAAAAATACAGAATAAAACGTTAAGAACTATTTAAAATCTACATAAAAAAAATGAGGTTTAGCTAACAAGAAGATAAAAGAAAAATATTGAAGGAAAGGAAAATAAGACACGTCGGTTGTGACGAATCTTTGATACCCTCCACAACAAGAAATTACAATTTTTTTTTGGGTAATTTGATTTTTTATAAATTATACAACGATCTTTATAAAATCTGGCATCACAATTTCTAGTCATATAAAACTAATATTCGGTACACTTTATTAAACTGTACGTTACGGTTTTAAGCGTATTAAAGACTTTTTCGAGTGTAGGCTTTAAAGGAATTCTTGTTTGCTTTCATCTCCAAACGAGATGATGTCAAACTCATCAGGATCATATGGGTCGCAGGGCATAGGGATATACCAGGGAACACAAGGGTGGATGAACTTTCTAAAATTGGCACTTCCTTACGGGTTCCATTGGATTTGGAAGATACTGCTGCATAAGAGCTCTCTTATTAAAGCGCTCGGTTATGCGCTTTTTCTTTTAAGTGCTTCAAATAACCCAATTTTTTACTAGGGGGTACCTCTTTTCTGCTGCAAGCTCGAATTTCAACGATCGACTAGCGATACTACTAATGACAGATGGACCGCGAGCACTGAATGCAGGATTGACGGGCAATTGTGACCCCGCATGGATGACGGGCATAACATGTCTCTACTATCGATGACTAAATGGGACAGCTGTGCAAAAGATTTACATGGATACCTGTTATAGTGCCTACTCCATAGTGGATCTTAACTACTGGGGGGCAAACAACGCTTTTACCAACTACCTCCCGAGAGTAAGCACCTCCAACAAACCGAGGTAAAATTTGAGTGCATAATCAGCCAAGGCTATACAATTTTCCCTTGTTAAGGAGCTGGAGCTATCTAAGCTCCGCTGCTATTGGAAAAATGCTAGCTATCAGCATCTGTTGAGTATGATGTTCCCCAAGGCCGAATTATAATAAAAGTTGTGAACAACCGCCACGTATTGGGATTTTCAGGATATTTCTTTCCACATATTGGGGTAGTATACCACAACCACCACGTGATCCCCGAATATATCCTTTCCACGGAAAAGCGAAAATTTCGCAAAGACAATCTTCTTGAAAGGCAGTAAGCATATTTCACGCAAGAAGCATATTAACGGAGGTCTCAACTAAACGTTTACAAAATCAAGAACTATTTCCATTTTTTTTCCAAAATCATTAACAGTGCAACGGTAGATCCCCAAAGGATTGTGCTACACTTCTAAATGAGCGTAGTAAACTATATTAAGGATTATAACTTTTTGATGTTACATCCACTGAAAAAAAAAATTGATAATTTGCGCCAAAATAACAGGGGTCTAAGCATCACATTCGATATCGAGTAAACTAGTCGTATTTCTCTGCATACGATAGACACTGACGTATCGAAAGAAAACTCGGGAGATGTTATGTCCTTAGTTACTCGATATCGAATGCCAGCATCTCAAATTACGTTACATTTCATTCGATATCGAGTGTCATGATGTTAAAATATCGTATGTGGTGATTGGACCCTCTTGAAGTACTTTAATTTTTCGAGTTCGAAATTTTTCCAAAGTGCTTAACTCTGGTGCAACGGGAGTCAGTAGCTCCCGGTGAGCACGATCGTGTCTGACTATTGGTTGGGGCCCCCAAAAGCAAGGTTGTGGAGTCGTCCGAAAAAAGTTCTAACTCCGACTCCAAACGCTGAAATTTCTTAAGTGCGACTCCGGCACAAAACACTCAACTCCGACTCCACAGCCCTGCCCGTAAGTATGCTTCTTGCGGAAAATGCTTCCTGTCTTTAGGATGATTATGGTTCCGAAAGACTTGATTTTCTGATGGACATCTTTTTCGTGTAAAAGAAGGGTAGTTTTTGGATGAAGGGATACATTCGGGGATCACGTAGTGGCTATGGTTTATTTGGAGACCTCCAAATAAAAGGCTGATTTTTCACTCTTTTGGCATGTTTTATGAGATAGTCAAAATGTGTGTTGCGTTAGAATTAATCGTGTATCTTTATCATCATTAGTAGTCTGTTAGTAGATTTTAGGGTCGAGGTATTGGTTATCTGTGTCCCCAGGATTACCCGTGAAGACTCTGAAATTCAAAGAAGATAAAAAAAGGTTAAGGTATGGCAGCACGTTAGTTGTTGCTGGGCCTATAGCGGTACTCCCTAGGTGCCGTTGCTATTCAACCGGTGTTGCTGGCTATTCCTAAAGCAGCGTAGGTTAGATAGCTCCAGCTCCTTAACAAGGGGTGGGTGTATAATTTTTGTCTGACTATACACTCAAATGGTTATATGGGTGTGATGGTGCCTCCTACACTCGATGGCGTTTAGTTAACGCATAGTTTGTCACTTAGTGGTTAAGGTCTACCTTGAGATTACACAGAAAATAAAAATGGATTTCAATAAAAAAATTTGTGACATTAATTAAATTTGCACCAGTAAAGCCCTTATGACACTAAATTTTTTATTCATTAATTGATATAGAATTGATAGAAAGAAACAGTAAATGTTAGAAAGAGCGAACTATAAAAAATGTAAACAAAGTTTTTAGTTTTTTTTTCTCTTATGGTTTTGTTTCAGGGATGGCGTTGAGAATTTTTAAAATTGTAGCAACAACCTTTAAAAATTGTACTTTTTTACCCTAATTGTACTAAAAGATTTTTTTTAGTTGGAATTAATTTTATTTATGTTCATAAAAAACACCACAAAAAGGTTTATAAATATTAGTTAAAAAAGTATCCACAAAAAAGTACAATTGAAACAACTTAGCCATCCCTGTTTTGTTTGTTTTATTAAATGTTGTCTACTTTTTGTTTATGAATTTGCCCATACACCGCTGATTCAGCAACACTTTCAATATTTCAAGCTTGAAATGTCAATTTTAAGTTAAACAATTTTACATTTTTTTTGACATAACTTCATTTTTATCGATTACTTTAGTAAAATTTTTGACGGTTTGCCATTTATCTTAATACAGCTTAACTCTTTGCACTTGGTAAATTTTTGTATTACATTATATTTGTACTGTTCACCAAAACTTGAAAATAAGGGCTTAAACAAATTAATAGTATTTATTAAATATTTTTTGATATTAACAACATTTTCTGCAATAATGTCGTTGATATAAGTTAGCGTTTAGTTCACTTGATTAAGTTTTTAATTAAAACTGATTTTATTTTTGATTAATGCGAGTAAAAAAAAAAATCGATAAAAAGTTTTTTTTATTTTATTTAATAAAAATTTTGTATGAAGGTTGTCGCTTTAGATAAAATTGTTTTTGCTATAAAATCGTAACCGTACCTTATGTGACCATTATGTTAAAGGAGATGATGCAAGTGTTGCCAATAAACCATTTATTAAAAAAACCAAAATTTAAAATGATGTCGCTTAAGCTTTTTTGCGGAAAAGGCTCGAAACTGTTCAAATGAAAAATTTTTTCTGTGTAGGATATATGGCAGGAGCTCATGTAAATCATTTCCACTTTTGTTCATGGATTGACATATTATGTAGTGAATAGGAATAAAAATGATTGAAGAAGGTCCAAATAGTGGTCTTATAAGGACAAATGTGTAGAGGGAAGATGTCACAAATTATAAGAAACGTATCTTTTACAGACTCACCTTTTTTATTGTAGGCTTTTACTAGTGATATTTCAACAAGTTAAATGTCAAAATTATCATGTTATGTCAGTAGTAGTAATTTCTTTGTTTACAATAAAATCAAGTTAAAAAAAATTTTATTAATTTCTAACATTATTTATATAGTTTGAAATAACTATTGCAAAAAAAAAGTAAAATACGACACCTTTTCTTTCAAAACGTCTGTAATGCCAGTAAACTCCTTTGAAAAACAAAGTTCTTGTTGAAAACCCCTTTATAAATTCTTAATGGCGTTTTAGATAAATACTTCTTGCTGTTACAAACGGAATGACAAACTTAATATACTTCATGACTCTACAAATAAAAAAAGAATTACGTTTACAAGAGAATAAATGAACCAAGAGCAACCACAAAAAAGGCCTATAGAAATCTTACTCTTGGACCTTGTAACGGAAGTATGTTTTTCTTTAGGATTTTTTTTTTTTTTAATTTGAAAACTTTTTGAATAAAACAGAATTCAAAAATTGAGGACTACCGCTGCATATTTATTGTGGGATTAGTTTTAAAAGTTTTTTAAATAGAACATGACCTGAAAAGAAATTCGATAAAATTTTGGAATTGAATATTTAAAGGGATTAAAATAGTTTTGATGCTGTAACGAATAATAATGATACATTTGATATTTTTAAAAATAAAAAAAAAATTACTTACCACTTAATTTTATAAAGCAGATCATTTAAACTTAAGTTAATTATAGGGCTTATTAGAGCTTACAAATAAGGAACACAAGGAGATAAACAACTTTTGAAATTCTAGAGAAAAAGTTTGATTGTTTGTGAAATTCAAAGATATGCAAAGCACATTTCTATCGCAATATAAAAATTATAATCAGGGTGGAAATAATACTAGCCAACAAGGTTTTGGACTGGAGCAAACAAATATCTTTCCTAGGGTAATTTGGTAGGCTGAATTCGAATCTGTAATTGTTTTTTTTTTGTCTATCACGTCAGGCTTTCGAGGTTTTAATTCGTTTCTTACATAAAAAATCACTAGTTTTTTTAAAAATAAATGAATTTTTAAAAGTGAATGGCATTATTTTGTTGGTTCGGTTTCACTGATCAAAGTGTAGCAATAGTCTCCCAGCATGCTTTTGTCCCAAAATCCTTGATAAATTCTTTAAATTTTCATTAAATCTTAGTTATCACGCTCCCCTTGTTCGCGCTCACTGCACCTAGTTTTTTTTTTTAGAAAAAAATCTAAAAGCGAAGGAAGAATATGCAAAACATTGTCGGTATCAACGGTTTGTTCAAGTTTCTGACTGCAAAACCAAAATAATGTAAATATTAGGGTATTCATTCGGTTAACCGTTAATCGGTTAACCGATTAATAACTACCCGATTAACTGATCGGCTAATTTAAAATTGGCAATTTTCGATTAACGATTAAACCGGTTAATTTCAGTCGATTAACCGATTAACCGATGTAACAAATTTTTTTAGTTTTTTGTAGTTATTATAACATATTTTTTAGTGTTTTCAATTGTTTGTTCCGTCTCATATAAAAAAGGTATATTTATTCGTGCAATACGTTCTTAAAATACAGAACAAAAACAGAAACTAGGGGTTCGGAAAAACATTTTTTGTAGATTGTTCGGTGCTGAGCTTTGCCAGGTCAGATAATAACTTGACAATAGAAGAATCTCCCGATTGTAACACACTATCTTTGACAAAATTAGCCGAAATAATAACATAATGGAAAATGTTATATGTTCAGAGAAATCTTGGAAAAGGACTGAGAAATTAGGTAATCTGTATCATGATACAAAGAAACCAAGATAACGCATTCAGTTTTTAAAAATGAAATGTTTCTGCGCATCTACGTCACATCAGCGTAAAAGTGCAGCTTAAATAAAGAAACACAAGCAAATAAACATGTGTATAATATGCTAAAGTGACGTTATATTAAAAGTGAATTTTGTAAACATGTGCAATGCCTAATCTTGTTTTTATTATTCTTGAATCTGTATTATGGGTTGTTTTCGATTTCTCCAACATCTTCGATAATTAAAAGAATTTTTTCCGAGTCAAGGTTTATCAAAACTAAAGAGAAGAATCCTAAATCCTAAACATTTAAATAAATTGTTTTTCCAAAAGATTATTTCATAAGATCTTAAACTATTGAAATAATTAATAAACAAATCTCACAGTTAATTTTTTAATAAATACTTAAAAATATTATGTATTAATTATAAAATAGGTGTTTTATATTTATGAATTACTATTTTGTTTGCTCGTTTTAGTTCAAGAATTGTTTTGTTCGTTATGTTATTGTTTTTTTTTTCTTACTAAAAGACTCAAATAATTAATAATTTTTGCATTTTTATTAATTGAAATGACCTAATTTATAACAAAACTTTATTAATCGGTTAACCGATCAATAACAAAATTTACCGATTATTAACCGATTAAACCAAAACCTCGGTTAATTAATCGAGCGATTAACCGATTAAAGCGAAAGCCCGATTAAATGAATACCCTAGTAAATATTCATTTTTCACTGCCTATTTCACGATGTCACTCGAGCGTTTACGTTCGCACAAATAACATATAAAACAAAATTCCAAAAATTGTTGTTGTTTTATATGTTATTTGTGTGAACGTGACACGTGACGAGTGACATCGTGAAATAGGCAGTTAATGATTCTGATATTGCATATTCTTTTTTTCCAACCAAATATTCACCACACACAAAGCAAAAGTGGCTTGAATCAGTAACACACGATCTCTCTGACATGCTTTAGCGCTACTATTATGAAGATTTACAGCCTGTTCATCGATTTCGAACGTTAACGTTCGCTTAGAAAATTACATTTAAAACAAAAACAAATTTTCGAATTTTGTTTTTATTTTAAGTATAATTTTCTATGCGAAAGTTGACGTTCGAAATCGATGAATGCGATAAAAATTAACACAACGTGTTAGCCCAATATTTATGCCAGATTCGAATTCAGTGCACCCAGATTAGTTAAAAAACATGCTTCGTTTCTGTAATCAATTTTGTTTTCCAACTTTGTAGACCAGTGTAATTGTTAAGGCTTTTTGTTTTTTTTTATTCATTTTTCGAGGGAACATGGGGTTTCCACAAGATATTTCCCACTTAATCTATTTGTTGCAATACTTTTTTCTCTTCCCATGATTTACCAATTACTGCAACCCAGTGACTTCGGTTATCTGTTCCTACAGTGATTCAGTTCATTCAATTTCTGTACTATCGTAGAAACTAGTCTTAAGAAATATTGTACATATTTAAAGAATTCCTGCACAGTCCGAAGCTGACCAGTCCGAACCAGCAACAACGTATTTGAGTTCCCGAAGCCGACTTAGCGGCCGAGCCGATCAGACATCATTCCTGAAGATATTCCAGACGTTCTGCATGTGACCACTCCCGAATTTTAACTGCAGCCGAACATCCAACCTTCCGACCAGTTGTACTCGTGTAGTAGCCGATTGCTCTTATAGCTTACCCGAACTTATATTATCGTAGTTATCGGATCGTACTTACCTTGTATTAGAAAAAAATACAATAAAGAATATCGCTATTATTAACCCCCAGAAAGGGTAAAAGCCAACATTTTATTACTTAAGGTTCGTGGATCCGTAAGTATACCCTAGAATTCAGGCCACGTTACAAACGTACAAATGTATAAAAAATGCACGTAATTCTAAAGCCTTATCAGTTTTCTTTCCAAGCCCGTTAAACAAAATTTCTGAAATTTTTTAACGCAATTTATAATGAACTCAACAAGACCTATAATCCAAACTAGGTAATATTTAAAGTTTTTTCCCTGTAGCACCGGTTAATATTATTATATTAATATTTTAAATTGTTTGTGATTTACAGTAAATTTTTTAACTATGTATTACCATAACAGTTAGTTAACAATTAGTTAATTGACAGTTATCGTAATAGTTAATTATAACCAAAGCGAATTCATATAGGTGACCGCATCAGGGAAAGAGAGAGATATAGGCGCTAGCTGTCTCTTTTTTTGTATGTAGGTATTTGTATTCTAAATGTCAAACTCTTAAAAAAAAATTTAGTAAAAATTGATAGCCAGTTAAACTCTCTCTCTCTCTGCTTAGCTATCTCTGTAGTCACCTGCATTATAAATTTGAAGGGCCGATGTTGATTTTGAATAAAACACAAATTATTTAGGAAATTATTGTCATATCTTTTTATTATGATAATTTGGTATGGTTCAATTATGTATGGCACAAAATATCGGCCAAATTGCCGCCGCGACCTCGTCGGCACACCATCATCCGATGGTCCAAAGTTTCGATGACGCTGAGGCATAATTGAGGTTCTCTGCTGTTAATGTGCCGAATTATCTCCTTCTTTAACTCTTGAATTGTTGCTGGCTTACCGGCGTACTCCTTTTCTTTCATATAACCCTAAAGAAAGAAGTCCAACGGTGTCAAATCACATAATTTCGCCACCAAGTAAGATAACACGGCCATTGAATTTGTTGCGCAAAAGAGCCATTGTTTCGTTAGCTGTGCGGCAAGTGGCACCGTCCTGTTGAAACTACATATCGTCCACATCCATATCTTCCAATTCGTGCCATAAAAAGTTCGTTATCATCTCACGATAGCGAAAACCATTCACAGTAACTGCCTGACCGGCCTCATTCAAAAAAAAAAGTCGCACCAAACAGTCACTATTTGTGGGTGCATTGGTTTCTCAGCAATCAATCTTGGATTATCATTCGCCGAAATGCGGCAATTCTGCTTAATGACGAATCCACTGAAGTGAAAATGTGCCTCATCAAAATTCACGAAGTGCATGATATGCATTTTGATTTGAACGCCCATTTTCATAAAAGCCTGAATAACTTTAACGCGTTGCACGATTGTCAATCTTTCCATGGTTCAAATTAAGTTAGTCTGAAATTGAGAAATGTCAAATAAAATGCAGAAAAAAAACTTGACGTTTACGTGTGGTTCACATTCAACATAAGCCCTTAAAATTTAACCACCCGTTATTATTTTATATCTTAATTTGGTGAAATTGGCCGTAAATAGTTTAAGTGCTACTTTTCAAATTATATTAAAAAATATGTACAAATCAGTTTTGATATACAAAAAAGTTCTATTTCTAGACCCACTTCTATTTCAAACTACTTCATTGTTTCAGAACTCTTAAATTTCTTAACTTCAAAAGGATCCGATTTAATTTCGAAATAATTAATGAAACATAATTAAGCAAAAAAAAAAAAAAGAAAAAAAAAATAGATGAACACACCTTGTTAGAGGAAATTAAATAAATTTCAAAACGTCATGGTAATGTTACCAGAATATTTAATCAATCCGTGGTGGTTTCAACATTAAGAATTCAAAAAAAGTCTACAATTTCAACAAAATAATTAATTTAACAAAATAAAAAACAGTTTCAATTTGCCATAATAAAAACCAAAACAAGCAGTCAAAAAGAAATTCGAAAGTGTTTATTTTAATTGACGAAAAAAAAAAGTAATTGAAAAACATGCCGCCCTTGTGCTTGTTCTTATTCACATACTTAACACAAAAACAACAGCAACAAAAACAACAACATTATAACAAAAATGAATACATATTGTAGGCCTAAAATAATGACCAAAAAATACCTGCAAATATTTTTAAAGATAAAGTTAAATAAAATTTCACTTACATTCTACAAACAACTGCCTCTCTAGCAACTTCCTAAGCCTATTATTTTGCATGCCTAATCGCTTCTCGCAGCATTACATTATACCAATTGTAAAATAACATATTTTCTCTTATGGCGTTCTCTATTCTCACACAAAATGTTGCCAAAATATTTTGTTCCACTTATTAGGGGTTACCTACACCCTTAAAATATGCTAAATTTTTAACGATCACAAAAGAACAAAAATCATTGATGTTTATGTTTTTTTCTTTTGTGTAGGTTCAAATAATACAAATAACACAAACGAAATTCAGAAAACAATTCATATTTGCAACTTGAGAGGAAAACCAAAAATTCTTTTTCAGCTTATGTAACAGTTTCTCCCGTGCAAGGAATCTTCTACGATTAAAAAATACGCTCGTCGTAGATCAAACGAGTGCCCCTGTAGGCTAGTGGTTAAAAAGCGCTTTTTATAAGATTCCAAGTAGACTCTTACACGAAAATGCTAGCTGGGATAGACGCATAAAGTGCCAACGATTGCGCTAACTGGGACACATCTGAAGAATGAATGCGGGTACTCCAGAATGAAAAACATTCGAGAATCTAGGTATATGAAGAAAATCGTAAACGGGGAAGTCCAAAAATCCCTGGTAAATCAAACTGGAGACAACGTTCAAAGGATCGAAGCGCATGGAGAAAATTTTTTAAAAATGCGTTTTAATAGATATTTAGTGCAAAAAAGCTTGAACTAAACAACTATGCACTTGTAGTAATAGGGGCTAAATAGCTCTTCTTATGAATTTATTTAAATCTCCTGAGTTTAAATTTAGAGCTGTCTGCGCAAGAGTCACGATTATGCACGCTCGCGGGTAGACAAAATGTAATCGCTTACGCACGAGTAATTTTTATATTCTTACGATCCCGCATGCTCACATACAAAAACTTTTTATTGCGTACTATTAGACCCCTTTTCTCACACGCAAAGTTTACTTTGACAAAGTCTATTTAATTTTCTTTTAAGCTTTCTTTCACTTCTTTTCACGCAACGTTTACTTTGACGAATATTGTGTTATTTTGTTGTTGTTTGTCAAAGTCTGCTCTCACTTCCATTCTGTCCGTCAAAATAAAAAAATGTCCACTATCACTGGCAAATATAAATAAAAATCATTATCCAAAATCCTTTTATTTTCACCCTCTTTTTTTAGCATGAATTTCGACTTGACTCACGTAAGCCGCGAAAGTCAATACCAATTACAACAACAACAATATACAAAAATACAAAATAATAAATTAATTTGAAAGAAAATAAAAATGTTTTAATGAAATAAAATCTTAAAATACAAAAACTCAAAAAAATAATGAAGAAGAAAAAAATCGAAACATGAAACATTCTTATTGTACACACGTACATCTATCTGAACATGTGTGTACGTGCGTTGCACACATACACAAACTCTTATAAAAGCAACAAAAAGTAGGTCAAATTAACTGCCTTCTTGTTACTCAGTCGACAGCAACCGAGACCAACTGGTTTCTAAAATAATAAACAATCAAAAAAACATACAAACAGATGAACAGACAGACATACGGACACACACCTAAACATTTACTCGTAAAAAAAGAAGAAACAAGCAAAACCTCTTTGGAATACTTAAGCATCCGCGTCCACTTGCACTTTCTTTTTACCTCAATTCTTACGTGGAGAGCTCGCTCCCTTTAAGCTCAAGCACACAAAAAAAGCAAAAAACACACACAAACAAATAAAGCCAACCAACAAGCTCCAACAGTAAAAGAAACAACAAAAAAAAAAAAAGTGATCGATTGGGCCAAACACACTCATACTAAAGCCAACACACGAAGCCAAGCAATAGTTGGATACCCCATCGTTAGTGACGATCAACGAAGACGACAACAACTGCGTCATTGTTCTTGTTAAGTGGTTTCGTTTGAAAGCAAAAAGAATTCGTATTGAACACAATTCTCTCATAAATCTTCTCTCGTATGAACCGTGTTGTTGAAAGCGGGCCCGTTTTTTTTTGTAAATGTATTTAAAGTGTTTTTGTTAGACTTCACCTTTCTTTTTTATTTACAACAACAACATACATTTTAAGAAACAACGAAAGAAAAGCTAGATCTTTAATTTTTATGCTTTGCTGCAGTTTCTTATTCTACCTTTTTGTTAATTCATACGTTACATTTTTTAATTTCTTTAACAATATGTTTGTAATGTTTTTTTTTTGTTGTTGTTTCCACTTTCTATATTCTATTGTATCTAAAGAATTTTGCTTGCTGTTTCATTTTCTTGCCTTATTATCTTTTATTAGGATTAGTATTTAGTATTTACTGTTATTCAGTTTAGTAAGAGCGTAAAAAAGAAGCATACCTTTAGGCTGTACTTATTTGAAATGTATATAAACATTTTATAAAATCAACATGTTACATTGATTAGATCCATTTACAGCAACAAAAGAGTTTATAATATTTATTACCGTCTAAAATTTTATTAAAGAAAATATAATGCGGAATCTATAAAATAATAATAAATAATTTAACCAAAAATTTTCCATAAAATAGTTCAGTTTTGTAATGAAAATATTCTATAAAACAGTAATTTTTTTAACAAAAATTTCCTATAAAATTCATAGTACATAAATTTTTTTTTATATACATTTAGCGAAAATTTGCATTTTACAGGAAATTTTGCCGAAATTTTCATTTCTATAAGAAATTAAGCAAAAATTTATGTGTGTATTTACAAAAAATTCTGCAAAAGTTTACTTTTACATATAATTTTTTGCAAAACTTCTTTATTGTAAATTTGTTTAAATTTATATTAATTTTTTTTCAAGCTTGAAGTCTGTTTTTATAAAAAAATATTAATTTTAATCGGCAAAACAGTTAATAAATAACACCTTTTTCTTCTGTTCATTTTTAAATTATCTTTTATATTGAACAAAAAAGTATAGGTGCAGAGAAAATGAGAACCTATAAGATAAAAAATATCGGTAGTTTTTATACCCATACCACAATAGTGTAGAGGGTATTATGTATTTGTGCTGATGTTTGTAACACCATCAAATATTGGTCCTATTGGTCCACATTTAAGTAAACCGATCGACACAGAATCACTTTCTGATTAACATAAAAATTTGCAATATGTACTAACTTTTACGATAGCTACTATGTCATGACAAAATTTTGCCCGGGTGGTGGGTAAAATTAATCATATGTCCCATATAAACCCCCTAAAATCTAATATAGATGAAGATATTTAAATAATATTCGGCACAACGAACTTTTATATGAATCTCAACCTTATAACATAATTTTGTTAAGGCGGGTCCATGATTGTTCATGGGTCCTTAATAGGGTACACTATCAAAATTGTTTTTATATACTCTGGTGTAGGGTGTCATATGGTCGGGCTTGAATGATTATATTTTTTACTTGCTTGTTTTTCAGTTGGTACTTTTGGATTTTCGGTCATATTGCTTGAGTGAATAAGAATCTGTAAGGGGGAGCATTTTGGTACTTTTTTTGTTCTTGAACTAGTATTTTTGAATTGCCGTTAGTATTGGATCTAGCAACATAAAATAAAACATTCAAGGTCCTGAGTGGATGAAAATCTGTGAGAGGTACCAAAAACCTTTTCATTTTTTAACTGGTACTTTTTGAATTTTTATTAATATTTTTTAATAAAGCACCAGAATTGGTTTCAATTCCCGCCAGAGACTCTGGTTTCTATTCTGCAGACAAGTGTACAGCTTCTCGGGATTAGCTTAGGGAATTAAAAAAAAAAATAAGTGGTACTTTTTTAATTTTCAATTGGTAGTTCTTGATTTTTTTATATAATTGAACTTACAAAATTTAACAGTCATTCAACATTCCTTTTTAAAAACTTCATTGATTTCATTTTATTTTAGGGGGTGACTGACACAAATTTATTTATACACTTTTATAATAAATAGGGCAAAAAATGTAAACATTTGCATGTCAATATTTATTAAAATTTAGTATTTCAGATACAATGTTAAATTTTAAGTAAAGCCAATAAAAATACAGTTTACTATTCAAAAATTTGATGTTTGTAAGTAAAAGTAACTTTAATTCTATTAAAATCTATATCAAAATAAACCCTTATCCTGTATTCATGGGTGAAAATTTCCCTTACAGGTTTTGTTGTTTATTAAATACGTATTTTATAAACATGGGTAAAAATTGCCCAACACTAATAATCAAAGCAAAATATTCAAACAAATTTACAGCATGCAATAAATTTGTTTGTAAGAATCATTCCTAAACTTGCATATAAAATAAGTGAACAGAATTCACAAATGTATGATGGATGGATGAACTTTCTATATAGGGCAAAATTTAACCACAAATACCACATCGTTTTATTTTTACAGGATAAGGGTAAAAAAAAATTACAAAAAGTTATAATTGATTATTTTTAAAATTTTTAAAGCATATTTTGGACTTTTTTAAGCAAGTTTTTTTTTGCAATAAATTCCGTATCCTACTGATCAGCAACATAAGTTTCTACTAAATATTGACTCCTTTTTGCGAAATGATCGAAGACGCCAAAACACAAATGTACAGGAGAAGGTTGTTTCTAATTACTTTAAAATCTATCAAAAAAAAAAAATCAAAAAATGTTTTCGTGCACGACATTAGATGTTTGTTCAATGCCTGACATTAAGTAAAAAAAAATTGTGGTTTCTTCAAATAGTGCAATAGTTATGTCGCTTATAATAACATTTTCATCATTAACTTATTTTTTGAGAAAAAACATGGCGCTTGCGATATTTACATATGTAAGTTATACAGAATTTTTATACCTTCACCACACGTGGTGAATAGGGTATATATAAGTTTGTCATTCCGTTTGTAATTTCTATAATATTGATGTTAGACCATATAAAGTATTTATATTCTGGGTCCTTATGAGTAGCGAAGTTGATTTAACGATGTCCGTCTGTCCATCTGTCCGTTGAAATGGATTTTCCGAAGACCCCATATATGATGGGGCCAGGTTATTATACATTTATGTCACATATGGTCCGGAATTGTTTGCTATTGAAATTCATCAAGATCGGTCCACAAATGGCTGAGATATGAGTAAAAAACCACGACTGCCTCAAATTTTTTCCTTTAAAGGTCCAATTAGACGTGACTTTACCATACCAACACTGTATTACCAAAACGACATAAACATACCATTCAAATTAATTCAATTTTTGTTTCTACGGTCATACAGTGGCTATGGTTATACAGTGTTGGTAATGGGTTTTTTTTGTTGTTTTTTTATACCCTTCACTACAAGTGGTGGATTTTATTTGTTATGTGTTTAATTTTACGCATACACATACACATTAATGCATGTATATGATATACCGCTCAAATGAAGAAACAAACTAATAGACTCATGGCCATTTTCTCAATGTACCGACAAAGTGTCTGTTACCTAATGTCAACATAAATTTATTAGACCGATAAACTGTCCGTTAACGATTTTGGGTTTCTCAATATACCGACAGAAAACATTGGTTTGAGTTGGCAACACCACTCAAAATACATGTAAAAGTTGGGAGTCAGCTGATTGAATTTATCTGTACGGCAAAAAAAGGACGTTCGCCAAGATAGCAACGAAAGTTAGCAACGGAGGAAATTAAAAATCAAGGGATAAAGTGGCAACGCCGGAAATGAAAACGATGGAATCTTTTGGATATGATTTTAGAAATATTTATATATGTAGATATAAATTAAAAAACATCAACCGTGCAAAAAGTCGTCCGAGCCGTACCAGAGAAAAGTAGGTTCGTCCAAAATGGTCAGTAAAAATCGTTGCTGATTTATTCCATCCAAACTAGGCAGTGCCAGGGCATAGACTCAATGAAATATGGAAAAATACCACCTAAAGATTAAAAATCTGGTTGCGACAGAATAGAAGCAAATGAGACATTGAGAAAAACAAATTTCTTTAATGTGCGTTTTTCGTTTGGAAAAATGATAATCATGTAATGAGAAAACGGCCATCAGTATATTTTAATTTAACGCTTCTTCAGTAGAAGCATTCGTAGCCGAGTTGTTAAGTTCTCTCCTGAGACTAATGATATTGCCAGTTCGAATCCCAAAAAAATTTTTTTTATATTTAATTTTTTTATGTTCTAAAAAACGATTTTAAGATTATAAAACGAATTTCAAACATCAACTTTGGCAAAGGAGGAAACGGGCTTAGGTACATAAATAAATTTTTTGTTTTTTTTTATATTCTTCTGCGTGGCTCAATTAATATTTATTTATAACTATCTAAAGAACGTTATTTATGTATATAACTTTTTGTTCTTATCTCATCATGGTGAAGGGTATATAAGATTCGGCATAGCCGAATATAGCACTCTTACTTGTTTTTTAAAAATTTAAAAATAACGTAGATATGTGCATTTTTTAATATTGCTTAAATGAAAACATTAAATTTTTATTCAGAAAATGTTAAAAAACTTTATAAGACCACTCCACGCAACTTTTTTTAATAACTCAAAATCTTAAATTCTTGTTTTGCTGCTTCTCCCACATGCACATAATTATGATTGTGTGCCTTTGGCCGCCACTGATCTAAATTGACTTAGCAGATACCAGAATCCTCCTAGTCGCTTTCTGCATTGCATCCTCGATCTTATCGTCACGGTTGCCAGATTTGACGATTTATCGTCATTTGGACAATTTTTAAAAAATGGACTTTTGACGACTTATACCCTAAATTTGACGGTTTTTAATCAAATAGAATCTGGGAATTTATTTCACATGGTGAGTAACATTTATTATATAAATTTTCATATTAATTCGAATGTGTATTCTAAGTCAAATAACAATTTATAAAGCTTTTATATTTTAATAATCTTATTCCTACAATATTTTCGAGGAATATTTTCAATGCGCTATCAGAATTTTTGTTTGTATATTTCTGTTATAAAAGCTTTGTTAATTATAATTTGACTTAGAATACACATTCGAATTAATATGAAAATTTATATAATAAAAGCTTAAAATATAAATTCACGTTTTATTTTAGATTCTGAGATATTTTCATTTATTTAATTGGCAGTAATTAATATTTCTTAGCACTTTATAATACAAAATACGCTTTATTATTTTTTAAGCATTAAAATTGTTCGTATCGTTTTGTATATCGTTTTATATGATCCATTTTTATATTATAAAGCGCCGTAACAGATTTTCCGATTTATAAAATAGGTGTTCGTAATTTGCAAATTTTTTGCATTAAAAAATTTTCAAAAGTTGACTACATTATAGGATATTTTTTGAAATTTACTACTTTATAGCAAATTTTCCAAAACATACAATTTTATAGGAACTATGTACATATTTCAAAATAAAGAAATTTATAGAAAATTTTTAAAAATTTACATTTTTATAGGAAATTTCAAAAAATTTACTATTTTATAGGACATTTTCAAAAATTTACTATTTTATAGCAAATTTTCAAAAATTTATATATTATAGCAAACTTTCAAATATGTACTATTTTATAGCAAATTTTAAAAAATTTACTATTTTATAGCAAATTTTCAAAATGTACTATTTTATAGCAAATTTGCAAAAATTTACTATTTTATAGGACTTTTTAAAATATTTACTATTTAACAGGAAATATTTAACCATTTACTATTTTGTAGGAAATTTTGCAAATTTTTTACTTTATAGGAATTTTTAAAAATTGACTACATTATAGGATATTTTTCAAAATTTACTACTTTATAGCAAATTTTTTAAAATTAGCTATTTTACAGGAACTACTTCAAAATTAAGTATAATATATATAAAAATTTACCATTTTATGGGACATTTTCAACAATTTACTTTTTTATATGAAAATTTTTAAAAATTTACAAACTTTAGTTTTTTAAACTTTAAAATTTAAGTCAGGTACTCTTTTTAGTATTTCGTTTCTTTTTGCCCTTTTTTCCTTAAAGCCTGGTACTCTGTTCAACATTTCACGTGAAATGCTGTCAAAACGCATATGAAAAAAACTTGTTCGGAATATCTATGAAATAATGTTGATAAAGTTGTACTCTGTTCTTTTTGTGAAAAATTTCCGAAATGTTTTGGCAACATTTTTTTACAAATGCGAAATAATGTAAGCTGCATTTATTTAACGTGGAAGTTTAAGCAAAAGCAAAAAAGCATGAACTGGTTATTAAATAAGAAATAAAAAATTAAAATAACAGAACCGGTAACAGTTTTTAATCCATATTTACTTTTTTTTTATTAAATTGTTTATTAAAAAAAACAATTTTTAGTAAAATACATGTGGGGTTTGTTTACATGCGCAAAACAATGTCGCATACTTAGCAGGAATAAAAACGTCAAATTGTGCAAACTCGCAAGATAGGTAACATTGATACGTGTCAAAATTTTCGTGTGAAATAATCAATGTAGCTCAACAGTTTTCACAAATTTGAACAGAGTACTAGGTTTAAGGGTCAAGACTTGACGGCTAAAACTTGAAGAGTGTTAACCAGCAGTAACTGATAAAAGCGTTTAGTTTTGCAAAGCCGCGAGATAGATAATCTTAAAAAATGTCCAAATTTTCGTGTGAAATAACCAATGTTGCTTTACATTTCTTGCAAGTATGAACAGAGTACTACGCTTAAATAGGATAATTTAAAAAATTTCTATTTTTTAGGAAGATTTAAAAAATGTACCATTTATTTCAAAGATTGGTTTGAGTTGCAGAAATTTCCATCTTTTTGTTTATTTACGGAAATCTAGCATTTTATAGGAAATTTGGTTTTTCAATTTTTCAGAAAAGATTTGCAGATCGCACGCTTTGCCGAAATCGATTTTATTATTATTTTTGCCAGTTTGTCTTTTTTTTAAGAAATTTTGTAGTAATTTGCTGTTAATGAGAACTCTTTTTATAATGATTCAATTGGTTTCTGTTTCTAATCAGAAGATATTTAGAAATCTCAAAGTAATTGTTCTGAATCCTAAATTCTAAAAATAATTTGTTAATCATTAATGGCAGTGTTTTTTTTAATAACCCAGACATTATCTATTAACTGTTAGCCCACATGCCCTTTTTCACCTTTAAAACAAAATGTTTTAAGCCAATTATTTTTTTAATTTAATTAATCTTATTAGAAATTCAATAAATGTAGCTAAACAACATAAATGTAATGAAAATATTAAATGCATTTTAAGCAAAATCTCAATTAATCAATTGATTAAAATCGATAAACATTTGTCTCGTCTAATTAATGTTTAACAATTGTATTGAAATCTTTTTTTCAAAAATAAAAGAAAAAAAAATAATAAAAATTAAATAATGAAGATAAGAGATGTGGTTGGTGTTGCCAAGACAGGAGGGCCGAATGAAGTCCAATGTAAACAGTATTTGTTCGATGGTTGTTTTGCGTATGTGTGTGTGTGTGTTAGACCCCCTTCAATTAATCACTTCCGATAGAACGATTAAACTATTCATGAATTTAATTTTAACATATTGGCAACGAAATGCATTCTAACAAAAGCAACAACACAAATTTTTACATACAAAATAAACGAAATTCCTATTTTCAGAAAATTTCTGAACTAAATTTATACCAAAGACAATCAAATCAATTAGACATAAATGGTAAAGTTTGAATCAACGAACTTTTTTTTGCTACAATATAAAAAGAATTATATTTATAGGAAAAAAAGAGCAAACAATTGCAACATCGATGAGATAAAGAAATTTTCGTATTTTTGTTTTTATTTTAAGAATAATTGCTAACAAATGCAACATGTGGTGGTGATATAGACCAACAACATTCTTTCACAACTTCTGCTGGCAAAAACTGCAGCAGCAACAACAACAACAACAACGCACAACTAGTTTCGACAATTAAAAAACGTCCACGACGAAATCACAGACAACAACAACGCCATTAAAATAATACATCACGGATATTTATCATTATCATACTTTTAGGAGCAGGAATAGGCCAACCTTGATGTTGATTTATTATTTTTTACAATATGAACGAACACATAAACACACACAGATACACACTACAACGTGCTCATTAACTCACAAGAAATGCATTAAAAATATCAATGCTCTCATGCACACACATTGCAGTTATACCCTCTCACTCTCTCGCTTTTCCCCCTCACCGATCCCTTTTAGCAGAAACATTTTTAAGTGCATCGGCTCTCTTTCTTACAAGTGTCTGTCGACAACACACGAAGTTTTAAAATTCTTGTGCTGTTGTTTCGTTTTGATGTTGTTGTTGTTTGTTTAACATGCCTTTTGCTGTGATCAACGACATCAAGTGCAAATCGGTCCTTCTAAGGTTCGTTTCTAATTAAAGAAAACGATTGTTTTTTATTTTTTTTCTCATTCTATTTTTTAACAAAAATTGTTTTTGGTTTTCCTGTTGTCATTTATAAATTGAACACAAAAATGTTGCGTGTTTTCGCTTGTAGTGATAATTGTTGTTTTAGAAAATTTATTCATTTTATTTAGTTCGTTGATTCGGTGACAGATTGAGCTAGAGTGAGACATATACTCATTTGATCCCAGAGTAAAGAGCATAAATTCACAAGATGAGCATTTTTCATTGTGTGAGGATTTTAATTTCCTTCGATTTTTCCCAATTTTTTCTATTGAATTTTTTTATTGAACTTCAATTGCTTTCTTTAATCTCATTACTTGGACTCTCTTTAATCTTTAAGAGCTAAAATATTGCTCTAAAAACAAATTATTTTAGTTAGTACAAATGGAATGTTTTTAAATACATATTGTATTATTTTTACTTTTAGGCGTACCCTACAGTTTCGATAAATGTCCAGGGACTGCGGAAGTAAATTAACTTTTTATGTACATATCACGAAAAGCTATTCTAGTATAGAGTCTAATGAAGTGTTTACTTCCTCGCAGGTGGGGGTAGGACCTACTCATTTCTTCTTACATGAAAAATAAGTCAGCCAAGACAGCCCAATAAAAAATTTTATCATTTTGCGAAGCACTAATGGTACATTTAAAAAAATAAGCGCACAATTATGCGCTACGCAATAAGACATACAAAAATTCAGTAAAGTAAGTGAAAGAACTCTCAACTACTTTTATACAAAAATAATAACATTTCAAGTGCCACGCATTCCCTTACTACGAAGCAGGTTTGTAAGGGAGAACAATAAAAAATAACTGTATCAAAACATTCAGTGTGTAAAGCTGATCGTTACATCCCACAATTTTAATATGCGCTGAATAATGCGCTTTATGTGTCAAAAATGTATTGCTTTAAAGTGGGAACGCGCCATATAAAATTCATGTCTTCCGTAAGCGCAATGGTAAGCGAAACTTTTATGTTTCTCCCTTACAAACCTGCTTCGTTGGAAGCTCCATTTTTTATTGGGAGCAAACTAATCTAGCGTTGAACATTTGCGGATCATCAATAGATTTGATACTTCGAAAACCAGTAGACCTCAGAAAAATAGGCACCGAAGTATCCTAATCACTGTGAAGGAGAACTTTAAGATGTTCGTTTAGTGGCTGATTTTGTCCCATGATCTACATATGTGGTTTTCTAAGCTCTCGCACTTTATCTGATGATGGTTTAAGTTTGTTGCTATATTCATTTTATCATTCTGTTGGTAAAATATCGAATCGTTTACGATTTAAATTGAAATGAATCTTAATCTTAAGGATTTTTGTTTAGTTTTGGCCTATTATTTTACCTAAGAAGAATATACTTCTCAAGGATCAGCCGATTGCAATGTTGGGCTGAACCAACATTTTTAAAATTATATTATATCTAAAATTTCTAAACGACTGAACTGGCTGGCATGAAAGAATTAAAAGTTTTTGCGATTGGCCCGCATACTACTGTGAACCAACGTTCCACCCGGGAGTAAGTACGGTTACATCCTAAGAATATTTAACTTATTGCTGTTACATCCTCCGTGAAAACAGTTTCTGTAAATACCTAAAAAAAAACAACTCATACTCGTTACTTTTGTTGATGTGTATAAAAAAAAACCACAGCAGCAACATGGGATTTTATGAAAAAAAAAAAATTATATTGTTTTTATTTATAAGGCAAATTAATGGCTTCATTCATGCAATCCTTCCGTTATTTTGCATTTATGTAATGTATTGCGAATAGTGTTGAGTCAAAAATCTTTCCAGACCGAGCTTTATTTCTTTGAATATCGAACGCTTTTACCCCTCAATTAATATTTTACCTTGAGCTACTCGGCTTTTCTGAATTAACCCTAACTCATTGCGAAATCTTTTGATACTGTCGTGGACTGTAGACTTACAATTTCCAATCCATTCTGGAGTTTCTCTCACAGTTTATGGCCAAACATTTTCAAGATTACAACTTGAGGAATTTTTTATTACCATTTTTAAACATGCAAATGTTAAAATAATAAATTTTTAACATTTTTAATGCTAAAATAATTAAAGATAATGATGGTAGAGACCAACCGACTCGGGATTGCTTTCTGAGTCGGTTAAAGCATGTCCATCTGTTTGTGTGTTCACGTAAAGCTTGTTATCAAGATACATGACACAATTTTAAGGATAACTCAATCAAAGTAATGTGACATAAGCTTTTTAGGACTCAAGGGCGAAACCTATTAAAATTGGTGAAAGTCGGTCAAGAAGTTTACCTCGGCCACTTAAAAATGGTATCCCGAAACAGCAACAAAAAATATTTTATTAGAGTACACGCTGCAATTAAAAAGATAAATAATTAAATGCTTTCAATAATAATTATAAAAGTAAGACCCCTTTCACACTCGGCAAGTTACTTGCGCAAGTCTCTTGCGCAACTCTTGGTTTGTAGACGTTAGCGGTAAGGTCGGGGTAAAGAAAAAAAAATTTTGTACAGTCTTTGTTGTTGTCGGCAAGTAACTTGCGCAACTAACTTGCCGAGTCTGAAACGGGTCTAATTATTGCG
The DNA here is from genome assembly GCA_963931875.1 of Pollenia griseotomentosa. NCBI lineage: Eukaryota > Metazoa > Arthropoda > Insecta > Diptera > Polleniidae > Pollenia > Pollenia griseotomentosa. Next base: position 189,208,357 of record OZ007560.1, read on the forward strand.
AATACAAAATTTGTAACTAATATTTAAGATTTTATTTGTCGTGCTTAATTCCCAATTTTTATCAACAGGAAACATTCGCTAAAAAAATTTAAGAAAAGCCAAAGATATTAGCAATTAAAACTGCAAAGTGAATGAGAATTGCAAGAATAAAATTGGGAATTAAGCACGACAAACCAAAGCCTTTTAATTTAATAAAAATTAATTGAAACAACGTTAAATAAGGTGACGTAATCGATCTAAATGTTTTATTATGTCTATAAATGTAATTTAAACGTATTGGTTGAATAAATAAGTTTCCGAAGTTTGTTTACACACAGAAAAAAATAAAAATTGATTTAAAAAAAATATATGTACGATATTAATTAAAAAATTGATTAAATTTTCACCAGTAAACAAATTCATCAATTTTTGGTTCCACTACTGCTACCTTGTAATTTTGTTTGATAATGCTTGTAGTCGTATCGGAAAAATAAAAATCAAGATTAGTCTTGACGTCTCACGTATTCCATAATACTTTGTGAGATAGAAATCTAATGAGTTTTGTTGCGACTATCAACAAATCTAATTTAACATGACAGTTTGTGTTTACACCATCACACAAAGTATAAACACTTATGGTGTTTTATTTTCTACAAAAAATGTCACATTTTATTTAAAAAAATGCAATTTGGTGTTCGTTTCTTAAAAATGCTTTGCTCTCTAAGAGGGCAGCGTGTTTTATTCTAAAAAAATTCACCCTTTAATGGCATAAGGCATTGCACTTTACGCCCCGTATAAATCGAGAGTGTTGATAATGCCCTGTAAAAAGATGGCTTCTGTTTATATATAGGGTTACCAGACGAAGTTGGAAAAAAAATCGCCTCTAATCAGGACAGTAAAATTTTTAAGTTTTAATAGTAATTTTGTCTATTATTTTAAAGTAAAAACAAAAGAAAGCATAACATTATTAATAGTAGGTTGTCAGTGACATAAAATTTAAATGGATTCGGTGTTAAAAAATTGTTTTTGAAAAAAAACGTCAAATCAAGAAATCGTAAAAACTTGGTGTTAATAAATTCGCAATCTGGCAAAGGTATTTTCTTGTTTACATATTTTATGAAAAACAAACTAAAGAAATTGAAATTTGGTCATTCATTTTGTTTATTTATTTAATATTAATATATTAACAAATTTGGGTTTATGTGTATTTTTTTTATATTTTGAAGAACATCCTTTTTGATTTATGTACATATTTTTTTATATATTGAAGAACAAACTTTTTGTCAGCTGTTAAAAACAGGGCGATCCAATTTTGTGTTTTGTTCTCGTCAAATAAAAATTGCATTATTACATGTAAGGCAAGACATTTTATAAATGCACCTTTTAAAATGTGGTATTTTTTTTGTAGAAAAGAAAACACCATAACCTGATCCAATGAAAAGTATTATTGTTATTATTATATTAGTATTATTGTTTAGAAATTTTTCAAAAAACGATGAAGTCGTATGGGATGTCAAACTTTTTTCATAATACTTGTCATTTTCGTGACACATTGCATTCACACTATCACACTTTGTCATATTACTTGAATTTTTGACATGTGTTAATACAAAGTATAATAGTGTAATCTAGCCTTAAGTAGCATATGATGTAGGTAAAGAAGTAGCATATGATGTATCAGCAAAGTAGCATATGAGCGAATCATAAAAATGAAAAAAAAAAATTAATTAATTAAACCGCATTTTTGGTGATCTATTAATTTAAAGCCTCAGAATAACCTAAGGTATTAATAACTTTATCACCCGTAAGTGCAACTCCAAGAGGTAGACGGTTATGCAAAACAGCATTCGAATTTAAAAGTTAGGATATTAGGCACAATATAAGTGAATGCATATTGTTGCCTTAGGGAAATAATACTGATTTGTTACGATAAATCAGCATATTTTGAACGAAATCAACGGGGAAAACAACTTAAAATCAAATATTTATTGTGCTAAGAAAAAGCTTTGTATTTGGTGGGAATAAAAGTGTCTTCTGCATTTTAAGACTATCACGTAAAAACTGTTTCGGCAACCATTAAGGCCGTGTCAGATAAAACTTTTGCTTCGCGTTGCGTTACATATACGCTTTGACATTTGAGTTAAATGTACATGTTTATATGGCACTTGTCACATAAACTGCTTTTAACGCAAAGCGAAGCGAAAAGTTGGGCAACTCTCATCTTTTTGCGCGCTTTGACAATCTTCTAGTATAATTTTTTTTATTTATTTTCTTTTTAACACACAATATGTGAGTGTTGTCAAAGTTTTTATTGTGACATACACTTTTTGCTTTACGCTTTTCTGTCAAAGTATATGTAACGCAACGCGAAGCAAAAGTTTTATCTGACACGGCCTTTAATCTGTTAATACCATGTTCACACGGACAGCAATATTCGTGTTTCGCTCTCTTATTCCTGTTTCGCGCCCCAAACATGATTGAAACGACTTGTTTCCCCATACAAAATTTTGTGAGCGAAACAGGTCGTTTCATTTTGAAACAGGCTGCGAAACAGGAAAAATGTACTATCATCTCCAATTTTGATAACATTTATCGTTAGTTTATCTGAACTAGCTCTCAAAAAAAATCAAAACAAAGAAAAAACTAAACAAAAATGTATGTTTAATAAAATAAAGTGATAATTATAACTTAATAATATTAATAAAAGTATTAAATAATATATTTTTAAGTTTTATTTACTTTTTTTATCTATTTAAAAAAAAAAATCACACTAACAACACAAAAAAAAGTGTCAAAATGAAACAAGAATGAATCGTATGAACAGCATGTTTGGCAAACTAGTTTCAGAGAGCGAAACGAGTGGTTTATATCGTCGTATGAACATAGCATAAAAGAGAGGAATCAACTGCTGGAGCACCACGCCATACGCTCTATGCATTAATTTATTTGATTTCCAATACAACAAGATGCAAATCTTATAATTATAGTATTGGATTTTTTTATTGTAATTACATTATTGAGTAAAAAAAAAGATATATTATTATGAAAAATAATTTAAGAATTACTAGAAATAAACAAATAAGTTTAAATTAGTCTGAGTTCATACGGCTCTTTCTTTATTGAAAAGATTGCTACTTTATAGGCGAGAGGGGCGAGGGGAAAAGAAACGAGTACACACATGCCTGTACTGTCTTTACGTTTTGCTTTCTTATTCGTTGTTTAATTTTGTTTTTGTTTTCATACGCACGACTATACAAAATAAAAAACATGGCGTCGACATGACATGAATCATTTGAATACCAATTCATGTTCAAAGAAGAAAAAGGAAGAATCTTTTCAATAAAGAAAGAGCCGTATGAACTCAGACTTAGTTAAATACAAACATAATAAGAAGGATACAGTATTAATTTGGGATTTGTTGCTTATGGATTTGTTAGTCGGTGGTAGCGAGTTCCAAAGGCGGATTGAATTGATTTAAAAATGACGCTCAGAAACCTGACTTCTATATCTAGTATGAATTATATCATATGATGTTTTTGTCATCTGACATGTCAAATTTCCCACTGCAAAATACATACATGTCGTGTGTTACCTTTTTAACTTTGCTTCTGTAAAAGTCAGACGCAAAGTCATCTGACAAAATTTCAATTAGAGCGTGATCTATTTTCTTCTGACAAACCATCTGACATCAGAAATCTATGCAGAGAAGAAACCGGCAGCGGCGTCCACTATTGACGGAATCATTAGCAGGCTGAAGTTAATTTTTTACAATACCGAGATATGTTTGATCATCTTACCATTGAATAGAATTTATGTGAATATATATATAAAAACCGTTTTATTATAAAATCCTAAATTGGTATCTTTGAATTAAAAGAAAAAAATGTTAAGATGGCTATACATTTTTTTACGGTGCAAATAAAACTTTTCATGGCGGCAGCAAGCTATTTTGAAACCGAGCACTACTTTGGTTTCTGCAATAGCAATGCGAAAAGAACAGAGACAATGTCAAAAGCAAATTACATGTACGTTTGTGGCCGAATATTATAAAGCTTATGTAAAACAGCGATTTTGACAGACATGCACAATTACATGTGACTTGAAAATTTGACATGTCAGATGACAAAAACATGTCGTCTATATGCTCCTTTAGGGTTTTAATTTTTAACAGATTACTCAGAGAAACGCCATAAAGTTTATTTTTAAATTGGGAAATATGATCAATGATCATACTTTCTTAGGCTAAAAACATATCTCAATACAGCATTGAAAGTTTTCTCAAGTTTTCCCAGGCTTGTTGAGTCACAACTCGATACTTCCTTGACCTTTTGTCAAGACGCATGCGACACATACGAAAGTAGAATGTAGTTCAGTTTATGCGTTTGATGCGTTTTTGCATTCTACGCGTGTGCTGTGTAAATTGTCGATACAATTCATACACTTATAAAATTATTACAGTAACTGATTGTGGGTTATTAAATTCGTTTTCCATACTGGTAAAATTGAATAAAAATATAGTTATTTTTCGAATAATTTTATTTTTCAAAATTTATATATGTGTTATTCCAAAAACAAACTACCACAACATAATGTTTTTCTGTATTTATTTTGTTATGTAAAATATATTTTCTAAAAGTAAAAACTATTGAATTTAAAGGAATATGCAGTTTAATAAATAAAATATTTAAAAATAAATGTAAAAATCATTTGTTTTAAATGAAATGTAAATGGTCCGTTTTTCAAATGAATTTTAATTGTTTAAAATGATTTTTCGTTTGAATTTAACTACATAATATTTTGAGTAGTGTATGTATGACAGATGCATAGACGCATTGAACGGGAGGTGCGGACCTATAGCCTTATAATATTTACAATGTTCGTCCTCATGTTGCTGGTGCTTTCATTTGAAATTGAGACATTGCACACTAGTCATTTCGGGCCAAAAAATTTTTTTCGTTAATTTAAAAAAAATGTTCATAGCAGATAATAACGCTAAACAAATTCTTCTTCTTCTTTTACTTTTACCGTCAAGTTTTAAAATTAAGTATTATAATTTTTAATATTTTTAATTAGGCTTAAGTTCATTAAATTTAATTTTCATTAAATTATTTTTATGAAGAAAGGAATTTTACAACATGAAAATTAATTAAAATTGATAATCTTTCATTCTTGACTGTGGCCAGAATGAAGAAAGAAAGATTTACAATAACAATTTTAATTAATTTTCATGTTGTAAATTTCCTTTCTTCATAAAAATAATTTAATGAAAATTAAATTTAATGAACTTAAGCCTAATTAAAAATATTAAAAATTTGGACTAAAAACCATAAATAGTTCAACGTAATAACCACAATTAGGGATGCAACATCGTTCTAAAAAACATCGATGTTTAAAAACGTCGATGTTTCCACGATATGCATCGATACTAAAAAACATCGGTAAAAAATACGATACATCGATGTTTCAACATCGATGTTATAAACTACTTTGTCTAAATTTACACGTTTCATCTCTTGATGCTCAACTTCTTTTCAATTCCCTTTTAAAGATGCCAATATAATCACACGCAGCAATCGGGTTTCAACTTTTTTCTGTTCAAAACAACAACAATTTTATTAACAGAGAATCAAAGAGAAAAAGAAAAGAAAAACATTACATGCAGCCATCGTTGTGCATATACCAACGAATAAAAACACAAAGCGTACTGACCGAGTACAGGCATCTCTGTACCAACCCCCTTTCTTCTTTCTTCTCTCACCTAAAAACATAAGAGTTGAGCATCAAAAGATGAAACGTGTGAAAGCAGACTTTGCAGCTATACTTACGGGCTGCTCAAATTCGTCTTTGGTACCGAAAATCTTAAGGCCCAACTGTAATATGCATAAGCTTGCTTAAGCTTCCGTTCAAAATTAACAAAAAAAACCTGGCAAATGCATTTAAAAACACAAAAACAAAATAAAAAACATTTGACTCCGTACAGAAAGTGCAATCAGTTTCACACCTTGCTTAAGCAAATTATAGATTTATAAAACTTAACAGAAAGTTTTCTTCAGTACAATATGATTTGACGCATATTATAGTTGGGCCTTCACACTTGCAGTCTCCAAAATTGTTTAAACATTTCTTCAACTTATAAAAGGTGCTACCCCTAGTCAGTGCTGGGCAAAATACATGGTTTGCGGTATTTAAAATACAAAATACAAAATACTTGCTTATCATGTATTTAAAATACAAAATACAAAATACTGTCAGGTTATGTATTTAAAATACAAAATACAAAATACTTACACATCCTGTATGTATTTAAAATACAAAATACAAAATACTTACACATCCCGTATGTATTTAAAATACAAAATACAAAATACTTACACATCCCGTATGTATTTAAAATACAAAATACAAAATACTTCCATTTATTGTACGTATTTCAAATACAAAATACTTCCACGTCATGTACATTAAGGTTATAACTTTTTTTTGAGTGCAAAATACCACTCCAGCGCCATGTGGGGAATTTTGTTCTGATAATAAAAAACTGTTTTTTAAGCTGATTCGGTAAAAAAAAGTTTCCGCACCGTAAGCGATTCCTAAAACTCCATATTATGTGTAAATTATAGTTTTGGAAATTGAAACCCTTTTGATTTTGCATTAGACTTATGAAAAATGGTTAAAAGTTGAAGATTATATATGAATTTAAACAAAAACGAACTTATTTAAGACAAGAGCCACTGATTTAATGATGAAAGTAAAAAATAAAAACAAAACTTCAACGCTTTCGGTGCGGAAACTTTTTTCACGAAAGATGAAAAGTGACACCATATTTTTTTATATTTTTTTATGCCCCACACGGCCATGAGGTGGTATTTTTGTTGTTTGCAAAAATTGCAAAAATACAATATTTTTATTTAAACCAAAAAATACATTAGGTAAAACTAATTTACAAAACAATTGTTTCCATCAATAAACTGACAGAATATATTTTGTAAACCATGTTTTTAAAATACAAAATACTCCCATTTTTTTATGTATTTAAAATACAAAATACAAACTACTTATATTTTTTGTATGTATTTAAAATACAAAATACAAAATACTTACTGGATATGTATTTAAAATACAAAATACAAAATACTTGCACGTCATGTATTTAAAATACAAATACAAAATACGTATTTGTATTTTAAATACGTATTTCAAATACATGTATTTCAAATACTGCCCAGCCCTGCCCCTAGTACAGTATGTACAGTTGTTTTCGGTTAGTTGAGCCCCGCTTAATTGAGTTTCCCGGTTTATTGCACTAAAAAACGAAATCATTCAGTATAACTGTCTATATAAAAATACCCGTTTAGTTGAGTTCCGTTTAATTGCGTCACCCGCTTAATTAATTAAATTAATTAATTAAAAATAAGACCGCATTGCGAAAATCAAGAGCAAATGTTTCGGTTAATTGCTTCCCTCTACTTAATGTGTTTTTGCTCCACAAACGTTAAAACAAATTATTTTGCGGCAAGAAAGTCATGTTTTTGTTATATAAATAAATGTTATATAAAATAAATAAAGAAATGAGTTTTATTTTCTATCTACACATGGGTGTTTCGCTTTATTGCACATATTGCACAATTAAGCGATTTTCGTTTTAATTGCGTCGGTTATTCAATTAACCGAGTCCTTTTTAATTGAGTTCCCGTTTAATTGCGTCAAGAGTCTTTCATTTTTAGGAAATCAATTAAGCGGACATAACTGCATCTACATATTTACGAGCCGTGCCTACTTTGTACTGCTACGCTTTGAAATACACTTTTTATATTTTTTAAATAAGGGCTTAGTTGAAAAAATTAAAAAAATTTTAATTAAAAATGGTTAAAATATTATTAAAAAAAATTTAAATAAATGAAAATATTAAATGGACGGTGTCGATGTTTTTTAGTTTTGATGCCGATGTATCGCCGATATATCGTCCATCAAAACATCGATGTTAATATCGATGTTTATGAACGATACATCGATGTTTTCTAAACATCGATGTATCGTTTGCATCCCTAACCACAATACTTATTAAGAATTATAAATTAAAGCTGCCTTCATGTGTAACCCTAGTAATCAGAGCAGTCTTAGTGACTTCATCTATATATATAAAAACGTTTGTGCCGTGTATGTGTTCCTAAAACTCAAGAACCGCTGGACCGTTTGGCACCCAACTTTTCTTTTTTATTTCGAGCTAGTGGATTTGGGTGTTGTTCAAGTCTTTTTCAAATATTTTACTGCATATTTTGTAATCATAGTTTTACTAATGGCACATTGAGATCCTTATGAATGTTTGAGTTTTTAACATACAAGGGAGCGGCTGTGATTATTCGAAGAAGTTTAATTTAGCGCCTTTGAATTTTTTCGATATTAGAGGCCGAGGCAGTGCCCCATAGTTGAATACCGTAGCACCAAATAGGCTTGAAATCGTGACCAAGGACAGAATTTCTTCCAATAAGCCAAAGAATTTGAATGGCTTTTAGTTTCATTTGAGTTAATTTTGCCTCTATATGGCATTTTCACGTTAATCGCCGATCCAGATGAATACCGAGATATTTTACATGCGAATGTTGAGGAATTGTTTCATTATTGATTTTAATAGGGGGGCATGAGTCCAGACGTAAGAAATTTCCAAAGTTATTTACGGGAATACAAAATTAATCAATAATACGATTTCTGTATGACGTGCTAAATTCCCAATTTTTCATATTTGATAAATACACTGAAATTTATGGATGAGGGAAATCTAGCTTCTATGCGCATTTCACTGGTTGCTTAGGCCAGCTCATCAGGAAACCTTTTCCTAAGATTTTAGAAAAGCTTAAAATATTATTCGAATAAAACCCTAAAGCGAATAAGAATTTTAAACACTCAAAGTCTTACTTGTTACAATATCAAAGCTTAAGCAAAACACCAACAATAAATAGTGAGTTTATCTCTTCTTACATTCCCCTACAATTGGTTGGCTTCTTTCCGACTCGAATTGTAGTTGTAAGTGGGTAAAAAGAAAAAACAATATTAAAAAAAAAATTGTTTCATTCTATTGTCTTCGTAAGAAAACAAAAAAAAACCAATTTGACAATTCAGTTTTCTGCACGGGCAGGACCGACTAAGTAACTTTCTAACAGCTTGTGTGTGTTTGCTGATAGATTTTGCTTCAATTGATGGAATAAGCCTTCATGCGAGACTTTATCAAAAGCTTGCGAAACATCGATGAAGAGTGCTGAGCAATATTTTTTTTCTTCAAATGCTTTTCTTATGACATTTACTATTCGATGAGTTGGTTCAATTGTGCTGTGTTTTCTTTTAAATCCGAATTTATGGTTTGGAAAACAGTAATTTTGACTTAGCTGCACAATCTCTTTTGCACGATTTTTTCTGCAGGTAAATCAAAAATGCAACTATCCTAAATGTATTTGGCTGCCTTAATGTGCAGGCACGCAATTGTGGTTACCTGTATAAAAATTCAGCTAAAGGAAAGTGTTTGAAAGAGGAGTAACCACATTTTTATTTATAAATTGATAATAACAACGACGTTCAAACAACCTGTAGTCATTTGTTATGCATTTTTATAAAGAACGAGATAGCCAAGTTGGTAACAATAAAGTGTGGAACAGAAAAGTCGCTGTAGTACAACGTGAAGAATAGCGCCGCGCCGCAAGCTATCAAAAGTTAAAAACGGCAGTTTCAAGGTAGTGTCAACAGTAGTGTCAATAGTCGTTGCCGTTGAAGCGCAAAATTCGAAATTTTGAACTTTGTTGCGCTACTACTTTATTCTGTTCCAGACCTTTTATTTCCTATATCTTTCATATAATCGTGGTAAAGTTGCTGTAACCACAACCCATATGCATAAATGTAGGTATGTACATGCAAACAAAATAAATGAATTATAATGATACCAGTAGTATATTTATGGGGACTCTGTATAAATTTTTTCCTCCCTACGTGTTTCCCATAAGGAGGAATTTTTAACTTTCAATTTCCTCCCAACGTGTTTTCCCATAAGGAGGAATTTTTTTCTCCCATAGGGAGGAATTTTTAAATTTAAATGTTACTTAAAAGTTGATTTTAGTTAATTTTAAATTATTTGCTCCCAATGTATTTTCCCATAAGGAGGAATTTTGAATATAAACTAAATTAAAAAATTTTATAGTATTTTTAAATAAAACAAAAGAGAGTTATATAAAGTTGATTTTATTTTATTTTCTTCAATGAAGAGAAGTTCTATAATATGTATAAAGAAATTGTTTGAGTATTTAAAAATAAGAGCGAGTAATATGTAATGTAATATATTTTATTTAAGTATAGTGATTAACTCAATTTGAAAGTTGACTTGACTTGTTTGCGATTTTTGTTTTTATAATCAGCTAAAATTAGATATTTATGTGAAAAAGTGGCAACCATATTTTTTCATGTGTGCAGCTAACTTTGATGTTTTATATGACAATATTTTAAAGCTGCCCAAAAATATGAAAAATGTGCAGGTTAACAAGGATTTTGAAGAATAATTACAGAAAATATGTATTTTGGGCAGTTAAGTCAAAGTGCAGCTAACTTGAATTTTTTGTATGAAAATAATTTTAAAATGCCAAAAATTTTGGGCACTTATATCAAATGTGCAGGTAAACAAAGTGCACTTAAAAAAGGAATTTGTATGGGATTACAAAGAATAATTCCAAAAATTATCGATTTTGTGCAGTTAAGTCAAAAGTGCACGTAAATAAAAGGCAGTTTAGTCAAAATTACTGTACATCTATTTTCATTTAAAATCGGTGTTTATTTTACAACTAATAATTTCTCAAACAGCTTAGACATATTTGATAATAAGCTAATAGGCCTATATGACTCAACTTTTGTATGATCTTTACCTGGCTTTGGTATCATAGTAACTAAGGAAACCTTCCATTCTTGAGGTTAGTATTCAAGGCGTAAAATAGCATTAAAAATAAAAAGAATAATTTTCTTTGCTACGCGAGGTAGCTCTAAAAGCATTTTATTTTTTTTTTTTTTAATATTTATTTATTATATTAACTAATAATAAATTCAACTACAAATAAACAAATAGTGCAATATTTTATCTCTACACACAGGTCCATAATCGAACACTCTAGCATATTTCATAATTTCATTTGTTTTTTTTTTTCAACTTATTATATTAATATGTCATCCATATATGTACTATATACCAGCCTATGTTTCTTTTGCAATGAAAAGTGAGAAAAACATTACTTTTATCTTTATTATGAGTCTACCAAAAGCACTTTTTTACTGATCTTATCAATACCAGGTGCCTTCTTATTGTTTAAGTCAGAAATAGCCTTTGCGATTTCTCTTATAACAAATCTAAGGGGAATAGCCGCTCTAGCAGCAACAGATGGTAACTCTACCGCAATATCGTGAGATATATTTGGTCTACCTTTCAAGTTTCTTAATGGTGGTTGGCTTTTTTAGATTTCTAGCTGCACGCCATATTGAGTAGTCTGATTGTGGAGTTGCATCAAGTTCCTTAAGATATTTTTCTAGAGAAGCCGTTTTCTAAGTCTGCAGTAACTTTCTTAGCCTTTTTGTGCCCTCTTTTAATAAATTCTTAAGTTGCGGGGATCTGTACAGTTGCCACTTTCTTTGAACTAGTGCTGGGATACTATCGATATTTTCTACTATCGATATTTATCGATAGTTCAGATTTCACTATCGATATATCGATATTACTATCGACTGAATGTTTGTACTTAAGTAGGAAAACTTTAACTAGTTTTCGTTGTTTTTCTCACTTTACACCCAGAGAAAAAACATGTTCAAATATGGTCACCTCCAACAATACTGTGTTTAAAGAAAATTTTAACCATATTATGTTTAATTCAAACATATTATTGTTAACGACAACCATATTATGGTTGAAATAGTCCTCCATGAAGAAGCCACAACCATATTATGGTTGCCTCCGAGCATGTTATGGTTAATAATAACTATAATATGTTAAACACTTATAATAGCATAGTTGGTTTTCAACCATGGCATGTTGCTCTTGAAAAAGAGGAAAATACTATTGTTAATTTAAAAACAAATTATTGTCATATTTAACCATAACATGTTTAAAGGCAACCATAATATGGTTGTGGCTTCTTGATATGGGTTTAATTTAACCATAATATGGTTGTAGGTGACAAAAATATGGTTAAATGAAACATAATATGGTTAAAATTTTCTTTAAACAAAGTATTGTTGGAGGTAACCATATTTAAACATGTTTTTTCTCTGCGTGTAGTGAACGTATGAGACTTATGTATGTACGCACGTTATTTTAGATAGTTTTTGAAAATTGTGATGCTGACAAACTAAATTGGATTTGATTCTCAACCCAAAAGGTAATCAATCTAGCGGATTTTTCCTCTAATGGTCGTTCATTGTTTTATACTATGCTCGCAATTGCAATTGCAGTTGCATTTTTATTTGATTTTTTTTTACAACATCATAAAACTATCTGACATTTCCTTCCCTATGTAAGCATATACAAATTTCGGCATAAAGGCCTTAAGTTAGTAGTAAAAAAAGCACAGCTAAGCAATCCAAAGCACCTGCCATTCTTGTTGTTTGTATTCATTGCTGTAATTCTGCGCAAATTAATAATAGCAAGTAAAAACTTGCGGCAAAAAACTGTGTATGTATAGCTGCTGTAACATGTCTTTATAGCTGTATTTTAAATAATAATAATATCGATATTGACATTTTTCCTATCGATATTTCCGATAGTTTAAGACCATCCCAGCACTACTTTGAGCTCTCCTTTTTTCAGTCAAGAGCCGCTCGACATCTGTGGAATATATTTTTTGTTTTTTTTGGGGACAATACTGGTATGTTGAACAGCTAGTTTTAAATAACTTTCAACATTTACAATAGAGCGATCCACCTTCTCCGGTGAACTAAGCGGAATATTTTCTGTGCAATGGCTACTGAGAAATTTTTTATATTTCAACCAATTTATTTGTGTGGCTGACGTCGCTAAGTAACCAGTCGGTGATACAAATTAATTGCGGTTCATTAAAGTAACAATTGTAGATGTGTGATCGAAAGATAATTCTAAGGAATGTTCAACATGAATCGTGGGGATGTTTTTAACCACGCCAAAATCGATGACATCTGGAATTTTGGTTGTCCGCTCGCGACCCCATTTAAATTCATTTTAGAGATTGTATTCAACAAAATACGCCCCTTTGGTGTTATTAGTCGTGACACCCAGATGGTATACAGGGTCCTAATGATTTATAATACTCACAATATTGGCTTTCTGGGGCCTGATTCTGGCAGTCGTGATCGAGTACATTCTCGATTCGAAAGCAATTTAATATCTAATTATTTCAGTCAATACTGAACGAATCGGAATTATTTTTTTGCTGTTGTAAAATTGACTTTCACAATACTGAAAAAATAATTTCGATTCGTTTAGTATCGGCTGAAATAAAATTGTTTTCGAATCGAGAAATTACTCGATCACGACTTCCAGAATTAGGCCCCTGATATTGAAAATCTAGGTGTTTCGTTTTAGCTCTTCAACACAAATGTTCGTTGCTTGCAGATAATCCTCACAATGATCACCAGGGAAACCATAAATATGCAATTGCATGTTTTTCCTTGTGCGACCAATGAATGCAAAAACAATATATTTATCCCTTTTAGAGCTTTTTATGAATTTTGGCATTGATTTGTTAGTGCATATTTTTGCATATTGTACTGTTTGCAGCATTTTTATACCCTTCACCACAGGTGGAAAAGGGTATATATAAGTTTGTCATTCCGTTTGTAATTTCTACAATATTGATCTTAGGCCCTGTAAAGTATATATATTTTGGGTCCTTATGAGGAGAGAAGTTGATTTAACGATGTCCGTCCGTCTGTCCGTCAGTCCGTCCGTCTGTCCGTCTTACGTTTGATATGTGTTTTCCGGAGACTCCAGACATGATAGCGACTAGGTTGTTTTACATTTATGTCACATATAGTCTACCATTTCTTGCTATTGAAATTCAGCAAGATCGGTCCACAAATGGCTGAGATATGACCAAAAAACCACGACTGCCTCTGATTTTGCCCAAAATCCCTTTTTGTTGCTGTATTTTTTTATTTCTGTATATCTTGAGAACGGCAAGAGCCAAAGCTTCCAAATTAGGTACACACATTAACGTTATCAATACACAGCATCCCACAAAATGTGGGCGGGATTGAACAAGTGGGCGTGGTACCTCCCGTACAAAAAATATCAACAATTGTATAAAAACCTTTTTTTTGGACTGTCATATGACCAATGGTTACGCCTTATATATTAAAAGACCGGAAATTTTTAATAGAAAATATTTTCTGAAAAACTCGGGAAAATCGGTTCAGATACGAAAAAGTTATGACCAAAATATTAATTTTTTTTTTCAAAAATACGCATTTTCGGGAACCATAGGTCTTCCCGAGTCCAAGTTTTATAACCAAAATAACTGGCAAATTTCTTCTTTAACACGTCGGTATATAAATCTGTCAAATCGGTTAAAAAATAGCAGAGTTATGACCAAAATACTGAAATCCCAAAAATTACTCTTTTTATAATTAAGTTTGTTTTTTATACCCTTCACCGAAGGTCCTATACCCTATAAAGTTCTGGGTATTCTGGGCCCTTATGAAAAGCGAAGTTCAAATCCAGTTGTCCGTTTTACCAAATATCACAAGTTCACAACTCAACACTGTAAACTGATCATATTTACTTTTAATGATATTCATAAAACGATCCAGTTGTCTAGGGGGTTTGCTTAGGTTAGAAACTGTGAGTCCCTGGTTCGAATCGTGTTTTTTCAAAGAGAAAATTTTTTTTTAATTTTTTTATGTTCTGAAACGATTTAAAGTTATAAACTGTGAGTCCCTGGTTCGAATCTTGTTTTTTCAAAAACAAAATTTATTTTTAATTTTTTTATGTTCTGAAACAATTTAAAAAAATATTTACCAGTTTTAACTTTTTAAATTTAATTTATAATGAAGTTTTATGTATTGTATATATGTATGTTCATGTAGAAATTATTTAGGTTTTGTCTAGTTGCTCTGTATTCTGCTCGCACAATGGTGACGGGTATATAAAATTCGGCACAGCCGAATATAGCACTCTTACTTGTTTTTACATAATTTAGTTAAAACAGCCTTTTTGCAGCACTTTTAAAGTTAAAAGCGCATATTTTGCCTTTTTAAGGCATATTTTGATACATGTTAAATTGTTTTAGATGCCTACAAGATCTTTCGCAGAAAATAAAATTTAAAAAAAATTTTTTTTCGAAATATTGGCTTTTCTGTTTTAAATATCTATCTGTATACCCAACGTGTTGCTTCAATTTCGCCATCTACAGGAGGTTGTCATTAAAGATAACTATTATTTTAAACTCTGATATGTAATATATGAATAAGCAAAAGTTAAGAAGAAGCAATTATATACGTTTTTGGCGATGTGTGTAAGACATAGAAATCTCGACCAAACTTTTAGTATACCGATCGATTAGAATCACTCTTTAAAGTGATCTAACATTAACATTTGTCAAGTAACGATCTTAGAATAATTTGATAAAATTTGGTAACAACATTTTAATTGTACTAAGGACGAATTCTATGTAAATAATGAGAATAGCTCTATAATTTTACATATTCCCCATGAAACCTACTTTCCAAATTAGACTCTTTGTGTCCGTAAACCATCTAATTATGTTGGTAATTAGATTAAATTCGCCCCAAAAATATTTTATTGCAAATTAACTTCTTTTCGAATCAGTTCACATTTGCCCGAAAGCTTCTACTCACAAATAGCTTTAACTTCCTTTTAAATGTTAACACAATTTAGCGACTGCCTCTAATATCCTTTTAAGACAAACATCTCATATGGATGTTAGTAAACAGATAATAAACTCTTATATGAATTTTAACATCTTAACATAACTTGTTTTTGTAAGCCGATGACTGCCCATCGTTAACAAATGCGAAAAATCTCGAAAATTCATCTGTAAATGCTATGGTGTATGGGCTTTACCAATTATAATTTTAGGATTGTTTTTGTTAAATAGAACTGTTATAAATTGTTGAATACTTTGTTTTCAAATTGGCAATTTTTGAATTTTTTTGTGGTATATTTTTAACAATTTTCAGGGCATATTTTCAAGTTTTTACTGCATATTTAATGCGCATAAAACTTGTTTTTAAGAGCATATTGCTGGTTTCCCTGATGATCACACATTAAGTAGTGTTTGACTCGGGTTTTTTTTTTATCAAAATGGCAGAACCTCCACAAGCTCTATCTCGAGGGTCCTGGGTATCATACAGTATGTAACCATTGATTTTAAACGTATTTCTTGAGGTCAGATGAGTTTCAGAAGCCATCATAACATTAATTTGCTTGTTTGCTTAATTGCTTAAGAAAGTATTCTAGTTCATTTTTATGTTGGCGGATGCCGTTTGCGTTCTAAAAACAAATTTTTAAGCAGTTCATGGCTTGTTAAGTACAGCTTGAAATAAAATCGATTGCGATTCTATTGGCGATTCTATTTTAAGAATATATTAACCCTTTAACACTCATCTTAAGAGGTAATTTTTGTCTTTTTTTTTAACTTCGACACAAGAGTATACTAAAACGGTACTTTAGAGGGTTAACATGGTCGACGAATATTTTTTGCATTAAATTTCACTATGGGTCTTCTAAGACTTAAAAATCGTGCAATGTATGTAAAACGGGTTTTCAAAAAATTCAAACATTTCAAGGCCCGGAATTTCGAAAATCCGTTTACATACATTGCACGATTTTTTGTTCTTAATTTAATGCAAAAAAATTCGTCTAACATTTTAACCCTCTAAAGTACCGTTTCTTACGTAATTATATCTCCAAGCCCCGTTTTTTCATTTTGTTCAACACTTTTGATTCGTCAATGCTTATTTGGCCAACCCCTGTATGAACATATCCAAAATTTTAGCGAGAGATATAATATGCTATTCTTAAGTAAAAAAAGAAGTTATGGACTTGTGACCGGAATTTACCACCCTGCATTGTATCAAAATTATTTTATATGTTTAGAAATTTATTATAACTAGTATTGAGGTTATTTTATTTTAATCAAAATTCTTATATTTTAATTAGGCTACAGTTTTTATGAAGAAAGGAATTTTACAACATTAAATGAATTAAAATTTATTGATAAGTTTTTATTCTTGACTGACCATGCGATTGATTGAAACCACGTTCACGGACAGGTTGATCTGAAATGTTTCAATAGTACCCACACTATCTCCTCAGAGATCTTTGCCGTTTAACATTCACTGCCATTGCCGAAGTCTGGCAGGTAATAGTCAAACATCAATCTTTAAACCAAATGGTAGTTTTACTTGGTGGATTGATTTTTAATTGATTTACTTGTTCCTCCTTACTTCTGTTATCTTCATACTTTGTGTCAAGAATTCTTCTTGAAGTCCAAAGTACATTTTTATTTTTGTTATGTTTTTACTATTTTTAAAGATGAATTACCCTTTTATGCAAAATAAAACATTTAGTAACGAAAACTGATGTAACAGTTTTGTTTCTTTTTGGCTTTATGAAAGATGCTTCACCATACCATTTTAAAATCATGACTAATTTAACCCATTGTAGGGTATAAAACCTTTAGTACTTGCTCTAACAAAAAAAAAAATTTGAACATATTTGGATTGATACTCATTGTCGCTAAAACGACGACAACAACAAAAACATAAGTATTTTAATCAATTATTTTAGATTTTTAGAAACAACATACACACACAACTAATGCATTTTTACATATGTATATTTATTTATACATGCAAGAGATATGCTCATTTAATGTTGCATTAGTGTGCTAGTAATCAAATGCATGTATGAATTCATTGTTTATTTTAATCAATTTGCAATGGCGCGTAGTTCCAATACAAACACACGCGCATGTACACAAACACACCTAAGTTAAAAAAAATTCAATGCAAATAACATTTTGCAAGTGTTGGTGTGTGCTCGAAAGCAAAAAAACGTTCTTATAAAGGCTACACAAATTTTCAACACATCCATTTGTTGTTGAGTTTAGACGCCAACAAGGATCCATCCAACGATTAAATACATTTTTATTTTAAAAAAATCAATTCATTTTCGTTTTGTTGGCCGATAAAGGTGGTTATAAATTAAAAAAAATATAAATTAAAAAGATATAAACATTAAAAGAAAAAAAAATACAAAATATTTAAAAGATTTTCAAGAAGTTAGAAAGGACATTTCATTAAGTGTGGAATAGTAACAAAAACATTTTAAAAAGGAATTATTGAAAACGGTTTTAACGATTTTTTAAAGTGCTTTTACATTAAAAAAAAAGTGATTTTGAACTTTGAAAAAAAAATTTCCGCTAAAAGTATCAAATTACACGAGAAAATAGTGTCGCTTATGCAACTGAATTGAAATGAGGGCGAATTATAACCTCAAAGTTTAATTTGAGAATAAAAGTTAATTAAAATCGATTTGAAATATTTGGAAATGGATTAGAAATATTTTGGGAAAACATTAAGAAAACAATCAGTTTAAGAGAAAAAAATTAAATGAATTAAATTAAAAATATTCCTATTTCTTTTATAATCAATAAATACTTGAATAGTGCTCTATTATTTGTTCTAAAAAAATAATGAATTAAACTTGAAGTTACTGAATAATTCAAGAATTTTGTTCAATTCTATAAATCTTTTTAATACTTCTTTTCCTTTATTTTAAATAATTGAAAAATATTAAAAACATTTTTTTAGATTTTTCAAAATTATTCTAACAAAAATATTAATTTCAAAATTTTTTATAAAATTTGAAAATTGAATTCTCCTTAAACCGAAATTATTAACAAAATTAAAAATAATTTTGCAAAAAGTCTTATAATTATTCACAAGTTTGTTTTTATAATTGTGGTGAAAAATTTAAACAATTAAAAAAAAATTTGAATTGAAAAAGTTTTAACAATTGAATTGACTTTGGAAAATCAAATAAAAATTTTAATATTTTTCATTAAAAAAATCTCATTTTATTTGTTGTGCTCAATTCCCAATTTTCATTCTTGATAAATACGCTGAAGTTTACTGTTGGAGGATAAGCTAGTTCCTATGCGCATTTCACTGGTTGCTTAGGCCAGAGCATCAGGAAACCTTTTCCCAAAAACCAAAGAAAAGCTCAAGATATTAGGTAAAAAATTGTAAATTAAATGAGAATTACAAACACTCAAATTTTATTTGCAACGATATCAAAGCTTTAACAAAATACCAGCAACAAACATTGAGTTTTCTTTATTTACAATTAATATTATCACTGAAAAATTAATTCCCTTCCGATCCATCGAGGATCTTTGGGCCATAACAAGTTCTTTTCATTGACACCTATCAGTTGCTAATGCTTATAGTTGACTCCAGTTGACCATGCAAGCTGCAGCTCACTTATCTTCTTTGTTATGCCTGTGAGCTCCAATTATAAGCTGCTTTTGTGATATCGCCCTCCGGTTTCCGTAGGGTATCCCAATCCCTCACCACTTTCTTAGGAAAATTTTCGTTTTTACTGCTTAGAAAACTCTTGGAAAATAAGACAGATACAAAGCAAAATTTTTGCTTTCATTGTGAATGAGGATTGAGGCTGGGTTTCTGAGATCTCAGTTAAACTAGGTTTAGTTAATCTGAAAACAGATTTGTGCCAACAGCTTAGTTTTGCTTTGAATGTTAGTCTTAAATGAAACAATAAAAAAAATCTCATTTCGCCCGAAAAATCCGAGTTTGAGACTACGTTAAACTAAGCTTAAACTTAATCCGGTCTTAAGGTTGAAAAAATTTTGAAATTCGCTAAAATACACCAAAAGTAGTAAAAACAAGCCTTTAAAAAAATTCAGAAAAAACCGAAATAAATGAAAATAAAACACTTAATTATTTTGCCCTTAAAAAAACAGCTTGAAAACTCTTTTTCCCTCTGATTTATTATCGCTCCATTCTTCTCATCCTCTTGCAGACACTCTAAACTGCCAAAATGTGTGATGATGATGCTGGTGCTTTAGTCATTGACAACGGTTCGGGTATGTGCAAAGCTGGCTTTGCCGGTGATGACGCCCCTCGTGCTGTCTTTCCCTCGATTGTTGGTCGCCCTCGTCATCAGGGTGTGATGGTCGGTATGGGTCAAAAGGACTCCTACGTTGGTGACGAGGCTCAGAGCAAACGTGGTATTCTCACATTGAAATACCCCATCGAACACGGTATCATCACCAATTGGGATGATATGGAAAAGATCTGGCATCACACCTTCTACAATGAGTTGCGTGTGGCCCCCGAAGAACATCCAGTATTATTGACTGAGGCTCCCTTGAATCCCAAGGCCAATCGCGAGAAGATGACTCAGATTATGTTTGAAACCTTCAACTCGCCAGCCATGTATGTTGCCATTCAGGCTGTGTTGTCTTTGTACGCTTCCGGTCGTACCACTGGTATTGTATTGGACTCTGGTGATGGTGTGTCGCACACAGTGCCCATCTATGAAGGTTTCGCTTTGCCTCACGCCATTTTGCGTTTGGATTTGGCTGGTCGCGATTTGACCGACTACTTGATGAAGATCTTGACTGAACGCGGCTACTCCTTCACCACCACCGCTGAGCGTGAAATTGTTCGTGACATTAAGGAAAAGTTGTGCTATGTTGCTTTGGACTTTGAGCAGGAAATGGCTACCGCTGCTGCCTCCACCTCTTTGGAAAAATCGTACGAATTACCCGATGGTCAAGTTATTACCATTGGCAATGAACGTTTCCGTTGCCCAGAAGCCCTCTTCCAACCCTCTTTCTTGGGCATGGAATCTTGCGGCATCCACGAGACTGTCTACAACTCGATCATGAAGTGCGACGTTGATATCCGCAAGGACTTGTACGCCAACTCTGTATTGTCCGGTGGTACCACCATGTACCCTGGTATTGCTGATCGTATGCAAAAGGAAATCACTGCCCTGGCCCCATCCACCATTAAGATTAAGATCATTGCTCCACCTGAAAGAAAGTACTCCGTATGGATCGGTGGTTCCATCTTGGCCTCTCTATCCACCTTCCAACAGATGTGGATCTCGAAGCAAGAGTACGATGAATCTGGTCCCGGTATTGTCCACCGCAAATGCTTCTAAGTCTTTTCGCTGTAAAAGATTTCCACAAGCTTTTGTCAAGATCAGAGCATTCAGTTACGTTTTAGATACGACATACAAGAAACACCATCAACTACAGAAACAACAACAACAACAGCACACATCCACTTTAATTTTTAGTTTTATTATAAAAACAAATCTAACAAGAAAAAAACCAAAAAAAAAAAAGCACCAACATCAGTAACAAAAAACAAACAAAAGAAAAACTTCTAAATCGATCGAAATCCTTTTTTAACTGGAATCGGGAAATCGTTAATTAATTTTTCTTTTATCTGAATTCTCAACTTTCTCTTCCATCCATGTCCAGTTTGGAAATGTTAAGTTGTGTGTTGCAATTTCGCTGGTTCCTTTGAATAATTTTTTTGATTTTGGAGTTTTTCTTTTTTCAAATTCCTCTTTTTTTATTTATTATTCATATACCAAAAAAGTAATAATGAAATTTAATTAAGAATGAATGGATCATCATTGCAAATAATATTAATTTAAACAAAAATAAAATTTTAAATAAATTACAACTAAACCAACAACCATAAAAAAAGAAAAGAGACAATTGTGATTGAAAATGTTACTTGTTATTTAAGAAAATCTTAAGAAAATAATACAAACTAACAACAAACACTAATTGGCAATGGAATTTTTTAATTATTTTTGAAGATTTTTTTTTATTAGTTTTAAGCAAATTCTCTATTTTTTCTTGAATTAAATGCATATTTGTTTTTATTATTTTGTAACATTTTTAATAATTAAATAAGTTTTTAAAATTAAAGAGAGCAAACATTTTAATGTAAGAAATTTGGATAAGCAGCAAATTGTTTTAGGAAGCCAGATAACAGAGAGAAGTTGCGTCATCTAGAGAAACTTTTTGGTATTTTTTGACAGTTGGTTAAGCACGGCTATACAGATGGTTGGGCCTTTAGTCCCAATTTACACTAGGGACATTTCTTTCCGGACATTTTTTAATTTTCTCTTTAAATCTTTTACATATGGAAAATTTGAAGTCAGGCAGACATTTTCTTTAAAAGTAAGAAGTTGAAAACTAGGAAAAGTAAGAAAGAGAAACGAAATATGTCTAGCTTTTCGGCCTCTCGCTTTCAAAGTTTATCTGTCCGTCAAGAAATGTCCATAGTGTAAAATAGAACTAAGCAGTCAAGCATTAATGGTGAAACAGAGTTGAGTCTTCAACTTCAGGCAAAAATTCTAAAGCCCATAATTAAACGTCAGCAGTAACTTCAAATTCTCTCTCATTTCTTTCTTTTTCTTTTGTTCTTATTTTTCTTTGTTTACAAAATGTATGAAATTGAATGAAAGTATGGTAGCATTGTTAAGAGAATAAGTGTCTATATGTGAGAGCATTAGAAAAAAACGTCCTCAAAATAAAATTAGTTTTATTTCACGACCGCATTCTCTGGCAAAGTTTTATGTCAAATTGTATGGAAAATATCGTTGAGCCCCGGTTCTGTTTCATCATTAAAATTGATTTTATTTCGCGACCGCATTCTTTGGCAAAATTTTATGTCAAATGTTATGGAAAACATCGTTCAGCCGCAGTTCTGTTTCATCATTGTAAAGAAACCATTTTTAAATTCAAGTTTTCTCTTCTTGTTGGGATAGTAGAAAGAAAATTGATTTTCTTTAAGCTTTGTTGCTTCCTCTTACAGGGATGACAAAAATAGAAAATGCGTATTTGATACTCATAGAAACTGACTAGAAACAATGAAACTCAACTCAGCTCTGAAAAATATAATAATGTTTGTAAGAAAAGCTTACATTAGGGCTATAACCAAATTTTTTGGCATATTACCAAGGAGTGGCTAATAATGTTTTAGTAAAGAAAACACCTGTCTCTCGTCTTTTTGGGAAAAAAAATCTCACGCAGGGAAGCAAATTTCGAAAACCTTCGAAGAAATTTTGAACCGCGATTAATTGTAAACCGTAGGAAAATTTTTAAGCCTAAAGCAGTGAATGAATTCCAAAATAGGATTTAAGTGATACGTATAGGAATATATACAAATTTCAGATGTATATTTTTTAAAATTTCCGTGAGATAAAAATGGTTGTTTTCAAACTTCAACCCGATCCCTGCGTGAAATTCTTTAACAATCCGAAAAAATTGTCATATTTTTTATTAATAGCTTTTAATGTTCTACACGACTATATTATGCCGCAAAAAGTGGTAAAAAGTTATAGCCCTAGTGTACATTTCCAGCAAGGAAAACCCAAGACCTTCATCTTGTTATACTTTTTCAAAGACAATTGGAGTCTCTTTTAAAATATGCACTCTTGCTTCTTTTAAATGGTCTTTCAATTCTCTTAGCTTTCCTTTCAAAGAGATCCAAGGAACAAGTTCTCGAAGGAAGAAGATCTTACGGGAAATCCCTTCAAAGAAAAAGCGAAAAGTAAAGTCTTGCTTCAATGACGTGTCGAGTAAAATGAAAATATGTATATTTCTAGACTACAACAAAGTGGAAAGGTATCTTTACTACCTTCTTTCTCCTGCTCGGGTTTTGATATGTTCGGTATTTATTTCGAAACAATTATCACTTTATCAAAATTTTAATTTCTAAAATCGGAAAGAGTTTTTAGCGAAACTTTTGTCAATTATACGAAGGCAGTCCCAAAATAAGCCGACGTAACAAAGAAAGCCTGTACAGTTTGGTAACATTTTTCTTTATTTCTTGTGGTCCGATACACTTTTCCCAGCAAAATTCAAAAGCTTTGATACCCTGTTTAAAGTAAGAAATGTCAAGCTCCTTCAAATAGCCTTTAAAGGTGCATGTAGACGACATGTTTTTTTACATCTGACTTTTCAACTTTTCAAGTCACATGTAATTGTGCATGTCTGTCAAAATTGCTGTTTTACAGAAGGTTTGTAATATTCGGTCACAAACGTACATGTTATTTGCTTCTGACATTGTCTCTTTTTTTCGCATAGTTATTGCAAAAACCAAAATAAAAATGACGCCACGAAAATTTTTATTTACGACGTAAAATAGTTTGGCCATCTTAACATATTTTTCTTTTAATTCAAAGATACCAATTTAGGATATTATACTGAAACGGTTTTTATATATTAACTTAAATTCTTTTCAATGGTGGGATGATCATACATATCTCGGTATTGTAAAATATTTACTTCAGCCACCTAAAGATGCAGTCAATAGTGGACGCCGCTGCCGGTTTCTTCTCGGCATAGATTTCTGATGTCAGATGGTTTGTCAGAAGAAAATAGATCACGCTCTAATTGAAATTTTGTCAGATGACTTTTACAGAAGCAAAGTTAAAAAGGTAACACACGACATGTATGTATTTTGCTGTGGGAAATTTGACATGTCAGATGACAAAAACATGTCGTGTACGGTCGCCTTAACCTCGCAGACTCAACCTCTTTCTTGTTGGCCAATCTTTTGCAACCGAGCCATTTCTTTAAAATCTAGCGAGGGGCTAAGTCTTACGTGATGAAGCAATTCGAAGTTTAACTCATTAACGTAGTTCAGAATTTAGTGTAAATGGTGTTGGGAAAGAGCAATTGCGAAATATCCTAGCTGTTTTATGAAAGCTAATGGAAACTTTGTGCTTTTTATGTTGGATTTCACAAATCAGCGAATTCGACCTTATTATGTCCCGCAATAAGGATTTTGACACGAAAGCGTCCATACTATTTTAGTAAGGAAATAATTGGTTTTCAATGCTACGGTGTAGGGTATATAAAATTCGACACAGCACTTGTTAATTTATCTGTAGGTAGTAAACTGAAAACCGTATATTCTTCACAAAGGTTAAGCCTATCGTATTGTTTAAAAGTGTCGAATTTTTAAACCGTTTAACCCATGGTGAAATAAGCAGGTGGCATCGTTACGGCAACAAATACAACATTACAACAAAAATTTAAATTACATCACCGTTTACGTCAAAAAATACATTTAACAAAAATCAAAGCGTGCCGCTGAACGTGATGAAATAAATAAATTTTTAGCAAATTTTTATTTAATTATGGTCAATATCTTATTTATTTTAATTAAAAATTATCAAAAACTATAATAAAATACAATAATCAAACCTAGACTAAAGCTATGTTCACATTATGTGTATTTGTCATATGGAATGTCACTTTTCTACCCACATATGTTTTCATGTGTATGTCAAAATTTGAGTTTTACATAAGGTTTATAATTTACATGTTCACATGTTGGTATGTAACGTACATTTGACATAACCTATCAAAAATAAAAAAATACATTTTTAATAATTAATTTGTGTATTTTTTATCTTTTTTATTATTTATTTCTAACTATTATAATATATATGGGGGATTTCATGTCAAGTGACCCAATTTTGAAATCGATGTCTTCCGATTTGGATGAAATTTGCACCAAGGTTAGTCCTATTGGATAGTAGTTTAGACACAAATTTTCAACAAGATCGGTCTAAAAGTTTCTGAGTTAGTGGGGGTCAAAATTTGACATTTTGGCCATACAGGTGTTCTTTCTTATCCATGTAACTTATTACCTATTGGTGTTAGCAAAATTTGTCCCAAGTAGCTTCGATAGCTATTTGATCCATCTTTTGAAAAAAAATTTTTTTGTTTTTTTAAAAAATTTTTTTTATTTTTTTTTTTAAATTTAAAATCACTTTTTTTCTGTAGAAATGTTGACAAATTAAATTCTTTTTATTAATTTGTAATAATAATTAAACTAATATATAATTATAATAATAATAATTTCTAATAATAATAATAAAAAGATAAAGATAAATAATTTAATAAAATTTATGTAGGAAAAATAAAAAAAAGAATTATTTGTCAACATTTCTACAGAAAAAAAGTGATTTTATTCCTGGGATTAACATATTGTGGGCATTATAGTATCGAAGGTATAAAATAGTAATTGGGTTTGTAACATACCGTCGGAAATGGTGATTTGTCTAGTTTCTTTGCAAACGTTTTATTTTTAAGGCTTTAGAAACACTTAAACACAAATAGGAAAAAATTCAAAATAGTGCATATGCTAAAAATTTTAAAACCCTCGTCTAGAGTTAGAAATAATTTTTTTTATACATAAGCCACTCGCATCCCAAAAAGCGACCAAAACTACCTTAAAGGAAAAGACATAAGCTTTCTTTTGAACAAAAAAAAAAAAAAAAAAAACATTCCGGATAAAAAAAAAATATAAAAAAAAAATTTTGCATTTAAAAAAAAAATTTAAAATTAAAAAAAAAAAGTTTTAAAAAAACCAAAAAAAAATTTTTCAGAATATTGATCAAATAGCTATCGAAGATACTTGGGACAAATTCTGCTAACACTAATAGGTAATAAGTTAAATGGATGAGAAAGAACACTGCATATGCTAAAAATTGAAAAACCCTTGTCTAGAGTTAGAAATTATTTTTTTTTATACATAAGCCGCTCGCATCCCAAAAAGGGACCAAAACTACCTTAAAGGAAAAGACATAAGCTTTCTTTTAAACAAAAAAAAAAAAAAAAAAAACATACCCGCTAAAAAAAAAAATAAAAAAAAGTTTTAAATTTAAAAAAAAAAATAAAAAAAATTTTTTAAAAAAACAAAAAAAAATTTTTTCAAAAGATGGATCAAATAGCTATCGAAGCTACTTGGGACAAATTTTGCTAACACCAATAGGTAATAAGTTACATGGATAAGAAAGAACACCTGTATGGCCAAAATGTCAAATTTTGACCCCCACTAACTCAGAAACTTTTAGACCGATCTTGTTGAAAATTTGTGTCTAAACTACTATCCAATAGGACTAACCTTGGTGCAAATTTCATCCAAATCGGAAGACATCGATTTCAAAATTGGGTCACTTGACATGAAATCCCCCATATGTATGTATTTAAATTTCAGTTAATTTTTGCCGCCGCAAACAATTTTGTTAATAAAAAACAGCTGATGTCAGATGCTTTGTCACTTGAAAATAGAACTCGTTCTAAATCAAAAATGTCATTTTAATCAACTGAATTAATTATTTAATCAAGTGAATTAAACGTTTAATTAATATTATTAACTGGTTTAATTGATACTATTAATTTGTTTACTGGTGCAAATTTAATTAATTTTTTAATTAATATCACAAATTTTTTAATTGAAATCAATTTTTATTTTTTTCTGTGAGGGGTTCAGACAGACGATATGTTCAAATTTAACATGTGAAAAAGTAACAATCCACATGACAAATAAAGGTGAAATTTCTTTGAGAATCTTAAAGTTTTTAGAGGAGTACCAAGGTCAAATTTCTTTGAGAATCTTAAAGTTTTTAGAGGAGTACCATGATTCTTTTTAATTAAAAATTGTGTTTAAGGTGAATAAGTTTTAAAGTCCTATCTTAGCATATCTTTAGTTATCACATTACGCTTAAGGGCCTAGACTGTTGCTTTAAACGACAAACACTACGCAAACTGTGCAAAACATGGCGATTATTGAACAGTGAACTCGGCGATTTATCAAAGTCCAAGTTTGGTTGACTAAATTCGAAACAACGATTTAGCCGAAACAATTTTAAAAGGAGAAGTTAAAACAATGTGTGTAAAGTCAATCCTCTCACTTCGGTAATAACAGATCGATTGAGTCTTTTAGACTAAGGCAATCGGGGTTTGGTCATTAGCGATTTATGGTTAATTATAAGTTTTTCTCAAAACGTAAGTCTATTACAATAAGCCATAATCTAGAAATGCTCTAAATCTATCTGGCAGATTCAGTGTAAATTACATTTCTATTGATGTCATTATTTATAGGTTAAACAAAATTAATGACATTTTTCTTATATCCTGTTATCGGATAGATATATTAAGTACGCTTAACCATTATAATGAAGCTTTCTACATTTGTTACCAGCTAAATACAGATATAAAACAACGAAATTAATGGAAATGGAAAAGTGTGAGCATTTATTTGCTTTTTTAAATATGACATTAAAAATGGTGCTTCTTCCATCGTAGCAGGTTTGTGAGGAGTAAATGTTAAAGTATCGTTTTAAAGCAAGACGTTTTTGTCAAAAAAGCGCTTTATTAAACGCATATAATAACTGTAGTTTGTAACAATAAGCTACACAAATTGAGTTTTTTGATGCTACAATTATTCTGGCAGACTCTTCCTTACAAGCCTGATTTGTACAAAGGAAATAATGACTTTCGTCAAGAATTCGTCTACTTGCTTTACTTTACCTTAAAAAATGTACCATTAGTGCCTCGTAAAAGAAGACATTTTTTTATTATTAGTTCTAAGCCCATTTTATAATTTTCGTTATATCGAGCCAT
Source organism: Pollenia griseotomentosa (assembly GCA_963931875.1). Classification (NCBI taxonomy): domain Eukaryota; kingdom Metazoa; phylum Arthropoda; class Insecta; order Diptera; family Polleniidae; genus Pollenia; species Pollenia griseotomentosa. The sequence continues at coordinate 189,236,826 of OZ007560.1, forward strand.
TACCGCAAAAAAAAGCTTAAAATTTTTTTTTTAATAAACGAGCAACATTTGCATCATCTCCTACGATGTCCTGGTCACATAAGGTACCGTTACGATTTTGTCGCTTAAGCTTTTCTTGCGTTTGTGTCGCGATATGCCACTAAATCCATTGAAAATTATCTAAAGGAATTTAATACAACTCCACAGTCTGACTGCTCATTATGGCATGCGCCAAAAATCTTAAAAGATCGGTTATTTCTAAACCACCCTTGCGGAATGAGGTTTTCCGATATATCGGTATCGGCGATATTATACTGTCCATACGCCGATACTTTTTCAAGAGTTTTTTTTGAAAAAAAACCATTTAATTTTTAATGCTTATTTTTGCATAACAAATTAGAGAAATAATACATTTAAAAGCAGAATAATAAATTGTTAGCTTTTATTCTTTAGCCAAAGGTCCACACCACGCTTTCTATGCGATTAATACTTTCTTGACCTTTTTTAAGACATATGCAAATGTGGAAAGTAATCCCACTTAATGAGTTTTATAGTTATGTTCATACATATATGGGTATTTAAACAGAAAAGTCTACGTCACGTTACGACACCAACCATTCTTAATTGTTTCTCAAAGAAAACTGAAAATATTAAGTGTAATCACGATGGTAATTGTGCAAATTTGCAATTTGTAAATTTGCAGTGCATATTATGATTGATCGTGAGCATACCACTTCTATTTTTGTGCAAATGTGTTATTTTTAGAAAAATTTATTCTGGTAACACAAAAAACTTCTGGCAGCACTGTAAAAAATCTGCATTTGTTCACAATTATACACAAGCAAATTAAAATAAATTTTTCTTTTTAAATTATTTAAATTTAATTCTCTGTTTTATGTTAAAACCAACGAAAATATTCAATTTATAAGTTTCCTTAAAAACAATATGGCGCTTAATATGTCAAATGTTATTGCTTACATTTGTTTGCAACTGAGCAAATATGCACTCTTTATTTTGCTCATGGTTTTTTAGTGCAAACGAAGTAAAATAGAGCAAATTACAAATACGTACATTTTGTTATTGTGTTGTGCAAATGTGTGTATTTTTGCACGCATTTGCATCGTTTGCACACTTTGCAATACCCATCGTGATTTCCCTTATTATTTACTTTTTTGCATTTTGGTGTAAATTTAAACAACATGGTTCTAAAATACAAGACTAATTGCTTGGTGTCGTTACGTGACAAAAAGTAAACTTTTCATGGAAATACTTATATGCATTATTCGTGTTTAATTTGGTGAAAAAATCCGTCCTAGGAAGTGAATTTTTTTCTTTATTTTTATGAACTTCAATCAAATATGTTGTTGGTTTCATTCTACATATATTTTATTTTTATTTATTTATTTACTTTCGGAATTTTTTTAATTATTTATGCAGTTTGTTTTTTTTTTTTAGTAAAGTGAATAAATGCTAACATTTTCAATCCAATATTATTAAACCGTGCTTTTTGTTCTAAAATTTTCACGATCGAAAACATGAAAAAATTGGAAAACGTAAACACTCTTAAAAAAAATAGTACACATTTTCGCGAGTTCACTGTATTTCGTTTTTTTTTTATTTATTACCAGCCCAATTATGAGTAGCTAGTAAATTAATAAAAAATAGATATCATATACATAGATCCAACTCCTGATATATTCGAACAGTCGGTGGACGGTATCAAAGATTCGCCACAGCCGAATATATCACTCTAACTTATTGTTCTCGATTGGTACATGAGCTATTTAGTTGTGCAGTCACACGATTGGGGTACTAAAAAGTGTGAAAATGGGTGCAATGCGGCAATCGTGTGTTTCCAGCTTTACTTACCAAGTTTTGACCGATATTGATAATGGCCTAGGAAGGCATTTAACAAAAAAAAAAAACAAAATGGCGTCTTTTAGAGAATTTTTATTTATTTTTTAACTTGGCGGTATATGCATATGAATACGTCTTGGGCTTGCCGCTTTTATTGTTTCCCATAAAATTAAAACGAATCTGTTTCAATATTGTTTCTTTCTATACCCTTCACCGGAGGTAAGAGGGTATATATAACTTTGTCATTCCGTTTGTATGTTCCACAATATTGATATGACACCCTATAAAGTATATATATTCTGGGTCTTTATGAAAAGCGAAGTTCAAATCCGGTTGTCCGTCTGTCCGTATGTATGTTGTAATGGGTTTTCCGAAGACCCCAGAAATGATGGGGACTATGTTGTCATATATTTATATCACATATACTCCGTTTAAGTTTGCTATTGAAATTCAGCCAGAGCGGTCCAAAATTGACGGAGATATGAGCAAAAAACTACGACTGCCTCTAATTTTACCCAAAAATCCTTTGTTGTTGCTGTTTTTTATTTGTTTTTTCTGTATTTCTGGAGAACGGCAAGAGCCAGAGTTTGCAAATAAGATCCAATCATCTTGGTTATCAATACACAACCTCTATAAAAAATGGGCGGGATTGTAAAAGTGGGTGTGGTACCTCCCGAACAGAAAACATCAAAAATTTTAGTAAAACTTAAACACTAAGATCGCAGAAATATGCTCAAAGGATCTAGAATAAACAATGGCAGATCGTAAGCAGAACGCACGAGTTTCAGAGCACCATTTGCGATTTTGCGAATTGTGCAATTGTCAAAACATGGCCGGTACCTTAGGTACAAGCGAAACCAAAATAGTTTGGTTATTAAAACACAACATCCGACATAATTTGGGCGTTTACATAACTTTTTGTTCTTATTGCACCATAGTGAAGGGTATATCAGATTCGGCACAGCCGAATATAGCATTCTTACTTGTTTTTGTTTTAAATGAAAATTTTAAATTTTATGTCAATTTGCTTTTATATATTTATTATCCTATTTATAATAAACGATAGCGCGGATATACTTATGTGGATGGGTGTATGTTGAGGAAGTTTATGTTCAAGGCGAATTTACTAGAAGGTGGGGTCAAGTCAACATGTGGTGGTTTTTTGGACTTGTCATAGTTTGTTACAAGTTAGTTTTTTATGTAAACAAACCTGTTTTTTTACTAGCAATATTTTTTACAATCCGACAACTCAATTCGCCTTGTTTTTTGTTGTTGTTGTAGGTGTGTGTGAGACATGGAGTAGTTTATTGAAATAATGATAAACAAAAAAGATTTTCGCAAATTCAAGAAGAGTTTGATTATTAAATTTTTATTTTTTTTAATGGCGTTTTTTTTTTAATTATTTATTAACATAACATTAAAAAAGTTTATTCAAATTAACATTGTGTATAATTATAATTAAACTAAAAGATAAATAATATTACACAAACATTACACATTTTACAAATTCTTAAAATTAACTTGACTACAGAGTTTTAAAAAATGAAATTAGAAGGGGGAGTAGTTAACGCTTACAAGTTGGAGCTGGAATTGGGTTTTGAAAGTGGGAGTAAGAAAATTAAAGTTGATCTATATTTTTAAAAAGACGCAGTTAAAAAAAGTTTTGTTAAAAGCTTAATTGTGGTCAGTTGAGTATTATAAAGATTGAAAATAGAAATATAAAAAATGTAATTCGAAATGAGATTTTCAGTTTGTTTTCTAAGATTAGGAGATTATTTTTATGGTTTTTTTTTAATTTAATGTTAATATAACAAATTATTCGGGTTTTTTTTGTAATTTTTAAGACAGTAAAAGTGTTTGAGTTTTAAGCGTTTTTGTAATGAGTTTGATTGTGTGTGCGTGTTGGTGTTTTTTCCTATTTCTATTGATTAATGAAGCCAAGAAGCGTTTAAGGCATTTTTTTTTCGTTTTGGGGAAGTGGCTTGCTATAAAAATTATAGTAAATTGTACTTTTCTTTGATATGGCAGTTGTTCAGAATTTTTTTTTATCTTTCCTATAAATTATTTACTATTTTCAAACTTTTTTAGATTTGTTTTGAAATTTTTTCTATAAACCAACAGATTTTAATGGTTTTTTACATTAATGACTATTTTCTTTTAAATTACATACATATTATAAAAAATTAAATACTTTTAATTGTCAGTTTTTTTTTTCTTAAATAACTAAAAATATTAATTTTTTTAATAAAATTTTTTTTTGATTTTTTTTGAGTTGTTTTAGAAATAAAATTTCTTTGAACACAGTTTAATTCGTTAGTAAAGAAATTTAAAAAAATAATTTTTAACAATTAATAATTAAAATTAATACTTTTTTTACCAAGATTATTATAAATATACATTGGACTGTTTCTGATTTCGGTTGAAATAAATACATTCTTTAAATAAATCTGGACAGTTCAGAGAGAAAAAAGTACTTTTTTTTACAAAATTTGTACATTTGTACTATTTAAAAATGTTGTTTGGTTGGACTTTATACAAAAAAAGGAATATTATTAAAAAAGTACTTTTTTAGGTACTATTTGATTACATTTTCGTGAAAAAACCTTCTTTAGGTCCTCTTTTGTAAAAAGTTGTTCTTATTTTTTGCTAAAGGGCATTTTAAGATAATTTTTTTTTAATTTTACTTTTTAAGTTCCCTTTTGTAAAAAGTACTATTTAAAATATGTACTCTTTTGTTAAAAGTGCCCTTTAATCAGTACAAAAAAAAAAAATAAAAGTTTTTTGACTGAAATAGTAAGTTTTTATTTTTATAAGAATGTATTAAGAATGTTAATAATGTTAGTTAAAATAGTAATTTTGTTAAAATTTTTTAAAGTATTTTAGGAAAAAGTACTTTTTAGGGTTCATTTTATACTCATTACCACAGGTGGAAAGGATATAAACAAATTCGTCATTCCGTTTGTAATTTCTACAATATTGATCTTAGACCCTATAAAGTATTTATTATTTGGGTCCGTCTTATCGTCTGTCCGCTGAAATGGGTTTTCCAACGACCCCTGATATGGTGGGAACTAGGTTTCTATATATTTCTGTCTAAAACGTTCTGTAATATTTTGCTATTGAAATTCAGCTAGATCGGTCTATAAATGACTGAGATATGAGCAGCAACCCACAATTGCCTCTCTGTCATAAAATTCACTGCTTTTTTTGCATTATTTTTACACATACATGACTTGCCGCTTAAAAAGAGTAATACATTTTAAACGTAGAAATATCTTCAACATATTTTATTGTTTTTTTTTTTTTTTTTTTAATTTTGATAATGTCTGTTAGTGGGTGAGTGGTCTAAGACGCTGCATTATGTTAGGTGAAGGGTTTTAAAGATTCGGCATAGTCAGATTTTACACTTTTACTTGTTTTTTAAGAAAAAGACTTTTACAATAAATTTAAATTTAAATCACATGAACGCATTTAAACAAATAAGTTCAAAATTGAAAAACATGATACTAATTATACTGACATTTTTAAAAAAGTACTTTTTTTAAGAAATATTTTGCAAACTTGTTTTATTTCTTCACGACAGCACTTCAACACTAAGGGCTAATAAATCAGAGCTAGTTTAACTCTATTTTTGGTTTTAAATTAATTTAAGCCCACAAATTTATAAATCAGTAAACATATAAACCATCTCTAAACGCATAAAATTGGGTGCTTAAACTACCAATACAGATATGAATTTGACAATATTTATCGTAGTGCTGCCACAATATTATTTCTAAAGCTACATATACTATGTTGGACACTGATTTACAGCTGTTGAGTTTAAACAACATTTAAATTAAAGTTTAGTTAAACTAAACCAGCCTTTCCACATTCACTGATTTATTAGCAATAAGTGAATTGATTCTATAATTTATTTTAAAAAGTAGCTAAAGACAGTTTCAAAGAACAATATAACTTTTCTAAGGTACCTTTTTAAAATAAATAGCATTTCGCAAATTAGTAAACTCTTGTCCCCTGAATACAAATAACCTAAAATTGTTTATATTCTTCAAAAGAAATAACGAAAATTCGGACATTTTTTTTAAAAAAAAAACCAAAATCAAAGATCGCTCTAAAACTTAGTGAAAAATTTAAAAGATTTTTAGAAAATTTAGTAAAAAAAAATACAGCAGAATTAAAAATGTAAACAAAATTCTTAAATTTTATATAAAAACTAGATATTTTTTGAAAATAGTACCATTCTCTCTAACTTCTCTTTTAAGATAATTTGTTAAATAAATTCAATACATGAAACAAAAAAATAAAAAACAAGATTACGACTTGCGCAGGTCCGTTAATTTGTGGTGTGACGTAGACATAGAATTTGTGTTGTTAGCAAAGTACATTTGTGTACTCTCTCTTACATTTTTTACATTAAAGACTCATTTGCATTCTATGATGGCGTAGATAAGCAGTAGAAATTTTTTTGTACGACTGAGTGCGCAATCTTGTGTTTTTCAATAGACCAAGGCGAATTCATGTAAACGGTGGGGCGATACTACAACAAGTACAACACCAAAAACACAACTTCGTATTTTTTTGTTGCTTTTGTTGGCCGATATGTCAAAACCCCAAGCATCTTTTGACATTCCTCTTTTTAAGTAAGAAGAAAAGTAGCTTAGCTGTGCTTTCAACGCCACCTAAAAAATTAATTCGCCTTGCAATAGACTCTTATAAAGTCTTTCAATTTTCTCAGATACAGTCTAATGTATACCAAATAAATTTGTAAATTATTATTAAATAATTATATAAATGGATTTAGCTAGATATCATAATAAAAAATATTTATGGTAAATGGTTTAAAGTAAATTTTAAAGTTAAACATTAAAGTAGAATAATATAAATATATAAAAGTTGATAAAATTCAACTTTAGAGTGATTTAAAATACAAAATAAATTAAAGATATAGTTGCCAAGAGTTTTCACTTAAGCTCTTTTTGTAACCATTTCTATCTCTCTCTTTTGCTTAACGGTAATTGAGTAAATTTCTCTTTCGTTTTGTTGTAAAAGGTTGCCACATTTGAAAATATAAAATAATATTCGCACCATATTTTTGTTTTGGTAGAAAATTCTTTAAGAATTTAATTAGAAAGGTTGGCGGCGTTTTTTTTTTTTTTTTTGTTTAGTTGCTTTTTTTTTAAGAATCTCTTAAACTAAAAAGAACTATAGAGGTTCGCTTTAAATTTAACAAAAAAAAAAAAAAAACTCTTAACCTCGTTTAACCATTTTTCTGTAAATTTTTTCATATTTTTGGAGCAAATCACATTTAAGATATTTCAGTTTCGTGTTTGATATTTCTGTGAGAGTGTTTAAAAGTGTATAAGAGTTTTTGTGTTTTGTATAAGTTACAAAAATCCCCAAAAGTCTTTGTTTTTAACAGGATTTCTCATTCTTTTCTTTGTGTATGTGTGTGTGTGTTTTCTAAGTGTTAATAAGGTTTTGTTATAAAAGAATAAAATCCTGGCAAAAGACCAAAAGGAACTTTTTTTGTTATCAAAGGAATAAATGCATAAAATACAATTTCGACGTTACTCGTTGTGGTGTACGGAGCAAGAAAACAGAGGTCGAAAACAGCAGTTTCAGCACTGGAACAAATACAAAAATTTGTTAAAGAAAACCGCCCTTAGACAGGCTGAGTTTTTCCTAAGACTGCTGGAAATCACACGTTTAGATACAAAGCTGAATTGGAACCTATTCGACAACTGCCACACCAGCCGCCACACAAGGCACGATGGGATATTAAGTTATTCTATAAAAAAAAGAAAGAACAAATAATGTACTCGTTGTTTTAAGATTTTCTAAAAAGCAAAGAGAAAATACTTACCGATGGTGATTCCTTCATGACCACGTGACTTCCTATTGGCTCCCATACCGTGCCATGTCTTAGTATAAATCCTGTGTGCTCCATATTAATTGAAAATCCACCTTGCGGACATTGTCTTCGCCGATTATAACAATCACCAGCCGAGCCATACGACTGAGGCGTTCCTGTAGTCTCGGCAAATGTAAAATCATTATCATACACCCTTAACGTAACAATATCAATGCGTATTTTCTTAAATGTCGTGCGACCGGTTCTCAGACTGCTATCACGATACTCACGATGCCTCGATTCGGGTGGACACATATCGGGGTTGTGAGTTTTATAATCGTAATAAACTGAATAATTTTCAGTGGAATTTAAAGTAACGAACTCTTGCGGCGAATTGAGCATGTTGTGGCAGTATATATTTTTCGGTTTCGATCTAACATAGATTTTGTACTCACCATCCTTGTAGACGTTGTGGAAACGTCTTAAGTCATAGCACGATGAGGGATAACAGTGACGTGGTGGTTTACATTTTTCACGTACAATTTTATCTTTAGTTGGGCATTGTATAGTTTCGTGGCGGGAATCGTAACATACGGTGCGTCTTCGGCGGTACCCTTCACAATTGCACTAAAGAAGATATGGGGGAGTAGAGCGGAAATGTTAAAATTAAAGTTTAGACGGAGGATATACATTTGCAGAGAGAAAGAGAAGTTGAAAGATAAAATTTACTCTAAATTATAGTACACTAGCAAAAAGCTTTAAAAATACAGCAGAGTTGCCACTTATAACTAGGAAACTATTTTTCTATACATTGACTACATAGTACGAGGATAAACATTCACATGTGTTTGTGTGTGTAGGAAAAAGTAGGGTGCTACTAAAATGCATTAAAAACAAGCTAGACGAGTGGTGTTGAAAATAACATATTTTTTTATTGAAAAGCAATTTTAAATTTTCTGAAATCCCCAAAATCCCGATTTTAAATTGCTTTAACTAAATAATTCTAAAATTAATTCGGAGAAATTAATTGATTTATCAAGAGTGTATCTGTTATTAGTTCTTTGTTTTTAAAGTAAATGTCAATGCTGCAGCATTCTTTTTTTGTTCTATGAAGACAAGCAAGCCAAATTCTCAAAGAGTTTTATAAAAACCCCGCAAGGAATTTATATAAAAGAATAAACAAATTTGCAGAAATCTGTCCGCACGTAAAATTTTTTTGGAAAATGTTTCCGGATTATCTGGCCTAAGCAACCAGAAACAAGCTTATCCTTCAACAATAATAAATTTATCAAAAATAAAAACGGGAAATTAAGCACGACAAATAAAATCTTATACATTAAACATTTCTTATTCTCAAAAATTATTTGATTTTAAATTTGCAAGTGCAAGTGCATAAAAAACTGAACTTGCAAGTTGCTTTGTTTTGATTTTCTTTCGAAAACAATAAAGCAATTTGTTTTTGTTTTTAATTTTGTTTTTTCTTAACCCACTTAAAACTACAATTAATGCTGGGAGAATTCCAACCAATTGTAGTGGGGTATGTGAGAAAAAATAAACTCACTATTAATTGTTGGTTTTTTTTTTAAGCTTTGTTATCGTTGGAAACAAGACTTTTTGAGTGTTTGCAATTCGCATTCACTCTGCAGTATTGTTTGCTTATATCTTTGGCTTTTCTAAAATTTTTTGGGAATATGTTTTCTTATGCCTTAAGCTGATGCCTTTGATAGTGAAAAAATTAAAGTTTAATTTGTCCAAATCTGCGATTAAATTCAGTCAGCAGCTCTTAAGCGATTCTTATTAAACTTATGCCGGCCATACACTACACAAGTTCAAGTCTGGCACTGAGTAAACGCAACTTGTAGCACACACTATACAAGTAAACTGTGCCATTGCTTATTTTTAATTTACAAGGAAAGAAAACAAAATGTGCAAATAAAAAAACGAAGAAACGGTGTTTCCTTTTTAGTTTTCCATTAACATTTTCATTAATTATTTGTAGGATTCTACTTTCATGAATCTATTGCTGCTTTCAATGCACCATAATTTAGACGATTTTTCCATAATTCTACGAACCCTGTAAAAATGATTTTATCTGCGCTCATTTTTTGTTGTCAACTCTTTAAAAACAGCGAATGTTCTGAACTTTTTTTTAACATACACCACACAAATTCTTCACTGTACAGTTTAACAAACTTGAGCAAATTTTAAACTGTTTTTGATTTTTACTCGGATGACTGCGTAAATAACAAAATCACGGTCATGCACTACAGAAACGCACTGTACAGTGCCAGACTTGACCGCAGAACTTGTGTAGTGAATGGCCGGTATTACAGAGAAAGAAAGAAAACAGGTGCCGAACTAAAACTCTGCCTCCGAATCGAAAATTAACAAAATGCTCAGAGAGTATTATATATCTTTATAAGTATGTATAAGCTTATAAATATGCACGAATTTGGAAAAAAATTAGTGAAGCGGACTTTAGAAACGGTGCTTCGTTAGCCACTATCATACAACCCGTTAATAAAGTTTATTTTTATGGAAATGAAAGCAACCTGAATGAAGAAGAAAATCTATTATAAGTCGGTCCAAAAATATCAAAAGAAAATCCTAACAAACTGGCTGTTTAAGTGCTGGTTCACACTCTTCAAGTTTAAGCTGTCAAGTCTTGAGCTTTCAGGAGAGAAGGGAAAATAGAATGCCAATCCTTTTCCCTCTCTCCTTAAAACTCACGATTTGACGAGTCAAACGTGACGTGTGTGAACCGGCACTTAAAGCGTGTTAACCAGACTTTTCCATTCCTATTAAGTTTTGTTTTTACAAATTTTATGAAAAACAGTAACTAACTGCTAAACTCAAGCGTAAAAAATAAACAAATTATAGAAAAATAAATTTCATTAATAAAGAAAAAACGCTCTTACACTGGACATTAATTTGTATTCGCGTCTAACGCAATTATTGCAAATCTTTCTGACCGGCGGCCTATTTGCGGCATCACAGTATGTATGATTGATTTGCTTGCCAACAACGGACTCACAATAGACGGTGCGTGTCTGATACTCTTCACTGCAATTGGCCGGACATTGACTCCAATTGGAAAAGGACCATTTGCAACTCACTTTGCAAGGTTTGTGCATACGTTTGGGTTTCGGGACCCTTAAGTGGCGACAATATGATGAATTGATAATTTCACGACGTTTAGGGGTTCCCTTGATTTCTGGTTTATAGACACGGGCACAATGCATTTCCTTGTGACGAGTGCCACTGCCGCACGGTACCGAACACTAGTGGTTGTGGTTGTTATCGTCGATGATTGTACAAATTATCAAAAAATATGAGGAGGAGGAGTTTTGGTGTTGTTTGATTGTTGGTGGTGAAGTAGTGGTGAAAAGAGTTGAATGAAATTGTTATTAGTAAAATGAATAAAGTTTTATTTATGTACAAAAGAAGTTTTTGGTTTTTTTTTATAACAGTACAAGGCCGAAAAGAGTTTAAGGGAAGTTTTACTTACCGTTGACCAATTGGATACGTATTTAATGGCACAACATTTTCTACGGCTTAGGGGCTTCTTTTCCACTGGACAACCGATTCCCTGGGAACTGCGGCATATAACTGTGCGATTCTTTTCACATTTCTCATCACATTTTCCCCATTCACTGGCCCACCAGTTGTTGGGCATAAAACGTGAAGTTTGCTGAGATAAGTGTTTTAAAATTATTTAAATTCTTTCAAAAGTTTTATAAAAAAAGAAGAAGGGGCACTTACTACTAAAGGAAACTCGGTAGTGCTGGTTGAAGTGTATGAAGAACAGGACTCAAGGTTGCAAACTCGTGTTGTCTCCTTGTAATTGGCTTTGGTTTTCAGGTCACAGTATTCATCTCTAACGAATGTAGAGTTCAAATAACAGCTCACACTACGAGTTTGCACACCATAGCCACATGTACGGGAGCACTGGAATAGTTTTTTTTTTTTTTTTGTAATAAAAATTTTTTATTTTCTAATAAAAATCCTGCAATTTTTTATTTACCGTCATCCAATCCGTATACTCCCAGCAGCCTTCTCTACACTCCTCATGGGTTTTTATTTCGAATTTCGAACTACAGTATTTCAAATCCACAATATTAGATCTTTGAATATCGGGAAATGTTTGTATACAGTGATAGGTCTTTTCACGTGTACCCACCATTCCGCACGAAGCCGAACATTTCGAAATACTGGTAACATTTAAACTGCAATCACAAAAGATACAAATTCATTAAACACTCCAAAACTTTTTAAAAGAACATCGAAGGAAAACAGAAACTTACGTTAAAATACAATCGGTATTACAGTCCATATATTCGGTAGTTGGTTTAGCATGTATATCACAGAATTGTGGTGCCACTTTAAGGGCTTGAGTTGTGCTGACACATGTTGGCATACGATGCATGGTCCCATGACACAGTGCATCACAACTACTCCATTGTTGCATTTCCCAACGATAGATTTCAATTTCGGGCTCTACATAGTTCGTTTTATCTATGGTATAAGAATAGGTCATCAGCAATGTGTCATTATCCTTGTGGGCACTGCTGATCATGGAAATGATCTGAAATTAAGTGTGCAATAAGTTTAAAATATAATTGAAGATTTTTATTTTGATATTTTCTTGAAATACCTCTACTATCATATCACGTTTCAATTTCCTCGTGTAGGTGGTATTGACCCTTTCTACAAAACTTTTAGAGCCATTATAGTCATAAGCTACACCTGCATAAAAGCTTACATTGGGAAAGGCGGTTATAATGTTGGCTCCATTCAGCAAAGAATTGCCCTTGTCATCTCTCAACACAATATAGTTTTCATCATGATAACCAGGCTGTTCGATCACGATGTTAGAGGCACCTGTATGGGAAGCAAAGAAAGGCGAGTTCGTTAGTTACAAAACACGAAAATATGAAGTTGTTGTAATAAAGAATTCCTATGAAAAAAATTGGCGACAAATTTTCGAGAGTGTATGTTTTTTAGTCCATGGGCAATCATGGACCACCCACCAGAAGAAAATTATGTTATGAGGTTAGAAATTTTATTATGATATCTTTATCTATATGCCTTTAAGTTATTAAGGAATCGGGGTTTATATTGGAACTATGGTAAATTTTGGCCTTACCAGCTGCCGTATTCTGTAATTCGCTTAGCTAAAGCTAAATCTCAATCGCTTAAGTTCCTTAGAGAATACAAAATTTAAATATTTTAGCGATGACATTAAAAGCTAAAATTGCGGCGAATTAAATTTGTATTGCATTGCCAAATTTAGCAATGCACGTTACTAAATTACATTTGTAGCCCAAAATTGCATAATCAACTTTATAGATTTTTAGCGATAGAGATTTAGCTTCAGCGAATTAAGGAATACGGCTGCAGCACATAATTTTTTCATGACCAGGGAAACCATAAATAAGCAATGGCATGTTTTTTCTTGTGCGACCAATAAAGACAGAAACAATATATTTATCAGTTTTAGAGCTTTGGCATCGGTTTATTAGTGCATATTTTTTTTGCATAATTTAGTAAAAAGGGCCTTTTGCAGAATTGTTTTAAGTTTTTAGTGCATATATAGTTTTTTTGAGGCATATTTTGATACATTGTAGATGCCTACAATAGATTTCGCAGCATATAAAAAAAAAATGTTTTTGCGAAATTTTATGTATAAGCAAAAGTTTAGGAAAAATCAATTGTAAACGTTTTTTGGCGATGTGTGTAAAGGGGTTTGTACACGGTTAGAATGCTTGACGTCACGGCAAATTCACTTGTGTACGTGTGCTGGACGTTATATTCGCCGTCATATCTAAATTTTTGGATTTTCCATCCAGTATCGTCGGTGTCACACATACAAGCACACTTTCACTAATACTACTATAGAGCTTGATGAGAAGCGCTTGACCGTGTACAGACCCCTTAATACGTAGAAATATGGAGCAATCTGTTAGTATACCGGTCGATTTAGAATCACCTTTTAAAGTGATCTAACGATGTCCATACGTACGTCTGCCTGTCCAAGTTAATTTTGTGCGCAAAGTACAAGTTGCAAACTTGCAGATAATTTGACCAAATTTTCTTATATTCATTTTAATTATACTTAAGACGAAGTCTTTGTAAAGGTTGAGAATCGTTTTATAACTTTACATATTCCCTATAAAAACTTCTTTCCAAATTAGACTTTGTGTCCTTAAACCATCTTGTTAGGTTGATATTTAGATTAAATTCGCCATAAACATTTTTTCTACAAATTAAATTCTTTTAGAATCAGTTCACATTTGCCCAAAGCTTCCATCTATAAACCGTCCCTAAATAAATAATAAATGAATGTTAATAAAAAGATAATATTCGGTACACATAACTCTTATATTATTTTTTAGCCTCTTAACACAACCTTGTTTTTGTGAGCCGATGTTGGCCATGGGTAAAATTTTGGAAATTCGTCTGTCAATACTATTGTGATTGGGCTTTGCCGATTTTACTTTTAGGATTGTTTTTATTTAATGGAACTGGTTTTAAATTGATGAATATTTTGTTTTCAACTTGGCTATTTATGAATTTTTTGTGTTTTTAAGGCATATTCGTGGTTTCCCAGGTCATGACCAACATTTATAAGGGCATTATGCCACTAAAATCTATTTTCGGGAGGAGTATTTGTAACAGAGCTATAACAATTATGGACCGATTCCTATTAAATTTGAGTACCAGACTTCATCAAATTATCAGATCCCGCATATATACAGCCTGGCTCACGATGTCGATCGACAACTTAAGCGAGAGACGACAAGTCACTCCTTAGCGTTTTAATAAGCGCTCCACTAACTATCGACTTGTTGGTCGTCAAGGTTTCGTTTCTGGCGAAATCTATTTATTCTTTGTCTAATGACGATATTGCCACATCAACTATTTCACAAATTAAGCGCTGGTTAAAATATATAAATCGGTAAATCATGCAAACGATGCCATAAAAGTACAGCTCTATGCTCCAAAACAGAAGTGACCTAACATTGGTGGTCGCATAATATTTCATAGTGGGGCGCAATTTTATATGAAAACTATTTTTTATCGCGCGCTGGTATTGTCCATCGACATTTCGTGATTAAAATTGTAAGTGGTATGCAAATCAGCTGTTTGTTGTTGAAAATGCAAGCGAGCGATAGCCAATTTTTCAAATAACCTCCACTGTGCTGCAGACATTAATAAAAAAAACTTGCAAAATCTTAGAAAAATTAAATATAAAAAGAGTTTCGTATGTATAATTAAACTTTTAATTTCAAAACTTAAATTCTTCAATTTCTTTACAGTTTGTTTAATTATTTTGCTCACTGTAATAACGTGTTTTTACTAGAACATTAATTACAGGCGTGCTTAAATACCTTTTAACCTCAAATTAATCGTACGGATTAGAAAATACCACCAACGACAACCAAACAGCAAATAGTTACAAGTAACATTATGAATAATTAATTAATATTAAAAGAATAAAACAAGAAAAAAAAAATACCCAAGCAGGCAAAATAAAATAAATTAAATGATAATCGCAACTAACAGACATGACTAAATCACTAAATATTCTATTAAGGCGCCAATTGTTTAATAAATTTAAATAAATAAATTAAAAAAAAACAAATTATTAATTAAAAAAAAAAAACAAAACTAAATAAAGTTCAAGCGCATAGAGCTGTCAAATAAAATTAAATGTAACGCCATACAGGCGATACAAACGAACTGATAATGGCACTCACTAATGATTTAAAGCGAGCAATAACAACAACAACAATTATGCCAATTAAAAGGTGGGGGTACAATACCCTTTTAAACACTTGCTTAAACAATTTAAACTACAATTGTCTTCTCGTAATGATAATGTTGACTTGAAATGATAATGCACAGTGGGATTGTTTAGACAAAAAAATTATGATAATTGTATACAAAATATTTAAAAAAAAATCTGGGGGCTTATTCTGGCAATTTCGATTCAAAAGCAATTTTATTTATAATTCTTTCAGTCGATACTAAGCGAAATAAAATTATTTGTTCAGTGTTGTGCAAACTCAAATAAATGCTTTACAACTCTGGAAAAATAATTTCGATTCGTTCAGTATCGATTGTTTCAGTATTTGACAAATTCAACCATGGAGAGGTACACAATTAGCAGCACGTTAAGATTGTTGAAGCCTTTTACGAAAATGGGCTTTCAAATCAGAATGAAAATCATCATCAGCGACGAGACCAACTTTCACCTCAGTGAATTTGTTAACCAGCAGAATAGCCAGACTTGGGCAAATGAGAATCCGCTACTGATTGTTAAAAAGTCGATTCTTCCACAAAAAGTGAAAATGAGGTCGGCCAGCAGTTGCCGTGAATGGTGTTCCCTATCGCAAGATGATAACGGACTTCTTAAAGGCAGAAAATAAAGTTATGGACGACATGAGGTTCCAACAGGATGGTGCCCACCTGTTACACATCCACAACGAAACAATGGCTCTTTTGCGCTAGAAATTCATTGTCGATTTTAATTGGCCGACACGATCATGTGATTTGACACCTTTGGACTTCTTTCTTTAGGAATATTTAAAAAGAGAAAGTGTACGTCAATAAGCCAAGAACAAGTCAAGAGCTAAAGAATGAGATAATGCGGCAAATAAACGACATTGAACCTCAATAATGTCTCAGATTCATTGAAAATATGGACCATCGGATAGAGGCATGCCACCGAAGGCGTAGCGAGCATTTGGCCGATGTTTTGTTTCACACATAATAAATCATAGATATTTCTTTAATAATAAAAAATATTAAGGTAATTCTATGAAAATTTTTTGTTTTATTTACAATACACATCGTGCGTTTTGTTTGGACCACTATTTATAAAGAAGGAGTCCCTTAAGGCTCCTAATTTTTTTTTAGTTTAAAAAATCTTTTTTTTTTTTATCTTTAATCCTTTCGGAAAATTCTAAACTTATATAGATATTTTCAATGATTTTGACTATACATATATCTTAATGCTTGAGCGAGTTACACTGACGGTGACGTAAAGTAATTTAAATTTGAAAAATTACGTATTTCGTATAACAATTTCCCTGCTCCTAGTCCACTGTCCGATAATTAATACGATAAGGAAACTGCCACCCAAATTAAACATGTGTAAAACATTAGAATCAAAATTGTTTGTAATCAATTAATTGAACTAAAGAGATTTTCAATTAGCGATACGTTTTATTAAATGGCTGGAGAATTTGCAAATAGACATTAAAAATGCATTTTTCTCGCAAAATACATGATTTTTATTTATAAATTCTTACTTAATTGTTGTTTTTTAAACGACAATCACGCATGTTAAGAAACACACCTTAAAAATAATTTTAAAGTGTTAAATATCAACGGTTCTCGTATACAAATTGAATAAATCACAAAAAAAATTTAACACAGGGAGAATAAGAAATAATAATTTAAAATTTATTTTACAACAGAGAATCACATTTGCAAAAAGAATATTAATTAGAGGATCAATGGAATGGAAGAGTGTCAATGAAAATAAATTAGTTTTAATACTTTTATGATTTTGTGTAGAGATATTTATATGGCCATGGATAATACTTTGATTGTGGTCAAGACTCTAAGATGGGTACAACTTCTGTTTCACTGTTACTATAAACATTTTGTTTGACACTAACTGCAATAATGCCTACGATGTGACTTTAAGGCCCGTTTTCACGACTTAACGATAGCTAAATGTAGGAAGTTACGAATTGATAGAGAGTTTTTAATTATCACAAGTTCCCTTTAATCTAAAAATGAAGGATAAGCTAAAGAGAGGAACGTTGTACCTTTAACTTTTGTCGTAAGGTTTAGATTTGATATTGCCATATTATATTCACATATTTTTTATATATGGCAACTCCAATTATTCGTATATTTTGTGAATGTAAAAAAGTACGTAGTTGCCAGTTTATTTTGGCAAAAATAGTCGGTATTTTCTTTAGTATTGCACATTTTCAAAAACGTTAAGTTTATTTTATACAGAAGTTGTGAAAACGAAAAATAGTTGAAGGTAACTTCATTCCTCACTAGTGCAAAAGGTACCGTTAACTATTTCGAACTTTATAGGTAAATCATGAAAACGGGCCTAAGTTGGATAATGGGCATGCCAATGATGTTTTCTTAGACTACGGTTAATGCTTTGATTAAGGCTGTGATAAACTAGATTGACTTAATTCTGAGTATTTTAAATATTATTATTGACTTTGATATGTACAAGACTTTGACCTGTGACAATGACTTCAAAATAAACTGAAGCAAACAATTATCTTATGGCATATCCTTATGCTATTACTTAGGCTATTGTAATGGTTAAGACTGCAACATAATTATCTTTTGACTTTTATAACTATTATATCTATTGTCTGTTTCTATGCCCCCGAGGGCATATTAATATATCATCTTCTGTATGATATCTAGCGATCGCGGCTGACCAGAGATCCTATTTTGCACCACGAGGGTTAAAGGACCCCGGTGACACGGGGGCAAAATGCCGTCTGAAGAGTAGTAAGTAGAAAGAGCTATAAAATCGTTACGGTACCTGATATGACCATTATGTTTAAGGAGATGATGCAAGTGTTGCCAGTAAATTAATTTATTAAAAAAACGAAAATTGAAAATAATGTCGCTTAAGCTATTTTTGCGGTAAGAACTCGATATAGACCCAGCTATTTATTTCATATCAAATTATTTAAGCAAGATTTTCATTGCAGACCTGTGCTATTGTTTAAGGCCTCCGTTAGTTTGCTTCGTGCCGAAAAGGCTTTCTAGATTTCTAGAAGGTTTGCTTTCGGCTTACTTAAAATCCCACCACTTGTGGGGGTGTTCGCCCTGAGAGAGGATTATCCCTGCTACTCAGCAGCTGCTGCAAGCATTATGGCAAAAGCAGCGGAGGTTAAATAGATCCAGCTGTCAAAAAGGGTCGAGTGTTAAATCTTGCCGGATTATGTCCTTAAATTGCTACCTGGATGTGTAAGTTGCACTTTCACTTGGGGGCGGTTGGAAATCGAATCGGTCGAATAGCTTTAGTCATAGCTTTCACTTTGACTATAAAAATGGCTTGGAGTTTGACTATGGCTTTAATTCTGACTTTGACTTTGGCCTTTTTCTCATTCGGCGACTATCTTTTTTCGAAAAATATAACTGCACAGTTAAAGGAATTTAGTTTTTTTGATGTCTCATTTGCTTCTATTCTGTCGCAAAACTAACCGGGCACTCATCTGCCGATTATTTATTTGCCGTACAGATAAATTTTATCAGGTGACTCCCAACTTTTACATGTATTTTAAGAGGTGTTGCCAGCTAAAAACAATGTTTTTGTCGGATACTAAGTGCCGGTTCACACACGTCAAGTTTGACTTGTCAAGTCTTGAGCTTTAATGCCATTTCTTTTTCCCTCTTTCCTAAAAACTCAAGACTAGACGAGACAAACTTGACGTGTGTGAACCGGCACTAAGAAACCCGAAATCGTTAACGGACAGTTTATTTTTTTTAACAAATTTATGTCGACATTAAGCAACAGGCAGTTTGTCGATACATTGAGAAAATGACCATAAGTGTGCAATCTTTGATTAGGCTTATTTTTGAGACTTTAACGATGCCGATCGCTATCGCTCGCTTGAATTTTCAACAGATGACACTTAAATTGTTCAGCACGACAAGTCGATCGACAATGCAAGCGAGCTTTTATACAAATTTGCACCCAACTTTGAAATTTTATGCGACCGCAAATGTCAAAATCTGTCACTTATATTGTGGTTGTTAACAGAGACATTTTGTTGTAATATTAATCGAAATTATTTGCTTAATATCATTTGAAGCAATAACACTAAATATTTTTTTATAATAATATTTCTTACAAAACAATACCACCAAGGCGAATTTATTCCAGGTGGTCTTAAAAGCCCTGCTGATAACTTTTTTTTAGCTTTATAATTGTTGAATGTCAACATTTTGTTTATTATCTTTGTTTCTGTTTTGTTTTGTTACTGTTTTTGACATTGTTCAATGATTTTACAAAAACAAATTGCTTGTGGTTTTTGTGCTTGTTGTAGAATCGAGAAAATAGATGTTTTTTGTTTACTGCTTTGTTGTCATTTAAAGTAAAGCAAAATGCACAGAGGTGTAATTTTTTGTCATAATGTACATGTTTTGCGGATTTTTATTTTCAAACTAGCTTTTAGTTTTTGGAATAGTTCAAGGCGAATTCAACTAGAAGTTTTCGAGTTGCATTGCTACTGTTTACGGTTCGATATATCAACCATTCCTAACAAAACACTTACAAATCAAAACGAATTGGTTCGAACTGTCAAAAGCAGATGGCGTTTCGACACAACCTGTATTTGAATTCGCCTTGGAATAGGTTATGTGGCAAAGTAGTTATTTGACAATAGATTTCGTTAGTGCCCATTTACATTATATTGTTTTTTCGCCGCAACTTTTGTTGGTTCTTCTTTAAAATTGCTTTTGCGTTTACATTATGCAATTTTTATCGCAGCAACTTTTTCCGTGCGACCTAAATAAATTAAATACATTTTTCGTCAAATGAGAGAACAATGAGCAAACGAAGCGAGTGAAACGAATCCAATAGTACATTTGCCATAAAGTAGGAATCGCAGCGTCAAAAATCGCACAATGTAAACGGGAACTTAGAAACGTAAAGCCTGACGACCAACAAGTTGATAGTTAGTGTGGCGCTTATGAGAACGATAATAAGTGACTGGTTGTCGCTCACTTAAGTTGTCGATCTACATCGGGGGCCAGGCTTTTAATGTGACTCTGGCTGTGATTTTGTCAATGATTACCATAGTGACTTTTGCTTTGGCTCTAACTACTTAGCCATTTGATTTTACTTTGTCTATCAACTATATTAAGCCAATGACTTTGAACATATTTTTTCAAATATTAAATATCATCTCAGTGTATTACACACATTTGCTTTCAAGTATATTCCAAAAATAAATAATTTTATTTTTGTAAGCCAAATTATTGAAAATGATGTAAACAATCATTGTTTACATTATATATGCGAAAAACGTTTAACTTTTCCTCACACATCATTTGAATATTAATGAGCGAAAAATAAATTAACTTAATTCCAACGCTGGTAATTCTAGTACTGTTTCTACTCCTGGCTCTTCTTCATATTCTACTTGTCTTTTTTTTTTTTTGATATGTGAATGCGTAAATATTCTTATTAATAATATGCAACATGAACAACAGCAAAAATAACAATAATAAAAAAGCAATTAAAATGTCTAAATGTGGATTTTGTTGTGATGGTAGGTAAAGAAATGTTGGCAAGCCATCAGAAATAATGTCATACTTAACAGCTCAAATAATTGACAGACAGTTGGATGGACAGACGTACGGGTGGACTGACGGATAGTCTGATAAGCCAAAAGTTACTTACCTTTTGGTATTGTGGTGACATGATAGTAATACGTTTTGTATTTCGGCTGCACCTTATACAAGTCGGAGACATAAAAATTGCCCGTAAAATCTTCACAAGTATCGTTACGTCCCTCACAAATGCCACATTTATCTAGAAAATGTAGAAGAACATTAGAGTTCATAAAAAACAAATTAGCAAAAAGTCATCAAAATTGTATAGCAATTTAAAATTTCTTAATGCAAGAGTGTATTTTACATTTCGTTTTTAATGGCCGGCCACAAGTTTTTTTTTGCTTAAAATTTATTTTCTTTTTGAACTTTTTTTATCTTTGAAAATTTGTTTTTTTTTTTTGAGTGACATTGACTTATTTGTCATCATATCTTGATTTAAACATTTAGAAGATATTATTATCGCCATCATCTTCATGCTGTTCATTATTATCATCGTCATCATCATCTTCATAAATCATTTGCCACAACTTTGTATGTATGATTCATTTTATTTAAATTGTTTTTTTTTTAGTATTCCATGTGTTCTTATGTTGAGTTTTTTTAAAAACTTTGTGTTTTTTTTTTTGTTGCAAATAGACAAATTTGTTTGCTCACTCACCTAATTTTGCTATAGAATTTAGTTCGTTGTCACAACCAGCCGGCCGGCAAATACCATTGACACATTTGTCAAAACTGTCAAACGAGCATGTGGTACCATCGATGACTTTTTCGGAGAGACGAAAATAGACAGCGTTACCTTCAACACGACAATATAAATTGCATTTATCATTGGATGACACTGAAATGACACAGGGATATAAGGAAATTATGTTAGAAATGTGTTCAGATTTATTAACATTGACAATAATTACGATATGACAATGACCCAAAAATATTTTAAATAAATATGTACATAACTATTATTTATCATAAAAACCTTATTGAAGAACAAAAATTTTAAGTTAACAAAAAATAGGAGAAAATCAGTAACAATGACAGTGACTATGACCATGACTTTGACACACATAATGACTACTACTATCACAATGACTCTTGTTATTACTCCGATAAAGTTAGTTGCTGTAAAGTTTATTTAATTATGACAATGACCGTAGCGATGACAAATACAATAAGCATGATAAGGACTGTGATACTGACTATTACAGTGACTAAGATAATTATTATGACAACTACTATGACAATGACCATCACAAAAACACACTATAAAAATGATTACTAGGACAAAGACGTTAACTATCACAATCCCAACAAACACGAAGTTAAACCTTTGACATGAAATGACTTTATCATTCGATATCAAGCACAATTCTCAAACCTTTTTCAATTGTTTGATTTCAGCAATTCAATTCAAATTGATAATGATTTGAATATAAACATTTGACAAGCAATGTTTTATCAAATTTATTTTAAATTGCTAGTGTTATTCCCAAATCAAAAATTAACTTGGCAACACAAAGCGAAAAATTAATGTAAGCATATAAAAATGGCGATTAAAGTTCAATGTTAAAATTAAGAAAAATACATATAAACTTTATATTATCGATATACCTAAATACAATTAATTAAAAAAGATTGATGTTTGACTATAGACGGACAGCCGTGGCAGTGGTGGAAAGGGTAAAGTTTCAAAGAACTCTGATGACGAGCATGTGGTTATTCTCGAAACATGTTAATTCGTCCTGCGTTCAATCCCTTGTTTTGCCACGAATAAAAATTATCGAAAAAAATTTTAATCAATTTCATGTTGTAAAATTCCTTCCTTCATTATAATAATTTAATGAAAATTAAATTTGATGAACTTGAGCCTGATTTAATATAAAATCAAATTTTGGTTAAGAACCATAAACAGATCGAGAAAGAAACTAGATAATTCTTTATATTATAAAGTGAAGTGAATTCGCTTTTTAAACCTTAATTTCTTGTGAAAAAATTTATTCCATGTGAATAAAAAGTTAAGTCCAATGAGTAAGAATGCGACTTATAAAAATAAAACGAGAAATTGAAGAAATTATAAGTTTACTGAACAACGCGGTACTACGCAGAGCCATGGCAATCCTCAAAATAAAAAGGAGCCTTGTATTTTGCCTTTCCAAAAATTAAATCTAAGTAAATAATAAATTTTAATTAGTTTTCATTTATGTTCCACATTGTATTTTATACAATCAACATTTAAAAAACATTTGAGAATAACGTTTGAAAGCAATTTGAAAATAAATGCATTTCTCGGTTTGAAAATAATTTCCTCTTTATGTTGAGATTGCTATGATTTTCAAATGATTTTCGAAAATTTTCAACGGGTTGTCGTTTTTCGAAAAGGTTTGTTTCATTTCAAATAATTTTCATTTTAAATAAAACCTACGTGTTTGTTAGGATAACTATAAAAATGACTAAAATAATGACGACGACAATTAGTTTGACTGTGATTTTAACTATGACTATCTAAGCTACCTAAATAAGAGCGGCAAGTGTCTGTTTAATGTCAAAACTTTTAATTTTCACACAGTTTGTACGAAATAAACCTTTAGAACGCGAATTTAACACCCCCGGCTGGAAAATCTTATTTGATAAATGGCTTGGTCGTTTTATTTTAATGAAAATGTATTGGCAATAGAATAGAAAAGAAAAAACGCTTGCCGCTCTTGTTTAGGTAGCTCAGTATGGCTTCGACAATGTCTACGACTACTCGTGTTTTTTACTAAGAGTTTTCTGCAGCACGATTCACTATTTTCGGAAAATAAGTCTGGAAAATCAAAGCAGCCATATGTGCATAATATATATTAGTTTTGCAAGGTACTTCAGCTTTGTTTTCTGTTGTCAAACTACATATTTTTAAAGCTTGTCTGTTAATAATGGATGAAAAAAGACGATCAATTAGAATTAAATTTTACAACCACAAACTTTGTATAAAAAATTTAAACCATTGGAAACTCACTTCAAGTTTGTCTGGACAACCAAGGCGAATTCATTACAGGTTATCTCGGTACTACAACAATTACAACTCGTTCAAAAACCACAAGCAGTTTGTTTTTGTAAAATCATTATACAATGTCAAAAACATAAAAGAAATAAAAAAGGAACAAAGATAATAAACAAAGTTTTGTCATCTAACAATGATAAAGCTGATAAAAAATCATTAGCAGGGCTCTTAAGACTAACTGTAATGAATTCGCCTTGCCGGACAACATGTA
Source organism: Pollenia griseotomentosa (assembly GCA_963931875.1). Classification (NCBI taxonomy): domain Eukaryota; kingdom Metazoa; phylum Arthropoda; class Insecta; order Diptera; family Polleniidae; genus Pollenia; species Pollenia griseotomentosa. Next base: position 189,261,162 of record OZ007560.1, read on the forward strand.
AAAATAAACCAATTCAAGCTGCGAGTTTTTCGTAAAAAATATTTTCTTTCTTTCTCTCAAAAACAGAGACGTTAAAAAACATCTACAAATTGTTTGTCTGGACAACACGATTGAATCGACCTAAAGAACTTAAGGGCAAAATAAATCACATAAATGGCTTGGCAAATACACACTTTGGGGCCTGTTTGTCGATAACGAATGAAGACTTGGTTCGCTTAAATTACATTTAAAACAAAAACAAATTACAGTAGTTTTGACTTAACTGCCTTTTATTTACGTGCACTTTTGACTTAACTGCACAAAATTGATAATTTTTGGCAATATTCTTTATAATCCCATACAAATTCCTTTTTTAAGTGCACTTTCTTTACCTGCACATTTAAGATAAGTGCCCAAAATTTTTGGCATTTTAAAATTATTTTCATACAAAAAATCCAAGTTAGCTGCACTTTGACTTAACTGCCCAAAATACATATTTTCTGTAATTATTCTTCAAAATCCTTCTTTACGTGCATTTTGTATACCTGCACATTTTTCATATTTTTGGGCAGCTTTAAAATATTTTTATACCTAGGTATAAAACATCAAAGTTAGCTGCACACATGAAAAAATATGGTGGCCACTTTTTCACATAAATATCCAATTTTAGCTGTTTATAAAAACAAAAATCGCAAACAAGTCAAGTTGTTTGCATGTACCTACATTTATGCATATGGGTTGTGGTTACAGCAACTTTACCATGAGGCCTGGAACAGAATAAAGTAGTTGTAGTAGTATTTGAAGCTGACAAATGCTCTGTAGCGCAACAAAGTTCAAAATTTCGATTTTTGTGCTTCAATGGCAACGACTACTACAACTACATATTCTGTTGACACTACTTTGAAACTGCCGTTTTTAAATTTTGACAGCTTGCAGCGCTATTCTTAACGTTGTACTACAGCGACTTTTCTGTCCCACACTTTATTGTTACCAATTTGGCTTTCTCGTTCCGTATAAAAATGCATAAGAAATGACTACAGGTAGTTTTAACGTAATTGTTATTATCAATTTATTAATAAAAACGTTGTTACTCCTCTTTCAAACACTTTACTTTAGCTGCACTTTTATGCAGGTAACCACAATTGCGTAGCTGCACATTAAGGCAGCTAAAAACATTTAAGATAGCTGCATTTTTGATTTACCTGCACAAAAAATCGTGCAAAGGAGATTGTGCAGCTAAGTCAAAATTACTGTATAAAATATGGTTTTTGTTTTACATGTTAGTTAAGCGAACAAAGTCTTCATTCGTTTCTTCATTTTCTTCATCATTCAAAGTCTTCATTTGTTTCTGTTAATGTTTGCTTGCTATTTGCCAAAAACAGAGGAGAAATATAAAAGAAAGGCAAAAAATTTGGAGTAAAGAGTGGTTTAACCAACGAGCTGTTTTGAGGCAAACATTTCTGCTTAAATAATTAGAGTTTACGGCTAGAAATGATTTTAATGCTTCTTTTTTTACATCTTCACTCAGCAAAGATTTCACTGATATGATTTTCTTGTCCAAACAGCAACACCCCAATTGACAACAAAATTTAAAATTTTGACATGTTTGCCAAGCCGTTTGTGTGGTTTATTTTGCCCTTAGTCGCATTGCCGTAGCCGTAGTCAAATTTCTTGTTAAACTGAACTAAGTTCGACAATGACTTTGGCACTTAAAACAATGACAATTATTATTAATATATGACTATGACATAAAAGAACAACAACAACAATGAGTATGACATTATTTTAACTAAGATTTGGGGAACTTTAGAAGAAAGAGAAACGAATGGGTCGATTATGGACAGCAACATAACTGGGGTCTAGTTCTGGCAGTCGCGATCGAGTACTTTCTCGATTCGAAAGCAATTTTATTTCTAATTCTTTCAGTCGATACTGAACGAATCGAAACTATTTTTTAGTATTGTGAAACTCAAATTAATGCTTTACAACACTGAAAAAATAATTCCGATTTGTTCAGTATTGACTGAAATAATTAGATAATAAATTGCTTTCAAATCGAGAAAGAAATCGATCGCGACTGCCAGAATCAGGCACCTGAATTTGAGTTGCCAGCAGGAAAATCAGGCAACGCCGCTCATGTCAAAAAATACAAAATGTTTATTTATTTTATATTTAAACAATAGGCAACTCAACTTCAGTTCAGACGTCATCCGTAATCAGGATAAGCATAGGGAATTTAAAAAAAAAAAGGCAGATACAATGCCGAAAAAAGGCAACCTTCTATACAGACTTATGTAAATACATAAGTACAAACCTGCATACTAACTTATATGCAAAATTCTTAATAATACTATTTTTTTATAACTGATTCAAAGAATCGTGCATAATATTTAATCAGAAAACTCCGATCTAATAAATGCCTTTCTAAAAAAGTATCAAAAGTTTTATAATTTCCAAATTAATAAATAAAATATCAGGCAATTCTAAGTTGGCAATGACTATGAAATGATAGATGGCTTTAAAAATGATAGCGATGTAAATAATTGTGAATGTGAAAATGATATGACTTGGATTAGATAAAACCGTTTCCCATTTTAAATCAAAAACTTAAATATTAACAACACCATTGCCCTTACTTACATCCATATTTAGGTATCCACTTCGTATGCGGTCCTATACCGCTAATGCCAAAATCTCTGCCATTCATTTGGTAACACTGTTGCTCTCTGGCGTCCATAGAACCCGGCGGGCAATTATAGGTATTACACGAGCGATATTTTTTTCTGGCACCCGAACAGTATTTACCGCCATTCTTCGGCAACGGACTATTGCACTCACGGCGACTCTCCTGCACACCACCACCACATGTCAAACTACATTGGCTCCACGGACTCCAGGGTGCCCAGCCACCGTTAATCACTTTACGAATATGACCTTCACGCGGCAAACATTCACCCTTTTGACACCAATAGAAATTGTTATTACAGGGCGTACCATCGGCCCAGGGTAAATTACTGGAACGACAAGCTGAGTTCGAATCGTACGTTTTGCACCACAAACGTTTGCAATCGCCCTCGATGTGACAGTAACGTGACTGATTGCCGTGTATAAGCTTGCATTGATGGTCGAGTGAGTAGATTTCACCGGGTAACCGGGTATTGTCATTGCGTATGAATTTGGTGGGTGTATCCTCGAGGCAGGTGACATCTTCTTTTCTGTGGGAAAAAAAAAATAAATTTAGTTGAATTTGTGAAATGATTACAGCGTTTAGAGATCAAATATTAACAAACTTACTCTAAAAATTCAGAAACATAATGTCGCGAACAATCTGACCAAGACCAAGGATGTATATCGTCGCCCATTACACTAGACATTATATGAAGTTTTCTCTTTAAGCCGGGCTTATTAAATTGTTTGCAACGATCATCGTCATCATGAGGCATATTTAAGCTTAAAAGGTAAAAAAATCATTTAATTCATTAAAATCGTCATTTTATCAGACTAATGAAGTACAGTTATTTCCGCTTAATTGAGTTTCTAAAAATGCACGACTTTTGACGCAATTAAACGGGAAACTCAATTAAGCGGTACTCGATTCATTGAATCGCCGACGCAATTAAGATAGAAAATAAAAATCATATCTTTTTTTATTAAGTAAAAAAATTATTTAGGTTTATTAAAACAAAAAAAAAAAAAAAACATCAGGTACGTTCTGTGGACAAAAACAAAAAAACACATTAAGTATATGGAAACAATTAGCCGAAACATTTGCTTTTGTTTTTCGCAATGCGGTCTTATTTTGCGAAATAATTAAGGGGGTGACGCAATTAAACGGAACTCAATTTACATAGACAGTTATACTGAATAATTTCGTTCCATGATTTTTAGTGCAATAAAACGGGAAACTCAATTAAGCGGGGCTCAATCAACCGAAAACAACTGTATCTATTTAAAATAAAATGATTTTTTTAATCAAGTTACTGAAAAGTAATATGGAACTTAAAGGCCCAACCAGAATGTGAATAACGTGACTTAAGCAACTGAGCAAATACATGTAAATCATATGTGTAAAACCATATTGAACTTAAGAAAACTATGTGTTAAGTTTTATAAAACTGTCATTTACTTAAGCAAGGTGGGAAACTAATCGCTCATTCCGTACGGAATCAATGTCTTTTTATTTCCTTTTTGTTATTTTAAATGCATTTGAGAGGCTTTTTGTTTTCTTTTTGACAGTAGCTTAAGTTTGTTTATGCACATTCCGGTTGGGCCTTAACCCTAGAGCACACTAAATGTGACAAAGCACATGCGCATGTAGTACTAAGGTAATTTTGACGTCATCACACAACACACAATGGCCATTGTGGCTTTATAATCACGTCAAAATTACGTCAGAACCACATGCCCATGTCACTTTTCACATTTCGTGTACCCTACGCTTTACTTACATGTGACCCAACTCGTGCGCTATCGTGAATGCGGCTGGCAATCCGTTGTCTTGCACTATGGAGCACGATTTTCTCTTACACACTGTACCCAATTCAGCTAGACCCAGAGTGTCACATTTGGTTTCGCGTTCCTTGCGGCAAATTTGATCTCTAAAGTAAAAGTAGAAAATAAAAAATTTTTTAAATTTATTTATTCGAATAAATGTTTCGATAATATATCAAACTAATTGTTTACATATGAGGTATTGTTAGTGAAGCGGACATACCAAAAAAATATTAGGCCGAAATTCCTTTATATTTGGCTTAAGTATACCTCTAGTAGATATGAAAGTGTGTTCCAAATATTTTTTATATGATGTTTATTTGTCGAGTTATGGGGCTGCAAAAGTGTTGACGTTTTTTTGTTTATGTTTATTGACAGGGCGAACTTTTTATCGACGCACACAATGTTTTCATTTCTATCTATTCTATCTTTATATAAAACGCACAAGTCATTAAAAACTTTGACAAATTTTCTGTTTTCTTTTTAACATATTTCAACGCCACATGCGTTAACGTATTTGTGGTGACTTCCAACTATTGAAGTCGCCCGCAACCTTTACGTGTCCGCAACATTTACGTTTAATTATTAAGGCCTAAAGATGATTGAATTATCTTAGTGTGTAGTAAAGGCCTGCAAACTGAACACACATCAATCAAATGTGTGTACAAAACATTTGTGTACACCCACAATGACAAATGAAATGTGTTACTGTTCGCCACACAGTTTAAATAGTGTTGTGAGAGTACAATCATTCAATGGAATACTCTCCAGAAAATATTAGAGCAAGAATTAAAGAAAAGTATTTATCCCATAAAAATTTTCAAACATTTTATGTATGTAACTTTCTACATCTTTACTTATTTAATGTTAATTTTATAAAAGAAAATTTTACTTTTCCCCAAAGTACATATATAATTGCAGCACTCGATGCTCTTTAGCAATCGACTATCCACATTAAAAGCAAGGGTTGTCTAAATATGTATATTCCGTCCCCTGAACCACATGCAGTCTCTAAACCAAACTTATCTAAAAGTAAAAAGTACCAATTTTTTTGGTTTTACATCATAAAAGGTACCCTATATTTTAATCTGCGTCATATGCTGTCTATCTACCGAATTTGTATAAAAGAGAAAAAGTAGCAAAGTTAAAATAGTACCAGCTTTTCCTACACTGTATGTTAATGAAGGCTATAATCTGTACGGACACGTAGTTTATAAAATAGAGAAAAAGTACCATTTTTTCCCTTTAAAAGTACTAGTTTTATCCCTTTAAAAGTACCCTATATTTAAATCCTGACCATATGAATTCTGCATATCAAATTTAGCAAAAAGAGAAAAAGTACCAAAGAACCGATTTCCCTCTTAAAAAGTACGCTATATTTAAATATGGCCCACAGGCTTACGAACATCTATACATCCAAGCATCTTATTATCCAAACTTACACATTTATAATAGATTTAAGTAGGATCAAAGAAGTTTGTACCTGCATGTTCCAAACTCACATTAAAAAAATTAAGAATTTATGTATTTTTGTTCCCCATCTCACTTCTACGTGTATTTTTCATTCCCTTGTTGACTTTTGAGAGTATTTTTTATACCTGCACATACAATACAGTAAAGCATTTGTTGTTGATTCTACACGTTCACACACAGTATTTGTTTGTGACAGCGACACTATCGTATACAAGTTGAGTCTATTATTTAGAAGTCGAAAATATAGCATTAACCCTAGAGTACTAATGATCGACGTTTCGACGAGCACCTCTTCCTTTTAATTAATTTACTTTTAAATGGGTGTGCCTAACACTCTCAAATTTTGTATGCTGTTAGTAGATGATTTACTTTTGCTGTGTGTAATTGTGTTTTTTAAACTGCGTTGCTGGAACATTGCTTTTATTGGTTTTGTACTCGTCGAATCGTCGATGGTTAGTATTAACGTGACTTTTATTTTTCAACTTTGTGAGCAAATGTTGCAAATGTGTTACTTTAAACAACAGTGGCAACAATGACCAGCTAAGGAGAAAATAAAAAAAGAACACAAATGAAGTATGTGTATATCATGCCCATACGAAAAAATTTCGAATGTCAAAATCAAAATGTGATATATGCGAAAAACCCATATGCGGAGAACCCAAAGTTGAACTTTGTGACTCTGGCTCAAATTGTTATTTAAAAAAAAAAAAAAATTATTTTTTTTAAAGCCAAAAATGTCTTTTTTAAGTTTTGACTCTTTTTTAGTTTTTCAGTTTTCCTAACAATATTTTATAGGTAATTCTTTATGATCCCAAAAATATGTGCAACATAAAATAAAAAAGTTCTAAAATTAAATATTTCGTTTATCTATATGAATTAAAACAAAAATGTTTTTTTATACAAACTTATAAGGTGCCATGATGATTAAAAACATTAATTAAAAAAGTACATTTGCTTTTAAGACAAAGTTATAGGCAGTTAAAAAATACATCGTCGAATCGACGATCATTAGTTACAACGTACGTAAAATATGGTTCGTACTCTAGGGTTAAGACGTTTTGTTTGAGTGAAGATTCCCAGATCTGCTAGGCCGCTAAATAATTTTACAAAGCAGTTGATGTTTACATAATCTTTTTCAGTAATACATTTTGAAATATTTCAATTGAATTTTGTTCACCGACTGCAAAATGCCTGCCCCCGTCATAACATTCACTTGCCACAGATCTTGGCATTATTACAATACTCATAATTTATTGAGTTATTTAAATATTCAATATCATTTTAGGCCATATTTATTAATATTTACTTGTACTTGTTTTCTGTTTTTTATTTATAATGTCTTGTTTAATATTTCATAAATCCATTGAAGGTAAACTATGTCAATATTTTAAATGTACACACTGCAAATACCTATTAAATACGTTATCTTCCAACCTTTCCCCTTTCCCAGCTCCACATTTCATCACTTACCTTGTTATTAACATGGCTGTATCGTAATGATAACCACGTTTTTCCACATGCAGGCAAAATTCTTTCAATGTCTGCGATGCTGTCGTTTGTCCACCTCTTTTACGATGACGTTTAAACTCATTCAAGACCAAAATGTTCGCAACCGAAATGTGAATGGAATTGCCAATGCTGGCATCGGCAAAAATATTCGATACAATCGATATCAATGTCAGAATGTACGAAGTTAAGTCGTCTTTATGAAATTCTTTCATCGTCCGATCGACAGCCACCAAAAGTTCAATGGTGAAAATATTGTGATCGTAATCGCGTTTCTTGCGAAGTAATTTGGGCAAGAGACTCTGTTCGATTTCTTCTAAATCGAGGTCAAGTGCGGAGACAGCATGTCTGGCATTGCGTCTTGAGTGACGCCATATTTTGTGTAAAATCTCAGACGTTGCGGAGGCATTAAACGAATCGTTTGTTTGATTATTGACCGGTTGTATCAGTAGAGAGCCAAAACTTGTTTTAATGTAACCAGTCTAAATGGCAGAGTTAATGAGAAAGAGAAAATTTATAGATAAATATTAAAGAATAATTGAAATATTGCAAAAAAAAATAAAATATGTGCAGATGTATGTATGTGTTTGTAATTTAATAAATTATAGTGTAAAATATAAATATTTATGAAATTTTGTTTTGTTTTTCTTGTTTTAAAAGTTGGGTGTGTTCTTTAAATTATTATTTGATTACTTGCAGCCAAAGATTATATTTAAATAATTAATTTAATTTATGAAAGAACTTATTAAGTCTTACCATGCCATGACAGAGTGATACGGCCACGGCTGATTGATCATCTCCCTTCACATAACCTTTATAGTAACATCCTAAATAGTGTCCTCCTACAAGTTCCTCCTCTTCAGTATAATTGTTTAAAATGTTAATGACCTTTGATGTTTTTGTTTTTTTTTTGTAAAAGTTAACAGAAAGGAAACATATTATAAAATATTTAAAATGTTATCAAGTCTTAAAGTCAGTATACACTGTCGTCAACTTTTTTTAATTCTTCTAAAAATCACTCTTGCAAGTTCTTTAACTTGGGGATCACTCGATCAAGTTTTGCTTAAAATTTTGTGTTAAGTTTCAATGCATTTGCCATTTTTCACTTATTTGCTTTCAAATTCTCTTTTCAATTGTGTGTTTGAATTTACAGTCAAGAAAACAGCTGATTGCCATTTTAATGAGCAAATTTTTTGTTTGCCTTTATAAGTATTCTGCCGCCAGAATTTTTGATGATATCTTGAAAATAAATTGCTTTAAAATTGCGTCAGCCTGCGTCACAGTTTTCGATGTTTGTGAATTTTGACAAGCAGTATTTGACTTGTAGATTTCAAGGTATATTTATAGCAGGTAGCCGCGAGATTACAACAATTGTACAATAAAACAAACAACAGGGCTTTTTATTTTTGTTATGTAATACGAACTGTCAAATGGCAAAGTGGTTGATAAAAGACAAACAACTTGTTTACTTGTTTACTAAGCAACATTTGTCAGTTCGTATCACAAAACAAGCAAATAAAAAATAACCAGCTGGCTTTCCGAGACTACCTTATATAAATATTCCTTGGTAGATTTGTAACTTTTAGTTTTGAGAAACAGGGCCCAGCAGGGCTGCCAGGTACTTTTTTCCTTGTCCCCAAAAATTAAAAAAACTTTAAAAAGTTAATATTCTATTATTGTTTTTTTTTCTGACCAAATTGAAAATTTTTTTAAAAAATAGTAAAAAAAAATGTTAATAAAAAATACCCAAAAATCCCCCATAAAAATTTTTGGTAAAAAACATTATTTTATTTCGTTTGCAGCGACTGGTTTCGGGATATATTTTTTTAATCCTTTTATGCGATTCCAGTGAGGAATTACAAGCAGAACTGTTTTTGAAGACGAATAAGTCAAATAATAAGAATTTGGAGTTTGTTCCATCGGTTTCAGCCATCTTTAAAATCAACAATAAAAATACATATTTCCCAAACTTTATTATATTGTCTTTCGTATTTACTTATTTTTGGGGAAGACATATTTACTCAAATATTGTCTTTAAAAAATCCAAAATTGTATGTGTTTTCAACGGTTTTAGCTTTTTTTTTTCTTTTTTAAAACACTCACTCATGAATAATAACATAAGTTTATTAAGTACCTTTTACACACTTAACAAAAATATTAATATTAATTAGTACCCTTGACACCGTATAAGTTGTTGATAAAAGTTTTGCTACTTTTTTTATATTTTTTTACAAAACAAAGAGAAATAAGCGTAAATAATAAAAGAAGGAAAATATATTAAAAATGTGTAAAATCCCCAATACCCAAATGACTTTCTTTGTCCTTTTTGCTTGCATGAAATCCCCAACATTGGGGATAAATCCCAAGTCTAGCAGCCCTGGGGCCCATAGCTTTACTCTCTATCTCTCTCACAATTTTAGTTTTGTATTTGTAAAAACTATGCTTTTTAAATTCTCTTTATATTGAAATGGAAGTTTAGAATTTTAATTTTCTTTATAGCTTCCCAGCGCGCTGCAGCGGGAAAACTCAAAAGAACTTCTTATTTCAGGACTTATTAAAGGCCAAATTAAAACATTTTTTGATTCAATAACTATTCTTATCTAACTGCTTAAGAACGCGTTGTAAAAGGCTTCTTTCTGCTCTTTCGTATAAAAGATAAGATACACATTCCAGATTCGCCTCTTTGAGAAGCGAGTAGAGAAGGAGTAAAATTTTTTTGTATTATTTTTTTGTCTAAGCAAAAGCAAAATAATTATTTTTTTTGATCTCGTTACCATTCTAATGTATCTGCTAAAGAAGCGACAATGTGTGTAAAGCAGATAAGAGTATGGAATGGAACAAGCAAGCCTTGTATATCCTTCTAGATGGCCTCTGTACTCCTTCTTTTGGGTTGAAGCTGCGATAGACAATTTTAAATTAACTTTTGCGATTGTATGCGTTATATTAATTTTACATATGTTGTTGTTTACATTGTACTATTCTCTTAAATGTGTGTGCACACGTACGTAACAAAAGAGATAACGCGGCGCCCTTATTTTGCCTATCGCAAGCTTTAAGCCTTTGAGATAAAACTTTTGCCTTTACGTGATAAGATAATTTGATCCCCTATTATGACCCATTTACTAAAATTTTAGCATGTATTTTAAAACTTATCAAAATAAATACTTTCTTTTCATTTTGCTCCCGCAAAAATGGTGCATTAGAAGCTTTATATTTTCTAATAAACTTAACAAAATCGAATGTGAAGTTTAGAATACCTGCCTTCTAAATTCTTTTAACTTTTTTTTATTAAAAAAAAAATAGTTTTCGCAGAATGGTTTAGTACGACTCTTCGCTTATCTGTACCTTGCGTATGTCTGAAAACTTTTTCAAAGTCTTGTTGTCCAAAATGTGCTTTTTTAAGTTTATCTTACCCTAAATGTTTTTGGTGGGATAAATGAGGTATCTTGATGTAAAACTAAATGCAATTGATGGCCAAATGCATTCATAATATATTCTGGATGGGGATCCCAGATTTGACTAGATTTACTACGAAATGTCCCCGTCACACTAAATGCGGAAAAATAATCTAAATATTTGGGATGAAAAAGAAATAATTTAAAATGGAAAATGTCGAAATTACTTATAAAAATCTATAAAGAGAGAAAAAAGTTCTACTAAGGAAACCAAAGTTTTGCAGCACCCAGTCTACAACAGACATGAAATGCTTAACATTAACACTAATCTGATGTTAGTGCTTAAACAACGCTTTTATAACATTATGTTATAACAGCAAATCATGTCTATTGTAGACGGGGAGTAAAAGCCATAAAATTAATACTTATTTTTGTCATTACATACAAAATTTTAATTGCATCAATGACAATTTTAATACTTTTAATTAAATTGAAAAATTTGCAGTTACTTCAAGGAATCTTTGCAATAAATTCGGTTGCCTTAACCAAACTCATCTCTCCATAAGAATATGTAAAAGGATTCAAAATGTTTTCATCTATTTACCATTATTGTTATTATTAGGAGTATTTAAATTTCTTTTTGATTCATATAATAAATCATCGGCATTTAAACTAAAATTATGAACTTTAATCGGTGTAACAAAATCACTGGTTAATTCTTCTGGTATACTATTATTAATATCGTCAATATCATTTTCAATATCATCTAGAAGAAAATTGTAATTATATATTAAATTATCAATCAATATTTATTTAATTCCGATCCTTATCTACAACTACAACTACAACTCACCATCTTCTATAATCCAATCATCATCGCCTTCAAATGTATGATTTGTGTAAGTGGTGATTTCGGTGATGTCATATAAACGATCCTCGGACCGATCACTGTTTTCACCATCATCATGTTCGTCAGCTTTATTTCTATTATTGCTCGTACTAATACTACTCGTCGTATGTGTAGTTATCGGCTCTTTTAATGTCGTCGTCGTCGTCGTCGTCGTTGCTGCTGTTGTTATTGTCGTCCAATTTAAATGGTTATTTTGGTTTGGCAGCTCTGGTAGTGTGTGCGATTTTGACGTTGAAGTCGTCGTGTTATGTGATTCATTGACGGGCAGACAGAAAAATATAATTAAACCCAAAAATATCAAAATGCAGGTGGTGAGTATTACAAATGCATTTTGTTTCCAATGCGTCGACATGTTGCTGCATTTATTTTTATAAAACCACCATTCACAAGTTTTCTTTAAGACAAGCTGGAAAGGAGAAGAAAAAGAGGAATTTATTAATTTTATATAAAAAGATAATATCAAATTTAAAATTTTTAACTTGTAAAATTGGCACAAGTAATGTTTTACATAAAATTTTTTTTTAAATGTCAGATCTGAGAAACTAAATGGAAGTTTAGCTCCTTGTTTATCGATTACCCTATAGTTTGTATAAACCGAAACACTTCTATCGCTATTAGTAGCTTAAACTGCAGTTATAAATTAAACTTTTGTTCAACTTAAACACGTCTTATAAAAGTAAAATTTATTCGCTGCGTTAACTGCTAAAGAGCGAAAGTGAAGAGTCACTGAAAACATTTGAAAAAAACCCTGGTCAACGAATTGACAATCATTTTCGGTATCGCATTTCAAAGAAATCAGTTAAATTGAATAGAAATTCCCAAAAAACAATTAAAAAGCAATTTCTTTCTAAAATATAAAAACTAATAGATGCTAAATTATGCAATCAAAATCTTTTGTTATAACAAATACTGATTTATTAGTCTATGAATCACAGTAAAAACATTAATAGAAAATTCTGTTAAATGATAATGACTTTATAAATAATTAATAGATAAAAAGATTTCTAATCTTAGCAAGATTACATTTTTGGAATCTACTTCAAATTAAGCTTTTTTTTCAAATAAAGCGAAGAAAAAAAGACAAGAGAGTAAAATTTAATTCTAAAGCTGAAGAAAAAGTTTTAATCAAGGCATTAAGGCATTATCGGCAGGTTTGGCTCTGCAAGGCACTGTTAACAAGATATGTTCATTATGGTGAGCAAGAGAGAGAGAGAGAGAGAAAGAGCAAGACGCATTTTTAATACCAAATTTTCAAAAGTTGTTTTTATTTAGTATGTATGAGTCAAAAACGAGAAAGAAATATTTTAGTGTGCACATATGCATATTTTTTGACTCAAACATACCAAATAAAAACAACTTTTCGTTAGCTAAATATTGGTTTGCGGCATATGCAAAAAAGTCGTAGTAGAGAAAAACGACAATGAAGGTTTACATAAAGTTTTCACCACTGCTTCTGGCAAATGTTTTGAAGAAAAATGTAAATTTTTGTGAACGTTCATGAAGGAACTTAGAAGTGAGGAGTATTTTCTTACAAAAAAAAAAAAAAAAAAAAAAATTACTTTTGATAATAAACTGGCAAGTGCGCGGCATAAAAAACTACCTGGCAACATGCTTTTGCAAGTTGTTTTTTTTTTTTTTTGCATTTTGTTTTTTTTTAACCTACTTACAACTACAATTAATGTTGGAAGAATTCCAATCAATTGTAGTGGGGAATGTAAGAAGAGATAAACTCACTGTTTATTGTTGATGTTTTTGTTTAAACTTAGATATTGTTACAATTAGAGCTGTTGCTTATGATTCTTATACGCTTAACAGTTTTATTTGGTTTAATATCTTTAGTTTTTCCAAAATCTTTATGGATGAAGTTTCCTAATGATCTGGCCTAAGCAACCAGTGAAATGCGCATAGGAATAGCTTATCCCATCAACAATAAATTTCAAGTGTTTTTATCAAGAATAAAAACTCGGAATTAAGCACGAATAACAAAATCTTTTAAATTAAAATTTTGTATTCCTAAAAATTACTTTTGATAAGTGAAAATTATTGTTTTGTGCCGCATACGCCACTTTTCTAAATTTGTTTCCAAAAAGTAGCTTTTTGTACTGCATTCGTATACATACTGCTGTGTATTGAGTTGTTGACTTTTTATTTTGCTTTTGGTTTTACTGCTTTTTTATGGCAATGAAGCAAAGCAAGAGTAAAATTTATTTTCATTTTATTTGGCTTTCGCTTTAACTACTTGTTTTTCTTAAGGCAATGAAGCAAAGCAAGAGTGAAATTTATTTTGTACGTTTATGTATGAGAAATTTGGAGCATTCGCCAAACAGTGGCATGTAGAGCAAAACAATACATAATAAGCTTTAAAATAGTTGTTATGGGTTAAATAAATTAAATGCATAATACCTCAAAAACCATTGAAAATTTCATGAAACAGGTTTTGGATACAGAAAGGGCCTATTTTTATTGTATATACTCCATTGCTAACTCATTTTTTTTAAAAGGTCGGTAGGTCAAACAATAATGAGGGAAGATTTGTATGTACATATGTAGATTCATCTTTGAACTGAAGTACAAATAAAATAGTAATTTTAATACATAATAATTCTAGCTTTTCTAGCTTTGGTTAATTTTTTTACATTTTGGTTACAAATTTTGTTTCGGTTGTGGCCATGCTGTTCTCCCTTAATGTAAATTATACAATGTAAAATGAATGTTGAAAAAATTGCGTTTTGTTGTGATTTTTATGGTTTTTTTTGTTGTTGTAATAAGAGCAAACACACACGCATATGTTTATAGGGCACTTCCAGCGTTTACTATTTTGTTACTAGAGCTAGTTGCGCTTAAAGCTTCGTTCACAATCAAAAAACCATTTTCACTTGGTGTTCATAATAGAGCAACAATTTCTTTTGTTACCACACAAATTTTGCATTAAGAAACCGTTTGCAAATTTTAGCCACAACAATATTATGCATTTATTATTATTTTTTACAACATTATGTTAAAATTTTCATTCAAAACTAAATAAAATTATTTTAAACGTCAGAAACAATTTCATAAAAATTGTTGCTGAAGTTCTAGTTGACTTAATTTTTTAAAAAAACTTTATTTACATTTAGGTTTTTAAAATGAAAGGAAAATAAATGAATTACGTTGGGAAGAAATAAGATGGAAGAAAAACGAAATTGTTGCTCTGATTGTGAACAAAGCTTTACAGCAAAATATAAAAAAGTTAATTTTTACATATAATATTTTTTGAGAAAAAATTTTAATTACTTACAAAAATTTACTTTCCGCTGGAAATGCTCATAAACATTAACATATCAATACAGAGGAGTAAAGTCCCAACCATAATGTGCTTAAGTTGGCTTAAGCAAATGTGCGAATACATGTAAATTGTATGAGGCAAACCATATTGAACTTAAGGAAACTTTTTGCTAAGTTTATTGAAACTGTCATTTGCTTAAGCAAGGTGCGAATCTAATCGCACATTCCGTACGGAATCAAATGTTTTTTTATTTTGTTTTTATACTCTTCACCACAGGTGGTGAATAGGGTATATATAAGTTTGTCATTCCGTTTGTAATTTCTATAATATTGATGTTAGACCCTATAAAGTATTTATATTCTGGGTCCTTATGAGGAGCGAAGTTGATTTAACGATGTCCGTCTGTCCGTTGAAATGGATTTTCCGAAGACCCCATATATAATGGGGGCCAGGTTATTATACATTTATGTCACATATGGTCCGGAATTGTTTGCTATTGAAATTCAGCAAGATCGGCCCACAAATGGCTGAGATATGAGTAACAAACCACGACTGCCTCAAATTTTTTCCTTAAAATGTCCAATTGGACGTGACATTACCATACCAACACTGTATTATCAAAACGACATAAACATACCATACAAAACAATTCAATTTTGGTTTTTACGGTAATACAGTGGCTATGTTAGTAATGTGTTTTTTTATGTTGTTTATTTTATACCCTTCACTACAAGTGGTGGATTTTATTTGTAATGTCCCTACAGATAATATTGGACTACGTGGTCCAATCTACTGTAATATGGACCATGTTACAAGAAATTAACATGCAGTGCTGCCAACAATTGCATGATGTACACTTTTCTATAGTTTACAGTATTACACATTGGTAGCCCTGATGGTGTCCATTATTAATTGTTTATTTAATAGTAAAAGTTTGTGAAATTTGTGAAAAATGTTAAACAAATACAAAATACCAAGTAAATATATTTAATAATAGCAATAATAGACATAAAAGGCGATTAGTAAAAACTTAAAAAGGCTTAAACTACCACTTTAGTGTACTCCATACTGTAGTGACATGGAGTACTTTTAAAACTAACCCACTTTAGTACTCCATGGAGTAGTTTACGGAATACTTCGGTGGGTTATATGGTCCGCTCCTAGGACATCGTAATGTTAAATGGACCACCTTTTACCCATATATTTGGAGTAGTTTTAGAGTACTCCTACTCCTTTATGGACTACTCTTTACATGCATGTATGGACTAGTCTCACTATCTACAGGGGTGTTTAATTTTACGCATCCACATACACATTAATGCATGTATATGATATGCCGCTCAAATAAAGAAACAAACTCATAGACTCAATATATTTTAATTTAACGCTTCTTCAGTAAAATCATTCGTAGCCGAGTTTTTAAGTTCTCTCCTGAGACTGATAATATTGCCAGTTTTATACCCAAAAATAATTTTTTTTTAATTTTTTTTATTTAATTTTTTTTATGTTCTAAAAAACGATTTTAAGATTATAAAACGAATTTCAAACATCAAAAAACATTTGGCAAAAGAGAAAACAGGCTTAAGCTACGGTCACACTTATTAAATATTTGATCAAATCAGCGTAACCCCTACTTTTGCTAATAGTTAGTGAGATTTAAATGGTCTTAATATTACAAAATAAACTAATTATACTACTAGACATAGCAAAAAACAGTTTTTTGTAAGATGTGATATTTTAATTAAAATAAATATTGATATTAAGCGAAATGATTTTTTAGTTTGGTTGTTGGTCCCGTTTTTTTCGTCAAATATTTGATAAGTCTGACCGTAGCTTTAGGTACATGAATAAATTTTTTGTTTTTTTTATATTCTTCGGCGTGGCTCAATTAATATTTATTTATACCTATCTAAAGAACGTTATTTATGTATATAACTTTATGTTCTTATCTCATCATGGTGAAGGGTGTATAAGATTCGGCATAGCCGAATATAGCACTCTTACTTGTTTTAAATACATTTGAGAGATTTTCTGTTAATTTTTGACAGTAGGTTAGGCAAGGCTATGCATATTATGGTTGGGCCTTAAATGTTTTGTTGGTGGTCCATTATGAAAAGTACTCATCATATTTACCATTAATTGAGTGTCGGCTTTTTACAATTGCTTTTCGTTCTCGTTGTAATTTTCACTGGTCATTAACTTTTACTCCCAATAGGTAGTGCATATTCACACCTTCACGTAATTACACGCACTTTTATGTCTATATATAGATATGTAGGTTTGTGTGTTTGTTTGTTTATTATAATAACATCATCTAATTAACTATTAATTGCTAACATTTAACACGTTTTTTAGTAAGTGTGTGTGTGTGTGTGTGTATGCTCTTGTTTTGATTTTGTTAACTGACATTGTTGTTGTTTAACGAGGTAATTATAATTAAAGAAAAGGCGCGCGAAATTTCAAACGAAAACATCATTCAAGCAGGGGATTTCTTACTATGGGAATTTTGTTTACGCATTTCAAATAGCGGTTTTTTGTTTTACTTGTTTTACTGTTAAATTGAAAAGACCCGTGGGGTGTTAAGGAAGTGTAGAAAACAATTTCTAATTGGTTTTTAATTACAGTGTGATAATTATTAAATTTTCTGAATGTTGCTTGATTTGGTTTCTCTATTGGTTGTTTATTATGGGTTGTCAATTTTTCTTTCTTTCGTTTTTTTTATAAAGAAATAAACAAATACCCTGAAATCATTTTCAAATTGTATAATTATATATAATTATGAAAATTTTCAACACTCTTGTGATGTTAAATTATACTGAGAACATATTTATTAATTGCTAAGAAAATGTTTGATAATTTCTTTTTTAGGTATTAGAAATTTATATCATAAAATAATAAATGTTTCTTTTAAGTTAAAATAAGCCAAAGGTGTTAAAAAATGATGGTAAAGTTTGATATTGTATTCTGTGTAAAAAATACCTATATGTATATATTGGGTAATTTTTTAAGAGCTATAGGAAAGTTTAAAAAAAAACACATAAAATTCAGAAAAATGCATGAAATCTTTATATGAATCGATAGTACGGTCTATATAATTTAATGTTTGAAGATTATTTCATGCAAATGTTGACCGTGACTGCGCCTCAAATGGTCCATCCGCTTAGTCCAATTTTGGCATACTCTTTCCAACGTTTCGGCCGGTATCTCATGAATAAATGCTTCAATGTTGTCTTCCAATGCGTCAATTGAAGCGGGCATGTGTGTATAGACATGAGCTTTAACATAGCCCCACAAAAAATAGTCTAAAGGCGTTAAATCGCACGATCTAGGCGGCCAATTGACCGGTCCTGAACGTGAAATAAAATGTTCACCGAACTCGCCTCTCAATAAGTCCATTGTTTAGCGTGCTGTGTGGCATGTGGCACCGTCTTGTTGAAACCACATGTCATGCAAGTCAAGCTCTTGCATTTTGGGCAAAAAAAAGTTGGATATCATCTCACGGTAGCGCTTACCATTCACAGTTACGTTACGATTCGCATCATCTTTGAAGAAGTACGGTCCAATGATGCCACCAGCCCATAAACCGCACCAAACTGTGACTTTTTCTGGATGCATTGGTAGCTCTTGCAATGCTTCTGGCTGATCTTCACTCCAAAATCGACAATTCTGCTTATTAACGTACCCATTGAGCCAAAAATGAGCTTCGTCGCTGAACACAATTTTTCGATAAAAAAGTGGATCGCAGTTTGATAATAAAATTCAATAACTTGCAAGCGTTGTTCGATTGTAAGACGATTCATGGTTAAATTATAGAATAAACTGAAGATGTTTGACAGTGAAACAAAACACGAAACGTGCGTCAGCTGTTTAAACCAGTGTTGCCAAAAAGATAATAGCTAAAAAATCACCCATACATATATAAAAAGGCCAATGTCAAAATATTCACTTTTGAGAAAATTGGAATTGAAGGCTTTACAAAAGGTTTTACAAAGGTTTTTCATAGTGACATTGGCCAGCATTTTATTTATGAAGCTGTTCTGGGTTAAGTATGACTTTAGCTGTTTTACCATAATGAAAGAGAGCAAGAAAACAAATCTAATGCAATGATTAACTCAAAAGAGCAAAAAAGTGACATTGGCCCTTTTAGCTCCAAGCCACAGATTTATAGCAAGAGATTTTACACAGCGGTAAAAGCAACAACAATCTATGTAAAATCTTGTTGGAAATTCTTCTCTGTAAGGAAATGTTAATACCAAAATAAGATTTGCCGTAAGTATTCCAATAATAATTATTATACTATTATAATAGTATCAATATGTTTTACAATTTTATAAAAAACCTTTTTTTAAATATTGGAAATACTATTGACAAAATTATAGGCCTTGATTAGGACCCATTTTATAAATGTAATCTATTTTACATCTCGAGTGTTTTTTAAACCAAATTTCCTAAGGACAAGTTCTCGATTGATCATAGATGTTTTAAATGATCTAGTCGCTACAAGTTACAGTTATTCACCACCAGTGCAAAGGGTACATGTGTACCCTACAAAGTATATGTATATACATATTCTGGGTCCTTATGACTATCGAGGTTGATTGAACCATGTCCCTATGTCGGATTGTATGCATTCCGTTTGTAATTTTTACAATATTGACGTAAGACAATTCAGCGATCAAAAATCACTCTTTTATTGACAAAAAACCAAGGAACGCAACTACAAGTGTTTTTATTTTATATATGCAAAACGACGTAATTACTATTTTTTTTTTTTTTTTAAATATAATGAAATGGTTTTCTTTGAAAATTGTTTGAACAATTCCATGGAAGACTTTCCATGCATGTTTTTCTGACTTGTTTATAGTTTTCATTTTACAAAGTTTTTTGCTTCTCCTGTTAAATAATAAATTTGTTAGTTACGCCTTTTTGCATTTAAGCTAACGATATATATTCTGGATCCTAATAAGTGGCAAAGGTGATTTAACGATGTCCGTCTGTCTGCCCGTTAAAATGTGTTTTGCGAAGATCCCAGATGTGATGGTGACTTGGTAATTATATATTTATGTCATATAGTCTGGAATTGGTTGCTACACCCAGAGAGAAAACATGATTAATGAGTGGTCACTACGACCACTTTTGTTCATATTTGCCTAATATGTTTACCCCAATAAATTTATTATAGTCCTAATATAACTTGAAAAAGTATGTTTTGTCCTTAACATTTTTAAATTCACTATAATAATATTGTATGGTGTCTTACACCTAAAAAGTTACTCTGACCTAGCTAAACATATTAAATTATATGAAATGTTTGCTGCTATAATATATTTATTTTTAACTATACAATTAAAATCATAATATAAGTTGCACACAAAAGTTATGTTTAGTACCATAATTTTTGTTTGCTTTAAAACACATTATCTAAATGAGCCAATATTTATTGTCAAAACAAACAATGTGCCTTTATAAATAAAATAAAATTTTCTCACAGGTTATTATCCGTCCGTGAGCGTCAGTTTATCGAGACAAAGGAACAAAGTAATTAAAATGTTTTTCGGCGAAAAAAATGCAATGATGAAGTTATTATACGTTCTTAAGTGCACAGAGAAAATAATTAACCCTAGAGTACTAATGATCGACGTTTCGACGAGCATCGCTTCCTTTTAATTAATTTACTTTTAAATGGGTGTGCCTAACACTCTCAAATTTTGTATGCTGTTAGTAGGTGATTTCCTTTTGCTGTGTGTAATTGTGTTTTTTAAACTGCGTTGCTGGAACATTGCTTTTATTGGTTTTGTACTCGTCGAATCGTCGATGGTTAGTATTAACGTGACTTTTATTTTTCAACTTTGTGAGCAAATGTTGCAAATGTGTTACTTTAAACAACAGTGGCAACAATGACCAGCTAAGGAGAAAATAAAAAAAGAACACAAATGAAGTATGTGTAGATCATGCCCATAAGGAAAAATGACGAATGTCAAAATCAAAATGTGATATATGCGAAAAACCCATATGCGGAGAACACAAAGTTGAACTTTGTGACTCTGGCTCAAATTGTTATTTAAAAAAAAAAAATTTTATTTGTTTTAAAGCTAAAAATGTATTTTTTAAGTTTTCACTCTTTTTTAGTTTTTCAGTTTTCCTAACAATATTTTATAGGTAATTCTTTATGATCCCAAAAATATGTGCAACATAAAATAAAAAAGTTCTAAAATTAAATATTTCGTTTATCTATATGAATTAAAACAAAAATTTTTTTTTTATATAAACTTATAAGGTGCCATGATGATTAAAAACATTAATTGAAAAAGTATATTTGCTTTTAAGCCAAAGTTATAGGCAGTTAAAAAATACATCGTCGAATCGACGATCATTAGTTACAACGTACGTAAAATATGGTTCGTACTCTAGGGTTAAAAAAGTGTTATTGCATGCCAAAGTAAAGCAGCATTGAATTTTTAAAAAGATGTCATCAAGGCAAGCATATGCAGATTTTATTGGATATATTAGTACCATAAAACAAAATATAAAATTTATATATTAAAACACACACACACACGTATTTATTTAATTTGAAATATAATACAAAGTATACATATGAACGTAAATTTATTAATAAAAAATACATTTTTGAAATAAAATTTTATATGGTTTTATTGTGAAAGACATATAACATGTTGGAATATACATGTTGCATGGTGGTGGGAAATAAAGAAACATGGTTTAAAAGATCGCTTGCGTTTTTCTTCTAAACATAATAATATGTTTGAGACAATAACAAGCTATTTACATTGTGTCTGAACATATATTGGTTTTTACGACGTGTTTGACACAATCATCACCACAAACACTAATGATAGTTTGCGATTGTGGTTCCATCAACCATGTTTTTTATTTGCGTGTACTAAAATTTAGCCTGATCGGTTCAATATTAATCGGTAATATTCTAATATTACCTAAAAATCCCTTGTTGTTGTTATTTTTTTTATTCTACTTTTATGTTCAAAGAAAAAATTCTCCAAAATTTTTCACCAATTAAAGCATTAATCAAAAACATAATCAGTTTTAATTAAAAATTTAATCAAGTGAATTAAACTTTTAATCAAGTGAATAAACGTTTAATAAATACTATTAACTGGTTTAATTGATACTATTAATTTTTTTACTGGTGCAAATTTAACTAACTTTTTAATTAATATCGCAAATTTTTTAATTGAAATCAATTTTTATTTTTTTCTGTGTTTATTTGGAGAACGGCAAGAGCCAAAGTTTCCAAATTAGGTACAAGTATCTTGGTTATCAATTCACAACATCCGACAAATTGTGGGCCGTGTAGAACAAGTGGGCGTGGCACAAAGTTGAATTTTTTATTTTTAAAGAACCTTGGTGGATGGTATATAAGATTCGGCATATCCGAATATAGCACTCTTACTTGTGTTTTATTTGAATTGAATTGAATTGTTAAATTTCTTTTGGCATTTTTTACACATAACAAGCACATACATGATTTGCCATGCTTTCTACTGGGTTTTATTAAAAATATGTGATATACATTGTAAAGGGTGGTTAAATTTCCAGGGCCGATGTTGATTTTGAATAAAACACAAACTATTTAGGAAATTATTGTAATTTTATTTTATTATGATATATTGGTATTACTCAATTATGTATGGAACAAAATATCGGCCAAATAGGCGCCGCGACCACGGCGGCACACCTCCATCCGATGGTCCAAATTTTCGATGACCCTGAGGCATAATGCAGGTTCTATGCCGTTAATGTTCCGAATTATCTCATCCTTTAGCTCTTGAATTGTTGCTGGCTTATCGACGTACACCTTTTCTTTCAAATAACCCCAAAGAAAAAAGTCCAACGGTGAATTTGTTGCGCAAAAGAGCCATTGTTTCGTTAGCTGTGTGGCAAGTGGAACCGTCCTGCTGAAATCACATATCGTCCACATCCATATCTTCCAATTCGGGCCATAAAAAGTTCGTTATCATCTCACGATAGCGAACACCATTCACAGTAACTGCCTGACCGGCCTCATTTTGGAAAAAATACGGCCCGATGATGCCGCCAGCCCATAAACCGCACCAAACAGTCACTCTTTGTGGGTGCATTGGTTTTTCGACAATCACTCTTGGATTATTATTCGCCCAAATGCGGAAATTCTGCTTATCGACAAATCCACTGAGGTGAAAATGTGCCTCATCACTGAAGATGATTTTCTTCGAAATTTATCATCCATTTTCATAATAAGTCTGGATAACTTTAACACGTTGTTGGATTGTGTATCTCTCCATGGTTCAAATTGAGTAAGTCTGAAATAGAGAAATGTCAAATAAAATTCGGAAAAAAACTTGGCGTTTAGGTGTGGTTTACATTCAACATCGGCCCTTACAATTTAACCACCCTTTATATACATTTATTTCTATAAATTTCTGTTATCGCATCATGGTGGAGGGTATATAAAATTCGGCATAATTGAATATAGAACTTTTCCTTTTTAATTAATAAGTCCACATAAACAAAAAAATTTTTGCGTGCAACTAAATACACTATAGATGAGAGTAGAGTACAAATATAACGAACTTGAAAATTTAAGGCACCCAAATTTAGTTCGTTCGTTGTAATACGTGCACATGTACACAGAAAAAATTGTCCCACATTTTTCACCAATTAAAGCATTAATCAAAACTATAATCAGTTTTAATTAAAATTTTAATCAAGTGAATTAAACGTTTAATCAAGTTAATTAAACGTTTAATTAATACTATTAACTGGTTTAATTGATACTATTAATTTGTTTACTAGTGCAAATTTAATTAATTTTTTAATTAATATCACAAATTTTTTAATTGAAATCAATTTTTATTTTTTTCTGTGTACACATGTATGTCAAACGAAAAAATACACGATTTTTATTTTGTCAAAATACTTATGCCGACTAGTGTATTAATGTTGGACAGTAAAGTCGCAAAAGCTCCGCTTTTTAATACTCTCCAACACTTCTGTTTGCGCCATAGCCACAATTCGTTATATCCCTACTCTACAGTATTCTTACTATTTTTTGTAAATAGAATTAGAATTGCGGTAGTTAAAAATAGAAAACACGACTACTTTTTAAAAATTAACAAACTGCAAACAAATAAATATTCTTTTTAATCGGCCATTAGGTGAAGTTTTAAGACACACACCTCCACTTGTAAGTTAAAATGAAGACACACACAGCCAAAGCAACATAAATTTCCACCAAACTAAACCATAAAAAAGACAAATGGACAGACAGTAGTTTACTAGACATACAAATAGACCGACATTAGATAGATTTAAAAAAAAAAAAAAAAACTAAAACTTGTTAATAAATTTAAACATTTTCGCACGTTCAAAAGTGATTTTTTGTTTTATTTCTTTGAAAGAAATGTAAAACGTTACATTTGAAATGAGTGTGTGCCGACAGCAAATAAATTTATTAACTGTTTTTGGAGTTTCTTAAGCATTTAAATGACACATTAAAAAAATAAACAGACTGACAGGCCAGCCAAATTGCTTTAAATGAAATGTTTAACATAAAAGTGTTAAAGTTAAAAAAATTCTACAAATTTTATTTTTATACTTACAATTTTCTGTTATTCTTAAAAATTTATTATATTCATAATTCTCTTTATGTTTTGTTTTTTTTTTTAATATTTTAATATGCTAATAGATTTATTTAGTTTTAAGTGTAAAACAGTAGAATCTCGTATGTCCTGACACCGAAGTGAAAATTTCAATGTCAATAACTTAATACTTTCCTTATGAAACGCGTTTTAAGAAAGAAGTCTGCATTAGGAAGGTGTCCATTTAGATTGAATACACTGTAATTTTACCTGTTCATTTTTTATGTTTTACTTATCTATTAAAATTTTTTTATTTTGTTAAAAATATTCAAGTTTAGAAAAAAATTCATGTTTGAAATTTACTCACCTGTTGTGAGTCTTGCATTATTTCTAATCAATTTCTAATAAGCAAAAACCCACACCTAATGAATATGTTAATTGTTTACAACTACCTAAAGAAATAAATAATTGCTTAAGTAATTAATAAAAGAATATTTTTATTTAATACTTTGTCAAAATATTTCTTATTAAATTAACGGGGGAAAAATGAACTAGAAAAATATAGAAATGCAAAAAACAATATAAAACTTTTATATTGACAAAATAGCAGGCTTAAGGAAAACTGAAGCTTTCGTAGTTTTCTTGGTAATGAAAGCTCAAAACCTAAGCTTTTTATATGAAAACTTTGCATGAAAGCAATGAAAGTTATAAAACTCAATCTCTCTCAATATCTCTTAGAACTAACAGCTTAGGTACTAACAGTTTAGGTAAACAAGAGCGGAAGGCGAAACGTTTTCTTTCGCTTAGCTTTTACGCTGATATGCCATACTTAAACAAGAGCGTCACCTTTGTATCACAAACAGTAGTGTTAACTTTTTTGTTTAATAAAACCCACATAATAGAAAAACCGCTATATTGAATAAAAATAGATAAATTGCCATTATTTGTTAACAATAGCGGCCAACTTCACTATTAAACGCACTGTCAAAATCGGATTTTTCAATTGCAAAGCGTTGACGCTGCGCTAGTTAGGGATGCTTCATACAAATTGTATGGGCATGAGCATTTTTGAGAGCTAGAAAACGCTTTCAGCTCTTGTTTAGGCACGTCTGTCATGGGCAACACTGTATTTGATTATATGTTACTAAACATAACGACATAACCATAACCCTACAAACCAATTTAGTTTTGGTTTATATGACCATTGTTACGGCTATGGCATTATGTTTGTGTCACGTCTAATTGAACCTTAAGTCTGTAAGTCAACACCAAGGGCTTTACGCTTTTTTGCAGTTAACGCATTTCTTACATGCACAAAAGCGAAGGATGCCTTTATAAGCAGAATGCGTTAATTTGGTTAAGTTTTTTCTTTTGTAAGACCCTAATTGTGTAAAACGCAACGCATCGCCAAATATTTCATTGAAAACACCAACAAAGTGCTTTGTTGTTGCTTTCTACAGAAATTTTAATTCAATTTTTAAATTTTAAACGCCGCATATCTTGTGGTGTTGGAAATTTTAAAACGCAATATGAATTTCTGTAGAAAGCAACAACACATTTATGAAATACTTTTGACTTTGCTGCTACTTTCAATGTAATTTTTGGCGTTTGGTTCGTTTTACACAAGTAGGGCCTAAGCGTCACAAGCAGCGTTCAAACAAATCAGCTGATTTTGACATATTAATTTGCGGTGATGCCGTTTGAAAACCTTTGCATGTAACTTGAAGCGTAGAACGCAAATAAAAAAAATTAAAAGCATGCAATCTGGTGCTAGGTATTCAGTTATGGGGCACTGCCTCGGCCTCTAATATAGAAAAAATTCAAAGGCGCCAAAATAAAATTCTTCGAATAATCACAGCTGCCCCTTGGTATGTAAAAAACTCAAATATTCACAAGGATCTCAATGTTCCATTAGTCAAAACTATGATTACGAAATATGCAGTAAAATACTTAAAAAGGCTCGAATTGTATCCGAACCCACTAGCTCGAAATATTATATATGATAGCGGCCACACTCGCTTAAGTAGAAGAGACACTGCAGCACTTATCCAATTAGAAGAGCGATAAACACCTATATAAGTGAACAGAACCCGTGTTGAAGAAAATTTTTGTCTGGCAGTGGCAGGACATAAAATAACGTATTAGGTTAAGATTTGATTAATTATTGTTAGTTCATATTTAATATATGGAGATTCAATAAATAAATAATGAGAAAAAAAAAAAAAATTAAAAGCATGCAATGCCTTGTGTGGACCTCCAGCTTTAATCTCTATTCACCTATTATTTCAGAACAAAAGTTTTGTCCGGACAATTCGCTCGATTTGAAATCGCCAAACCCCAGATTTTTTTGAATGGTGTACTGAAACTCGTGCGTTCTGCTTGTGATCTGCTAAAGTTTCTTTTAGATACCTTGAGCATACTTTTGCGATTTAAAGTCGCCAGACTTCTTGCGATTGCGATTTACAGATCACCTATGTTAATCGTTTGGGATAATCAGAACATGCCCGATATTTTGATGTCTCCCTTCTTGAGAGAGAAAAAAAGAGAAATAATTATTAACAAGGTTTCGTTTAAATGTGCCACATTCCCATTTCATACTATTGATAAACTGTAATTTATTGTTGAAGGGATAAGCTATTCCTATGCGCATTTCACTGGTTGCTTAGGCCAGATCGTCAGGAATCCAAAAGATTTTAGAAAAACTAAAGATATTAAACCAAATAAAACTGTTAAGCGAATACGAATTATAAGCCACAGTTTTAGCACAGCAACCAATGAAATGCGCATATGAATAACTTTTCCCTTCAACAATAAATTACAGTTTATCAATAGTATGAAATGGGAATGTAGCACATTTAAACGAAACCTTGTTAATTAATTTTTGAATCCCAAGAAAAACTTTGATAAGAAATAATTATGTTTGGAAACATTTTCAGCTTAAATTTGTTTAATTAAAATTATGTCGGCACAAAATGAAACTGTGCTGGAAACTATTCTATAACGCATTACAGAGCAAATTCTTTCTTTGGCCGGACTGTTTTTAGGTGGAATGACCTTCTTGCGGAAGTCTTCGCTCTTACTTTCAACATGAATTAGTTCAAATGGAATGTCCACAAGCACTACTTCCTCTTTCTTTCTTCCTACCAACTATTTTCCTTGTTCCAACACAAGACAATCCTGAGTGCTGGTCCTAAAAAAATTAATTTAAAAAAAAAATTATTTTTATTTAGCAAAGTGCTTTCCATTCTTTAATGAAAGTAAAACTGTCACGCCTAAAAAAGCTACAGTTATCATTTGTTTAACGTTGTTTCGGTTAGAGTCTTCATAATTTTTGTGTCCCCTCATTTTAATTTGTGACGACTTTCGATTGAGGTGGGTCGCCTCAGTTTCTTTGCGGAAATCGCGGAACACAAAATTTTAATTAAAATTTTTATTTGAGCTGTTTGACAAAACTAGAGTAACAAAAACCATATTGCACGGTAGTTTGTTTTCTATTTGTTATTGGTTGAGGTTTTGAATTATATGTATCTTTTCGTTATTTTCAAGTTTGGGATAAATATTTTTAAAAAATATAACAAGTTTTGAATTCGATTTAATTTGATTTGACTTATCGAGCCCTTAGCGCAAAAAAGCTTAAGCGACATCATTTTCAATTTTTTCATTTCAATTTTATCTCAAGCGACAACCTTCATACAAAATTTTTATGAAATAAAAAAAACCTTCTCCTGTAAAATTTTGTTTTTGTCGTTGAAGCTTTTTTTGCGCTTATGTTTAAATTTTCCTAAACCAAATCCACGTATATCGAGGGATTACTGTCAATAGAAAAATGGTTCAAATTCGTGTGTAATTGTAAACAATTAATCGGACTCTCATCGAAATATGCAAACAATTATTTTTATTTTTTTAAAAGAAATATTTGGCATATCTGTGGTTTTCATGGGTAACCGATAGGGTATTCATTCGGTTAACCGTTAATCGGTAAACCGATTAATTACTACCCGATTAACTGATCGGTTAATTTAAAATTGGCTTTTTTCGATTAACGATTAAAACGGTTAATTTCAGTCGATTAACCGATTAACCGAAGTAACAAAATTTTTAATTTTATGTAGTATTGTAACATATTTTTTGTGTTTTTAATTATTTGTTTTGTCTCATATACAAAAGGTATGTGTTAAGAAACATATTTTTTCCTTCTAGCAATACCCTAGAGGGAAGCGAACTGACACCAAAGTAGTACCGTGATAGGTCTTTGGTGGTAGAGACCGGTTCTAGTTTCAACACTTTCTATTAATAAGACCTATCACTTTTACATGGGGTTGTCATTGGAGGGTGTCACAGAATTTTTCTCAATGGACGTGTTTAGTGTTAGTTACAACAATGTAGTTTTATTTCAATAAGTCAAAAAATGTGTCACCACCGGTGAAAACTGTACTGTAATTAATTACTTTGTTTACCTTTTTGTTCTTCATAAACCAGTTATATGTTTGGTTCTCCTTTCACTGGTCATGAGTTCTTTCTCTTTGTACCTGTTAAATTTTCACAACTCTCAGGACCAGTCTGTTGGACCAATTGACCCAAATTTTCCGCTGGGTACATTTTTTAAACACAGTACAAAATCAGGAAATACAGGAAAAGAACTGAGAAATTAGATTATCTGTATTATGGAATGCTTTCGATATTTCCAACATCTTCGATAATTGAAAGAATTTTTTCCAAGTCGAGTTTTATCGAAACTAAAGAAAAGAATCGCTTAAATCCTAAACATTTAAGCCAAATTATTTTTCTAAAAGATTATTTTATAAGATCTCCTTTAGTTTTGAAAAATTTATTAATAAAATGATCTCACAGTTTATTTCTTATTAAATATATAATATGTATATATTATTATTTATTATATATTGATGAATTACTTCTTTGCTCGTTTAAGTTCAAGAATTATTTTGTTTGTTATGTTATTGTTTTTTTTACTAATAAATTCCAAATAATAAATAATTTTTGCATTTTTATTTATTGAAATGACCTAATTTATAACAAAACTTTATTAATCGGTTAACCGATCAAAAACAAAATTAACCGATTATAAACCGATTAAACCAAAATCTCGGTTAATTAATCGAGCGATTAACCGATTAAAGCAAAAGCCCGATTAAATGAATACCCTAGTAACCGAGTATGTCTTAAATCAAATTTTTCAGGAAAGCCAAAAAAAAACCATTCTAGATCAAACAATGGAAGAGGTATTGATTGCACTTTGTTGTTACTTTAAAAAAAGAATCTTTTTAGGAATTCTTAAAACCATGGAAAAAGCGTTTAAGATTAAGCAATATGGCATGAATAACTCAAAATCGAAATAATGAAAATACGCGCTGGCCTATGAAAACCACAGATTAATCCGTTAATTTGTACCCAATTTTATATTAAAATCCCCAGGGAGGAATTTATTTTATGTGACCGACCACACAGATTTTGACGAAAGAAAATCAAGTTTGCAAATTTTTTCCTGCTTTACACAGCCGACCACTGTTTTAGATTGACCTTTAAAATGTTTGTTAAATGAAAAGTTTGCTAAATTTAACTCGAGTGCTATATCAAACAAAATGATAGTCATCGTCCAGACTTGCAATTTTTGTTGCAGCAATTCTTGAGTTTATTGGTGAGAGGGGTGAGAAGATTTGGGAGAGTTATTCAGTTTCTTGTACTCGGCAATTCGATTTTGTTTTGTTATTCTCACACTTTTTAACCTGAAGTTGGCTGTAGGTGTATTTGTATTTATATATAAAAAGTACAAAAATTGCAAGACTACAATTTCATAATCTGGTCACTAATGGAATTTCAAAGCAGAATTTTTAAAAATTTAAGCAACAAAAATTGCATGTCTGGACGATGACTTATTTGCTGTATAATTTTTTTGAAAAATTAGTGCACTAAAAACAAACTTAAATTTATTATTATTTTTTCAATCTTATACATGTGGGCACTACCACAGAAGTGTCACGTCACGACACCAAGCAATTAACCTTGTATCTTAGACCCATGTTGTATAAACTTTTCGTCTCTTTCACTAAATTGTGCTTTACACAAAACAAAAAAAATATATAATAATATATACTTATAAATTATTTTTTGGGAAATGCTTGGTGGCGTAACGTGACAAAACCCGATAAAAAATTTTATCAATTTTAAGCGAAACTCTTACATTTCCTCCTTTCAACCCTGCTTCGTTTCAAGCTCAATTTTTTATTGGGAAGGTACACTTTCCTGTGGAAATACCAGGCAGTAAATTTAGAATGTTTTTCCTACATCTGTTTTTCTGTTTAAACTTTAATTTTCAATTATTTCCCATTAAGTTGCTTTACACATCAAATTATTTATAAATTAAATTTTTTTAATAAATTAACCTGCTAAACAGGAAATTGAAATTATTATATAATTTATATTTGAAGTACGTAAAAATATTTCAATAAAATGGGAGTCACCCGAATTTTTGTCATAATGACACATTTTCATGTCGTTTAAAATTCGATTAACATTTAATTTTGCAAAATTTATTAATTCTCACGAAATAAGTGTCTCATGCATTTAAATTTGTTTCATTTCGTTAGAGAATATTAAAAAAAAAAAAATAAAGAAACTTAGGCTGGGTTTTAAAGATCTCAGTTAAAATAGGTTTAGTAAATCCGAAAACAGATTTGTGCCGCCGTTACTAAATTTGAATACAAAATTTTGACGGAAAAGCCTTGCTTTACTTAAATTGTTGGCCTTTGATGAAAAATTAAAAAAAAATAACATTTCGCTGGAAAAACTAAGTTTATGCTTAACCCACATATATAAAACCCAGCCTTAGAGATTTTAAAATAAAGTATCATTCTGTCCAGCGCATCTGTTGAGAGGTTATAAATTAATGTTTGTTTTTATAAGAATTTGTATTTAATAAACTTTTAGTTGATTTCCGCGTTAAAAAAAAATTCCTTAAATAAAAGATTGGGTTTTTTTGTATAAAAAAATATGCAAAAAAACTGTAGGCTCATAATTTAAATAAAACAAAAAAAAAAAAACGATAACAAAACTGTCTAAAACAAAACATTTTAAGAGCGTATTAAAGATTCGTTTAATTTATACGATGCTCCTCCTTTTAAAAAACAAAATCATAAAATTTTATTAAGTTTATTATGTTTCTTAACTTTTACATTTGTTTAATGATTATGTTAACAATTTATATGGCATTTAATAAAAGTAATGCTAATAATATGTATAAAAACAATAAAAGATTTTTTGTGGATTCAAACGAATTAATAATACCATACAAAATTGCTTAAAAAAAAAAAAATTGATAAAAATCTTTTGAAAGAATGGTGTTTGCCTTTAAGATTTGAAAATGTATTTTTGTTGGAAATATTTATATATATTTTTTTTAATAAATGTTTATAAAATAAATTAATATAAAACTTTTGATTTTCAGCCTGGCCCACGATGACGGCCTTTCGCTTGAGTCTTCAACGACAAACAGCTGATTTGCGCCCCACTAAAGCCTAGAGTACACGGAATGTAAAAAGCCTCATGCGCATGTGGTTCTGACGTAATTTTGACGTCACTACAAAGCCACAATAACAAGTTCGTGATGTGTCATGACGACAAAATTACGACAGAACCACATACAAATGTGGCTGTTTACGTTCCGTGTACTTTAGGCTTAACAGTTTTCAGCAAAAGAGTCTATATAAAACGTAAACACAAATCAAAATATTTTTTTCAATCTACACAGTTTTAAATCTTTTGAAGTTCGTGTGTATGTTTTAATATTTGCAAAAATACACACAAACATTATAATTTCAAATCAGTCACTTGTGTTGTGGTTGTCGACAGAGACATTTTGTTGGAATATCGAAGCTAAATTTGGCCTTCCCAGCCATTATTTTGAATTGAAAATATTAGTTTTTGTCTAAAGCTCTGTTTTACAAATACCAATTTCGTAAATTTTCTCTACTAGTGTTCTGCTTAGCTAACTTAAAGTGAAAGCCAAAGTTATTTACGGAAATACAAAATTTATCGGTAATACGATTTCCCTATGACGTGTTAAATTCCCAATTTTTCATATTTGATAAATACACTGAAATTTATTGATGAGGGAAATCTAGCTTATATGCGCATTTCACTGGTTGTTTAGGCCAGCTCATCAGGAAACCTTTTCCTAAGATTTTAGAAAAGCTAAAAATATTATACGAATAAAACCCTGAAGCGAATAAGAATTTTAAACACTCAAAGTCTTACTTTTAACAATATCAACGCTTAAACAAAACACCAACAAAAAACAGTGAGTTTATCTTTTCTTACATTCCCCTACAATTGGTTGGGTTCTTTCCGACTCGACTTGTAGTTGTAAGTGGGTGGAAAGCATTTAAAAAAATTGAAATTATTAAAATTTTCTTAAAAAATATGGAATATGCTTTATAAACTTACAAAAAGCTGCAAAAATGCTCTTTTGACTAAATTATGCTGCAAGAGGTTAAATATGCAAAAATATGCATATTTCAATGTAAAAACTCAAAAAAAAACTAATTTAATTTTTTTTTAGGCGATTTATATAGCAAGAGTAAAACACGTTTCTACACGCTTCGCTTACAAAAATTCAAAGCATTCGGCTGTCAGTAGAATTGCTACTCCCCACAGATTTTGTTGATTTTAGAAGACTGACTGGCCGTCATTCAATACGCCTAAAATTATCTCATTAATCACCATTAATTCCTATTTTGCCTTTAGGGTGCTTTAAAAAAAAAACATTTTTTTCAATAATTTATTTTAACGTCTTTTGTTAGCTCTTTACATGGTGAGTTAATAAATAGTTCACATCTAAATAAATATTTAACGAATTAAAGCCACATATTTAGTTTCACACTACCATTTTAAAAAAGAAGAAACAAAATTTAAATAAATATTTAATAAATTTAAAAAAAAAATATACAAAAAAAAAAAATTACTTTTTACTACACGTTTTAAAAATTCTTTTCCTCTCGTTCCCTTTAACAGAGCACACACATTTATTTTAATATCATCTATAAAAACAAAGAGGCGGGCGAAATTTGTACAGTGGAGTAAAATTAAAAAAAAAGTGGTAATAAATATTGCAAATTAAATTTACCTGGAGGATATTTATAAAAGCTTATTGTGTTTGTAGGTTATGTACCCACCCACACAGAAAAAATGAAAAACCAACTTCAATTAACGTATTTGTTAGAAATTTGTAATATTAATTAAATTCTTTACTGATTTTCCGCCTGAAAACAAATTGATCATATCAATTAACGCATTTGTAAGTTTGAGTTCAGTTTCAATCAATAGGTTTAATTGAAATTTGACCACCAGTAAAAGAGGCTATATAAAACGTAAACACAAATCAAAATATTTTTTCAATCAACACAGTTAATTGAAACAATTAAAAAATTGTTTGAGAATTTAAAATATTTTGAAGTTTGTGTGTATGTTTTCATATTTGCAAATAAACACACAAACATTATAATTTTTGTTTTCAATTAAGGCAAATTAATTGGAACAATTAAAAAAATTGTTTCTGTGCAAAGACCGTTCTTTCAAGGATATAAAAAAAATTATATAAATAACAATTT
The DNA here is from genome assembly GCA_963931875.1 of Pollenia griseotomentosa. Classification (NCBI taxonomy): domain Eukaryota; kingdom Metazoa; phylum Arthropoda; class Insecta; order Diptera; family Polleniidae; genus Pollenia; species Pollenia griseotomentosa. Next base: position 189,295,403 of record OZ007560.1, read on the forward strand.
GGTGTTGAACCGAGTTAATATTCTTGTTTCATGCCGATTCTTTTCTGTTAAACAAAAAAAAAAAAAAAAATTAAGCACTTATTTTTTAAATATTTTTTTTATATTACTACAACGACAAAATAAGCACAGACAACAACCTACAGCCATGTATCCGTGTCGTCGTGAAAATAATCATTTCCATATGCACAAATGTATTCTAGTTTTGACATATTGAAGTCGGTAGCTTGCTGTCTCGAATGTGTTTAAAGCATCACTTTTGAACATCGCACCCGATATGTAGAATTCTTTAACAGCTGTTACGTAAAAACGGAGAAAATTTTTAATTTTATCAGGTTCATCCGCAACGCGTTATCATGTTAACGCAAAATATCTATAATTTTATACATAAGCTTAGTAGGAAAAACGCAACAGCTGATCCGCAACGTTACGAGGCCCTTAAACTCTAATTTGTTATTTGCAAAACCGACAAACATTTAAGAGTTGCTATAATTCTTTTCACTTTATTTTTTATTTCGCCATTGTGCAACGAAGACGCGTCTTTGACAAAAAGCATAATACATTTATAATTAAATTATTGCTTTATTGTAAAGATTATGGCTGCTATTAATTAGTTTTAATTTATTGCAAGTTTAACACACATGGCCTCTTTTTCTTTTTTACGATTTTTGGAATTTTGAAAACTTTTAGCGGTGTCTTTAAGTTTAAATAATTTCTTTCTTTTGTTGTTGCATGAAATTGATTTTTAAACTCCAATTTATTTATGGCTAATATTAGAAAAAAAAATTTTTTTAATGTTTTGTTTGAAATTTTGTTTTAATAGCAAAACTTGTTTATTTTTTGTTTTATCAATTTTATGTTTAAATGTCAATATTTTATTTATAATTTGAATTTTATTATGTTTTTCTTGATAGTTCTTTAATAAATATGTACGGATTTTTTTTTCTTCATCTTGTCTAAACAATTTTTGCAACATTTTTTTTTTTGTTTTTGTTAACTTTACTGAAATTATTTGTGGGGGTTTTTTTTATTGTTAAGTTCAGTTTTTTTTCTGTTGCTGTTGCTGTTTTTTATAATGACTTCGTTGAAAAAAAAAAAATATATTAAATAATTTTAAAATCAAGTCGACAAACTGTCTGTTGTGTTAATTTTAGACAAAAAACAATTTTTTAGTGTATGGGATGATTGAATGGTTGGTTGGTTCGGTTGGTTTTGTATCTCTCACTCATGCAGCTGAGTCTGTCAACAAAAAAACAATAAAAACAGCAACAACAAAAATAATTCAAATTTTTTTCAACTTAATATTAAACATGTATTTAACATTTTAACACTTTTTTTAAAACAACAACAAATAAATTTTACAAACATGTTGAGTAAATATTCAAAAAAAGTGGTTACACCAACAACCCAAAAGGCGGCGAAAACTAAAGCTTCGTACAGACGACGGTCAGATCTTACAATGTTGTCATTTTTCTGACAATGGTGCCATAACGATATAAGGCTAACATTTTTTTCAATTTAGTTTTACATGACTCCAAATCACAATCTCGAGTTTTAGTTGGGGCCTCCATGTGTGCAATGGACGGCCTCTTCTTATCGTATTACACTGGGGTGTCCAGTCGATGCCGGCTTTTGCTTTATCTCATGTGGGCCTGCGCAGCGTTTGGCCATCGTCCATCGCCATTTGCGATTGAGTTTTTAATCTGGTTTGGCCGTTGTCCTTGGTCGCTGTTCCTTGAACTCCGACTTGTTCCGGTGGGTAGAAACGATTTTCGTAGGAACAGGTTAAGCCATTGATTTCATCTGCTACGCAAAAGTGCGATTGATATTTTTGCAGCCCAGAATATTCAGAGAGTTCTTTGCAAGCATCGGTTGATATCACGTGGCAATGGAGTGTTGTTAATTGTTAATTGAATTCAAATTAAATATGAGTATCGGTATGGCCGAAAATTCTTTTTGTGTATAAGTATCGTATCGATGAAATTGGACGCGCTACATCGTTACTTGAAACATATTTTCTCGTCCCTCTAAAAGGTTCGTAACTTTGCTTAATGAATTAGTAGCAAAATAATGGGTGATTTTTTAAGCGTAGTTTTTTTAAAAATCTAGTAAAACACTCAAATGTTGCAATATATTCAACATTTTTAATTGGAATCGATATATTAGTCTTTGCCATTTACTTTTTAAAAATAACTTCATGTAAATGTTGCCCGCGGCTCCGGTTCAAATGGTCCATTCGCAAGGTCCAATTTTACACCACTTTTTCGAGCATTTCGGCCTCAATTCCATGAATAACACTTGTTATGTTATACTCTAAGGCTTCAATCGTGTTTGGCTTGTCCACGTGGACCAACGACTTCACATAACTCCACAAGAAATAGTCAAGAGGCGTCAAATCACATGATCTTGGCGGCCAACTCACAGGGCCATTTCGAGAGATAAACTGCTCACCAAATTCATCCTTCAATATGAACATTGTTTCGCGAGCTGTGTGGCATGTGGCACCGTCTTGTGGAAAACCAAATATCAACCAAGTCCAACTCAGCCAATTGGGGCAAAAAAAATTCGCGTTTCATGGCAAGTGGTTGAATAACACATGCCCAATACCTGATAACGGCGACGAACTGATATTTCACTATCCACTGGTCGCTAAGGCTACAATATTCTCTTCGGTACGCACTTTACGAACGCGAGTCGGTGGTTTAATGTCCACCAAAGTAAATTTGGTGATAAAAGCACGAATTGTTGATTCACTAGGTCGATTATGACGACCAAAAAAAGTTCGTAACAAACGATGGACATTTCTTACAGAGCAACGATTTGCAGTCATTGTTCGTTTGTGAGTTTCTTTATGATGAAATGGCAGAGTATACTGAACACTTTTCACTTTCACAGATGTAGTTTGGACACAATTACCAACCAGTGCTGCCAGCCCGAAAAACTTAATTCATAAAAAATCACCCTTTAAAAAGAAAGGGAAGGAAGCCAAGGAATGAAATATAAGAAACCATTGAATTTGTTAATTAAAATGTTTTGCTAATTACTATCGATATGGAGAGGCTTAAATTGTCTTGAGATTTTTTTTTTTACCCCAAATGATAAACGAGGTCCAGCTGTTTTCTGTGTTTTGAGTTGAAAATATTCGTAATTTATTTAGTTGTAGTTTTTGTTTATTGCTGTTAGATTTTTTATCTGCAGCTGTAAATTCTTAATAGTTGTATATTTGAAAAAACTCTTAACAAGAATTCCAAGCCATTTAGTATTTTGTTAAGAGAGTTGCTTTTATTTTTTTTGTTTTTTGTTTTTTCACATTCATTCATACATTTTTGTGTGTTTTTTTATAATTTTAACAAATTTTTTTGTTAAAAATAATTGTATAATTTAGACAAAAAAACTAAAAGTTAATAATGTTAAATAATGCATAAAAAGGTGCTAATAAAATTTGTAAATTGTTTAGAAACTAGAGAAGAAAAAAAAACTATTTATATTTGCAATTATTTTGAAAATTTAAAATTAAATAAAATTTAAAAACGTATGAATAATTTAGCTGGGAATATGGTTTTTCATGATGTTTTCTTTTAGAATTTTACATTTGCCTTTAAATTAATTTGTAATGATGCTAGAAATTATTTCGGCTTTTGCTAATTTTTTCCTTTTGAATTTTACAATTTTAAAAATTTTTATTTATTTTCATTTTTATGACTCGTGCAATGAAAACGTGTTGATCGTTTTGGTTCTTTTGGTAGCAAAGAAAGTGGAGGTGTCTGCTTCTCGTTAATTCAATTCTTTGGGTGAATGAAACTTTTATTGCCTCGATAAGTGTAACCCATATTTTTTTTCTATTTCCACCGGCTAAAGAGGGCACGTTATGGCTTGTAGTCGATATTTGTGTACATGAGCCATTTTATTGCATTTGATTCTTTTTTGGTTTTGATTTTTATTTAAATTAATTTTCTTCTTCGTGGAAACTTTTATTGAAAGTAAATAAATCATCAGATTAATTTTGTAAATTTTGATTTAGGCAAACATTATAAATAAACTACTGAAATTACACAGTTGGCCTTTGCATCATGACAACACAATAGGACAGGACTGGGGTGGGCAAAACCCGCTTCTACCCACTACTTTTTTAATTGCTGGTTCCGTTTACATTGTTTTTTGTTACATTCTTTGCAAAATGAATGGCTGTTTTTTAAGCAGACGTTAAAATTGTAATGTTTAGTGGTCGAAAAAATTTTAAAGGGTGGTGTAACCATAATGCACGATGTAAATTGTGAGTATCACCTTAACGTCAAGTTTTTTGCCCAACTAAATTTGGCATTTCTTTGTTTCAGTGTTTGACAAATTTAACCATGGACAGGTACGCAATTGAGCAGCGCATTTAGATTTTTTGAAGAATTTGACGAAAAAAGGCGTTCAAATTAAAATGCATTTCGAGCACTTCGTGTGTCCACAATCGGAAGAATTGTGCGCAAATTTCAGCAAACGGGTCTGTAGGAAATGTGAAAACCGCTGTGCATGCTCGCCCACGTTTTCGAAAATGAGTTCGGCCAATCAGTTACCGTGAATGGTGTTCGCTATCGCAAGATTACAACGGGCTTCTTGTGGCCAGAAATTGAGGATATGGACCTGGACGATTTGTGATTTTACCAGGACGGTGCTACTTGCCACACACCCAAACAATGGATCTTTTGCGAGAGAAATTCAATAACCGTGTTATCTCACGTCGTGGCGATGTTCATGTGATTTGACACCTTTGTCCCTCTTTCTTTAGGAATATTTAAAAGAAGAAGTGTACGTCAATAAACCAAGAACCATTCAAGAGCTAAAGGACAAGAAAATTCGGCACATTTACGACATTGAAACTCAATTATGTCTTATAATATGTTCACACGCGTTTAAGCAAAATGTTGATTAAGTTAATCAAAACCGTTCACATTACATTTGAGATGATTAAGATGACAGATGATTAAGAAAAAAACACAACAAACAAATTTACATTTCTTTAAAGTATTTAAAATGGATAAAAATACTTTTGTAACGTTATGAGATTATTTTAAACTTATTAATGATGAAATTGTGAAAATGTATAAATTATTTAAGGAAAACATAAAAACATTAAGCAGAAATCGTGGTCGGTTGTACACGTTCGGGTTGGCCGATTCTACATTATACTCAGTTTGAGGTATGTTAAGTGAACTCTATGTGATTAATGAAATGATTTAGTTGTAATCGTATCAATTTGATGTGATTAACAAATCACTTCAATGTATGGGTAATCATCTAGATTTTGATGTGCTTAGAGCTAACTCACGTTCGAGTTGCTTAAACGCGTTTAAGAACCCAAGTGTGAACATAGTATTAGAGTCATTAAAAATATGAACTATCGGATAGAGGTATGCCACCGAAGCCGATATTTTGTTTTACACATAATTCTGATAGATCCTTCTATCATAATAAAAAATATTAAGATAATTCTCTGAAAACTTTTTTTTCTATTTACAATAAGCACCGTGCGCTTTGGTTGGTCCAACCTTTATAAAACTATAAATGTATGTTTATTTGTTTTTTTTTGTTTGCTTGACTGCAGAATCGATCTTTATGAAACTTTAACATTATATTACTGATGTTCTGGAAATAGATATAGGCCAAATATTTTTTTTGTTTTTGAAATTTTAAGTGGGCGTGGCATCTCCCATACACAGGCAATATAGATGTCTGTATATTTGGAGAACTGAATCGGTTGGTTATCAGTACACAGCATCCGTCGAAAATGGGCAGGATTGTAGAAATGGGCATGACAACAGCTAAAGTTTACAAATTTGGAACTACAAATAGCTTGGTTTTAAATTCACAATACCTGTTCAAAAGTGGGCGCGATTAGATGAGTGACTCTTCACATACAAATACCTATATAACTTGAAGTTTTGAAATAAAATCAGTTAGTAAAGTCTATACGCCTAAAATCGCAACGAATTGGATGTGAAGACAGTTCTTGTTAGGGTATTCAAACGATAAACCGTTGTTCGGTTAATCGAATAATTAATTTTGGGCGGTTAACTGTTCGAATACCTACAAATTGCTTATTTTCTATTAACGAATAATTCGAACAATTTAGGTCGATTAATCGATTAATCGAAAAATTTGTGTGTCACAGTATTAGTTTTTTTCTTTTATGTAAACAAATAAGCCGGTACGTTTGAACCCTTTTGTTGTTTCTTAACTCAGGAACACATCCTGCGAGTAACAATTGAAGCACATCCGCGAATAACGTTGTAAGTTACAAATAATTATTTTTCAGGAGTGCAAAAAAACGTTTTTAAAAGGCAGGATTACTTATTGTAAAAATTTTTCTTTAGTTTATCAAAATAAATGATAATAAAAACATGTATGAAAAACGTTTCAAATCCGCAAACGCGATGTCATTTAAAAGCTTTTTCCACTTCGTAAGCGCACAGAAAAAAATAAAAATTGATTTCAGTTAAAAAGTTTGTAATATTAATTAAAAAATTAATTAAATTTTCTTTAGTTAACAAATTAATAGTATCAATTAAAAGTTTAATTCACTTGATTAAACATTTAATTCACTTGATTAAACGTTTAATTCACTTGATTAAATTTTTAATTAAAACTGATTTTATTTTTGATCAATGCTTTAATTGGTTTGAGAATTTTTTCTGTGCGGCTTTTAAAACGTTTTTTTTTATCATTTTTTTTGTAACTTACGACGTTCTTTCACTGGCTGACTCTTTGTATTACATTTTGAAGAGGCTAAAGTGCATAATTTTGGATGATATCAACCCCTTTGCGCGAAATTATCGTATATGCCAATTTTTTTAAATTGAGTTTTTTATGCAATCTTGTTCTACATTCAAAGAGACGTCACCTGACAAAATATTGTAGGCGAATTCCACTTCGTTGCTCCAAAAAGCACATGCATATTTTCATTTTGATATTGAAAGCGAGAGCAGAGAAAAGTAGAAAAATGGCTGTCCTGTAAAATTTGGTTTTTGTAACATACGATAATTTCATCGATATGATGTTTAACAATGTAAGAGAGTAATGCTAACAGATTTTGCAACGTTATTCGCGGCTGTGCAAATTTTTAAAATTTTTAAAACAAAGACTGTAACCAAAGAGTTTGGAATAATTTATTTTTAAGAAAGTTTAGTACAGACTTTTGCTTAAATGACTCAGATGAAGAAGATGATTTTTTTGAGACGAATGAAAGCCACCTTCTACGGAAGTCTTAAGGAACAAGACTATTAAAATTATTAAGATTGGTAAAAAAAAAATTAATAAGAGATTGAAGTGGTCTAATTGAAGACTACCTAGCTAAGACTACAAAAAGAACAGAAAAATTGGATATGATTTGTAACGCTTTACTTGCAATCTTTCCCTTGTCAATAAAAAGTGAAAGAATCTTTTCTTAATCAAGTATTATCAAAACAAAAGAAAGAAATCGTTTGAAACATAAACATTTAAACTGTATACTCTTTTTGAAAGATTCGTTTAGAAGATTTGCTTAAATTTTAATGCTATTATTTAAAAGATTTCCCTCTTTTATTACATGAAGTACCTTTTGTGAAATTCTTTTTAAACTTCTAAGCTAGACAAAATTAAAATTATTCTATTAACCGAATAATATTAAATTTTTCGATTATTATTCGCGCGGTTAATCCTAGTTCTAATTAAAATTGATCTATTTTTTTTTTAGATAAATTTCCCAATCCTGAAATATTCTTACTCCGGGTGGTGGGCTTCAAAGATTCGGCACAGCCAAATAAAGCACTTAACTTGTTTTTTTATTATTAATTTCAAGCACTTTATAATTTCTTTTTTTTTTTGAATTTTATCTTTTATTTTTTAATCAAAATAAAATCACTGAACACTTGAGCGTATGATTAATATTAATATTTTTACTATTTAAATTTTTTTATTATTAATACTTTTTCGATTAAAGTCAATTTTGTTTATAGTGAATTCAGAACAAAATATGATTAATTGAAACCTTCATTTAGGAATGATTTTATAAACTGAAAAACTATTTATAAACAATTTTGGCAAACAATTCATTACAAAATCATTAGAAAAATGCCAACCAAAAAAAATGTTGCAATTTCCTTTTTTCTATCGAACAATTCACCCACAATTTATGCACGTACTTAGTAAAAATTTTTATTTATTAATAAGAGTACTCCATAATTTATTAACTAAAATTTTATTTCTAATAAATTTAAATAAAATATAATAATTATTTTTTTTAATAAGATTTGTTACAAGGTTAAAGAAACTAAAAATTAAAAGCAAAAAAAAAAAAAAATCATTTACAAACAAAATTTTAAGCGCACGAATTCGAATTTTTTTTTGTGTTTATTTGACTAGACGGTAAAAACGCACGTTTGTGCTGGTTAAAGATTTGAAAAAAGACTGGTGAAAAATGGAAATTTATACAAGGTAAATATTTTAAATATAAAATTGAAATTAAAAAAAAAAAAAACATAAATAAAAATTAAAAAAGAAAAGAAGCCAAAATAGACAGACGCTACATAAAAATTAAACATTTCAAAGATGTAGAAGATTTTTTTTTTTTTTTTTTGGAAATAATTAAAAAAGAAAATACTAAACAAACATTAAAATCAAGTTTTTTTTTATATATTTATTCTTTTTTAATAAACAATTGGAAAATCTAAACTACACACATGAAGATTTTCTCTAAAAGTGTTTTCTTTTTTCTTAATTCTTAAAGCAGGAGAAAATTTTTTGGAAAAAAAGCAAATAAAAATTAAACTGAATTTAAGGAAAATGCAATAAATTTTTTTTTCTTTGCTCAAATTTCCAAAAACTAAAATATAATTTTTGTTTCCAATTTCCCACACATTTTTGAAGTGTGAAAAGTTTTTCGGGTCTGGTTTAATTACAAATTCAAAAATCCCCCTTGAAATTGTTGCAAAATTCAATGGAATTGTTTTTGTTTTGAAAATTTTGTTGTGAAAATTTATGCATGAAATTGAAAAATTCTTATAATTTCAAAGGAAATTGTATTGCATTAAATTTCAAAATAATAACGAATAAAAACAAACAATAAAATAAAAAAATTTACCGAAAAATTTAAACAAAATAAAAACCAAACACTTTTGAATCATTGGTAGATCAAGAACTCGAGTTTTTTTAAGGTTATAATGTAAAAACTCTTTGAACTTGAAAATTTTTTAAAGGGTCTTCCGAACTTTGACTGTTAATAGCGACCATATTGTCACAAAAAGTATATAGAGGTGAAAAAAGTGACGAATGAAAAATGCCCAAATCAGTTGTGAGCAAAATGTATTAATAAGGTGACCTCAGTACTAAACCAATGCAACAAAAGATAAATCAACAGGCATTTTGTTGCTAGATTGAGACGGCAAATGTCAAAATGCCTTAACAAAAATGTAAATAAATAAAAAATAAAACCAATCGTCACACGACGAAGAAAATCGCTGCGAACATCTGCGCTAGTGAGGTCAATTTATAAGAACATTCTGGTTGTGTGGGCAACTTCGGAGAACATAATTTTCGTGATCAAAACAAAATTAACCAAAACGGCAGCCGAAAGAAAGAAACAGATGTAATACACAACATCTTCTGTCTCATTGCACATTTGTGTACTTATTGTTAAGGCTTCATCTGTCAAATGCCCTGTCATTTATCCAGTTTGTTTTGGCCAATGCGAATCCATTTATAGAGAGAGTGAGAGAGAGAGGAAGAGAGTTATGCTAGCTATCCCTTTTTTGTATGCAGCTTTATGTATTTTGAAAAATTTGCTATTCATGAGAAATTTTTTTTATAGGAAATTTTTCGAAAATTTTCTCTTTATAGCAAATTTTTCGAAAATTTTCTCTTTATAGCAAATTTTGCATAAATTTGCATTTTATAGGAAATTTTGCGTAAATTTGAATTTTATAGGAAATTTTGCAAACATTTGCTATTTAAAGAAAATTTTGAAATATTTGCTGTTTATATAAAATTTTGATAAAAATGCGAAAATTATGGAAGTTATTTATGGGAAATATTGCATCAATTTGTATATTATAGGAAATTTAGCTTTTTAAAGAAAATTTTTTGAAAATTTGCTATTTATAGGAAATTTTGCTAAAATTTGCTATTTGTAGGAAATTGTGGGAAAATTTGCTATTCATGGCAAATTAAGCGCAAGTTTGCTTTTTATAGGAAGTTTGGGTAAATTTTCTTATTTTAGCAAATTTTGCGTAACTTGGCTTTTTATAGGAAATTTTGCGAACATTTGCTATTAATACGAAATTTTAAATTATTTGCTATTTATAGGAAATATTGCGAAAATTTTCTATTGATGGGAAATTTGGGTTTTGAAGGGAATTTTGTGTAAAGGTTGCTTTTTATAGAAAATTTTGCAAAAATTGGTGTTTTATAAGATATTTTGCAAAAATATGCTATTTATATGAAATTTTGCGAAAATTTGCTTTTTATAGGAAATTTAGGGAACAATTGCAAAAATATACTATTGTTGGGAAATTTGCTATAATCCGTAGTTTTGCAAAAATATGCTCTTTATATGATCTTTATGCAAAAGTATGCTATTTACAGGATATTTTGCAAAAATATGCTATTTATAGGATATATTTTTTTATAGAAAATTTTAGAAAAATTTGCTTCTCATAGGAAATTTAACGAAAAGTTAAAAAGTTGAAAATCCATCTGGGCGCCGCAATGTTTCACTGATTGGACATTATGCACGAGTAATTTAAAGGCATAATCATTTCAAGTGTGATTCGACCCTGCAAGACTCCCTTTTGTAGGGTTTTAATAAACAGCAGGTCTACGCGAATAAACAACATACCTTACAGGATCTTTGGACATTTCTGATATACCACATTTACTGAAGCCATGACGGACATTTGCACGATGTTATATTTCATACACAATGACATTTAAAAGGCTTTTAAACACATGGCATTTTTTTATTTAAATTTATCGGTAGGAACCGCTTAATGATAGACCCTTTATAAGGTAAATTAAACATTTTTTAGTTAATAGAAACTTTTTGCTTAAATCAAAGTAATTTTACATCATTTCGAATAATCAAACTTTCTTTTATATTTCTTCACTGAAACCGGCTGCTTTAAATGAAAACAGTTTTTTTTTCAGAAATTTTTGGCACACGCAGTCGCTTAAATGCGAGACGTTGTTTTCCCAAATTGGCTGTCGCTGTTGTTTATAATTGCTCGCACACTGCGTGTGTAACCTTGAAAATTTGAAAAACTATAAAATAAAATTTATATTCGTTTATTGAACGAGTAGATGTTTTAAATATTTTGTTTATTTTTATTATAAGTATATAATGGAAATGTTATGTTCTTTATTTGCTAGATACATTTGGAAATGGTTGTATCACTTTTATGTTTTCATTAAAAATTTTTAGATTTTAGTAACATTTATCTATTCACAGCCATTAGAAGAGAGGGGAATTTGTTATGCTTGTGTGCTTAAGTTTGTAATGCTGACCTTCAAACAGAATAAAACAGGGGTCAAATTACGGCAGTCCATATGGAATGACACAAAAATACATTTTCGATCGATAGCAAAGCCCGTAATTGGGCCCGAGACCTCTTAGCGCACCGATAGTTTTAAGAATCACTAACTAAGTTGATCCAACGGAATCCGTCGGACTGGCTGGGGAGGAAGTAGGTTCTTTGAAAGATTGTCTGTTCGATAAAATCTTTGCGCAAATAACATATCGCAAGTTAACATTTCAAATTGTTTTTTTACCTCAAAAAAATTAAAAAAAAAATGATTTAGTACTATTGGGGCCGAAAATATTGGTTTTCTCATTTATCATCCCTGTGCATAACAAAAGTAAACGTTTTTAATTTTAAATAGAAAAAATTACAGATTCACTGCTGTATGTTTTTTCTGTCAGTGCGTCCTCGATTTTATCGAAGGATCATTTCTAGGAGCCGACTAAGGACATGTATTCGAGCTTAAGTTTGGATTTGGTAGAAGTGAAAATACTTTTTTAACCAAAAAAAAATTTAAAAAAAAACGCCAGTATTTTAACTTCAAAGTTAAAATACTGGTAATTCTTACAATAGTATTGAAAAAAAAATTCGAGACAAGTTTAAATTTCTTATCTGCAACATACTAGACCGAGGTGGGTCGAAAATTGCAAATTTTAATTTTCAAATTCGGATATTGCGTAAACTTAAAGCGATTAACTTTTCATATCGTTAACTTTTTTGAAGAAAATTTCAATGATTTAAAATAATTTAGCACCCAAATTTTTTTCAATCTAACTAAGCGTTTACAAAATCCGAAAATTAACTCAATGTTTTTCCAAAGTCTCCCACTGTGTATCGCTTACGATCTACTGGTATAACAAAAAAATTGTTAGCATGACTTTCGATCAATCCGACCACTTTATTGAAATCAATTACGCACCTTTTCCCTCAAATTGTTGTGAAACAGTAAATGTTTACATTTAATGCCCGTTATTTCTACAAAAAGAAAGCAGGTCGTGTTTGTACCTAACAGTTATCTTCACCGTTTTCAACGTTGATTTTGCCTACGTGTTTTTACCTTCAATTTTCCTTTAAAATATGGCAGCTTTTACACCATAGATTTCTATGCACAGCTAGATTTCTTTTTGTAGAAATTACGGGCATAAGTCATTTGTGATATACAAATTTTGTTTCATAGCTGACATTTTTAAGAGCTTTAAGCCTGATAGATATATAATAGTACAAAGTTGCATGTGTAGCAAGTTTTTTGAATGCAGACGAACTAAAATTATGTATCAGGTTTTATCCATAAAAATAAAGTTACATTTCGTTACCAGCATAAAATTATGATTCAAATTTTATTGATTTATTAGTGCACAACTCAAATTGAAAGTTGTGCCCCGCCCCGAACATTGAAATTAAGGTTGATTTTGGATATGAGTTTTTGTCAATTGTTATACTAAGAGGAAGAGCTTTAGGACAAATTACCCTGCCTGTAAGGTGCGAGATTTATAATTAATTTAAGAACGTTAGCTCTCCGTTTACTATCTGATTAAAAATAAACTATAAAAAACATTAATAATATACATACATACTTTTACTTTTAATTTATTTTTATTTTTTTTTTACAATTTTTTTCTAATGCAAAACTTAACACTGTTAAACAAAGATATACCGAACACGGGATATAACGAAATATGTATATGAAAAGTATTTGGCTTTGGTTTTAAAAACAATATTATATAAAAAAAAAACTACTAAAAACAATAACGAAATCGCCAAAGCAGACATTTTTTCAAGAGACTAAATGGGTTGGCATCCTAAATTCGATATATTTCTAAGTTAAATTTTCGTCTACTTCAGTTTTTATATTTATTTATTTATTTATTTAATAAGAGTTATAAATACAATTACAAATTATATTCTTACTTTATTAACCGAGCAATAATAACGTAGACCTTCAGCCCATTGAAGTGAAACAGACCAGAGTCTCTGGCGGAAATCGAATCCGCAACGCCCGCACTGATAGACAAGCTCACTACCAACTAGCCTACCGGGGCATCCAACTTTTACTTCGGTTTAATGTTACTTAATTTTATAAATTTTCATATTAATTCGAATGTGTATTCTAAGTCAAATTACAATTTTAAAAGCTTTTATACTTTAATGGTCTTATTCCTTCAATATTTTCCAGGAATATGTTCTATGCCCTATCACTATGACTTTATGAAATTTATAAAATAAATGTAACTCACCATGAGAAATAAATTCCCGTCACTTAATTTTGTTTAAAAATGTATAACTTTTTTAAATTTACAGTAAATATGTATTCTATTTGTAAAATTATTTTGAAACTTCTTCGTTACGGATATAACAAATTTTGTTTATAACGAAATTAATTGTTGTATCCTTAGAGTTCGTCCTAACCGAATTATGCTGTACTATGTTTTGAGACCCGACAAGTATTTATTGTTAATGTTTATTTTTAAAATAATGGTTCTCAACGTTGAACACCGAAGCGTATGATTAATTTTTATTTTGTTTAATTAATTATACGTTGGACCAGTGTTGCCAGTGTAACTATTTAGTTACTATATGCCATAATTTTTCATCTTCTTTAGCCACAAAAAACAAATTTAAACATTTTGATAAATGTGAAAAATGTTTGTTACTGAAAGCGGTCCATGCTCTTTTTTCTCTTAGACTAAGCAGATTTTGAAAGTCAACTTATCAGCAAAAGGCAACTCAAAATGTTAAAAACCACAACAAAAATATTTGGCAACTCCACTAAGGCAACTCTGGAAAAGGTTGTCGCATAAAGCTTCGTACAGACGGCGGTCAGATCTTACAATGTTGTCATTTTACTGACAATGGTGTCATTGTCAGATGCATTAATTTTACACATCCGCCAAATGAAACTGAGCTTACAATGTTCGCACAGTTGCAAGACATTTTTAGGCAAATTTAATGCCAACATTAATTCCTGTTCGATTAATCGGACAATTTTATACGATTATTGTTCGAATAATTTAAAATTGCTGATTTCGATTAAAGGATTAATCGAAGAATTTATACCGATTAATCGAATAATAATAAAATATAGTATTTCTGTTAAATGTATAATTTTTTTAAAGTTTTAAGTCGAATAAACAAACAAACAAAACGACAAAGGTATGTTAACTCAAAGATTAATATTAATTTATCAGGTATGCTCTAGAAATCGAAATGAAGTGAAATTCAAATCGAACGATAATTTAAATTCAATTAATATTGACCGTAGTTTTAAGTTTTGTTCTTTTAAAAATCTAATGTACTAACGTAAATGTTCTTCAACATCTTCACTAATTTACCACTTACACAGTGACTATAACATAGTACTTGAAGAAGACGATCCACCAACAAAATCAAAGGGGGCTACAAGAAGTCCAATGTATGTATAAATATTTTAAACAAGATACTTCAATGGAAAAAAGTTGAGTATACAATTTCTTGATTTAGAATTAATCGATTAATCGATTAATTTTAAAATGTTATTCGTTTAATCGAAAAAGCTAAAAAGGCCAAATATGGATTAATCGTTTAATTGAGCAAAAATAAAACCCGATTAATTGAACACCCTAACTGTAAGATCTGACCACCGTCTGTGCGAAGCTTAAGTTTGCAGGGGTTATATCATTGTCTTGTGGCAGCCCCTGAGAGTTGTGAATTGCTCTACCTCACTGTTTGTATGAATTTTAAGCGCGACAGAGCAACAAAATATTAAATTGTATCAAAATTTAAAAAATGTCATCATAATCCTTAAAGCCGTGGACAGATTTTGCTCATTTTTTACACATTACACCCGAGAACAGAACAATGTATATTAGCAAAAAATGTGGCATCTCGATCAACTGGTGTGGTTGTTGTCAAAACTTCACCAAGTGATAGACAGGTGGATTCACATTAAAATCTGAATTGCGCGTAAAAACGCGAAATAAATTGACCTAGAAAAACTAAGAGTGCCATGTTACAATTTATCCAAATATGTAGGAAATATCCTTAAACATATTATATCATCTTTGTAATATAAAACTTGAGCCTCAAGATATATTAGTGTCTTTTGACGTCATCTCACTTTTCACAAATATTCCGGTACACACAGCCATTAAAAATATTATGGAAAAATGGCTAACAATAGAAAAATTTACAAACATTCCTAGACCGACATTTTTAGAAATGTTGAAGTTCTGTCTAACGGACAATAATTACTTTGTTTATGGCAAAAAAGTATTTAATCAGATATTTGGTATGCCAATGGGCAACCCGCTCTCTCATACAATAACGGATATTGTTCTTGATAATTTGCTGGACGATGCAATAATAGAATTAAAAAATAAAAATATCAATATTAAATACATAGCAAAATATGTAGACGACATTTTCGCTATCATTAATAAGGACGACAAGGACGAAATTCTTAAAACTTTAAATTCTCACCATCAAAAAATTAAATTCACCATCGAAATAGAAAAAAATAATGAAATAGCATACCTCGACGCAAAACTACGGAAAAATAAGGATAACATTATTTTTAATTGGTACTCTAAGGAAACAGCTTCAGGCAGACTTATGAATTTTAATGCCACACAACCCAGAAGTCAGATTATAAATACAGCGAGAAATTTAATAGAGAGGGTACTGAAAATTAGTCAGGAAATATTCCACAACAAAAATATAAACATAATACTAGAAATATTGATACAAAATAGTTTCCCTAAAAAATTAATAAATTCTTTAAAAGACGACGTATTTAGGCGATTAGATAAAAATAGGAAAATTGACAACACCGATGAAACGGAAAGCAGAAAATTCTACAGTGTACCATACATCCCTGGCCTTACTGACAACAGAAACATGATAACAACACTGAAACAAAATAACATATGTTTTGCGTAAAGCGCCAGTAGAAAAACAACAACAAAATAACGTTGTTTATGAAATAAGATGTAAAGGAAATAACGAAGAACTCTGTGATCAGGTGTATATAGGAACAACAAAGAGAGGTTTATCAACAAGGAAAGGAGAACACAAGATGGATATTACGCGGCAAAAAGAAACAACAGCACTAGCCATGCATATGATCAGTTCACACCATGCACCAGATTTTCAAAGTATTAGAATATTAGATAATGAGGAAAATATTAAAAAGAGATTTACGAAGGAAAGCTTGAGAATTCAGCAAAACATAAAAAAGACAATGAATTTGAAGGAGGACACCAACAACATATGTGCAAGTTATAGAGTAGCCATCAAATAAACTTTGATACAATTTTTATATATTATGTGTTTTAAAAATAATTCCATGTTTTATGTTTTTTGTATTATATATGTTAAATGTAAAATTTTTGGTTTTAAAGTTTGTTTTTTAATGTAATAATATATTAAAAAAAAATGTAAGTTCTAAATGTTATTTGGTAAAAAATTGTTAATTAATGTCATGTTTTTATTAAATAGACAATCCCCAGAAGAAGTCGACAAAAAATCGACGAAACGTCGGGAAAAAATGTATTAAAATTGTGGTTTTAATTACATAAAAGATTATAGGCCGTATTAGCTTAACAAGGAATTATAAACAAAAAGATACGTAAATATTTTTTTAACCTACATTTTCAGAATCTGGTCAGTTTGATCATGGGTGAAAAATCGTGTCGTACAGAGTTTTATTCTCTGACTTGGGTCGGTTCTGTTCTGAGCCCTCCATATTTTGAGGATTTTTTTTAACAAAAAAAATCTTGTCTCGCTCTTTTTAAATCCATTTGTTTAACTATTTGTTTTTGGTAACACTGCGCTGAACACCAGCACCCGTGTTATTGTTATATTAATAGTTTTCTGGGTTATTCACCTTAATATAAAAAATTTTATAGAAAATTAGATAAATAAACACTATGAAGCAAATAAAGAGAAATTATACTTACACGCAGAGAAAAAACATGGCTGGGCATGGTAACGGCAACTACACTATGCTTATTGTAAATATATATTGTTGTCATACACCAAACATTTGTATTTTTTTTAAATATAAGCAATAGTATAGTTACTGTGAACATATCAATGTTTATCCCAGTAATAAATTTCGGTATTGTTTACCGAAATATAATCATTTTCTCTAACAACTAAATAATGATAACTTTGAAAACATATTATACTTCTCACAACCATTTCATGATATTAAATAGCCATAACATGATACCTTTCTATGCGTGTAGTCATTGTATGCTTAAGATGCAAACAAAATATCTTTACTCTAAAAATATTTGGTTATCACCATTTGTAAAATAATTTTGAATCAGTTGTGTCGTTTGTTTTAAATATGCCTATCGAATTATTTGTTAGTTAATGGGTTAACAATTAAAAAAAATACCCATTAAAAAACAAGTTAAAAGAGGTTAAAAAAAATAAAGAAATTGTATTTAGAAGCGTTTATAAAACTGCAGTCAAAGTAGAAAAACTGACATTTCTTTCACTTCTTCATTTGTCATTGGCCAAAAAAACCCGTTGCTTTTACTTCTAATTCATTAAATGTAGACTGTCGCTGTCAAACCAACTCAAAAATCAAAAAGTTGTACACACATTTTCGACTGCAGTTTCTTAAATTTGATACTTTTTTTTAGACAAGCCGAACACCTGGAATAATTCGGGTACACGTTTTTTATACGTCTGGAAAAAATTAGAAACCTATCTGCATTTTCCAATTTTTTATGAATTTTTAAAAAATAAAAATTTCGAAATTTTAATAAAAAAATTATTTTTTTTTTCCAAAAAAAAAAAAAAATGTTTCTAAAACGACTGGGCATATTAGAATAAAGTTTTTTTTATTGCGGAATTTCGGGTTTTTTTAGTTTTTTCAATAAGCTAAATCGTTTTTAAGTTACGCGAACATATGTTGTGCAACCTCCTCCATTTAAGAAATAACGGTATATCTAGAAAACCAGAGCTTACCTAAAAACACCACTGGATTCAGCGTTACCGAATTAGGTTAAAACGCCAGGTGCCCAGCTTGTCTGTTTTTTCAACTAGCACAGTGTAATCGTAATATGGTGTCTACAATCATAAATCTTATCATAATATGTTGCTCTTAGAATATGTTTACCACAACCGTGTTTTTTGTTTCACTTTCGGGCAGTTGGCCAAAACTTCTGATTCGTTATAAGTAAACAGTCGCTGTCAAACCCACTCAAAAACAGTAAAGTTGTACACAAATTGACGTTTTTTGTTCGACAATTTTTCGACTGCAGCTTTTTTTACCGCGGTTCATATTTATTTTTTAAATTTAGCAAAAATTCTTTTTTGTAGTTCAAATTTTTTTTAAGTTTTTCTCTAGAAAAATCTTCAAAATTCGACTTTATTTGTTAAAACTTGTAAAGATAAACAATTTTGAAAATATTTTTTAAATTGTTTAAAAAAGTTTTAGTAGAGATTTAAGTTATTTTAATTTAGCCACTCACCTAAATAATTTAAATTTAGCAACTAAGATTTGTTTATTTTAATGTCATTATAGCCCAAAAAAAAGTGGTGAAAACAATTCCAAACAATACAATACGCTTACATAAATAGTAAAATTTAAAATAAATAAATAGTAAATTATTGCTTTTTTTGCACACTTTAGTAGATTAATACAAGTAACGGGTTTTTCAGCAAGAATTTTTTTTCATGGGTATATTGGAATACCATAAGAGTTTTGATATCCCAATAAAAAATTGAGCTTCAAACGGAGCAGGTTTGTAAGGGAGAAATAAATGTAAGTGTTTCGTTTACCATCTCGCTTACGGAAGACATGAATTTTATATGGTGAGTTCCCACTTTGAAGCAATACATTTTTGACACAAAATGCGCTTTATTCAACTCATATAAAAACTGATGAGCATTAATCAAAAATAAAATCAGTTTTAATTAAACATTTAATCAAATTAATTAAACACAAAATGCGCTTTATTCAACTCATATAAAAACTGATGAGCATTAATCAAAAATAAAATCAGTTTTAATTAAACATTTAATCAAATTAATTAAACAGAAAATGCGCTTTATTCAACTCATATAAAAACTGATGAGCATTAATCAAAAATAAAATCAGTTTTAATTAAACATTTAATCAAATTAATTAAACACAAAATGCGCTTTATTCAACTCATATAAAAACTGATGAGCATTAATCAAAAATAAAATCAGTTTTAATTAAACATTTAATCAAATTAATTAAACACAAAATGCGCTTTATGCAACTCATATAAAAACTGAGGAGCATTAATCAAAAATAAAATCAGTTTTAATTAAAAAATTAATCAAGTGAATTAAACGTTTAATCAAGTGAATAACACTATTAATCAAATTAATTAAACGTTTAATTGATACTATTAATTTGTTTACTGGTCCAAATTTAATTAATTTTCATCTTAATTTTTTTCACAATTTTTTTTATTATAATCAGTTTTTTCTGTGTAGCCAGAAATTAAGAACTTGGACCTGGACAATATGTGATTCCAACAGGATGTTACCACTTGCCACACAGCCAACGGAATACTGGCTCTTTTGCGCATGAAATTCAATGGCTTTGTTATCTTACGTCGTGGCGATCTGTATTGGCCATTACGATCATGTGATTCGGCACCGTTGGACTTCTTTTTTTGGGGATATTTAAAAGAAAAAGTGTACGTCAATAAGCCAAGAACAATACCAGAGCTAAAGGATGAGATAATTCGGCACATTTACGACATTGAACCTCAATTATTTCTCAGAGTCATTGAAAGTATGAACCATCGGATGGAGGTATGCCACCGAAATCTTTGCGAGCATTTAGCCAATGTTTTGTTTTACACATAATTGTCATAGATCCTTCTATCATAATAAAAATTATTAAGATAATTCTCTGAAAAATTTTTGTTTTATTTACAATTACCACCGCGCGTTTAGATTGGACCACCCTTTGTCATTAATTTGCAAGGCTAATTATTACATAATTAAATTTAGTGAAGATCGATCTATAATTTACCATTGGCCCCATCTAAAGCCCACTCTCTAAAAACACCTAAGTACACTTGAAATTTGGTCCAGCTTAGAATTTTTAATACCAAAAATCACTCTAGCGAATTTTGTAATGATCGATCCATAATTTACCATGGGTCCAATATAAAATCCCCTCCTGAAAATTATTCTAATCGGTTTTTACATATATGGGTTGATGCCTCACAGGTCTTATAAGCCCACTCCGGATGTTAAAGATTCGGCATAGCCAAACATAGAACTCCAAATTTTTTTTTTTTTTTAAAAAACAAAGTTATTGTTGGAAAACCCTTTACTTAGGTATTTTACGATAATTTCAATTTATTTACTGTAATTTCTTTTTTGTTTTGAAATAAAAATAAACAAATAAAACAAACCATTTCACTTTAATAAATTGTAGCATTTATGGCCGTTGTTGCCGTGTTCGTTGGAAAGTTAAATTATCTGCTGCTGGCAAACGAAGAGCTGGGACTTTATTTTAAAGAAAAAATTCTGTTTCTACACAAAATAAAAAAAAAAACATTAAATTTTAATTTTGTTTAACTTGAGAATTAGTCAGTTTTAAGGAATTTGTTTCTGCAAAACAGCAGGTATTATTTAATATTTGTTTTATTTTTGCCATTTGCTTATAATTTTAAGTATTTATTTATAATATAAATAAATATATTAAATACTTTTTTCAACATTTAATTTTTAAGCTTTTAAATGTTTTTATTTTATTACTTTTTTTATTTCTTTTCTTGGCCCACCACAAATTATGCAATTTTTTTCTCTTTCGCTTATGGCCAAAATATTTTTTGTTTATTTATTAAAATTTAATTTCAACTGAAAGTGATTAATTTTTTTTTTTAAATTTTTCACACTTTTTTTGTTGTTGTTTATATGTAAATCTTTTTTCTTTCTTATTTATTTAAACAGTTTTAACATTTTCGGTGATTTTCTACAACAATTATTGCAGCAGCACGCGACACGTTATTTTTATACCTATTTCCTTCTTTAAAAAAACGTATTTTTGTTTCATTTTGTAGGGTAAGAAAGCAACAAACGTTTACAGGCGATCGTTTATAATTGAAAACTGAAAAAATTATTATTAACATTGACACTGAACATTGTTGAATTGAATAAAAAAAAAAAAAATTCAAAAAAAGAAGAAAAAAAAAGAATTGTAATAAAGAGGAGTAAGTAAATTGCTGTATGTTGGTTGGTCCCAACAACCAGTCAAGTGTCTGATTTTATGTGTAAATGAGTGCAAAACAGCAACAACAACAACAGCAACAACAAAGTTGTTCATTGCACTCACTCACACAAGAATGAAGCCCAGAATTGACACCCAGAAAATAAAAATATTCACTTAAACAAGTCTTCTCTTTAATGTAAAGAGACATGATGACGATGATCATCATAATCATCATCATTATTATGATAAAGACAATAATGTTTACGATCACAAGAATATATTAATAATGAAGAGTATAAATACTACCGGCTTATTGTGGTCGAGAGTTGAATGACAGCCAAGAGCTGGCAGCTAAAAGGAACAAATAACAGGGATGGATAAAATTACATAAAATTTTGAAAAATCTGTATAATAAAAATGAAATGTTGTCTGTTGCTGATCGCATAACTTGAGAACGGCTTGACCGATTTCGACGATTTTTATTTTAAAATGATCGCCATGGCCCACTTTAACGCCCACTTTTTTCGAATTACCTAAAATCAGAAAACGGCTCCATCGATTTGACAAATTTTTCTTTCAAATGGTCGTATTAATCCATTTAAAGTTTTCATCGAAAGAAAAATTAACCACGCCTACTTTAACGCCCACTTTTTCTATTAAGCGCATAACTTGAGAACGGCTTGACAGTTTTGGACGATTTTTCCTTTAAAATTATCGCCATGGTCCAACTTAGGTTTGTACGAAAAGAAAAATTTGTCCCGCCCACTTTTACGCCCATTTTTTTTGATTTACCTAAAATCAGAAAACGGCTCCATCGATTTGACTATTTTTTTTTTCAAATGTTCGTGTTAATCCATTTTAAGTTTTCATCGAAAGAAAAATTTACCACGCCTACTTTTACGCCCACTTTTTCCATTTATTTTACCGATTTGGAAGATTTTTTCTTTAAAATGTTCGCCATGGTCCAACTTAGGTTTTTAAGGAAAGAAAATATTTCCCCGCCCACTTTTAAGCCCACTTTTTTCGATTTACCTAAAATCAGAAAACGGCTCCATCGATCATTAGTAATCAGCTACCGAGCGAAGCCGGGACGGCCAGTTAGTTAGAAATAACTTTTAGAATCACTGAAAAATTTGTAAATATTTTGTTTTTAAATAAATAAAAGAAATATTTCAAAATTTTAGGCCTACTTATGGTCCTTTTGTCCCTGGAGGAGTAATAAGAACCTATATTCATATACATATATAAAATTTAAATAAACATTTTGTTTAATTAAAAATATTAAAGAAATTTTTCTAATAAATTGTCATATTATTTGAATGTGTATTTTAAGTTAAATTACAATTTGTAAAATCTTTTATACTTTAATAGTCTTATTCCTTTAATATTTTTACAGGAATATTTTCTATGCACTTTCAGAATTTTCGTTTGTATATTTCTGTTACGAGGCTTACTTTAGCTATCCTTTGGCTAGCAATGAAGTAAATTGTACAGAAAATTTTCTAATTTTGTAATTTACCATTTTACCCTCCTCAAGGAATAAGTTTCACAGTAAAAAATATTGTATAAATAACCGAATACAAACAAACATAAACATCTAAACGCATTTGTGTTCGTGATAACCCCAGCGGGAAAAAGAAGTAGTAAAAGGGCCTTCTAAAAAGCAATTTTATGCAGACAAGGCCTGAAAGCCGCGTTACAATTGTATTTCTAAAATAAACCAAGGCTTTGTCTCCTCTCATCTACATTGAAGGCTAATTAAAGACCTTAGGTGCCCTCGAAGATTTAAGCTTTAAGCTGGAGGTCTTTACCACGCGTTTTATACTCTCTTAACTATGTTTTCAAGTCCCATGCGACGTAAAAGAAGAAAGTAATCCTACCGCATGCGTTCGATGCGTATATGCATTTTACGCGTATGCTGTATAACTTTAATTTTTACACTGATTCTTGTTTTTTTTTGGCAAAGGCATAAAACCCATCTACGCATTGGACACCACGTGGTGTAGACCTTCAGCTTTATCTCCGCAAAATTATAGTTGCTGAAAATGAGAAGTGAGTGAATTAATAACTTTCAATGGTGAATATTAAAAAAAATAAAAAATTTGTGAGTAAAAGTTTGCTAAGAATGAGCTTGTAGACCTTCTTAAAGGCCTGAAAAGGTAAAGCGCTTGCAATTTTAAACGCTAGTACGATAATGCATAAACCAACACACATCTAAGCACACATCTAAATACAATATCGGAGTCAGCGATGGCAAAGTTAATAGAATTAAAATTTTTGTTTTGGCTCATTTCGACTTTTAAATACTAACTAATAATAGGAAGGTAAATATACATATTTCAGGGAATATTTTACCGTAATGTCTGGCGTACTTTTATAATGAGGGAAAGTATTAAGAAAAATACAGGTAAATCCCTCCGATAGCTAAATTTCTTGACATCATTAATTTAAACAATAGTCTGTGCTTTACAGATAAAGTCATAAAGTGCCAAAAGGGGATGAAAACACCTTCTAGATGTATACTTTATCGTACCAACATAATTGTAGGCCGACAAGCTCTGCAGAAATAACAAGTAGTACAACATTATACATAAATATGTACGTCATCGGAGCTATTAAAGGGAGAAAATCAGCATTAGTCTTAAGCTTAGATCATACTATCGGCGCAATGTACCTATTTTGTCGTATTTCATGTGCCGATACAAGGGAAAGCAAAACGAAATTTTGTAATTGCACCATTTGGCTACTAAACTTTAACTTTTTTGAGTTAAGTGTAGCAAAAATACATTTGTTTTATTTATTATTCATAAATAATAAAACAATAAATAGATCATTTGTACCGTTGAGAAAAAGAAAACAAGTCGCTTTTACAAAAACATTGCAGTTGTACCGATATTGCCATCCCTGGTTTATAAACATCTGTTTGTAAAACCACTATTTTAAAAAAGAACACGCTGTGCAGTAAGTTTTAATAAAATTCAATAAATTTTTTGTTATTATTAATTAGTTCCCGTCGTGTTACCATATTACACCGTCTCCCAAGGGTTCTATGTTATCTGGCTGCTAATGTTCTCACTCAGCCACCCGGTTGATTCAATAAAGGAGTGAATCCTGTTCAAATCAATATCAGAGACTCAGGTTTTGTCCCCAATGCCGTTTGCATAAATGTTCTCCATTATTACAACCAAATATACTTTAAAAATGTTTTAAGGTTCAATTTGGCTAAAAAACGTAAAAGCAAATTTGGAGAACAATTTGATTGCCAACCCTGGCATGCCTTTAGGTTATCTACAACAATAATAAAAACAACGAATTTATTTTGCCAAATAAAAAGACAAACTTAATGCATTATTGGCTTTTTTTTTTGTTTTTTTTTCCTGCTTGACAAAATAAAATATTATTACATTTTGTTTACAAAAATGAAACAATAGAAAAAAAGGAAATATCTTAATCATTTCGCTCAAAGACATTATCAACATGTAAAGAGTAAAAGAGCGTTTGTATTAAAAATCCAAAGAATTGCACAGAGACAGAGACCTTCGTTTTATTAACATGTTTTTGTTTTACAGCCATGTAACAATGTTACGAAAACATTTACCTTAAATATGTTAAAAGAAAACACAGCAACACTCATACTTATACATACATATATTATATGTACATAATCTGGTTAAAAAAATCTGCAGTTTACTCTTTATAATACAAACAGAGTATATAAGTAATACAGGAATGGAAAATTCATAACTATTGTAAAATTTGTTGGTACCTATTTTAATAGATGAAGAAAATTCCTTTTATAAAAGTTTCTAAAAGGACTCGTCTATATATTTTTTTATTTTTGATAATTTTTAGTTAGGCTTGAGTTCATTAAATTTAATTTTCATTAAAGTCCTTCCTTCAGTAAAAATAACTAAATGAAAATAAAGTTTAATGAGCTCAAGCCTAACTAAAAAATATCAAAATTAAAAATTAACATTTCAACTAAAAATACAATTGTTCTTAAAATAGCTATGGCACAAGCTCTAATGTTTACATTTGTACTTCAAATTGTACAAATAAAATGTCGACGAAAGTGGACAAAAAACATAATAAGCAAATATATTCAAGTTTTCAAGACAAAGTCTTGACAGAAAGAATACGAAACAACAGAAGAAAGGAAGCAACATGTAATATAAAATTGAAAAACAATAATTACAGCAAATTTCGAACCACCAGAACCACTGGTAAAAGATTGATGTTTGACTGTTGGCTGGCAGGCGCCGCAGTGGTGCAGAGGTTAGAACGCAAAGAATTCTGATGAAAGATTCTTGAAACATGTAAATTCAACCCAGGTTCGAGCCCCAGCTCAGCCAAGAAAATTATTAATAAAAATTTTAATAAAAAATTTCATGTTGTAAAATTCCTTCCTTCAGTAAAAATAATTTAATGAAAATTAAATTTAATGAACTCAAGCCAAACTAAAAAATATCAAAATTAAAAATTAACAGTTCAACTAAAAATCCAATCGTTTTTTTTTAATAATATGTGATATGTTTGTTAGTTAGCAATGGAAAAATACCTTGCATTCAAAATTTTTACAGTGAGAGGAAAGTTTTGAAAATGTGGTAAATTTTTTATGAATTTTTTGTTTTTTTTTTCGTTATTAAAAATATGTGAATAGTGAACACCATTTCAGGAGAAAAATTAAAATCAATACACAAATTTTGTTTAATTTGGAAAATTGGTGAATCCTGAATATGTGTGTGTTTCAATAAATGCATACACTAAAGATACCATTTTGCTGCTAAAACCACAAAAATTCATAAATAATTTTCAAAAAGGGCTAATCTCCAGGAACTGTAATGAGCATTTTCTCCTTCATATTTTAACTATTATAGCCAGTGTTCGAAAATAAACAGTACATTATTTAGAATTCGGCTTACACACCCAAGAACGATATTTATTTTTGTACCTTAATACCGTTCGTAACTTTTTTCAAGAAAGAGGCGAACATTATATATTGTTCTGTTCTTCGTTAAAAACTGAACAACTGTAGACAAATATATGCTTTTTAAGTTCTATAAAGTTTCGTTTTTACATTGATAAAGAAATGAGCAAACAAAAAATTTTAGAAACGACCGCACCGCGAACAGCTTGTTTGTGTATTGCGTAAAATTATTTTGCTGGCTTTTTGTTTTTTTTTCGTATGTGTACATATTTTGTTTTTGTAAAAAAATGTTTGATTTTTTTGCCAGCCAAAAGGGACGAACATAAATGAGCCGAGCCGAACACAATGAAGTTTGTGGATTTCTCATTTTCTGTTGAGTTTGATAAAAACAGTATTATTTTTGTGTTCCAAAGATGACTAACAGGGAAACGTTATTTTTGTAATGATTTTCTACACAAACACTATAAGCGTTTGTGTTTTCCACAAATCTACCGAACCGAACACTAAGGAGCGATATTAAGTGTTTATTTTCGAACACTAATTATAACATAAACAGTGGCTTTTCTTTTAAGGTTAAAAAATCTTATTCATTGTCAAATGGCTTAAGAGATATTCAGTTTTTTGTATGTCCTGAACATGCTTCATTTTGTATTGTATTTATAGAAGGCCATAAGCACCACGACCCAGAGAATCTTTTGTACAGAAACGTATGATACATGATTAATTTATTTAAACGCTTTTTAACAAGTATTGCCAGAAATAAAAAGAAATTGAAGGAAATATTTTGCAACCTATTTAAGACTTTAATATTTTCATCGTTTTTGTATTGAATTACTTAACTTTTAATGACGGAAAAATGAAGTAGGTGAAATTTATCTCGGGGAGGCCAGAAGACTTAAATCAAATAATTTAGAGGGTTAGTAGTTTGACATGTATCAGAACTTGTTAGGTACATTGATTTAAATAAACAAAAAAAAAAAAATTATCAAATAGTCTTGTTGTCGAGGGAGTTTCTTGTGAGAAGGATCCTACAGAGAGGCTGTGGGGTTTGTCTTTTAATGCTCACAATCAAAATCTAATAGAGAATCTGTGGTGACGTCTGAATTCGAAGTACACATTAGATACTCTATCTGCCTCTACAATCAAATGCCTAATACGTCAGATTAATCATCATTAGACTGCAACAACTTTTGCCAAAGAATTGTATTACATCCATCTAAGACTATCTTACCCCTTATCCTGTACTAAAGAAATAAAACGCATGGGGTATTTGTGGGTCAGTTTTGCCCAATATAGGAAGTCCATCTATCATAGGTTTATTGATTCTGTTTATTATTTACATGTAATTCAAGTTTCGAAATAGCTTTTACATAAATGACTAGTAAGTAATGGGCAATTTTGAACCATATTTTCAAAAGCGTTACTTTTTTGCAAAAGCGCAGTGTAAAAATGTGTAAATTTGAGTTGACTTCCTTTAGAGGAACCAGTGCGATATGTTGAGTCTTACACTTGAATCTTACTTTTATTTATTTGTGTCACTATTCCATAAATTTTTAGTTCTTAACCTACTTACAACTACAATTAATGTTGGGAGAACCCCAACTTATTGTAGTGGGGAATGTAAGAAAAGATAAACACGCTGTTTATTGTTGGTATTTTGTTTAAGCTTTAATGTCATTGCAAATAAGACTTTTTGAGTGTTTGCAATTCTCATTCGCTCTGCAGTTTAATTTGCTAATATCTCGGGCTTTTCTAAGAAGTTTTTGGGAGAATGTTTCCTGATGATCTGGCCTAAGCAACCAGTGTAATGCACATAGAAACTAGCTTATTCCCCAACAATAAATTTCAGTGTTTTTGTCTCGAATTAATATTGGGAATTAAGCACGACAAGCAAAATCTTATTAAATAAAAATTTTTAGTTTTTTTTTAATAAAAATATTACAAATTATATTCTTACTTAAGTTACCTGGCAATAGTAATGTATACTTTTAGTCCGTGTTGCTCATTAACAACAAGCCTATCGGAGCACCCAGTGTCAGCGTTTTAAATTTTTTTTGTTAAGTACATTTGTTTTCGAAAAATAAAATTTTAGTAGGTATTTCAAAATCTCAACTCTCCATCCCTGACGTAAGCACAGCAGAGTGTTTTGTTGTTTTTTTTTTATTATTAAGATGACACCCAACAAGACCGTGGCAAAATGTATATTGATTTATAGAAGATTTCGTGGTATTCTTGTTTTTAACCCATTTAGGTCAGAAATTAAGGAAAAGGATGAACATTTTCTTAAATGTAAGCCCATGCATGCATGACACATGGGCAGATTAATGTTTGTAGGTCAGCAAGGATTTATTTAAGTATCGGTGAATACGAAAGCGGGTCGTATTCGTAATGTGGATATGGCCAGCGAAATTACAATAGCGGAAATAAATATAAAATTTGTTAACTTCTTAGACGGAATTTTCCTTAAAACTTTTTTTTTATTAAACAAGCATCACTTTGAATTTTGTAAGCCCAGGTCTTATTTACATTCATGCTTTTTAACACCCTTTGACCACAAATGCCTGTTCCCTAGCACATTGTCTTGATGATCCATTGTTTTGTACAAGAAAAAACCAGTTGACAGAATTACCGACACACAATTTTTCATGTTCTTAGTCGAAATTTACACTATGGACATTTCTTGCTGCACAGAAAAAATTCTCCCACATTTTTCACCAATTAAAGCATTAATCAAAAATATAATCAGTTTTAATTAAATATTTAATCAAGTGAATTAAACATTTAATCAAGTGAATTAAACGTTTAATTAATACTATTAACTGGTTTATTTAATACTATTAATTTGTTTACTGGTGCAAATTTAATTAATTTTTAAATTAATATCACAAATTTTTTAATTGAAATCAATTTTTATTTTTTTCTGTGTGGACAGAAAGAGTTTGTTTGTAAGGGGTCGACGCTGAATGCTTGACACACTTTACTTCTTGCCTCTCTCGCCAACAAACTTTTTCTGTCCGGCAAGAAATGTTCATAGTTTAAATTGCGACTTACTGTTCATATAAAAATCAACAACTACAATCAAAATGGAGTTTATTTTTATGCCAGCATCAATGACTATATTAGACATTATTGTGAGAGAAAATGTTAAAACAACGCTTAGTTAACAACAACAAAATAAGCATTCTTCTCGATCTTAATTCATGTGTGCAATGAAATTGCTTGTTGTTTGAACATAGTGATAGCTAGTTAAGACGAGGTGGGGTTTTAAGCATGTATTTTATAATTGAAGGCGACTTACTTTAGCATTAGATTGAATTGCTTATTTTTTATCCATTTTCATTTATCGAGGAATTTTTCAGCCATTATTTGATCGAAGAATCAAAATAGCCAATTTCGAATAACGAATAACTCGAACAATTTATGTCAATTAATCGATTAAGATGAATATCTTTAAAAAATCTACTTTTGTTAATAAAAATATTTTTTTTAGATTTCTAAATGTTTAATATTATTTAAAACTAAATTATATGTTCTTAACTTCTACATTTATTTTTATTACACAACTTTTGAGCATATTTCAGACCCTTTTTAGATGTTGTTGTGTGAGAGACATATTATGTATATCATTATAAACGTCAAATTCTGTACGCTAGAAATTTGGCACTTTAATAGCACATTTTTTATATATAGTTTAATATTTATCGTAAGAAAATGTGTAAATGAAAGGAGATTAAAAACTTAATATGTTATCAGTGAAATTGAAATCAAAGTAATTTTAAAAACTTAAGAGTATAAAAAAAATTATAAAAAATTAGGTGATTTTTAAAAAATTTTTAACTTAGAATGTCCATCGACTTCAATTTCACTCGATTTCTGGGAATAATAAATTAGTTTTAAATGTTTTTCATAACTAACTGGCACCTATCACAAAATATGCCGGAACCAAAAAGACAAAAATAGAAGAAGTAAATAAAAAATTGTCTTAAAAATTATGAGCTCAAGCCTATATATTACACCCGCATTAAGTTAAGCAGGCGGGACACAATTGCAAATTATAAACCAAAAAAATTATTGTTTCTCGCCTGCTAATAAACATAACTGTACTAAACCTTGGCTTTCAGATCATTTTATAGTCTGTTAAGGGCCAAATACACATTTCAAATGCTTGTTCAGCAGGCAAATTTACTCGTGTAATATTCGCTGCCATATCTAAATTTTTTTGATTTTTCATCCAGCATCGTCGGTGTGACACATACAAACACATGTTCACTAATACTACCATAGCGCTTGATAAGAAATACTTGAGGTGTACAGACCCCTTCAAATCGAATTAGTGTAAATTTAATTTTGTTTTCCTTAATCTTGTTTCGGTCTTTTTAATGTATTAAAACTGTATTCTTTGCAACCGGGCTTTTGGATTTTTTAAATTATTTATTAAATTTAAAAGCGATATGTGCTATCTACATAGCATATATCGCTCCTTTATTACAACATAGACATATTTAAAAAAAAAATCAAGCTTATCAAAATGCGACTAAAGTTTAAAAAATTAACCTTTAGATATATGAAATATATTTTGCTATAACTTCGGATCAGTTTGAGATATAACACTGACTTTTGTTTTACATATAAAGAAGGTATGAATGAACACATTTGCTAAAGTAACTTGCAATTTTTGATTTTTTGAGATATGACTATCTTGCAATTAAGGAGCGATATGAATTGTTATTTTATTGTTTATTGTTTAACTACATGTTTGTATTATTGTTTTTTTTTTTTTTTGTGTTTATTAATATAATAAAAGTACCAATTCATGTAGAGATTTACGTTTTTTTTCCCATTGGATAAAATTATTTGAATTATTCGAATTATTCGAGTAATTCAAACAATTTGAAAACCTTATTCGATGATTCGAGCAAATTTAAAATTCTAAAATCGATTAATTTCTTACTCGAACAAAACCAAAAGTCAAATAATTGGATACACTAATTTTCATTTAACTGACATTTGTGCAAGATCTAGACGATTTTTCTAGGCTGATTTTTCCATACTTTGGCGGCCTACGTTGGTCATTTATTTACCGATTTTGCAGCAAATACTTCACTTCTTTGCAGGACATCAAAACAATTTTAAACTTGTCTCTTACTTTCTGCTTGACAATAAAATGATGCATTAAAGTTTGACGTACCTGCAAAAAAAAGAGAACAAGTGTTAATTATGTATTGACAAAAAAAAACATACAAATTTTATTTAAAATTAAAAGCAAATAGAATGTGAGAATTATTTCTTTTTATAAGTTATTATTATTAAATGAACCATTTTTATTTTTCAAATGTGTTCAATGAATCAAATTTCAATGTATAAAGCTTTCTTGCAATAGTCCTATTCCTTCAATGTTTCACATACTTTTTGCTTAAGCCAACCATTGGTTAACATTGAAGCTATAGATATGTACATATAATTAGGACTGATTCTTATGACATAGATATCATCAAACTCTTTTGGCGCCCTATGCTCCAGTGGGAGTTAGAGGGATATATATGTATATGTATATATTTGATAAGCCCTAGGACACCTTTCGCCTTGTTTACTTTCGTTAAAACACAGAGCATAATCAAGTAATGCACTCTTTCAAGTTGATGCTTATTGAGTGTATAGCTACAATTAGGGTGTTCAGTCGATTAATTCTTGTTCGATTAATCGAACAATTTAAAACTATTAATTGTTCGAATAATTAAAAATTGCTAATTTCGATTAAAGGATTAATCGAAGAATTTATATACCGATTAATCGAATAATTATAATATATAATATTTCTGTTAAATGTATAATTTCTTTAAAGTTTTAAGTCGAATAAACAAACCAAATGTTTGTGTCCGTTGGAATTAACAAAAAAAAAAAAAAAAAAAAAAAAAAAAAAAAAAAAAAAAAAAAAAAAACAGTCATGTTTAGTAGTAATTCAGCTTATATTTTTGTTAAATTTTTTCGACACAATTGAATAATTCATTTTACAAAAGAAATAACGGCAAAGGTATGTGAAATTGAAATCGAACGATAATTTATATTCAATTACTATTTACAAAATGACCGTAGTTTTTCGTGGTTTTTATTTATAGATTAAATGGAATATTTTTTTGAACTTTGATTACGTTTTTAAAATTTCGATTTTTAATCCACTTCATTTTGATTTCTAGAACACGGACGTATTTTTTTTTATCAAAATAGGTCATGCGTTTTTTTCTTTAGAATGAGTTTGGTTTAAAAATATTGTACGAAGGATAGATAAATCTAATAGTGCTTAATGTAACAGGTGTCCAAAAATGTATTAACGTTAATGTTCTTCAACAACAACAACTTTACTAAATTACCACTTACACCGTGACTATAACATACTAGTACTTGAATAAGATGCTCCACTAACAAAATTAAACAAGGTACTTCGATCGATTCTCTAGAGGAAATAATTTTCAAAAGCATAGCAGAGGATGGAATGCCTTGAGAAGTTTCAAAAAATCCGAAGTTATATTTACTATTTTAAGATCGAAGTGCCCGAAAGTGAAGCAACAATTTGGAGCTACATTGACAAGTTTAATTAAAAAATAGTGTTTAATTTACAAGAATTTGTTCGTCGTGCTTAATTCTCAATTTTTATTCTAAATAAA
Source organism: Pollenia griseotomentosa (assembly GCA_963931875.1). Classification (NCBI taxonomy): domain Eukaryota; kingdom Metazoa; phylum Arthropoda; class Insecta; order Diptera; family Polleniidae; genus Pollenia; species Pollenia griseotomentosa. Next base: position 189,328,718 of record OZ007560.1, read on the forward strand.
AACACTGAAATTTATTGCTATTCCTATGCTATTCACTAGTTGCTTAGGCCAGATCGTCAGGAAACTTCATCCACAGATTTTAAAAAACTAAAGATATTAAACAAATAAAACTGTTAACCGAATAAGAATTATAAGCCCCAGTTTCACTTGTAACAATATCAAATCTTAAACAAAAACAACAACATTAAACAGTGAGTTTATCTTTTTTTACATTTTGTTTAATTTTTTTTAAAATTATCGAAAAAAGATCAAGTAATTTATAAAATTTCTGGACTTAAAATTATTCGATTAATCGATTAATTTTAAAATTTTATTCGTTTAATCGAATAATTTAATAATGCCAAATATCGATTAATGGTTTAATCAAACAAAAATAGAGCCCGATTAATTGAACACCCTAGCTGCAACGTACAGTACTCTTGTCTGTTAAGCTCAGATCCATCAAATTTATATCACACCATAAGCTAAAACTGTCTAGATTATCTTGGAGTAAGATACAAATACAACTCCCGAAAATAGATTAAAATTCCAAAGCTTCACTAAAAATGTTGTAATTGATACAAAATATGGCAATGATAACTTTTATGAAAAATTCTTTGCAAAAAAAAAAAGTTTGTACTCGTAGGTCGAGCATCGCATTTAAGTGCAGAAAGCTCATGTAGACGTTGACATCTAATAACTTTTACATGTATAACATTGAGTCATTACCGCAAAAAAAAACTTCGGCAAAAACAAAATTTTACAGGAGTTTTTTATTTCATAAAATTAAGATAAAATTGTTTTTGCTATAAAATCGTAACTGCACTATATGTGACCATGATATTTTAGGGGATGATGCAAGTGTTGCCAATACAGTCATTTATTAAAAAAAAGTAATTTCAAATGATGTCTCTTAAGCTTTATTTGCGGAAGGGCTCGATATGCCCCAGGGCAAATTTGTGTCAATTGTTCTTAAGGCACGTATCCCGTGAACAGTGAACACAAAATTATAATAAAACAAGTTAGAGTGCTATATTCGGCTGTGCCGAATCTTTGATACCCTCCACCGACAGTTCGAATGTTTAAGGAGTAATATCTGTATGATGTCTTTTTATTATTATTATCTTAAACTGTGACGATTTGTTATTAATTATGGTTTTAGGAGACTAAACTGTTTTCCGGGAGTAGGGCATATATGGGGCCTAGGGTAAATTATGTACCGATCTTCACGAAATTTCACATTATCATTTATAGTCCTATAAAATTGTGACGAGCCAAAATTTGTTATGATTGCATTATTTTTTACGGTTTTAGGCGTACTAAACTGTTTTTCGGGAGTAGTGTTTATATGGGGCTTAGGGTAAATTATGGACCGACCTTCGCGAAATTTTACAGTGTCATTTCTAGTCGAATAAAACGGACTTGTGCAAAATCTTATGTCATTCCGTGCCTTTTTGCATCATTTATGTTAGTTTTTGTAACAAAATTATCAAGTTTTTGAAGGTGGTGGTTCCACATTTTGATTCATAGCTCTGGTCCTACTGAACCGATTTTGCTGAAATTCAATCCCAAACTGCTTAGGATAACTACAAGCAATTTGACACCTAGTTTGTTTATTTCTTTTGAGTTTTTCGAAAGTGAGCGTGTTTTCAACAGACGGACAGACGGACAGACAGACGGACATGGCTAAATCGACTTAGAATTACTCAAGCAGCCAGAATATATATACTTTATGGGGTCTGAGATGAATAATAAAAAAGTTTCACACGGAATGACAAACTTAGTATACCCTCTTCACAACTAATTGTGGTGGAGGGTATAAAAACTAATTGTGATAGGTGAAAACAAGACATATCACTTAACTAGTGATAAAGTGTAGTTACTTCAGAGGAAAGGTAATTGATGCAAAACTAGTCATGTGACTGGGTTTTGTACGGGCTGATGCTATCTGGTTATATTAATTTATATATAAGATATCTTATTAACATAGTTCACTCGGGACAATAGCTTTGGCAAGGCGTTATTTTGTGTCCTGTTACAAACTCTCAAAAAGGTGCCAATTAACTCCCTCCTAGGACATCACCGTGTTAAAGTAAAAAGTCCCGTTAATATTAAGAACCTGTCCATACCACTTAAGAACTATCACGTGACATGTTTGTGTTGGTAGAGAAATTTGGTTTTGCCGGGTCCATGATTTGCCATATAATATGGTACACGAAAAATTGTCGTATATACTGTGCTGTAGGGTATCAAAAGGTTTTTTTTATGTTTACAAATACACATTTTTTAAATTAAAAACAAAATTTCATTGGTTTTTATTTATTAATAAAATAAAAACTACAGTTAATTATTTAATCGCTTAAAACCGAGTGGGCGAAGCCACATGAAATTCAATCCTTAACTTTCATAAAAAATTTTAAAAAATAAACAAGTCTAAGTTAAGAAAAAAAAAAATAGCCAACATAAACTCCACTTGTCTCGATCGGTTATTAAAAGTCCATTTAAATAAAATTTATTTAAGTAGTTTTATCTTTTTTAAATTAAAAACTAAAAATCCTTTTTTAGAATTCAAAAGATTAATAATCATAAATTTTTATTTCTGCAATAAATTTTGTGACATAAAAAATTTATTTAGCTTTGAGTTTCTTAATGTAGATGACCTGTAATGAAATTTATTTGTTTAAAAATGATAAATTAATTTTATTTGTTTGTTTTTTTAATTTACGATCCAGTGTGTCTTATTTCATTCAGTTCAAGTGTCCATGTGTTTGGTAAAACTTGTAAGGCAAAAATTTATTTTAATTTATTATTCTTTTCTTATTTTATTTTATTTTATTTAAAAAATTATTTATGCTGTTTTTGCATTTGCATTTGTACTCGTACTTTATTTATTATTATTTTTTATTATTGCGGTAATAACAATAAGTCTTTGTTGTAACAATAGAATATTGAATTTTTCGCAATTTTTTAAAATTTATTTCAAAATTATTTTGATTTAAGGGGCCTACTTTGGCAAACAACTGAGAAAAAAAACACACACCTGTTTTAATGCAAAATGACGTGAGAACGAAATTTTTTAAAAGTTTAACACTAATTTTGGTTGAAAACTATTAAGTCAAATATAAAGAAATAAATATAATTAGCTAATGTATTTTTGAATATCTAAAAATTTTATATAAAATTCTTAACATTTTTAAAAGAGTATGAATTGCTTAAAGATATTTCACAGAGTTTGAACTATATGATTTTCAAAATGTACTTTTTTGTAAAATCTCGACGTCCCTATAGAAATTTATACAACTCATAAAAAAATTTAGTCTACAAACTTTAGAACACTCCTAGAAACCACTCTAAAACCTACTTAAGACAATTCTAAATGAAAATAAATCCCGTAATTTCTTAAAATAAAGCTTCGTACAGACGGTGGTCAGATCTTACAATGTTGTCATTAAAATTGACTAAAAATGTCTTACAACTGTGTGAACATTGTACGCTATTTTTATTTGGCAGATGTGTTAAATTAATGCATCAGAAAAATGACAACATTGTAAGATCTGACCATCGTCTGTACGAAGCTTAAGTATAAAATACTTAAACCAAGTAAACAAAATTGAACTTTTCGTTGGTTGTGCCACTCTGAGAGTAAATTTACAAAGTGAGAGTTTTAATCTCATAAAACTTGTTAGTCTCATCTCTTCGCATTGCGTTCTTTATGCGAGTATACGCTTGTGTTTGACAAAGTTTTTTGTTTTAACTACAAGAACTCCACACAAGTGGGTAAAAAACGATTCGCTTGTTTTGTGTAAAAACAACAAAAACAACATGTTTAAAAAATAAAATAAAAAGCAAAAGTTCCCTTTTAGTTTATATTTAGTTTAATGTTTACATCAAATTATTAAAGTAGAAACCATTTCGGGCATGATGCTTGTCACAAAGTACTATAGTACTCTCTCTATACTCTATGATGCTGGTGTTTTCTAACTGAAATTCTGTCAGGTGTAAAACGGGTAAGTAAATCAATCATAATAATATTCCCCTTCTGTCTCTGGGGTAAGTGCTTTAGGTTAAAATCAACCTAATCTCGCATTCGGTTTATTTCAAGTACGAATTCGAGATTAAACCAATTTATAAGACATGAATCAAGCGTACTTTGAAATTGATTCAATCTTAGTTTTACTTAAATCCATCTCATTTTCGAATTATTTCCAGTACGAATTCGAGACTAAATATGGATAACTTAAGTATTTTGCTCTTGAATAATCCGTACTTGAATCAATCTTTCGGTACTTAATTCAAAAAAATCCCTAGTAACCATACTATTGATACTGCTTCGGATTAATTATGGATTGATTTTTCTTTTCAGTGAATGTCTGAATTAAATTGGGATAATTTCATTCATATTAAATGAAGTACATTAAATGAAAATTCTTAAATTAATCTGTCGCTTTTATTTTAAGTTTAAAAAATATTAACATCAGACTTTTTGTATGTGTCCCACTTAAAGTGTGAGTAGCTGTATATATTTTTTTTTTTTTTAAACTTTAATTGAATTTGTATCATTCTCCCTTGACAATTCCTTATGCGGCAGCATTAATATAATTACTAAAGAAAAATTAAGTACCACTTACTTGATTAATGACTGATTATTTAAAAATCGTTTCAAAACAACCGTTTAAATTCTTTTTAAACCAAAAAAAAAAAAAAGGTAAAAGAGAACGTTTAACGGTTTTGGTTGTATGCAAATTTCGTTGCAAACCCCATAAATAAATACAAACACTTCAAATGCATTTTAAAAACCCCAAAACTTTGGTTAATGTGCCTGAAGTCTTCATGTGAATCAAACAAATGATCGTGGACTCACATACATACATGCACAAATATGTATCTGTAATCATGCCTGAAAAATTAACTTGTTTTTAAGCCATAAAATATACCAGCATGCTATCAACTACAACAACAACGGCAACAGTAACAGCAACAAATGTTAAAAACATTAAAAAAAAATCGCTAAAAAAAATTGCACTCAGCAACTGCTTTTTTCAAGTTGCAACCAAGAAAATATTTCTTAACAAACTGGTTTTATTCTTTTCAAATCTGGCCGATAAAAAAAAAGTTACAATAAGCCCAAAATTTAGCACAAACCCAAAAGAAAATCTTTAAATAACAAGAATTTTTGTCCTAAAAAAGCCGTTATGTTTAACATCAATAAATCATTTGAACAAAAGAAAGAAAAGGCGAATTGCAAGAAAAGCGAGACAAAAAAAAACACATCAAAAAAGTTGGCATGAGACACTACAAATTAAAAAGTCCCTTATATGGTCAACAAAAAGCCCTGCAGTTCACAAGATAAATTATGAGCTTGACTAGGAAAAACAGGGGGACCACAAATAGTTATTTTAAATATTCGAAACTCTAATGCCTGTATTTATAAAAAAATTTTAAGTTTAATAAAGGTTTACAAAACAAATTTTGTATGAAAATTCTCCTTAATAAACGTTTGTTAAATTTAATAATCGTTTATAAATACGGGGGTAAAAATAGAAACCAGTACCCATGTTCTGTAACTTTAGTGAGAACTTCTCGCCTCGAAAAGATGTGAAACAAAATATTCCACCGTTTCTCGAAAAGTGAGAAAAAACTGTGTCTGTAACTCATGTCGAACACTATCAAAAAGATTACGTCGTTACGTTATAAATGTCATAATATTGCACTCAAAGCCGATGTGACATTGCAGATGTTGAGAATGCCAGTAACACATATCTCTGACGGCGACCAAAATTTACTAAAATTGATCATTTTTTAATGACGGCGGCAAAAAAAAAACCGCCGGCTATACCAAATAATGTAAAGTGCGACTTTAATGTTTGTTGTTTGCAAACGAGCTTTGGAAGCATTCGTAAATTTTGTAAAAATGTTAAAAGCAAAATAATTAAACAATGAAAAAATGTGCCAAGAACAAAATATTATTATTATTATTCTTTGCATTTTTCATTTTTAATTGTTTTTTAGAGTTGAAATTTTTGTTCGCCTAATTTTTATTCGTGAGTTTATTTGACAGTTCAAAGCAGGAATTTTTCTCACAAAAATGTTACAGACACACTTTTTCTGTAAATTGGCGAGTAATTTTCTAACGTGACAGCTAGTACTCGCCAAAAAAAAATTACAGACACAGTTTAGTGAGAAAAACAGCTGTTTGTTTCAATATACGGCATTTTTGATTCATTTCACACATTTCAATCGAAAAGTTTCCCAACGCGAAAGTTACAGAACATGGGCACAGACATTGCTTTGATATCCTTCTTAAATTGTAATGAGTTTGTTATTTCAAATATCCAAAAGCTGGAGATCCCCACCAGGCGTTGTTGCGTCAACGCATTGCATGCTTTTCATACTTTGTTTGCATTCAAGGCTTTAAGTTACACATAAAGTTTTTTACGCGGAATCATCTTAAATAAAAATAGTGGCGTGTCATGAAAGAAAGTACATTAAAAGCTAGACTTACTAAGTTTAAGAAGAACTTTCTTGGCACGTGCAAATATTTGGACATATGGGGGAAGGATCCGAGATGGCATAAGTGGCACCTAGAATTTGATGTCGGATTAAAAAGTCACCAAAGGCAAAAATTAAGTCATTGTCAAGCCATGAACAACGATGTGCGACATGATAAGATCAGACTTTTAATGACAGAGCTATATATACCAAACAAAATGCGTTGTATATGGGGGCGTGGCAAAAATAAATTTCTGTTTTAGAAACTTTATTGCCATATCTTTCATTATAGAGGGTGACTGGTGCAACTGGAGGCCGCCCTAAATGGGTAAATCGTTCTACAGAACACTTTCAGTAAAAAAATTATTCCAGAATTGTTTCCATTTTTACCCAAGAATCTCCCACTGTTTAACTGTTTAAAATTAGAAATATGTTTTTTAGAAAATTTCCTATGCTTCACATTTTATCGAAAGTATTTTTCGATAAATGTAACTTTAAGCGAGCTTTTTACGAAAACCCGTTTGTGACTTTTGACCCCGCGTAACTTTTTTAGCGGCACATGCATAGACGCCGATTGTCGCGCAAAAATTTAACTTTTCCTTAATTTCAATTATCATCTTTAAACATGTACTTAACTAAAACAAAACAATTACTTTCAACGAACTAATGGGTACTTAAGTAATTAAAGCACGGTGACATATCTTTTCATACATATTCATGCCATGATACATGATCCTCAAAACTCAACCTAAAATTAAATTTCGCTTAACAACTTTTTAATGATTGTTAAAAATATATCTCAAATATCACTGCCAAAAGTAAAAATAAATTGCAGAGCAGAATTAAGAGTCAACACTAATACGAATCTCTTTAATAGCTGTGAGTTTTAATAATGGTTCTGATCCAAGTCTTAGCCGATTCCTAAACCTTTATTTAAGATTCTTGGAATTTTTTAAGAATTCTGTATTTTTTTCTGTAAGAAACAACTATTCACACTAAAAGAAGGCAAACAAGTAAGGATAGCTGTGGAAGAGATTTGCATGACTGATACCTGTCCTCAGGCCTCTTCTTTGGTGGATCTTAACCACAGGATGACAAGCAATGAGTTTACCAACCGCCCATACTCGTATGACCGCAACCGTCCGGCAAGATTACACAGCCACCCCTTGTTTTGGAGCTGAAGCTATCTAACCTCCGCTACTTCTGTAAAACTGCTAGTCCTCCCTCAGGCGAAACACTCCCATCAGCACTTAAGTGCTAATTAGAATATCCCTTCTTGCGACTTCGGGTAGTTAATCACATTCCCCCAAAGTATATTTTGAACGGAAAATTTAAACTTTCGCAAAGACAATTTTCCTGAAAGACAGAAAGCGTTTCCCGCAAGAAGCATACTAATGGACAGCGTTTAAAAAACTGCAGTCAAAGTAAAAAAAATGTCATTGATTCTTCCATTTCTTCATTTGTAAGTGGCCAAAAAGAAAAAATGTGGCTTTTACATTTGATTCGTTAAATGTAAACAGCTGTCAAACCCACTCAAAAAGCGAAAAGTTGTAGAAAGATTTCAGTTTTGTAATCGACAGTTTTTTGTTTCGACTGCAGTTTTGTAAGCCCTGCTAACGGAGGCCTAAGCCAATAGTCAGTCCGGTGCCGAGCAAACCGCGGCTTCTTACTTCCGTTGTAGCAGATAGGATCTCTGATCAGCCGCGATCGCGAGAAATCATGAAGACCTTCTGCGATCCGACCATTTTGAATTTTTGGCGAATTGCAGGTATTGAAATGCATCTGATGCCCCCGAAGGATGTTACACCAAAAGATGAAATACCCTTGAGCAGATCCCTATAAAGCCCCGCGGGGAATAAAATAAGGACAGTAAAATCATAACAGAACATTTGGGACTAAAAAATGAGCAGTTAATAAAAAAATTTTGAAACTTACATTTTTCTGTTACACCAAGAAGGGCCAGTAAAGTATATTTTTGATTTTCTGAATTTAGGTGCAGTTAGTAATTTCACAAAGGATAACAAGGGCGCAAACAAATAAGCTACAAGGAAAGTGACAGAAAATTCCAAGGGACAGTAAAGTATCATATGTGATTTTTTCCTTTAAGTAGCAATCAAATACTAATCTGAAAGTTTTCAAACAACTTCATTCGAATGCGCTTCTTGGAGTCAAATTTCAATTAATAAAGTCTGTTTGTAATACAGTAATTTTGACTTAGCTGCACAATCTCCTTTGCACGATTTTTTGTGCAGGTAAATCAAAAATGCAGCTATCTTAAATGTATTTAGCTGCCTTAATGTGCAGGTACGCAATTGTGGTTACCTGCATAAAAATGCAGCTAAAGTAAAGTGTTTGAAAGAGGAGTAACAACGTTTTTATTAATAAATTGATAGTAACAGTGACGTTCAAACAACCTGTACTCATTTGTTATGCATTTTTATAATGAACGGATAGCCAAATTGGTAAAAATAAAGTGGGGAACAGAATAGTGCTGTAGTACAACGTTAAGGTTTGCGCTGCAAACTGTCAAAAGTTAAAAACGGCAGTTTCAAAGTAGTGTAAACAGAATACGTAGTTGAAGTAGTCTTTGAAGTTGAAGCGCAAAATTCGAAATTTTGAACTCTGTTGCGCTACAGAGCATTCGCCAGCTTCAAATACTACTATAACTACTTTATTTTGTTCCAGGTCTAGGATTTGCTATTCATTTCATATAATCGTGGTAAAGTTGCTGTAACTACAAACCATATGCATAAATGAAGGTACATGCAAACAAAATAAATGAATTATAATGATGCCAGTCTGACTTGTTTGCGATTTTTGTTTTTAGAAACAGCTCAAATTGGATATTTATGTGAAAAAGTGGCCACCATATGTTTTCATGTGTGCAGCTAACTTTGATGTTTTATATGAAAATATTTTAACGCTGCCCAAAAATATGAAAAATGTGCAGGTATACAAAATGCACGTAAAGAAGGATTTTGAAGAATAATTCCAGAAAATATGTATTTTGGGCAGTTAAGTCAAAGTGCAGCTAACTTAAATTTTTTGTACGAAAAAAATTTTAAAATGCCAAAAATTTTGGGCACTTATCTTAAATGTGCAGGTAAAGAAAGTGCACTTAAAAAAGGAATTTGTATGGGATTATAAAAAATAATGCCAAAAATTATCAATTTTGTGCAGTTAAGTCAAAAGTGCACGTAAATAAAAGGCAGTTAAGTCAAAACTACTGTAGTCCTATTCCTTCAATGTTTCACATACTTTCTGCCTAAGCTAACCTTCGGTTAATATTGCAGCTTCAGACATGTTCATACACCTAGGAATAATTCTAAACACTACTAGAATAGCTCGTTAATTCCTTTTTCATAAAAATATTTATATAATAAAAAAATTTGTAAAAAAGAAAGAATAATTCCCATATTCTATTTGTTATCAAACAACATTAAAATCGTTTAAAAAAAATTCAAGGAAAGTTAAACTTTAATCAACAAAGTTAAACCACTCTGTGCTATAATTTTTCCCATCGCTTTTTGAGGTAATGGCTTTTTGTATGGCATCTGACAAGTGCATTGAACATATAAAGAAGTTTTTTATTGGGGAGTTTTTTTTTCAATAATTTGTGTCCTTCCTATTGTCTGTAAATATTTTTTTTATTGCAAATATAATTTCATTTATAAAGTTAAGAAACACATTTCAATTTCATTTAAAAAAAAAAAAAAAATAAATAAAAATTAAGAAATAAATAATAAAAAAAAACTTTATTGTAGTTTAATTTATGGTGAGGAAAAAGTATTGACCACATGATACTTTTAAGTGGCGTAAAATTAATAAGAGTATAAGAAAAAAGGGAACTTAAATATCCACGACACGCCTTTAAATCAATAAATTTTCTTAGAGACTTTTAAACAAAGAGGAACTGGGGACATAAATTCACAAGAATTTCTTATTGATTTTAATAGATTCATTGCTGCATAAATGAAGTCTCCAATACAAATTGATAAACGTTTTAAATGAATACTTAAAGAAAAAAGTAACATAAATCATATTGACACTTCTTTGCAAAGTAAAAGTCTTTTTGCTTAGAGAAAAAAAATATAAAGCAAGAATAAAAAAAAATTAATATTGGTAAAGTTGCAACCAATTAAAACTCAAGGGTTTTTAAAGAAGGTACTTAGTTTAGAAGGCCTTTCAACTTTTACTTCCACAGATGTGATTTAATGCCTTGACGAAGTTTTTACACAACCACCCAGGAAAAACTTTTTGATTTTTAGTAATAGATGGTAGTTATTTCATACATTACCTGGTAAGTAGTTGTCATTACAATTGTCATTATTCTGAACACTTCAATAGGTACTTACTAGTAATGACCTCAGCAACTACTTATTACTTCTATTGTTTTCACTACTGAATATTTGCTTACTAATAATCAGCTCAATAACTACTTACTAGTTGTGTTGTTTTCAGTACTGAATATTCACTTACTGGTAACGTACTCAATAACTACTTATTAGGTCTATTAAATAGTGATTTTTTGGTTTTTAGTAAGTACTTACAATAAGTACTTACAATTCAACTTACTCGTAGTTAAATAATAACTAGATATTTTTCGACTTCTAGTAAGTGTATTATAAGTACTTTTTTTATTTTTTTTTTTTTTAATTCCCTAAGCTAATCCCGCGAAGCTCTACGCTTGTCTGCAGGAACGAAACCAGAGTCTCTGGCGGGAATCGAACCCGAAACCCCGGCGTTGATAGACTAGCTCACTACCAGCTAGCCTACCAGGGCACTAGCCAACTGTGGACACCTCGAACAAAAATAAGTAGGTATTCAGCCGAAAAATAAGAAGTGTTTTGTTTTCTCCAACATTACTTGCTAACTTATCAGGTAAGTAAAGTTTTTGCTGGGCAATTATTATTCCAAAGGGATTTTGTAATTCGCTAAACGATTTCGTCTTGTCAGTCTGTTCTGTTCTTTTCAGTTCGTTTTAGGGCGTCCTCTTTTACGTGAGCTTTGCTTTGCGTTTGAGAATCTCCTTTTCATTAGCTTGTTGCTTAGTACACAAAGTATGCGATACAGACACCTGCTTATCAAAGTTATCGCTTTCGTGACATGCCAGGTTTTGCAACCATATAACAACACCCTCTGAACACATGAGTAAATATAATTCTATTACATTCATGGCTTTCTAAGTTTGATTTAGTATAGCAAAGGATAAGTGTGATTCCAGAACTCTGTTCTTTCACATCTGTTCTTGCTACACCGTCCTTAGTTAGCATGCGGCCCAGGACTCCAATTTTTCGACGCCTTTAACTGCAGAGTTACAGCCAGTTCACACGGGGTCTTTTACGACGTTGCTTTTTAGACGTCTAAGATTGGTAAACAAAAAGACTTGTTTACCAATCTTGTTTTTTCATGCCGTTTTCTTATATTTCTCTTTAAACTAATTTCTCTTCTTCTCGTTACTTTTTATTCTTTTTCTTACTTTGAAGTGTCAGGTTAAAAATACAGTGAAAAATACAGTGAATGCGTAACAGGCTGGACCGGCAGCATTCCAGACTTTCCAGTTTTTTATGTGTTTTTTATTTTATGTATTATTATGTAAATATTTAGATAATATGAGGAAAAAAGTAATTCTGCTAGAACTTGCTTCCAGTACGTTGGCGAATTCCCCTTCTGCGTTTATTTACATTTTTTGATTGTTCAAAAGTACGACGAAAAGAGGAAATTAATTTACAAATTCGAATAAGAAAAGTAATGCCGGATAATAGAGGTAATCGTTGCAATGTTACCGGTTAATCGTATTACATATAATCAAGGCCCAACTATAAATAAAAAAAAAAAACTTATATAGGAACTGCTTGTTTGTTGATTTTTAGTTCCATGTATTTCTTATAAAAAAATTTTATCATCTTCGCAAATTGACGAAAGATGTATAAGTTGGTTGCTATGCACGGGTTCTTGATTTCGTTGTCGACTTGGGCCGCAATGACAGGTACTCATGATATTATCAAAAACACACATACGTAGAGCCTTCCAAAACAGTTAAGGATTGAAAAGCTTCATCGGCTTATTATAGAAAGAAAAAAATGATTCATTTATAAAAAAACTTTCGGCGAAATACTTTGTATAGTAAATAATGTGTTGCCACGTTTTCTTTTGTGGCGAGGGGCTTAATACCTTAAAATTCTTTAAATTATTCTTAAATTTAAGAAATTTTGCCAATATTAAACTTTTAGTATCTAAACGAGATTGTGCTTATTCTAAATGGAAGCGTTTTCGAACCTCAAGTTTAGGAGCTGAATTTAAAGCTGCAAGAAGAAACGTTAACTCTAGCATTAAAATTGCAAAGACTGAGTATTATTCTAAACGCTTTGGCTCTGCAATAGGCTCTAGACAAACTTGGAAATATATTCGCAAAATGCATATGTACGCAGATGATGTGCAGTTGTATTTAAGTAGTCCAGTCATTTCCATTGCTGATAATATATCGAAACTTAATGACGATCTTATTAAGATTTATATCTGGGCAACTGCAAAAGGGCTTTGTTTAAACCCTCGCAAATCAAAGTGTATCATTATTCGTAGGAAAACAATGCATCATATTGCCGACGTGGATATTTAGATAGATGGTGAATAAGTCACTATAGTTAATGCTGCCAAAAACCTTGGATTGGTTTTTAATAATAATCTAACTTGGAATAACCACATTAACTCACTCGTGGGGCAGACGTATACAAAGCTAAAGCTACGGTCAGACTTATCAAATATTTGACGAAAAAAACGGGACCAACAACCAAATTAATAAATCATTTCGCTTAATATCAACATTTATTTTGTTTAAAATACCACATCTTACAAAAAACTGTTTTTTGCTATGTCTATTAGTATAATTAGTTTATTTTGTAATATTAAGACCATTTTAAATGTCACTAACTATTAACAAAAGTAGGGGTTACGCTTATTTGATCAAATATTTAATAAGTGTGACCGTAGCTTAAGATGTCTTTGGCCCTCACAGCATTATACCCCATTAAATATAAGACTACTTCTTGCAAAATCTTATATTGTTCCCAATTTAATCTACGGTTGTGAACTTTTTGCCAGCTGTGACTCAATAAGCAAAGGTAAGCTTAATTTTTTATACAACAATATTATTAGATATGTATATGGACTGAGAAGATATGATCATGTATCCAACTTTACTTTGAAACTTTACGGAGTTTCGTTTAACAATCTTCTTAACATACGTGTACTTTTATTTCTGCATAAAATCATTTATTCGGATTGCCACAGTATAAGAGTGATAAGATTAGGTTTGCCAGATCAGTTAGGGGAAAAAGGATCATAATTCCATTCCACCGTTCTCTTGTATCTGAATGGCAATTTTTCATACATTCGGCGCGTCTCTGGAATAATCTTCCTCGAACACAACAACTTAATAGCAACGCAACTAGATTTAAGTCTTATTTATATAAACATTTTACACATTAGAAAATCACAAATATTATCATATTATTAAACAAATTTTAGCTTATTTTGTCTTAATATGTATACTTGTATTTGCCGTCTCAATTTAACTTATCAATAATACTTTCCTGTACTCTAATTATAAGATTAACTCTTGTTGTACAGGATTTGAACATACAAATTAAATAAATAAAAAAAATAAAATAAATTCTACAAATATTAAAGCACTAAACCCTCGTCCATGTTATGAAACATTTGCTGTGAAACATGTTGAAAGGGGAAAGACGAATAGAAAATTATACTTTGTTTCGTTTAGACCTGCGATAGGCAAATTCAGGGCGCCGCGTTTTCTCCACACACATTGAAAAGAGTTTAACAACAACAATTGCAAGATTCATACAACAACGCATACAATCACAAAATCTTATTGTATAGGATGCCTATCGCAGGTGTAGACACAGTTTTTGTATTTGTTTTGGAGAGCAAGAAGAAAATAGAAGAAATGCCATGAAAATACCAAAAATGCTGGAAAACAAACATTTTATTGCAAAAAAACGAGTATAAATTGCCAGTAGTTTATTAAGCAAAACCCAGCTCCTACTGCCTCCAAAGAATAACGATGTTCACTGGTTCCATTATTGCTTCAAAATTTCTATTTCTTTCTTTTTATACGGAAGCTGCTTAACCTGAATAAAATCAAAGTTAAATAAAAAAAAAAACAAGTAGTAAATTTTATATTTAATGACAAAACAACAATTTTTTTTCATTAATTTCCATCATAAATGTCACTTAGTTTGTAGTGCAAGGAAGTTAAAAAACAAACTCTATCAACTATACGATCAAGAATTTACAATCGATAAAATTAGAAACGTTTTCAAAATACATATAAATATATTTGTTTTTAAATAAATAAAACTATACAAACGTTTATTTATCTTAGTTTATTGTCTTGATCATGTAAATTATGAGTTTTTAAACGGTTTATGAAACTTAAATGCAAAACATTTTTTTTTTTAAATAAAAAATAACACAAGTCACTGGTGTTAATGGGCCTCCTCCTGTGCGTTCATTTAAGCGACTCCAACCCCTTCACTAGTCAAGCCATGCTAAGCCAGTCCCTCAGCTCGTTAGAATGATAGATAATTGCAATTTTTTTTCCTAGACAATAAATTTATCCATCTATCAGACAACTTTTTTATAAAAAAAAAACTCGGGCTCATAAATTGGGTGACTTGTTGCTGCTGTTTGTTGTCTTGTTTATTTGACAAGTGTTTTTAATTGTGAATTTTTCTATAGACTATCTCTTTTTTAATTTTGTTTTACATTTTAATCATATTTTTTAGAGCAAAATCTATAAAAAAAAATTTATTTATAATTAATTTTTTTTTTCACATAAAAAAGCAGACGATTTTCAGACGATAAAAATGTGTAATAAAAATTTATCGTTTCCTTATTAAGATTAAGTTGTTTTCACATGTATTACATGGGGGATTAAGTTGTAGACATTTATTATTTCTAAAAAAATAATAATATGGATGAACATATGTACGTTAGAGCGACTCACCAAAAAAAGTGCTCGATGTACCCTCCTAAAAATGAACCTTGGACTTTTTTAAGATACCATTTTAAATATTTCGGCTCCAGCTTTGACCTCTCGTGAGCTGGACCATTTTTAAAAAGAGTCTATTTTTGCATGTTTTGTTAATTTGAGAATCTGTTTCCTTACCAACATATACAAATTGGGTATCATAAGAAAGGTTTTTTTAAGGCGCGTCCAACTGTATATACAATTTGTCCAAGGACGATCATCCATATCCTTTTTTTTAAGGTTTTTCTGTAAAAAAAACGGTTTTTGAATTTTTTGTTCGGCGTTGCTTGTAATAAAAATGCCAAATTAACATATTTTAATCTTTAGTCGATTTAATTAAATACGTGTTTCTGGTTTTTTGGAAATTCGCGCTAGTTCGCGTTTTGACAAAAATGGAATGGGGTGGCAACCCTTCATTTAAATATAGCAATATGGGCATCAAATTTCTTCTTTTACCAAGTACATCATCTTTGTATGTAAATAATATTATTTTTTGCAAATTAGATGCATTTTACACGGTGCTCTGGAATATATATAAATGCAATTTTGTAGTAACTGTAATATGTTAGCGGATTTAGTTTCTAGATCATGTATGGATAAAAATAGAACTAAAGAGAGAAAAAAAGGAATGATCCACGACTTTTTGGCGGCATATTTTTTTTGCAAATTAAAAAAAAATTTAAGTCGTAGATCATTTCTTTTTTTCTTTCTTTAGTTCTATTTTTATCCATACATGATCTAGAAACTAAATCCGCTAACATATTACAGTTACTACAAAATTGCATTTATATATATTCCAGAGCACCGTGTAAAATGCATCTAATTTGCAAAAAATAATATTATTTACATACAAAGATGATGTACTTGGTAAAAGAAGAAATTTGATGCCCATATTGCTATATTTAAATGAAGGGTTGCCACCCCATTCCATTTTTGTCAAAACGCGAACTAGCGCGAATTTCCAAAAAACCAGAAACACGTATTTAATTAAATCGACTAAAGATTAAAATATGTTAATTTGGCATTTTTATTACAAGCAACGCCGAACAAAAAATTCAAAAACCGTTTTTTTTACAGAAAAACCTTAAAAAAAAGGATATGGATGATCCTCCTTGGACAAATTGTATATACAGTTGGACGCGCCTTAAAAAAACCTTTCTTATGATACCCAATTTGTATATGTTGGTAAGGAAACAGATTCTCAAATTAACAAAACATGCAAAAATAGACTCTTTTTAAAAATGGTCCAGCTCACGAGAGGTCAAAGCTGGAGCCGAAATATTTAAAATGGTATCTTAAAAAAGTCCAAGGTTAATTTTTAGGAGGGTACATTGATCACGAATTTTGCTTCCATACATTTTGAGTCGCTCTAATGTACGTATATGTAGTATGTATATACTGCAGCACTAGGGGGATTCACTAGAATTGGATTTGCATTATGTTTTTTTTTTTTTTTTGTTTTGGCAAACAGGCATGGCAGTGTTTTTTTAAAGTGAAAGGATGTAATAGAATTTCTTAATTGAAAATTTAAATTAAAAGGTCATAGAAGTTCAGGGACCTCTGGAATTCCGTACATGCTTTTTTTGAAATTCATCGTCAAAAATGTGGTGGGTGGATGAGTATTATTCCATTTTTGGTATTGTTGGAAAATTTTCAAAATATTAGTCTAAGATGGGCCTTTTTTTTCTTACTTTAAGTACGAGTCGTACTTAAAAATTTAAGTACGAAGAACACTTAAACGTAAATAAAACAATTCTAAATGGGACTACGTTTGAAAATAAATCCCGTAATTTCTTAAAATAAGTATAAAATTCTAAAACCAAGTAAAAAAAAAATTTGAAATTTTCGTTGATGGTGCCACTCGGAGAGTAAAATTACAAAATGAGCGTTTTAATCTCATATAACCTTGTTAGTATCATCTCTCAACATTGCATTCTCCACGCGTATACAGTGTTTGATAAAGTTTGTTGTTGAAACAACAACAACACTACACAAGCAGTTAGAAAGCTATTTGCTTGTTTTGCGTAGAAAAAAACGAAGAAAAAATAAAAAACATAAATTCCCATATTCTATTTTTTTTAAATTATATATTCAAATGCATAACATTTTTTTAATCATAATAATTTTCTCCTTCTGTCTCTGGGATAAATAAGTGTTGTGGGTCAGAATTAGTCTAATTTCACTTTAGGAATTTTTCAAGTACGAATTCGGGATTAAAACAAAATTATAATACTTGAATCAAGCGCATTTTGAGATTAAATCTTAGTTTAACTTAAATCAATCTATTTTTTGGGTTATTTAAAGTACGAATTCGGGATTAAATATGGATAAGTTAAGTATTTCGCACTTGAATAATTCTTACTTGAATCACTTTTTCTGTACTTGATTCTAGAAAATCCGTACTTACCGTACTATTCATACCGCTTGATTTAAGTACACAGCAAAAATTCTACAAAATTTTTCACCAATTAAAGCGTTAATCAAAAATTAAATCAGTTTATATTTAATCAAGTGAATTAAACGTTTAATGAAATGAATTAACGTTTATTTGATAATAACGGGTGGTTAAATGTTAAGGGCCGATGTTGAATATGAACCACACCTTAACGTCAAGTTATTTTCTGCATTTCATTTGACATTTCTCAATTTCAGACTAACTCATTTTGAAAATTCCGGGATTTTCGGGATCGGAATTTCGGGTTTGGCATCCCCATGTGTTACCTACTGGTTAAACTGTAATTTATTTTACATCGTCGATTTTTGACAGTTAATTAAAAATAATAATAAAAATTCAATTGTTGCTATATTTTAAAAGAAAACTTAAAGGAAAAAATGCGTAGGCAAAATTAACGTTGCATTTACTAAAATAGTTTTACCGGATAGGTAAAGATAACTGTTAGGTACGAGCACGACCAGATATCTGTTTGTAGAAATTTAAAAGGTGGATGAATATTTTTGGGCATAAGAAAGGGATCCACTTAGTAAATGCTTCCCAATGAGTTAGCCTAGCAGCCTGTGAAATCTTCGTTAAGTTGCCTTAGTAGACGCAGATGTGAAAGGTGGACCCTTTTTAATGCAGGATTAACCTTTTCGGGTATCATAAAGTGATCCATTTTGTTAACGGTTTACACTAACTCAGTGTTGATGCCTGTATAGCCTTAATTAAACTTAATTAAACCTTTGCTATTTTAGACAAAACACAATCATATTTTCAAAATTATATGGCGATAAATTCCATTAAAAGTGGCTAGAAAACTAATTGGCTAAATTAACTCCTCATAGTCTGCTATCGTTGCTTTTTATTGCTTAATATTGGTGTAAAATGGTAAATTTATTTTTTTTTTTACTGATTTCTTTGTCTGTAATTATAGATAAATAATATAGCTGGGGTTTTTTTTAAGAAAATAAAATGATTTGCGAAAAATTACTATTGTATTAACTGGTTGCTACTTAGATTATTAACTACTACTTGCCGTAATACAATAAATTATGTTATTAAGTTTTCGTAAAAGATTTTGTTAACTTCTGGTAAATAAAATATTAAAATTTATGTTTAACGCTTAATTAAGATTAATGAAAGAGGAAAATAAATAATATTGGAAAAAAATATAATTGGAAAAAATTGATAAAGCAAAGAAAACTATTTTCAATATAAATTAAACAGGTTTTAGTGGATAGATAATTTAATAATTATTGCAGCATTCGTATTTCCCCAATAACTTGACGAATATTGATATCCAACTGTTAAATTGTGTCTGGTTAATCGGCTTTGATGAGTGACTTTACAAAACACCAAAGAAACTAATCCAATAAGGTGGCCAACTACACAGAAAAATAGAAAATCGACTTTAATTAAACAATTCGTTCCGACAATTAAATTCTTTACTCATTTTGCCCATGCAAAATATTAATGTACACCAATTAATTATCTAATTGAATAATTTTTGACAAACATTTTTTCTGTGTAACAAGGCTTTTGTGTGAAATTATTCATTCATTAAACATTTTTTTGTGAGTTTGGAATTGAGGTATGAAAAAGTTTCTTAACCCCTTAGCGTTGACTGTAACGTTCTGGACACTATCATTTGTGAAGACATATGGACCAATGATTCCAATAAATAAAATATTAAAACATACACTTAAAAAAAAATATCAATCCATCCGTATTTAAATCAATCCGAATGGGTATCAGTAGTACGGTAAGTACCGATTTTCTTGAATCAAGTTCCGAAAGATTAATTGAAGTACGGATAATTCAATTGGGAAATACTCAACTTATCCATATTTAATCCCGAATTCGTACTTGAAATAATCGGAAAATGAGATTGATTTAAGTAAAACTAAGATTAAATCTCAAAATGCGCTTGATTCAAGTATTTTAAAGTTAAGTTAATTCCGAATGCGTAATTAAAATAGTTCGAAAGTGAAATTAAATTGATTCTAACCTACAACACTTATCCCAGAGACAGAAGGTGAATAATAATATTATTGATTTACTCTCCGTGTTACACCTTACAGAATTTCTGTTATAAAACACCAGCATCATGCCTGACATGATTTCTCGTTTAAAAATGTTATGTACATAATAAACTAAAAATATAAACTCAATAGGAACTTTAGCTTTCTTTGCTTTTTAAACTTGAAAATAATGTATGTTTTTCTTCTTGTTCTGTTTTTACCTACTTGTGTTGTAGTTTCTACAACAAATTTTGACAAACACACGCGTATGCTGAGAGATGAGACTAAAAAGTTATATGAGATTAAAACGCTCACTTTGTAATTTTGCTCTCAGAGTGGCACTACCAACGAAAAGTTAAATTTTTTTTTACTTGGTTTTAGAATTTGATACTTATCTTAAAAAATTCCGGGATTGGGTTTCAAATATAATCCCATTTAGAATTCCACTGAAGCATACATAGGATGCCTAAACAATTCGTTGGCATTGTTGATTTTAGAAAAGTGGGTTGCTGGACCTCTTTTCCTTGATTGGTGATAGGGCTGCTATCTGTTTGACTTATGTCATGTGGCAGTTATGCTTCAGCAAACATTAAAAAATCGCTTACCACTTGCCGGAGACATCATCAAATACTTTAATCATTTAGTCTACATGAATCTTCGCCTTCGTACTCTTGTAAGCTGTCAGTGGTACTTCGAAACCCACCTCCCGGGAAGTAGTAAGCAGCTTGGACAGTTAGGCAGAGGAAAACCCGGCTCACCAAATAATGAGTTTTTTTTAATGTAATGGTGTTTCGACAATTGAGCTTTTCATCGCTTTAAACGCAGCAATTGTGTTTCTTTGCATAGCCATTTAACGGAAAGTATTTTCATATCGAATTTAACAATTAGTCTTAGGGGTAGGGTCAGGATGGATCGACTACACTTTATTATTTGATTTTATAATTTCATTATTATTTTTCTATATAAAATAAAGACTTTTTCTTAATGTGATTTTCATATGTCTTTAATATATTTTTTGTTTGTTTCTTTAATCAAAATCCTTATAAATTAAATTAATAGGTCACCACTAGGGTTTTTTCCCGGGATTTCCCGTCCCGGGAATTCCCGGGAATTTCCATTATTTTATTTCCCGTTTTCCCGGGATTTTTCTTGCGGGATCCCGGGAAATAAAAAATTCCTCATAATTTCAGAAAATAGCTATTTATACTTTGAAATTTAGTTTTCTATTCTCTAAAAATTAGCATCTGTGGATGGGTTGTGGATTCGATCAATTACTAGAAGTAAGTACATGTATTTAAATTAATGTCTCCTGATCAATAAATCTACTAAAAGCAGAATGGGCAGTGCAACAGTTGATAATTATTACATTTAGTGAAATAAAAAGTTAATAAAGTACATTAATTCAAATTAAGATGCAGGCAATAAAGTTTCATTGTCCATGGACAAGTCTTAAAAATAGGAAATACCTAAACATATCGCTCCTTTATTGCAACATAGTCATATCTACAAAAACAAACGATCTTGGCAAAATGCGATTAAAGTTTTCAAAATGTACCGATTTAAAGATATATTTTGCTATAATTTCGGTTCAGTTTGAGATATAATACGAGAAGGTATGAAGGAAAACTTTGCTAAAGTTACTTCAAATTTTGAGATATGACTATGATGCAATGAAGGAGCAATATGTTTATTAGGTGATAAACACAAATTTTCAATTTCAATTTGAGTTGGTTTATATACCCGTGAAGTGCGTTGAAACCGAAATAAAATAACATTTTGGAAACTTGTGTAAGATACTACAACATACAACTTGAAAAACACATTGTCCTAAAGATTACAAATGGACCTATTGAAATGAAAAGGTTTGTAAGAAGCAGTCCGGTTGATGCTATTTTTTGCATCAACCTTCACATACATATGACTGATATAGACGTTGTTTATAAAAAAGAAAAAATTGCTTCTGATTGTGAGTCCGAAGCATGCTACAACGGTGCACTTTTAACTATTTGTCCAACATCGGTAAAAAATGAACGAAGTTTTTCGGAAACATGATAATTAGTAAATTAAATCTGGAATATACTTTTTGACGACTTACTAAGCGCTTTGAGTGTGTCAGAAAGTTATTTCCTAAACCGTTAAAAAATGTTATATATTTCTTTAAAGTATTTCATCTATTTTATTAATTATATTTTTGATCTCATATCTTGAGTACCTTTATTTTATTTTGTTTTTATTATTGTTTTATGAATGAAATTGTTATGTTTATGTTATCTTTTTATCTTGTATCCAGAGCATAATAATGCTGAATAAAAGCATAATAATAGGCAATAAAGGCGTGAGGTGATAATAATTCAAGTTCCTATTTCAATCTTCAATTAATTTTTTAGTATTGAACCATTTCTTTTACTTTCTTTGTAAACAAGTTCCCTTACGTTTTTTTTAATAAAAGTTTTTTTCATTAATTAATAACAAAATTTACTTGTATTATTTATATGGAGCGGGATCCCGGGATCCCGGGAAATTTAAAAAAATTTCCCGCTTTCCCGGGAATCGAAAAAGTCCGGGAAAAAAAAAACTCTAGTCACCACATGTTTTCTCTAAAGCCCATTAAATTCTTAAATTGATGTATTTAGCTAAATTAAATAGAACATGAAACATACATTCTAGTTTTTGTGACATGCTTAAAAGTATTTATAGCAAGAAAAAAAAACTAACTGATGTTTTATTTAAATAACACTGTCATAAATATAACAATTATGACAGTGATACGCTGCATTGTAGTGGGAAAAAACGACTTTGTTTTGTGCAATAAAATTTATTTAAATTAATACAACTATGAGTTTTTCTTAAATATTTGGAATAGAAATCTCGAATGAAATATATGTGGAATGAATGAGTAATAGAAATATAAAAAAAATAATATGTTACGGTAACCTAGCGAACAATTTTATGCACAAAACATACATAGGTTGAAAATTCTAAAGTAAAATAATGCAAGAGACTATAAAATACGAGGGTGGTTTCAAAATAAGCCGAACTAGCCAAGACAACACAACCAAATTTGATTTACATTTTCCAGAGATATTCATTAGCTTCGTTAATGTCTAGCTGCTTAAAATACCCTTCAACAACTGACTTTAACTCTTCATTTTTGGCAAATCTTTTCATTGAGCAATTGTTCAAGTTTGGAAATAGAAAATAATCCAAGTGATGTAAATTTAGCTAATAAGGGGCGTGGAAAATCCATTTGAACATTAATTGAATTATTCTGGTCACCACAAAAATGAGTGTGTGAACTTGTGTATTGTCTTGATGAAAAAGCACTTTCTTTTTCACCAAATGCTGCCTTAATTTCCGTAATATCATTACTTAAACGATGCAATAAGTTAGCATCATCCTCGCCGTTTATTGTTCTCCCTTATTTCAGATAATCAATAAAAATTATCTCATGCGCATCCACGCAAATGAACGCTTTACCCTAAATGCAGATGGAGGTGTCTTCTCCTTCTTTAGACACAATTCATCCAGCTAAGTTGACTGTTTGGCTGTCCCTTTGTCTCAGATTTAAAGAAACTTTAAGAAACTTAAACAACATTTTGAATATTCAAAATACATATTGTACGAAAGTAACTTTAGTTAAGAATTAGTTGTAATTATTAGTTAAGTATTAGTTGAATTTATTAGTTATCTTGTATTTATTAGTTAACTTGTATTTATTAGTAATTTTACTAGTTTACATTGTTATTAAAAATTGTTATAATTTAGTACACTTCAATCCCAATGTGCAGAAAGACCTAGAAATGACCGTTAAAAAAGCTTCAGTATAAGAGGTAAAATTATGTAAACATTAGCGCTGCCATACATCAAATTAAAGTGTGGTGAATAAGTAAAGCCTCGAACCTTCGAAAAACATTTCGAATGTTCTAGACAACCAAATTGCTGTATAAATACTAGCGGCGACTAGCGTAATTAAGTTCATTCTTAGTTCAGACTTTGTCAATAACGTATAACGCGGAAGAAATTATAGTTGGTAATAAATAAAAGCTATAAATTACGGTTTGTTAGAGTGACTTTGTACTAAATAAAGTTGTGTTAATTGTAAACAGTGTTAAAAGTGTTTGCGTTTTATTTATTTTATTAAAGTTGCAATAAAGAACTCGAAACGGTTTATTATAAAGGAAATAAACCACAACGTTATTGAAAGGCAGTAACGTAACAATATGTACGCTCATTTGCTGCAACGCCGTCATAACTCAAAAAATAGAATTTTGGAGTTAGAGATTCAGAATTGTTCGCTATGTTTTTCATTATATCGTCGGCTTAGAGTGTAAACCTGCTAACTGCCTTTTAACAAATTTTACAGGAGAGACAAAAAATTTTTTATTTTTCCTATTTGCTGCTTGAGAGGAAACCCCAAAATATTGTTGATTTGACACACTTCAGGACTCAAATTGAAGAAAAACTACATGCTGGTCGACGAGGCATATCTTTCTTTACCATACGGCATTAAAATCTCAATTTTCTTAAAAAGTGGATTTAGCAGGTTTAGACTCTAAGCCGACGATATAGTTTTTGAAGAGACTATGTATCATTTTTTTAAGTGGTGCTAGCAAATCCAGAACTTTAAAGTTTAAACACGCTTTCGAAAGTATTTTTTTCGAAAAGTATTTTTTTAAGTTAAAAAAAATTTGCAGCAAATGAGCGATTTTTCATATATTCGAAATAATTTTTCTTAAAAAAAGTTTAGTTTGGCTTTTATTTCGGTAACCATTTTCAATTAAAGGAAATGAAAAGCAAATGCTAACTCTACGAGAGAATTACAGCATTGCTTAAGAACTAATCGAGCTTATAAAGGAAAAGAGCAAACATAAAAAAAATAGTTCTTTTGTCTGTCTTCTAATAAAATTAATTAAAATATTAAAAATTTTGGTAACAGGATAAAGCACCAAATTCTTGCAAATTTTTAAAGAAACTAACAATTGTTTATTATTCGAAAAGGTTTGCTGGGATTTAGAAATTCTTTTATAAATGTCACTTTTGTCGAGTAATACTACATTTACATTAGGCCGAAATCTTGTAGATTTGATTTAAAATCTTCTTCCAAATCTGGTGCGTTTACATTATACTTTTTTGACATTAGCGAGATTTGGTTTTTATAACAAAACAGCTGACTAAAAGTTTTTTCGTAACACATACAAACACAAAAAGAAATATACATTAAACAATTTGCATTACCTTTTATTAATAATCAACGATATTTATTTTATCAATATTATTCTTCTTTTTTATTTTTTTACAATTTTTATAAAACTTTTTAATTTTTTTGTAGCAACTTTTGTTTTGGTTTTTTTTTAAATGTCATTTTTTCTTGTGCAGGGAAGTATTTTTTAGTGCTATATTGAAAAAACCATAGTTGCATCATTAAGTACTACTAGATTTTGAGTAGATTTCGTCGAAATCTAGTAACGAAGTAGATTTTGTTTTGTATGGGAAATCTAGTCAAAAACAACTAGATTTGGCTCGAAATCTCGTAAGTACTGGATTTTGCGTAGGTGTAAATGTAGTATAAATAAGAAAAATAATTGTTATTAAAAAAAAAAAATATATTTTTATGTTTCAATTAAAAAACAAGAGGAATTGTCATTTAAATGTGGCGTTTGTTGCAGTTAGTTTTTTAAATTATTTAAATGTCTTAATTAGGAAAAGAAAAGCAGCTCAGATAAAAACAAGTAAGAATGTGTAGTCGATTTAGCCAGACCATATGATACCATAGACAACAGTATTTAAAACAAATTTTCGAGAGTGTGCCCTATTTGGGACCCATGGATAATCATGGACCCGACAGAACAAAACAGTTTGGAATATATTTAATTTTAATACTAACATAACAAAATGGTCTACGGGAACAACTCTGGAAAAAAGCTTGTATATGAGCTTTGTGAAGTTATAGCCCGATTCTAAGTATTTTCAATATACTTCTTCCTTGTAAAATTATTACGTCATGTACCTTGCGCTCAAAGACAGCCAGCCTGCTAGCCAGCTGGACGGAAGGACATCGGTCGTTCGACTCAGAATGGGATTCAGAGTTGATCGGTTACTTAAAGGTGTTACAAAACATCAGCACAAACGCTTTTTACTTTCTCTACTTTTGTTGGGTATAATTAACATTGCAGTTGAAATAATCTATGTACCAATGTAAGCCATCAACTGTGGGAATAAAAATTAGATCACACTAAAAAATAGCTCGGAAATCTTAAAATTTCTATGGTTTAAAAAACAAATTTTATATTAGTACTAATCTATTGCTAAATGTTAAATAGTTTCCTTCTATTTGCCTTAGTTAATAACTTTATTACATACGCATGACAAAAATATTCGGACACTTTAAATAAATAAAAATTTAAGAAAAATTGCAGTGTGTCATGGGCATGTCAGCCAAAAGTATTTTTAGATTGAGGGATCTGGAAGTAATACCAAAACCATATGGCTTTCTGACGACTGCAGTGTATTTCAGGCGGTGGTTCTAGGGATCTGAAAGGCCTTAGAATTGACAAGGGGTAACATTGATGGGGGCTTGGTGGTCACTTCGTATGTGACAGCCAGGCGGCTCTTAGGGCCTAATTGACCGGTAAATTCTAAGCTAGTGAATGATTGTAGCAGATCTTTAGGAGAAATCTTAGGGGTGTATGTATTGAGGCTGTGCTAGCTATCGGATCACTGCAACATCACCGGTAATGAAATGGCCGATGAGTTTGCTAAACTGGACTCTGAAATGGATGATCCTAATTGTGCAGAGAAAGACAGACCTCCAATAGGCTTTTGTTTTGGGAAGATTAGGGAATGGGTTCTTAATGGGACTAATCGGGCATGGAGAAATAAAACGAATTGTAGAGTATAGCGGACGTTACGGCCGCTGTATACTTTGCTATAAATATCATCATATATATACTAAGAACACAGAAAAAATTTTCACTAAAATTTTTTCAATTAATTCAATAATGCTGTTTTAAAAAATTTTTTTAATTGTTCCAATTAATTTGCCTTAATTGAAAACAAAAATTATAATGTTTGTGTGTATAATTGCAAATATGAAAACATACACACAAACTTCAAAATATTTTAAATTCTCAAACAATTTTTTAATTGTTTCAATTAACTGTGTTGATTAAAAAAATATTTTGATTTATGTTTACGTTTTATATGGCCTTTTTTATTGGTGGTCATATTTCAATTAAACCTATTGCTTGAAACTGAACAGCAAGAAAAGCTCAAACTTACAAATGCGTTAATTGATATGATCAATTTGTTTGCAGGCGGAAAATCGGTAAAGAATTAAATTAATAGTACAAATTTCTAACAAATACGTTAATTGAAGTTTTTCATTTTTTCTGTGAACATTTCTTCCACAAAAAAAAATCAAACAAAACAAATTCACTGCTAAGGAGCAAGGTCTGCGTTAGAACCGTGTAAGGTAATACCACGGGCCATTGCATGATAGACAGGATGGCGGGGGTAAATGGATCTTACACACAGAGGAGAAAGAGATAGTTGAGCATATTCTGTGTCGCTGTCGAAGGCTGCAAAAAGCAGACTGAGATGGTAGGTTTATAGGCGAATTGGGATATGTTTAGGGCCGTAGGCTCGAGAATAATGGGAATGATCGGACTGTTTAACGGGCGGCTGGGAAACTCGGTAGGATTATAGTGTTTTGTTCAACTATTTCTTATGCTTTTACTCTTTTTCTTCTTCTAAGTCTTCTTTTATTTTTAGTTCTGGGTGAGGGTCTGAAGCTTGACTTCGACCTAAATTCCATTAAATTTTTTTAATCACTTACTTTTAAATCTAACTATATTTCTGAACAAATAAATATTTGGCAGTAAGGGATTATAAAAAAGTTAAAGTCAATCTTCAGTTTCTAAACGGGTGGTCTGATTTTGGCATATTGATAGCAGAGATGTAGTAAAGTTAAAGTTCTGAGCTCTTAATAGGACACCTAGGGTATACACTTATTTTCAGACAATTTCACGTTTTTTTTTGGAAAAAAGTTTTTTATATCTGCTAGTCCAGCAGATGATTATGTAAGATCCATGGAAAACGAGAATAAAGTTTAATAGTCAGCCATGTTCTGAAAGTCGAATTCGTGTGAAATAAAAATCGAACAAGCTTTGAAAATGATCCAATGTTGAAAGTTCATTAAAATATTCCTTTTTATATGTATACTGCATACTATGAGTACAGGTTATCATCATCAGAACTAATCTTAAAATCAGTAAAAAAATGCTGGAATTTTTCAAAAAAATTTAACTGGAAGTTTTCATCGATTTTAATTACAGTCGATGTCGAATCGCAGAACATTGCTGAATAACAAGAAACTGCATACTTTTTTTTTGATATCTCCCACTGTGCATTTTGTTTGTAAAATATTTTCAAAATAATTAAAATAATATCAACATTTATATTTGTTACAACAATGATTGATGGGGCGCCACTTAAGTCACCACCACTTTACAAAACACTAATTCCCCCTCTACAGCTATTACCCCTCATTACACCACAGCAGCAACAATATGACGCTTAAGCCGTCAGCATCTTAATTATGACAAGATGCTTTTTTTCTCAAATATTTTTTTTTAACAAAAAAAAAAAAAAAAAAAAAAAAAAAAGAGGAACAAAGATGTTTTTTTTTTATTTTCTTTTAAATTTTAAAATTCCATAGGCTTATAAGTGTATAAATTTAACAAAATATAAATAATTATAAGTTCAAAAAATGATTAAGGATAAATAAATTAAGATAAATTTCAGTTTTGTATATGATTTTAACCATGAAATTTTTGAAATGTTTGCTAAAATTAACCATGTGTTTAATCTAAATTGTCACAAATTGATCGATGATGCTGAGACTGCCAGTTTAAACCAGAAATTTTTTTTTAACTTGACATTTAAAGAAAATAATATGATTTTGAGGTTAAAGAAAACACAACACACATTAAGTTTTAAATCTTTTAACAGAGTAATGTTAAGGCCCAACCAGAATGTGCATAAACAAACTTAAGCTACTGTCAAAAAGAAAACAAAAAGCCTCTCACATGCATTTAAAATAACAAAAAGAAAATAAAAAAACATTGATTCCGTACGGAATGAGCGATTAGTTTCGCACATGGTTAAGCAAATGACAGTTTTATAAAACTTAACATAAAGTTTCCTTAAGTTCAATATGGGTTTACCTATATGATTTACATGTATTTGCTCAGTTGCTTAAGTCGCGATATTCACATTCTGGTTGGGCCTTAAACCTTTTCACAGAAGACTTTTTACATAACAGTGGTAACTTGAATTCCGGTTGAACTACTACTTGAACGAATTAGTTCTCCTTTTAGCATTCACTTTTAATTTTGAAAATATTTAATAATTTTTTAAGCTGTTTAATTTTATTATACAATATTCTTAAAATTAAATTTTTGTTTTAACTTAATGCCAATTTATGAGACAGAACAATTTATTACAAAAAAAAGTAAAAAAAAAAAAAAATAAAACAAAAATTTAAGCACATGTTGTTTTCGTAAATGTTTAACAAGACAAAAACACTGTAATAACTACTACAACAACAATGTAAAAACAACATTTACAAATTGTTTTAAAAAATACTAATTCAATTATAACCCAGCAAACGTTGTGGAAAGAAAATTTTAAGATTTTTTTTACCTTTCAGATTTATTATATCGTTCCGAGTTGATCTATAAATTTGTGCTTTTCTAATGGATGTGTATTTGTATGACAAAAACTATGAGCGTCAATACTTCGAGGAAAAGGCCTTTTAATATGTGCAGAAATTGAATCAGTAACATTCTTCGCATATCTCGGGAGCGTTATCTCCAGTAATTGCGTTTTCAGTGTAGACATCGAATCACGTTTGTGTTAAGCTAAAGCTGTCTTCGTTGTGCTCTCTTTGGTGCGGCAATCCACAACCATATCCAGAGACACTAAAATAAACATCTTTAATGACGGCATTTAGCCTGTCCTCCTCTATACATGTAAAAAACAAATATTCTGGCCTAAAGTCTTCACAATTAATGTGTTGAGAGGACGGACGCAGAAGACACTGATTCGTACATAAATAAAACGACGTAAATGCCCCTGGTTAGGACACACCATATGGCTATCACAGGGTGATGTAACAAGACAAGATTTCAAGTATTCATCTCAAGGAAGCCGAAGGTGCCTCCGCTGCTCGAACACCTGGCGTAGGCTAGTGGATGTGTAAGCAGCGGAGGCTGGTGTATCCTTAAGCGAAATTTAGCACATTGCTAACGACAAACCCAGATGGAGAATTTACGGAGATATATATATAAATTTAGTGTATTAAAAAAGTCGGAGCACTCTCAGCCACAGTCACCACGGGATCCCTAAACCGATTTCCCTTGAGAAAAGCGCTCCTTGTCAATGAGCATCCTTCTGTGAAATCCATATTCTATGAGAGTTTTTACCTTCTTCTTAATCCTAGGCTCTCGACTATTCGATTCACTCCAAATCCAAGTCTTACCCATCATCCACCACAGTCCACCAATAACCATCCTCGGTAGCTCCACCTTTGAACAGCTTTCAATATCGAAGTTTTTATCTACTGGCATACTTCAGCGGCCCCCTCACTTTACTAATAAACTACTAGACCTTTACCAAAACCAACATTACCACTTCCTCCACACCACCAATAACCATCCTACCCTCTTGCCTCTTCATAGTAACCCCAACTCTCGCCATTCATCACCGGTTTTTCGACCTTTCATTCATTATACATAAAATCCAAGTGTTCTGCCGTTTTCAGGCTCCCTGGACACTTCATCTGCTTATTCACTACAAAGCCTTTACCACCAACGAACCTTATTCCACTTCAATCCACTCATTTTCATTACAGGTTCCTCAACTTTTCGCACATTGTCTCTGATTTCTCGACCCTTCACTCACTACAAAGCCTTTACCCATTTGACAACCACAAAAAATGTATTAATCACAGAGTTTATCTCAAGCACAAAGACACCCAAGATAAGTACAATACTTTATCAAAGAGAGTGTGCCCTTGCAGGCCCCAACCAATAGACCGGTGCCGTGATAGAATCTTTGGCCAGCTACTAATCGCGGTTACCGATCGCACAGGTGTTTACCGCTTGCTCAATAAATAAAATAAAAAATAATAGGGAAACGTTTCTTATGAGAATTCAAATTACCAAATTCTCATATGACGTTTTTTATTTAAAAAATTTGACATTTTATTTAAAAAATGTGACATTTTATTTAAAAAATGTGACATTTTATTTAAAAAATGTGACATTTTATTTTAAAAATGTGAAATTTTATTTAAAAAAATGTGAAATTTATTTAAAAAATGTGACATTTTATTTAAAAAGAGTGACATATTATTTTAAAAAAATTGAAGTTTTATTTTAAAAATGTGACATTTTATTAAAAAACTTTTACATTTTATTAAAAAAAATGTGACTTTTTATTTAAAAAATGTGTCATTTTATTTTAAAAATGAGACATATTATTTGAAAAATGTGACATATTATTAAAATATGCAATTTGGTGTTTGTTTATTAAAAATATTTGGCTCATTAAAAGGAAGCATGTCTTATTTTAAAAAAATTCACTCTTACTTTAATGGCATAATGCATTTCGCTTCTTGCCCCATATAAATCGACAGTGTTGATAGTGCCCTGTAAAGTAGGAGTCTTCGGCTTATATATGGGGACATTTTTATAACAGCGACGATTGCCTAAAAGAGCAACAAAGCTACGCGAAATTTTGCAAAAATTCGTACAAGTTTGTAAAATAGCGATAAAAGCCACGACATTGATTAAAAGTTCCTAAGACTATAAGGAATGGCAAAAATTCGGTAAAAATTTCTAAATTATCTGAAATTCTCAAAAAATTGCTAACAGCAGCATGATAGCAAAGTCTAATATTTATTATAAAGCGTTAAAACTGTAAAGAATCAGAAACCATAGAGGAAAAAATCGCTTCTATCGCGAACATGGCTGAAATTCGCGAAAAATTGCAAAATTGAAAACAAATCTTAAAATTTGCTGGAAATTGCTAAATCAGTTAAAAAAACAAAATGTCGAAAAATAACATAAAAAGCGTTAAAAAAAATTAGCTAAAATGTTGAAGAACAATGTCTTTGTCAGGTGTGTAAAGCGGGGCATTCCACTTTTTCATAACTTGTGTTTTGTTTTCGTCAAATTTTATTATTACACGGTTGGCAAGACCTTTTCCGAGGATGATATTTTTTGTGTAGAAAAAAAATTATTTGCTGGGTTATTTAGAAGATTTTTTTTTATAAAAATCCACCAAAAGAACTAAACATTGTATCAAAGAACGCGCGTATCACTTGGTATTTTTTTTTTTTTTTTTCTTTACAAAAAAATTTCATATATGTAAATATTTACTTTTAATTAAGCACGCACTTTTTGCAGTTGCTATATTTTAGTTAATTAACTAAAAATATACAAAAAAAAAAAAAAAAAAAAAAATAAAATAGCAAATATACGAATCACCTGCATTTTTTCATAATTTCTTAACGAATTTTCATTTAAATTTTAAAGTTTTTAATTTCTCTTGTGGTTTGCGTGAGTGTCTTTTTTATTGGCTGAATTATTTTAATTGGGGCTGACTAATTCACATTTATTCATTTGTACTACAATTCAACTTATGCTGAGTAAAAATTAAAAAAAAACAAAATTTTTGAAAAATGATGCTTTGATGACTAAAAGGAATTTTTTAGGCTGAAGTGTTTGATGATGGTCCATTGCAAAGATACAGCTACAAATAAAGTGGAAACATTTGTAGTAAATGAAGCTTCGTAAAGAAAAAATTTGGCGTACGAAATGGTTCTTTGGATGTTATGAATTAAAAAAAATAAAATAATAATGACAAAGAAAAAAACTAATTTTTGTTGGGTGTTATTTAATATTTTTATTAGGGGTGTAATGGATACCGATACCGGTATATCGGCGATTCTTCAGATTTTGGTATATCGGGAGTATTTTTGAACAAACAATTTAATTGTTAATGCTTAAAAAGCAGTGCAAAAAATTAAAAGAGAATAATTAAACTGTTTCATATAATATATGAATCAACAAAACAGTCCCAGAATTAAGCTGCTAACTTAACATTGGATATAAACAAAAGATTTGAGGCTTTAAAACATAATGAAACCTATTGTTTATCTATAATTTTTGACCCTCGATGCAATGCTGGAATATTTCAAAGACATTCAACTTCAATCACATCACAAAAACGTCTAATTAAACTACTTAACATGTTTTCGCATTCCGAAAGTGTTGAAACACAGTCACTCCTACAGCTGGTACAAGTTCTGATAGGTCTAAAACAAGTGGCATTTGGAGCGTTTGTGAAAAATGTATAAGAGAATCCGAGTAGGATGAGCCTCTTTGTATATATTGCTGTGTTTCTGCTAAAGAAGAAGTCAAAAGATAACCTTAGATCTTCTTATATGACATGTTACACTGTACGACAAATTTTACCTTTTGCCCTCATCCACACAGAATCAAGTTCATTAAGCTTCGTTCACAATCAGAGAAACAATTTTGTTTTTTCTTCTATCTTTTTTCTTCCTAAAGTATTTCAATAATTTTCCTTTCATTTTTAGAACAAAAATGTAACTAAAATTTTTTTAAAAATGTAACTAAAGTTGAGTCAACTAGAACTTCAGCAACAATTTGTATGAAATTGTTTCTGAAACTTAAAATAATTTTATTTAGTTTTAAATGAAAATTTTAACAAAATGTTGTAAAAATAATAATAAATGCATAATATTGTTGTGGCTAAAATTTGCAACAGTTTCTTAATGCAAAATGTGTGTGGTTGCAAAAGAAATTGTTGCTCTATTACACTGCTTTACAAATTTTTAATTTGGAAAAATACCAAGAACGCCACATGCCTAGATAAGTTAATTGGGACCTCCTGAACACGAAAAACGCTGTAATTTTTTTTCTAAGTACCGTTTATTAGATAACGGTACTTTTGTTTACGGTGTATGGTCCCACGTAAACCCTTGTGGAGCCTTGATTAAATTTTTAATTAAAACTGGGGCCAGATTCTGGCATTCTTGATCGAGTAATTTCTCGATTCGAAAGCAATTTAATATCTAATTATTTCAGTCAATACCGAACAAATTGGAATTATTTTTTCATTATTATTTTTTTTTGTGCATCATTGAACTGACCTGATTCTGAAAAATAGCCAAAAAAATAGATATACATATCTTTCAGTTTTTCTAGACCAATTCGTTCCGGGTTTTTATTTATGATTAATTCAATTTTTAATGTGAGTCCTGCAATTTATCACTTGGGGAAGTTGCCCACGCCAGTTGACCGAGACGCCAGACTATCTTCGAAAATACTTGGTATTGTTTTCAGATGAATTACTGAAAAAATTAGCAAAATCGGTTCACGGGTTCAAAGCTTATTACGATGTTTTTTTTTTAATTTTGATATAATTTCATATGTTTTTGAGCATGTGGCAAAATAGAGAGATGCGACAGAAGGTCTGAGAGACTATTTTCTACTGCCAGTTTTGGTTCAAACGAACTAGCGAAATCGTCCATCTCCGCAAAAGATGAGAATACTTTGTTTTTTAAACAAAAATTTTATTAATGTCAATTTTAAATATTAATAACTTTATTCTTACGCTGTTATTTTTTAGATATTTTTTTATTTTTTAATAATTTTATCATGAATTTCATTTTTTTGTTTTTTTTTGTTTTTTAAATCTTATTAAGGCCCCTATTACGGTTTACAACTCAACTCAGTTGAGTTGTAATTTTTTAATTTTTGTATTATGGTTTACAACTTTGCTATTTTGCGGTGAACAAAAACATAACAAAAATTACAACTGATCACAACCAGTTGTCTTAATAACAACTCAACTAAGTTGAGTTGAGTACCAAACTAAAAAAAATAGACGTAAGTACTTTCTCCTAATTGCCACAGTTTGATACACTTTCAACTTGTGGTGTAGGGTATAGATATTTACATTTTTATCGGGGTTAGATAATAACCTTCTTGCATTTTTCTTAATATTTTATTCGAAACTTTGTTGTGGTGGTATAAAAACAAACTATTTAATGATTAACTTAATATAATAACTTAAATTTGCTGGCAAAGGCCACTGGTTCGAAAATTATAGCTTTGAATTCGAAAACAATTTTAAAATAATGTATATCCAGTGTTGCCGTTGTGACACTAAAGTATCACTTTTGACCCTTTTTTCATGCCAATGACACTTTGTGCGACCCTTTTTTTAATTTATCCCTTTGTATCATTTTAACAAAATTTATGACACTTTTTGAACCTTTTTGCAAATAACTACAAGTTTCTATATTCCTTACGAAAGTTCTCATGAGTTTTGTGAACTCATATAAAAATTGGTAGCATGCATGGTGAAATAAGCAGGTGGCATCGTTACGGCAACAAATACAACATTACAACAAAAATGGAAATTATATCTCCGTTTACGCCAAAAAATATTTTATACAAAAATCAAAGCGTGCCGCGCTCAACGTGATAAAATAAATAAATTATTAGCCAATTTTTATTTAATTATCACCAATATCTTATTTATTTTTATTTAAAATTATGAAAAACTTTAATAAAATAATATAATCACAGCACAAAACGTGGACTTTTTGTAAACATAAACAAAACTTTGACATTAGACTAGACAAACAATGAAAGAGAAAAAAATCGTCATCTGGCGTAGTGCTGCCACCTGTATTATTTCACCATGGTAGCATGTCATAACTTCCAGTTTCATAGTGTCCACGGACACTATTTACAAGCAAACTAAAAATATAAACTTGTGAGTCCATGCTTTCCTCTCTCAATTTGCTCGCATCGGAACTGGTAGGCTCAACGAATTATTCGTTAATATAATGAAAATTTAGGTATTATTTTCATTGTATTAACGAATAATTCGTTTAGCCAACGAAAATATTTTAATAAACGTAATTTCGTTTGCTTAACGTACATTTTCATTGGATTTTTGGTTCAGTGCATATGTGTGACCAATAGAGATTCGCAATGGTGCGATAAAAGAAAATTCTCAAAATAACACATAGCACTTCTTGCAGGCTAGGCGACGATATGTTATTAGGACTTAAAAATACCGGTTATTAAAGTCTCAAAAAATTCAGTTCTGCATCCTTGACTTTAACTCTTGATACAATTTTAAGACACACAACAAAAAGTATTATTAATTTCAAATAATATAAAAAGTTACATTGAAATGAGGACATAAAAAGTGCCAAGAGACTAGAAAAAGTAAAATTACCATCTTAGGGTCATGATGGTAACGCTGATGAGTGCAGTCCGGCACTGTTAATGTTATGTAGTTGTAAATAAAAAGGGTTTATGGGTTTTTCAACAGTACAATATCAAAAACACAACATTGTACTTTTCTTGGTTGATTTCGATGGAAGATATCGAGCCTTTACCGCAAAAAAGCTTAAGCGACATCATTTTGAATTTTCGTTTTTTTTTTTTTTTTTTTAATAAATGACTTTATTGGCAACACTTTAATCATCTCCTTAAATGTCTCTTAAAGATTTTTGAGGTAGAATGAGCACTTAAGTGTTAACAATACCTGTTTTTAGAACTCTCTTTTGTTGTTTTGTATTAATAAAAATTAAATTTTTAATTAACATTTTTTCTTCAATTTATCAAATCTGTTTAATATTTCTTCTATTTTATACCGCAAACATATTTTTTTAATGATTTGCTTTTAAAATGTTTGCTAATAAACCAAATATTTTAAAGTACTTTATTTTTATAGGCAAGCAAAGCCAATTTTTATTTTCGTATCCACTTTAAAACAACTCAACACATTCCTTTTTCAAAAAAATATTTAAATTATAGTAAATCTAAGTTGTTTATAATAAAACCATAAATATTCTTAAAAAATTATTTAAATTAATATTGAAAACAATAAAAATTATTTTAAACAAAACCGCCATTAAAAAATAAAAACAAACTAAAAATAAATGCAACAAAAAGAAATTTAAATTACCAAAAAAATCTTTTAACTAAAATCCTAAAATCCAAATTAATTTCCACACTTGCCAGAATAACCCAGAAAACAAAGTTGCCAAAATACTGCTAAATAGAACTTTCAGCTTGTGTAGCAGAATATTTTATACAGTCCAGTGGAAATTTATAGACTAAAATAAAAAACAAAACACACCCTTAAACTAAAAATAAATTTTATACAATTTTTAACAAAAACCGCAAATTACAACAAATCAGCCAAACGAACTAAAATTTGTTCAAACAAATTTGTTTTGTTTTGAAAAATTAACGATATTTAAAATTTTTTTATATTTAAATTTAGGAAAGAATTTTATTTTTTTTTTTTTTTTTTGGTTGGCAGAGAGCAAAATTATTATGTGAACTGCGGTGCTAAAAATACACACATTTATTTATTATTTATTTGATATTTCGTAATGAAAGATTATTCAAGATTTATGATGCAAAAGAAATGTGTCGATGTTTTTTCTTGTTTTTTTTTCTAAATACAAATTTAATTTTAAAAAATTCATATCAAGAAATTTGGATGAAATGTGGCCGAAAAAATGCCTCAAGTACAAGTTAAAAGGGTTTTGAAATAAATTTAAAGGCGGCCTTGAACTGGAAGTCATACCGTTGCATTATATAGTTCAATGAACCAGAAGCCTTAGAAATCGTCATTATTCAAATGTTTTTCTTTTAAAAAAAAACCACATTTGGAAAAAAGTACTTTTTTAAACGAAAAAGTAATTTTTCTTAGCAAAAAGGACTTTTTTTAAGGAAAAAGTACTTATATTAGAACAAGAACTTACTAATTTAAGAGCATTTTTTTGGTAAAAAGTTATTTTTTTAAGAACAAGTACTTTCTTAGAAAAAAGTCCTTTTTTATGAAATAGGACTTTTTTTACAACAAGTACTTACTTATTTGCAAGCACTTATATCCCTAAAACATAATATTTTAAGGAAAATGCTACTTTTAGAAATTTAACTTAAATTATTTCTTGCTCTTAAAAAAACGTTAATTAGCAAAAAGGACATTTTTTTTAGGAAAAAGTACTTATATTAGAACAAGAACTTACTAATTTAACAGCATTTTTTTGGGAAAAAGTTATTTTTTTAAGATCAAGTTCTTTTTTAGGAAAAAGTCCTTTTTTATAAAAAAGGAATTTTTTTACAACAAGTACTAACTTATTTGCAAGCACTTATATCCCTAAAACATAATATTTTAAGGAAAATGCTACTGAAATTTAACTTTAATTATTTCTTGCTCTTAAAAAAACTTTAATTAAAAAACGTTACATTTTCTAAAAATTTTTAATCCAAGTACTTTTTTTATCCCATTTAATATAGTTAATATGAAACAAGTGTAATTCTTAAATCAAAAATATATTTTAAGTCAGCTTTTTAAATGAAGACAAAAAAAACTAGTTGAAAATCAAAAGTTCCTTTTTTGAATAAAAAGTTCCTTTTTGAAAAAAGTACCTTTTTGAAAAAAGTACCTTTTTGAAAAAAGTACCTTTTTGAAAAAAGTACCTTTTTGAAAAAAGTACCTTTTTGAAAAAAACTATCTTATCAAAAAGTAATTTCAATTTTTGGGAATAAAAAGTATCTCTTTAAATAAAAAGTATCTTTTGAGATAAATAGTACATTTTTAATCAAAAAGTACCAACTTTAATATAAATTATCTTTTGGAATTCAAAATATTTTCTGAATAAAAAGTATCCATATGGGTAAATTTAAGCGATTTTTGAGACAGTGTCATCAGTGCGTTGACTCAGTAACATCGGAGAAAGGACTCACTAGGCTCAATTTAATGGCAAACTGAATTAAACAGTACCTCTTTGAATAAAAAGTACCTCGTTAAATAAAAAGTACCTCGTTAAATAAAAAGTACCTCGTTAAATAAAAAGTACCTCGTTAAATAAAAAGTACCTCGTTAAATAAAAAGTACCTCGTTAAAAAAAAAGTACCTCGTTAAATAAAAAGTACCTCGTTAAATAAAAAGTACCTCGTTAAATAAAAAGTACATCTTTGAAGAAAACGTACCTCTTTAAAATAAAAGAACCTTTTTGAATAATACACATCTTTTACAATAAAAAGTACTTTTTGAATACAGGGTACCTTTTTTTAATAGAAAGTTCTTGATTTTGAATAAAAAAGTACCTTTTTATATAAAAAAGTACATTTTTAAATAAAAAAGTACCTTTTTAAATAAAAAATTACCTTTTTAAATAAATAGAAATACCTATTTTAACAAAAAGTACCTTTCTGAATAAAAAGTACCTTTTTGAATAAAAAGTACCTTTTTGAATAAAAAGTACCTTTTTGAATAAAAAGTACCTTTTTGAATAAAAAGTACCTTTTTGAATAAAAAGTACCTTTTTGAATAAAAAGTACCTTTTTGAATAAAAAGTACCTTTTTAAATACAAAGTACCTTTATGAATAAAATGTACCTTTTTGAATAAAAAAGTACCTTTTTAAATAAAAAATTACGTTTTTTAATAAAAACTCCATTTTTGAATAATATGCACGTTTGTGAATACAAAGTACGTTTTTATAAAAAAAAATAAATCATTTTGAGCAACACACATCTTTTTAAGTAAAAAGTATATTTTTGAACATAAATTGGCTTTTTAAATAAATCAAAATCTTTAAACAAAAATAAACAGTACCTTGTTAAAAAAAATACCTTTTTGAAAGCAATATAGTTTCTAAATGAAAAGTTCCTTTATGCGTAAATCAATGGGAAGTTGTTGAGCTTTATAAATGTTATGATAGGAGTTCTTTGATTAAAGAGGAAATCTTTAAATGAATAGTACCTCTTTGAATTAAAAGTACTTTTTGAATAGTAAGCATATTTTTCAATAAAACGTATCTATTTTTTCAATAAAATGTACCTTTTTGAAGTACCCGTTTTTGAATAAAAAGTAACTGTTTTAAATAAAAAGCCAAAAAACTTACCTGTCAACATGCTTTTGCAAGTTGTTTTTTGCATTTTGTTTATTGTTGATGTTTTTGTTTAAACTTTGATATTGTTACAAGTAGAACTGTTGCTTATGATTCTTAAACGCTTAACAGTTTTATTTGGTTTAATATCTTTAGTTTTTCTAAAATCTTTATCGATGAAGTTTCCTGATGATCTGGCCTAAGCAAACAGTGAAATGCGCATAGGAATAGCTTATCCCATCAACAATAAATTTCAAGTGTTTTTATCAAGAATAAAAACTGGGAATTAAGCACGAATAACAAAATCTTTTAAATTAAAATTTTGTATTCCCAAAAATTACTTTTGATAATTAAAAACGTGATTTTTATAGAAAATCGTTCTTTGTGAACAAAAAACCTCCATTTTGAATTTCACAAAAGTTAATTTAAACCAAAAGTTAACCTCTTAAAAACCCCTTTTTTAAAACAAATTTCTTTCTTAAATCTTAATTAATGTTCACTTTTATAAAATAACTTACAATTTTGGGAGCAGAAATTACCAGTCAAAATTTCTTACCTGAAATGATAAAATATAAAAGCAATCAATGATTTATTTTTAATTTATATATAAATATGTTATATTTAGTTGAGTGCGAATTTATTGTAATTTTCTTATTAAAGATAATTTAATTTTCTTACTTAATGTCACGATAATTTTAAGAAAAAATTCATCTCATTTTATTTTTCGATCTCTTCTCTGTAACAGAAAATGAATGTGCTCTTAACAAATTTTATCTCTGGGTATTTCAAGCTTCATAAACAATAATTTTTTGCTTTTAACATTTTTTCTGCGACAATTTTTAGAAATATTTTTATAAATGGTTTCGCAGACAAAAAATTTTTTAGAATTTTTCCAAAGGAAATAAATAACAGAAAAAGATTTAAAAATTCTAAATTTATTTAAAAAAAAAAAAATGGAATTTTAATGTTAAAAACATTTACTTTTTTAAGCACGTTTTCTTTTTTTATTCTTTTTAATAAAAAAATTTTAGAAAATTTTAAATTTTTAACAAAGGAAATGAGAAATACTTTATAAACAAGATTCTGCATAAACCTTTTAAGAATATGAATGTTACTATTTCATTATTTTTTCTAATTAAAACTTAACAATAAAAACTAGTGCATTAAAAACAACTATCATTAATTATAAGTGAATTAATAAAAAAAATAAATAAAAACATACAAAATACGACACAAAATTATAAATAAAAAAAACATTAAACCATTTATATTTTGTTGTATATTAATTTTGTATTATTTTTATTTTTAAACCCACTGTATGCCGGAAATAAACTTTTTGTTCTTTTTCATTCGTGAATTACAATCACTTGGCAAAGTGTTCAGTCATTTGTATTTGTCCGTACAAAAGACAAGATTTAATAAACAACAATAGCAACAACCAGAATCAGGGGTAGAAAAATTAAACAATAATATTTATTTATTATTATTCTTTATTAATAATTAATTAAAAATCAACTACAGAAACAACATCCTGACTACAGACAATTGATAAATGTTTTATTTGCACAAGAATTAATACATGAACATAGAAAAATTTGCATAAAAAAATGCTTCTTAATGGAGTGGGGTTGGTATGACAGACTTGACATAGAACACACAAAATTTATGTTGCAATTCACAGCAAACACAAAAACACTAAAACAGTGAACACGAAGAAGTGTGAGATAAAACTGAAGGGACTTTATGGGTTTAAAAAAGGAATATAATTTAAAGCAAAAAATGAGTACAGGAAAACTTTATATTAAAAAAATAAATCAAAAGAAACTTAAAAAATTATATAAAAAATAAGCAACACTTTCATAATCGGCTGTAGCGAATTCACCCGCCACAAGTGGTGAATGAGGGTATACTTAATAAATAAATGGTGGTATAACCGACGGATTTTTATAAGATTTGGCACAAATTATTTCTATATGACTTGAAATCATATTGTTATTGCATCACCAACTTGGTGATTTGTAATTTCATGAAGATCGGTCTGTAATTCACCAAAGGCCCTAATAAAGCATACTCTCGGAAAATAGTTTAGTACACCTAAAGGTGTAACGAATAATGTTTTTTGTAGCAGAATTTGTTCGTTCGTAGTTTCAAAAGGCTTCAAATGTAAAAAAGTCCTGAAAAAAGGGTCCATAATTAGGTCCCATATTACCCCGCCTTCTAAAAACTTAGAGGTGGTTAAAGGTAGACTGAAACAGATTTCTGATTATCGTTCAATAAATTACCATATGTAGATCTAAGCCATGACGATTTTTACTTATGTACGTCTTTATAAAGATTAATTCATAAC
This sequence comes from Pollenia griseotomentosa, assembly GCA_963931875.1. Classification (NCBI taxonomy): domain Eukaryota; kingdom Metazoa; phylum Arthropoda; class Insecta; order Diptera; family Polleniidae; genus Pollenia; species Pollenia griseotomentosa. The sequence continues at coordinate 189,371,068 of OZ007560.1, forward strand.
TTATAGATCCCATATAGGGGCGGCGCCTAAAATAATCTAACAGTCAGTGGAGGGCACCAAAGATTAGGCACTCTTACTTGTTTTTATTTAATACTAGCCGTCCCCGCGGCGTTGCCCGCCCAGAATGAATTTTTGATTAACTATAAAGAAATATAAAGCCTGGGTGCGTTTTATTGTGTGTAGATCGAACAGTGTTGCCAGTGGATTTTTCGAAAAAATACTTACACATGCTAAAAAAAAATCCGATTTTTCCCTACAAGTTGAAAAAATTTCCCCTACAAAAATCCCTACGCATTAATGTCATTTAAATAGAAGAAAACACATTCGTTTTAAAAAATAAATTTTGTTTAAATATGTATATTAAAGCTTTGACAAAAAATAAGTACAAAACTTAAATAAAATATAATACATCGCACTTGTTCAACAATACTGTATTAACTCAAAATTTTTTAATTTTCAGTAGAAGCAAAACAAATTTTGGAAAAATGAAAGGCATATTAAAAGGATTTTTTAACGAACCGTTTCTTTACCAAAAGGTACTCAAAATAGCTCGATATTTTTACAGCGGGTAGATATGAATAATAACTGTCGATTTTTTCCAAAAATTGAAAACCTAAAAATTTTGAGTTAATACAGTATTGTTGAATAGGTGCGATATGTATGTACATATGTACTTTTAAAAATTCAATTAAATACTATCTTAGAAAAAAAAATATACATACATATTATTGTCGCCAACTTTTTAAACCACAAACAACTCTGAAAATATATTTTCAAGAGATTTTAGTGAAAAAAAATTTTTTTTCAACAGAAAATATCACTAACAAAACGTTTAGCTGAATTTATTTTATAAATAATGCGATATGACGAAAAATCCCTACATTTTGGTGATTATAAAAAATCTGTCAAGTTTTCCCTACGCCTCTATTTTAGTATCAAAAATACCTACACATAGGGATTTTCCCCTACTTCTGGCAACATTGAGATCGAACTACATAAGTTTTAAATTTCATCAAATTCGAAATTGCTGATCTGTCCCTTTATATTCCTGGCTTTAAAAAACATATTAAGCCTGTGTGTTTTAAATAGCTGATCTATCTTTTAAAATTTCATCAAAATTGGTTAGATATTTTCGAAGTTGCAGTAATTCTCCGTATGTCTCCGCTTTCGGATTCGGTCAGGGGACTGGAGGCGGATAAGAGGGTCAACTCATATTAAAATGGCTTTTCTTTTAAGTACGGAAACTATTGCTTTAATATATATCTTCTAAAACGATAGTTAATATTTTCTGAATATAGGAGTTAGCACCAGCTAGAGAAATGCAAAATACCAAAAAAAAGAAAAAAAAATCCTCTTACAGATTCTTATTCACTCAGGACTTTGCATGTTTAATTTGATGTTTCCAGCTCCAATTCTAACGGAAATTCAAAAAGTACCAGTTATAGATCAAAGAAGTTCCAAAATGTTCCTTTGAGTCTTGTTGAATTTTATGATTCTAGCTCCAATATAAACGGTAATTAAAAAAGTATCAGTTGTAGAACCCAAAAACCTACAAAAAGAAATTATATTTTCCGTATTCAACTTTTTGGTACATTTTTCTCTCCATTGAAGTATCAAAAATTTAAATATTGTAGTGGTAGCCCATTTAATACGTATTTGCAAATAATAGGGGGAAAAAATTGTAAAAAAATTAACAACAATAGTTACGAATTTCACCCCTTAAACGTTCGAATTTCTAAAAAGTACCAAGTTTGTATTTGTATTTTTTAAATAAGTTTCGAATGTGATATAATGTTTATTTTTACACTTATTGCTTCAGAAGATACACAGGTTCACAAAAAAGCACCGAATTTCAGGTTTTACCCGTTTACTCCCTAAAAGGGCCGAATTTCAAAAAAGTGCCAGACACCGCAATTTTTTTAAGACCAACGATAAAATTTACATTTTTTTGTCTCTTTTAGTTTTAGAGATATGAGTGAGGTTAGAATAGGAGGTTTGGCGCCCCTGGACTTCAATGTAACCTTATATAGCCTATGTCCGGTAGGAGGTTCCATTCTTCATTTTGTGGAAGAAATTTTTAAATCGGATTGGCAGTTCTGGAGATTACCTCAATCAAACATACAAACTTTTTAGTATAGATTAAAAATAACCAAAAAAGTAAAAAAAATTCCTTTGTCAAAGTTTAGTTATTTTGAAGCTGCATATTTTTTACCACTGAAGTGCAAATTCTTGAAATGAAAATGTTTTCTATGCACATTTATTTTTTGCTCAAATTTTGTCAGCCACTGTTGCGTATACTTAATATTAATGACATTTTTTAAAAATGTATACAACATATTCACGTTGTGGCAATCTTTTCAGTTTGATTGCTTGCATTCACCTCAATTTGGTGTTTAAATAAAAACTCGTTAGCTTTTGCAATTCATTTCGAATAAAATTTTTTATCAGTTTTTACATAAAACCATCAAATTTTAATGGTATTTTAAGCGTACTAACTTTATTTTATTGAATTTTTTCCTTTTGATACTTAAATTTATTTTTTGGCCACTGCATTAAAGTTTTTTTACAGCAGATAATTAATTTTGTTGGTAATTGACACAATTTATGAAGAAAAATCTTTAAATCAAATAAATAACGAGCAAATGAATGAACGAACGAACGAACAACTTGGACATTGACGGCCCAAAATAAAATTGATTAATTTAAATTTTAGTTCAGAAAACCAAAAAAAATCCAAATAAACCAACAAAAACGATCCAGCGAACGAAAGCAGAAAAAAAACTTAAAAACAATCCGTCTCATAAAACAATCTTCAAGAAACTAAAATCGAAACCGAAAATAAAATATTTTTGATTGTGGTCATGGTGATTGAGTAAGTGATGGATGGATGGACGGATGGATGGAGTAGTCATTAAACTTTAAGAAAGACTTAGTGAATTATTAATTTCAGTTTTATTAATCAGTTTTGCAATAAACGTCAAAGACAAAATAAATTCTTATAAAACTTATAAGGGAAAAATACTTTTTAAGGTACTTTTACGCATTTTTATTTATAAATTATTTTAAGTCAATAAGAATTAACTGAAATATTTATAATTTAAACGTTTTGAATAATTAAGAGGCGCCTCATTTTCCATAAAATCTGACGCGACTTATCAAACAATAATCTTTAATAGTTTGAACAAAAATGTTTGTTCAATTCAAAGCAATAAAATAATAATAATAAAAAAAATTTGTTTGCATAAATAAATATTATTGCAATTGAATTTTAATTTAATTCAAATTATTTATGAACATTTACAACAACAACAAGACGAACTAAAACAACACTAAATAATTAACAATTTTTTGATGACTTGTTCGATGTAAGAAGTGTCACGAATTTTAATTAGTTTTTTTTTAAACAAAAATAGCAACTGGCACATTTTTTATTTTTAAAAATTCTTTATACATCCACACTCTCTGTCTAATTCTATTGTGGATTTGAAATTAGTTGGTTCGTTCGACGCCGGAACTAGTTCTCCGGGAATTTGCATTTTATAGAAAACGACCGCATATTTGCATTTGAGTTATTTTAATTGACGACAATTCCATTTGATTTTATAAAATTATCATTAGAAAAAGGTACCTTCTTGAATAAAAAATAAAATTTTGAGTAAATTTTTACAATTTTGAATGTAAAGTACCTGTTTGATTTAAAAGTACATTTTAAAATAAAAATCTTTTTTAATATATATTTGAATAAAAAGTAATTTTGAATAAAAATTTTATTTTTACATAAGCAAAATCAACTAACTACTAATTTGAATTTGAAAAGAAACATGAACTTAAATGAATTAAAAAGTTGATTTTGGATAAAATTAAAAAAATAAAAATAAAAGGTAAACTTTTTTTATAAAAAGAGTATATTAGCAAGCTCGAAGTTTTCGTCGCAGTGATGGGATTTATGGCACAATTCGGCCATTTTTGGCACATTGAATATTGCTTGGCCCCTTTGCTCTGCTCCTTTTTTGGCAACATTCAATTCACATGTATTTTTTGTTTGTAAGGCCCTTTTGCCTTTCAGGTGACAATACAATCGTATTGGTATTTTAAATACGAAGCAGAATTATATTTAAATACACTCAGGTCTCGTTTTATGCGGATTTTTTTATGCGGATTCAAATTTATGCGATTTTTAAATTAACGTTTTTTTTAATTCTTACGGTTTTTTGAAATTTTAAATATTTTTTAAGCTTTTTTACCTTTTTTAAATTAAACCAATAAACCAATTTTTAAACTAATGAAGAGCACATAATATTAGTTTTACAATCTAGTTTCGGTAAAAATAAAATAAAAAGTAGGTGGAAGTTAGAAAAATTTTAATTTAAACCCGTTGATTCCTGACTTTATTGTAATAACCACATGTACGAGTGTAAAGAAATTTGCTACCTTTTAAAAACAAATAGAGGTCCCATAATAAAACTTTTACAATATGATAAGGACACTAAACGCTAATTTAGATAAAAAAAAAATAGCACTAAGTTAGAAAAATTTTAATTCAAATTGGTCATTTCCGGTAATTAATTGATTTGGATGAAATTGGATAGACGGATAGACAGATAGCATATGGCCCGGTTTTAGATATGGGGTACTTTTTAAGAGGTAAATTGGGAAGAACATTGGAACTCATTTTGATATAAAAAGTACCTTTTAAATAAGAAGTACCTTTTAAATAAAAAGTACCTTTTAAATAAAAAGTACCTTTTAAATAAAAAGTACCTTTTAAATAAAAAGTACCTTTTAAATAAAAAGTACCTTTTAAATAAAAAGTACCTTTTAAATAAAAAGTACCTTTTAAATAAAAAGTAATTAATTGATTTGGATGAAATTGGATAAACGGATAGACGGATAGCATATGGCCCGGTTTTAGATATGGGGTACTTTTTAAGAGGTAAATTGGGAAGAACATTGGAACTCATTTTGATATAAAAAGTACCTTTTAAATAAAAAGTACCCTTTAAATAAAAAGTACCTTTTAAATAAAAAGTACCTTTTAAATAAAAAGTACCTTTTAAATAAAAAGTACCTTTTAAATAAAAAGTACCTTTTAAATAAAAAGTACCTTTTAAATAAAAAGTACCTTTTAAATAAAAAGTACCTTTTAAATAAAAAGTACCTTTTAAATAAAAAGTACCTTTTAAATAAAAAGTACCTTTTAAATAAAAAGTACCTTTTAAATAAAAAGTACCTTTTAAATAAAAAGTACCTTTTAAATAAAAAGTACCTTTTAAATAAAAAGTACCTTTTAAATAAAAAGTACCTTTTAAATAAAAAGTACCTTTTAAATAAAAAGTACCTTTTAAATAAAAAGTACCTTTTAAATAAAAAGTACCTTTTAAATAAAAAGTACCTTTTAAATAAAACGTACCTTTTAAATAAAAAGTACCTTTTAAATAAAAAGTACCTTTTAAATAAAAAGTACCTTTTTAAATAAAAAGGTCATTTTAAATAAAAAGGTCATTTTAAATAAAAAGTACCTTTTAAATAAAAAGTACCTTTTAAATAAAAAGTACCTTTTAAATAGAAAGTACCTTTTAAATAAAAAGTACCTTTTAAATAAAAAGTACCTTTTAAATAAAAAGGTCATTTTAAATAAAAAGTACCTTTTAAATAAAAAGTACCTTTTAAATAAAAAGTACCTTTTAAATAAAAAGTACCTTTTAAATAAAAAGTACCTTTTAAATAAAAAGTACCTTTTAAATAAAAAGTACCTTTTAAATAAAAAGTACCTTTTAAATAAAAAGTACCTTTTAAATAAAAAGTACCTTTTAAATAAAAAGTACCTTTTAAATAAAAAGTACCTTTTAAATAAAAAGTACCTTTTAAATAAAAAGTACCTTTTTAAATAAAAAGGTCATTTTAAATAAAAAGTACCTTTTAAATAAAAAGTACCTTTTTAAATAAAAAGGTCATTTTAAATAAAAAGTACCTTTTAAATAAAAAGTACCTTTTAAATAAAAAGTACCTTTTAAATAAAAAGTACCTTTTAAATAAAAAGTACCTTTTAAATAAAAAGTACCTTTTAAATAAAAAGTACCTTTTAAATAAAAAGTACCTTTTAAATAAAAAGTACCTTTTAAATAAAAAGTACCTTTTAAATAAAAAGTACCTTTTAAATAAAAAGTACCTTTTAAATAAAAAGTACCTTTTAAATAAAAAGTACCTTTTAAATAAAAAGTACCTTTTTAAATAAAAAGGTCATTTTAAATAAAAAGTACCTTTTAAATAAAAAGTACCTTTTAAATAAAAAGTACCTTTTAAATAAAAAGTACCTTTTAAATAAAAAGTACCTTTTAAATAAAAAGTACCTTTTAAATAAAAAGTACCTTTTAAATAAAAAGTACCTTTTAAATAAAAAGTACCTTTTAAATAAAAAGTACCTTTTAAATAAAAAGTACCTTTTAAATAAAAAGTACCTTTTAAATAAAAAGTACCTTTTAAATAAAAAGTACCTTTTAAATCAAAAGTACCTTTATAAATTAAAAGTAATTTTTTAAACTTACTTTTAAAGTAAATTTACCTTTTTAAATAAAAATTTCTCTTTAAGTTCCTTATAAATAAAAATTATCTTATGTAAATAACACGAACTTTTCAAAATAAAAACTATCTTTCAAATTTTCTTTTGAAAGATAGTACCTTTTAAAAAAAAAAACGTTAAATTAACAGAAAATTTTTGGTAAAAAGTCACTTTTGTCATAATTTTCATTAAAAACTTGTCTTTAAAAAAAATACATTTTATTAGTATCACAAGAACAAGTGCTGCATGCGGATGTGCTGAATCTTTGATATGTCCTGAGTGGGCTTTTAATTCGATCTATAGATTATAAACCAATCAGTCTTTATAACCTGGCATTATTACAACGCCAACGAAACCGTAATAAGACTGAATACGTTGCGGCTTTCAGCCGTTTAAAGAATATACAAAAAGGACGCTTTATATGGGGCTTAGATTGAATTATGGACCGGTAAATATCAATATTTTTGCAATTTTAGGTGTACTTAAAATTATAGACCGACCGTCATGAAATTTAGCCTTTTTATTTTTAGTCTGATAAAACTATGATATTCAAATTTTTACAACAAAAGCATTATGAAATATAAATTTTTTATGGGTGGTTGGTGCACATGTGGATTCATAACTCTTTTTTTTTACAGAATTTGGCCCAATATTGTTTTTTTTTTTTTGAGTCGTTCGAAAGTGAGCGTGATATCAACAGACGGTCAGAAAGACAGATGGACATGATAACCCGACTAAGAACTACTTAAGGGCCCAAAATATAAAAAAAAAATTCATGCGGAAAAATTTAGTTTAAAAATTTGTTTTTGGAACGCAAACGGCATCCGCCAACATAAAAATGAACTAGAATACTTTCTCAAAAATAATCAAATTGATGTTATGATGGTTTCTGAAACTCATCTGACCTCAAGAAATACGTTTAAAATCAATGGTTATATACTATATGATACCAAGGACCCTCGAGATAGAGCTTGTGGAGGTTCTGCCATTTTGATAAAAACCCGAGTCAAACACTACTTAATGTGTGATCATCGTGAGGATTATCTGCAAGCAACAAATATTCGTGTTGAAGAGCTTAATCGAAACATAGTAATTTCATCTTTATACTCTCCACCTAGATTTTCAATATCAGAAAGCCAATATTGTGAATATTATAAATCCCTAGGACCCTGTTTCCTGGCCGCTGGCGATTATAACGCTAAACATACCTTCTGGGGGTCACGACTTATAACACCAAAGGGTCGTGTTTTGTTTAATACAATCTCTAAAATGAATTTAAATGTTGTCGCGAGCGGACAACCAACATATTGGCCTGCTGATCCACAAAAAATTCCAGATGTCATCGATTTCGGCGTGGTTAAAAACATCCCCACAGAAACGATTCACGTTGAAGCCTCATTAGAATTATCCTCTGATCACACACCTACAATTGTTACTATAACAAACACCAATAGAATTGTATCTCCCTCTAGTTACATAGCGACGTCAGCTACACAAATAAATTGGCTAAAATATAAAAAATATCTCAGTACTCATTGCACAGAAAATATTCCGCTTAGCACACCGGAGAATGTGGATCTTTCTATTGCCAATTTTGACAGTTATATTAAACTAGCGGTTCAACATTCCTGCAATACCCGCAAAAAAACTTATAATAATAATATATATTCTACAGACGTCGAGCGCCTCTTGAATGAAAAAAGGAGAGTGAGAAGGGAGTGGCAATTGCACAGATCCCCCCAACTTAAGAACTTATTAAAAGAGTGCACAAAAAAGCTAAGAAAATTACTGCAGTCCCGGAAAACGGCTTCCGTGGAAAAATATCTTAAGGACCTGGATGCAACACCACAATCAGAATACTCATTATGGCGTGCAGCCAGAAATCTAAAAAGGCCAGTTATCATGAAACCACCATTAAGAAACCTGAATGGAAGTTGGGCAAGAAATGATAATGAGAAAGGAAACCTGTTTGTAAATCATTTGAAAAACGTATTTACCCCAAACATATCTGACGACATAGCGGACGAGTTACCACCTGTTGCTGCTAGAGCAGCTGTTCCCCTAAGATTTGAGATGAGAGAAATCGAAAAGGCTATTTGTAACTTAAACCCCAAGAAAGCCCCTGGTTTTGATAAGATAAGCAACAAAATGCTTTTGGAGCTACCTCGCATAGCAAAGAAAATTATTCTTTATATTTTTAATGCTATTTTACGCCTTGAATACTACCCTCAAGAATGGAAGGTCTCCTTAGTAAAGATGATACCAAAGCCAGGAAAAGATCACACAAAAGTTGAGTCATATAGGCCTATTAGCTTATTGTCTAATATATCAAAGCTATTTGAGAAGCTCTTAGCGTCAAAATTAACCCCAATTCTAAATGATAATGGGTGTATACCTAACCATCAATTCGGCTTCAGAAGAGAACATAGCACAATTGAACAAACCCATCGAATAGTAAACGCCATAAGAAAAGCCTTTGAAGAAAGAAAATATTGCTCCGCTCTCTTCATCGATGTTTCTCAAGCTTTTGATAAAGTCTGGCATGTAGGCTTGTTACATAAATTGAAGCTAAACCTACCGGTTAACACACACAAGCTGCTAGAAAGCTACTTGGTCGGTCGAAAATTTATTATTAAAGAAGGTGATTTTTTAAGTTCTCCTCAGCCAATTGAAGCTGGAGTGCCTCAGGGAAGCATCCTGGGCCCACTTTTTTACCTTATATATACCTCGGACATGCCAACAAATAATTACACCCTAACCTCAACTTTTGCTGATGATACAGCTTTTCTAAGCGTACACGAGAACAGTCGAGAAGCATCTCGATACCTGCAGGATCATATATTTCAACTAGAACTGTGGTTAAAACAATGGAGAATAAAGGTCAATGAGCAAAAATGCGTACATATAACATTCACCTTGCGTCGGGAAACTTGCCCCCCTATTAAAATCAATAATCAACTAGTGCCTCAACAATCGCATGTCAAATATCTCGGTATTCATCTAGATCGTCGTTTAACATGGAAATGCCATATAGAAGCAAAATTAACCCAAATGAAACTAACAGCAATTCAAATTAACTGGCTTATTGGAAGAAATTCTGTTCTTAGTCTCGATTGCAAACTACTACTTTACAACTCTATTTTAAAGCCAATATGGTGCTACGGTATTCAACTTTGGGGCACTGCCTCGGCTTCAAATATCGAAAAAATTCAAAGGCGCCAAAATAAACTTCTTCGAATAATCACAGCTGCCCCTTGGTATGTTAAAAACTCAAATATCCACAAGGATCTCAATGTGCCACTGGTAAGGACTATTATTACGAAGTATGCGGTAAAATATTTAAAAAGGCTAGAGTTGCACCCTAATCCACTAGCTCGAAATATTTTAAATGATAGTGGCCACACTCGCTTAAGAAGAAGAGACACTGCAGCACTTACCCATTAAGATGAGCGATAGACACCTACATATGTGAACAGAACCCGTATGAAGAAAATTTTTGTCTGGCACTGGCAGGACATAAAATAAATTATTAGGATAAGATTTGATTAATTATTGTTAGTTCATATTTAATATATGAAGATTCAATAAATAAATAATGAAAAAAAAAAAAAAAAAAAAAATGCGGAATTCCAAACTTAATAATAATAATAAACTACTAGTGGCGGAAGGTATAAAAAGTATTAGAAAGTACCATTTTAAAATCAAAGTACTTTTTTGTATACATATAGTGAATTTTTTTTATTTTTTTTCTGACAAATCTTTTTAAATGCAATTTAAGACTTTTAGCTGCTCAAATTACCCGATTCATTTGTTCTTTCAAATTATCTTAACTTTTTTTTTAAATTTGTTTGCACTTTGCAAATATTCTAGAGAAAAGTGTTGAAAGATTTCATTTGTCAGCAAAACTTTTAACAAAAACTTATAAAAAACAAATAAAATTCCTGAAATAGAAACCTAAAATTTATTTAAATATTTACACTTAATAAAATAAACAAAACCAACCTTTTTTTATCGAATTTCGAAAAATTTCTTAAGGAAAATTCAAATCGTATAGAATTTTTACACTTTTTTCAGTGTTTATATTTAAGACTCTCAAGAAGAAAGTTGCACTTTCTTCCACATGAAAACCAATTTCGAAAATATATATTCAAATGAATTTTTAAACTTTTTTAGGTTTTGTAAGGAAATTTGTTTATTTTGTCTATAAGTTCATAACTATAGTCAATTTTTTTATTTTAATTAAATTGAAATATTTTGCAAAAATTTTCAATACTTTTTTTTTGTATTTATGTTATTTCTATTCAACTTTTCTTTATTACTTTTTTTACGCTTTTAAAAAAAAAGCTTTAGTTTAATTTCTATATTTTTTATTTGTATTTTTGAAAAAATTTCATTTAATAATTTATTTTAATTTAAGTATTTTTTATGACACATGAAACAAAATTTTAACGACACTTCCGCTTTAAGCGACAACAACGAAAAATAACGACAAAATTTAAATTTTCAAAACAAACGGCAACAGTTTTCGAATTTAAGAAAACAAGAAACAACTATTTCTTTTCAAAATCTCTGTATTTCAGTTTTGATTTTCTTTATATAAATAAAAATTTTTTAATTTTAATTATTACTATTTTTATTTAATCGAACCGTTTTGTGAATGCGCTAATTTTGTCGCTGCCGCCGAGCCAGAGCGATAATCGAAATAAGACTGATCATTAATAAGTTTGCGAAATTCTTTGGCTGAATTTTGTTTTCAATTGAGTCAATTTGTTTTCTTTTTTCTTTCGGGGGAGCAGAAAAAAAATAGTAATCTCCTGATTTGTTTAGATTTAGCGAGCTACATAAACAAATAAAATTTAATTTTAATTTTAGTCTCCCTACTTTTTCACCCTCCCAATAAAAGTGTTGGCGTTGCGTTGAGTGCGTTTTCGCTCTAATGTGTACCTTGTACCCGCCCCTCCTCATGGGAATTCTTAAACTCACATTTTCTTTTCGATTAAATTTTCTTTTTTTTCTTATTTTTTTATTCGATATTCTAAACAACCGGCTACGAAAGGTGCCAAAAGGTGTTTAAGGTGCCGGTTTGTTTGAAGAAAATATTTAAGCATTTCAATCTGCTTCTTTTTTTTTCTAAGTTCATGAAATCTTTTATTTGTGTGTTTATAACTTAGAACTTTTTTTGGTATTTAAAAGTGCAGATGGATTCAGAAATTTAAATGCACTTTTTTAAGATCGCTGGCGTTAACCCTAAATGCGTTTTCGTACATGCAATATTTTAAATGGAATTATTATTATTTTTTTTTTTTTGTTGTGATTTTTTTCTTACGAGAAACAAGCGTGGTTGTGATTTTTTATAGGCCTACAGCTTACGGTGCATCAGCCGGACGGATGGAAATCGTTAAATCAGCTCAGAAAGTGATTCTGAGTCGAGCGGTATACCAAAAGGTGGGTCAAGCTGCAATTTTTTAATGTGTTACACACCTCAGCACACACGCAAAATATAATCTTCACTCTTGTGGAGCGGATATAAAAATCAATTAAATTAGGGATGGATAATTATGATTTTCAAATAGTCTCGAATCCCTATTAAAACTGTACTTTTCAATGATATTTTAAATTTTTTTTTTTTTTTGTCTTTTTCTAAAAAAAAACAAGTTGAATTTAGGCTTTGGTACTTTTTATTATCACTGTCTGTGCTTTTAAACCTAAAGTAGGCTTTATAATACTTACCCCCTTGTGCAAAAAAAAACGTTACAGTTCACGTTAGTCAACCAACACATTAAGCCCAGCTAAAGTGAATGGGTTTTTTGGGTAGGTTAAATAATGTGAACTTTAACTTTTTTGCATAAGGGGGTTAGGCTATAAGTATCACAGTAAGGATTCTATTTATCCTATTAAATTTACAAATTGATAATGGAACATTCTCTTAAATTATATTTTGAGCCAAAAGCAATTTTATGTTTCTCATCAGAGTATACATTTGCATACGCTATCCTCTCCTTTAAACATTTCTTCACAATTGCATTTTTCCAGAGAAAATTCAATTGCGTATTTTCACAGAGCACATTTGCGTCACAGTCAGCAAATGTCAAACTGAGTTTTGAAAACCTGATGCCAGATTCGTAATTAGCAACCCTCAAAAACCCCCGAGGAGTGAATTTCAAGCAAATACAAATTTTTTTCTTAATTTTGTCCACCATATTTCATGCGCCATTTTGAATTTTGAAAATCTGACGTCAGATTCGTAATCAGCGATCTCAAGAACCCCGAATAACCCCGAGTTATCCAGCCATATCAACGTGAAAGTGTATGAATGTGGACTTGTTAACTTTAAGAACTTTTTTTTCGAAAACTAAAATAAAAAGGACCTTTTTTAAAAAAAGTACTTTTTTAAATAAAAAAGTACCTTTTGAAATAAAAAGTAGCTTTTCAAACAAAAAGTTTTTTTTGGAATAAAAATTACCTTTTCAAATTAAAAGTACCTTTTAAAATAAAAAGTACCTTTTAAAATAAAAAGTACCTTTTAAAATAAAAAGTACCTTTTAAAATAAAAAGTACCTTTTAAAATAAAAAGTACCTTTTAAAATAAAAAGTACCTACCTTTTAAAATAAAAAGAACCTTATGAAATAAAAACAAGTACCTTTTAAATAAAAAGTAGATTTTGAAATAAAAAAGTACCTATTAAAATTAAAATTGCCTTCTGAAATAAAAAGTACCTTTTGTAATAAAAAGTATCTTTTTGAAACAAAAAGTACCTTTTGAAACAAAAAGTACCTTTTGAAACAAAAAGTACCTTTTGAAATAAAAAGTACCTTTTAAAATAAAAAGTACCTTTTAAAATAAGAAGTGCCTCTTAAAATAAAAAGTACCTTTTGAAATAAAAAGTACCTTTCGAAATAAAAAGTACCTTTCTAAATAAAAAGTATCTTATAAATAAAAATTACCTTTATTAAATAACAATGACCTTTCGAAATAAAAAGTATCTTTTAAAATTTTTTTTTTTTAAGAAATTATTACTTATTTAAAGAATTAGAACTATTAGAAACTTAGTTTTGGACGTAAGTTCCCTTTTAACTTACCAGGCCACATGTCTGTAATTAATTGGGTACCATTTGATTTTCTTAATTTTTTTTAAAACAATCGCAATAAAAAACAAATAAGAAAGTATAGTTGGTCAAGCCCGACCATATGACACCCTACACCACAGTATTTTAAAACAAATTTTCGAGAGGGATCTATCTATGTTTTAAATTTCATTAAAATCTGTTAGATAGTTTTGGAGAGGCACCCTTGTGGTCCTATTTTTTATAAAATGAATAGCTTACGTGTCCATATAAATATGGATCTATCTATGTATGTTTTAAATTTCATTAAAATTGGTTTGATAGTAGACACAAAGACCCTATTCCGGAAAGCAGTTTGTTTGGGGGTATATAAACAGCCATGTCACAGAGTACAATTCCGTTCGGAAACGGAATTCATTCCGTATTTTGGTGCTTCAGAAAATGACGAAAAAATGTTTCGGAATGAAACCATTTTTGTTTTCATGAACGGTATGGGAGTTGTCTGTATCTGAAAGGCCATTAAAACTATCAAAATACACTTTCCATCAACAAACAAATATGTTTTCTTCAATTCCGAACGGAATCATTCCGAACGGAATTGTACTCTGTGACATGGCCCAAAGTTTTGGACCGATACGCCCCATTTTTAATAGGCTTGGTCCTTGCGCCAATTAGAACCTATGAACCAAATTTATACAAGGTTACATGGACAGCCAGCCAGCCAACCGGACGGACATCGTTAGATCGACTCAGAAAGTGATTCTGAGTCGATCGGTATACTGTAAGGTGTTATACACATCAGCACAAATGTATAATATGTACCCTCTCCACTATTGTGGTGTGGGTATAAAAAGGTACAATAAACGTTGTAAAGGTTACTGCAATATTTACTGTCGTAAAAATTCGAAAAAACCATACTTAATTTTCGATGCCTGATTCAAATTGTACTCTCTTCGTGCCAACCACTGCAACATGGCGCTTCAATTGTCCACTACCAGAGCTGAAAGATTGTCATTGATTAAATTGCAGTCACATGATTTTAATGATAACACAAGCGAGCAAAATTTAACTTTTTGTGCGGCCTGGAACTTTGTTGCAAATTTTTACTAATTTGAGATCGCTGATTTCAAATCTAATCACCGTTTTCGTTATCAGCTCGCATTTGTAAGTTACAGGTACGAATCGTATTTTTCACTTTTTTTCAAAAATAATATATTTAGGAAAATTTAATCTTTCAAAATTTTTCGTTTTTTAAGATGTTAGCTTTGAAAAACAATTAAATTTTTGAAAATTTATTTAAAAATTTGCTGAGTAATAGTTGTTTACCTAAAATCAAATAAAAAAAAATAGTTACAAATTTTGTATTTATAAAAATAATAAAAAATCCAAAACAGGAGAAAGTTACAGTCGATCAACGCGTTTCGCTTTTATTCACAATTTTTTAGTGAAAGAAAAAACGTCCATAAATAGAACAGCAGCAAACACACACATATTAAAAAATATTTAAGCGTGTTTTTTTAGAGTGTCACAACTTTGAGTTGGCATCACTGCTTTGTTTGAGCACCCATTTAACATCAGATAGTTGCTTTTTGTTTAGTTTTCTTTGAAATTGCATAATGAATCGACTAACACCAGAGCAACACGTGCAAATTGTTGAAATTGATATTGATTTTGAATTTCCATTCAAAATTTTATTTTCCGATGAAGCCAATTTCTGGTTAAATGGGTACGTAATAAGCAGAATTGATGCAATTGGATTGAGGAGAATCCACAAGCTTTTGTCGAAACACCATTTCATCCACAGAAAATTACTGTTTGGTGCGCTTTATGGGCTGGCGGAGTCATTGGCCCATATGCCTTAAAAAACGATGATGGTCAGAATGTTACTGTCAATGGTGAACGGTAGGGATGGGCAAATTGAAAAATTATATCGATATATATCGAATCGATATTTTTTAAGAGTATCGATATTTATTATTTAAAAAATATCAATATATGATATATCGAACGTTTTTTGCCAAATTAAAAATTACCAAATTAAAAATTTTTCTATACCTTTGTACATACATATTTATGAACAAACATAATATATGTACTGTCACTTTTTATTTCAAAAAAATAAAAAGCACAATAAATTCAATCAAAACAAAAAATTCAATTATAACAAAAACAAAAGGGAAGAATACAAAAAAATCTAAAAAAAGTATATTTCAAAAATTTTAAATGGAAGTAAATAAGTCATGGAAGTACCAACTTAACTTAAAATTTGAATTGCACCCCCAAAGTACCAACTTTAACTAGAAATGTTTTTGATTGTTTTAATTAAACCAGTAATCATCAGATATGGACATCAGGAGCACTCTCTGTTTTATGTGCTCTCCTTTCAATCTGCTTCTTGTATCCGGCACTGCTTCTTATAAATGCCTATCATTCTAAATCTTCATATTAGTTTAAAAATCATATGATGCATGCAGTGATGCCGATTCTTAAAATAAAAAATATTGTTTGAAAAACGGCTAAAATTTAAAGTTTTTAATGAAGACTGACTTTAAATAGTCGTATTTTAATATCGATATATCGGTATTTTAAATATCGGCGATATATATCAATTATTTTTTGTTTGAATATCGATATTTTTATATATCGTTATTTTTTGCCCATTCCTAGTGAACGGTATTTGAAAATGATTCGACATTTTTTTGTATATAATTTCACGTAATGGCCCAATTAATTGGCCACCAAGATCGTGTGATTTAACCCCATTGAATTATTATCTTTGGAGTTATGTTAAGTCACTTCTACGTCAATAAACCATAAACAATTTAGCAATTGAACACCGGCGAAATACGGCCGCAAATGCTGCGAAAAGTTGTTGAAAAGTTGCCACATGGCAGGAATCATATTTAAGCAATTATTTCGTAAAATTTCCTTTCCCATAAAGCCCGTTTCATTGATATTAAAAATATAATTCTTTGTTTTATTATGATTTAAGCTTGTGTGGCTCTATAAAAAACACCTTTTATTGTTGTATTGAAATCGCGATTTATATCAATTTAGTTATCTCAGTAAATTGTAAACAAAATCAATATTTGTGGACCGATTATATTGAAATAAAGCTCATTTGATTTGAAATATGTTTTTAAGCCAAAACTTTTTCTTTTTAAAAAAACTTTTTTTTTAAAGAAAAAAAATTTCATAATTTCTTTTTTTTTAAATTGTTATCTTTTTCAAAACTTCAACGATATCTCTGAAACTATGTTCAACTTTAATTCCAATATATGTAGTGAAAGTGCCTTAATTTTGGACATAACGGTATAAAAATGCAAAAAAAAAATGGAGATTTGATTTGAAATCAGCGACGTCAAATTAGTAAAAATTTGCAATAAAGTTCTTGGCCGCAAAGTGACTGTTCCCAAGTGTAATAAATAAAATAATTAAAAAATGTACTTTGGACTTCAAGAAAAAATTCTTGACAAAAGTACGAAAAAGCAAAAGTAAGGAAGAACATGTAAGATCAATTAAAATGGATAATCATTCCAAAAAGCAAACTTTGATCTACCAAAGGTTATAATACAATTTGGTTTAAGGATTGATGTTTGACTATTGACGTCAGCAGTCGTCGATGGCTGCGAGTGTAAAACGGCAAATCTATCTGAGGAGATCGAGTGGTTGCGATCGAAACATGTCATGGTAACCTGCCGGCCCGGGTTCGAGCCCCGGCCACGGTCAAGAATGAAAGATTATCAATAACAATTTTAATTAATTTTCATGTTGTAAAATTCCTTTCTTCATAAAAATAATTTAATGAAAATTAAATTTAATGAACTTAAGCCTGATTAAAATTATTAAAAATTTGGATTAAAAACCATAAATAGTTCAACAAAATAACCACAATACTAATTATAATTAATAATTTCTAATTTTTTAATTGCATTCAAAACGGAAAATTGATTTTATGCTTTAAATTTCAAATCATAAATGAATTGACAGCAAACAAATTTAATTGCATTCGATTTTATTCCAATACTTTAAACAAATCTAGAAATTGCAATCAAAATCTTCCTTCTCTTCATATGGAACTCTTCTAGAAATAAAGCCGACTTTGATAATTTTGAATTGGCAACAATGTACATTTTTGTTTGCAACCGCGAGATTTCAAGTTTATAATTATTTCGTTGGACTTTCACTTAAGTTGTGATTTCAGAGTAATTGATTGAAATCGCATGATTGCAATAAAAATTTGATTGCAATTAAATTATTTGCAATAAATTATTTTTAAAAATAATGTTTTTAAAATGACTTCAATCACAAAATATTAAAATATTGACACCATTTAATTTTGAAATCAGTTTGTCTTAAATCATATTGATTCAAATCTCAATTAATTGCTGCTTTTAACAGCTCTGTCGTCTTCTATCTGTTTATCTAAACTTACAAGTTTTTTTTTTATAGTTTGTGCTCTTCAGAACTGAGGAGAACTATAATTTTTTTTTAATGCAATAAGCGTTTTGCTCAAGTAATTTATATTACTGACTGACGTTAACCTGCTCTTGCTCCTAAAACATTCGATTCAGCATTTCAAAATCGAAAATAATTATATATAAAATAAATAAGAAAATAAAGTCGGTCAAAGCCCGACTATATGGTGCCGTACATGGAGATAAAGTTTTGAAAGTGTACCGTATTGGAGACCCATGGGCAACAATGGATCCGCCAGAACAGCATTGTGTTATTAAGTTAACTTTAATGTAAAAATTCTTTGTGCCGAATATTATCTAGATATCTTCATCCAAATAAGAATTTTTTTGCAATATTATTGAGTACTTTATTGCAGTTGTTACTGACGATTTGCTCCACATTATTCAAACAAATATATGGCGCAATTTTTACTGAATACATAACATACTGCTATTGACGATGGCTGGCACGCAATATTCAAACATCAATCTTTAAACCAAATGTTATTCCACTTGGTGGATCGAAATTTTTTGTGAATTTTAATTGATTAACATGTTCTTCCTTATACCGTGTTCAGATATACCTTTTTTATTGAGTCAATATTCGGTTTATTGACATAATTATCTTTCTGTTCACATATACACAATTTAGCTAACTCAATTTATATTACTACTACATACAACATTCAACGTAAACAAAAATGTACATGTATAAGCAAAATGTAAACAAGTTTTGACATCTTTAAGGAATAAACATCTGGCTTTTGCAACGACCTAATTGATGGTCATTTGTTTTGTTGTTATTTCAGTTGCCAAATGTCAAAACCCTGTTTAGTAAGCTGTGTTATGCTCAATAAACACACTTGTGACAGGGTCGCATTTTAATTTTACTCAATATTTATAACAATTTCGTATTAATTGAGCAATAACTAAATTGCAATTTTATATGGATAATTGAGCTCAATAATGTCATTTATTGCGTAAAACTCAATTAAGGTGCATATCTGAACACGGTATTACTTTTTTTTGTGCAATATAAATCAAAAGACTTTTGATCTTATCCAATATATTATGCCGCCTGCTAATAGACATACACACAGGCAATTTAATTGTACATCCATTTTTCAAAAATTATATTGGAAATGTATGGGTAACTTAAGGAGATTTTAGGGTAGGGGTATATAAAGGACCTAATGTTCATAAAATTGACATGGAATAGTAGCCATCGTCAAAAGAACTGTCGTCAAATTCTATTTCAAAACCGACACTTGTCTAAATGCAAACACAATGAAATGGTTTAGAGTTCCAAAATCTATACACTGATAGAAAAAGCGTCATAACGCTGATGTATTTTGACATCAGTACTATGACAAGTGTCTTCGATTTCGACCTCATGACACTTTTCACCATTGTGAAGTCAGCCTTGACATCACTTGGCTTAACTGTCATCAGGGTCATAAATTTAAATTATGTCATCATTAGGAGATTTTAGGGTAGGGGTATATAAAGGACCTAATGTTCATAAAATTGACATGGAATAGTAGCCATCGTCAAAAGAACTGTCTTCAAATTCTATTTCAAAACCGACACTTGTCTAAATGCAAACACAATGAAATGGTTTAGAGTTCCAAAATCTCTACACTGATAGAAAAAGCGTCATAACGCTGATGTATTTTGACATCAGTACTATGACAAGTGTCTTCGATTTCGACCTCATGACACTTTTCACCATTGTGAAGTCAGCCTTGACATCACTTGGCCCAACTGTCATCAGGGTCATAAATTTAAATTATGTCATCATTAGGATGATACATCGGCATAACGAAATGACGAATCGGAGTCAGTTTTATAAAACATGTCATCAGTGCGATGACACAGTAACATCGGAGAAAGGGCTCATTAGCAGTTTGTCATGGTTTACAGAACAACTCTAAATTATAAGCAGCGTGCCCGATAAGGTTTTCGTAATCATTCTACTTTAAACATTTTATGTATTTAACTAAATAATTTAAACAAATAGAATGTGGGAATTTTTGCTTTTTATTTTACTTTTTAAAGTGAAAATAATGTAAATAATACACAACATTTGGCATCGAATTGATGTCACTGTAGTCATAGCATAGATGACGCGTAAAATATAACAAAATTTTATGATAAGGTTCGCTTACTTCCAAAAATGCGACTTGTACTTTCCGCATAAGTTTTACAAGGACAGCCAGCCAACCGGTCGGAGGTCGTTTAATTGATTCAAAAAGTGATTCCGAGTCGATCGATATTCTAAAAGGTGGCTTTAGTACCAATATTTTAAGATGTTACAAACATCGGCACAAATGCATAATACCCTCTCCGCTAATGACGATGTGTGCATAAGAATCTCGGCAGTGATTGCCGGCTGGCTGACTTCTGAGTTTATTTGTTTTTCGCTCGAGTATTTTCATTTAATTTTGCTTAGCGCTGCTGCTGGCGTGTACCGAAATAGATTTTCTTAAATTGTTTTTATTTTTAATTTGTTTAGAACGTGCGTTGAGCTGTTTAATTTTTTTTTAAACTAAATTTTCTCTTTCCTTTTCTTTTCTACTCACAAATATAAAAAAGTGTGTGCAAATTTTTTTTTTCTCGTTTTCAATTTCAAATTTGTTTCTAATTCCTTAAAATTTTTAGTAGAAAGAAATAAGAAGAAGAAGAAGAAAATTATAAACAATAAATACCTCCCATTGGGGCGCTTGTGTTTTTACAATTCCAATGTTTAATATTCCCATAAATTATTGGCAAACTGCAGTTTTGCTTTTTTGGAAAAAAGAAATTGGCACTTGAATTTCAATATTTCGCTGGGTGTAGTGAATAATTTTTAAAAAAATATATTTTAATCTTGTTTCAATTTATTTAGATTATGATGTATAAACAAATAACTCAAAAAATTATGTTTATAAATATTGGCGAAAAATTTGAAAATTTTAGGAATTAAGCATAACAAACAAAAAAAAATTAAAAATAATGCATTCCAAAGAATAACTTTGATAATTTTATGTTATCTTCAAAAGCTCGGAATCTGGCTCGAGCCAGGAGTGAAGATATCTAGTTTCAGAACGCGCCAGCATACATTTTATCCATTATTTACAGTAAACGAAACGAGCAGATTTGTTTATTTTAACGACATTGTATTCTTGGGGCTAAAAAATGAGTGCAAGTTAAACTCTCTTTTTGGCTAAAAATGTGTTTAAACCAGCAAATCTATAAATAACTTTTATAGGGAAAATCTTAAACAAACTATATGAATTTGACAACATTTATCGTAGCGCTGCCACACAATTTTTTCTTAAACTACATATTATATATCGATGGTTTTTTCCGCAGCCTCGTAACTCAAAAACCACTACTTTTCAGGGGAGACAAAATATTTTTTTTTTTTACCAAATATTTGCTATATATTCTTTAATACACTGAAAGAATTTTCTTCAGAATACCAATGAATTTTGACATTAATCCCATGAAAAATTGCATTAAAAAGGAACCTATGCAGCGCTTCGTTGGATCAATGAAACCTGTTTCATTAAAATGTATTTAATGAAACATTACATAAGATCTATGAATGTTATTCATTGGATGAATACTTTGAGAAAAGTAAAATAAACTTTTTTTAATTTTTTTTTTTTTATCAAAGTTGTTCTTATTCAACTTCTTTTTTAACCAGAGTCGCTGAAGGGAATCGATCCCGCAACCTCGGCGCTGATAGACTAGCTCACTACCAGCTAGCCTACTGGGGCAGTGTAGTTTTTTAATAAAAAAACTATGTTTTTTGCCACTACTCAATTAAGATCGTAAATATGAGATTAAATTGCCCATAGCAACAAAAACAAAGTTGATTTTTTTTGCTAACGCATAATAAAAAAAGACCACATAAAGAGAGAACGCATGCTTTTTCGAAATATTTTTATACTTTTAATTATTGAGACTATAGAGTTATTTGAATGTTAAAAATATTATTTTTTTTAAATTATTGAAATATGTGGCTTTTGTAAAAAAATTTTTGATTTCATAAATTTAATGGCATATTACATTAGATGTATGAAATAATTAAATCTTACATTTTTTAATTAACAATTAAACATTTTTTTAAGGAAGCTTTAATTTTGTATTTATTGATGAATGTAGTTATGTTTGTATATTGTTTTTTATGTTCTCAGTTAAAATTGTTTGTTTAACTTGGACAAACTTTAGTTTTCATATATCCAATGAAAATTTTTTAACGTAATTACGAAATCCAATGAATCGATTTTAACAAAAAAACTTCATTATAACTACGAAATTCCATTTGGACAATGAAAATTTTCATTTAACCAGTGAAATTTTTTTTATGAAAACGATTCATTAAATATATGAAGCATTTTTCTTTCAGTGTAATCCAAGAAAGATATTCGGCCAAACAGCCAAAGCTGTTGAGCTTAAACTTTACATAAATTTAAGTTTAGTTCAACTAAGCCAGCGCTTAAACGCTGATTTATTAGCCATGAATGAACGAAATAATTATAAATTCCCTTGTGGGACAATGAAAACATAAAAACGATTCAATTCCCTTACTTCCATTTTAAGTAGGATTAAGATGATAACAAAAAAAGAAGCAGAAGATTAGCAACAAAACTAAAGGCATAGTGACGTAGACACAAAAATATTAACCCTTAATGGACAATTTTGAATTTGACTGGTTTTTGGTATTTGTTTTAAGTTTTGTGTGTTAGTGTTTTCCGACATATATAGTTATAGTAAAATTTTGTGGCCAAAATTTTTGTTAAACATGTCATCCCCGCTCTTCCCCTTTTTCGGGGTGTTTTTACGATTTGTTAGAATAAAGCCAAAAAATGCCGATATGAGGGGAAGTTAAAGGGTTAATACGTACCACAAAATTATTTGCCATAACATTTTCTACAAAGTAGCTGAACATACCCTGCACCTGAAATGTAAAGAAAACATAACTTAATATACCGATTTGCTGCAAGTACAGGCCAAAGCTGGAAAACTTTAACCGCCTCTAAAATAAAATTCCGATGTGATCGTACAACACGCCAACAACCGTATATTTTTTTATGTCTCCTCTACCAGAATCAACCGTCGCGACGGAACCCCTTAATTTTTTTCGTGTTGAACTGTATTATTAGATATTTCGGCTTGCCTGAATTTAGTCGTAAACCAGACTAGCTTACTACCAGCTAGCCTACCGGGGCAGTGTAGTTTTTGGATAAAAAAACCACGTTTTTTTACTCAATTAAGAGCGTAAATATGAGATTAAATTGTCCATAACAACAATAACAAAGTTGATTGAAAGTGGATTGAAAGTTTTTGTTTCATTAATATAATGACATGTTTAATGTCATAATGAAAATTTAAATTTATGAAGGCAATTATTGAAATATGTATGTTGCTTTTATAAAAAAAATTTTGATTTCATAAATTTAATGGTTATAACATTAGATGTATGAAATAATTAAATCTTACATTTTTTAATTAACAGTTTAACCTTTTTTTAAGGAAACTATAATTTTGTATTAATTTATGAATATAGTTATGTTTGTATATTGTGTTTTTATGTTCCCAATTAAAATTTTTTGTTTAACTTGGACAAACTTATGTTTTCATATATCCAATGAAAATTTTTAACGTAATTACGAAATCCAATGAAGCGATTTTAACGAAAAGACTTCATTATAACTATGAAATTCCATTTAGACAGTGAAAATTTTCATTAAACCAATGAAAATGATTCATTAAATATATGAAGCATTTTTCTTTCAGTGTAAAAGGCCTTTGAGTGCTGAAGTAAGATCAAGAATGCTACCTTATTATCATACAAACTACCTACATCGGGTGTTTCCAACAACTTCAGTTAGGGCTGTAATGCAGCTATGCTGAGGCCTAAATTCAGATTGACGGTCCGTTAAAAGATTGTTATCAAAGATGTATTTGGAGATCTGTTTATGTAGGAGGTGTTAGAATTTCCACAATTTTGATTCGTTTCTTAATTCGCCCATCCATTAGTTTATGAAACAATTTAAGAAAGCATCATAAAACATAATAAAATTTCCAAGAAATCCCTCGTATATTTTCTTAATTATCTAAAATAAACTTAAATTGCTGCAGTTTTACATTAACTTGCCTCCAAAAATTTCGAAAAAAATCAGCAGCCATTAATAATAAAAAATTAAAAACTCCATTATCAAATATCTACCAGAATTTAATCTCTTTTAAGTGACAAAAATAATTTCCTATTAAATATTTATTTATATTCATTGCTTTTTAACAAAATAGTATTTCATGGAACAGTTTTATTTCTCCAAAAAAAAAAAAATATTATAAATCACTTTATATTTAATTCTATATGCAAATTTAAACAAAAGATTTAAAAAAAATTTAAGTAAAATAATTCATTGTAAAATATTTTTATTGGGCGAATAACTGTTGAAAAAAAATTTCTAAAAAATTTGCTTAATGACATTCACAGAATTTTAAGTAGACCAGCACTAAAATCATAGACAGCAACCAACCGCACAGTTGGGGAAATGTGTGATGACGAAGAACCTAAAAGAAAAATGACAGAAATTCTCTATAAATTAGAATTAGATACTCAAGGAATTCATTTATCAGATGACTTATGATACAACCTACATGTGGATTTAGTTGCTGGGAAGAGAATTTATGGTTTAGTGACACTTATCGAATAATTTAAGAGTGTTGAGAAAATAATGATTAAGCGACGAGGGTGGCAAAATAAATTTGAAGAAGTACAAGAATGCAGAAGGAATTCTCAGAAATTATAGGAATTTCTGTTGTGAATGGAGAAATAAAATAAATAAAAAAACTTAATAAAGGGTGTACAAAATTAAGATATCATTTTAATTTTAATAAAAAAAACAATACTTTTTTTTTTTTGAGATATTAAAATTTTTTTATTTCAGTTTAATACAAATAGGTTTTGGTTAACATGAAAAATTATGTCGGTCAAGTGACCCCCTGCTGGCTGGGCAGGCTTCCAATCTTTTACCAAATTCCAATCTTTTACCAAACTGTTATTAATGGCTGATATCTGTGGTTTTCATGGGTAACCGCGTATGTCTATTTTTTCCGATTTTGAGATGTTGATGCCAAATTGCCTAATTTTAAATGCCCTTTACATGTTTCTAAAAATTTTTGAAAAAAGATGGATCAATACCGATTTTTTAACGTAATAACAAAGTTCAAAAAGTGCAATACCTAGCCCATAGTTTGATCTAGAATGTTTTTTCGGCTCTACTGAAAAATTTTATTTAACGACATACGCGGTTGCCCATGAAAACCACAGATATATTAATAGAAAAAAATTTAGAGCCTTGGAGCTGTGGTGGTATTATTGCTGTACACTATCAATTTCAAAAAACCCCATAACAAATAGCTTTAAGGTGTCAAATCGCACGATCTTGGAGGCCAATTTACTCTTGCTCTACGAGAAATAATGCGATCTTAAAACTTTTCTTTCAAAAGATCAATTGTTTTTCTGCCTGTCTCCTAATCATCAACTTTCCGCCGCAAAAAGCTTCGGATCATCTCCCTGTAGCCATTTCCATTGACCGATGATACTTCAAATTTGGACACCCGTTACTAACTCAAAAAAAAAAAAAACTAAAGTAAAAGCCATGGTTTCATATGGTTTCTAGGCATCGTCGGCCTATATTTTGTAAACGATTTTTTAAACGGGACTTTTCAAATTAAAATATTAAAAGAATATAAGAAAGAAAAATTTCATTGTTGCTGCTGATGTTTTCTAGCCCTTTTTCAATTTAGTAAAACAGGGATTATGAAATCTGGAGAAATGAAAATGGAGTCCGACAAGGATGTGTATTGTCGCCATTTCTTTTCAACTGTGCTCTAGAGAAATTAATGCAAAAAGGTACACATAGAAAAAAATCATTGAAAAATCCTCGAAAACAAGGTTTTCGGTAGTGATTTTAATTCATAGTTACTTCATGTTAATTTAACATGATAACTTACGAACAACTTTCTTTTAAAATAACTATAATTCATGTTAATTTAACATTCCCGAAAAGTAAGAGCAAAATTACATTCATATTGAATTACCACTCCGAGTCACGTTAAATGAGATAGATGTATTTCAAGTTGAAACAACGTGAATTTCATGTAGAATTAAATTGGTTTGAGTTTGAAATAACAATAAGAAGAAGCTTCAGGGACAACATATGCATTAATTTAAGAAACATTGTAAACACTTACCCGTAGAATCAGAGAGAGAGAGAGAGAGAGAGAGAGAGAGAATATAAATTTTTATTTTTCTGTAAGACATGTTTCACTTTTTTGATTTCCCCTTTGTTCACAGAAGTACTCTTAATTAAAAGACACCAGCAGAATGGCCCGATATGGTTTTCCTCATCACTCTACTTTGAAAATTTGATGTACTACATAATGTACTAAATAATTTTAATGAAAAGAATACGAGAATTTTTTTTTATTATTATAAATAATTTTAAGCATGAAAATACAAAAATTTATGTTTTTCTTTTTATAGTGTTATTATTGTTTCTACACAAACAATTATAACAGGATATTTTGGATTCAATATTGAGCACTGTTATTTTAACATATTTTATTTAATCCAAATTTTTAATATTTAATGTTCATTAAATTATTTTTTATGAAGAAAGGAATTTTACAACATGAAAATCAATTAAAATTGTTATTGATAATCTTCCATTATGACCGTGGCCGGGGCCGGGGCTCGAACCCTGGCCGGCAGGTTACAATGACATGTTTCAATCGTAACCACTCGATCTCCTCAGATGGATTTGCAGTCTTACACTCGCAGCCATCGACGACTGCTGACGTCAATAGTCAAACATCAATCCTTAAACCAAATTGTATTTTTAAACTTTGGTAGATCGAAATTTGCCTTTTTGAAAGATTATCCATTTTAATTGATTTTACATGTTTTTCCTTACTTCTGTATGAGCCGGCCACGGTCATAATGGAAGATTGTCAATAACAATTTTAATTAATTTTCATGTTGTAAAATTCCTTTCTTCATAAAAAATAATTTGATGAAAATTAAATTTAATGAACTTAAGCCTAATTAAAAATATTAAAAATTTGGATTAAAAACCATAAATAGTTCAACAAAATAACCACAATA
Organism: Pollenia griseotomentosa; assembly: GCA_963931875.1. Lineage (NCBI taxonomy): Eukaryota > Metazoa > Arthropoda > Insecta > Diptera > Polleniidae > Pollenia > Pollenia griseotomentosa. The sequence goes on from OZ007560.1 coordinate 189,398,318, forward strand.
CTTATTATTTTTCATTTAAAATTAATATGAAACAGTGATAATTTTAAATAAAGTCCATAATTTTGCAGAAATTTGCTATGATTTTTAATCAACATTGCGCCATGTTAATTTAACATTGATATTTTTTCTGTGTGTACTAGGACCTCGACTATGCATACGAGGTCTGCCTTCTTAACCATAGACTTGCAGACATGCAATTGAAGCTGGCTTTTTTACAAAAGGCTGCAAAAGTGCGGATCTAAAGCTTAATATCAAAAGAACCAACTCAATGCGTCTAAACATCGAGAACCTTAAGCGATTTTGTATACAAAACCACCTTATCGAAGATATTGAATCGTTCTTTAACTTGGAAAGCCTAACAGACAATACATGTGTATCTAAGCAAGATAAACTCAGCCGCATTAATAAAGCTTTTCGTAATTTATAGCCCTGTATGGAAGTCCACAAGAATATCGGAAAAGCAAAAATTGTTAATTCAATATTGCACTACCCCTCTCAGACCTGACGCTCAACTACCTGGAATTTAGCATTAATTTTTGGACTACATGGTCTTTATATCGTATGAAAATATTGTTACGAAAGTAGCTTTAGTTAAGAATTAGTTGTAATTATTAGTTTAGAACTAGTTGTATTTATAAGTTATCTTGTATTTATTAGTTGTCTTGTATTTATTAGTTGTCTTGTATTCATAAGTAATTTTACTAGTTTACATTGTTATTAAAAATTGTTATAATTTAGTTCACTTCAATCCCAATGTGCAGGAAGACCTAGAAATGACCGTTAAAAAAGCTTCAGTATAAGAGGTAAAATTATGTAAACAATAGCGCTGCCATAAATCAAATTAAAGTGTGGTTAATAGTAAAGCCTCGAACCTTCGAGGCTGTATAAATACTAGCGGCGACTAGCGTAATAAGATCATTCTAAGTTCAGACTTTGTCAATAACGTATAACGCTGAGAAAATTATAGTTGGTTGTGAATAAAAGCTATAAATTACGGTTGTTAAAAAGACTTTGTACTAAAAAAAGTTGTGTTAATTGTAAACAGTGTTAAAAGTGTTTGTGTTTTATTTATTTTATTAAAGTTGCAATAAAGAATTAAAAACGGTTTATTATAAAGGAAATAAACCAAAACGTTATTGAAAGGCAGTAACGTAACAATATAATCAATGTTTAGATTTTCCCATTTTAATATCCTTCAAGGATTTTCAAGACACGCACAATTAATGCATTGATTTATTGTTATGCAACATTGAAATTTATCATTTTGTTTAGCTTAAATATGCCCACTTCAATATTCGTTGGCGATTAGTACTTTTGTAATTGAAAACACAACCTACTTCGGCGGCTCATTTTGGCAAAGCTAAAATGGGACCCAAGAATTTCGCAATAATTGAAGTAATGATAAAGCGAACAGCGGAATAATGTGAGGAACAAACATAAAGAACAATCAGGGTAATCGATGACAGTCTATTTGACATTGGTCCAAAAGAATTGAAAATATTGAGAGCGAAACCCACCCGCACAATCGATGCATTACGGTCTGAAAAGGCTACGGCTGTTAGTCGGGAAATTCTGTTCAACGTAATATACAAGTAAATATTTAAAAATATATTTCCATATTTAGCACTTCAATGGAAGTTTTTCTGCAAAACACAAACAAAAAGTAAACAAAATCAGCTGAAGCAGAACTCCATAAATAGTTCGTCAAGCAACTACCCAGTCAGAAAAACAATTGGCTGTATCAGTTATCTTTGTTCTGTGATAAATATTTGATAATAACTCAATACTTACCTCTGGTTTTCTTGATTTGCACTATTATATATTTCTAAATAATATTCACTTCAATTCACTTCAACTACTGTCGCTTCTAAACACAACCGGCGCTCTTGACACAAGAAACATAATATTGTTCATAATCTATGCATAAATGCGCACAACTTATGAACAAGATACACACATATCAAAATGTTGGGCAAAATCCATGCACAAGTAAGCATAACTCATGAACAAAAAGTGTTAATAATAGTCATTCATGCACAATGTTCATATATTATGATCAATTGTGTTTAATTTTCAAATAATTAAGCTATGAACAATGTTCACAAACTGTGCACATTTTTTGTGTATAACTTATGCACAATTTCAATAGATTGTGCAGAATTTATGATTATTAGGCATAATTTATGCGCAAAGTTGCATATTCAAAAATGTACCTAATCATTTTATAGTTATGAACAGCTTGTGCATAAATAATGCACAACAGTTTTCTCCGTGTAAGTGCCAACGGAAAATACTGCGCACATATCGTCTATGGTCAACAACACTAGACAAAAAGCAATCATTTTTGAAATCAAAGGCGCAAATGGGAATGGATTGGCCACAAGATAAGCTAACTAACAGATGACTTTGCAAGATGGGTAATCGGGTGGTACCCACAAGGCAACAGGAGTAAATACCGTCCTTTATACACATGGAAAAATCGAATTGAAATTTAATATAAAACGTGTAACTTAAATCTGAATGGATTAAAAGCAGCTAGTGCTGTAAATAGAGTAGAATAAAATCGAATTGGTACGGCCCTATGCTCCCCACAGGAGTACAAGGAATAATTATAATATCGAGTCATAACCGCAAAAAAAGCTTAAGCGACAAAAACAAAATTTTACAGGAGATATTTTGTATTTTATTTTATATATTTGTAGGAAGGTTGTCGCTTACGATAAAATTGTTTTTGCTATAAGTTCGTAACGGTACTTTACATGGGGTATTCACCTGACAATTTTTTGTCATACCAAACGTTAAAGTCTATATAAAAAAACTCTTAAATCTTGACGTTTATTTTGACAAAGAATTGTCTGGTGAATACCCCATGTTATGTGACCATGACAGTTAAGGAGATGATGCAAGTATTGCCAATAAAGTAATTTATAAAAAAATTAAAAATAATGTCGCTTAAGATTTTTTTGCAGTGCTGCCTCGATATGTGTATGTAGGTAGGTGGAGTAGGTTTTATGTGAGAAATATACATACTTAGTGTTCAAACCTTCACAAAGAATTTCTTTCACATATTCGTAACTATGTTTGTACAAGTCTACAAACATACTTGCGTACATGTGCCTGCACGAAATTATGTGAACAACCTTAAATTGTCAGTTTCATGTTTTTTCTTTTATTTTTTGTAATGTTTTTATTTTTATTTAACTTGAATTTCTTTCACACGTTTGTAAGTACGTTTGTACCAATCTACAAACTTACTTACGTACATGTGCCTGTCCGAAATTATGTGAACAATCTTAAATTAATATTCTCATATTTTTTTTTTTTTTTTGTTTTTTTTTTGCAAAGTTTCAATTTTAATTTAACTCGTGCCTTGAACTTCTAGTTTAATTGCAATTTGCCTGTGTTTTTACTTTTTACCAAGTTTGAGGAACTCCAATTTCATTTAAATATTTTTATTTAGTAACCTTGAACTACTGTTTGAGTTTATTTTATTTTTGCATCGTCGGCGGTTTCACATTTTTTCTGGAATTTCTTTAATTTACAATTTTATAAGCTTTGTTGTTATTTGTATTTAGTAATTAATTAGTATATAAGAATCAATTTTATTTTAATAAAATCAGAAATAATAAATCAATTTATTTGACAAGTTGTTTCTCTACTATAACTCCGCTGTAACCAAGTTTCAAGTGCTTGTGTTACTCTGTACAATTGTCTTGGTGATACTGCCTAGACAATCTTATTAACGTTACTTGGCTCATAGCCTTGTAAATAAAACCCAATTCAAAGGTTAAACAAATCAGTTTAACCCAATTCATTTATTGAATTAAACATCTGGTGACCCCGACGTGATCCCTTTGAAATTCAAGATTCCCCCCACCAGTGGTAAGGGTCCTGAAAGTCAATAGGATACAACACCACGTGCTCCTGTCAAGAAAAAAAAATCCGCAGGACAGCTCAAGAAGACGTGCTCCTGTCAAGGAAACAAGCCATAGGACATCTCCAGAAGACGTGATTAATAATCAGCTGCTTCACTAGAAGCAAATTCCTCAAAGGGCGCAATTATCACGGGCAAGCAACATAATGGCTACAGGCGAGATCACCCCAATGGAACAACTAACAACTTCCCAGCGAGCAGCAGGAGAGCTTATAGAATCCATTATTCGGAATTTTAAAAAGGATTCAGCGTCCAGAAAGACAGTCCACTATTTTGAAGAAAGGATTAAAAGGCTAGACGCTGCTTGGACCGAATTCGAGCTCACTGATAACAAAATACGATGTCTGGAGAAGCCCCAGTTAGACCATAAATATTTTACCGAAAATTACTACCAAAAAATTGAGGAACTCGTCATCAAATACCGGGAAGTATTTGAATCAGCCATGGATGCAACATTGAGAACGCCAACACTTGATCCCTTTCAACAAAACACCAATAGGGAGCCCACAGTTCCTATTAAAAAACCTGTTACTCTCACCTCAACAAATTCTACAATGAGAAGGCAAAATGTCATGATGACGTCCCTCAAACGGCTACTCGCCACGGACCCCACAGCAACCAACATGAAGCTAAAAGAAAAACTGTGGGACGAAATACAAGAACTACATTTTTTAATTTGGGAATCCAGCACTGATCCACTGAAGGAAGGATATGACATGGATTCCTATGAAGATCTGGAGAAAATGGTCATTGAAAATTTCAAGCTATCTTCACGCACTCCGGAGCAAGGTTTGGGACCTATGCAACACAATGTTTTGCCACTGCCAAAAGTCACAATCCCAAAATTTAATGGGGATTATTTAAAATGGAGGGCCTTTTACGACTTGTTTACACAACTAGTAGACAACCAACATATTCCTGCGGCACAAAAGATGTGGTACCTGAAATCAAACTTGGGGGGCGAAGCTGAAAGGTTAATAAGCCATCTTTCAGCTACTGCCGAAAACTACAGAACCGCCTGGAATCTATTGCAAGACCGATACAATAATCAACGGGTTCTTGTAACCACGCTAATTCAACAGCTTTTAGATCAACCGAATGCTGGCCCGTCAGCTGCTGCCATCAAGACTTTGCATGATACGACACAAGAATGTCTACATGCACTTAACAACATCGGGATCGACACAACATCGTGGGACCCCATGTTGTTTCACATACTGGTCAAAAAATTGGATCGTGGCACTCTTGTCCTGTATGAGAGAACCATCAGTAATCCAAAAGATTTACAAAAAATCAAAGACCTTTTAAACTTTCTGGAAAACCGCTTCCAGTCCTTGGAAGCTATAACCCAGAAGGAAAAATCATCAAAGGTATACGTTTCTGCTACATCAGCAAAGCAAACAGAGATCGCGTGCCCACTTTGCAAAAGCGGCTCTCACCCACTGTATCGGTGTCAGAAGTTTCAACAACTATCAACACCCAACCGCCTGAGTTTCGTTCGGAACCAGAACCTTTGCGTCAATTGCCTAAAATCAGGACACACAGCAAAAACTTGCAAATCAGGACTGTGCTTAACGTGCAAGAAAAAGCACAACTCGCTACTTCATCTGGAGAACAACACTCAATCAACAAAACAAGAATCACCTAGTGGAAGGACATCGCAGACGACATCATCAGCCGTGACTACTCCACCTGAAATAATTAAACCCAACATCAGTGAAGAACCAACCAGCTCTCCAGAAGCATCGTCACTGGCGGCAGCAAACGGTCAACTATCCAATTCGTACGTTCTTCTCAGCACAGCTCTAGTAAAAATCAAAACTGAGACAATGGAGATGGAATGTCGCGCCTTACTTGACTCTGGGTCACAAGTAAATTTGATCACCGAACGCCTGGTAAAACGACTAAACATTGCTAAACATACGTCATCAGTAAACATCAACGGAATTGGTGATTCCAACACCAAAACACAACACCGAGTCAATGTTGCCCTGCAGTCTCGAATTAACGGGTTTTCAACGCGCCTGGAGGCACTCGTCTTGCCTCGAATCATCGCACCACAACCATCACAATTTATCGACATTAATGAATGGCCGCTACCAAAAAACCTGATGTTAGCTGACCCAGCGTTCAATCGATCAAATAAAATCGACATATTGCTAGGTGCAGAGCATTACCACCAACTGCTCGCAATTGGGCAAATAAAACTATCCCCACAACTCCCGACTTTACAGAACACAGTTTTTGGTTGGGTTGTAGCTGGAAAAATAAAAAGCGAACATTCACCAAATGCATCTTGTGGAGTATGCACTGAAGATGAAGCGCTTGAAGCTTCCATCGCTCGACTCTGGGAACTAGATGAAGTCAAAACTAATAAAAGGCCACTGTCAATAGCCGACAGACAATGCGAAGAACATTTTGCCCAAAACACAACTAGAAACCATCAAGACCGCTTCGTAGTCAGGATCCCATTTCATGAAAACCCCAATACCCTAGGCGATTCACATGCAATCGCTCTCAACCGATTTTTTGCTCTGGAACGTCGTCTTCAAAAGAGTCCGGAATTAAAAACTAAATACACTGAGTTCATGGACGAGTATGAATCGATGGGACACATGACAAAATGGGAACCAATATCCATAACCTCTCCAAACTACTACATCCCACATCATTGCGTATTGCGGCCCGAAAGTTCAACCACCAAGCTTAGAGTAGTATTTGATGCATCGGCCAAAACCTCATCAGGATACTCCTTAAATGATCTGATGTTCACGGGACCAACTTTACAAAGCGAGCTTTTCTCTATACTCCTAAGGTTTCGAATGCCAAGATTTGTGTTTACCACTGATGTTGAAAAGATGTATAGACAGGTATTGATTGCCCCTGAAGATCGTCAATTTCAGCTCATCATTTGGAGAAAGGATCCAACAAGGCCCATTTCCTACTACCAACTCAATACCGTCACATATGGCACAAGAGCTGCTCCATATTTAGCAACGAAATGTCTAGAACAACTGGCTGAAGAAAACAACATACATTATCCCCTTGCTTCCCAATTTCTTAAAGAAAATTTCTACGTGGACGATGGTTTGGGCGGTTCAAATAGCTTAGCAACCGCAATACAATTGCAAGAGCAACTCGTTCAGATTATGAAGAAAGGTGGCTTCACTTTACGCAAATGGTGTGCAAACCACCCACAATTACTCCATAATATTCAACAAAGCGACTTGGAGGTAAACTTAGATTTTGAAAGCACAGAAGCCGACACTATCAAAACGTTGGGACTTGTTTGGCTACCGAAATCCGACAAACTGGGGATTAAGGTAAATCCTGGCAACATCAAGAGGATCACCAAGCGAACAGTAACGTCAGACCTTGCAAAGTTATTCGACCCTTTGGGGATTCTATCTCCCATCATAGTAACGGCGAAAATATTTATTCAAGAATTGTGGGAGTTAAAATTAGATTGGGATCAATCTTTGCCAGAATCACTGCACACTAAATGGATCACATTTCGCACAGATTTGAACGTATTAAAAACGCTTCAAATATCCAGACACATTTTCAAGGGCAAAGTTCCAGAATCCCAACAATTACATATTTTTACGGACGCATCCGAAAAGGCTTATGGAGCTGCAGCTTATATTCGATCAGTTTTCAAAGATGGCACCATTATGGTACACTTACTCTGTGCTAAATCACGCATAGCTCCACTTAAGCGGCAAACAATACCACGATTGGAACTATGTGCAGCTACACTTGGAGCCCAACTAGCCACCAGAATCAGGTCTGATCTACGATTTACAAGCCCAGTATGGCTCTGGACTGACTCTGAAATTGTGCTCTCATGGATAAATTCATCGTCGGCATCCTTTAACACATTCGTAGCAAATCGGATTTCAGCAATCCAAGAGGAAACCAAGGCAGAACAATGGCGTCATGTAAACTCCAAGTGCAACCCAGCAGATCTGTTATCTCGTGGAATATCTCCAACAGCCCTTAAGGAATGCACTCTTTGGTTTTATGGTCCAACGTTTCTTCATGGCGTGGAGAAGGTGTGAATGAATGAATGCTTGCAGCAACAAGGGTATTCAATTCAATTTTATTCCACCAAGAGCACCACACTTTGGCGGCCTTTGGGAAGCAGCTGTTAAATCCGCAAAATATCTTCTGGTAAGGACATTGGGGAATGCATCCTTAACTTACGAAGAACTTGAAACCATAGTTGTGGAAATTGAAGCAATACTTAATTCCAGACCGATTTCACCAATGTCAAATGACGCAAACGACATAGGCGCAATTACCCCGGGCCATTTTCTGATTGGCGAACCACTAACTGCCCAAATTGATGCTCAAGCGAAGCCCACAACTCTTAAATTGGAAACACGATGGAAATTAGTTTCTCATCTCAAGCATGAATTTTGGAAGAGATGGTCACGAGACTACCTAAATGAACTGCAATATCGAAACAAATGGCGAGAACAGTCAAAAAATCTGAAGCCAGGGGCAACCGTCCTCATTAAAGAAGATAATGTTCCAGTAATGAAATGGCCCTTGGGGCGTGTTATACAAACATATAAAGGACACGACGGTGTGGTAAGAGTAGCAGATGTTCAGACCGCTTCAGGCATCCTTAAAAGAGCGATTCAATATTTAGCTCCACTCCCTAAACTCACCGATGAACCCGAAGAAGAAGGACAACTATCTCCTCCACAAATCCCAGAATCCGAATTGTCAGCAGAAAATCAATCACCAAAACCATCATCGGACGGAAGGCCACTCGCCAAAAAACAGCGAACCTTGGCAAACTCAATCATGACTACACTACTCGCAATCTTGCTATTACTCCCACTCGTGTCCACAGATAAAATTGAAATAACCCAATTTGAACCCAACATCGGCTTGTACTTTGAAGGTATCAGCAACATCCGAGTATCGCGATCAGAATGGAACATTATTTCCTACTATAACTTACGCCCATATTGGCAGGAAATATCCAGCTTCATGAACGAATCAACGGCATTGCACCACTTATGCGACCTGCTAGTTCAAAGGACAACTTGCTCGAGCGTTCTCCAAGCAGTAGACTTCAGCATAGCAAGTCTTACTAACAATAATCTTTTGCTAAAAAGAAGAGTTAAACGTGGCGCTATAAACGCTGTTGGTAACATTGCTAATTCACTGTTCGGAATTTTAGATTCAGATTATGCTGAACAAATGTCAAACACCATCAGCGCAGTAAACGCAAATGAAAACCATCTGAAACAACTCCTCAGCAATCAAACATCAATTGTCGACGCAACTCTAAACGTACTTAAACAAGATGAAGAGAATATAAAACAAAGGTTCAACAGCGTAGAAAACCAATTAACAGAAATTACATCCAGACTACACAACAATGAAAAAGAACAGTATCAAGCAAGACTTTTTCGGATTTTTATGTCGCGATCTGTTCAACTTTCTCTAACATCAGCAAGGTTACATCGAATCCAGTCAGAAATCTTATCAGCACTAACAGATTCACACCATGGAAAAATCAGCCCAACACTTCTATCACCGTCCCAACTTCAAGCCGAGCTTATGCAAGTGAGGAACCATCTTCCAACGTCTCTAGAACTACCAGTAGGCGGAGATAATATTCTACAACTGTATAAAATTATGAGTGTAAGAGGAGGCGTAACAAAAGACCACGTCATCTTTCATATATCTATTCCGTTAGCTGATCCTGAACCATTCGAGCTTCTGAAACCACACCCAATTCCGGTTCTGACAAATGGCACAATGCTCGCTATAAGGCCATGCGGCAACTTCCTAGCTATAAATTCCCACAGGGATCAGTACTTCATCATGACAGAAAAACAGCGGGACACATGTGCAATAATTAGAGAAGATGAACTTTTGTGCCAACACATGCAATCAACATTCAACGCAAACGCTGACAAATGCCTATGCGAACTTTCACTTCTCAACTACAACACGCAAAGAGGTTGTTACATTGTTCCTGTTACTGACAATACGTCACTTACACAGTTGGAATATAACAATCAATGGCTATACACAATGCAGCAGCCTTCCCGAATAAGCGCCGTATGTGGGCAAGAAAAATCACAGCTCACCTTAAAAGGATCTGGTGTCCTAAAAATATCACCAGACTGCACACTCAAATTCAACTCAATCATCATCAAAGGTCATCAAACTGTTTTCACATCTCTTCATACATCTTACACTGTAATGAGCAATAGCACTGACATCAGCTACCCAGATGAGGTACAATTTGAAAGAATTCACACCAAAGCCTATGCTGACCAAATTAAAAACATCTCCGACATACAGAGCAAATTACATCGAATGGTATCTGCCGAGTTTCCATCACAAATCAAAAGCATACAATACCACCACGGGACCATTGCCTATGTCGCCCTCGTCATCGCAATCATAATCAGTGTGAAGGTTGCCTGGAAAAAGGCACGTTGTAAAGGAATTAAAGCAGCTCAACAACCCCCAAGTCCAGCAGTACGCCAACATATTCCAACTCAAGAATTTGAAGTATCAATAACTTAAGCGTATAATTCTAATAAAAACAATGTAAGGTTGTCGCATTTGCAATTTTGTTGATCAATGCTCAACGGCGGGGTGTATGTTCAAACCTTCACAAAGAATTTCTTTCACATATTCGTAACTATGTTTGTACAAGTCTACAAACATACTTGCGTACATGTGCCTGCACGAAATTATGTGAACAACCTTAAATTGTCAGTTTCATGTTTTTTCTTTTATTTTTTGTAATGTTTTTATTTTTATTTAACTTGAATTTCTTTCACACGTTTGTAAGTACGTTTGTACCAATCTACAAACTTACTTACGTACATGTGCCTGTCCGAAATTATGTGAACAATCTTAAATTAATATTCTCATATTTTTTTTTTTTTTTGTTTTTTTTTTGCAAAGTTTCAATTTTAATTTAACTCGTGCCTTGAACTTCTAGTTTAATTGCAATTTGCCTGTGTTTTTACTTTTTACCAAGTTTGAGGAACTCCAATTTCATTTAAATATTTTTATTTAGTAACCTTGAACTACTGTTTGAGTTTATTTTATTTTTGCATCGTCGGCGGTTTCACATTTTTTCTGGAATTTCTTTAATTTACAATTTTATAAGCTTTGTTGTTATTTGTATTTAGTAATTAATTAGTATATAAGAATCAATTTTATTTTAATAAAATCAGAAATAATAAATCAATTTATTTGACAAGTTGTTTCTCTACTATAACTCCGCTGTAACCAAGTTTCAAGTGCTTGTGTTACTCTGTACAATTGTCTTGGTGATACTGCCTAGACAATCTTATTAACGTTACTTGGCTCATAGCCTTGTAAATAAAACCCAATTCAAAGGTTAAACAAATCAGTTTAACCCAATTCATTTATTGAATTAAACACTTAGCTTAATATAAATCGCGTCGAAATTTTAAGCTTTTTCGCTTGCGAACACTTTCCTCCTCTGTATGTCAACCGATTTGAACAAAATATACACCATTTGAAAGATATTTACTTACAGAAGTGTACAATATATATTTTATTAAAGCCTGTTAAATATTTTCGGAGTAATAAGCGTTCAAATTTGCTACTAACACATGTAAATAGAAAATTGGTTTTTTTTTCAATTATCAAAAAATAAAAAAAATAGGGTGTTCGATTATTCGACATTTTTTAGAAACCGGTTTTCAAATATTTCGTCTATATTAATACGGAAAATTAAATTTCTTTCTTTTAATACTTTTTAAATTTTTGTTAATATTCGACCTATAAAGATTAAACTGGGTGAATAAGAACATGTAAGGGGAGCTTTTTGGTACTTTTTCGTTCAACATCTGGTACTTTGATTAATTTTCGTAAATATATGAAATATGAAATGGAGGTTGGTCCCTCGAAAAATCGATCCCCTAAGACGGAAAAAATAAATGCTCGAAACATGCAAATTCATATATACTTTGATGTTATATGTTTTCTTAATATGTACATTAAAATTTATGGTCGAATTTTGACCATTAGGCGAGCACTAGTACAAGTAAATATTTAAAAATAAGTGCCAACGGAAACTACTGTGCACATATCGTCTATGGTCAACAACACTAGACAAAAAGCAATAATTTTTGAAATCAAAGGCGCAAATGGGAATGGATTGGCCACAAGATAAGCTAACTAACAGATGACTTTGCAAGATGGGCAATCGGGTGTTACCCACAATGCAACAGGAGTAAATACCGTCCTTTATACACATGGAAAAATCGAATTGAAATTGAATATAAAACGTGTAACTTAAATCTGAATGGATTAAAAGCAGCTAGTGCTGTAAATAGAGTATAACGAAATCGAATTGGTACGGCCCTATGCTCCCCACAGGAGTAAAAGGAATAATTATAATATCGAGTCATAACCGCAAAAAAAGCTTAAGCGACAAAAACAAAATTTTACAGGAGATATTTTGTATTTTATTTTATATATTTGTAGGAAGGTTGTCGCTTACGATAAAATTGTTTTTGCTATAAAATCGTAACGGTACTTTACATGGGGTATTCACCTGACAATTTTTTGTCATACCAAACGTTAAAGTCTATATAAAAAACTCTTAAATTTTGACGTTTATTTTGACAAAGAATTGTCAGGTGAAGGCCCCATGTAATGTGATCATGACAGTTTAGGAGATGAGGCAAGTGTTGCCAATAAAGAAATTTATTAAAAAAAAATAAAATTTTAAATGATGTCGCTTAAGATTTTTTTGCAGTGATGACTCGATATATATATGTAGGTAGGTGGAGTAGGTTTTATGTGAGAAATATACATACTTAGCTAAATATAAATCGCGTCGAAATTTTAAGCTTTTTTGCTTGCGACTTTATTACCCCGTCCAGACGAGCTAGTTAGTTTGTGCGAACAAAAGAAAAAAAAAATGACAAGAATTAGGATTTTTTTTGTTCATGTTCTTATGTATGGAGAACATGTATGACATCCAAAATCCAATAAGTATTACGATCACAAAGATGTTATTAATGTTAGCCATTGATGTGTGACACAAAATTCTTTATTGTTCAAGTGACTTGCGATGACTTCTAGATATAGTAAAAATATAAATATTAGCCGTCACTAACAAAACAGTTGTTAGCGAAAATTTTTCAAGCACATAACGGTTAGTTCAACCATATTATTGTCATCTGGTTGGGTTATGTTATGGTTAAAAATATCATTAATATGTTGGAGAAGGTTTCTACATAAAGGAACTAGGTAGGCCTAAAGGTTATCTTTCGTCTACCGAATGACTGTCATGTCCTGCAGGAGAAAATATATAGCGGGTGGATGACTGGCTTAGCGATTATGGTATACCAAGGGATAGTTGTATATATAGTGACAGAGAAGCTGCTATGGCAGACTAAGCGGAAGTCTACACCACATTTAAGTTAATTGCAGAATGTCGGCAATGCACTGTAAGGACTCACGCCTTTAGAATGGGCCTGCAAATTTATGACTATTGTAGAAGTAGTCATCATAAAGATAAAAAGGAACTGTGATTCATTTTCTGAGTCAGCGTCCCGGAATGTCAGACATTGGATAGATACCTGGAGAAACCAAAGTGAATCTGTTAAGATTATCCATATGAGAAGGTACTAAGTGACATTTTTAATAGACTTGGGCTATTTTTAATTTTATACATACATACTTTCCAGTGTTGCCAGTGAAATTTCGAGAAAGATACATTTAAGCTTTTAAACATATACTCTTTTTCCCAAAAAAATACATTTTGAAAAAAATTTGAAAATCTATTTTTAACGTTTAATATTTATTAACTTAACATTTTTAGAGCAAACAAAAAAATAATTCAAAAAATTTAATATATATTTTCTAATTTATTTTTTATTTTAATATTTATTAAAAAATAAACGCTCAGATTATTTTCAGATTATTTATTATCAATAGCTTAAGGAGATCTTATAAAATAATCTTTAGAAAAAAAAGGAAAAATTCTTTCAATTATCGTAAATGTTAGAGAAATCGAAAGCAACCCATAATACAGAATATCTAATTTTTCAGTTCTTTTCCTGGATTTCTCGAAACAAATAAAATCTTCCATTAAGCTTTATTCACAACCAGAGCAATAATTTCGTTTTTTCTTCTATCTTATTTCTTCCCAAAGTATTTCATATATTTTCCTTTAATTTTTCAAACAAAAATGTAAATAAAGTTTTTTTAAAAAGTTGAGTCAACTTCAGCAACAATTTGTATGAAATTGTTTATGACGTTTATATAAATTTTATTTAGTTTTGAATGAAATGTTTAAACAAATAACAATAAATACGTTATATTTTTCTGTGCAAAATTTGTAAACGGTTTTTTTATTTAAAATGTGTGTGTTCTCGAAAAAAATTGTTGCTCTTTTATGAACACCAGTGAAAATGTTGCTGCCTATTGTGAACGAAGCTTTATGCCATTAGAGTTTTGTTGTAGTTTTTTAAAATTTTTAACACTTCTAATTGTTTCGGTTAATTCTGTTAAAAAACTGTTTGTGTTACTATCGAGAGTTTCTGCTGTTGTTACGCCATCACGTTTAATATTTATTAACTTAACATTTTTATTTCATATTTAATGAATATTGTAAAGAAAATGATATCATATAAATTCATTTTTTTATTTAACTAGTATTTAACCCGCTACATATTTGTATGCCAAAGTTTATTTTTACAGGTTTTAACTTGTTTAAATTCTAGCATTAACCCGCTACTTTGTTATCGGGCCTTCTCTTTCATAAACATATTTATAAGCCAAAGTTTATGATTTTAGGTTTTAACAGATTAATGGTCATTTTCTCAATGTACCTACAAACTATCTGTTACTTAATGTCAACATAAATTTATTAGACCGATAAACTGTCTGTTAACAATTTTGGGTTTCTCAATATACCGACAAAAAACATTGTTTTCAGCTGGCAACACCTCTCAATATACATGTAAAAGTTGGGCGTCAGCTGATTGAATTTATTTTTACGGCAAATATAAGGAAAATAAATAATTGGCAGATGAGTGCTGGTTAGTTTTGCGACAGAATAGAAGCAAATGAGACATTGAGAAAACCAAATTTCTTTAATGTGCAGTTTTTCGTTAGGAAAAAGGGTAATCATTTAATGAGAAAACGGCCATAAAACTATAATTTTGTGTTTCTAAGTTCAATAGTATAGAAAAATAAAAAAGTACCACTCGTAGAGCACAAAAGCAAATAAAA
The DNA here is from genome assembly GCA_963931875.1 of Pollenia griseotomentosa. Taxonomy (NCBI): domain Eukaryota; kingdom Metazoa; phylum Arthropoda; class Insecta; order Diptera; family Polleniidae; genus Pollenia; species Pollenia griseotomentosa. The sequence goes on from OZ007560.1 coordinate 189,413,517, forward strand.
GAAAGCAAATTTCCCGTTTTAATTCAAAATATGTACAGGTTGTACGCGTTTACTTTCTCAGGACATTGCATCTTGAATTTTATGTTTCTCGGTCCAATACCTTCGAATATTCAAAAAGTACCAGTTATAGAACAAATAAGTACCAAAAAGTACGATAATTACAAAATACCAGTTGTAGAACCAAAAAACTGAACAAAGATATTAAATTTCCCGTATTGCCAATTTTGGTACTATTCAGTGTTGTAAAATATTTATTAGGGGTTTTACAACACTAAAAAAATAATTTCAATTCGTTCAGTATCCGCTGAAAGAATAACTACGACTGCCAGAATTTGCCCCCAGGGGTACACTTTTTGCAGACTAATTGAGACCCATTTAAAACTTAACAAAGAACTTGTAGATAAAATTCTTCTAAAGTGTTCCACATATTTTTCTAGACCGCAAGTTAGTGCCGGTTCACACACGTCAAGTTTGACCCGTCAAGTCTTGAGTTTTTAGGAGAGAAGAAGGGAGGACTTTTAGATGTTTGTAGTTCTAAATAAACCTGCTGCATTGCAAACAACGTTACCCAATTTGATTTCATTCAATAACGCCCATCTATCAGATAAATATCTAAAGAAATTGGATGCATGAAGTTAATTTTTTTTTTGCTCAAAAATGCCGAAACAAATATTTGAAAAAAAATTAAAGCAATTAAATTAAGTTTTTCGTTTATTTTTGCTACCAAACGTTTTTGCTGTATAGAAAATTTTCAACAAAGTTTCTTCCTAGAAGTGCTGCTTTGCAGACTACGTCGTGCTTTCAGTATTCAGAGAACTGGCAATTGGTAAATCGTTAAAAACTTCGTTTATGTTTTACAAGGATCCCAAATATACATATTTATACTTAATAGGTTATTATAACTTTAACCCCGGATGGTTACTAATCGTCGAATGGGGAGTCCCATTTACTCTTTATCATATAACTTTTTTATGTGTATTCAAATTGCGTCCTTTTTTGCAACAACTTTAGCTGATGATATAAGCTTTAAAAATTTAATTTATTTGAAAACACAAAAAATTAGTTCAAATTCATATCGAATTTTGAGAGAGAAAAATAACTTTTATTCTTAACTTTTTATTTTATTTATTAGTAAAATGCTTAACAACAAACAAATTTTTAAAGTTTATCTTGGTGTGGATTTATTGCTCTTAAGCTCCATTCGATGAAGAGTAACTTAAATGAGCTAAAATGAACCGAAACTTTTCAGGGTTAATTAAGCGTGTTGCATTGTGTTTAACTTTTTTGAAAAATTTTCATAATAACTAATAAGAGCTCCAACTTTAACTTCACGCTCCACCCTCGCATATCAGCAAAACCACAAAACAAACAAATCATGAACATTAAATGACACTGAAACAAAAGTGTGAATAATTAACACAACATAATTCAACAAGAAACGAGAAAGAAAATAAACCCATAAACATTTTCAAACAACAACTGACGATAGACAATAAAAAGAAATTAAACCAAAATAAATAAACAAACATCACATGGACACGCTCAATAACAATAAATAATTAAAAAAAAATGCAAATAAATTTTAAACCAAAGTCACAAGAGTACCCCTGAGTACCCACAAGAGTACACCAGTATGAGAGTATCGCTAGCAAACAGTTGATCACCTTTGAAATAGAGTAGAAACATATAATTGGCAAAGTAAATATCTTTGAAAATAGTTTAGATTTCTTGGAAAAGAGACTAAGATATTATTCTTTAATGTTAAAATATTTGATATCATAAAGGAATACATAAAGTTTTATTTAAATTGTTCTGCAGATTAACTTAGTCCTTGAATCAAGTTAAAGCTTCAGGTTCCTCAATATTTTTACAGCCTGCTTCCACATTCCCATTATAACTTGATTTACTCTTTTTTTTTTGTAAATTTAAAACTTTTCATTACAATTTATTCCAAAATCATAATTAGTGAGTGTAAGTGTGTATGTGTGTTTTTAAAACAAAGCGGTTGCTGACAAGGGCGTGACCCAGTAAACAATTAAACATGTGTTAAATTGAAATGCTTATGTCACCCCCTGCGGAGTGTTAGAAATTAATGGCAACAATTAAGAACAAGATAATTTTGTTTAAAATATTATTAGCGTATAAAATAGCAATAAACTTTAAACGAAAATTGTTTAGAAGACATAAAAATACTTTTGCTTTAAAACGAGTTGCACGTTGCAGTAAAATTTCGGAAGAATTTAATTAATTTTAAAATTCTTGAAATTATGTTTTTGGGATTTTTTATTAATAAGATTTTATTGTTTTACCGAAAAAAGACAGCTTTATAAGTTTTGGCTTTAAACGGACATAATATTTTTGAAAATTATTAACGAAATTTGTAAAACGCGAAATGTGAGGTGCATTTTTAAGTACAAAATTTTTTAATAAAACAAAAATGACAGAAAACACTTATTAACATTAATTTTAAAACCAATTGTTGTGGGGAATGTAAGAAAAGATAAACTCACTGTTTATGGTTGTTGTTTTTGTTTAAGCTTTGATATTGTTACAAGTAAAACTGTTGCTTATAATTCTTATTCGCTTTACAGATTTATTTGCTTAATATCTTTAGTTTTTCTAAAATCTTTGGATGAACTTTCCTGACGATCTGGCCTAAGCAACCAGTAAAATGCGCATAGGAATAGCTTTTCCCTTCAACAATAAATTTCAGTGTTTTTATCAAGAATAAAAATTGGGAATTAAGCACGACAAACACAATCTTGTCAATTAATTTTTTCTATCTAAATCCGTGAGACATGTCGGGTTAAGCTGAACAGGTTTTGTTTAATTCTCTTTTGAACCTTCGTGCTCCTTCATATGAAATCAATTTTTGTCGCCAATATTTTTTGCTTTTAACTGAAACTTATTTAGCATATTACGAATATAAGAATAAAAGACAAATGGAAAATTAACGAGAACGATCAAGTCTGTACCCCTTTCATTTTCTATTCCCCTCACTCCATAAAATCAAGACTTGGCAAGTCAAAGTTGATGTTTGTGAACCAACACTTATTAAAGATATAACGTTTCATTTGGAAAGGTGCATTTTATTTTACATAGTACTTTAAACTCAAAGTTATTTTTTACTGCAAGACTTCTTTTTATGCCAAAGGGTATTTTAGTACTTTTTTCGAAAAGGAAAACTTGATGTGTGTGCAGCAGCACTTATTTAAGCCCTTATGACACTACATTTTTAATGCATTGTTCAAGTTTTGGTAAACAGTACAAATATAATGTAATACAAAAATTTACCAAGTGCAAAGAGTTAAGCTGTATTAAGATAAATGGCAAACTGTAAAAAGTTTTACTATAGTTATCGAAAAAATGAAGTTATGTCAAAAAAAATGTAAAATTGTTTAACTTAAAATTGACATTTCAAGCTTGAAATATTAAAAGTGTTGCTGAATCAGCGGTTTATGGGCAAATTCAGCGATTTACCGCTTTTTGTTTTTAGGTTTCTCATAAACAAAAAGTTGGCAACATTTAATAAAATAAACAAAACAGGGATGGCTAAGTTGTTTCAATTGTACTTTTTTGTTAATACTTTTTTAACTAAGATTTAATACCTTTTTGTGGTGTTTTTTTATGAACATAAATAAAATTAATTTTAACTAACAATTAAATTTTAACTTACAATTAGGGTAAAAAAGAACAATTTTTAAAGGTTGTTGGTACAATTTTAAAAATTCTCATCCCTGAAACAAAACCATAACAAGAGAAAAAAAAAACTAAAAAACTTTGGAAACTGGGAATTATTTCCTTTCGTAGGTTACTTAATATTTTATAGTTTGCTCTTTCTTACATTTACTGTTTCTTTCTTTCAATTCTATATTAATTAATGAATAAAAAATGTAGTGTCATAAGGGCTTTAAGGTGGTACTTTTCATTCAAAAATGTGCATTTTATTTTAAATAGTACTTTCTATTCAAAATAATTTGTTTACTAAAAGGCTTCTTTTTGTGCCAAAGGGTATTGTAGTACTTTTATCGAACTAGTTTGTGCTAGACTATAAGTGTTAAGGTTGCGGGTTAGACTCCCGCCAGCAACTTTGGCATGTTTCACTACAAAAAGGTTGTTCGGTGAATCAAAATAGAATATAATTTGTAATTGTACAATATCGGTACGTACAACAGTTCAAACAGAAAGGTACTTTTTATTCCAAAAGTTTCTTTAAATTCAAAAAACGTACAATTTAAAAAAATACAGAAAAGAAATAAATTTTTTTTTTTTTTTGTAAGAAAGGTTGATAATATTTTGCGTCCATCAGTCTTAACCGCCCACCCTTTAGGGATATATAGGAAAAAATTTAAAGGATATTCCACATTTTGATGCTACCTATGTTTTCTTTTGAAATCAGGTGCAGTCAATACCTGAAATTCGACAGAGTTTAAAATTGACAGTTCTCTTAAGATCTCGGCTGACCAGAGATCCTATCTAGTACTACGGGAGACAGTAGCCACCGCCTGAAAGACTACGAACTGACTATTGGTGGGGCCTAATCGGAGATAACGAGGTGGTTGCAACGTGTATCCAAAGTCGCGGGAAAGGAGTCCATATGAAGTCATCTTTAATGGCTGATTTTTGGACAATTGTAGGGAAGTTCATATAGTTGCCTAGTGTAGAAACTTTTGCTCTTGCCTTTCTTAAGATATACATAAAAAAATAAAAATACAACAACAAGGGATTTATGGGTAAAATTAGAGGCAGTAGGGATTTTTTGCTCATATCTCAGCCATTTGTTGAGCGATCGGGCTAAAAGAAAACAATTCCGGACTATGTGAGATATAAATGTATAACTACCTAGTTACCATCAAATCTTCAGAAAACCTATTTCAACGGACAGACGGACATCGGAATTTGAACTTCACTTCTGATTAGGATCCAGAATATATGTACTTAATAGGGTCAAGTATCAATATTGTGGAAATTAAAAACGGAATGACAAGCTTACATATAACCTTTTACCTTTGGTGGAGGGCATGAAACAAAGAAACAAGATTGCGCAGGTCTGTTTTTTTTGTGTGTGATGAAGAACAAACACTAATTTGCATTCTATGATCACGTAGATGCGCAGTAGAATTTTTTTTGTACGGCTGAGTGCGCAATCTTGTTTTTTTTTTTTGATTCATGGGTGGAGGATATAAAAATATTTCTAATTTGGATTCAGTTGTATCCCAAACAATACATAAAATAATTTTTTTTTTAATCTCTACAAGGAATGACAAAAGTTTCGGTCACTGTATGAAAAAAATTCATACCATAAGCTCTTACATTAAAGTAGTGGCGCATACATAATAAAGAATAATTCATGGTCCAGCAGCCGTATTCTGTAATTCGCTTAGCTAGAGCTAAAACTCGATCGCCAAAATGACTTAGAGAATACAAAATTTAAACATTTTAGTGAAGACATTAAACTTCTATGGCATTGCCAAATTTACCAATGCACGTTACAGTATTGCATTCGTAGCCAAAAATCGCTAAATCAACTTTTTAGATTTTTAGCGATAAAGATTTAGCTTTAGCGAATTACAGAATACGACCACAGACTTGCAATTTTTGATGCTGCAATAATTAAAAATTGTGCTTTGAAATTGCACTAGTGTCCAGATTATGAAATTATAGTCTTGAATTTTTGTATTTTTATCTTGTCTATCCTCTTGTCCCTTTTATATTTTATATATTAATACAAATGCACCTATAGCCAACTTCAAGCTAAAAAGTGCCAGAATAAAAAAACAAAACAGAATTGCAGTGCATAAAACAGAGAACCCAATCTTCTCATCCCTCCCACCAATAAACTCAAAAATTACTGTAACAAAAATTGCGAATCTGGATAATGAAAAACTTGGGTATACCAAGTGATCCATTCGTACAAATTTTATAAAACTGAATCATACTAATTACGAAAATTTTTAAAACCTTTAAGATGTGTCTTTAAGAATGGTATAACATATGAACTAAAATTATCGCGGTTCATTCGATGAAAACAAAGTTTTATGCTCCTCAAGTTTCATCGTAAATTTCAATCTAATAAAGATGGGAAAATTTAGGCGTATCCTTATTTTCTTCCATATAAAGCGAACTCGTAAAATTATTTAATTTTAAATTGAGGTAAATTCATGAAATTGTTTCCATCAAATTGAAAACTGCGACTTTTAGTTTGATTACAAGCGCGGTAAAGACTCGACATGTTTTAAAGGCTGATAGACATGTTCCAATCTAAGAAACGATTGTAAGCAAATTGCTTCAATTCTCGCAACACCTTAAAGTTTTGCAATGATTCTGAAATAGATTTTGAATATTAAGAATTCGTACTTCGCTTTAAGACCTGCAGAAGTCAAAAAAAATTGTTTTTGTTTAACGTCCTACTAGATTAACAAAAGAAATGCAGGGTTTCGCTCGATTGAATTTATTCGATTAAACTTATTGTATTGATATCTGCTTTTGAAAATTACCTTTATTAAATCCTTGGGCTTTTTATATCCAGAGTCTGTGGAAAATTTATGTTTGACAGCAGCATCTTTAAATTTATTGAACTTGATTTTTGTCATTTTTGTAACTTTGTTTTACAAATTTTTAAAATTTTATACTATAAAACTCTTTTTGTAAAAACTTTTATAACTCTTTTGTTATATTTTTATTCTTTTTATTCCTTTTTTTTTGCTATTAAATCTTAGAGCACTTTATTATATTTTTTATTGGAAATTATTTTTCTTTGTGTGAAATTTAGAGATTATTATTTTTTTTTTGTGAGAAAAAAACGCTTATCAATCATATAAATTTCCACCTTTCACAAATTGAGAAAACAGCTTTATTATCAGCGGTTTTATTATGACGGCACAATGGGTAAAAGTAGCACTTAAGACGGTTTAAAACTTTAAAGCAAACATTTTTTTTTTTTTTTGTTTAAAAGATTACAAATAAATTTTATTTAATTTTATGATTTTTTAACCACAAGTTCAATGTCCTTGTGAAATTTTATTTATTATTTCATAATTAATAGCCAGTTTTTATGACCAAAATGAAGACAAAAATATTTCAAAAATTTTTTTTGTCAAAATGTCATAAAGCAAAAATTTTATTTGTTTTTTTTTTTTAAATTATCTGGGATTTTTTCTTATGGCGCTTAAATTTTGCTGCGACTTTTAAGGAATGAAGAAGAATGAAGAGTATTTTTACCAGCTACAAGACACACAGAAAAAACAATTGACTTTGATCACTTGCTAAATTCAAACTGAATGTCTTGTGATCATCAGGCAGCAACAAGAAGACAACATGTTGTTAGTTAGTTGGTTGGTTGTTTGTTTGCGAAGATGAGTTGAAGTGGATGAGAATGTTTGCGGCAACACAGCAGTGGTTTATGGTTTTGACGTTTTTTTTAGTTTTTTTTTTTTTTTTGTTGTTGATACAACGAACTTACTTGTTGCTACAACAAACTTAATATTGTTGTTGCTATGCTTTGTTTTTCTTTTGTAACAAAATCAAGTTGCACGAACAAGACTTGCTGCACTTATGAATTTGTGCCTGAGACACTCGGAATAATTTCAACAAACCGTCATTACACCATCTCCAAGAAAACTGAATTCTGCCTGTTTATTTTGTAAAGAATTGCAAAGAATTTCAGAGGTTTTTGCTATTTTATGTTTTTTTTTTAAATGAATGCAACGGAAAGCGACGTCTTATCTGGTCTGGTGTCATTCTTTGTGTAAGAAAAGCGTTTTTGTTTTAAATATGTCCATCCAAAGGTATGAACGAGTGTAAAACGCAACAACGACAGTTGTTCAGTGTTAAGTAAAAAACAAAAGTAAAATATTTAGTATGAGATATTATTTTATATTGTACACAATTATACATTTACACTAACATTTGCACACATAGACGCGACATAAAAACGGACATTATTAAAACAAAAAATTACAACGCTCTTTTACATTGCACAGTGTTTTCAAAGGCAATAAAAGCACAACAAACAAAAAAACTTTTTTTAATCAAAATACTTTTTTATTAACAAAAATAACTTTTTTTTGAAATAGGCTTAACAAAAAGTACTTTTCCAAAAAAAAAACAATTTAACAAAACGGTTAATTCCGAAAAAAAGTACTGTTTGGAAAATATACTTTTTCAAAAAAAAAGTATCTATTTTAATTAAAAGTACCGTTTTGAAAATGTACTTTTTCAAATAAAAAGTATCTTGTTTAGTAATAAGTACCATTTTGAAAATGTACTTTTTCAAATAAAGAGTATCTTGTTTAATAAAAAGTACCATTTTGAAAATGAACTTTTCCAAATAAAGATGTACTTTTTCAAATAAAAAGTATATTGTTTAATAAAAAGTACCGTTTTGAAAATGTACTTTTTCAAATAAAAGGAATCTTGTTTAATAAAAAGTATCGTTTTGAAAATCATATACTTTTTCAAATAAAAAGTATCTGGTTTTTTAAAGAGTACCGTTTTGAAAATGTACTTTTGTACGTTTTTATCTTTAAATTGTGTTTTTAAATAAAAACAAGAGATATGAAATTTTTTAAACAAAACAAAATGTACCTTTTTTTAATAAAAAGGACCTCCTAAGACAAAAAGGATATTAATATAATAAACATTTTAAATTAACGCTAGCTTTTTTAATAGTTACTTTTTGGATAAAAACGCCTTAAAAACGAAAAAAATTAACTTAAAAAATATATTTTAGCCCTTTTTGCGCCTTTTTGAAAAAATTTTCATGAAAATGTACTTCAACCGTCCTTTTCTTATATAGCATTTTTACCCATTTTTTCATATGTTTATTTGGTTATAGACCAAGCGTATCCGATGTTAGTCCTATAAGGCAGAACTTAAATGATACGCTAAGCCAACCTCTTGGCATAATCTCGGATTGGGGTGGGGCGAAAAGGGTCGAATTTATTGCCCGAAAGAATCAATTTTGCATGCTGACGCATAAGCATGTGCGGCGGATCATGGTGCCTCATATGTAGATATATATGGGTGGTATAATTATTGACGAATCAAAATCTCTTGATGTTCTGGGCATGAAAATACAATCTGGTATCCGATAGACAAAACATATATTTAAGGTATCGAAAGATATACTTCACTCCATCTGATTTCCTTACTATTTATACCACCTATATCCGATAGCGAATGGAATACAACTCTCATGTGTGGGCCGTTGCTTCAGTCTATTTTGTAGCTTCTCGAACGCGTGCAAGTGAGGGCGAAGGTTCATATTGGCGACATTAATATGTCGATTACAGATTCCAACACAACTTAAGTTGAGTTGCCAGCAGCGAAATTAGGCAAAGCCGCTAATGAAATTTGTTTATATTTTAACATGAATATAAATTCAAGTCGAACGTTCACAAGCACTAATCCTTCTTTTCTTCTTCCCATAACCTATTTTCCTAGTTCCAACACAATACAATGCATTTGTAGGGGTCATCCCCTTAGTGTCCCAAGAGCTGGCATCACTGCAAGCAACTTTTGTGTGAAAAACCCCTATTTAAATAAAAAGTTCCTTTTTGTAATAATATTAGCCACACTTTGCCTTCTTAACCACTGTACCTTATTGAAAACAAAGGCAACAAAGACCAGAACTTTTACACAATTTATTGTTTATATTGTCGTTGTTGTTTTTTTTTTTTCATTATTTTTTACATTTTGAAGTTCAAAAGACACTCTCTTTTTTTAAAAAAAAAAAGTATAAAAATCGTAAATATCCAGTTATAAAGAGGAACATTTTTCTTACACAAAACCCATAATGAAATTGCTGATCTTCAACATTATGACGCAGATCATCCAACGAAACAAGATGCATACAACTTCAAGTGAATACTTGACAGACATTATTATTGCTGAGGCAGATGATGATGATAATGATGATGTTGTTGTTGACGAAGAGGATCAGGCTTTAGTTACAAGCAAAGAAGAAACTACACAAAGGCAACTTTATTTTCTTTGGTTGCTTTTTTTTTTGCCTTTTTCGTGTTTCTTTCAGCAAAATAAAAATTCACAGAATATAAAATTATTTTTTTTTAGACACAGTGCCGCAATGAATTTCACTGTTCAAGGAGGACTGACTGTTTGATAGACACACTCACTCATTTTATATGATTGACTTTTTAGACTGTCTTCTCCATCTGTTGGTGATTTATTATGAACACAGGGCCATTGGTATTAAATAAATAAAAAATATGACATAAAAAAACAAAGAAATTTTTGCTTAATCCTATACTTTTCTTAAGGCTTTGTTACACTGTGTAGTATTAAAAAAAAAATGCAAAATTACATTCCTTTTTCAGATTTTTGGTTTTATTTTAAAAATTATTTCCAACGTAAATCCGCAAACTTTATAACACGTATCAGACCACCACGTTAACGATTTTGATTTAATTCAGGCGTTTTTTTAATTTTGTGTTATTTTTGCTTTTTTTTATTAAAAAAAAAAAGGTATTGCTACGATGTTGCCATTTGTCTGGCGTTGAAGTCAATGTTGCTCCTTTATAGAAAAACTTTAGCTTGAACTGAAAATATATGAAAATAAATAAATAAAAACAAAAACACAAATTGTTTTTGTCTTCTGTGCTGCTTCTTTATTTATTTTACAGCCACTTTGTCATAATGTTGTTGTTGTTATTAATGTTTTTTTAACGCCAAAGCATTAAAAGCTACAAACTCTTCTAGTTCTATTTCTCCGTGATGATGAGTTTAAAAATGTTATTCATGTATTTGTTTTTATTGTTTTTTTTATTTTTTTTTTGCTGTTTTTGTATGTAAATGAGATGATGACTTTTTATTTTTCTTTCCATTTTTTTCAAGATCCCTATTAAACATTTTGTTTATTTGTTAATGTGTGTGAGTTGAACTGTTGTTTTTGTAATTGGCACGAGTTAAAAGTCTTCCCCACCATAAACGCCATTTTAACATACATAAGTTTTCTTCTACATGTTTATGTTCTCCCCATAAACGCAACATCAAATAACAACAACAATAACAACAACCTACTACAAGCAAAAACAATAATACATTTGTAAACAAACAAACACACATACTTATGTATGTACATATTTCTTGGCATAAGTGTTTTTGTTTCCTTTTTTTTATGGGGGTGTAGTGTTGCCAGAAATTTGTTACGTCATGTCAAGGGTTTCTATTAGACAAAAAAATAACTGGAAAAATTTAATCGAGATTCCCGGCATTTTTTTTTTTGTTAAAAACTTTTGGAAATTTCTTCGAACGTTTTCAGCCTAAATTTAAGATTTTGTCTCCGTGAAGTACATAAGCCCCAGGTGCAATAACTCCCAAAATTAATGAAAGAAATCCCAAATTGGAATAAAGAAATAAGTTCCAAAATAAACTAAGTAATTCCTTAATCAGAAATGAAGCAAATTCCAACATTTTATAATGAAATGACTTCCAAAGAAATTAATGGAATAACTCCTAAAAACAGTACATCGAAAAGAAATGAAATAAGACCCCAAAAAATTAAATAACACCCAGACAAAATGGATATTATACCTTTTTCCTCTATGGTATAACAAACCGGCCTCGCTTATTAAAGCTTATAAATCACACTAGACATTCAGCACGAGCGATTTGGATTTGGAGCGAAATGAATATCTCACGGGGATATGATGTAAATTGGCCGCCGAGATCGTACGACTTGACCCCGTTAGATTTTTTTTGTGGGTCGCAAGTCATTGCAAATAAGCTACAAAACATAGCCGCCCTCAAAGCCAACCCAACAATGCTATCGGACTTATTTTGGTTTGGCGCATATTATGGTTAAATTACCATTATATGCGTAAAACCAATTCTGAGCTGACGATTTCTTATATTCCTTACATAAAGGCATCGACAGGCCTGGATTCAGTTGTCAAAAATCTTCTCTACTTCTCTTATAATCTTCAACAAGGAACTGAAGGTTATGGATTGGTAGCTTAAAAAAGAATTTAAAAACAATTAAAATGAAAATTAAAATTTTTCGCCCAAAACTGCAATAGGAATATGTTTTCGAAACCCCATGCCAAAACTTTTACAGAATCCTCTAAGAGAACATGTAAATCAAAGCAAACTTTTAAATACTCCTTCATATCTTCTTCTTTATATTAAAATGTGGGAATTCCAGGAATAAAACCCATTTAAAAATTTTATTGTTAACAAATTTGGGTTGTTCACGGAAGTCTAGTTATCCGGTTATATGGCTATTTAGTTATACAGTAGACGCTCGCAAATTAGAACCGCTTTGTTTTTGAGGCAGTTCTAATTTCTGAATTATTCTAATTTCTGGACGTTTTTATTTCGAATAAAAAATAAAAATTACTTAAATTTTTTTTAATTCAATTTTATTTGATAAAAACAAGAAAACAAAACGTAATTCACTCCAATACATTAAATGCATTTTTTAAAATTAAAAATACCGAGTCGTTTCTTATATTTGGAAAACTATCCATTGCTTCCACGGAATGCATTTTCATCTTTGATTGAAGATGTCGTAACATTAATATTCCCTTCAAACCCTTTGTCACGCTTTTCTAATATTTTGACCTTCGTTTCCAATGATAAAGTGTTTTTTTTACGTTTATTTGACATTTCGAATGATACACTTTCACTTTTTAATAGAGACTTCCAAAATATGTACACATGTTTCGAATTTCACAAATAAACTAGCCACAAATATATATAAATGCGACAAAAAAACAACAAATAAGGAAACACATCTAAAATTTGGTAATTCCCCTTTTTAGTTTTACATGTTCAAACAGAATAAAAATAAATTGCGAATTTCTTGTGTTCAAATAACAAAAAAAAAACAAAACGCTCTGAAATTAGAACTATAAATTCGAATTTTAGAGCGTTTAATGTATTGCAAACACTGATTCTAATTTCTGGACGTTCGAATTACTGAAAGCTCTAATTTGTGAGCGTCTACTGTATTAACAACAACAAAATTTATTTATTTTTTTTTTATATATTTTGTTGTTGTTAATATAACTACATAACCATACAACCTTATAATCCGCCTTTTGTGAACAACCCAATTAATTCCTGCACAGGAAAAACTGTCCCTAAATAAATTTTCAAATCCCCACTTTTAGGACAAATCCCTTCATCAAGCAACACTGTGGGAGAGACTCTCAGCTGTTGCTGCAAATAATAACATCAACAATAACAACATCAAACATCTGGATCATTATGTCCAATAAATAGTTGTTTTTCTTTTTATTTGTTTTTTGTTTTTTTTTTATTAATAAAATGTTGTTGACCGAATGTTTGAAGCATTGTTTCATTAGTTTCATAGTTATAATTATTAATAATTGCTATTGAAATCTTTTTTAGATTAAGAAATTATAGTTGTTTTTTTTTTTTTTGCTTTAAATTGTGCCCTTCGACATACCAGCAAAATTTCTTGGAAAATTTTTTTTATAAATTAAGCGAGAAATTATAAGAAACAAAATAGATTTTATTGTTTTACATAGGGGAATTTCTTAATTATAACGTAGGGGGAACTTTAACAAAAATGAACACTGAAAGACAGTTGGCAAGGGCATTTAATTAATTATTTGAGGCCTTGGAGAAAGTAAATACAGTAGGTAACCGATATAAGAAATTTTACATAAACCACTAAAATGTTTCTTATAAGTAAGAGTTTTTTTTTCTTTAAAGCAGTTGTTTTTTATAAGAAATTAATTTCTTAATCCTAAACTTCTTAGGAGAATTAAAAACAATTTGACATTAAAATTGTTTTTTTCCGTTGAGTTCTTTGGAAGTGAGTGTGTATTTAACAGACGGACATGGTTAAATCGACATAGAGCAACGCAGGGACCCCGAATGCAACAAAACGTGATTAATCAGAAGAAAATCTCGTAAACTTTAAAATATTTGTCTTGATTACATTTCGCTTCCATGGAACCGGGTGGCTTTTACACAAACATTAAAGATTTTCAGTTTTGTCTTCTGTAATAGCTGAGTTGATTGTCACGTTCCATTAAAGCGTCCCAAGGCTAAGCAAGCTTTGTTTAGTCTGTTAGACACGATATCTGAAATAATACCATCAACCGACATTATTGAGTTCAAGTAGCAAAAAGATTTGACGTAATTTATTTCTGGTCCTTTGTTATGCCCTACACCACCAGTGCTGGTATACTAAGTTTGTCATTCCGTGTAAAACTTTTTTAATATTAATTTTAGACCCCATAAAGTATATATTCTAGCTCCTTGAATTAATCGAATTAGCCATGTCTGTCTGTATGTCCATCCGTCTGTCTGTTTGTCAGTCCGTCTATTGAAATCATGCAAGTTTGTTTTATATGACTAGAAATTACATTATAAACTTTCGTGAAGATCGGTTATTTACCAAAGGCCCCATGTAAAGCCCATTCTCGAAAAAAATTAAGTACGCCTAAGACCGTAACAAATAATGCTGTTGTAAAAAAATTTTTTCTGCCCCAGTTTCATAAGACTAGAAATTACTCTGCCCAGATCGGTCCATAATTTACTATTGGCCCCATATAAAGCCCACTCTCGGAAAACACTCCCCATATAGCCCACTCCTGAAATATTTTAATTGCTGGTGGAGGGTATCATCATTCCATACAGCCGAATATAGCACTCAAACTTGTTTTCTTCTGATTGATGATGTGTTGTTTATGCGCATCGCACTTGCTTCTGGTATATTTTTCTAAGTAGACGGCCTCCTCTATTTCAATCAAGTCGTTAACTTAGCTCTGCATATCACTAGACTGGCGTGAAATAAGGCAGAATTCATCCGCAAAATCAAGATCTTCCAAACGCTTGCTCTTTTATTTTCACATAGTTTTGTCATAATTTAATGCCGCACAACAGCAAAGAGGAAGAGTAACCAATGGCGGCCCTGTTTCATCCCAGCATTTCGTCGTGCCGGAGTTATATTGTCGTATATCACAAAATCAAAAAAAATGAGATAAGGCCGGTTCCTGTGGTAAATTTAACAGATCTATCGATCTGCACAATCCTCATGTCTCTATCTCTTATGGTTAATGAGATATTACGAAGCCATTTTGTTGTATATCCACATTTGCGAAAAATTTAATGCGTTATAATATCGTATGTAGCATAATTGCGGATATACGACAAAAAGCGTATGAAAACTTTCAATTAAAAAAATCCTGCGTTATCTTGGTATTAACATAACTGTTATTTTAAAATAATAATAATAATAAAAATTTTGTAAAGGTCGAATAAGAGTTAATTGATATAAAACAAAAATTTTTCATAGAAATATCTTATTATTTTTTGTTATTATAGAACGGTCAATGACAATTATGTGTGGGACAAAATATCGGCCAAATGCTCGCCACAGCTCCGATGGTTCATATTTTCAATGGCTCTGAGGCATTATTGAGGTTTAATGTCTTGAATGTTCCTAGTTATCTAATACTTTATCTCTTGAATTGTTCTTGGTTTATTGACGTACACTTTTTATTTTCAATATCCCCAAAGGAAGAAGGCCAACGGTGTCAAATCACATGATCGTGACGGCCAATTAACATGGCCATTGAATTTCTCGCGCAAAAGAGCCATTGTTTCGTTGGCCGTGTGACACATTCTGTTGGAATTACTTATCGTCCAGGTCTATATCCTCAATTTCTGGCAACAAGAAATCCGTTATCAGCTCGCAATAGCGAACACCATTCACAGTAAATGCTTGGCGTACCTAATTTTCGAAGAAGTACGGCCCGGTGATGCCACCTGGCCATAAACCGCACCAAACATGCATGCACAGGCGTTTTCACATTTTCTACAGAGCTGGTTTGCTGATATTCTCCTGATTGTGGTCACATTTGATCGATTATGCTGACCAAAAAAATCGAGATGTACACGAAATGTATTTTGGATTTAAACGCCCATTTTCGTAAAAGGCTTCAACAATCTTAGCGCGCTGCTCAATGCTTTACCTCTCCGTGGTTGAATTTGTCACTGATACAAAGAAATGTCAACTTAAGTTGGACAAAAATTTGCCGTTACGGTGTGACTCCCAATTAACATCGTGCATTATAGGTTAAGTTATAATAAGCCGTAAAATTATTCATACATGTGGGATCGGGTGGCAGCGGCCATATTACTAGGAGTGGCAACACTTATTGAACATGCAACTTGTTATGTTTGTAACATACACAGAAAAAATTATTTTTCCAATTCAAACAAAAAATTTGTAGAATCAAACAATTTTTTGTCTGAAATCGGTCCTACAAACAAATTTGCATATTCAAACAATTTATTTGCATTTTGTTTACTGAAAAAAAACACTAATTTTTTCAAACAAATAATTTAACTAAATCAAACAAAAAGTTTACTGAAATTCAAAATTAAAAAAAAAAAAAGTTTTTGCACAAGCAATGACGCGCACACAAGTAAGCACTGTATGAGAAGGTGACGGCAAAGCAGAGCCTCCGACTGGCTTTGAAACACATTTTTTTGTTGGAATAATTTTTGAACGAAGTCTTATTTATACACACAACACAATGTTTTTCTTTATCACTCTCTGTTGCTGTATCCTTTCCTTTGCTAAAGAAGAAATGTAACCAAAAACGGCAGCAGACCGACTCGATATGTTTTTCGTCATCATTCTATTTTTGTATTTGATGTATTTAACCAAACAGTTTTAAAAAATTGAATACGGGATTTTGTTTCTTATAATGTCGTGTATGCTATTGTTTTTCTTATAGTTGCACTTTTTTAAAGCGTCCAAAAATAGACTGTGTGTGTTTTTTGTTGTTGTTCTTATATTTCACATAAAGAAGTGTTGCTTACGATCAAATAAAAAAATGCAAAAAGACGACAACATTAAAGAGCGTTAAATATTTCATACAAAATTATGAAAACTTGACCACCAATAACGCGTTTATTTTATTTTTGAAGAGTTGTCCACATTTTTGTTGGTTAAATAAAAATCAAACAAAAATATTGATTGAATCAGTAAAAATATTTTTAGAAATTAAAAAAATTTTCAAACAAGCGGTTGTTTGAAAATAATTCGGCAATAATTTTTTCTGTGTATAATAAATAACAAAATCTGTTGGTTTTTTAATTACTAATTCTTTATTTGCTGCTGTCCACTTCAAATGCAAGAAAACGAGTGAGTTCTAAATATGAATACATACTACACATTGTATTGTTGGAGTTTATCTTATTATCATACACAGAAAAAATTATTTTTCCAATTCAAACAAAAAATTTGTAGAATCAAACAATTTTTTGTCTGAAATCGGTCCTACAAACAAATTTGCATATTCAAACAATTTATTTGCATTTTGTTTATTGAAAAAAAACACTAATTTTTTCAAACAAATAATTTAACTGAATCAAACAAAAAGTTTACTGAAATTCAAAATCAAAAAAAAAAAAAAGTTTTTGCACAAGCAATGACGCGCACACAAGTAAGCACTGTATGAGAAGGTGACGGCAAAGCAGAGCCGCCGACTGGCTTTGAAACACATTTTTTTGTTGGAATAATTTTTGAACGAAGTCTTATTTATACACATAACACAATGTTTTTCTTTATCACTCTCTGTTGCTGTATCCTTTCCTTTGCTAAAGAAGAAATGTAACCAAAAACGGCAGCAGACCGACTCGATATGTTTTTCGTCATCATTCTATTTTTGTATTTGATGTATTTAACCAAACAGTTTTAAAAAATTGAATACGGGATTTTGTTTCTTATAATGTCGTGTCTGCTATTGTTTTTCTTATAGTTGCACTTTTTTAAAGCGTCCAAAAATAGACTGTGTGTGTTTTTTGTTGTTGTTCTTATATTTCACATAAAGAAGTGTTGCTTACGATCAAATAAAAAAATGCAAAAAGACGACAACATTAAAGAGCGTTAAATATTTCATACAAAATTATGAAAACTTGACACCAATAACGCGTTTATTTTATTTTTGAAGAGTTGTCCACATTTTTGTTGGTTAAATAAAAATCAAACAAAAATATTGATTGAATCAGTAAAAATATTTATAGAAATTAAAAAAATTTTCAAACAAGCGGTTGTTTGAAAATAATTCGGCAATAATTTTTTCTGTGTACGATTATGAGTACTTTTTAATAACGGTGCTATTATAAACTACAATACAGTGAATGACAAAAGTACGTATACTAATTTTTATTATACAACCTTACACAACTCTACATGAATTCGACTCTGTATTGACAGGTGGCGAGATGTTTGATGGTGGCGAACTGGTAATGTGAGGGATATGTGGCGAGTTGCGACTGAGACGAGAAGTAGTTTGTAGCACATAGGACAGAGTTTAATTGGACATCGAACTGAATACAACTTAAGCTAATCTCTAATTTTGTATTTTTGAATCAACATTTTATTTCTTTATAATTCAATAAAAATAAAGGAGTTTTATTTATAAAACCTACATACATAAGAAAATTCGATAATATAATATAAAAACTATAACTATACGTAAATATATTTGTCACTAGCATAAATTTTCGTTTCGAAAATTATGATAATTTAATTTTCAATATTGGTGAAACACGTGAATGTAGTTTTTTAATACCTTATTTTGACTTATATCTCACAAACTAAAAAATATGTCGCAAAAAGTGGCATATACCACAAAAATGAAAAAAAGTTTCGGACGGGACAATAGCTATAACTTAAAATTTTGTTTCCATGACTTTGTTTATTTTTACATAAATCGCTAAAGAACTTCAAACACATTATCTGACAAAAATATTGGACGACTTTTTTCACGTACATTTTTGTGTATGTAAATTTGAACCTTAAGAATCGATTTCCCAAAAAAAAAAAAATTTTGTTCTCCCACCATGTCTGTCATGTAGTGTGGAGTTTCTTGGTACTTCTTTTATACGCACAGTCTCTCATATGACTAAGCTTTTTAAACGCTTCACCATAGTTGGAAAAGATATATATCGTCACCTAAAACTCAAAATACCCTTTCTAACATTTTTAAAATTTTACAGGAGAAAAAAACCTTGATGATAAATTGATAAATTGCCTTAAACTGTTTTTAATTAATTTTTCTTGTAAAATCTACCAGTTGTTTTCACAATTAACAATTATGCAAACTGCTAGTTAGATCTTTTAGTCTGAATTTACACGTTTCATCTCTTGATGCTCAACTTCTTTTCAATTCCCTTTTAAAGATGCCAATATAATCACACGCAGCAACGGGTTTCAACTTTTTACGGTTCAAAACAACAATAATTTTAATAACAGCAAATCAAAGAGAAAAAGATAAGAAAAAATTACACGCAGCCATCGTTGTGCATATACCAACGAATAAAAACACAAAGCGTACTGACCGAGTACAGGCATCTCCGTACTAACCCCCTTTCTTCTTTCTTCCCTCACCTAAAAACATAGAAGTTGAGCATCAAAAGATGAAACGTGTGAAAGCAGACTTAGCGTTTATAATATAATCTTTTGTAGATAGGCCGTTTGTTTTTGTCAATAAAATCTCTAATGTTGGCCGAAAGATCCCAAAATTTTTGTGGACATTTGTGTTGATGGACTGATACATCAGATTGAATGAAAAAGTCGATTTTTATTTATTGTTTGTTAGGGCCTTTTTTGTTTAAGGTAACGATTTTAGTTTGTCATTCCATTTGGAATTTCTACAATATTAATGTTAGACCCTATAAAGTGTATATTAGGGGTATAACTTATTCTCATTTTTTGCAAATATCAAAATGGCCCCAGCATAGTCGAATAGTCCATTGAAAACTATTAAAAAATTATATTAATTTTTTGCGGTTTTCAAAAAAGGTCACCCACAAAACGCGGTAAAATTGGAAAACTATTTTTTTTTTATTTGTACCTACACATTTATTTAAAAACTTTAGCAAAACAACACGCACATTAAATTTGAAGTTCATGTCCTTTAATAATTAAGAAACTTTTTTTTCAGTTATTAATGAAATATTTAAAATTTTTTTTTTAAATTTTTTCTTAAGGGATTTTAGAAAATCGCTTTTGTGGGTGAGGTTTTTATTTTCAAACGACCCAAACAAATTGTTTTCTTAAATAACACAACATTCGCTATCGCGTAGTGCTAGGACCAAAATTTGGTTATACCCCTAGTGTATATATTATGGATTCTTATTATTAGAGAAGTTGATTAAAAGATATCCGTCTGTCTATCTGCCGGAGTGTCTGTTGAAATTAGTTTTCCGAAGATGCCATATATGATGGGGTCTATGTTATTCTATATTTATGTCATGTATATTCCGCATTTAGTTGCTATTGAAATTTAGCCATATCGGACCATAAATGGCTAAGATATCAGCAAAAAACCACGACTGCCTCTAATTTATTTCATGAAATCCCATGTTGTTATTGCTTTTTAAAGTCATCACCGAAAGTGACAAGGATATAAGTTGTTTTTTTTTAATATATGTATTATTTAGGCTGTTTTACTCATAGCATATACGGCGCAGTTGATTTTACGATGTCCGTCTGCCCGTGGGCGTGCCACTTTCCATACAAAGATGTTGTAGATTTCTGTATATTTGAAAAACAGCAAGAGCCAAAGTTTCCGAACAAGGTACAAGCATCTTGGTTATCAATGGACAACATCCGACAAAATGTGGGCGGGAGTGGATAAGTGGGCGTGGCACGAAAAAGATAATTTTTTACCCAAAGAAGGGTAGGAGAAAAATTGTCCAAATTTGAACACTGCAGGTCATCAAATACACAAGCTCTCTAAAAATATGGGCAGGAATGGAAAAGTGAGAATGACATCTCCTGTAAAAAGACATAGAGTTCCGTATATCTATAGAACGATAAGAGCCATAGTTTCCAAATTAGGAACAAGCATCTTGCATATTAATACACAACATCCGACAAAATGTGGTCGATATTGAAGAAGCGAGCGGTATTTATGTAACTTTCTTTTTTTATTGCACCATGGTGAGGGGTACATAAGATTCGACATAGCCGAATAAAGTACTCTTAATTGTTTTGAACCGTTTTGCTTTTTTGAAACCGCTAGAAAACCAAATTCCATCGGTGTGCGCCATTTTATAGGCAATCCTTAGCTCTTTTCGCGTGGACCTTATGCTGGCAACAACAAGACATTTGGATCGATGGCAAATACCGTCAACCATGAATTTCAAGTCTACAAAATTTGAAGCCGATTATTTGCTTTAAGGAGAAAAGATTTAATGGCGATTTTTTTGGAAATATTGAAGCTATTTTATAAATTTTTCGATCAATTAAACAACAAAATAAAATCGTTTGGTCATAAAAAACAATAACATTTGAACAAGCAACTTTTTTAATCTGTCATCATTTTAATTTGACAAAATATTAAAAAAAAAATTTTTTTTATTAAATTTTTTATTTTTTTATTTTGAGGGTGCTGTCAATCCCTTTCACCCTTCTTAACCCTTTCAATTAATCATAATTCATAAAAATTTTTGAAAAAACATCCTTGACTCATAAAAAAAACTGCCTAAAAAATAAAATAATTAAAAGCATTTGATTTAAGAAATATTATTGTAATTCGTATTTTATCAACAAAATTTTTTATTCTTTACTATTAATATTTATATTATAAAACCAAATGTTTGTCATCATCCACTTGTTTATTAACAACAACAGAAAAAAATAACGGAATTTTGATTTATTTTTTTTATTACAACAATTTGTTTCTTGTTTTGTTTTTCTTTTTTTCATTCTTAAAACATGAAAAAACCATCCAGTTAACAAAATAATATTATTTATTTAAAAGTCTATTTTAAATTTAGGCCATTTTTTTTTTTTTTTTTTTTTTTTTTTGTATGAAAGAAGTAAAAAAATAGATCACCAAGAAATTATTCTTATAGACGCAGTCGTATGTCTGCCAAGAAATCATGTAGACTGACGTATTTGGGTCTGTCAGTAGGTCTTATCGTGTAATTTATGGGACAAATGGCCAGACTATTTGTTTTACTTTTTAAATTTATAATTTTATTTTGCTAAACTAAGGGAAATTTATGTAAATTAAATCAATTCTTATGTTACTAAATGAAAAATGTTAACAGCTGAATGTCAGAGAAAACAGAATGAGAAACACAGGCGAGAAAACTGTGGATACATAAAAACTGTATGAATACAAAAAAAGTCTGCGCAACATAAACACTAGGAATGTGGGCCAACCGGAGGACCGGGAAAGATGAACCATAGCTTATTTTAAAGAGAACTATCCCAGCTAAGTCGTAGGTAAGTTTATTTTAATAAGATCGGTCAATTTGTTGATTTTTTAAAGCATTTTAGGTAGAATTTCGAATGCACTTTTTGGTTGTATGGTGTTTCGGTGGTCTTTTTACCATTGTGGACCAACCGGAGCAAAAACTTTAATTCGAATTGGTGAATAGAATTGGGGTTTTTGGAGATTGGCTACCTTACTTGAACATGTTCTGCTATTCTCCAGCTTGGGAGCAACGGTATAAATTATTGGCTTCCAACGGACTCTGTTAGGGGCTATTCTTATCGCCTCGTTCCATGTTAACCATGCAGCAGTAAGTGCGGCGAGAGCCTTTGAGTTTGTACTGAAATGTCACCTTTGATATCACGTTGCTAGATTTGAGTGAAAGTCCAATCGATTCAAACTTCCCTCTGAGAATGTCGTGTTGAATTGGATATTGGTTGGTTGTGCGAATCCGACTACTTTACTCAATCCAAGTAATCTATTATAAGATCAGTAGTACAAATTGATTGCTATACATAATTCTATAATTTAAAATTTTCAACTTATAGTAATTTTGAATAATAAAAGAGAATAGCAAGTCTTTGTTTAAGTATATTTCGTTATTATTAAATACATTGTAATCTCCCTTAACGGACAAATCATTTCATCGGACACTGTTACCTGGTCTCCACAGCGTTCTAAAGGAAAGCATTGAAGTTTTTGAAGAGAACATTCCCCTTGTACGAACAAATTTCAATAGTCTTTTTTGGCTTCGGTCATAAGAGATTCCACTGTACATAAATATGTTTATATGTATGTATGCATATGTTAATTTTTTTATTGAAAAACCATTTCTGTTCTTTTTATTAATTATTTTTGGGAGTGGTTTGCACTTATTTCCAAGAAATAGATTTAATTCAAATCAAATAAATCTTTAAATCTTACAAATTAACATTGAAATATTTTAATGGATTAAAAAAACCAAAAACAAACCTTATTAAAATTATTAAATGAAAAAAAGGCCAGCTGTCAGGCTGACAGCAACAATGTGTCTCTGAGAAAAGGTGCAGTAAGTATATGAGAACAAAATAAAGAAAGAAAATGCAAATAAAAGATACCAAAAATTCCAGCAACCAACCATGAACACAATGGCTGAAGAATGACCTTGAGGTCACGTTTGTCACATTTGTGTGAGAACATTTTTAAAGGTCTCACATTAAGAATTTAATTTTGCTAATAATGCTAATAATAATTTTAAGAACTGCCAAATTAAATGTTTGTTTTTTTTTTATAAAAATTTTATTTAAAATTGACAGGTGTCAGAATATAAATATAAAAAGGTCTAGATTTTCTTTTTAATTTTGACAATATTCCCTGAGCTTCGGACTTTAATATCTACTTAGGATCATAGCTTTACACATAACCACATTTTTTAAGACAAGCTAAACATAAAATAATATTAAGCACAAAAAAGAATTTTCAGGGTACCAAAAAATCTGTATTTTAAAAATTTTATTTAGAAGTCATATTTAAGCCTTAAACAATTCCTACCAGTATTCTACTAAGTTTATTTGAGGTAAAAGTGGAAAAGTTCATAAATAAAAACAAATAAGTTTTATACACACAGAAAAAAATACCAATGTTAATTTAACATGGCGAAATGTTGATTGAGAATCAAAGTGAATTTCTGCAAAAGTATGCCCTTTATTTAAATTTGTCATTATTTCATATTAATTTTAAATGAAAAATATTAAAATAACCTTAAATCACGTTTATTTAACATTACTCATTGTTAAAATAACATTGTACAATATTGAATCCACAAAAACCTGTTTTTATGTATCGGCTCTATTTAAAATTATTTTGGTTTCATGTTTATTTTAAATGAAAAATGTTAATATAAAATTGTTCAATATTGAAACAATAAAAACCCGTTTTACTTCTTTTGTATAGAAAAAACAACACCATTTTTTATTTTCATGTTTAAAATATGTTATAAAAAGAATACAATTCCCGTATTCTTTTAGTTTCAAGTTTTCAAAGTAGAATGATGACGAAAACCATATCGGGCCATTCTGTTGATGCATCTGTTAACAAAGGGGAATAAAAATAAGTGGAACATGTGTTACAGCTGTAAGTGTTTTGAATTATTCTTAAATAAATGCATATGTTATCTCTGAAGCTTCTTCTGACTGTTTTATCACACTTAAACCAATTTGATTCTACATGAAATTCACGTTGTTTCAATTCATTGCTATTTCAATATAAATGACATTTTGCTCTAACTTTATTGCAATGTTAAATTAACATGAATTACAGTTATTTTTAAAGAAAAAAATGTTGTTCGCAAGTTATTGTAAAATCATGTTAAATGAACATGAAGTAACAATGAAGCAAAATCACCACTGAAAACGGTTAAATCAGCCTTGTTTTTTCTGTGTGTAGGTAAAAATAAGATACAGTCGTAATCATGCCATATACTTTACCACAAACTTGTGTAATGTGATTCGACCAAGTTAAAGTTCTGTTAAATATTACTACTTAGTTTCTTGCTGAATCTACAATATCGATTCTAGAATCACCAGGAAATACATTTATCTCAAAATCTTTTAGAAAGGCTCTTTTACATATCAATATGCATTTTGATTTATTAGGATTAAGTCGCAGCTCTTTAGCCGCTGCCTATATAAATATCTTCCCAAAATCACGATTTAATTCCTATATTTTTATATTAGCCAACTCTTTGGGACTTCTAAGATACAGTTGAACGTTATCAGATTATATTTTTATTTTAGGAAGATCGTTCGTATATAACGAGTATAGCAGGGGTCGAAGAATGCATCCCTGTGCGACTCCTCTAGTTACTTGTAAAGGACGCGATATAGATTCGCCATTTGCAACTAATTGGCATCTACTTGAAATGTATGACAACATCAATTTCACAGCAAACGTGGAAATTTTAATTATCTTATCAATTTCTTGCACAAGATCGAATGGTGCACTGTATTAAAAGGCTTTGATTGTTCTAATAATACCAATAATTTTCACAGCTAAGTTACGGTGAACTTCCTCTAGCACATCGGTAAGAGCTGAAGTACAGCTACGTTGAGTTCTGAATCCAGATTGACGATCGGATAAAAGGCTTGCCATTAACACGGTTATAGATTTGTTAATGTAACAACTTTGGAAAAATAGGGGAGAATCACAATCGGACGATATTCATTTCCTGCTTTTGCTACCGGAACAATTTTAGAATGTGTAAACAAAATAAACTGCTGATCAATGAAATACAATTTGGTTTTAAAATGTAAGCATTCAACTCAATATCGACTCAATATCAATATAATTCACTTCCTTGTTTTAACTATTAATAGGAATAAGAATAAATCCTTATGTACGGCAGCTTGCTTCATTGACTTTGAAAAAGCTTTTGATAGAATATGGTTTCCAGGGTTAATATACAAACAAGTGAAAAAATTGATATTATTATATTATTTTTCATTCCAATGACTGAAACAGGAAAATCAATGCCATAAAAATGTGAGACAATACTCTCTCGTCCTCCAGTATCGAATTGTGAGTATAATAATTGAGCTGAGCCGAAACATTTTAGCATAAAATCGGGTTCAAATATATGTTCTCCAAATAAAATAGTGGTTAAATATTTAGGAGGACGAGATTTTTTACATAAATTCAAAGTTCTATGTCTGGGGCTTCGCTTAGTAATAACAAAAAGCAATTCCTCGGCTTAAAATCTCCAAGCGACTCACGACTTCCATTATTTGACCAAGTGTTTCCTGGATATGTATTTTAAGCAACCGCTTGAATATAGAAAATATGAGAAGGCGAAGATTATTGACTAACCTAAATGACATTCTAACACCAATGCGTCTCAGGAAGTAGGTGACAACTGATGACAACTAGTCACTGAAGCTCAACTGTATAATGCCGTCTGACCAGGGCTCAAAAATCGCTATAAATAGTACTAACTGCGACTCCGCCTCCAACCGCTAAATTGTTTTAAGTCCAACTCCGACTCCTACTCTAACTTTGATGATAAATGTGTATGAGACTGGTTTTTATTTGAATTTTTTTTTTTTTTTTAATGCAGTACCTTTTAAATAGTTAAGTATAACAAGAAAATGATTATGTAAACATTTTAACATTGTTTTAATTCTAACACGTGCCGCATTGAACTTTAATATAGTTATTTACATATGTGAAGTCGACTCGTCCTTATTTTATGACTTCAAAATTTTTAAAGCAGACCATCTTG
Organism: Pollenia griseotomentosa; assembly: GCA_963931875.1. Taxonomy (NCBI): domain Eukaryota; kingdom Metazoa; phylum Arthropoda; class Insecta; order Diptera; family Polleniidae; genus Pollenia; species Pollenia griseotomentosa. The sequence goes on from OZ007560.1 coordinate 189,440,013, forward strand.
ATTTTTTTGGAAATTACTAGAAATTTTTTTAAATTTCTTATGCCGAACAATTTTTGAGTTGGAGTCGCAAGTTTTTGTGGGTACTTCGACCCTGACTCCGACTCCGGTACAAAATCACCGGCTACACTGCCTTGCGTGTTACGGCTCATCGGCCTAGAGGTGTGTTGGCAGCCGCCACACCAGGATATGAGGCTTTAATCCAATCAGCAAAGACTTTGAGTGTTTAAAATTTTTATTCGCTTTAGGGTTTTATTCGTATAATATTTTTAGCGTTTCTTAAATCGTAGGAAAAGGTTTCCTGATGATCTGGCCTAAGCAGCCAGTGAAATGCGCATAGAAGCTAGCTTTCCCTCAACAATAAATTTCAGTGTATTTATCAAATATAAAAAATTGGGAATTAGCACGTCATACAGAAATCTTATTAATAGTAAATTTTGTATTCCCAAAAAATAACTTTTGTAAAATTTGTGATGCTTTATGGATGTGCCACATGGAGCTTCACAAAACTTGCACTCAAAAAGATACAAACATTTATGAATCGATGTTGGAGAAAGATCCTTTATATACATTGGATGAATTGGATCTCAAATTAAGTGCTAAGGCAAAGTGCAAATTGCTGCCCAGTCGAGTTAGATACGCTGCACCAAAAAATAATATGAACCAACACGTACAACCTGGTATCAAGTTATATCACTATCGGAAGGCAAAAAGAAATGGAGAGAATTTAAAAACTAAAACTTCAAATCCCTGTAGTCAAAGTTGCAAAAATTTATTCGATAAGATTCAACATCCATAAGTATTCGTTCACACAATAAAAGTTTTCTCTCAAATAGTCTGATTTTGTGGGTGGGAGGGGAGGAAGAAAAGCATGTCCTCTTCCCCTCTCTTTATTGTGAAATTTTGTTTTGTTTGGGGGAAAAAGGCATGACTTTGAATATTGTAGTTAAAATGTGTCAAAAGAGATGCCTGATACACGAAGCAAAAAGTTATTAAGAAAATTAAGCTATACTCCTTTATAATATTTTGAACCCCACTAAACAAAATTAAAGCAATTGAAATTTTTTCTTAACGATTATTTGAAAAACCGATAAAACAGTATTATAACTTAAGATCTAAATTACAATAAAGCCCTTCTTTTTTGTATATTTTATTCATTATTAAATATTTACCATTGATAAAATGTTGTAAATATCTGTCAGCAAATACATACAAGCAAACATACACACTCGCTCGCGCCAATTGGCGTCAAAACATCAAAATAATCGAAATTTATACGAACCAAAAATGTAAACATTTTTTTTGGGAAATTAAAAAGGGCCTTTCTTATTAAATAAAAAAACACACTTATAAAGACAGCTCTTTGTTTTATGATTATGCTTTTGTTGTTATTTTTTCTTACAGTTTATAAATATTAAAATATTTTAATCATTTAAATAATAATATTTAATAAAGCATTAATAATTGATGTTGGCATTAAAAGGCTGTTTTAATTTATTTTCTCAAGTTCTTGATGAATTTTGACTGATGAAAATATCAATTTTGACAGCAGCATTTCAGTTTGTTTTTTAGATCTTTTTTTTCGTTCGTTCGTTTGTTTATTTATTTGTTTTCTGAAGTGATTAAAAAGCCTTCATCTGCGCAAATTAGTTTGATCGTTTCCGGCAGTTACATTGGACCAACCAGCAACAACATGTTGTAAGTTGTATGTTCGATGTAAATGAGCTAAGAGAGATACAACATACAGACATACATTTTCTTATGTGGTTGGTGTGAATAAAGATTTGTATCTACAAGACACAATGGCTCTGGGGCCAGATAACGGTATTCAATATCGATCGCAATTGGACTACAATTTAAATGGAAATTTCTAACGTTAGCGAATACCGTACTTTGGCCCCTCCCTGTTCCTTTGATTATTTATATAAAAAGTTCCTTTTTTTGTTTAAACAAAGTCCTTTCTACTCTACATGACTGTTAAAGCGCAGTTAACAACTACGGTAATCTTTTAAATATAAAGTACTTTATAAAGCAAAAAGTTTGTTTAATGGCAAAAGAAAAATTTCTGTTGAATAAAAGTTAACATTTGGAATCAAAAGTAAAAGTTTTGGATCATTTTTTTTTTTTAATAAAAAGTATCTTTTAAAGTAGGTAAAGTTTTTTTTTAATAAGAAGTACGCTTAATTAAAACTTGATCTTATAAAAAGTACTTTATTCAATAAAAATTTAAACCATAAATAAACAGTTACATTTTTAATAAGACAATTTTTTTAATACAAAATACTTTTAAAAAAAAAAAAATAGTAAAGCTGGTCCTTGATTTGCTTGATTCTTTCCAAGAAAAAAACCTCTTGTCGGTATCAAAAATATTGGACGACTTTTTTCACGTACATTTTTGTGTATGTAAATTTGAACCTTAAGAATCGATTTCCCAAAAAAAAAAAAATTTTGTTCTCCCACCATGTCTGTCATGTAGTGTGGAGTTTCTTGGTACTTCTTTTATACGCACAGTCTCTCATATGACTAAGCTTTTTAAACGCTTCACCATAGTTGGAAAAGATATATATCGTCACCTAAAACTCAAAATACCCTTTCTAACATTTTTAAAATTTTACAGGAGAAAAAAACCTTGATGATAAATTGATAAATTGCCTTAAACTGTTTTTAATTAATTTTTCTTGTAAAATCTACCAGTTGTTTTCACAATTAACAATTATGCAAACTGCTAGTTAGATCTTTTAGTCTGAATTTACACGTTTCATCTCTTGATGCTCAACTTCTTTTCAATTCCCTTTTAAAGATGCCAATATAATCACACGCAGCAACGGGTTTCAACTTTTTACGGTTCAAAACAACAATAATTTTAATAACAGCAAATCAAAGAGAAAAAGATAAGAAAAAATTACACGCAGCCATCGTTGTGCATATACCAACGAATAAAAACACAAAGCGTACTGACCGAGTACAGGCATCTCCGTACTAACCCCCTTTCTTCTTTCTTCCCTCACCTAAAAACATAGAAGTTGAGCATCAAAAGATGAAACGTGTGAAAGCAGACTTAGCGTTTATAATATAATCTTTTGTAGATAGGCCGTTTGTTTTTGTCAATAAAATCTCTAATGTTGGCCGAAAGATCCCAAAATTTTTGTGGACATTTGTGTTGATGGACTGATACATCAGATTGAATGAAAAAGTCGATTTTTATTTATTGTTTGTTAGGGCCTTTTTTGTTTAAGGTAACGATTTTAGTTTGTCATTCCATTTGGAATTTCTACAATATTAATGTTAGACCCTATAAAGTGTATATTAGGGGTATAACTTATTCTCATTTTTTGCAAATATCAAAATGGCCCCAGCATAGTCGAATAGTCCATTGAAAACTATTAAAAAATTATATTAATTTTTTGCGGTTTTCAAAAAAGGTCACCCACAAAACGCGGTAAAATTGGAAAACTATTTTTTTTTTATTTGTACCTACACATTTATTTAAAAACTTTAGCAAAACAACACGCACATTAAATTTGAAGTTCATGTCCTTTAATAATTAAGAAACTTTTTTTTCAGTTATTAATGAAATATTTAAAATTTTTTTTTTAAATTTTTTCTTAAGGGATTTTAGAAAATCGCTTTTGTGGGTGAGGTTTTTATTTTCAAACGACCCAAACAAATTGTTTTCTTAAATAACACAACATTCGCTATCGCGTAGTGCTAGGACCAAAATTTGGTTATACCCCTAGTGTATATATTATGGATTCTTATTATTAGAGAAGTTGATTAAAAGATATCCGTCTGTCTATCTGCCGGAGTGTCTGTTGAAATTAGTTTTCCGAAGATGCCATATATGATGGGGTCTATGTTATTCTATATTTATGTCATGTATATTCCGCATTTAGTTGCTATTGAAATTTAGCCATATCGGACCATAAATGGCTAAGATATCAGCAAAAAACCACGACTGCCTCTAATTTATTTCATGAAATCCCATGTTGTTATTGCTTTTTAAAGTCATCACCGAAAGTGACAAGGATATAAGTTGTTTTTTTTTAATATATGTATTATTTAGGCTGTTTTACTCATAGCATATACGGCGCAGTTGATTTTACGATGTCCGTCTGCCCGTGGGCGTGCCACTTTCCATACAAAGATGTTGTAGATTTCTGTATATTTGAAAAACAGCAAGAGCCAAAGTTTCCGAACAAGGTACAAGCATCTTGGTTATCAATGGACAACATCCGACAAAATGTGGGCGGGAGTGGATAAGTGGGCGTGGCACGAAAAAGATAATTTTTTACCCAAAGAAGGGTAGGAGAAAAATTGTCCAAATTTGAACACTGCAGGTCATCAAATACACAAGCTCTCTAAAAATATGGGCAGGAATGGAAAAGTGAGAATGACATCTCCTGTAAAAAGACATAGAGTTCCGTATATCTATAGAACGATAAGAGCCATAGTTTCCAAATTAGGAACAAGCATCTTGCATATTAATACACAACATCCGACAAAATGTGGTCGATATTGAAGAAGCGAGCGGTATTTATGTAACTTTCTTTTTTTATTGCACCATGGTGAGGGGTACATAAGATTCGACATAGCCGAATAAAGTACTCTTAATTGTTTTGAACCGTTTTGCTTTTTTGAAACCGCTAGAAAACCAAATTCCATCGGTGTGCGCCATTTTATAGGCAATCCTTAGCTCTTTTCGCGTGGACCTTATGCTGGCAACAACAAGACATTTGGATCGATGGCAAATACCGTCAACCATGAATTTCAAGTCTACAAAATTTGAAGCCGATTATTTGCTTTAAGGAGAAAAGATTTAATGGCGATTTTTTTGGAAATATTGAAGCTATTTTATAAATTTTTCGATCAATTAAACAACAAAATAAAATCGTTTGGTCATAAAAAACAATAACATTTGAACAAGCAACTTTTTTAATCTGTCATCATTTTAATTTGACAAAATATTAAAAAAAAAATTTTTTTTATTAAATTTTTTATTTTTTTATTTTGAGGGTGCTGTCAATCCCTTTCACCCTTCTTAACCCTTTCAATTAATCATAATTCATAAAAATTTTTGAAAAAACATCCTTGACTCATAAAAAAAACTGCCTAAAAAATAAAATAATTAAAAGCATTTGATTTAAGAAATATTATTGTAATTCGTATTTTATCAACAAAATTTTTTATTCTTTACTATTAATATTTATATTATAAAACCAAATGTTTGTCATCATCCACTTGTTTATTAACAACAACAGAAAAAAATAACGGAATTTTGATTTATTTTTTTTATTACAACAATTTGTTTCTTGTTTTGTTTTTCTTTTTTTCATTCTTAAAACATGAAAAAACCATCCAGTTAACAAAATAATATTATTTATTTAAAAGTCTATTTTAAATTTAGGCCATTTTTTTTTTTTTTTTTTTTTTTTTTGTATGAAAGAAGTAAAAAAATAGATCACCAAGAAATTATTCTTATAGACGCAGTCGTATGTCTGCCAAGAAATCATGTAGACTGACGTATTTGGGTCTGTCAGTAGGTCTTATCGTGTAATTTATGGGACAAATGGCCAGACTATTTGTTTTACTTTTTAAATTTATAATTTTATTTTGCTAAACTAAGGGAAATTTATGTAAATTAAATCAATTCTTATGTTACTAAATGAAAAATGTTAACAGCTGAATGTCAGAGAAAACAGAATGAGAAACACAGGCGAGAAAACTGTGGATACATAAAAACTGTATGAATACAAAAAAAGTCTGCGCAACATAAACACTAGGAATGTGGGCCAACCGGAGGACCGGGAAAGATGAACCATAGCTTATTTTAAAGAGAACTATCCCAGCTAAGTCGTAGGTAAGTTTATTTTAATAAGATCGGTCAATTTGTTGATTTTTTAAAGCATTTTAGGTAGAATTTCGAATGCACTTTTTGGTTGTATGGTGTTTCGGTGGTCTTTTTACCATTGTGGACCAACCGGAGCAAAAACTTTAATTCGAATTGGTGAATAGAATTGGGGTTTTTGGAGATTGGCTACCTTACTTGAACATGTTCTGCTATTCTCCAGCTTGGGAGCAACGGTATAAATTATTGGCTTCCAACGGACTCTGTTAGGGGCTATTCTTATCGCCTCGTTCCATGTTAACCATGCAGCAGTAAGTGCGGCGAGAGCCTTTGAGTTTGTACTGAAATGTCACCTTTGATATCACGTTGCTAGATTTGAGTGAAAGTCCAATCGATTCAAACTTCCCTCTGAGAATGTCGTGTTGAATTGGATATTGGTTGGTTGTGCGAATCCGACTACTTTACTCAATCCAAGTAATCTATTATAAGATCAGTAGTACAAATTGATTGCTATACATAATTCTATAATTTAAAATTTTCAACTTATAGTAATTTTGAATAATAAAAGAGAATAGCAAGTCTTTGTTTAAGTATATTTCGTTATTATTAAATACATTGTAATCTCCCTTAACGGACAAATCATTTCATCGGACACTGTTACCTGGTCTCCACAGCGTTCTAAAGGAAAGCATTGAAGTTTTTGAAGAGAACATTCCCCTTGTACGAACAAATTTCAATAGTCTTTTTTGGCTTCGGTCATAAGAGATTCCACTGTACATAAATATGTTTATATGTATGTATGCATATGTTAATTTTTTTATTGAAAAACCATTTCTGTTCTTTTTATTAATTATTTTTGGGAGTGGTTTGCACTTATTTCCAAGAAATAGATTTAATTCAAATCAAATAAATCTTTAAATCTTACAAATTAACATTGAAATATTTTAATGGATTAAAAAAACCAAAAACAAACCTTATTAAAATTATTAAATGAAAAAAAGGCCAGCTGTCAGGCTGACAGCAACAATGTGTCTCTGAGAAAAGGTGCAGTAAGTATATGAGAACAAAATAAAGAAAGAAAATGCAAATAAAAGATACCAAAAATTCCAGCAACCAACCATGAACACAATGGCTGAAGAATGACCTTGAGGTCACGTTTGTCACATTTGTGTGAGAACATTTTTAAAGGTCTCACATTAAGAATTTAATTTTGCTAATAATGCTAATAATAATTTTAAGAACTGCCAAATTAAATGTTTGTTTTTTTTTTATAAAAATTTTATTTAAAATTGACAGGTGTCAGAATATAAATATAAAAAGGTCTAGATTTTCTTTTTAATTTTGACAATATTCCCTGAGCTTCGGACTTTAATATCTACTTAGGATCATAGCTTTACACATAACCACATTTTTTAAGACAAGCTAAACATAAAATAATATTAAGCACAAAAAAGAATTTTCAGGGTACCAAAAAATCTGTATTTTAAAAATTTTATTTAGAAGTCATATTTAAGCCTTAAACAATTCCTACCAGTATTCTACTAAGTTTATTTGAGGTAAAAGTGGAAAAGTTCATAAATAAAAACAAATAAGTTTTATACACACAGAAAAAAATACCAATGTTAATTTAACATGGCGAAATGTTGATTGAGAATCAAAGTGAATTTCTGCAAAAGTATGCCCTTTATTTAAATTTGTCATTATTTCATATTAATTTTAAATGAAAAATATTAAAATAACCTTAAATCACGTTTATTTAACATTACTCATTGTTAAAATAACATTGTACAATATTGAATCCACAAAAACCTGTTTTTATGTATCGGCTCTATTTAAAATTATTTTGGTTTCATGTTTATTTTAAATGAAAAATGTTAATATAAAATTGTTCAATATTGAAACAATAAAAACCCGTTTTACTTCTTTTGTATAGAAAAAACAACACCATTTTTTATTTTCATGTTTAAAATATGTTATAAAAAGAATACAATTCCCGTATTCTTTTAGTTTCAAGTTTTCAAAGTAGAATGATGACGAAAACCATATCGGGCCATTCTGTTGATGCATCTGTTAACAAAGGGGAATAAAAATAAGTGGAACATGTGTTACAGCTGTAAGTGTTTTGAATTATTCTTAAATAAATGCATATGTTATCTCTGAAGCTTCTTCTGACTGTTTTATCACACTTAAACCAATTTGATTCTACATGAAATTCACGTTGTTTCAATTCATTGCTATTTCAATATAAATGACATTTTGCTCTAACTTTATTGCAATGTTAAATTAACATGAATTACAGTTATTTTTAAAGAAAAAAATGTTGTTCGCAAGTTATTGTAAAATCATGTTAAATGAACATGAAGTAACAATGAAGCAAAATCACCACTGAAAACGGTTAAATCAGCCTTGTTTTTTCTGTGTGTAGGTAAAAATAAGATACAGTCGTAATCATGCCATATACTTTACCACAAACTTGTGTAATGTGATTCGACCAAGTTAAAGTTCTGTTAAATATTACTACTTAGTTTCTTGCTGAATCTACAATATCGATTCTAGAATCACCAGGAAATACATTTATCTCAAAATCTTTTAGAAAGGCTCTTTTACATATCAATATGCATTTTGATTTATTAGGATTAAGTCGCAGCTCTTTAGCCGCTGCCTATATAAATATCTTCCCAAAATCACGATTTAATTCCTATATTTTTATATTAGCCAACTCTTTGGGACTTCTAAGATACAGTTGAACGTTATCAGATTATATTTTTATTTTAGGAAGATCGTTCGTATATAACGAGTATAGCAGGGGTCGAAGAATGCATCCCTGTGCGACTCCTCTAGTTACTTGTAAAGGACGCGATATAGATTCGCCATTTGCAACTAATTGGCATCTACTTGAAATGTATGACAACATCAATTTCACAGCAAACGTGGAAATTTTAATTATCTTATCAATTTCTTGCACAAGATCGAATGGTGCACTGTATTAAAAGGCTTTGATTGTTCTAATAATACCAATAATTTTCACAGCTAAGTTACGGTGAACTTCCTCTAGCACATCGGTAAGAGCTGAAGTACAGCTACGTTGAGTTCTGAATCCAGATTGACGATCGGATAAAAGGCTTGCCATTAACACGGTTATAGATTTGTTAATGTAACAACTTTGGAAAAATAGGGGAGAATCACAATCGGACGATATTCATTTCCTGCTTTTGCTACCGGAACAATTTTAGAATGTGTAAACAAAATAAACTGCTGATCAATGAAATACAATTTGGTTTTAAAATGTAAGCATTCAACTCAATATCGACTCAATATCAATATAATTCACTTCCTTGTTTTAACTATTAATAGGAATAAGAATAAATCCTTATGTACGGCAGCTTGCTTCATTGACTTTGAAAAAGCTTTTGATAGAATATGGTTTCCAGGGTTAATATACAAACAAGTGAAAAAATTGATATTATTATATTATTTTTCATTCCAATGACTGAAACAGGAAAATCAATGCCATAAAAATGTGAGACAATACTCTCTCGTCCTCCAGTATCGAATTGTGAGTATAATAATTGAGCTGAGCCGAAACATTTTAGCATAAAATCGGGTTCAAATATATGTTCTCCAAATAAAATAGTGGTTAAATATTTAGGAGGACGAGATTTTTTACATAAATTCAAAGTTCTATGTCTGGGGCTTCGCTTAGTAATAACAAAAAGCAATTCCTCGGCTTAAAATCTCCAAGCGACTCACGACTTCCATTATTTGACCAAGTGTTTCCTGGATATGTATTTTAAGCAACCGCTTGAATATAGAAAATATGAGAAGGCGAAGATTATTGACTAACCTAAATGACATTCTAACACCAATGCGTCTCAGGAAGTAGGTGACAACTGATGACAACTAGTCACTGAAGCTCAACTGTATAATGCCGTCTGACCAGGGCTCAAAAATCGCTATAAATAGTACTAACTGCGACTCCGCCTCCAACCGCTAAATTGTTTTAAGTCCAACTCCGACTCCTACTCTAACTTTGATGATAAATGTGTATGAGACTGGTTTTTATTTGAATTTTTTTTTTTTTTTTAATGCAGTACCTTTTAAATAGTTAAGTATAACAAGAAAATGATTATGTAAACATTTTAACATTGTTTTAATTCTAACACGTGCCGCATTGAACTTTAATATAGTTATTTACATATGTGAAGTCGACTCGTCCTTATTTTATGACTTCAAAATTTTTAAAGCAGACCATCTTGATTTTTTTGGAAATTACTAGAAATTTTTTTAAATTTCTTATGCCGAACAATTTTTGAGTTGGAGTCGCAAGTTTTTGTGGGTACTTCGACCCTGACTCCGACTCCGGTACAAAATCACCGGCTACACTGCCTTGCGTGTTACGGCTCATCGGCCTAGAGGTGTGTTGGCAGCCGCCACACCAGGATATGAGGCTTTAATCCAATCAGCAAAGACTTTGAGTGTTTAAAATTTTTATTCGCTTTAGGGTTTTATTCGTATAATATTTTTAGCGTTTCTTAAATCGTAGGAAAAGGTTTCCTGATGATCTGGCCTAAGCAGCCAGTGAAATGCGCATAGAAGCTAGCTTTCCCTCAACAATAAATTTCAGTGTATTTATCAAATATAAAAAATTGGGAATTAGCACGTCATACAGAAATCTTATTAATAGTAAATTTTGTATTCCCAAAAAATAACTTTTGTAAAATTTGTGATGCTTTATGGATGTGCCACATGGAGCTTCACAAAACTTGCACTCAAAAAGATACAAACATTTATGAATCGATGTTGGAGAAAGATCCTTTATATACATTGGATGAATTGGATCTCAAATTAAGTGCTAAGGCAAAGTGCAAATTGCTGCCCAGTCGAGTTAGATACGCTGCACCAAAAAATAATATGAACCAACACGTACAACCTGGTATCAAGTTATATCACTATCGGAAGGCAAAAAGAAATGGAGAGAATTTAAAAACTAAAACTTCAAATCCCTGTAGTCAAAGTTGCAAAAATTTATTCGATAAGATTCAACATCCATAAGTATTCGTTCACACAATAAAAGTTTTCTCTCAAATAGTCTGATTTTGTGGGTGGGAGGGGAGGAAGAAAAGCATGTCCTCTTCCCCTCTCTTTATTGTGAAATTTTGTTTTGTTTGGGGGAAAAAGGCATGACTTTGAATATTGTAGTTAAAATGTGTCAAAAGAGATGCCTGATACACGAAGCAAAAAGTTATTAAGAAAATTAAGCTATACTCCTTTATAATATTTTGAACCCCACTAAACAAAATTAAAGCAATTGAAATTTTTTCTTAACGATTATTTGAAAAACCGATAAAACAGTATTATAACTTAAGATCTAAATTACAATAAAGCCCTTCTTTTTTGTATATTTTATTCATTATTAAATATTTACCATTGATAAAATGTTGTAAATATCTGTCAGCAAATACATACAAGCAAACATACACACTCGCTCGCGCCAATTGGCGTCAAAACATCAAAATAATCGAAATTTATACGAACCAAAAATGTAAACATTTTTTTTGGGAAATTAAAAAGGGCCTTTCTTATTAAATAAAAAAACACACTTATAAAGACAGCTCTTTGTTTTATGATTATGCTTTTGTTGTTATTTTTTCTTACAGTTTATAAATATTAAAATATTTTAATCATTTAAATAATAATATTTAATAAAGCATTAATAATTGATGTTGGCATTAAAAGGCTGTTTTAATTTATTTTCTCAAGTTCTTGATGAATTTTGACTGATGAAAATATCAATTTTGACAGCAGCATTTCAGTTTGTTTTTTAGATCTTTTTTTTCGTTCGTTCGTTTGTTTATTTATTTGTTTTCTGAAGTGATTAAAAAGCCTTCATCTGCGCAAATTAGTTTGATCGTTTCCGGCAGTTACATTGGACCAACCAGCAACAACATGTTGTAAGTTGTATGTTCGATGTAAATGAGCTAAGAGAGATACAACATACAGACATACATTTTCTTATGTGGTTGGTGTGAATAAAGATTTGTATCTACAAGACACAATGGCTCTGGGGCCAGATAACGGTATTCAATATCGATCGCAATTGGACTACAATTTAAATGGAAATTTCTAACGTTAGCGAATACCGTACTTTGGCCCCTCCCTGTTCCTTTGATTATTTATATAAAAAGTTCCTTTTTTTGTTTAAACAAAGTCCTTTCTACTCTACATGACTGTTAAAGCGCAGTTAACAACTACGGTAATCTTTTAAATATAAAGTACTTTATAAAGCAAAAAGTTTGTTTAATGGCAAAAGAAAAATTTCTGTTGAATAAAAGTTAACATTTGGAATCAAAAGTAAAAGTTTTGGATCATTTTTTTTTTTTAATAAAAAGTATCTTTTAAAGTAGGTAAAGTTTTTTTTTAATAAGAAGTACGCTTAATTAAAACTTGATCTTATAAAAAGTACTTTATTCAATAAAAATTTAAACCATAAATAAACAGTTACATTTTTAATAAGACAATTTTTTTAATACAAAATACTTTTAAAAAAAAAAAAATAGTAAAGCTGGTCCTTGATTTGCTTGATTCTTTCCAAGAAAAAAACCTCTTGTCGGTATCATTGAAAATTGAAGAAACATTTTTTAAACAAAAAAAAAAAAAAACTTTTTAAAACTAATATACCTTTTTTAACAATGATAACTTTAAAAATAAAAAGTATGTACCACTTTTTTTACTAAAAAATAAAAAAAAAATACTTATTTTAAAAAATATGCTCTACCATTGGTAGAATATTTCAGAAGTAGGCTCTAAATGGGATCTTAAGATATTTCTGTGGTTTTCATGGGTAACCGCGTATGTCCATTTTCTAAAAAAAAGTGGACCAATTTTAATTTTTTTAACGTAATAACCAGGGAACCATAAATGTGCAATTGCATGTTTTTCCGTGTGCGACCAATAAAGGCAAAAACAATATATTTATCCGTTTTAGAGCTTTTTATGAATTTTGGCATCGATTCGTTAGTGCATATTTTACCGTTTGCAGCATTTTTTTTTGCATAATTTAGTTAAAAGAGCCTTTTTGCAGCATTATTTAAGTTTTAAGCGCATATTTTTCCTTTTTGAGGCATATTTTGATACATATTACATTTTTAGATGCCTACAAGAGCTTTTACATTTAATTTTGTAAGACAAAGCAGGTTGTTATTTAAAATAAATGTTATTTTAAACTTTAAAATTTTATACATAAGCAATAATTAAGGAAAAGGAATTATATACGTTTTTGGCGATGTGTGTAATACACAGAAATCTGGACTAATCGTTTAATATACCGATGGACTCAGAAACACTTTTTAAAGTGATCTTACGATGTCCATCCGTCTGTTTGACTGGTTTTCTTTCCATGTTAACCTTGTGCTAAAAGTACTAGTTGCAATAACGACTAAGGACGAAGTCTATGTAAATGGTGAGAATCGGAATATTACTTTACATATTCTGCATAAAAACTTCTTTCCTTCTTCTTCTTTGTGTCCGTAAACTATCTAATTATGCTGGTACTAAGATTAAATTCGCCCCAAAAATATTTAACTGCAAAATTAATTATTTTCGAATCGGTTCATATATGCCCAAAGCTCTTATTTATAAACAGCTTTAACCTCCTTTTTAATTTTAACATTAGTAACATTAGTAAACAATTAAGCGGCCGTCCCTAAAATCCCTTTAAGACAAAAAATCTTAACTGCTGCTGGGCTAAGAATGAAAAATTATCAATAAATTTTAATTAATTTTCATGCTGTAAAATTCCTTCTTCATAAAAATAATTTAATGGAAATTAAATTTGATGAACTTTAGCCTAATTAAAATATCAAAATTTGGATTAAAAACCATAAATAGTTCAACAAAATAAGCACAATACTAATTATTTTTTAAATATAATTTTATTCTTATTCGATCTTTTTTATTTAAATTTATATTAATTTGATTAAGCTTGAGTTATTTTTTATATAAAAATATTAACTTTATTTTAACAAATAAAAAAAATTTTATAAAAATTAATTTTCTAAAATCATTATGGATGAAGTTTTCTGATGATCTGGCCTAAGCAACCAGTGAAATGCGCATAGGAATAGCTTATCCCATCAACAATAAATTTCAAGTGTTTTTATCAAGAATAAAAACTGGGAATTAAGCACGAATAACAAAATCTTTTAAATTAAAATTTTGTATTCCCAAAAATTACTTTTGATAATAAACTGGCAAGTGCACGGCCTAAAAAAACTTACCTGGCAACATGCTTTTGCAAATTGTTTTTTGCATTTTGTTTTTTTTCTTAACCTACTTACAACTATAATTAATGTTGGAAGAATTCCAATCAACTGTAGTGGGGAATGTAAGAAGAGATAAACTCACTATTTATTGTTGATGTTTTTGTTTAAACATTGATATTGTTACAAGTAGAACTGTTGCTTATGATTCTTATACGCTTAACAGTTTTATTTGGTTTAATATCTTTAGTTTTTCTAAAATCTTTATGGATGAAATTTCCTGATGATCTGGCCTAAGCAACCAGTGAAATGCGCATAGGAATAGCTTATCCCATCAACAATAAATTTCAAGTGTTTTTTATCAAGAATAAAAACTGGGAATTAAGCACGAATAACAAAATCATTTAAATTAATTAATAGTTTTATATAAAAAAGACCTCAAGCTTCAACAAATCAATACACATTTATAAAATAAAGTCGAATAAGAAAGAATTTATTAAATAATTTTTGCAAGATGGCGTGAGTTTTTACACTGCACCTTCTTTCTTGATTTTTTTCAAGTTATGAGTCAAACTTAATACGTTTTCCCATGCCTTTAACATAAGCTGAGCAATAAGCAATATTGCACTGTAATTCTGCCGACGTTACTGGCAACTTGCTGAGATATTTATCTCAAGTGAAGACCTGGTGTAAGGAATACTGAAATTTATATGCGTATTGCATTTGTTAAAATATTTATAACGTGACAATGTGACGAATTGTAACGTCATGTAAAACAACACAACAACAGCCACGATTAAAATTTACCAAAATTGTAAAATGTTCTTCATTTATTATTGTTTATAACTAGGGTTCAAATTCTTATGCACTTAAAAATCCGAAATATGCGCTTAAAATATGCCATCAAAAAAAAGCCAAAATATGCACTAGCAACTTAAAATATTTTCATAAAACAATCGTTTTTTAATTTTATTAAAATAAAAATGTTAAAAATTCTGTCTGTTGTTATTGAAATATCTTTTAAAAACTTAAAAGACTAATTTAAAATTTAGTTTGTTTTTGCAAATAAATTTTACATTATCAAAAGAAAAATTTGTATAAAAACATTTGTAAATAGAAAATGAACTCTCACTGTCAACCGAAGCTATAGGAGAAGCTATAGAGGTATGCAGAAAATTAATTTTCAGATCCTACTTTGATTCCAAGTCAGATCAAAAACAGGGTTTAAAAAACTGCAGTCGAAACTAAAAGCTTTCGAACAAAAAAACGAAAGTTTGTGTACAACTTTTCGCTTTTTAAGTTGGTTTGACGGCGGCTGTTTACATTTAATGTAAAAATGTGGGCAGTTTTTTTTGCCAATAACAAATGAAGAAGTGGAATGGCAGTTTTTCTATTTTGACTGCAGTTTTTTAAAGGCTGTTCAAAAATATTAGAAATTTATTAATTTTTTTAAGTCATTAATTTTTTTGCAAAACGTTTTGGTTTTTTTTTTAATTTGTCGCGCTATTCTTCCTTTAATATTGTTAATTTTAGTTTCTGCAATATCAATTTATTTTACTTGAGTATTTAGTGAACTAAATCCCACCTAACTAGTTAATGTTTCACTAATATATCCGTAGTTGGAAAATTCAAATGCTTACTCGATGCCATTTTAAAACAAATAAATTGATTCGGTAAGATAATTGGGCTATTCACAAGGTGTGCTATCAAGTCATATCGTCATAATGTCCTAAATAATATTTTACAATTGTTTAAAAAAAATATTGTTGTGTTTGAAACAAAATAAAAATTTTAATGATGTGTACATTATGAATCTTAATTATAAGCGCTTGCCCACAGCAGTCATATATATTTCTTGTAATTATTTTAAGACATATGACCTTACAATTTTATGACTACCTTGTGAATAGCCCAAATGAGTCGCCCTCGTTCTTAAACTATCGACAAAAAACATGCAATTGCATGTAAATCGCAGCCCTTTTTATAACAATCATTTTAAATAGGTCTTTTTTACTGCAAGCCAAAAAAAAACAGGGAAATTGGCTTGAATTGGTTACAAATTAAACATAAAATTATTCTCTAAAAAATTGTATAACAAGTGGTTATAGAATCGTAATAGAACTCGAAAAAATTATCCTTTGGTAGACCTTTAAAGATTGTAAATATTTCAGAAACACTCACAATTTTGGACGAAACTTCAAAGGCAAAAAAAAGGACTAATCTTATCAAAATTAATTAAATATATAGTGCTGATATATTTAAGAATGTTTACCTAAACAACTTATATTCGATATCATAGCAACAATAACTTATATTTTTAAACAATTCAAATATGTGCAAAATTTCTGGTTTTCTTGTTACGCTATCCCAAAATCCGCTTCTTTTATTTTTTGAAACGCGAACATTTATGACTTTTGTCCAGCTAGATTCGAGATTCGTACCAATGTGCTTCAGCTATTATTAGTGTTGCCAGACCAAACGTTAGTGTGATGTATTTAAAAGGGATTTTCGAAATTTCGGGCATTAATTTTTTTATACTACTTCGATTTACTTCTTTTTTTAATTTTTTTTGTTGTGTAAACAAATAAATTATCAAAAATGTAATTGCATCATCCGGTAATTGTGATTTGTTCGTCGTGTGTGGAGAAATGGTACGCTAACAAATCACAAGCACAAGTCACTAGTGTGGGGCCAGCTTAAGGTTTGGCAAGTCACCATTAATCGTTTAACGATAGAACAAGGCTTCAAAAATGTGGGTTTATCTTTGAAAAAATAAATGTGTTCGCACAATCACCATGACATCCATTAAAATTTACTGTTTGGTGCAGTTTACACACTCTTTCGAAACATTCACCGTTACGGTGAATGGCGAACGCTGTGTCGAAAAATTAATCAGCTAAACCTAAATGATATTTCGACGTAATTTCGACAAAATTGACGTTAGACCCCGCAAAGTATATGTATGTATATGTATATTCTAGGTTCTTTTGAATTAGGAACGGTGTCCGTCTGTCCGTTAAAATGGGGTTTTCGATATAACTAGGCTGTTATATGTATATTAGAGCGACTCACCAAGAAAAATGCTCTATGTACCCTCCTAAAAATTAACCTTGGACTTTTTTAAGATGACATTTTAAATATTTCGGCTCCAGCTTTAAAAAAAGAAATGATTTTTACAGAAAATCCGTAAAAAAGGACATGAATAATCGTCCTTGCACAAATTGTATAAGCAGTTGGACGCCCCTTAAAAAAGCCTTTCTTATGATACCCAAATTGTATATGTTGGTAAGGAAACAGATTACCAAATTAACAGAACATGCAAAAATAGACCCTTTTTCAAAATGGTCCAGCTCAGCTGGAGCCGAAATATTTAAAATGTCATCTTAAAAAACTCTAAGGTTAATTTTTAGGAGGGTACATCGAGCACGAATTTTGCTTCCATACAACTTGAGTCGCTCTAATGTATATGTATTTTACATATAGTCCAGAACTGAAATGAGCAAATAAGCATGATGACCTCTACTTGTTCTTTTTTTCAATATCAAAGACAGAAAACATAAAAAGAAACATAAATAACTTTTTCAAATTTTATTTGGAATTTTAAAGCTCCATAACAAATTAAAAATTAGTAATTATTATTTTGAATTATACAAAAATAAAAAATAAATTTTATGGAAAAAATGTTTGTTAAATAAATTTCTAATAGCGCAACTGAATGGATTTCACACTTGTGTTTGATTTTCTATCTCAGTGACAGTCGTTCATGTGGGAGTCATAAAAGCAGCACCCGCTTTGACACCAATGTGAAGAGTATTTAGACAATTAAGAACTAATAAATAAATTTGTTTGTTTTTTTATCTTATTTTTAATTCTTAAAATGGGTTAAACATTTTTTTTTCTGACTTGAAGGGGATTAAAGTACGATTATTCATAAGTATTCATTAGAAAACCGAGACATTAATAATTAAGATGAAGTGATATGAACAAAATAAGAATAGGGTTAAAATTAATAGTGCACAATGGGTATAAAAGCATCAAAATGGTTAAAAAGGTATTAAACACAGAATTAATATTTAACAAGAATGTCATACTGGTTATGAAAGGGAGCCATTTGGATTATAAGTGAACTTAATTTGGAGCTCTTGTTTTTAGTTTTTCTAATTTCTACACCACTGTGTGTGTGAAAGAGAGTGCGATAACTCTTATAACTAAACAATGAAATTAAAACACATTTTTTTTATATTATTCTTTGCTTTTCTAATTCTCAACCCACTGTGCAAATTGCTAACTGAAATGGCCTTAAAAAATAGTTAAAAACTGACTAATTGCTGGGTTAAATTTAAAAACAAATTTGATTTATGAAAATTCATTTGTGTTTCTTTGTTTTTTTGCAGATTTTTATTATGTTATCAATGATATCATTGCAATAAATTCAGATTAGATTCTTTAAAGCAGATTTTGTTTAAATTAAATAAATTAATTTAAGTGAACTACTGGAAAAAACGTTTCATACTTTTTATTCAAACAGTTTGAGTTTTGTCGTTCACGGCTTCACGTAAAGAAGGCACCACGCGAACAAATAACTTACCAACAGAAGGAATTCAAATAAAAATTTTTAATTCCGAAAACATACCTGAAATAGAAGAAGAATTTGTTAAAAAATTATTGCTATAAAAAATGTTTCTTTGTGTCTTTTTAAATAAAAAAAAAAATCCTTTTAGTAGTTTTTGTGAAAAAATTTGTGATCCCAACGTTTTCAAATAGAAAGTAACTTTTGAAATAAGAAAAATACTTTAAATGCTTTAAAATATATATATATGTCCTTTATTTTTTTAAATACAATATAGATACAGCGATGTAACATAAAATACTTAAATAAATTGTTCACGAAGAACATAGGGCGTCAACTCGTATGATTACAGAAACGTCAACAAAATGCTTTAAAATGAATGTACAATAACGTTTAGAAAAGAAGTACTTTTTAAAAAAAAGTACTTTCATAAAATAAAGCAATTCAAAATACCTTTTTGAAAACTTGATTTTTTAACATAAAAAGTATCTTTCCGTAAAGTGGTCTCCTGAAAAAAAGTATATAATTTTTATAAACAAAGTCATATCTTTAGGACATGGTGCCCGCCACAGACATCTTGGCGCACCATATATTTCTGAAGTGACATCTCAATATTTAGTTGTAAGAAAAAAGTATATTCAGGACAATGACTGCGTTTAAAGCATTTTAACGAGCACATAGGCCAAATTGATCCATAATTGAAACTCAATTTGATTCCCATCGAAAAATGTGCCAAATCTGAATTGCTATACCAAGGCGAATTTATTTTTCAGGTGGCGTTGAAAACACAGCTGTGCTACTTTTTTTCTTAATTAGAGAGAGAAATGTCAAAAGTTCCTTGTGATTCTGACATATGGATCAACGAAAGCAACAAAAAAAATACATTGTTGTGTTTTTGGTGTTGTAGTATCGACACCACCGTTTACATGAATTCGCCTTGAGCTATACAAAACAAATTTTTTTGCAAAGTTCGATTAAAGGATCAATCAAAGAATTTATACCGATTAATCGAATAATAATAATATATAGTATTTCGGTTAAATGTATAATTTTTTTAAAGTCTTAATTCGAATAAACAAATCAAATGTATGTGTTGGAACTAAAAAAACAGTCCTGTTAGTGATTAATTTTTTCAACACAATTTAATAACATAAAAGAAAAAACGACAAAGGTAGGTATGTTAACTCAAAGACTTATGTTAATTTATCGGATATACTCTAGAAATCGAAATGAAGTGAGGTTGAATCGAACTATAATGTAAATTCAATTACTTTTTATAAAATGACTGTAGTTTTTCGTGGTTTTAAGTGTTGTTCTTGCAAAAATAACAGATACTTAAAAAATGAAGTAGATAAAATGGAATATTTTTATGAACTTTCATTTCAGGGTCGTTTTTAAAATTTGCTTGGCTTTAAATCCACTTAATTTCGATTTCTGGAACACGCCCGTATTTTTTAACAAAATTGTTCATGCGTTTCTCTCTTTAGAATGAGTTTGGTTTAGAAATATTGTACAAAGGATAAATCTTATAATGCTAAATGTAACATGTATCCAAAAATATATTAACGTATATGTTCTATTTTATTTTTTATTTATTTACTTCTTTTCGATGTTCCGTACACAAGACTTAAGTCTAATATTGCAGTATTAAATTAAAAAATAACCAAAATTGTGTAGAATTAAATTAGGTAAGTCTAAAATAAAAAATAAAATTTAATTTAAAATTTAATTACGCTTAATTACATAAAGTTAGCAAAATTAATTAAAACAAGCTAAAAGAAAGGAAAATTGAAACCAGAGAAGTTATCAAAACGAATATTTACAAAAAATAATTACAAAAAATAAATTTCCTGAATTGACGTGCGTTACTTATTTTTTGTTATGTATAGCGGATTCTGTTCCATAGACTGATTGCATGGATTAAGAAATGGTATTTAGAAATCAGTGTTCGATGACCAAATGCTGGAAGTCTTTTACCTCTATTAAGTGTTGAAAAGTTTAAACGTGTGTAGAGATGCTCAGGCTGATGTGTGTATATAATTTAGTGCAGAAACAGTAAAATACGCACTTTTCTTCAACAACTTCACTAATTTACCATTTACTATAACATAGTACTTGGAGAAGATGCTCTACCAACAAAATCAAAGGGGGCTACAAGTGGTCCAATGAAAAAATAATTTAAACAAGATACTTCGATCGATTCTCTAGAGGAAATTATTTGCAGAAGCATAGCAGAGGATGGAATGTCCGTGACAAGTTTCAAAAATCCAAAATTATATTGACTCTTTTAAATTCGAAGTGACCGAAAGTGAAGCAACAATTTGGAGCTACATTGACAAGTTTTATTTAAAAAACAATGTTTATTTACTCAAGTACTTAATTTTTAAAATGATCGAAAAAAAATCTCGATATTTATAAAATTTCTGGATTGAGAATTATTCGATTAATCGATTAATTTTAAAATTTTATTCGTTTAATCGAATAAGTTCAAAATACCAAATATCGATTAATCGTTTAATCGAGCAAAAATAAAACCCGATTAATTGAACACCCTTAAGTGATTTTGGAATGGGGGTTTATATGGGATTTATGGTTCATATGGACTAACTAGCACAACAGTTTATCATTTCCTATAAAAAATACATTTAAGCAAAATTTTCAAAAAAAAAAGGAAATTTTAGCAAAATTTCCTATAAGAAGTAAATTTTAGCAAAATTTGCTATATAAAGTAAATTTTAGCAAAATTTCCTATAAAAAGTAAATTTTAGCAAAATTTCCTATCAAAAGTAAAATTTCCTGTAAAAAGTATATTTTAGCAAAATTTTCCATAAAAAGTAAACTTTAGCAAAATTTCCTTTAAAAGTAAATTTTGGCAAAGCTTCCTATAAAAAAAAATTTAGCAAAATTTCCTAAAAAAAATTAAATTTAAGCAAAATATCCTATAAAAAGTAAATTTAGCAAATATTCCTTTAAAAAGTATATTTTAGCAAAATTTCCTATAAAAAGTAAATTGTAGGAAAATATCCTATAAAAAGTATATTATAGCAAATTTTCCTAAAAGAAGTAAATCTTAACAAAATTTCCTACAAAAAGTAAATTTTAGCAAAATTTCTTATAAAAATTAAATTTTAGCAAAATTTCCTATACAAAGTAAGATTTAGCAAAATATCATAAACAGTAAATTTTAGCAAATTTTCCTTTAAAAAGTAAATTTTAACAAAATTTCCTAAAAAGTAAATTTTAGCAAAATTTCCTAAAAATTAAATTTAAGACAATTTCCTACAAAAATTAAATTTTAGCAAAATATCCTATAAAAAGTAAATTTTAGCAAAATTTCCTATACAAAGTAAATTTTAGCAAAATTTCCTATAAAAAGTTAATTTTAGCAAAAATTCCTATAAAAAATAAATTTTAGCAAAATTTCTTAAAAAAAAGTACATTTTAGCAAAATATCCTATAAAAAGTAAATTGTAGCAAAAGTTCCTATAAAAAGTCATTTTTATTAAAATATCCTATCAAAAGTAAATTTTAGCACAATTTCCTATAAAAAACAAATTTTAGCAACATTTCCTATAAAAAGTAAATTTTAGCACAATTTCATATAAAAAATAAATTTTAGCACAATTTCCTATAAAAAGTAAATTTTAGCAAAATTTCCTATAAAAAGTAAATTTACAAAATTTTTTTAAAAAATAAATTTTGGCAAAAGTTGCTTTAAATAGTAAATTTTAACAAAATTTTGTAAAAAAAAAGTAAATTTTAAAAAATGTCCTATAAATAGTAAATTTAGCATTACTTCCTATAAATGGTTAATTTTAGTAAATACATAGTAAATTTTGTCAAAAATTACTATAAATAGTTTTCACGTTGATGTTTTTTTTTTTGTTAAGCAAACAGATCGACGCACAAGTGGCCGATAAAAATCGTCGCATTTTTTATTTTTTTTTAATTTGATTGCTTAATATTGTGCTAAAGAGTGTTAACATTATCGGTACATCAGGGCTGCTATTAATTGGTAAACTGCGCCGATAGTCGAACGGATTACTAAAAGGTTGGTTACAAACATCATAACAAACGCATAATACCGCCACCACAACACAAAACTCAAATTATGTAGACAATTTCGTGTAAATCTGCTTTAAATTATTAATCGACCGATTTTTATTGCAAAATAATTAAAAATTAAAAAATTTTGTAATTAACTTTCTTATCTTGAAATTCGTTTGAAATATTGGAAAAAACACTTTTATTTAAAACATAATTTATCGATTTGGTTTCCGTTATTTTTTTAAACTTATTTTTACAAAAAAAAAAAAAAAGAGATTGTCAGCTAACGGGTTCATTTGTTCTTATCTTAAGCTGACAATTATTGACAACTAAATTGCCACTGATTTTCAAAACTGTTTTGATTTAAATAAAACAAAAACTTCAAACAAAACTTAAAAACGGAACAGAATTGAAATATTGAAAATAATAAAAACCTTTAATACAAACAAAAAAAATTTAATTTTGCCATTTTAATTAAAAAAATATCAAACCTTCTAAATTTGGTCATTTATTGCATTGAACTTTTTTCCTTTAAATGGAAAGAAAACAAAACATGAACTGGAGATAAACAAAAAACTAGGTCAAATTGCTTGAAATGATGTTGACTCGACTGCTTGTACATTGATGCTGGTACGAGTTGTACGATTAATGCTGGTCTTACCATAGAAATGTTTGCTAATTGCAACGAGGGTGGTTTCAAAAGAAAAATTTTTAAACATCTTTTAAAAAATTTAAAAAATATTTTGCCTTCCAAACAACCCTCGCCAATTAAATAATTTCTGAATATCATGAAAAACTAGTTTTGCAATTAATTGCAAATCTGGCAGAAACGTGTTACCGCCACTCGACTTACCTTTTAACTGCAAAGTCGTACTTAACTGTTATTTCTTTATGGGTAAAACAAACAAAAAATCTAACCAAATCCACTTTAGATTTTTTTCTATTCATTCAATGGCCACCTACACACTTGAAAAATTGTTCAATGCAAAAAAAAAATGTTAAATATATGAATAAATGCAAAAAATTATTAAAAAAGCATCACAGAGTCACACAAAAAAGGCAGTGGGAATACAAATCACGATTTTTAGCATAATCAAAGTCATTACACAGGAAATCGTCAATTACACGGTGCTACAAATGAGCACTTTTTTATTCTTGAAAATCGACCTAGTGTAGGTTATAGACCTTATTGAGTAGGTCATAAATCAATTTTAAAAAGTTCGAAAGCACCCTCAAATTTCAGAGTTATTCCGAAAAACCCATTTTCTGGTAGGTTCGAGTACTTATAAACACGTAACTCAATTGATTTTTAGCCTTTATTAGTTTTTAAACGGTTTCAGAAAGAAGAGAAATATACCCTTCTAAATAAATATATACACTAGGGTATTCATTTAATCGGGTTTTTGCTTTAATCGGTTAATCGCTCGATTAATTAACCGAGGTTTTGGTTTAATCGGTTAATAATCAGTTAATTTTGTATTTGATCGGTTAACCGATTAATAAAGTTTTGTTACAAATTAAGTCTTTTCAATTAATAAACATGCAAAAATTATTTATTATTGTAGTATATTAGTAAAAAAAAAAACATAATATAAAGAACAAAACAATTCCTGAACTAAAACGGGCAAACAAAAAAGTAATTCATAAATACGAAAAACATATTTTATAATTTATACATAATGTTTTTATGTATTTATTAAAAAATAAACTGTGAGATTTTTTTTATTAATTATTTCAATAGTTTAAGATCTTATAAAATAATCTTTTGGAAAATAATTTCGTTTATATCTTTAGGACTTAAGCAATTCTTCAAGTTTTGATAAAACTTGACTTGGAAAAAATTATTTTACTTATCGAAGATGATGGAGAAATCGGAAGCAACCCATAATACAGATTCAAGAATAATAAGAACAAGATTACGCATTGCACATGTTTACAAAATGCCACTGTTTAATATAACGTCACTTTAGTTTATTATACACATGTTTGTTTGCTTGTACTCTATATTTTAGTTGTACTTATACGCTGATGTGACGTAAATGCGCAGAAACATTTCATTTTTAAAAGCTGAATGCGTTATCTTGGTTTCTTTGTATCATGATACAGATTATCTTATTTCTCAGTCCTTTTCCAGGATTTCGCTCAACATATAAAATCTTCCATTATGCCATTATTTCGGTTAATTTTGTTAAAGATTGTTCGTGTTACAATCGAGAGTTTCTTCTTCATTATCTGACACATCCTGGCAAAACTCAGCACCGAACATTCTTCAAAAAATATATTTCCGAACCCCTTGTTTCTGTTTTTGTACTGTATTTTAAGAATGTATTGTTCGAAGGAAATATATTGTAGGAAAAAAATATTGTCCAAACATATACCTTATATGAGACGAAGCAAATAATTAAAAACACAAAAAAATATGTTATAATATTACAAAAATTAAATTATTTGTTACATCGGTTAATCGGTTAATCGACTGAAATTAACCGGTTTTATCGTTAATCGAAAATTGCCAATTTTAAATTAACCGATCAGTTAATCGGGTAGTAATTAATCGGTTAACCGATTAACGGTTAATTGAATGAATACCCTAATATACACCCTTTGGTATGTGTTTACAATTTTTGTAGTGACATTCTTAATTATATCTGATTTTAATTTTATTTTTTCTAGGTTTTTCAACTTTGGTGCCATTTTTTTAAATTAGTTTCATAAAAGCTAGTTTGAGTTTAACCCGCTTTTATTAAATAAAATCGAGTAAAAAATAAAAAAGTTATTAGGATTTTTCAAAAGTGAAAAATCTAGCTTTTACAAATAGTGATCAATAGACCGGGTCGACCACCTCCATACACAAAAAAAAATTGTGCCAGTCACCCCGTAGAATGAAAGATATGTCAATGAAGTTTCTAAAACAGGAAATAGTTTTTCCTGCCACGCCCCCAAATAAAGCCCTTTTGGTTTTTTATATGTAGCGTTGCCATTTAAAGTCCGATCTCATCAAATCGCCGACTTCAAATTCTGGGCGCCACTTATGCCATCTCGGATCCTCACCCCGAATTTTTTTTTCACGTGTCAAAAAAGTCCTTCTAAAACTTAGTATCCATATCTTTTAATATGCTCACTTTTATGACACGCCTCCAAATGAAGCCCCTTTTCTTCTTAACATACATATTACATTTAACCAAGTAGAAGCCAGTACAAACCGAAAAAAATTGTCACCAAAAAAATCAACTCAGTAACGTGTTCATATATAAGTATAAGCACTCGAACCTACCAGAAAATGGTTTTTTCGGAATAGCTCCGAAATTTGAGGGTGTTTCCGAACATTTTAAAACTAATTTGAGATCTACTCAACAAGGCCTTCAATACACTTGGTTCCTTTTCACGGTAGCACCGTGTTATTTATAATCGATTTGGGTTTTAAATTCGAAATTAAAAATGATCTTCTCAAAATACTAAAACTTGTGTAAAGCATGTTAGAAACCATTTCCAACAAAAGGACCATTTTCTTTTTTTTTAAAGGTACCATAAAAAAAATTTTAATATATACAAAACAAGTTAAAAGTGAAATGTTGTTATAATTTTTTTTACACTAAATGTACCATTTACCATTTTAACTAAAAGTGCCTATAATACGCATTTTTTCATATGCAATTTATCTATTTATTGAATTCATTAATTTATGTCCTGCCAATTCCAAACGAAAAGGTAACAAGCCGAATCCTACATTTATATTTTTCATAAATAAAGAACTATTTACATTAAGTTCTTTTTACTTAAGTAAACCTTCAAACAAAAGCCTTTTACATAAAAGCACGCTTTGCAAAAAGCTTATTTGATACACCTTCAAAAAAAATTGTTACAATTTGTATAACACTGCCTTTGTAAATAGGCCATCCTTTTGCACAAAGTGTCCTTTTTTATAGAAGTGCTTTTTGTCGCAAATTATTCCCATGTACCACTTTCAAAATCATTTTTTTAAAGCGCACTTACGAATGGTGCCTATTAGGAAAAGCGTAAAATATTTTTGAAAAAAGTACTTTTTTAACAAAAGTATTTTTTTGATAATAAGCACGTTTTTATAAATAAAAAGCGAATATATATATATATATATATATATATATATATATATATATTTTTTTTTCAAAGAAAAGTATTTTTTTTAATAAGGAAATTTATACTTCAATAAAAAGGTACTTTTTTGAATAAATTCCTGTCTTAAGAAATCTTTAGTGCCGAATAAAATTTTATATGAAAATGGACGTCTCACAAAACATTTTTAATAATAAGAACCATTTTAAATACCGCGTACCTTTTTAAAAAAATGAGTGGCTTCACAAACAAAAGTACTTTTTTAAATAACAACTGCTTTTTAAAAATAAAGTACCCTTTAAAGTACCATTTTAAAAAATGAGTACATTTTTAATAAAAAGTACTTTTAAAATAAAAATTAAGTTTTTAAATACAATGTATCCTTTTAAATAAAAAGTACAATGAAATATTTAAAAAAGTACTTTTTAAAAAAAGTTTTTTTTAATAGAAAGTTGTTTAAAGTAAAAAGTACCTTTTTAATTAAATAAAAAATTTTAAAAAGTCCTTTTTGTAAATAAATAGTACTTTTTTAAAAAAAAAAAGTTGCATTTATATCAAAAGTACCTTTTTGGGTAAAAGGTAAAAAGTACCTATTTTAATAAAAAATACCTTTTTAAATAAAAAGTATCTTTTTAAAAAAAAAGTACTTTTTATATAAAAAAGTTCAAATTTCCCCAATGTCGTTCTTCATAAAATATTTATTATTTTTTAAAATCGAATATTCTCAATTTTTCAATGAAAGATGCATCTTTTCTATTTTTTGTATTTATTATTAAGTTAAACTGTGTTTAATAAACAATTTAATTCAAATAAAAATAAAACTAAAACATCTTCGTCTAAATAAATATTTACATTTATTTTTGCAACTTCTGCGCTTGTTTTGTTGTTTAACTTGTCAATAGTTTCTAACGTACAAGACAAATGGTTTGTAAACGTTTTTGTTACACTGACCGATATTTCAAATTGAATAAAAAAAAATATGTTTCATTATTAAACAATTAAAATAAAATAAACATTAAGGTATACTGAAAAAAATAGATAAACCTAAAAAAGGTTGATTCAAAAAATTTAAAGATTTTAATAAGCAATTTATAATAATAAACTTATTTTGGCTGCAGGTCCACGCCACGCGTTCAATGCGTTGATGCGTAAATACATATGTATGTTCAAAATTTAAAATCAGTGTAAAATTGCATTGACATGTCAGTTAGCACACGCGTAAAATCCAGACACGCATATAACGCATGAAGTCAACTTTTGCATACCTCGCGTGCCTCTTGAAAAATGTCTTTAAAGTATTAACGCATGGAAGGCGTGGTGGTATTGGTCGAACTAAGATTGGATTTCCAGGCGCCTTGGTATTTTTTGCTTGTTCTCCAATTTCTAACGTTGAGTTTAAAAAGGTTCTCTCTCTCATTTGGTAAAACCAGTTAAAAACCAATTTTTAGTGAACTACTTCGTTAACTCACGTCCTCTTTTTTAATTAACTGCAATTTTCTCCCTGTGTATTATAATTGATATCGTGCATATTACTAACAGCAATTTCTATTTTATTTTCTATACTGAATCTAATGTATATTTGGTTAATATTTCTATTGTTATTCTTACTATAATTCGTTTAATTTATAAATTGATCATTAAAGGCCATTTTTCGGCTGTTATTTTAAGGCTAAAATTTGGGTCATTATCAAATTATTAAAGCCAAAAAAACAATTATTTATTAATAACTTAATGATGCCTTTTTTCAATAAAAATCGATAACAAAAAGAGCAAAAGGAAAAAACTCAAACACGTGCAGAAAACTCGTTTCATTATTGATTTAAAATATCTAAGCGATTTTTTTACGCAAAAAAGCTTCAAATAAAAAATGATTATAATTAATGTGAAATTTGATGATGATTTGAGATTTTTTTTTAATTTGTAACAAAAAAAACCAATAGTTCAAAATATTTAAGATTAAGTGAGAAATTAATTAAAGACCACAAGAAAAAATAAGAATAGGAATAAAAAATACAATAAAATTTTTGTTGTAATATTTAATTGACGGTTAAAAATGATTATGGTTATTTTCAGACATATAATTAATAAAATTTTATTATTAAATTGTCATTAAGGGGTTTTGTGAGATAATAAAAAATATAAGAAGTTAATGAATAAATGTTTTGAAAGCTGTTTGGAGAAAAAGTACTTTTTTTAAAAAAGGATACTAATTTTGCCAAAAAAAAGTACCTTCTATACAAAAAAAAAAAATCTTAGTTAAAAGATAAATTTTTCAAAAAGAAGCCTTTTATAAAAATTTATATCTTTTGGCAAAAATTTAAAGTACTTTTGACTACAACGTCGTTTAAAATGTCTTTTTACCAATGTCTTTTTACAAAAACGTTCAAGTTATTTAAAAGAATTTTTTTATAAAGGGTGGTCCAACCAAAACGCACGATGTAAATTGTAAATAAAACAAAAAATTTTCAGAGAATTATCTTAATAATTTTTATTATGATAGATAGAAGTATCTATGATTATTATGTGAAAAACAATATATTGGCCAAAACTCGCACGG
This sequence comes from Pollenia griseotomentosa, assembly GCA_963931875.1. NCBI lineage: Eukaryota > Metazoa > Arthropoda > Insecta > Diptera > Polleniidae > Pollenia > Pollenia griseotomentosa. Next base: position 189,469,379 of record OZ007560.1, read on the forward strand.
ATTCGGTGTCATACCTCTATCCGACGGTGCATATTTTCATTGACTCTGAGACATAATTGAGGCTCAATGTCGTTAATGTGCCGAATTATCTCATCCTTTAGCTCCTAAATTGTTCTTGGCTTATTGACGTTCACTTTTTCTTCTAAATATCCCCGAAGAAAGAAGTCAAAAGATGTCAAATGACACGATCGCGGCGGTCAATTTACATCGCAACGACATGAGATAACATGGCCATTGAACTTCTCGCGCAAAAGATCCATTGTCTCGTTGGCTGTGTGGTAAGTGACACCATCCTGTTGGAACCACATATTATCCAGGTCAATATTCTCAGTTGCAGGCCACAAGAAGTCCATTATCAGCTCGCGAAAGCGAACAACATTCACGGTAACTGCTTGGCCGACCCCATTTCTCTCAACTATTCAAAAAATATCTGTTATTTAACTAAAACATTATTTCTGTGTCACAAATTGAAAACTGCAAATGTTGGCCCTTCAAACAACATCCGCCGAGATCCGACCGTTAACTTTTATTCAATTTGTGTATTTAGTAAACAATCAACATAAAGTTTCAGTTCCAAATTCTCTATTGACACAATAAATACTCTGCAAAAAATTTCAAATTAAACGAAAGACTCCATTATAAATAAAAAACAATCCACAGTGTCATTTTCTCAGTTTTTTTTTTCTTTTCTTTTCTTAAATTCCAAATAGAGGTTGTAAATGTCAATGCTGTTCAGACCCTGAACGCATTCAATTATATAAAAAAAAAATCATCATCGCAGCACGATTGAAATGGAAATGGAAAAAAGTACAACAAAGAAGAAATATATACACAATAGTACAATATATTTTAAAACATTTCAAAAAAATTTCAATGATACAGTCAACCATAAAAGTTTACTAATACATAATTTTCTTTAAATAAATGTCAAAGGAAGTTTTAAAACGTTATCAAAGCTAAAAACAGCCGCAAGTAAAAACTACCAAAGAATCCTTCATTGTTCGTAAACTTGTGTACACCACTGTCTTTGGAAACCGTTTGCCTGCATTTGTAATCACTTCAATTTAAATATAAACAGGGAAAAAATCGATGATTTATTTGTTGCATACAAATGATGCAACTCATCGATCGATAACAGATAAGCCAATACTTTGCACTCATATGGGTTTCAGGAAATAAACAAAAAAAAGCTTCTCTTAAATATTTATTTAACAGCTAAAAAAAATATTTAAACAAAAAAACGGGTCAAAATATTTTTTAAATAAACAGATTTAAAAAAAAAAACAGAAGAATTTGTAATGTTTATTTAAGTTTCGGAGCCCCTTTTGTTTCGTTCTAAAAAAGTTTTTAAACTTAAAGTTAAGTAAAGTTCGTTCAGCTTATGTTTAAAAAAAACTGTTTACACTAGCAGCAAAAACTTAATGCTTTCAAGAATCTTTGTAAACACAATTTTTTGTAATTAGATTTATCGATAACTTGAATTTTTTATCTAATCTATAACTTAAAATTTCTAAAAGAAAATTTTCGATAGTTAAAATTTTTCTATATTAATTTCTCTTTAGACAAAAAAACGATTGCGTAAATTTTTATATAAAAAATTTATCTACCGAAAATTGCATTAACTTTTAACAAAAATATGTATCGGCTGAATTATTTTAGATAGACAATTTATCGATTGCATTAACTTCTTATAAAATAGTTATCGATTGCATAAATTTTCTTTAGAAAATTTATCCATTGCAATTATTTTCTATATATGTAAAATTATCGATTGCATTAATTTTCTATTGAAAAGTTATCGATTGCATTAACCTTCTATGATAAAGTTATCGATTTCCAAAAAAATTTATTGCTCTATTTTCCTATAGTAAATTTATTGATTGCATTAATTTTCTATAGAAAATTTATCGATTGAATGAATTCGTAAAATATCGATATATTTTCTAAAGACAAATTATCGATTGCATTCATTGTTTACAAAAAAATTATCAAGATCATTTATTTTCTATAAAAAATTTTTCAATTGCATTCACTTTTTATAGAAAATGTTTCAATTCCATTAACTTCCTGTAGACAAATGCTCGATTTTTATAGAAAATTCATTGATTGCATTGAATTTTCATTTTAAATTAATCGTTTGCATTAATTTTCTATAGACAAATTATCGATTTCAATAGAAGATTCATTGATTTCATTAATTTTCTATAGAAGATTCATTGATTTCATTAATTTTCTATAGAAAATTTATCGATTACATTAATTTTCTATTGAAAAGTTATCGACTGCTATTATTTTTAATATTAAATTAATCGACTGCATTATTTTTAATAGACAAATTTTTGATTTCTTTAGAAAATTTATCGAGTGCATAAATTTTTTTTAGAAAATTTATCGATTGCATTAATTTTCCTTAGAAAATTTATCGATTGCATTAATTTACGATATAAAATTTATCGATTGCAATATCTTTCTAAAGAAAAATGATCGATTACATAAAATTTAAAAAACATGTATCGATTGCATTTATTTTCTATAGAAAATTTCTCGATTGCATTAACTTTCGATAGACAAATTATAGAATTATATAGAAAATTCATCAATTGTATTAATTTTGTATAGAAAATGTATCGATTGTATGAATTTTCTTTAAAAAAATAAATTGACCGCCATTATTTTCGATATAAAATTTATCGATTTGCTATGGAAAGTTTTTAAGCATTAATTTCCTATCAATAGCGTATCTATTGCATTAACTTTCTGTAGGCAAATTTTCGATTGCATAAATTTTTTTTTTGAAAATTTTTCGATTGCATTAATTTTCTATAGAATATTAATCTATTTCATTAATTCTCTATAAAATATCGATAAGTTTTGTATAGACAAATTATCAATTGCATTAATTTTCTATGGGCAAATTATCGATTGCATTAATTATCCGTAGAAAATTTATCGATTGCATTAATTTTCCCTAGAAAATGTATCGAGCACAAATATTTGCGATATAGAATTTATCGATTGCAATAACTTTCTATAAACAAATTATCGGTTACATAAAATTTTAAAGAAAATGTATCGATTGCATTTATTTTCTATAGAAAATTTTTCGATTGCATTACCTTTCGATAGACAAACTATCGAATTGTATAGAAAATTCATCAGTTGTATTAATTTTGTATAGAAAATGTATCGATTGTATGAATTTTCTTTAGAAAATTTATTGACTGCAATTATTTTTGATATAAAATTTATCGATTACATTTATTTTCTATAGAAAGTTTTAAGGCATAGATTTTCTATCGAAAATGTATCTATTGCATTACTTTTATGTAGAAAAGTTATCGATTGCATAAATTTTTTTTAGAAAATTTATCGGTTGCATTAATTTTCTATTGAAAATTTATCGTTTGCAATAAATTTTTATAGAAAATTAAGCGATTGCATTATTTAACTATATAAAAATTTATTTCCTAAAAATTTAACTGTAATTTTCTGTTTCAAAGTTTTCAAAGTTTTATATCTCAGGACAATAAAAACCACCATTTCAGATGTGAGAAAAGAAGTGCATAAAGGTCGCCATTGCAACACGGGGTACACAATAATCGAATGGACATGTTTATTGTCCAACATTTTTATTCCATTAATGGACATTTTTCGTAATAAATGCATATTTATTAATAAAAGACTTTTTGTTTGTTTGTCAATTCGTTTCAAATTTTTTGCAATCAATGTCATAAATCTCAATACAATTAATATTTCGCATGGCACAAACAATAAATCACAGACTAAAATACATTTTCTACTTAAAAAACTCGAAGCAAAAATAAACAAACAATTCTATGAAATTAAAAAAAAGAATCGATTTTACATTAAAACAAAAATCGAATAATTTTGTGTGGTGGGAGAGACAGGTTGAGCGGCTGGAGGGAACAAATGATCGACACACAACAAACGAAAATTGTGTATGATTTTTTGCACGGTTGAGCTGTTAATTAAAAAAATGACAAAATATATTTTGATTCGGTTTGATTAGATTTTCTACAATCAACTTGTACAAATATATTAATAAAATATTGTCAATTTACGAGGGTTGCCATGGAAGTATGAAAATAGTGTTAACATTGTCAATTAAAGGCAATAACGCAAATAAAATGAGAAAATTTGTTGGTCTAGTTCGGGGTAAAGAATTGTTTTTTCGATAAGTCTTTGGTGCAACCCTCGTTATATTTTTTAACATCAAACATTTGATAATATTTTGATATTATCAATAACATCTCTCTCCTGCCTTCTGGTACACAATGCGTATCGAACAAGTGCGTCCATGTATCATATCAAATCAAACAAATAGACTGACTGACAATCGTTCATTCATTCATTCACTTTGAGCTGTTCAATCGTGTGACAATTATTGGTGATTTGTTTAGACAGTTTGTCTGTCTATGAAGTTTGTTGTTATTGTTTATCAAATATTATTTACAGCAGCAACAACAACAACAACAACGAAATTGTATTTATTTGACAAATTTGTGTGACAAAAAAAAAATGTATGAATTGAAAAGTAAATAAATTAAAAATCAAATAAAAAATCGATTGAAAATAAATTAAAATTAATTGTCATGAGATTCAAAAGTTGAATTTGAACTGACAATATAACGTGTGATATATGGTGTCTCCGAGTGGCACTTTTTGGATTTGTTTTCGGAATAAATTGAAATGTAAAGGAAGAAATGAAATTAAGCCATACGCATGGTGAATTCACTTTTCAGGTGGCGGTAAAAACACAGCTGAGCTACTTTTTTTTAGTAAGAGAGAGAAATGTCAAAAGTTTCTTGTGTTTTTAAGGTATCGACCAACTAAAGCCACAATAAAAAACAATGTTGTTTTTTTATTGTTTTACCTGTTGTAGTATTGGCGCCACCATATTTGCCTTAGCCATAACCAGGGCTGCCAGATAAATTTGTGAGGAAATCATCAATTTCCTGAGAAAAAATAAAAAAATCGTCTTTCACGTTTCGTAAAATCGAACAACTTAAAATTTAGTTTCTTTTTAACAATTTTTGTTCGGTTTTTATTGATCGTCGATCACCGCATTTTTTAATCATTGAAGATTCCTCACACGGGAAAACTGTAACACAAATTAGATTCTTCCATAGCACAGAGAAAGACGCTTTTCAATCGTTGTGGGAATCGTTTAAGACGTGGGTAAAGATTATCTAACGACGTCATTCATGTCAAGAATCGTATGAGACTCATGTATATATTATTTTACAACTCGTGAAATGTTCGCCGTATTATTGTTGAAAATATAATTTATACAGAGAGAGTCGTAAAAGGTTCGTTCATTCGATGCATGAATCAAAAAAACAAGATTGCGCACTCAGCCGTACAATAAATGTTCAACTGCGCACCTACGTCATCTTAGACTAAATATGAGTGTTTGTTGTCAAAAATGTAAGACACACACAAATGCACATACACAAAGTCTATTCCTAAGTCTGAATTTACACGTTTCATCTTTTGATGCTCAACTTCTTTTAAATTCCCTTTTAAAGATGCCAATATAATCACACGCAGCAACCGGTTTCAACTTTTTTAGGTTCAAAACAACAATAATTTTAATACCAGCGAATCAAAGAGAAAAAAAGAGAAAAAAATTACATGCAGCCATCGTTGTGCATATGTCAACGAATAAAAACACAAAGCGTACTGACCGAGTACAGGCATCTCCGTACTAACCCCCTTTCTTCTTTATTCCCTCACCTAAAAACATAAGAGTTGAGCATCAAAAGATGAAACGTGTGAAAGCAGACTAAGTCACACACAAACATAACGGACCTGCGCAATGCGCAATCTTGTTTCTTTGATTCATGCATTCGATGATGGTTTGACGAAAGATAAACAAAGTGTAACATTGTTGTTTTTGTTCTATGAAAATAATCATTTAAAGATTTTCTTAAGACTTGCAATTGGAAAAATCGATTTTGACAGCTCGTTTAATAGTGAAAATTTTGAAATTTCGTTTTTGTTTTAAATGTTAGTTCAACGAGTCACTTTTGCACTCGCGTTCTAAAAACAGGCAGTAAGCAAAATAAAACGTTCCGCCTTCCACTCTTGTTAAGTACGGCGGTTAAACATTCCAATATAAAAAAACGAACGTTTCAGAAAATATAATGTTTTATTCAGACTTTGGAGACTAGAAAATTCGTCACTTTTTAGAAAAAAATCAGCAAAGCGGCACTTTGCTAGCTTTGGAACATAAAATCGTCAAAATGACGATAAATCGTCAAATATGGCAGCCCTGGCCATAGCTTCAATTTTATATTGACAAGGTATCGATAACTTTAATTTTCAAACAAAAAGTTTCGATGGCGATACTTAACTTAAGAACAGTTGTCGCTTACTTTATATTTATCTACGAGATATCGATAATTATTCATTCCTTAAAAAATCTATAGATAACTTACCATTTCCTAACAGTGTTAATAATCACTTTACATTTATGTAGAAAATTTATCGATACCATTTGTTTTTTATGAAACTAATAAATAATAACAATTTTTTATTAGAAGATTTATCGATAACATTAATTTTTTCATTGAAAACAGCGATAACATTAATTTTATATTACAAATTGAATCGATAACTTTAGTCTTCTAATAAAAATTTTATTGATACTAAATTAAATATTTGCGCAAAATGTATCGATAACTGTCATTATCTATATAAAATTTATGGAAAATATAGCGGTTAGTTCTTTTTTTATTTTTATTTTTATTTTTAAAGCAGTAGCTTTGACAAATGTTTAAAAGTTTTGTCTTTATAAAAAAAACTACTTAAAACTTTAACAGGAAAATATCCGATAACTCGAACCTTTTATGTGAGTAATATAATATATTAATTTGATCATTAATGATGCAACGCAAACAAATAATTTTCCCGTAAGAAATCGTTAATCTATAACTTCACAAAAGGTGTGATGCCCCGCCCCTTTCAAAAGATACTATAATTTTGGCAAAAGGCAGTAAATTTCAGTTCTACTTTGACATTTGTGAAGTAAACAGATAGAAAATACATTTGAATAAGAAATTGAGCACTACCCAAGAATGCGAAATAATTGTTTTCTGAAAGCTGCATTTCCGGGTTTGGTAATATGCACTGGACGGCATATAAATAATTTTTGCTAATACGGCCGGGGTTTTTATTAAGTTTAAACCTAGTTCAACGTAGTCTGAAACTCGTATTTTTTCGGCGAAATGCAATTTTATTTAGTATTTTTTAAAAGTCCACGATTTTAAGCAAAACCAAACTGTTCCGTCAAAATTATGTACACAAATTTGGTAATGGCGGCACAAATCTGTCTTCAGATTAACTTAACCTAGTTTAACTGAGATCTCAAGAACCCAGCCTTATTAAGCAAAACTAAAGTTTTCCATTTAAAAAAAAATACAGTCAACCAACATTTGCTGACAACTTTTGCGCCACCTTGTTTATCAGTGTTTTTAATTGCAATAGCAATTTATCTTAAACTCTGATTTTTATTGAAAAGTTAATTATGTATATCTTTAATTTCGCTTTAGTTGCTTTTTAATGATTTCATTATTTCGCAGCTCTGCAACGCCCATACCGACTTATATTTGTTAGAAACAAATAACTATGACGTTTCTATTTTATTCGATTGGTACAGATGAATGCGGTACCTAGTAACTGACTGGTACTGACATATTCGGAAAGGTTCTTACTCTCTCCTGGAATCAAATTTATCGGTAATGATTCACAATAGCGAGTATAGATTTGTTTTTAATTAAAAGGCGTTGGTTTTATTCGTTCTATAGAGCAACAAATTATTTAACATGTTTAATAATTGGATTATTTAAATAATTATTTGTTTATTAAAACTTGTTCTAGCTCTTAAATAAAATTGTAGGTCATGTAATTATTTTCTTTATTTAGCATATGCAACTATATTGTCATTTGAATTTTATAGTTTTCAATGATGACTGCTAAAATATTAACACATAGTGGGATGACAGAGACCGAAGGTACCAAAAATTACAGCTTTTACTCTGATATTTCATACCTTAAGAAGAGCGTTAACGTTGCGCCACAAACCGCAGTGTTAACATTCTTGTTTAATAAAACCCACATAATAGAAATAAAAAAATTGATATTGACAAAAAAAAAATCAAAATTTCCATTATTCATTAAGAATAGCGGTCACTATTAAACTTATTTGCATCATGTTGTCAAATTCCTTCCTTCAGTGAAAAATACAAACAAATTGACAGCTATCATAACTGTCTCAGATGCGATTTTTCGACAATTTTAAGTCTCAAATTTCTCTTTCTATTCTAATTACTTTAAAGCTCTTCTGAACCGCCCCTCTAGGACATCTGCAGTATCGAAAATAAAATTTTTAAAAGAACATGTTTCACATCACAACAACTATTCACTGACATTTTTAATTTCATTTTGTGACGTCGGAGCAAATTGATTGATCACCATCGATCGAAACAGTCGTTCAACGCATTCGAAATAAACAAACAATGTTAATTTCTAAATTCAAACATTTCAAACAAATTCGTGCAAACAAATCAAGCCAGCAATAAAATACAATACTTAAAATTAAACATTAATCTAAAAGGAAAATAGAAAACCACATATGTTTTTCAAAATCGGAACTATAAAAATACACATCAAGGTCAATGTTTTAAAAGTTTAAAAAAAAAAAGAATTAAACCGTCAAACAAAATATACAAATAACATAAAAAGACAACTTTAATAAAGCAAGTAAGAGTGCTATTTACCCTTCACATTGATGCGATAAAAGCAGAAAGTACATAAATGTACTTGTTTTACCATGTGCGCTTTGCTACCCCCCACTACTTCAATCCCTCCCATTTTTAAGATCGGCTGTGTATTTATAACCCAGCTATGTTCGCCAAATTTTAAGAATTTTGCTGTTAAATATAAATAAATCTATTTTGTATCACGCCCACTTCTCCAATCCGCCCACATTTTGTTGGATGTTGTTTATTTTTAACCATGACGCTTGTACCTTATTTGTAAGCTTTTGCCATTCTTCAGATATGCAGAAATTTATAATGTCCGCATTTGATTAAACATACAAGCCGCCAATCACTGTTTTACAAATGTCATGTAACAACGGTATGAAATTCTATTTTGTACATTTCTGTAAGTCCCAATTTACACTAGGGACATTTCTTGTCGGACATTTTTTGAATTCTCGTTTAATCTTACCTGAAGCGTTTACATATGAAGTCAGACAGAAAAATAATATAAAGCAACAAGATGTAAACTACGAAAAGTAAGAAAGAGAAATAAAAAAATGTCCAGTACAGATAGTCATGTACTACACACTCTACATTTTCGACCCCTCGCCATCAAACTTCGTATGTCCGGCAAGAAATTTCCCTAGTGTAAATTGGGACTAAGTTTTGTATTGGTTTTCATATAAAAAAAGCGAACAGCTGATTGATACAGTACAGATACGGTACAGCAACGTTCGCCTAATTGAGCCTTATGTTTAAAAACAAAACTAAATAAATTAGACAAAACGTCTCATCTTCGTTAACTTCGGGACTTATTAAAAGTTTCAGTCTGTCAAACCAAACACTTCCGAACATGTCGACTGCCGATGTTCTTTGTTGTGTTCAACTTTTCGTATTTTGCTTTTGCCTGGACTACGACTGTTTTCATTTGATGAATCAGAAGTAAAGGCAACAGTCCAATGAAAAATCAAAAAGTGGAAGAAAAAGCAGTTTTTTTTTTATTTTGACTGCAGTTTTTTAAACCCTGGTTTGAAGTTACACATTTATATTTGAATAAAAATATTAAATTTTCCCTTGTATTCGCAAATTATTCATTCTTACCTGTTAGCAAATAACAGACAAAATAATTTAATTAAATAGTTAAGTAAACAACAAATTCCACTGCAATGTTTTGTTGCTTTCATTCCACTGTTTAACAGTAGGGGTTCCCTTGATCGTTTAAAACATACAAAACGTGTCATAATATTAAACATTTTTTTTTTGTACAGCATTTACATTTTATGTCTCTTCTTATCAATTATAAAAATCTTTATTAATGAAACAAATCATTTTAATTGTTTTTAACAGAAAACCATAAAAAAAATAGAAAAATTTAAGTACTACAACCCTATTAGAAGATTTGAGGGCGATTTTTAAAAACAAACTGCATACAGTGAAACCTCCCATAAGCATACATGAAACTGTTACGAAAAATGTGCACTTATAAGAGAGGTGGGTAGAGAGACACAAATTTATTATTTCATTTTATTGTTTTACCTTTCATTATCTGATAATCGCACGTTTTTAAATCGCAAAACGCCAGATTTATTTTATGGTGTTCTGAAACTTGTGCATTTTGCTTGCGATCTGCTCTAGTTTCTTAAAAATGATCTAGTTCCGCTGAGCCTTCTTTTGTAATTTGAAGTCGCCAAACTTCTTGCAATTACGATTAACACGACTCCTTTTATGCGATTTCAAGTCAGAATCGCCAATGTTGAGCTTTTTGGAATTGTCAGCACATGCCCGCTAGTTTGTCTATTGTTTTAGAGTACTTTAACTTAGATCGCTTTTACTTAGCTGTTGAGTCTCAGAATGGCATTCAATGTTTTATTTATGTGTTGAAATGCGACAAAGTCGGCGTTGACAAAATTTTTTAAATGGTCAATTTGTTTAATGCTTCATCATAGAATTTCTGGAGGCAGATATTTCTCGTCTCCTGACAGCAATTTAATTGACCAAACAGTTTTTTTTTTAATTCCCTAAGTTAATCCCGCGAAGCTCTACGCTTGTCTGCAGGAAAGAAACCAGAGTCACTAGCATGAATCGAACCCGCAACCTCGGCGCTAAGAAATTTTAAATTTGTTATAAGTGGGATATCGCTGATGAGAATGAGATGATAATCCAGCTTTCCGAAAATCATATGTGGTGCTAAAGCAGGCAACAAGAGCTTAACAAACAACTTTTGCAAATAAAGAACAATGGCTTTACTATGCTTTGTGTAAACAGAAGAATAACCAATTTTATTGGCACTAAAGGGCAAAATAAACCACACAAATGGCTTGTCAAACGCACACATTTTGTTGCCGTTTAATGTTCGCCAATAAATAACACAAATATATTCCGTATAAAAATGAATTTTTCATTTCTGTTTTGTTGTCCATGAATGTAAATTGCTGCGGCAATTTTGCCTGCTTTTTGCTTCAAACAGAGGAGAAATATTAAATTAAGAAAAAGAATTTGGAGTAAAGAGTGTGTTTAATAACGAGCTGTTTCGTGATAAACCATGCTGCTTAAAAAAACTAGAACTTACGACTGAAAATGATTTAAATGCTTCAACTTCTTCTCTCTTCAAAGTTTTAGCTGGAATAATTACATTTAGCACTAGACATCACAAAAAATTTGACGAATATTCAACATGTCTGCCAAATATTAAAAAATTTAATATTTCGATGCTTCAAATGTTTGTCCAAACAGCAAGCATTCAAATTAACAGCAAAAAATAGTTGTAAAAACGTAAAATTTTTAAATGTTTGCCAAGCAAGTTGTGTGGTTTATTTCGTTCTTAACACAAATATGAATGAGAGTTGCAAAAAGAGAAGAACTTCGAATAAAACACATTTCATGTTGGTGTATTTCAACGTTTCTCTTCGCTTAAGAGGGAAATTTTGAAAAAAAATGTTGTGACTGTGTTCGGTTATGAGAGTGTCGCGTTATGGGAGGTTTATGTAATGGAAGGTTTCACTGTATAAAAAAAAAAAATTGATTGCCCGAGTGTATCAAAATGTGTTAAATGTCAGAGTGTTTGATAAAGATTATGTTCGCGTACATCTTCGCCTATATGAAAATATAAAATTTAAATAAATAAAATTTTAACAAAATTTAATTGCTTGACGTTAAAAAATAAATGACATTTTATTTTCCTGTTTATCGCTCGAGTATTCAAATACAATTACATAAATAAAAGATCACTTAAAATATTAAATAAACAAAAAAATCTATTTTTAAAATCAGACAAATTTGCGAAATGAAATTGGCGTCTATCTGCAGACACATTCAGATTTTATAGTCGTAGTGTGGTATTGAGATTTTTGATTTAATTGAAATTATTAAATTTTTAATTGTTGCAATATTTTGTTTTCTAATTTAATTTATTATTTGTATTTCTTTTTTTTTGTTTAATTGTTGTCATTACAAAGTTATACTAAGGGATTTCAAATGTTGACAGAGATTTTGCATTTGAATCATTTTGAAAATGACACTTTTCTTCAGATGTCAACAATGAATCAGGTGCGAAATTTTTATAATAACAATGTTTAAATATTGGACGATAGCAAATCCTAGAAACACAGTGATGAGCCATTAAAAAACAAATCAAATTATCAAAAAAAATTTTTTTTATTACCTTCATTTACATCAAATATTTAAATAAGCTGTCATATTTCTAAACATTAAATTAAATATTATTGCATTTTTGCTCTGTTTTTAATAGTGTTAACTGCAATTAACCCCACTCATAAATTACCATCTAATATGCACATTTAAATGGTTTAGTTAATTTATTTATGTAGTTTGCTTCATTATGACTTAAACAAATTATTAACATTTATTTGCTGGCACATAAATAATAAAATGTAAATTTATTTAAATTTTACGGGGCAAAATTTAGTGCATTCAGTGCTATTAAAATCATAATTTGTATTTTGGAGTTTAGACAACTATTTGTGTTTTTATTACCATTTTAAAACTAATAATTTAGTTCGTAAAAACTGGGTCACAAACGAAACACCATGCAAAGGCGTAAGTGCAACAATTTATTGCCACAATTTGTTAAGGATGCCAAGAAGTTGTGTGGCTTAAAGCACGACTTAAGGCCAAATGATGTAAGTAAAATCTCAAAACTATTAAGCAAAAAGTTAAAAGAATTTCGAAATGAATATTGTAAAGTCTCAAAGATCTGCCTACACTGATAAAAAAGTTGTCATAACGCTGCAGTATTTTGACATCAGTATTATGACAGTTTTTGACCCCATGACAGTTTTCATCTTTGTGATGTCAGTTTTCACATCACTTGGCCAAATTGTCATTAGGGTCAAAAATTTAAATTATGTACACATCGGCATAACAGAATGACAAATCTTAGTCAGTTTAATTAACCATGTCATCAGTGCGAAGACTCAGTAACCTCCGAGAAAGGACTCATTTCGCTCAATTTAATGACAAACTGTCATTAAATTAACTCATTGTGATTAACTTGTAGTTAGAGAATATTATAATTTACTTAACTCTCATTCATTCATGCCCGATATGGTTTTTAAATCATTCTACTCTAAAAATTTGATGTATTAAACTAAATAATTTAAAAAAATAGAATATGGGATTTATTGCTTCTTATTTCACTTTTTAAACATGACACTACTGTTTATAATATACAAAATGTGGCATCGAATTGATGTCACTGTAGTCATAGAAACGATGACGCAGTAAATATGAGAACATTTTATGACGTTCGTAATTGGATTGATGTCACTTTTTGCAACATTGATGCCATTTGTAATAACATTGATGTCACAGTTTTGATGTAAGGGCATCGTTATTTTTGGGAATACAAAATTTTATTATTAATAAGTTTCATGTATGATGTGCTAAATTGCCAATTTTTCATAATTGATAAATACACTGAAATTTTTGTGTATTTTTTTTTTTTTTTGACAACTTTTGTATAGGAAAAATTGGCTCGAGTCGAGTCAACCATTTTATAAAAAAGCGCCTCGAAACGAGACAACATTTCTTTAAAAGGAAGTTGCTCGAATCGAAACAACTTTTCTATATGGAAAAGTGGCTCGAATCAATACAATTGTTTGCAGAAAATATGACTTATATTTTTAGAATTTTAACTTTCTAGATAAGAGCTTTATTAGCATTTCAGTTTGTCTGTACAGTAAGTACTTCACGGATAAGTGCATTACGCTTAAGTGAGTTTCACGCTTAAACTCTAAAATAAAATATTTGTGTTTTTAAAAAATAAGACAATGCACACAGTTTTCTATTGTGTCATATTGGTTAAATTTGCGTTAATTCTATAACTGTCTTAAAAATGTTGTTTTATTCTTTATATTAAAATTATTTTGACCAGGGCAAGTTTTTTATGCTATTTGCAAGAAAATATGCTTTTGTGTATTTCTTACCTTTTTCCCAAACAAATCGAATTTGTCATGAACGCATTTATCCGTGAATAACTGTTTTAATTTTTGTTCTTTGCATTCTAATGGCTAATAAATCACTGATGGCTTAAACGCTGGTTTAATTAAACTAAGCTTGAATTTGTATTTAGTTTAAACTCAACATCTATAAATCAGTGTCCCATGTATTATCTGTTGTTAAAAAAAATAACATGTGGCAACACTACGATAAATCTTATCAAATTCATATGGTCTGTATTGGTTGTTTAAACGCCCAATTTTATGCGTTTAAAGATGTTTTATATGTTTAGTGATTTATAGAATTGTTGGTTAAACACATTTTAAACCAAAAAGAGAGTTTAACTTGCTCTTATTTTTTAGCCCTAAGTATTACTACACCCTTTAGAAGAAAAATTTATTTAGTGTTTCTTAGGAAAAAAAATAAACTTCTGCTTAGAATGCCAGTTCTAGGAATTCTTTAAAATGAAACTTCAAATTTTAAAAATTAAAAAGGTCTTAAAAGTATAATTGAAAGTAAGAGATGTAACACCCACAGATTTCTAAGACCCCAAAAATATTCAAGAATTTATTATCTTTATGCTGGATTTACAATTAATAAATCTTTTAAAAAGAATCTCTTCTGAAATTTAATACACTTCAGTGACAAGTTGTACGATTTTCGTTTAAGTCTTTCATAAAAATATCAAATTTCTTAATGAATGTTTTTTTCAACAAATTTTTTTTATTAATAACTAAATTATAGAGTACACATTATCAAATGTTTTGCCTAAAACTCAAATTTCTTTCGGATACACACAAGATACATTGAATAGCAATTTCTTTAAAATACAAACATGAAAGAGTTTGAAAATCTGATCAAAAAAAAAAAAAAAACATTAACAAAAAAAAAAAACAATAAAAAAATTCATTGATTAGGTGTCAAAGAAATTAATATTAAAGACCGCCTTTTTAAATTAATAGACCATGTTAAACGCAAACACGAATTTGAAATTCAACAATTTGTAAAGAATTTAACTCCGCCACGTTATTGAACCTGAAAGAAACACAAACATAAACATGCGTATAAAAAAAAACGCCAAAATACCTGAACTGAAAACGCGGCATTTCGGACTTTGATGTTAAAATCTATACGAATAGGCGTAACAAGTTTTAAAAGATTTTGTTTTTGTATCCCTTAAATTTGTATTGTTTGTTATTGAGTAATAAACAAAATATTATTTATAAGTTTGAAAATAAAACAAGAGAAACAACTAAAAGATTAAAAACAAACTATAATTCATTCACTTAATTAAATATTATTAATTTGAAACGTAAAATAGTATTTAAAAAATGTGTTTCAAAATTTTTTAGCTTAGCCCTTTTTTAAAAATTATTTAAACTTTTAATTGGCAACAGACCAGTTTGTTTTTTTAAAACGATTAAAGAAGTTTGTGTGAATAATTTATTAATCGTATTGTAGAAAAAAGTTGTAGAAAACGGCAATTTTTTCTAGTCGAAATAATTTTTCTGTAGAAAAAGGAGCTCTTGCTACCCAGAATTTTAGAAGAATCATGGTTCCTATAAAGAGAGCAAACTCCTCCCCCCCCCCCCCCTTTCGATTAATGGGATCCGATTCTGAAAAATATGTCATTTGACGAAATTACCAGCTCAATCTGTCAAGAAGACACTCATTCGTAAGTTTGTGGGTTTTTTTAGGCAAATGATCGGGACAGCTAATATGCATATAGCCTTCTCAGACTTGTTAACATCTAACATCAAGTTGCGAATATGTGGAAATTTTGCCATAAGAAATAAATGAGACTAAAAAGTCAATATCTTTACGAGACGTTCCCATCACATTGTTTTTGTTATTATATGTAAGTTAAACGAGTCACTTTTGCGCTCGCATTCTAAAAACAGGCAGTTAGTGTTATCACTAGAAAAGTGGCAATAACTTATTTTATTATTGTGGCATCACTGACAAAATGGCATTTGTTTTGAAAGCAGCGTTACCATTTGCTAAGTTTATTCTTTTTGCAAGTCTTGTTTTGTTTAATTTTGTATATTATTAAACTAAATTAATTTCAAATAGAATTTGGTGGAATCTCTTTTAAAATGTTTGCACTTTTGAAGAAAAAAATTAATTTAAAAAAAGATGTTTTTTTTCAGAAAAGGTGACATATTTGATTGTTGGTGTGAAAGCATGTTTCGCAGTTTCAACATCTTCCATGCGTTCCCCCGAAATGTATGCAAGTGTACAAAGGGTATTACTCGTCTTAATGATCTAAGTACAAGACCGCAACCATTATCGAGGTTAACATTACAAAAGATAACGTCATCCTAGAAATAACTACCAAATTAG
The DNA here is from genome assembly GCA_963931875.1 of Pollenia griseotomentosa. Classification (NCBI taxonomy): domain Eukaryota; kingdom Metazoa; phylum Arthropoda; class Insecta; order Diptera; family Polleniidae; genus Pollenia; species Pollenia griseotomentosa. The sequence goes on from OZ007560.1 coordinate 189,485,965, forward strand.
AAATGCGTGAATTTCGTAACAAGATTTTTTTTTTTTTGCAGAAGCAAAAACACTCATGCTTTTTTTCGGAAAAGCTTAGCTTTCAAATAAACTTTCATTCTGCACTCACTTTTTTACATTTATGATCAATATACTCTGGCACATCATAGATTAACGCTTGAACAACGCTACCAAATTGTAAAAATTTACTTTGAAAATCGGTCAGCGATTTGAGCAACTTAAAGATAACTTCATTATTTTGTATTGCGCACACTTTCGTCCATCAGATCAGCAGATGGAGTAAGACCAATCCACAACAGTTCCTACCGACTCGTCTATATCCAGAAAAATGCACCGTTTATTGCGATGGCAACATCGGACCTTATTTCTTAAAAAATGAAGCGGTAGCGCGAGCTCCGCCTCGTTACCGCTTTATGATCAATTAATTTTCTCTTTTTTTTCAAAAATAATGACATTGATACAAGCGAAAGTGGAGCGCAATCGCAAGCATCGACTTATTAAAATCTAAATTTGGTGATAAGGTGTTTCCTATATATATACCCCTGGCTTATGGACCCCATTATTTCCTCGATTATTTTTTATGGGACAACGTGAAGTCAGAGGCGTATGTTGATGGGCCAGCAACAATCAATGCCTTAGTGCTATCAATGGTTGAAAAAGTGTCCAAAAATTGGACGTCCAGAATGGGCACGTTCAGTAAAGTAAAGCATTGGATTTTTTTACTTCTATACGTTTACACCCTTACGTAAGTTGGTCGTCCACACTACTCTTCAGTATTTGTTTGTGACAGCTGCACTACAGTACAGAGTTTGAAAATTTTTCAATGATTAAAATGTGTGTTCAAATGGAATTGTGCAGGCTTCTTAGTGGATAAGGAATACAAATTAATCAAATTGTAATGCCGGAAGAATAAACTCTTCTATCAGAATTAAGGACTGGTTTATCAATTAAGACTTTTGTAGACAGACAGCTAGAAGACTTCATTATAATGATTTGTAGAATAAAAGGTATTTCTTAAATATTATTATGCAATACTACCATCAAGAGGTTTTTTTTCTTTGATATTCTGGCCAAAAATCTCTTAAGTTTATATTTTATTTCAACGTCTTTTGTAATAAAACAAAAGAGAAATAAATCATCTTCTAATAAAACAACGAAGCAAGTGTCTTTATTGGCATAAATATTTATGGGATTATTTCAAAATTTTTTGTTTTATGATTTTTTTTTTTGTTAAATTATTCTTAAATCTTTTCATGTTTCTTTTTTCTAAACTAAATTGTTGTTTTGATCTGTTTTTTATAGTATTTAAGCGTATTTTTTTCTAATAATTCTCGAAAATTATTTTGTATACAAAAAAAACTCTACACTTTATAAGTTTGCCTTGAGTTTAGACTGTGTAAATTTATGCTTAATTTATGCAAATCAGTATTGAAGAAAAAAAAAAACAAAATTCAACAAATAGAATTTTGTCATGAATTAAAAGAATAATGAATATTTTAAAATACCAAAAAAAAAAGTTATAAATAATTTGATGTTGATTATAAAGTGGATTTTAAAGAGTTTTGTTTTAAGTTCTTAAACAACCGACATTTTTTTTTTTAACAACAAAGGCTTTTAGAGATTAAGTTTAGATTAAGATTTCTTTATACAGAGTCATCTTTCTTAACGGACACTTTCCTTAAGCGAACACTCCCTTTCAACGAACACTGTTGCCTAGTCCCGTTAGCGTTCCATACGAAAAGCATTGAGTTCACTTGATAGGGCATCCTGCTTGTACGGGCACATTTCAAGCGTCCCTTTGGCGGCCGATCATGAGAGATTTCACTGTTGTTTTCAAATTTAAAACAATAAAAAGTTAAAAAAATTGTATAACAATTGATTTTTTTTTATTTAAAGAACACACCTTAAAATTCTTTAAATAATTAATTTAATTTGTATACAAGTTTTGAAATTTTTAATTCCGAAAAGTTTAAAAACCACCGCTGAAGCCTTTTAGATAGGCAACATTTTATTTATTGAAGACTTCTTACACTTTCATATTCCTCTTGCCTACTTTAAGGAAATTTTTTAAAAATTTGGCCTTCCCCTTTTCTAATTTATTAACAAATTGTTTAAAAAGTTAACAGATAATAATTAATTATTTCATTTTTTTTAACAAGTAGCTTGCCTGTCAAACAGTATTAATTTGGAAATTTTGTAGCTGCAGTTCGTTTTATTAAAAATTCAAAACACATTTTGTCTCATAAAAATAATTCTTAAAGTTTTTTTTTTTATAAAAAAAAAATAGAAATAAGCAATTTGTCTTGTATTGTTTTCTCAAACATATTTTTTATGAAAAAACACACTGCAGACAAATTTGTATTGTTTCTGTTTAAAAAGCTTTTTGATTGACGTTTCAAAGATTTCAACACTTTGTTTTTCAAAAAGTAAACAACAAAAACACAAATTGTAATGAAAATTTTAAAATAAATTATTTTTGGACCCTACGCCATTTTTAAGGCATACATTTGTATGTATGTATATGTTAAAAAATTTTAAAGAAATAATTTACATAAATAAATTGTAAATACTTTGAATACATATAACAAAGACAGATTGAAGAGATTTTTAGCTCTAAAGTAGAGGCCTGCACAATTTAACAATGTAGAGTCCAAGGCGAATTCAAGTAGTAAAAACAAAATCACAACATTGTATTTTACTTGTTGCTTTCGTTGGTCGATATGTCAAAAACTCAAGCAACTTTTGACATTTCACTCTCTAAGTAAAAAAAGAAGTAACTCAACGCCACCTGAAAAATCAATTCGCCTTGGTAGTGTCGCTGTCACAAACAAATATTGAAGATAATTGTAGACGATGAGTCTACAAAACATTAATGCTTCACTATAGTGAAAGTGTGGGTACAAAAAATACTCTCAAAAATTACAAAAAGGGAATGAAAAATATACGCAACAATGAGAATAGGAACAGAAAGTTCCCATGTTCTTTATTTTTTTACGTGAGTTTGGGATATAAGTGTACGAAATATTTTGTATTGTAATTTCTTAAATAATATTGCAACAATAATTCTTTGCGAAAACAATCCTTTGTATGCGTCCGATACACACGACAATCATGGGCCAAATTATGGCAGCCGTGATCGAATACTTTTTAAATTCAAAAGCAATTTTATTTCTAATTCTTTCGGTCCATACTCAGCTTATCGAAATTATAATTTTAGTGTTGTAAAGCATTTATTTGAGTATTTACAACATGGAAAAAATAAATCCGATTCGTTCAGTATTGACTGAGACAAAACTGCTTTCGAATCGAAAAAGTATTCGATCACGACTGCCATAATTTGCCCCCAGGTTCACATAAATACGAGAAGTATAGGCAAAATTTATGTTTCTGGTGTATTGAAAAGGTTTTCAAAGTTACAAGCACCGTCTGAAGTGTATTTCTTTGAATCTCGCACCCTCACAACACTTTCTAAAATCCAACAAACACGATGGTTTGATTTCAAATTGAATATGACTTGAATTAGAATAAATGTGCGCGAATAAAAGAACTGGTAATCGCACGAGTTATACAAGGCTGCCAGATTTATATTTGTTGACTATCACTAGATTTTTTCCATGATGTTTAAGACATGATTTATGGTGTTTGTAGGCGAACGGTGTAGAGAAGCCAGCAGGGTAGACAAAAAAAATAAAATTTTCTGTTCTCTAAGTCTTATTTTATACTTTCGTTTGCACACATTCGTATTTTTGCTACTTGCTTTATTTTATTTTTTATATTATGATGCCATCTCTTTACAATTCAAAAAACGGAGCGCATTTTAATTGTTTGTATTTACAAATAAGCAAGTAAAGGAGAATTACTGATAACGGGAAAAATTAACCCTTAAATCATGGGGAAAAAATCATCGCTTGAATCTGCTGTGCTTTTGATAGGAACTTTTAAAAGGAATTACAAAAAGACATGATTTTTAAATCACAGTCTTTATCACGGCCAAAAAAGTGTGGCGGCATTTATACGATGGATTATCCGACATGTCCCTTTGCATTTCCACGATGTCTTTCCTGTCTAATTGCCTAATATATCTACATACACATACATATTCAGAAATATGAAAACTCATATTAACAAACATGAAAACCCATTTCGTGTCTGTATGGCAACCGCTCTTTCTTCTCTAACCCGATCACCAGCAAACAAAATAAACCTGTTTGTTAGACGTGTCTGAAAAGGCATCGTATAAATGCTGCCTATGTCTCAGTATTCAATAATGCGATTGCGTCTTATGCCGTATGGCCACGTTATAACCACATATCACCCAATTTAATAGCGCCCCTGGCACTCCCATATCATGTATGAGCATGTAGCTTTCGTCGACTCGTCCAAATGTGACAATTTTGTTTTAAAACAAAACCATTAAGCCGCAATGAGGCTTCTTCCGACAATATGAATTCATGTGCACGCAGCTTTTCTAAAACAGCACTTGGACAGAAAAAATGTTGTTATTTTCCAACTCCTATTTAAGAAATGTCACAAACAAAATGTGTTGTACCTACTGAAAAACCCGTTCCAACGAAATTTTTTTAATCCATTAATCGCTTGATCGCTTGCTTTATTTTCAGTGCAAAATATATCGCTTACAGTGACTTTCTATAAAAAATTGATCACTTGCTTAAACTTTTTATTGAAAATTTTTCGCTTGTAATTGTCCGCTATGGCAAATTTATCGTTTGTATAATATATATTGATTCCCATGGTTCCAAGGTGGGACAAAGGACCACAACAAAGTCTTGTGATCTATTCTGCGCTTTCTGCTTCACTTTGGCCCAGGACTTTTCAATTAAGTTTGTTTCACTTTCGTCTTTTATTTAGAAAATTGTTTGTAGAAAGTTATCGCTTAATTTATGTTTAACAAGAAATGTATTGCATGAATAAATTTCCTATAAAAAATGTATCGCTTGCTTTACTTTTCTATGCAAAATATATCGCTTGCAGTAATTTTTTATAGAAAATTTATCCCTTGCTTTAATTTTTTTAAGAAAATTTATTGCTTGCAGTAATTCACTATAGAAAATTTATCGCTTGCTTTAATTTTTTTAAGAAAATTTATCGCTTGCAGTAATTTACTATAGAAAATTTATCGCTTGCTTTAATTTTTTAAAGAAAATTTATCGATTGCAAAAATTTTCTATGAAAAATTTGGTTAATTTTTTAAAGAAAATTTATCGCTTGTATTAATTTTCTATAAAAAATTATTGCTTGAAATAATTTTCTTTAGAATATTGTTTGTAGAAAGTTATCGCTTACTTTAATATTTTTAATAAAATGCATCGCTTGCATTTATGTTCTAAACAAAATTTATCGCATGAATTAGTTTCCCATAAAAAATTTATCACTTGCTTTAGCTATATATGCAAAAATATATCGCTTGCAGTAATTTTCTATTGAAAATTAATCGCCTTCTTGAATTTTTTTAAATAAAATTTATCGCTTTCTTTAACTTTTTGAATAAAAATTATCGTTTGCTTTAATTTTGTTAAGAAAATTTATCGCTTGCAGTAATTTTCTATAAAAAAATTATGACTTGACTTTAGTTAATTTTTTTATGAAAAATGTATCGTTTTAAGCAAATTTTTTAAAAAAGTTGATCGCAAGCCTGAAGTTTTCTTTCGCTTGCTTTAATATTGTCCAGAAAATTCAAATTTTGCTTGAATTTTGTTTTAAAAATTAATATTTTAACGTTAACCTTTTATGCAAAACGTTCTTTAATTTCTGGTCGAAAATTTATCCCTTGACCCATTTTTCTATTCAAAATGTAAAGCTGGCTTTAATTTTCTATTGAAAAGCTATCGCTTACATACGTTTTCAAAAAAAAAAAAAAAAAAATTTAGCGTTTGCACATATTTGTTAATTAATCTTGTTGCTATATTTTTTTAATTTTAAAGCTATAACAACACTTTCAAGACTTTGTATTTTTTTTTAACTTTATCTAATTAAGGCCTTTTCCAGTATTTTGACCTTTCTTATGTTTCCGTGCAAAGAAAAAAAACTGAAACCAATTGTTTTATATAATCCCATGTGTTTCATGTCAAAAACTTAAACAATAAAAATTTAATTTTAAATTAAAATAAATATTTGTCTTCTTTTTTTATAGTATTTTACTCGAACAGTGTGTCGTTTTTTCAAATCGTTTCTTTCGTAGCGTTTCAGCTTATTTTTTTTCGATTTCATGTCAATGAACGCAAACAATTTCGCTTTTTTCCCACTTGCGTTGTTTTACTTGTTTGCAAAGAGTTTATTTTTTTTTTTTTTGTACGAATGTCTATTTAAATGAAGTTTTTTTTGTATTTATTTTTATTTATTCACTTTATTCGTACTACAAAATACTTCATAAATTAAAGCTTGTAGACCTCCTAAATGCCAGACGATCGGACGGACTGAGAGACCGTCAAACAAAATTTTCGAATATTTGTTCCTTTTGTTGGCTGTTAAAACACTTCCCGATATATTAAATGAAAAAATCAATAAAAATTTTAGTCGAATTTTTTTTAATAATTTTTTTTTTGTTTTTTTTTATTGTCTCATTTTTAGTCTTCAATTAATTTTGATTGTTTAATTTTTTTTTTAGTGCTGGGACACTCGCCATATAGTCTGTCCGTCTTTACTTTCGCAATTAAATGCCTATTTATCGGCACCGATTGTTCTCTCATGCATATCAAAACAAGAACACACACAATTAAATGTTTGTTTCAATACTTCATTATCTTCAAATTTTCGTTACAACAACAAAGTCAAGAGATTCAAATTATAAAATATACAAAATTCATTTATTTATGCAGCTGAAATTATTAATTAAAAATACAAATATAAATATTTATTGCAAGTAATTAGAAAATTTTGGCAATCAAACTTCTGAACTGTTTACCACATTGTTTCCCTTAAAAAAAAAAACCAAGTAAGAATGTAAAGTCGGTCATGCCCGCCCATTTTTTACACTACATCACAGTATATAAAGACAAATTTTCGGAATTGTAACCAATTTGGGACCCATGATCAATCATGTCTGCGGCAAAATAAAATTATTTTACGAGGTTAAGATTCATATAAGAGATCTTTGTGCCGAATATTATTAAAATATCAACATCTACATACATATATAAGAGTTGTTCGTCTTAAATTTGAAAAGAGGTTTCTATTTAACATATTGTCAATACAAAATTCTGTCATGACATAGCAACTATTATAAAAGTGATCGTTAGCAAATTGTATATCAATAGAGACATTTATAAGGAAGCTACTGAACTTAAAGCTATTTTCTGCAGGTTTTTCTATATAGTCAACTATGAACCGATTTAAAAAAAAAAAAAATTTGATAAGATGGTTTATGATGCAATAAAAGTTTTTTGGACCAAATTTAATCTGAACACTATCATAATAATATAGTTTTTGGGCACAAAGACTCTAATCCAGAAATGGGGGCCTTATGAAATTATAAAGAGATTTTCACCATTTTCAGTAGGCTTCGTCCTTTTGGCAATGAAAGGATATCTACCATATTTCAACATATTCAGGTATGTGATGGAAATCGATTTAGAAGACGAGTTTAATTGATAATCGATCGATTTTCATAACACATACCTGATTATCTTCAAAATTGCGACCTGTGCCTTGTTTCTCAAAACTACAACTTACAAATCTACAAGTAAAATATATTACAAACAAAAACAAAAATAGTAAAATTGTTGCTTTTTTTAATGTATTTTACTTGTAGATTTGTAAGTTGTAGTTTTGAGAAACAGGGCCCTCCCTGTACTACGGACGGACAAATAGTGGTTCCGAGTCGATCTGTATACTAAAGGTCGGTCTAAGACCAATATTTTTTTATGTGACACAAATCGGCACTATTGTGGTGTATTGGGGTTGGGGTATAGTGGTGTATTGGGGAATAACTTACGATAACTGCAAAGTTTTGAAGCAAATGTTCAGGAAACTTCTAATTTTACCCTAAAATTTTATTTTTAAAGAAAATTTGAACAACCAATTTTAACCTTTCGATTTCTGCATATAGGTAATCGATTTCTTTGTTTTTCACAAAAAGGTAATCAGGAACTTAAAAATTTTTTTTTTTAATTATCGTTTACCTTAACTTCTTTGAACATTTTATCGATAACTTTAAGTTTTATAAAAAAATTATTTTAAACCTTCATTTAAACTCTATAAAAATTATCGTTATTAAAGGTTTCTATTATTATATAAAAAATCTATCGGTTGCCAACATTTTCTCAAACCGGTTTATTGTTTGGTGTAATTTTTTTTTTGAAATAATGTATTGAATACCAAAATTTTATATAGATAATTTATCGATTCCCAAAATCGTGAAGAAAATAATTTATGAATACCCGCCAATTTCGAAAAAAAATTTTTCGGTAGCCAAAATTTTTTATAAAAAATTTATAAATTTTCTACACAAAAAATATCGGTTGCAAAAAATCCTCTAGAAAAAAATATAAATACCCGAAATTTGCAAGAGAAAATTTATCGGTTGCCATAATATTCAATAGAAAATTTAATAGCTTCTTAAAATTTTCTTGCAGAAAATTATCAATTCGTAAAATTTTCTATAGAAAAGTTTTTGATTAACAACAATTTATCGATTGCCAAAATTTTCAATAGAAAATGTATCAATTGACAAAACTTTTAACAGAAAATTTATAAATTGCCAAAATGTTTTACAGAAAATTTATCGATTGCCAAAATATTCTATAGAAAAGTTATCGATTTCCAAAATTTTTTGTAGAAAATATATTGATTGCCAAATACTTCTATAGAAAATTTTTTAATTTTCCAAAATTTTATTGAGAAAAATTAACGATTGCTAAACTTTTCTATAGAAAATTTATGAGTTAAGCCCTTATGACACTACATTTTTTATTCATTAATTGATATAGAATTGATAGAAAGAAACAGCAAATGTTAGAAAGAGCGAACTATAAAAAATTTTAACAAAGTTTTTAGTTTTTTTTCTCTTGTTATGGTTTTGTTTCAGGGATGGCGTTGAGAATTTTTAAAATTGTACAAACAACCTTTAAAAATTGTACTTTTTTACCCTAATTGTACTAAAAGTTTTTTTTTTGTTAAAATTAATTTTATTTATGTTCATAAAAAACACCACAAAAAGGCAAATCGCTGAATTTGCCCATAAACCGCTGATTCAGCAACACTTTTAATATTTCAAGCTTGAAACGTCAATTTTAAGTTAAACAATTTTACATTTTTTTTGACATAACTTCATTTTTTATCGATAACTTTAGTAAAATTTTTTACGGTTTGCCATTTATCTTAATACAGTTTAACTCTTTACATTTGGTAAATTTTTGTATTACATTATATTTGTACTGTTCACCAAAACTTGAACAATGCATTAAAAATGTAGTGTCATAAGGGCTTAACAGACAATTTTTCAATTCCCAAAATTTTCAATAGAAAATTTATTAATTGACAAAATTTTCAACAGAAAATTTATCAATAGTCAAAATGTTCTACAGAAAATTTATCAATTGCCAAAATGTTTTACAGAAAATTTATCGATTGCCAAAATCTTCTATAGAAAATTTATCGATTGCCAAAGTTTTCTATAGAAAATATATTGATTGCCAAAATCTTCTATATACAATTGCTTTATTTTCCAAAATGTTATCGAGAAAAATTAACGATTGCTACAATATTCTATAGGAAATTTATGGATTACAGACAATTTATCGCTTGCCAAAATTTTCAATAGAATATGTATCAATTGCCAAAATGTTCTACAGAAAATTTATCGATTGCCAAAATCTTTTATAGAAAATTTATTGATTGTCAAAATAATTAGTATTGTGGTTATTTTGTTGAACTATTTATGGTTTTTAATCCAAATTTTTTTAATATTTTTAATTAGGCTTAAGTTCATTAAATTTAATTTTCATTAAATTATTTTTATGAAGAAAGGTGTTTTACAACATGAAAATTAATTAAAATTGTTATTGATAATCTTTCATTTTTGACCGTGGCCGGGATTCGAACCTTGACAAAAAGTACGAAAAAACAGAAGTAAGGAAGAACATGTAAAATCAATTAAAATAGATAATCATTCAAAAAAGCAAACTTCGATCTACCAAAAGGTTAAAATACAATTTGGTTTAAGGATTGATGTTTGACTATTGACGTCAGCAGCCTTCGATGGCTGCGAGTGTAAAACGGCAAATCCATTTGAGAAGATCGAGTGGTTGCGATCGAAACATGTCATGGTAACCTGCCGGCCGCGGTTCGAATCCCGGCCATGGTCAAAAATGAAAGATTATCAATAACAATTTTAATTAATTTTCATGTTGTAAAACACCTTTCTTCATAAAAATAATTTAATGAAAATTAAATTTAATGAACTTAAGCCTAATTAAAAATATTAAAAAAATAGATTGTCAAAATATTATATGAAAAATGTATCGATTACCGAAATCTTCGGTGACTTTTTTCTTTGTGAGAAACATTATTAATAGCTTGATTGTTTGTTTAATAAAATAGTCGATTTTTTGATTTCCAAAATTTTTCCATGAAATAATTTATCTATTGCCAAAATAGTCCATAGAAAAAATTATTAGCTACCAAAGTTTTCCACTGACTATCAATCGATGCACGAAAGTTTTACACAAATATTATTAATTTCCAAAATTTTCTATACAAAATAGTCGATGGCTAAAATATTCTATAGAAAATGTATCGTTTGCCAAAAATTTCCACCGACAATCTATCGACTGACAAAACTTTATAGAAAATTTATCGATTGGAAATGTTCCAAAGAAAATTTATCGGTTGGAAAAATTTCCTTTAGAAAATTTATCGATTGCCAAAATTACCTACAGAAAATTTATCGAATGCCAAAACTTTCTATAGACAATTCATAGATTGCCAAAACTTTCTATAGAAAATTATCGATCACCTTATCGGTCTACAGAAAATTTATCGAATGCCCAAATTCTTCTACAGAAAATTTATTCGGAAATCTTCTAAGAAAAATTTATCGATTGCAGAAATCTTCGATAACTTCATTTTCTATTAGAATATTTATCAATACCTTGATTGTTTAAAACAGGAGTTAACAATAGATAACTTTTAATTTTCCCTACAAAAATTATCGATAACTCTTAACACTGCTATAATTTTATTAAACTTAACTAAATCCTCAGTTAAACCAACCCTGTGAAACTGTGACTCTAACAGAATGTTTTTTGAACAAAATTTTGAAGAATAGAAACCTACAAATCAATACATGATTATGAATAAAGCAATTTCATGTCTGTTTTCATTAATTTTTTTTTATCAGTTCAAATTCTGTTGTTTCAGTTAATCGCCAAAAAAGTTCTCGTTGTTCTGGTTGGTTGACTTTCAAATTTCGTTTTAATTTGGTGGCGCTTTTATTTGGATTTGTGTTTATTTTGATGTTAAAACTTTTATGAATTTGCATTTTTTTTTTTTTGCCTTAAGAGCCTCTTTGGCAAGTTTTTAGCAAATAATTTAAATAAACCAGTTTGTTTTATTACTACGAAAAAAAAGACTTCTTGGTTAGCCATTTTGGTTCAGGGGTCTCTTTGTGGCTGCTTAATAATATATTAAATTTAAAGCATTAAAAAATCGTAAATTTTTTTGCTGTAATGAGTTGATTGGAACGGAAGGAGAGTGAGAGAGTGATGGAATGTTCAGTTTGGAAAAAATCCTGGCCTTTCTTAACAATTTATTTGTTGCGTTTATATTATTTTTTATTGCTTTATTTCTGATTTATTTCATATGTGATTTTTCTTAAACAGCAATTAAATAAATGCTTTTATTGGTCTCATCGTTTTGTTAATAATTTTATTAATAAACATAAATTTTTAATAAGCTGTCAATTAATATGACAAAGTAAAATTAAATTTATTAAAAGTTTTTTTTTAAATAAAAAATTCTTTTTGAAATGCCTAACAGTTTGCAGTAACTTTTATAATTTGAAAAGCTTAAGGCTCTTAAAGGCTAAACAAATTTTAAACCTTTAAAAAGCTTAATGGTTTTGCTTCTGCAAACGTTTAAGTTTTTATTAAAAAGGCTTTACATTTAAAACTATTTAATATGAAAGCTTTGAACTGCAAATAAAACTTTTTGTTATGAAAAGCTTTATTTAAGCTTTTAAATAAAATACTTAACATACAAAAAACATTTTTTATTTTTTCCATTTAAATAGAAGCTTTTTAAGTAAAAAAGCTTCTAAAGGCCTTTACTTTCGATTAAATTTAACTTAAAAAGCTTTAAAATTTAACATGTAAGATTAAAAAGTTTTTTAAGTTTCTTAATTCAATTCCGGTTTCTTCTTTTTGGCAATCACGTCAATCAACTCTTAAATTATATTTTAATCTGCTTTTTATGATTTAATTGGTTCAAGTTTTTTCTAAAATATCTTTCATGTTGTGTTTTTTTTTTGTTGTTTTCTTTTTAAGATTTATGGCTATTAAATACGATAGCAGGTGGACAGGTTTCCAAACTCAAATGCCAAAATCAATGCAAATTTTTGGAAGTCTTTAAATTACAATAAATTTAATATTTCTTAAAATTATTAAATTGGATTAGTACACTTGAAAGATTATTTTAAAAATCATCTTTTAAATTAAAAACAGTCAGTCTGTTAGGGGTAACCGATCTCCCGATCCCCTATACACGTACGACCAATATGAAGCAAACTTTTAAAACAACACAAACACAGCAAACATTTAGCGAAGACCAATACGATGGACATCAACAGGATCCCATTTTTTTATAGCCTCCCGTCAACTCCGGCAGCACCAATAAATCACACCGGCATACGAACTCTTCCAAGAGGGCATCCAACAAAATTCGTGCTGCCTTGCGTATTTTTGAGTTTTTCGGCTCCAAAATGTCTGACGAGCTTTCTGATGAACAGGAAGCTTCATTGGCATGGGCTAAGGCTAAAACTGCTGGGCTGCAAAGCTTTTCACTTCCTGCCCCTGCGAAGATGGCAATGCCTAAACGGCAACTTTTGGAGGAATAAGCGGCAGCCGATAACAGCAACCAGGCACTAAACGTCCCCAAAATGCACCTAAGGCAGCTAACAGGTACTACAGCGAGGGTCTAAAGGCCATATTGCGAGAGCGATTGATTAAAGAGGTGTAGCTGATTGATCACATTTTCATTCTAGCAAGCAATCAAGATATAATTTTCATTTTAATTGAGTCAGACTTTTACTTTGATGGTGGCTGAAGGAAAGGTATACAGCACATAATATAAATGTACTGTTAACTGATAATGTTGAGGTGTTGGGAGAAAACCGAGCTCATATTCAGCTTAAGCGTGACAAAAAAACATATAAATAAGTTGGAATGGTTAAAAAAATTAAGCAATATGGCGTCAAAACATCAAAATCGAAAACATGGACATACGCGGTTCCACATGAAAACTACAGAACACACTACCAGCTATCGTCGTATATTGTATGTACAGAAAAATCTACAATTATTAGACACCAGTATAATGTTATGCATTTTCTGGCCCGATACGGCCTTCGTCATACTCTATAAATTGAATGTATTTAGCTCAGCAATTTTAACAAATAGAATCTGGGAATTATTATTATTATTTTAGAAACTACAAAAAAGCTTTATAAAACTCATAACTGAAATTTAACTCATAGAATAAATTCGAAAAATAAAAAATGTCGAACATAATAAAGTAACTTATGAAAAGAAATAATTTCTAGATTCTGTTTTTGAGTTACCCGACGAAAAGTGTCGTTTTTCTGAATTTACTTTAAGAGCCTGGCGACACATCAAAAAAATCTGCGATTGGCCTGAAACTTCCCAAATTTTTTTTTTTTTTTTTTTTTTTTTTGTTTCAAAAAAATTGGTTGCATTCAAATGTAATTTTCTATGGCGATAACGAGGTTTTCTAAAAGGTAAAATTGTTGCCAAATACAAAGTTCTCAGGATGAGAATGCAAGCGAGTGGTAACTGCTCCGATTAATGATGATGCAAAAACGCAAATTTTCTTTATGATTCTTTCACGAGCAGCGGTGATAATTGAGATTTGTGTAGGCGAGCGCTTTGAAAAACGCCTATAACCATTGAATTCAGCGTACTCGAAATACATAACTTTACCAGCAGGGGGCTAAGCTCGTTAAGATTTGTGACTAGCACAGTGTAATCGTTTAATTAAATTGTGGTAAAAGTTTTCATAAAAATCTAAAGTTTGTTTTATTTATCACAGTTATTAATAGTGAAATTTTAATAATGACATTTTGATTGTTGAAGTATTTTTCGATTTTGGTTTTAAGCAAAGCAAATATTTGTCAAGATTTAAGAAAATAAATTAAGAATTTTAAAAATAAATGACTGATATCAAGGCAGTTGCTGCCAATATATGTACCTAGAAATAAATTATTAAATAATATTGATTTATTTTGCAGAGAACTGAAAATTTTAGTATTTACACATCGCAAAAAAAGAAAACATATTACTTTATTCTTAAGTTACTGTCACACTTGGCAAATATTTGACGAAAAAGACGTAATCAACAAGCAAACTTAAATATAATTTCCTTTAATTGCAATATTTATTTTGATTTAAATACTTCACCATATAAAAATAGTTTTTTACTGGGTCTGGCAATATAATTAGTTTTATGTTAGGATATTAAGACCATGTTAAATCTCACTAACTATTAACAAAAGAAGTGGTTATGCTTGTTTGGTCAAATATTTGATAAGTGTGACCGTAGCTTTAGTCTAGGTTCAAAATATGAAAGCTTTCTTTCAGAAAATCTGTGTTTATTGTTTAGAGGGAAAAAAAGAATAGCATGTTCTCTACCCCTCTCACCAACAAACTCCAACTTTCTGAAAGAAAACTTAAATCGTTTAAGCTCAGAATTAGCAATTTAACTTAACTGGCCTTTACATATGTAACTACAACCCAGCGCGAAAACTCAGAAGACCTTCTTATTTCAGGACTTTTAAGATATTTTTTGATTCAATTAATATTCTTATCTAACTGCTGAAGAATGCCTCATAGAAGGCCTCGGCTCTTTCGTATAAAAGATAAGATACACCTTCCACACTCGCTTCTATGAGAAGGGAGTAGAGATATGAGTATGGAATGGAGCAAGAAGGCCTTGTACATCCAAAAGAAGGGGAACAGAGGCCTTCTAGAAGGCCTCCGTACTCCGCTGGGAAGTTCGAAAAACTCAATACACTCACACTGTTTTACAAACACCATCACATTTTTCGTACTTGCAGACAACTTGCAGCTCAACTTGCAAGAAATTTCTAAAGACAGTGATATTTTGACAATTGCAGCAAGTTAATGTCAAAAACATAAACAGTGTTACCAAATTTAGTTGATTGTGGAAATAATAATTATAGATTTATCTTTTTTAAAAAATATTTCTAGATTTTTTTGACAAGACAACAATTAATTTAATTTTCAAACATCAATCTTATTTGAAAAAGTAATAATTATTATTAATGCCAAATGTTTTTTTAGAAATGAAGCTCTGTTTCGCACTTGGTAACTCTGAATAATAAGAAACTTTCACTTGACTGTGTAAACATTCATGCAACTTGTATGACATTCGACTACTTGGTCGCCATTTTCGATGTTAATACGTATAGCCTACTTGCAAATAATTACTTGCATGTGTAAAGGCAGGGTTATCTATAACCATTTAAGCTCTGGCGAATAGTAAATAAAACCATTACTGCAGGTTTCTATTATTATGGCCGGATACTGTTGAAATTAAAATATGTATCCATTAACAAAATGTCTTAAATGAATTTCCTATTTAAAAAACAACAAAAAAAATATAAAAACATTGAAAATTCTCATAAAAAATTTCCATTCTATTGTAGCAAAAAAAAAAAATGTTTTCAAAAAAAATATTTGCTTAAGTCAGGAAAATTAAAAACCAGCAGTAAATTTGTGATTTTATTATAAAAAATAATTAATAATAAAAATGAAAAATAATAATAAATACAAACATATATATGGGGCATTCCTCGCCAAATTGGATGGTTAAAAAAAAAAAATTTTTTTTTGATTTCCCCAAATTTTGTGATATTTTTAGTAAACAGGGCCTTCCTGGTAAGTTAGGACCTTTTTTATCTTAGGACTCCTTTATTGGTTTTTTGTTCATAACTTTCCTAATAATGGTCGAAATTGGATTATTTAGGAAATTGGAAATATGTATAGGTATGTTTTTAAATGTTTTTTACAGAAAAAAACAGAAAAATACATTCCAATTTTTTTTAATTAAGAGTTTTGGATTTGAAATTTTAAGTCGTGTTATTGGAAAAAAAGCGTTGCCTTCAATTTTTTAAAAAAAATTTCAATTTGGACCATTATTAAGAAAGTTATGAACAAAAAACTAAAAAAAAATTAGTTCTTTCACCAGGAAAAACATTTTTTTAACGATCCGCGGAAAGCCCCATACGTATGTAGGTACTTAATACAAAATGTAATTATTTACTTTAATATTATTGTAAATATTTCTTTACTCATTGATTTGAACAAACATTTAACTTAATCTTTAACGTGCACAAACAACATACAAGCTTAACTCAGCCCTTGACAACTCACACCTCCACCTGAACGCAGCGTCTTTGAAGCTCAAATATGATTTTCTTTTCTATATCATGTTGTTGTTACTGTGTTTGTTTTATTTATTGTTAATAGTGTGACTGTTGTTGTTGCTACTTCTACTTTAAAATGCAGTTTTGTTGTTACTTTTACGTACGTGTTTGAATTTATTTTCTTCTTCTTCTTTTAAATGGTATCACTTCTTTTTGGTTTTTTTTTCCAAAGTTTTTTTAATTTTAATTCGATTTCATTTACAAATTTTTGCAAATGTTTGCATAAATTTTTTTTGGCTGATTTTCAGTTGTTTGTTATTGTTGCTAAAAGTTTTGTTCGAATATATGTATAATTAACCAGTGTGTGTTTGTTGTGTAGCAGGGTTGGAAAATGTGATACATTAAAAATTTTGTTGGTCTAATAATTAATAATGAAGGACTCGACTGGTCGTCGTGTCCAACGGTTGATTATCTCACGAACATCACTGGTGCGAATTTTGAATAAAAATTAGAATTGAACCGCTTACAAGGTTCAATTGACTCAAGAGCTGAAGACAACTGACCATTTTAAGCACGACGAATGGTTGGTTGAACAGACAGAATTGGATGGTGACTTTACAAAGAAAATCATCAATGAGACACACTTTTACCTCAGTGGATTAGTTGACAAGCAGAATTGCCGCATTTGGGCAAATGAGATTCACGAGTGATTGTTGAAAAGTCGATTCATCCACAAAGAGTTACCGTGAATGGTGTTCGCTATCGCGAGATGATAACGGTCGATACGGACCTAGACGAGATGTGGCTCCAACAGGGTGGCGCCACTTGCCACATTACCAACGAAAAAATGTTTCTTTTGCGCGAAAAATTCAATGGCCGTTCGATCTCACATCGTGGCGATGTTAATTGGCCTCCACGATCATGTGATTTGACACTGTTGGACTTCTTTCTTTGGGGATATTAAAAAAAAGTATACGTCAATAAGCCAAGAACAATTCAAGAGCTAGAGGATGAGATAATCGACACATTTACGACACTGAACCTTTATTATATTTCAGAGTCATTGAAAATATGGACTATTGGTAGATAAATGCCCCGAAGACATGGCGAGCACATGGCCAATATTCTATCATAATAAAAAATATTTAGAAAATTCTCTGAAAACTTTTTGTTTTATTTACAATTAACATCGTGCGTTTTGGTTGGACCACCATTTGTTAACTAATGTCTAATGCTTGTTTGTTTTTTAGCAGACAGCCTCAATAACCAAAAAATATGGCATTTTAGAGGGAAGATATTTGTCACTTATTCATAATTAGTCATTAAACACAATACTCCAAACAACAAAATTTTGTTTTTTTTTTTCTTCAAATCTAACAAATTTTGTGACAAGAAAGCATCATTTTGGAAATGTTATCCTTTACTTCTTTAATTTAAAAAAAAGTGCAGCTAAACACATTGACCGATCCTTATCCTGAATATGAACGCTATATGGACACCAGGGCAACCAGATAGCAGATGAGCTTGCCAAACGAGGTGGTCGCATGGATGACACATTCATTGATCAATTGGTTGGCCTTCCAATGGCTCACTGTAAGTCACTTATCCAGCGCGAGTCGTATACAATTGCGCAGATGGGATGGATTCGTGAAACCACACCTTTTTGTCAAGAGCACTATGGCCTTGCTATGATGAACGGAGAGCTAGCTCTTTACTAAGGTTCAGTAGGGACCAAACTAGAAGAGTGGTCTCAGTTGTAACTGGGCACTGGACTGTGGGGACTCATGCTAGGAGAATGGGTCTGGAATTCAATGACTACTGTAGATGATGAGGAAGAGGAAACTGTGTTTCACTTTCTAAGTCAATGTCCTGGGATCCGGGGTATTAGGGAATATACCTGGGAGAACCACTGTTTGCCTACTTGGAGGATCCATCTGAAATAGAACTAAGGTTGCTTCTTCTTTTTATTAGGAAGACAAATTGGTTAAACTCTGCAGTGACGACATATGGGTAGCTGCTCTAGGATGGGCATTGGCGCTGGTTATCATAAAAGGACCACTGAGGGACCCAAGCTGTCTCTCAATGCCTACCCTAGGAACCTAACCAAAGCTATCCTGAATATAATCCATTTATATCCACGTACGAGAAAAAAATTTGTGCTGTAGGAATTAATCCATAAAGAAAGATTTACAAAGTGATTGGGAGCCAATAAAGTAGCAATTTCAAAAAGTTTGCATCCAAAAGCCAGAAAATTAGGTACTGCACAAGGTAAAGCCGAGAAATTGAAAGAGGATCCGAACTTTTTGAAACGGCGTACAAGTTTTTATATTCGTTCGCGCATAAAGGAATATGCAAGTATATTCGAATTAAAAATCGGCCAAGGGTTAATCCTGATATTTGTAAATGAATAGCAACAATAACCTTTTGGCGTCATTTAATTTTGCTTATAACTGTCTTGGACCCTAAAAATCTTAAGATTTTAATGAAATACTGAAATATTTTGCAAAATTTTCTAAAATAAATTGAACAAAGAATGAAAGTAGTCTTAGCTGTTTACAAATAGAGAATATAAGACAGTGTTGCCAGAAGTAAAAAAAAAACTATGAAAGAGTAGCGTAAAGAAATTAAGACAGATTTTTTAAATTCTTTCAATTAGCCCCACGTTTACACATGCAAGTAATTGCTTGCTTAAATAAGTTTTAGGTATTATCAACGAAAATTCGTTAAAAGTTGCACTTGCAAACTCCAAGTCAAGGAACTTTGCAAAAAATTCCTGACGAACATTGTTATAAATATAAATAATAGTCCATATCTTAGAATAAAAACTCTTAAGCTTGTATCTGAGGCTAAAATTCAATTCTAGAAACAAAAATTTTAAAAGCTTTTGAAATTAATTCTTATTTTGAATCAAAAAAAATACCAATTAAAAAAATCTGACTTTGTAAAGACTGCTAAGAAAACACAGAAACCTTATTATAAACTTCATTAAAATCGCAGAACACACATATCGAGCCCTTTCCGCAAAAAAAGCTTATGCCACAAAACTACAATTTTACAGGAGAAGGGTTTTTTATATTATATTCCATAAGTATGAAGGTTGGCGCTTAAGCTAAAATTGTTTTTGCTATAAAATAGTAGGCGATGAAGCTTGTGTTGCCGATAAATTCATTTATTTAAAAAAAAAACGAAAATTTAAAATGATCTCGATTAAGGTTATTTTGCGCTAAGGGCTCGATATTTAGAAAAAATTTTGATACAATGAATCCCAAAAAATTACAGCTTCAGAAACAAGTAAGTATATTTCGAAACTTACTTTGCCATCTCTGGTATGTAGTTGAATGTGATTAAGTAAATAGTAGGAATGTTAGATAGCAGTAAAATATATAAAAAGAAGAAGAAATTGCTAAAAGAGCAAACAGCAAATTTGAGAAGAACTTTAGCAGCACCATTCTGTTAAATGTGATACATAAAATTAGAAAAGTTTAAAAGCGTTTTAACGACAAATATTTACAAAATTGGTGTACAAAACGTTTGTGTACAATCACAATGACAAATTCTTCGAAGCACTGTTCATCGCACAATTCGAATATTGTTGTGAGGGTACAAGAATTCAAGAAATACACTCCGTGTTTATTGCAAAACCTTTCAATATTTTTCCCTATACTCCTAGTATTTGAAAATTATCTAGTGCAGTCTACGAGAATTTGTGATGTATGTGCGAGGGCATACCAGGAATTATTATATTATCTAAAAAGTGTAAAAGATCCATTTTTTAGGCTGATTTATTTTTAGGAGCACTTAAGGCTTAAAATCAGTTCTGAGATTTTTAGCTGCCATTGAACATTATGGAAAATTATTGCTGGATATTAATTTTCAAATATCTTGTACCAAGAACGTTTATATTCTTCTTTGATTTTCTTTTCAAAAATAAGTTTGGAAAAGTGGCGTATGCGGCACAAAAGAATAATTTTCACTTTCAATAAAATGATATTAAATTCTTAAGACTAGTTTAAAGGAGTAGGAGTACTCCAAAACTACTCCAAATATATGGGTAAAAGGTGGTCCATTTAACATTACGATGTCCTAGGATGTCCAAAGTAGTCCCAAAACTACTCCTTGGAGTACTAAAGTGGGTTAGTTTTAAAAGTACTCCATGCCACTACAGTATGGAGTACACTAAAGGGGTAGTTTAAGCAGTTTTCATTTTTTACTAATCGCCTTTTATGGCGTGCCCTGTAGTCTATTATTGCTTTTATTAAATATGGTATTTTTAATTTGTTTACCTTTTTTCACAAACTTTCACTTTTAAATAAACAATTAATAATGGACACCATCAGGGCTACCAATGTGTAATACTGTAAACTATAGAAAAGTATACATCATGCAGTTGTTGGCAGCACTGCATGTTAATTTCTTATAACATGGTCCATATTACAGTAGATTGGACCATGTTGTAAGTAGTCCATTTTAACCACAATGGACCACGTAGTCCAATATTATCTGTAGGGTGTAATTAAAATAAAAGCAAAGATATTAGACAGCTAAGTTAATAACAAAGAAAGCTGATGGATACGTTCTTCAATATTTACATAAACAACATTAAAATTTCCTGAGTTGGTTTTGGCTGTTTTTGTAATTGTGTAAAAAGGTTAACACCTTCAATAAACCTATACTACTGTTAGATGTTTACGTTAAAATACACCTCTGGTGTGATAGGAATAGATAAGCTTCTAAAATGGTTCAGAAAATAAGCATTTACCGAGCGCTTGTCAAATATTGTATGTATATATATGTCGTAATACATTGTATTACCATGCAAACTAGCCATTGGTTCGTTCATGGACGCTCACAAAAGTTTAAATTTTTCTTCAAAACATATGCCGGAAGCAGTAGTTAAAAAACAGAAAACTTTATGTAAACCTTTATTGTCGTATTTCTCCATTGCGACTTTTTGGCATATGCGCCAAACCAATAATGAGCTGGCATTATGGCTAAATACTAAATTAAAATATACACTCTTAAGAACTTTTTATTTTTTAAGAAAAAGAAATCTAAACGTTTTTACTAGAATAGGGCTAATTCTTCTTAACAACACATACGCGTACATAAAAATCTAAAGTAAAGTAACATTTTTCTTCGTTACTCGTAATACGAGTATTGAACGTATTCGTATTAAACAATTTGTATTGTTTCCCGTTCTTCTCCATAAAGATACTGTTAAATAATTCTACAACAAAAATCAACAAACAACAACTACCTACATTAATTCTTATTGACTGGTTTGTTGTTGGGTCGCATTTTTTTTTTTTTTTGTTGCCAAAAACATTTTGAGTTGGTAGAAAGAAGGTTATACCCAACAAACATTTAGCGTTGTGTTCTTTTTATTTTTTTTTTTTTTTTCTTACTATATTTTTTGTTTTTCTTTAAAATTATAAACTATTTTATTTGTATAAAAAGCCAAAAACAATAAAAATTAAATTGAAACTTAACCAAAACAAATCACACACACCCGAAAAAAGACAAATCGCACACATGGCTGATGACTATTCAACGTTTTTTATAATATATATTTTTTTTAATAATTTTATTTAATGTATTTTTTTTTTTTTTTTTTTTGTTTTAAGTTTCAATTTTGTTATTTTTATTATAATTTTTTTATTTTGTTTTTTCTTTTTTTTCAATTAATTTTAGAATTTTGTATGGGTTTGAAATTTAACAGATGACATGATTTAACCCATTGGATGAGGATTAATTCAAGGAAATTATTTAAAAAAAGACAATTTACTAAAGAGTTGGTCTATTAAGTACAAAAGCAAGCAGAATATTTTACTAAATGACACTGCTGTAGTAGAAGTATATTTGAGTATAAGTTTAAAAGATGACCTTAATGAAATTTTCAATATCAGGGCATCAGATCTTAGATTTCTATTAGTTTTTACTTCGCGAACCCCTTTAAATAAAAATTTTTTGGAAAATCCCCTTCCGTCTTAATAGGGAAATTAAAAAAACACCTTCGCAGCTTAAAAAAAGTGTTTAACTATTAACGTCAGCAGTCGTCGATGGCTGCGAGTGTTAAACGGCAAATCCATTTGAGAAGATCGAGTGGTTGCGATCGAAACATGTCATGGTAACCTGCCGGCCGCGGTTCGAATCCCGGCTACGGTCAAGAATGAAAGATTATCCATAACAATTTTAATTAATTTTCAAATTACAAAAATTTAGATTTTACCCTAATTCTGGCTACACTGAACTGCTTATACAATGATTTAAGAAACTTTAAGCACTTGTTTATAAAGAGTGTTCCAACCATAATGCACGACGTTTATTGTGAGTGACACCTTAACGATAAGTTGTTTGCCCAACTTAATTTGACATTTCTTTGTTTCAGTTTTTGACAAATTCAACCATGGAAAGGTACACAATTGAGCGGCACGTTAAGATTGTTAATGCCTTTTACGAAAATGGGCGTTCAAATCATCATGCATTTCGTGCATTTCATGATTTTTTTTTTTTTTTTTTGTTTTTTTTGTTCAGCATAATCGACCAAATGTGTGGTCTGTAGGAAATGGAATCTACAAAAAGTGACTGTGTGGTGCGGTTTATAAGCTGGCGGCGTCATCGGGCCGGGCGTACTTCTTCGAAAATAAGGTCGGCCAAGCAGCTTCCGCGAATGGTGGTTGCTATCGCGGGTTAATAACGTACTTCTTGTAGCCAGAAATTAAGATTGGACCTGGACGATATGTGATTCCAACAGGATGGTGCCACACAGCCAACGAAAAAATTACTGTCGTGCGCGATAAATTCAATGGCCGTGTTATTTCACGTCGTGGCGCTGTTAATTGGCAGCCACGATCATGTGATTTGACACCGTTGGACTTCTTTCTTTGGGGATACTTAAAAGAAAAAGTGAATGTCATTAAGCCAAGAACAATTGAAGGGCTAAAGGATGAAATAGTTCGGTACATTAACGACATTGAACCTCAATTATGTCTCAGATTCATTGAAAATGTGGTCTATCGGATAGAGGTATGCCACCGAAGCCGTGGCGGGCAATTGGCCGATAGTTTGTTTCATACATAATTGTCATAGATTCTTCTATAATAATACAAATTATTAAGATAATTTTATGAAAACTTTTTATTTTAGTTATAATTGACATCGAGCATTTTAGAATGACGCTGAGTGATACGAAATTCTCAGTTAAAATAAGAAGTGTCCTCTCCACATCATAAATAACTACAAGATGTCTCATACAGGGTGACAGCTTATCATTTAATTTCTTTAATATCCTTACGAAGAAAATTATGATAAGCGCAAACGTTACGACACCGGTACAATTAACACCAAAGGCCACATCCTCCTCGCGTGTGCAGACGACATAAAAATTGTCGGGAGGACTAAACGAGATGTTACTAGTGCCTTTTTAAGAATTGAAATAAATCCATCTAAGATGGGTCTGGTGGTAAATTAGAGCAAGACGCAGATGATGCTGGCGACTGCTAGAGGGGTGCTGCGACGAAGGCGGGATAAGTCCGTCAGTAAATTGTATAGTTCCGGCCATAAACCAAATAAACGATGTAAGCACTGAAATAAAAAGAAGGATCGTGCTTATAAATAAATGCTTCTGCGGCCTTGGTAAATAGCTTAAGAACTATTATTACTATTTGTGCTTCTATATGGCGCCGAAATATAGGTACTTGCGAAAGCGTCTGAAGCAGTGTTGGATGTATTTGAGAGAAAGATCCTTTGTTAAATTTATGGGTCAATTTGCGTGAAAGAAGAATATAGAAGTCAAACGACCTATAAGCTGTACGAGCTAGATCCCGGCATGAATGTAGTTAAGCGAATCAAAAAAAAAAGTTATTGCTCTAGCTAGGACATGTTGGTCGAATGAAAACGAACGCTTCAGCCAGAAAGACGTTAGATAACAACTACCACGAAGTGCTCGGGGATCATTTACTTAGCAGGCCTACATCAGCAATAGGTTGTACAGCCAAATACATTAAAGTAAAGGTAAATAAGAACAACTCGATTATTTTTTTTTATTATTTCTAAAATCACATATTAATAGAATGAGAGCTTTTAATTTGCAATAATTTTGCTCAGCTTACAAACAACGGGAATGATAAATTTTTATACGATTTTCTTTGAAATGCATTTTTTCGTTAAACAACAGGATTATTAAGAAAAAATTTGAAAGCATTAGCGTTATCTGATCTTAACATAAATCACTTTAAAATTTTGAAATAATCAGTCATGTCACAGAGTACAAATCCGTTCGAAAACGGAATTCATTCCGCATTTTGGTGCTTCAGAAAATGACGAAAAATTTTTCGGAATAAAACCATTTTTGTTTTCATGCACGGAATGGGAGTTTTCTGTATTTGAAAGGCCAAAAAACTATTAAAATACACTTTCTATTTTCTTCGATTCCGAACGGAATTGTACTATGTGACATGGCTGAATATTGTTAAAGGGAAGAAAAGGGATGAAACCTCTTGTTTTAATCCCTAAACTGAAACCTTTAGTTCACAAATTAAAGTAATTTAATTTTTTTAACCCTTAAATCCATTAAAATTTTCTATACCCCTTTAAGGATTAAAACCATAACACTTCATTTATTAAAATTGGTATAAAAAAAAAATTCTATGTCTGCCCCCTAGACAGATCAGCATGGTCGGTTTATCACGAAATCCCTGGAAAGAACAACACAACTTTAAAAACAAACAAACAAACAAATTCTACTAACGACAATATTAAACTGTCTAACAAATAAGTGATATTGGCGACAAAAGACCCTTTTAACGTAAAACGAAAAAACTTATGTCTGAACAAAAAAAAAAAAAAAAAATATTCATAAAAAAACTTTAATGATCAGCATAAATGGTTGAATTTAATTTCTGTGCAAAAAAGTTTGTATAGAATGCAAAGTAGAAAAATTAGCAAAAAAAAAAAATAGTAAGGATATTCAGGAAGAGGGAAACACTGGTTACAGATTGTTTCTTAAATTCTTACTAAAGCCGGCGATACACAGATTTTTTTGACAAGTCTGTCCGACTTGCAAATGTTTATGAAAATTTTCATAAAATGATAGTTTATATGCGATCAGAGTTGCATTTTCTTGTAAAGTAGCTGAATCATTATAGTTGGCATCATTTTTGTAGGATAGTGTGGCATTGACAGCAGATTTTGAAGACATTTTTTATGTCGGATAGAATTCCATCAGATTTTCGTGTGAGTGAATCGTACGATTGTGTAGGATAGTGAATCCCGGCCTTTAGCATTTACACATGATAGTTTGAAAAACTCAATACTTGCA
Organism: Pollenia griseotomentosa; assembly: GCA_963931875.1. Classification (NCBI taxonomy): domain Eukaryota; kingdom Metazoa; phylum Arthropoda; class Insecta; order Diptera; family Polleniidae; genus Pollenia; species Pollenia griseotomentosa. The sequence goes on from OZ007560.1 coordinate 189,511,920, forward strand.
TGCCATTAAATTTCAGAACGATAAACATTGCTACCCTGCTTAAAATTTAATGCAAATTTACTGGATAATTGTAAAATTTTAATTAAAGTTTCAACTTATAAAATAATTATTTTCTTGAAACGCGCATTAAAAAAGCAAGTTTGTTAATTATGGAGCATTAATATTATTAAAATAATGCTTTTGTAAATAAATGTAAACTCTTTCCCCAAAAATTGAGCCTATATATGATTAAGTCGGTAACTCTATTTTGTTTTCTGGTACTTTGTTTTAATTTGAAAAGTATAAAATTTTTTCAAGTTGACACTTCCACGACACTTTGAAAATAAACTAGCAATGGCTTGTATAAACAGAAATGGCATTAGTTTCAACTATTTCGAACAATTTTTCGTTGATAATATGGGATTTAAAGGCAAGATTATAGGTAACAGTTGCATGCCACTACTTGCATGTGTAAAAGCAGCGTTAAGTGCCAGCAAAAGGATTTTAAAGGTCTTAATAAATTTATTATTAGTTTGTAACAACAGTCTAGATTAGCCATCGCTATGTTCAAACAATAAAAAAATTTCTTGTGGACACATGATTTTGGATAGTGAAGACTACTCTTGCCGAATTGTTGTTCTCATTAAAGCAGTGTTGTTAAAACATTAGTGCGCTCAATGATGTCTAACATCAGCAGTATTGCCATTAAAATAAACGCCACCTTAATTGTTATTGTTGCTTTGTAAATAGGTTGTCAAAGAACATAAAAAATTGTGCCTCGCTAAGTCATCGTCCAGACTTGCAATTTTTGTTGCAGCCATCCTTGAGTTTATTGGTGAGGGGGGAGAGGATTGGGAAGGGGTACTCAGTTTCATGTTCTCTGCAATTCTGTTTTGTTTTGTAATTCTCACACTTATCAACTTGAAGTTGGCTGTAGGTGTATTTGTATTTAAATATAAAATTTACAAAGGAGAAAAGGAAAGACAAAATGAAAATACAAATTGCAAATCTAGAATTTCATTAACTGGACGCTTATGCAATATAAAAGCAGAATTTTTAAAAATTGCAGCAAAAAAATTTCAAGTCTAGCCGATGACTAATTCTGCCAACATTTTGTTCTTGTGCACACATAACAATGTATAGTTTGGACGGTGAAATTTTTTTGGTAAAAAAAACTTTGTATTGTATCACTATTACTTTAAGATAGTTTCTCATTTGCAGATCACGTGAGAAGGTCTTTAATAAATTAAATTGGATTAGTTCGGTTCTTTAAACTGTTGCCATACAACTGAAAAGCATTTGAATCGGGATAAGATTGTTCCAATTCCTAACCAATGAGTAAGAACTTCAACCAGACCCTGTATAAAGAATATCATTGGATTAAGCCGTTTTAAAAGCTACCGATGTCTTACACATCTGGTAAATGGTAATGAATTCAATACGATTTGACGACGCACAGTGGCTGAAAATTTTATTTCATTGGCCAAAAGTTCAATTTTTGTTTGTCACCGATTTCAAAAATTTTAATTTTATTTAATAGTAAACATGAAAGTGTTTTCTTTAACCCTGTATATACTTTTGTACACGCTTGGACCCGCCTGTTTAACACTTTTTTAATTTTAATTAAATTACTCCAAAAAAAATTTTTTTTTTTTTGAAATTAATTTTTTACTTTTTTTATTATAACAAAACAGCAATATATTCAGCTCAGATTGCGTGCCATTGAAAAAGGCTCAAATCTGTATCCAGCATATCATCACATAACAGCTGCTAAAATGGACTGTTTGCCATTAAAGGACACTATTACAATCACAATAATTTCAGCAGAGGTACAACTACAATATCAACTTGGAAACACACAGTTAGTTCTTTTTTGTAAATGGGGATGTGATGGTTCTCTCCGACAAAAACAATACAAACAAGAAGTATGTGAAAATATTTCGGACTCAGATATGTTCATGGTATCATTTATACCATTGCGATTAAAAAAGATTTTGGAAGATTCAGAGCCTTCGACTAGTACAACGCAAACAAGGATATTTGGAAAAATGAGACACCATATTCTACGAAATACTGCAGGCCTACTAAATTTGAATTCAAAAAAGAAGCTCATGATGACATTAACAATGAAATTAGTGATATCAAGGCCCAAATTGCAATACTTCAGCCATTGCAATTAGGTTTAGATGGGCAGCAAATTGAAGTTAGCTACCAATTAGTGCTAACAATGATAGATGGAAAAGTAGGCCAGGCTTTGACTAACACGAAGGCTGCATCTAGCTGCATCATATGCCATGCAACATCAAGCCAGTTAAACCAAGTCCCGATAAAATCATTAGATAAAATTGATGCATATGAATTTGGTTTATCACCACTACATGCAAGAATACGACTTATGGAACACATACTAAAAATCAGTTATGATTTGGACTTCGGATCTTCAGGATTAATGAGAAACAACGAAACCAACAAGGAGTTAAGAAGTTCAAAAAGGAAACATGTTCAAGATAAATATCGCAAATTTGGGTTGATTAAAGATCAGCCGAAACAAGGGTCAGGCAATACAAATGATGGCAATACCGCAAGAAGATTCTTTTCAGATTCAGAAACAGCATCTGAAATAACAGGTGTTGATTTTAACCGCATTTTTAGATTCAAAAAATAATCCTAGAAGTGCAATGAAAAAATTGACTCTAAAAAATTTGGAGATTTTGCTAAGGAAACTGCAAAAATATATACAACCCAGTACCCATGGAGAAATATGTCTGCTACAGTTCACAAAATCCTTTATCATGGAGAAGATGTCATTAAATATCAGTTGGTGCCACTTGGAGATTTATCAGAGGAAGCTCAGGAAAAAAGGAATAAGGTTTGCCGATCTTATAGAGAGCACAATACTAGAAAAATTTCACAAAGTTCCACTAATTTAATATATTATTGGCAACCGTTCATCTCCAGTATTCGAAATCAATGGAAAGTGGAACATCGGGATTTAGATGAAGTCAAAAAACTACTAAAGAACAGAAATAGCACAGAACAGAATATGGAATATTTGCAATCAATCTTTCAATTAAATGAACAATAATTATAATTCATTAGATCTAAGACAGACATTGTATTAGTAAAAAATAACAATAAACAGAAACTCACATTGTTACAAAAGCTATTAAAATCTATTTCTGCTTTTGTTTTTAAAAGGTTTTTTATCCACATATCGCACTTGTTCAACAATACTGTATTAACTCAAAATTTCAAAATTTTCAGTAAAAGCAAAACCATTTTTGGTTTACTTTGAAAGGCATATGAAATAGTATTATTAAACCAACCATTTCCTTACCAAAAAGTTGACAAAATAGCTAGATATTTTGTACAGCGCACATAGGGGTTTTTTGCCAATCTAGCCGGACATTAGGCAACAAATTAAATTTAAGTACGCAGCTCGACAGACAACAAAGTTCTGCATCGTATAGTGAGATCTGTGGTTTTGGGACACTGTTAAAGTCTGGAAAGTTGATTAAATTGCATGCGTGTTCATTTCCTTTTTACGGTTTTGGGAGGTTTACAATATATTTTTTTAGTGGGTAAACGAATAAAGATTTTACAATGATTTTTTTTCTGTGAAAGACTATATAAACAGCTACTTACAAACATTTTTAGAAAAATTTTATTAGAAATTTTTATGATAAAAAAATTCGTTCGAAATTAAAAAAACGCTTTTTTTGTTCCCTTTTTTGTAAAAAAAAAAATTTCAAATGTTTTTGAAGGTGAAGCCAGTTGAGTTCTTAAAAATGTTATACATCACGATAAAATTTGAAATCTCTACTTTTAAATTAAAAAAAAAAACGTTGCGCGTTGTTGCGCCATTTTTTATATGATTTTTTGAAAATTTCACCTTTTTTCTGTTTTTGCTCATCTTACATAGGTACATATGATAGAAACCCTTTCGTCAGTCATAAAATGTTTGGGTTGTGCGTAGATTTTTTTATTTAAATTATTACATCTAAGACTAATATTACCTGTGTAAAAAAAGGAATGTGCGAAACAGTAAGTAACGGTTTTTAACCACCTGTGCAGCAGCTAAATGACGTTATTTTATGGAGCACGCCAGACTTCGTCTATTTGAGAGCATATTAAACCTGTCATATAAAATCGCAGTGAAAAAGTGGCAACTAAGATCGGATGAGGACAAAACTATTGTTAAACAGAGGAAAAAAACTATCCAAGAAAAATTTAGAAGTGAATTAGGGCTAATAGTGGATGTACCGAAGACTGGATTTGGAAACAGCAAACGATGGTAACACCAGCAGAAGATTTTTTTCCAATCCTGAATTAGCTGCAGAAATAACTGGAATTGCATTTGATTTAATCTACTGAATCAAAGTTATTATTGAAATAATTATAAGTGGTCACAAAATCCATTTACACGAGTTTGCCAATTATTGCTTACACTCAATTCACATGAGGGCTTTTACGACGTCGATTTGTCGACGTCTCTTTTGGTTTGTTGGCGAGCGGTGTAGAGAAGAATGAGGGGTAAACAAAACGACTCGTTTTGTGTTGTTCATGTCGTTTTTTATATTTCTCTTTTAACTTTTTCTTTTTACGTTTTATTCTTTTTCTTACTTTGAAGTGTGTGGTTGAAAATACAGTGAGACCTCGATTATCGATAATAGACGCGACCGGCAGCATTCTTGATTATTTATTTTTTGATGTGTTTCTTATTTTATGTAAATATATAATGTATTATTATGTAAACACGAGGAAAAAAGTAATTTTGGCAGAACATGCTTTCAGTACGTTGGGAAATTCTCTTTCTTCGTTTATTTAAATTTGTTTTGATTGTTCAAAAGTAAACGAAAAAAAGATAATTTGTTTATAGTTTCGGATAACAGAGGTAATGCCGGATAATAGAGGTAATTTAAATCAATGCAAAACATTTTTTATTTTCCAGTCAATTGAAGCTGCCGGTTAATCGAATGACGGATAATCAAGGCCATACTGTAAATAAAAAAAAGACATGCAACCAAAAATCATCGTATGAACGCAAAGAGATTTTGGAAGTTGCTTTAAAAGGAAATCAAGATAAAACGACGTCGTAAAAGCCCTCATGTGAATTGAGTGTTAGACACTGCAAAACTTTTCGTTACTTTATATCCCTGGCATCCTATGACACCTACAATGCACAAGATTTTAATACATGGCGCAACTGTAATGAGCGAGGGGTTGTTGCCTATCGGGCTATTATCAGAAGAAGCGTCTGAGGCACGAAATAAACATTTTCGGCTTTACAGGCAGAATTTTGCTAGAAAGTTTTCGAGGGTTCAGTGTAACAAAGATATTATAAATAGACTGTTGCTCAGTTCTGACCCACTGATTACTAGCATAAGGTCAACTCAAAAAAAGTCATTGCCCTTTACGAAAGAAGCAATTTCTTTTATGCTCCCACCTGTACTTGGCTCTGAAGAGAATTCAGATTCGGAAGAGGATTTTTAAGAAACAGACGAAGAAGAACCAGAAGAGAAGTTATTTTAAATAAATTAGTTGTTTTTATTTTAAATAAATTTTGTTGTTATTAATATAGATAAGTTATAATTACGAATAATTTAATTATTTTCTGATAAATTAAATACTATGAAATACATAAAAGTCACATCAAATCTTAAAAATGAATATTTTTTGGAAATTAGCAAAAAAAAAAAATTTTTTTGACATGTTGGTTCCGGGGGGTGGGCTTGGAGGGATACCTGCCCCTGCCCATAAAAGTTAAAATTTTTATAGTGTTAAGGCGTTAGTAATCTATTTCTTTTAATATTAAAATTTTTTTTAAAATATTATTTTATGTAACCGCCCACAAAAGTGGGCGGGGCGGAAAGTGTAATTTTACGATCTCCTGGGTCCAATTTTAGGTTTTTTAACTTTCGCCGGAGTTAAAAGTTGCATTTGCACAAGCAAGAGTATGGGAAAACTTAAAAAAAATTGCATTTTTCAGAGGTTGAATTAGTTCTTCTAGGGGGAACTTTTCCTCCTTGGTCTGATTTTATTTATTTTTGAGGTTTACCTGCCTATGACAATAACACATATTTTTGCCAAGTTTCATCGATCTAGGGGCACTCAATAACTTTTAACAAGCAATATAAGCTAAAACAAAAAGTAATGTCCGGCTAGATTGGCAAAAAACCCCTATGTGCAGCGGGAAGATACGAATAATACCTGTCAATTTTTTCCAAAAAATTAAAAACTTAAAATTTTGAGTTAATACAGTATTGTTAAATAAGTGCGATATGTATGAAATGTTTTAATAAATAAGAAATATTCAAAAAATAAATACCTATATTTTCGTATCAAAATTAAAAAAAAAATCAGAATTCAGCGGATTTATTTTGCTTATATTAACAAATTTTACAGCAAAAAATAATAGATTCTTCTGTAGTAATAGCAAGATTTTAGATAATATTTCTAAAGTTTTTTTAAGTGTAAACAAATTTGAAGGCCAAAAAAATCGGTAATTTTTCAGTGATAATAGTAAAATATCCAGTTGATTTTACAATTTTTTTTTAATGTTAAAATGTTAATGATTATTATTTAAATCCAAAAATGACATTTTTAAATAATTAAAAGAAATGAAAAAACCATATTGCACGCTAAAGTTAAAAAAAAAATCTAAAGTTCCACTTTGCCCTTAAATACCCCAATAACTACTCAACCGATTTTAATAAAATTTAAAGTGAAGAAAAGTTTAAGAATCTATCTATCTAAAATATCTCCTTCGGTTCAAAAGTTACAGATTTTTGGCAAATGAAAAACGATTTTCAGCCACTGTGCAACGATGTCAAGAATTTTGGTTTCTGCTGATTCACACGCATTAGATTTGCGTCGTCAAGTTTTAAGTTTTTTGCAGATGAATCTAAAAGAGGGCACAATAGACTTGATATTACTCATCCATTTTCTTACTCACCCATTTTTTTTTTATAAATAGCCACATAAAAATAGTAGAGATGGTATAATTCGTTTTTGTGCTGATGAGTGTAACACCTTTAAATATTGGCCCTAGGCCCACCTTTAAGTACACCGATGAACTCAGAGTTTCTGAGTCAATCTAACGATGTTTTTCAGTCGGTTCACTGGCTGGCTGTCCATGTAAACCTGATGCGCAAAGTACAGGTGGCAATTTTAAAGACACTTTAATGAAATTCGGTACATAGGTTCTAATTGTCAGCCTATTGAAAATTGTTAGAATAGGTCCATAATTTTAAATACCTAGAAACTGTGTTATTATGCTAGTATTTAGTTTTAAACTGGCCCAAACTAATTTTATGGCAATCTACATAATTTTAGCAAATTCAACTGGAAAGGCCCATATTTGACCATAGCTCCCAAACAAACACTGCTCCCTAAAATAGCTTTTAATGCCATGACCTCATAATTGTTGGTATTGACATAAAATTTGGCAACAGTAAATTTGAAATAGATATATAAAAAACCCTCCCTAAAATTAATTATAGATTAAAAAAATGATATATGTAGATAAAGATATCTAAATAATATTCAGCACTTAAAGTTTTATCCAATGATGCCAATTTAGACATTTAGTGGCTAGATTTAGCCATTAAAAACTGAGTTTAGCCTTTAGCCATTTTTCAACTTTTCAATTTTTTGGCCGTTTTTTTTTTAACAATGATTTTTATTTTCTTATTAAAGTTTATAAAAGTAAAATAAACATTTTCAACAAATAACTGCCTGATTTTCAAACTAAAATAAAAATTTTCGCTCAGAAATTTATATTGAAAACGAAACAAATTTGAGTTTTTTATTGTTGTTTCAATATATTTTCCCAAGCAAAAATTTTTATTTTATTTTGAAAAAGAGGCAGTAAAAAAAGGCATTTAATTTATATCATAACTTTTACAAATGTTGAAAATTGCTATAAACGATGAAGATGAAACATTTTTCCCAGGGCGAATTTAACTACAGGTGGTGCCGGAACTAAAACAATCCAAAAACAACAGAAACAACATAGGGTTTTTTGCATTGCATTGTTAGTGTTAGCTGCTCGAAATGCCAACCATACTTAGCAAAACACTAAAAAATCAAAACAAAAAGGTTCGAACTGTCAAAATCAGATGTAGTTGAATTCGCATTGATCTTTCAAAATGATGGAACAGTATTTTTATACAATTTAAATAAAAGAATGGATTAGCACAGAATTAACTATAAAGTTGATCTCACTATCATGGTAAAATGCTGAAGTAGAGAGGGTATTTAGCCAAGTCAACATCGCTTAAAGTAATTTTAGAAATAGGTAACATTTAGCAACCGTTGATTCGATTTTATCAAAGAGAAAAATATTTTTACCATAACAATAAAATATTTATACCCACACCACAATAGTAGAGAGGGGACTATGCATTTGTACTGATACTTAAGTATACCGATCTACTCAGAATCACTTTCTGAGTCAAATTAACGATGTCCGTCCGGCTGGTAGGCTGTCTTGCTGGCTGGGTGTCCATATAAACCATCTTGCGCAAAGTAAAGGTCGCAATTTTGGAGATAATTTTATTTGGTAACTAGGTTCTAATGTGGTATAGCGTATCATATAGTCGAGTTTGACCGACTATACTTTCTTATTTGTTTTTTATTGAAGATTTGGGTAAAAGTTGTCATGATTATGATTTACTTTCAAAATATTTAAAACTAATAATCAAAAGTGATTCCTATGAGATGAAAAATAACGACATCGAATTTACCGTTGATTTAATTTTTTGAATGCCTAAATATTTAATTTACGTTTATACTTATGTAACAAATATGTATATCTCAATTTAGTATTTCATTGTAAAATTTTTTTTAATGAATTATTTATTTATTCAATAAGAGTTACAAATACAATTACAAATTATATTCTAACTTAATTAACCGAGCAATAGTAACGTAGACCTTTAGTCCGTTGAAGTGAAACAGACCAGAGTCTCTGGCGGGGGTCGAACCCGCAACCCTAGACTAGCTCACTACCAAATATCCTACAGGGGCACCCTAATGAATTGTTATTGTTTTGTTATTGAAATTTAATATGTTTTTACTTTATATTTATATTTTTAGCCATTTTTTCCGAATGTTTAGCCATTTTTGATCACCAAGTTTTGGCAACACTGATTTTATGTAAGCCTGAATCTAATAACAAAGTTTTGTTCTGGCGAGTCCATGATTGCCCCTGGGTCCCAAATTGAGTATTTGCAACTTTATCTCTAAATATTGTGATGTAGGGTATCATTTGGTTGGGGTTGACTGAACCTACTTTCTAACTTTATTCACTGTTTTTTTTTTTTTTTGGATTCGTAGTATTCTACGTAAGTGTAAGTTTTAGGCAAAGAAAATTAACAAACAAATCAAAGCCACATGCACATGCTATTGAACACCTTTATTATTTTTGTTTATGTTTTTGGTTTTTTTTTTTTTTTTTTTGCTTTAATTTAGGATTTTAATTGTTTCTTTTTTTCATTTCATAAACAAACATAGACAATTTTATTAATTGAAGTAAATAGAAGTAAAAAAACCATAATCAAAATTTTATAAAAAAAAAAATACATACAAATGTGTACAAAATTACTTAAATAGTCAAGATGATGCCATTTTGTATTCTAAGATTTCTGAAAGGCAAAATTTTAATTGAAAAATTGTAAAAAAATATAAAATTTTGGCAATTAAAGCACAATTTGTTAAGATGAGAAATTGCGACTATTTTATTTGTAAGTAGAAATAAAAATGTATTTTTTTAAGAATTGTCGGAAATATCAATGACTTGGGACCCCCTTTTTCAAAACTACAAGTTACAAATATACAAGTAAAATACATTTGAAAAAAAAAACAAAAAATTGTTAAATTCTTGCTTTTTTTAAATTTGTCGTTAAGTAGAAAATCTCAAGTAAAAATTTTAAAAATTTTCTACTTAACGACAAATTTTTGTCGTTAAAAAGTTACAGAATTACCCTACTGATGTACACTTTTATATTTGCCGATATATGTATGTATATTAGGGTGGGTCAATTTAGCAATTAATGTTGTCCCATCAATTTTTCGATAGCTTTTAGCATGAGGAAAAACAGTTTCACTAATGCTAAAAACACAACTGGAACAAACGACGAATTATTCGCAACGAATATTCGTCGTCAAAAAAAAAACACTTTGGTATGTAAGAAAATACACACAATCATTGCGTTGACCGAAATTCGTTCTGCGTAACGAACACTGCGATAGGCTTATTCCTATTTCTTACGCAGACGAACGACGAATGTATTGGGACAGGGACAGCTAACCGCAGCTAAATCATGAAAGCTGTAAAGAATCACAGGGAAAAATCGCTTCTATTCCGAACTTGGCTAAAATTTGCAAAAATAGCGAAAATTTTTAATATTTCAAACAAGCCATAAAATTGATTAAAAGTCTCTAAAACTATAAGGAATCGCAAAAATTCGTTAAAAATTGCTTAGTTAGCGGATATTCGCAAAAATTTGCTAACAGCGGCACGATTGCAAAGTCTTCTTTTTAATATACATAAATCGTTAAAGCTGTAAAGAATCAAACAGCTTTCAGGAATAAATCGCGAACATGGCTGAAATTCGCGAAAAATTGCAAAATTTGAAACAAACCCAAAAACTAATTTGAGTATTAATTTTTATAAATTAAAAAAAAATCAAGTCACAATAATACCTGGAATTCACGCACTTATTGTGTTTCATTTGAAGAATTTACGCAGCGAATTCTTGCCGACGAATTCGTCGTACTATGCGAAGCTCGTCGTTCGTCCCAGTTGTGTTTATACCATAAGACATATATTTTTGCCTCATGCCAAAAGCTATCGAAAAATCGATATGGCACTATATCGACAACTGTTTGTTCTTACAAATCGGACCACCCTACTGTATAGGGAATAATATGTTAATCCTAAAAACGATATTAACGACTAATTAACTTGAGAAATATGCAAAACTTCAAATTATACATGATGAATATTTTAAAAGTCTTGTAATTCGACTAACGCATTTATGGAAATTTTATATAAGTCCAATTCTGTGTGTCAAACCCTTAATTTTTTACGCGATTTAACCCTTCTGCATCCCTTGGATATGTGCCCTTCCTATGATCCTTTGGGTCAATATGACCCAACAAAAAAATGTAAACAACATTTCATATTTAAGTAAAATAAAAAATAAAAGCGATTTTATGGATTATTTGACTGAAAAAATTATTTGTCGATGATTCTGAATGAAGATGAACTCAATTCAATTATATTCAATAGGAAAAGAATTTTAAAGTGGAAATTAACTTGCAATATCGCTTGTTGGGTCATATTAACCCAAAGGATATTAAATGTCTATAAATCGTGTTTTAAATGGAAAAACTTTTAATTTTGATATTCTTATTTTTATTTAATTTTATAATTTTGGTCCCTGTAATGGATAAATTAAAGTTTCACCTCCATATCTTCTATTTAAAGGGACAAATTTTGCGTTTGAAAACCAAAATTGGGTCAAATTGACCCAAGGAGTGCAGAAGGGTTAAGATAAAGTTAGTGATCGATTTGACCCATTTTCTCTCATTTATGTTTTCATAAAGTTTTCAACGACTTAAAATTCTTTCTTTCTATTTTGAGGGTGTGTGGGGCTACACACAAAAAGACTAAAGAAAATTTAAAGTTTTTAACTTAATCCATTTTACCTCACACTCCGTTTAAAATTTGCATATTCGCTTAGTGAGTGTCTATTCCAGTGAAATTTAAAACCAAATGGTATTCAAGTCAAATTATATTTAAAAATCAATAAATTTCCTGCTAAATATTTTTCTTTTCGCTTTGTATATTGTTGGTTAATATTTGTTTGCAAGAATTTTTATGGATTTTATTAACTCGAATTAAAAGTAATTTTAAGCCCTTTTTTGCTGGCTCTGTTACAAAACGCCAAGTTTAAGCCTTAAATTGGGTTTATTTTTTTTCGAATGAACCATTCAAATTCACTTACCTGTTTCTCAACCAACGGTCGCCTGTAGATAAATTCCTTTTTGGCTGAATACATTTCGGGCGGTATGCCTTTGAATGAATACCGGACTACACTGTCCTCATCTTCCGAAATATACGAGGGAGATGTTGTGAAATTCTTGTGGATGTGACTGCTGCTACTGCTGCTAAAGATGCTGTTGGGTGTAGCGGGTAAAATGCTTGTGGTTGAATCTGTTTGGCCACACAAAAAATCTAAATTATGATCACAGGAGTGGCTACAATTACGCTGGGAACTGGACGTGTTACATGAATACGCCGATAACGTGGCCGATGTATTTGATCGCAAAGTGGCAGTAGCACTAGTGGAAGGCAGTTGTAATTGTTGCGAGTCTTGACAGTGACACTGGCAACAGCAAGAGGGCGACATTTCTATGGTATCCGCCGTTGATGTTGAAGAAGATGCCCTGGTATGGGTGCGCCCCAAAGGAGGGGCGGTTAATAAACTTTCTGCTTCGGGTACCATAGTAAAGAAATTTTGTTGGTTTTTATTATGAAATTTTTTTTTTTTGTGTCTTCTCTTTGCTCAAAGGCACGTTTGTTGTTGTGCTTGAGTTGCGGAAGAAACTTTAACAGAAGGGTTGATTTTAAATTATTATTACTTTTTTTTTTTTTGTTAAAGATTGTTACTTTTTGTTTCTGTTTCTTTTTTTTTGGTACGGTTAAAAACTTTAATTGTAAAATTATTTATTCTAAGCTCGTCGTCGATTTGCCATTTGACGAGGGCATTGATTTGATAATGGATTTTGTGTGTGGTTTTAAATTTTTTGTTGAACTTTGTTAGTATTTTCTTAGTAATTTATTTGTTATTTTGGTAGTAATAATTTCCTTTTTTTTTATTTTGCATATTATTGTTAACAAATTATGTTCCAGTACCTTTTTGTTTTGTAAAAACGCAAAAAGATATTATATGATTTTGATGATTAGAAAATTATGCAAATAAAGCTACATTTTATAGGAGTTCCATAAATTCACATTCAAATCTCTTTTGAAATCATCTATCTTTATCTTTAATGCTGGTACGGCAATAAGGTGATTAATGGTTTTCGATTTGTTTTATTTTATTTTACGCAGAAATATCTCATCTTGTTAAACGTTTTAATTCAGTTGTAAATATTTAACTAACCGGTCCGTAGTTCAACTAGGGCAGTCGTTTAAAAATATTTAATAATTTCCATTTTGTTTTGAATAAACGAAAGATAAATATTTGTTATTATTCAAACTTTAAATAAATTTTAAAATAAAAAAATTATCCATCTATTTAATTTAGGAACATGATAGAAGAAAATAAAATTTTAATGTTTCTTAATTTTAAAAACAACTTAATTTCAAAGTGTTTTGAATGTTCGAACATTACAGAATTTACTTAATTTTTCTTTTAAAAGTTTTGTAGAAATAAAGAAGTGGTTTTTATATTGTTGAAATTTTCGAGCAAAAAAATTCAAAAAAAAGAAAAGTTAAACATTTTTTTGTATTTTTAATTGACTCAACCCTAATTTCGAATTTTTTAAACAAGAAATTACATAATATTTAGAGTTACTTTAATAGGTTTGGAATTTTAAAAAAAAAAAAAATCTTCTTTATTTACATTTTAAAGAATTATCAAAAGTAATTTTTGGGAATACAAAATTTTAATTTAAAAGATTTTGTTATTCGAAAAACTAAAGATATTAAACCAAATAAAACTGCTAAGCGTATAAGAATCATAAGCAACAGCTCTACTTGCTCTACTCTATCAAAGTTTAAACAAAAACATCAACAATAAACAGTGAGTTTATCTCTTCTTACATTCCCCACTACAATTGATTGGAAGAAAAAATAATTTTCGTTTTGAATGGCCAAAATATTAATTTCGAATATTCCAAACATTGTTAAAAAAGCTTGTTCTTACCTTAATTAAATGTTTATACAAGAAAAATTAAATTTCGTTTCCAATGACCAAAATATCAATTTCGAATTTTCGAAAATAAAAACAGATAACAAAATTTAAGTTTTTTATTTATTTTAACTATTATTTAGTCAATTTTTTATTAAACTTAGCAAAATTAAAAAATTCGTCGAACTTATGATAAAGATTTGAAAGTTCGACTTTTCGAACATTGTTAAAAAAGCTTGTCCTTATCTAAATAAAATGTTTTTAAGAAAAGAATAATTAATTTCCGTTTTTAATGATCAAAATATTAATTTCGAATTGTCGAATATAACCATATATAACAAAGTAGAAAAATTTTGCTTAAAATTACGAAATTTGTGTCTAGATTTAGTCAAACTAACAAATTCAGATAATCTTTTTCTTAAAGATTTGAGAATTCGACTTTTCGAACACTGTTAAAAAAAAGCTTGTACCTAAGTTCAGATATTCGAACATTGTTAAAAGAGCTTGCACCTGTTGTAACAAAATATTTTTAAGCAAAGAATAACTAATTTCCGTTTTTAACGATCAAAATATTAATTTCGAATTTCTTAATATAAAAACATATTGAAGTATTTTTATAGGTTTAACCATTAATATTTACAGTCTGTTTAACGATTTCGAACGTTAACGTTTACATACAATACAATTTGGTTTAAGGATTGATGTTTGACTATTGACGTCAGCAGTCGTCGATGGCTGCGAGTGTAAAACGGCAAATCCATCTGAGGAGATCGAGTGGTTGCGATCGAAACATGTCATGGTAACCTGCCGGCCCGGGTTCGAGCCCCGGCCACGGTCAAGAATGAAAGATTATCAATAACAATTTTAATTAATTTTCATGTTGTAAAATTCCTTTCTTCATAAAAATAATTTAATGAAAATTAAATTTAATGAACTTAAGCCTAATTAAAATTATTAAAAAATTTGGATTAAAAACCATAAATAGTTCAACAAAATAACCACAATACTAATTATTGTTCACATAGAAATTTATATTTTTATTTTAGAATTTTGTTTTTGTTAGTGAATTTTTGTCTTAACTTAGTCAAATTAACAAATTCAGAGAATTTAGGAAACAGATTTGAAAATTCGACTTTTTGAAAATTGTATAAAGGGTTTGTACTTATTAAAAAAAAAAATTAAACAGAAAAATTTTAATTTCTTAATTTCTTTTTAATGCCAAAAAATTTATTTCGAATTTTCGTATATAAAATATGATTTTGAAAAAATATATTTTGTGAGTTTTAACAATTTAAATTCATTTAATTTTTTAACATAAAATTAAAATCGTAAAATTCGGACTGGCAAAATTTCAGATTTCGAATTCTTGAACTTTAACCAAGTAAAATTTTAATTTCGATTATCAGCCAAAATTTCGTAAATAAATTCGAATTTTTACAAATTTACAAAAAAAAATAATACGGCTGTGGTGTGGGTATAATTTTCATTTGCCTAGATTCGTGCTTTAAAACTTAATTTTTAGAAAATAAATAAAATCAAAGCAATAACCACTACTTTCTTATTTCGAATGTTCGAATTTACAATAAATATCAGTTATTTTTTTGTGAAATGGAAAAACCTGTACACTGCAAAGTAGAAAGATGTTCGTAATTTATTTTTAATTCTTTTTGTGTTTTAAATTTTAAATATAACAATTTAAGAACTTTTTGGCTTAAAATATGAAATTCGAATTTTCGAACATTACAAAAAGTTTTTAGATTTTGATAAACATACACATTTAATTGTTAATTTTATAAAATTAAACGGAAAACGTTAAATGTTATTTTTATAAAATTAAAAGGAAAACGTTAAGAAAATTTTCTATTAGAAATACTAGAAAATTTTCTCAACATAAAATGTTTTTAAGCATCGTTGTTTGGTTTCTTCTACAAAACGAACTTCAACGAATTTTGAAAATAAAAGATTTTAATTTATAAATCTTTAAGAAATTTTTTGAAGCCGGAAACGTTTCGGAAACGTTTTATGATTTCTAATTGCGCAATGTGTAGGGCTTCATTTCGAACTTTCGGACAATCAATAAATACGCTTTTATGGTGTAAAACCCTCTCCCCCCCCCCTAATACTTTTATAGTATGCAATATGAATTACTTATTAGTCCATTTCTATTGGCCATCAACTTTAACAATTTGTGACTGATAAAAATTCAAAAATGTCATCAATATCAATCAATCACTTCTGCTTGAATAAATCAAAACAAAATAAAAAAATTTAAATCTAATTGACACCGACAAAACAAATCGATCATACATTGATTAATGAAGTATTATTGATTAAAAAAAAAGGTTATAAGAAATGTTTCATAATGGCTGGTGAAGCAAGAAAAAAGCTTTTAAGAAATTTCGAAATTACTTGAACATTTTCATCTCTCATTATTAATTGATAAATAAAATGGTCAAACATACTTTAAGCCAATTCAAATATTTTTAAAATAAATTCAAAATTGTGTTAACCTTTAAAACCTTCATTTCTATTCATATTCCTCTTTAACCCTGTTTCCCTTTTAATCTGATCTTCCAAATCAGCTGTCTTTTGGCTCAAAAAATTATTCTGGTAAATTTCTTGTTTAGCCAGGTCCGGTTATAAAATACTTTTAAGACAGACATGTTAAGAATTTTTAATTATATCAATTTAAGTCATGAATACTTAATTTTATCTGTTTAAGAAAGGAGGTGCCTTAAAAGTAATTTAAATGTTGTTATTTCTCTGCTGCGTAACATTTCGGAATATTAATTATGAAACACATAATCAAAGTTTTTACGCATTACGAAACCTTACAAAAAAATATGAATACATTGGAAAAAAATTTACATACAAATGAATTACACATTATCAAATTTCAGGTGACATTTTCACTTAAATTCACTATTACACAAATCATGTTATTTTCATGATAATCATATTCAGCATTACCTAGTAATGGCTTTTGTCACAATTATTTATTTTACTATTTTTTTTGACTATTATTTCTTTGACTTTAAAACCAGTCATCATCTTAATCTTCTCTTCGTGTTTTGGAAACTTAATGGAAATGTAAATTTGTAATTTATAAGGAATTCAGTTCTAGTCTTATGTAGATTAATATTTACCCTAAGCATTACTTGGTAGTATTTAAATTTCGATAACAGTGCGATGAGACTCGGCATTAGGATATTGGAAGGCAAGAACCAACATATCATGCCAAGTTCTTAGATACGCAACCCTTATTTCGGAAAGGATAAACAGACAACATGACTCCACAAAAAGACTATGGAAAAACATTCATATTGCTATTTCCTGTAAATCGGGATAGTAGGATTTATACCGATAGATCTAAAATGAGCTGTGATGACGGCTCTGGTGTCACTATATGACAAAAATGTTCGAAGTCACTTAAATCACAATAAGACAATCACCATAATCGTTAGCCAGTGTATGGAAGAATTATCCAGACAGGGACATCAATCTCACATTGTCTTAGTTTAGGTTCCTGCGCACAAAGCCTACAGCGATAGTAAAAAAGCAGCCGAGCTAGCCAGAGCTGGCAGTACTAATGGGAACTATCAGAAGCGTAATCTTTAAACACTATCTTGATAAGGCTAACGATTAGTGAATAAATTTGAATAGCTGCAGCGCTTCGAAGAAAACACGGCCACCTTTAAAACGATATCTGCATCATCTGAACTACACCTAAAAGGACATCTCGAAATTGATATTTGGGATTATTAGGGTCAAAAGATTGGCAGATACTAAAGAGTTGCACAAGAAAAATTGCTTACAAGCAATGGGTACGTTCGTAAATGCAGTTATTGCGTATCACTTGCGCATTGGTGAGGTTAAGTGTTCATAAAAGCATCACCTGCAAGAAACATGGCATCACTTTCATGTGTCCAAAGCTTTTATATGCAGTGATGCCGCAGCTCTGAAGCAAATTTTGGCAAATATTGCATCAGTTAGTTTTTGACATACAAGAAAACGTTTTTTTTCTTTTTGATGCTTTTTCTTGCAATTTATAAGAAAACTGTCTCTTTTTAGTGTCCTTCTGATTTAATTTGCATACATTATAACAGCGTTTAAAACACTGCTGTCAAAGTAGAAAAACTGTCATTTCTTCCACTCTTTAATTAGTCATTGGCCAAAAAAAACTGTTGTTTTTACTTCTAATTCATTAAATGTAAACAGTCGCTGTCAAACCAACTCAAAGAGCGCAAAGTTGTACACAAATTTTCGATTTTATACCCTTCACCACAGGTGGTGGTGAATAGGGTATATATAAGTTTGCCATTCCGTTTGTAATTTCTATAATATTGATGTTAGACCCTATAAAGTATATATATTCTGGGTCCTTATGAGGAGCGAAGTTGATTTAACGATGTCCGTCTGTCCGTTGAAATGGATTTTCCGAAGACCCCATATATGAGGTGGGCCAGGTTATTATACATTTATGTCACATATGGTCCGGAATTGTTTGCTATTGAAATTCAGCAAGATCAGTCCACAAATGGCTGAGATATGAGCAAAAAACAAGGACTGCCTCAAATTTTTTCACTTAAAGGTCCAATTAGACATTAGATTAAATATACCATACAAACCAATTCAATTTTGATTTCTACGGTCATACAGTGGCTATGGTAATACAGTGTTGGTAATGTGGTTTTTGTTGTTGTTTTTTTATACCCTTCACTACAAGTGGTGGATTTTATTTGTAATGTGTTTAATTTTACGCATCCACATACACATTAATGCATGTATATGATATGCCGCTCAAATATAGAAACACACTCATAGACTCAATATATTTTAATTTAACGCTTTTTCAGTAAAAGCATTCGTAGCCGAGTTGTTAAGTTCTCTCCTGAGACTGATGATATTGCCAGTTCGAATCCCAAAAAGAATTTTTATTATATAACTTTTTGTTCTTATCTCATCATGGTGAAGGGTGTATAAGATTCGGCATAGCCGAATATAGCACTCTTATGCTAAGTTCACACTTAGCTCTTTAAACGCATTTAAGCAAAATGTTGATTTAGCTAATCAAAGCCGTTCACATTACATTTGAGATGATTAAGATGACAGATGATTAAGAAAAAAAAAACACACAAAAAAACAACAAACAAATTTATATTTCTTTAAATTATTAAAAATTGATAAAAACACTTTTATAAAGTTATTATAAGATTATTTTAAACATTTTAATGATGAAATTGTGAAAATGTATGAATTATTTAAGGAAAAAAATAAAAACATTAAGCAGAAATCTTGGCCGGTTGTACACGATCATGTTGGCGATTCTACATTTGAGGTATGTTCAGTGGATTCTATGTGATTTATGAAGTGATTTAGTTGTAATCATGTCAATTTGAAGTGATTAACAAATCACTTCAATGTATGGGTAATCATCTCGATTTTGAAGTGATTAGAGCTTAATCACGTTCGAACTGCTTAAACGCGTTTAATGCTAAGTTCACACTTAGGTTTTTTAACGCGTTTAAGCAAAATGTTGATTTAGCTAATCAAAGCCGTTCACATTACATTTGAGATGATTAAGATGACAGATGATTAAGAAAAAAAACACACAACAAACACACAAAAAAACAACAAACAAATTTATATTTCTTTAAAGTATTAAAAATGGATAAAAACACTTTATAAAGTTATCAGAAGATTATTTTAATCATTTTAAAGATTAAATTGTGAAAATATATGAATTATTTAAGGAAAAAAATAAAAACATTAAGCAGAAATCTTGGCCGGTTGTACACGATCATGTTGGCGATTCTACATTTGAGGTATGTTCAGTGGATTCTATGTGATTTATGAAGTGATTTAGTTGTAATCATGTCAATTTGAAGTGATTAACAAATCACTTCAATGTATGGGTAATCATTTCGATTTTGAAGTGATTAGAGCTTAATCACGTTCGAACTGCTTAAACGCGTTTAAGAAGCCAAATGTGAACATACTTTAAAACTCAAATTTTGGCATACGCATGAAAGCACATGTGTGTAGAAAAGTGACATTCCACTTGACAAATACATATAATCACCCCTATCGCAAACATCTACTCCAATTAAAATATTCCCAAATTTATTAACTTCGTGTTGTGATTGATTCCCATAACAAATTTTTTGGGAATGAATTCCCAAACTTAAAAAATTTGGCATCGCCAATGCTTACCAATTTTTTTACTAAATAAATTCCCAACAAGTGTTAATGTGAACGAGAAGGCAACATGTAAATTTTAATTTGTATTCTAATGGTGTTTTCTTTTCTACAAAAAAAAAATGTGACATTTCATTTCAAAGAATGCAATTTGGTGTCCGTTTCTTAAAAATTTTGCTCCCGAAAAGGAAGAGTTTTTTAGAATAAAACAAGCCAAAATTTTTAAGAAACAGACACCAAATTGCATTTTAAAATAAAATGTCACATTTTTTTGTAGAAAAGAAAACACTATAAGGTAAAACTCAATTTAGTGGCTTTTTCCTTTTATTGAAGGAGTGTTAATAAAGAAAATGAAGATAAACACTATTCATTGTTTATTTTATTATATTTTTATTAGTATTTTATTTTGTATATTTTTCTTTCACAATACAAGAACTTACAAGTTATTCACGATGGAGACTTTTGTTTACAAAGCACTGACAGATAATGCACAATAGCCATTTTTGCTTCCAAAATATTTGCGATACCGATTTGTTGGGGATGGGAATAAAGGTTTGCTCACAAATAACATATTCCCATTATGCCCCTGCAGATTACGGGAGGAGTAGGAGTACTCCAAAACTACTCCAAATATATGTTTAAATGGTGGTCGATTTAACATTACGATGTCCTAGGGGTGGACCATATTACCCAGTTTTGCATTACAACGGAGTAGTATTAAAACAACTATTTGTTCATACATACTCTAGTGGACTAGTTTTGAAGCTACTCCATGGTATACTCCAGCGGATTAGTTTTAACTTCGTTTAAAAACGAAAATATTTCGTTTAAAAACGAAGACATGTCGTTTCACTATAAACTCTTCTTAACAATGACATGATCCATGCTTGCATAACATTGGACCAGTCCATCAGGTAGTCCAATATTATTTGCAGGGACGTGATAAATTTTGATGAAATGGACTACTCCCTGGACTGGTCCAATGTAATGCAAGCATGGACCATGTCATTGTTAAAAAGTGTTTGTAGTGAGACGACATGTCCTCGTTTTTTTAACGACATGTTTTCGATTTAAACGACTTCAAAACTAATCCTCTTGACTATACCATGCAGTAGTGTAATCCAAAGCTGGGTTATATGGTACTGCCCTTGGACATCGTAATGTTAAATAGACCATGTTTTTGCATGTCCTCTTCGATGTCTTTAGCACGGACATGCATCGATGCAATCAGAATATTTCGTCTAATAAAGCGCCAAAAGAACTGTTAGAATCAATTGCCATCTCGTATTTTTATTTTGTACCGAACGAGTTTTACAACTCACCTTCTCAATCGTGTCAGCTGTTTTATTTTTAAAGCAAACCTTAAAAAATTTTCAAGAGGTTTTTTATATAAAACCTTAAAAATAAAGAATTGATTTATATAAATCATATTTGAAAGTAGAAAATGTTGTTATTGCATTACATTTTTTTTAAAATAATATATGTATGTATATCTTTACCATTTGCGTAAGTGTCACAATGTTACCATTAAAAACGATGTAGTGAAATATAATCCAACGACATCAAAAAAAGAAGAAGTCATAGCGGATGGAATGGAAGGTTTTCCATAGTAATTTTTTTGTAAAAATAATTTTTTTATTCGTTATTCTCATCGATTAATCGAATAATTTTTTAGATTTAATTGTTTGATCGAACGAACAAAAACAATTATTTGAATTATTCGAACAAAGTTGAAAGGCGAATAATTGAAAAACTCTACTTAGTAGTCAACTTGAAAATATCAAAATCTTTTTATTTTTCTTCAACCAACTCGACAATTGTCAAACTAATCAATTGACAAAGCCATACACGCTTTGATTTGGACAATTGAATTGAATGGTGTATGGACTGCTTTAGTAATATATGTTATTTATGTTTTTATACTCTCTATCTTTAGTTGGAAAGGGAGATATGCTAAGTTTTTCATTCCGCGTGAAACTTTTTTAATATTCATCTCTGACCCCATAATGTATATATATCCTAGGTCCTTGAGAAATTTAAAGTCGATTTAGCCATGTCCGTCTGTTTTGCTTTCTCACTGTCTGTCCGTCTACGATCCAATGCATTCGCTCTTTCCCAAGATACCAAAGAAAAAAGTTTCCAAAGTAACCGTCTAACAAATCTCATCCAAACCTGTTTAGCGGTTTTCGCATGTCTCCATATCTCCATATCTCCAAACATTCAAACTTCATATTTATTATATAGGGAGTTATTAAGATAAAGTATGAAGGTACTATTTTCTATTATATTTCGATCGCAGAAAATACAATTTTGATTATAAATTATTTTGTATATTTACATCATAATAATTGCAGTTTTACAACATTTTGGTCAGAAAAGACTCATTCTACATTTGCAGATGAATGTGGAGTTGATAATATCCCTTTGTAAGATTTTTAATATTTCAATGTCAGCAAGATCTCTTAACTGCGAATTTATGTTATGAAAATATTGGTATTATTTTTGAAATATTTTTACTTATAGTAGTACTTTACCATTAGTTTTTCTATTTATTATATTTTCTGTGCAAAATTTACTCAACCATTTTAAAGATTAATTTTCAAAGTGTAATTTTGGTCTTAAAACTTCGCAAATATGACTGAAATTATGAGTTGCCACATGAAACTGGGAGAATTCCTTATTTTTTACTAAATTAGCCATTGGTGTACCATTGCTTAAATACTACCCCAAAAATTAAAATTGTACCAATTTTGTTGTCCCTGATTTGCACCAAACACTGAATACCGCTAATGCTTATCTTTTGCTTTAAGGATTATTTTTTAAAAATTTACGGCCTAATTTATAAAAAATAAAACCGGTTGATAAAGGGTTAATAAAATGGATTTTCATACAAAATCCGTTTAATAAACCCTTTATTAACATGTTTTATTTTTTATAAATAAGGCTGTTATTTTTTATTTAACAAAAGTATTGTGTTAAATTCAATTTATTTCCAATAGCTTGTAAATTTTTCCAAATTTTAAGCATCTTTTGAAAACAAAACTATTTTATACAATAACGATAAGAGTGAGTGTGAGAAAGGGAGAAGCGGTGAGAGCGCTTCTATTTTGCAAAAACATTGACATTAACCGCGAATTTATTTTAAAATTCAGCAACAATTTCAGCAACTTTTTTTTGTGTTTAAGGTATTAAAAATCAAAAACGTTTAAAACTGTTGGTTTCAATGCTTTCGGAGCGGTATTTAAAAAAAAAATTTAGAAAAAACTTAATTTAGTCAAGAATACTGAGCAACAAAAACAAGACTTTATTGTGGAGTTTAAAAATAACTTTTTTTGTAAATTGTTTAGCTTTTCTGGAAGGTCTTTTTAGAATTAATGTTTTGAAAAGGCTTTTTAATTCAATATTTCATTAATGAAAGTACATAATTCAATCAAATATATTTAGCAGACTGATTGACACGCGCTGTATTCTTTTTTCGAAATTAAACCCAAAAAACAAAAATAAATATTTAAACTTATTAAAAAAAAACCATCAAGTCATTCGATTTTTTATCTTCACAGAGACACGATTTTTAGCAATTTTTTTTCTTATTTTTTGTTTTTCTTTTCTAAACAAATTCTTAAAATATCAACTTTTTTTCACTGAAATATTTCTACCAACATTTTACTTTCGAAGGTGAATGAATTAAAAACACGATTTTTATTTCACTTTTTTATTAAAAATTTCTTCTTCTTTTATTTTAGTTATTTGTTATTTTTAGTATTTATTAATAAATTTATTTATTTCCTTGATAAATTTTTTTTTGTAATTTTTTTAAGATCACGATTTTTTTTTTAAAAAACTTTTTTACTTTTGTTTTAGTAAAATAAAACTTTTTTATTTTGAACAAATTTTGCTCGTTTATTACAAATAATTAAATTTCTTTCGTATAAAATTTTATTTTGTAACAAATTATTTTGTTTTAGCTTTTTATTCGATTTAAAATAAATTTTTTGTAAATTTTTTTTTGTATTTTAGCGCGCTGTCGTTCGTTGCCTCGTACACACGCGTCCAATACTGCTCTATGGGTCTGGTCTGATGTCTGTCTTTTCGTCTTTATTATTATTTTTTTTTTTTATTTTATTTTTTCTACTTGGCGGCTTTTAAAAATTTGGTGTAGTAGTAGAATAATTTTTTTTTTATTTAATATTATTTTACTGCTGCTGTTGTTGCTGCTTTAGTGAATTTTATGGTGCTCAGCAACAAACACTACTCTTAAAAAACAAATATACGATACAACAACTTTGACAGTGGTGGTGATTTGTGGAAGGGCAAGTTAAGCTTTTTGGTGAGAGAAAAACATTGAGTTGTGTTTGAACACAGAAGAAAAAAAATAAACTTTGTATTGGGAGAGAGGTTTGATGGAAAATTTAACTTCCCTGATGCACAAAGCCCATATTCCGTAAAGCAATGTTTAATGACGGCTTGGACGCAGGACTTTATTAAAACTAAAAAAAAACCTTGTATTGTGTTGTATGTGCCGCCTTCCTAACTCGTTTCTTTTGACTGCTATTGTACCAAAACTCTACAATAAGCTTGAAATTTTTATTTTAAATAGACATTTGTCTTAAAGCTAAATGAAACCACATATCGATTTTTTCCATCTTCAATACCAATTAAACCTTGTATATAGTGTATGTGCCAATTTTCAACTCTCTAGATCACTATCGTGCCAAATGAAGTTATGCTCCGTGATAGAAAAAATATAACTTCGATTTTTATCGATTTTCAGTATGAACTGATGTTGTATTATACGATTTCGCTCGACAAGTTAAGCGAGCGGCAACAAGTAACTCATTAACGTTCTCAAAAGCGACCAACTAACTACCGACCAAGACGAATTGACTAGAAGGTGAGGTCAAATCTACAACTACCATGCTCCTGTGGTCGGGTTGTCAAAAATATTGCTAGTAAGAAAACAGGTTTGTTTACATAAAAAACTAGTTTGTATACAAACTTTGACAAGTCGACCACCGAAAAAAAAACACCATATGTTAACTTGACCCCACCTTCTAGTCAATTCGCCTTGCTATCGAATTGTCGGTCGTCAGGTTTTACGTTTCTAAAGTTATCCATTATTCATGGTGAAATGACTATGTTGACACATCAACTATTCACAAATTAAACGCTATTTCGAAAATAAAAATTGGCAAAACATGTAAACTAAAGCCATAAAAATACAACTCTGTGC
Organism: Pollenia griseotomentosa; assembly: GCA_963931875.1. NCBI lineage: Eukaryota > Metazoa > Arthropoda > Insecta > Diptera > Polleniidae > Pollenia > Pollenia griseotomentosa. Next base: position 189,537,252 of record OZ007560.1, read on the forward strand.
TACTTGATTTTCTACAAATGACAACAAAGCAGTCTGTTTTCAACGATAGAATTTTTTGGAACATATTTTGTAAAACATTAAAATTTTATTAGTGGTGTTGCTTTAAAGAAATATTATTATAAAAAATATTAAGTGTTGATGTTTCAAGTAATATTAAAGAAATGTTTGTCGATAACCAAAACACAAGTGCCTGATTTTGACATTTGTGGTCGCATAATATTTCATAGTAGGGGGGGGGGTAAATTTGTATTAAAAATATTAAATACAATATCGCTCGCTTGCATTGTCGATCGGCTTGTCGTGCTTAAATTTTAAGTGGTGCGCAAATCAGCTGTTTGTCTTTGAAAATACAAGCGATCAATATCTATCGACATCGTGGGCCAGGCTGGTATTTTCTCTAGGTCGCATCTGTCAACCACAATCTTGATATTAACAAGCAGACGGGCAGACATTAACCAAAAGTTTTAGAATTTTACAGAGATTCACATTAAATCCGTCGGATATTTGATCTTGTAAATCAAAGAGTGACAAAATCAGATTACATATTCATTTTGGGTTTAGGTATTACAATTACAACTTAATAAAATCGAGCATAACAAAAACTTCGGAAAAATGAGACCTCATTAGAGAATCTAATATTGCTTGTTTCAATAAATCTTTTCGATGTTGTACTTTTAACCAGTGTTCGAAAATAAACATTACTTTATTTAGCGTTCGGCTCACGCACCCAAGAAAGATATCTATTTTTTTTGTGTTTGTGTAGAGGAGCACAACCCTTAATACCCTTCGTAGCTGTTTTCAAGAAAGAGCCGAGCATTATATATTGTTCTTTTCTTCGTTAAAAAAAAAACTGAACAATTGTAGAGATACTGAAGGCAAACATGTTATTTTAATGTTCTATAATGTTTCTTTTTTAGCATGAACAGCAACGACCGCAGCACGAAAAACTTGCGTGTGTATATGCTTTGTTTGTGTAAAATTATTTTGCTGGCTTTTTGTTTTTTTTTTCGTATGTGAATTTTGTTTTTGTAAATGTTTGTTTTTTTACCAGCGAAAAGCGACGAACATTAATGAACCGAAACGAGCACAATGAAGTTTGTGGTTTTTGAACAAAAAAACGCACTGAATTAAATGATCTCATCTTTCGTTGAGTTGGATAAAACAGTATTATTTTTGTGTTCAAAAGATGACAAACAAGGAAATGTGACAAACTATTAGCAAACACTATTTTGTGGAAAACAAAATCTACCGAACCGAACACTAAGGAGCGATATTTAGTGTTTATTTTTGATAACTGATTTTTATAGATAAAAGAATTTTTTTTAATTCCTCATCGCCGTCGTCGATAAGGAACTGATTTGCTTTTACGTCGAAATTTATATTGTCTTCATTTCTTTCCTTGTTCATGTTTGTTTTTATTTTTCACTAAGCCTGAACTTACACCAACAAAAGACAAGACGTCTTGTCTTTTAAGTTAAAGACACTTGTTTCTCTGCAAATTTGGACTACTTGATCCATTTTCGATAATGTAATGCAGTTATAGACCATGTCATTTTTAAAAAAGAGTTTGTAATTAAACGCAATATTTTCGTTTTTGAATGGCATGTCTTCGTTTTTAAACAAATTTCAAAACTAATACTCTGGAGTATACAATGGAGTCCACTGGGAGTATTTATGAACAGGGAGTAGTTTTAAGACTACTCCGTTGTAATGCAAAGCTAGGTTACCTTACATTTGGGTTACCTTTGGACTAGTCCTAGTCTCTTATTGGTTATATTTTACATTTTACATGCGTGTATGGAAAACGTCTTATCAAGATGTTCTCTTAAAAGACAACCGGTGATCAGACAGCAATCCTAAAATGTTTTGGCTATTTTTTTGGCTATAGATATGACTTTTAAGAGGGCCGTTAAGTCTCTTAGACATACGAGCATGATAAAAAGAAATCAGAAATCGATGTTCATTAACTTCGGTAGGCCCCGCATTGGAGCAAACAAATTGTGTGATAAATTTTATAAGTGAAAATTTAAGCAATTTTTCAGTTTCCCCAACTTTTCTAATATAAAATTTTTTTTTAATTTTTGTAAAACCTGCCACTAATTTAATAACACCCACTGTCTTAAAATCTCAAAAATACTTTAAAAAAAAAAGCTAAACTAAAAACAACACTAGCAACAAAAACAGAAACATTGTATCTCAACCGGCAAAACGCGTAGCAATACAACTACACACTCTAAATCAAATGACAACCAGACTGTAGTTTTTTTTTTTTAAACAATTAACTACAAAAAAACACTCTTTTTTAGACAACATGCAAAAAATTAACCCACACAGATACGGGCTCTATGCTCCAAAACACATACACGCACACGCTTTGTCTCTTTTTCAAATTTTGTCTAAAAAAGCATAAAAACCAATGTGCTCCACTGTACATAGATCAGTCCATTTTAGAATTCAACTTGAAAATTTTGTTGACTCTCACTCTCAATTTCTAAGCTCAACTTGGAATAAAATCCGACTGTTCGCTGCTGGCTGGTTCGTTTATTTATTTATTTTTTTGTTGTTTTAAATCTTGACTTAAATCAAAGACTGACTATTTTTGCTCAAACACGTACTCACTTACTTTACACTCACGAATACTGTTACAAAAACATATCAAACTGCCGGACACACAGACTCAAGATTTTTTAGCCAAGATCATGCTTTTTGGCTTGTAACACGTGAGCTTGTAGCAATAACACAAATGTTGTTCGAATAAAAGCTCTAATTTCCAAAAACAACAACTAGAGAGTGAATTAGTAGAAGCAGTATTTTGTGTTTTTATAGGTTTCAGGGTTGGAAAAGTGGGTATTCAACAGACTTTAACAGTTTTCAGATCCAAAATTAGATAGATATCCATGTTAACTTGCAGATTTATTTGGAGCATTGAGATTTATAAAAAATTTATAACAATTGTTAAACCGCTAATGCACAAGTTCCCTGTTAACATTTGTCCTTCAATTTGTGCTGAAAAGGTCAACGAAAAAAAGAAAGACAAAAAAGAAACAAACAGAAAAATATGTGACCTTCTCCGAGAAAAGGGACCTAGTGTGTCAAAAAACGGATTTGGACTTAACGGTGGATTCTGGTACCATAAAGGGTGTAGAATAAGATGAAAAGAGTAAGATTTCTGATAACAATTTATTGACCCCATAAAAACGTACAAAATGAACTTGGTGTGTTCACAGTGATAATGCGTTTTGAAACTTTAAATGCGTTTTTCTCAAAACTTAATTTTCACACATTAGGTCCCTTTTCTCGGAGAAGGTCACAAATACTTTTGACTTCAAGAAGAATTATTGACAAAAAGTATGACAAAGCAGAAGTAAGTAAGAACAGGTAAATTAATTAAAAAAGATAATCATTCACAACAACAAATTTCGACCCCATCAAGTGGAATACCGTTTGGTTCAAAGATTGATATTTGGCTATTGACAGCCAGCCGTCGCGTCGTTAATGGCGATGAGTATCAAAAGCGGCAAACCCCTCTGAAGAGATTGTGTGGTTACAATCGAAACATCTCAGGGAAACCTGTCCGTGAACGTGGGTTCGTTCCCCCGGTCAGTAAAGAATGAAAAATTATCAATTAATTTTAATTCATTTCATGTTGTAAAATTCCTTTCTTCATAAAAATAATTTAATAATTAAAATAATTAAATTTGATGAGATTTAGCCTGATCAAAATATTAAAAATTTGGATAGAGAAGCAGAAAATTTGATTTATACGACTGTTCATGCCGGAATTGCTGCTTTGGTGGAACAAAGAAAACAGTTTTTCTCGGTTTGTGGTTCAAATCGAGACTTTTACGCGGAAGCTGTATTCAAAATATATCATTTATTTAATAAACGAAATATGACTAGAATTGCCTAACATATTTTTTTTCTTTATGCCAAGATCGCCCTGATGTAACTTAACCAGTAAAAAATATTCCGTCGGATAAGACACTTGGAGCTTTGTATTCTTATATTAGATCTATTTTTTTAATGCCGATTTCGTAATCAGTAGATGGAAAGTTAACGATTGCTCCCTTTTTAACCCATACCCTGCATTGTCTAACCACCATCAGTTTTGATCGATCCAAACCACCATTGAAGAAGACGCTTTATTTTAATTGCACAGAAAAAATTATCCAAAATTTTTCTCCTATTAAAGCATTAATCAAAAATATAATCAGTTTTAATTAAAAATTTAATCAAGTGAATTAAACGTTTAATCAAGTGAACTAAACGTTTAATTAATACTATTAACTGGTTTAATTGATACTATTAATTTGTTTACTGGTGCAAATTTAATTAATTTTTTAATTAATATCACAAATTTTTTAATTGAAATCAATTTTTATTTTTTTCTGTGTGGACGTATCGAAAATTTGGATTGATATCTCTTTGGCCTTAAAATAAAATAAATTGGCAAAAAGAATGAAAGCTGTCAAAAGTTAAAAATGGTAGTTTCAAAGAAGTGTCAACAGAATACGCAGTTGTAGTAGTCGTTGCAGTTGAAGTTGATGCGCAAAATTTTGAAATGTTGTGCACTACAGAGCAATTGTAAGCTTCACCTACTACTACAACTACTTTATTTGTTCCAGGCTTACAAAATTTCAAGTTTCTTAATTTATTACCAATTTGCTAAATGTTCTCATATTAAATTACAAATTGTCAATACTCCCAGCTCTGTATCTTTAAAGAGATACAAGTTATAAGCTTGACTTTTTCAACTCATTCAAAAAAAAACAATCGATCGATTTACTCTTCGTTTTAAATAGTCTTATTAATCTTTACTCTCTGAAATAATCTCAACTTTATGATGGAGTATCAATAGAGTAAATGAGTATTAGGAAATATGATCATTCTGATTTTGGATTTTTTACTTTCCGGTACCAACAATTTTAGCTGTTGATTTCCTTTTACCAACCCAACAAATTCTATTTTGGTATCAAATGTTTTTTTTTTTTTTTTTTTTTTTTTTTTTTTTTTTTTTTTTTTTTTTTTGTTGTTTTTTAAGGGAACTTTGTTTGATTTTATTATCTCTAATTGTGTGTATTTAAGTGTTTTTTTTTTCAATTTTTTGTTTGTTATTTAATTATTTTATGTCATAATAGACGTCACAATACATGTTAGAATTACGATGACTATTTAACGTTTTTTGTTAACTCTGGCGCTCATTAAAGAAGCCTAAGAGAAGGAGAAAAGTAATTAAACTTTTAACTAACTGAAAAGCAACGAAACTGATCTGAACTGAACTGATAACTACAAAGTTGTGTGTGATAAACAGCATTTGAAGCGCCAGTTTGTGACGATGATAATGATGATCTTGCCGTTCTAAATTGTATACATACATATGGGCATTTCCACCGAAAATTCTACTTTATGTAACCTGACGCCAGCAAGTAAATAAGCTTGTATTGTAATCCTATATCGTTCAAATGTTTACCAATTTTGTTACTAAATGCGAAGCTAGTTGCGCTATATACCAAAAAAAACAAAAAAAGCAAATATTACATATAAAACTTTTTGAGAAACAATTTAAATTGCTTGCCAAAAGTAGACTTTTCTGGGGAAATGCCCATACATAACATGGTGTATATTTATTCAGAAAGTGTTACGAAATTTAGATAATTTCTTTCTTTTTATCTTGTTTAAATTTCTTATCAGATCACCGGCCGGCCTACAGCAACACAATCACCCAACTTTCTTCTTATTTTTTATAAAACAAACGCAAATTGATACAGGAAATCTAAAAAAAATATCGTGTTAATGTTGCAGTGCCTGCTGATATTTCTCAAACTTTGTTTTATTTGAAAAAACAAAAATAAATTTATCTGTCGTTAGCAATCTAAAAAACAGCAGTGAAAATAATCATAAGATTTCATAGAATGAAAAGGCGTCATAAGTAAAATGAAACCAAACAGAAATGAAATCAAACAGCACTATGCGAGAAAATTCGGCGAGAAGGAAACTTACCAGACAACTGGCTTCCCGGAATTCTTATGAAAACAACAAAAAAGGGGGCCTCTCTCAAAATAAGAATTGTCGAGGAATCGCACTTCTCTCTATATCATCCAAAATACTTACAAGAATCCTTCTAAATATAATAAATAATACAAAGAAATTTAGTTACGTAGGGATTAATCAGTTTCGTTGCAAAATATGGGAAATTCTAAGTCTCTTAAAAGCTTAATATGATGGCTTTCAATGCAGAGTCTTACACAACAGCCAGCTCTCAGAACCATTCCTTCCCAAAGCACGCTGTGAGACAGAAATTTCTAATGTCTCCACTGCTTGTCATAGAAAAGGTTCTTGATAACACTTTGCTTATAATCGCCGGATAATCCAATGATCTTTATCCAGTTATTTGGAAGGCTTAGATTACGCTGACGACATCTGTTTGTTTTATGTCTACTAAATATTCAGACAGGAAAAACGAAGCCAATGAAAATAAGAACCGCAAACAATAACCGATTTTGTCATTGGCCAAGAAGAGATAGAGTTTGTTGACAAATTTTGCGCAAAATCAGACATCGAATTCGAAATTGGTAAGGCAAACAGTGCGTTCAGCTTTGAAATATTGGGCAATCAAAAAATAAGGATTTTCAAGTTTAACATCTTATCAGTTTTGCTGCAAAGCTGCAAAGCCTGGCTGACATTGAACTATAAACCAAATTTAATAAAAATTTTGTGGCCCATTTTTATACACAATGACAACCTATACAGAAAATGCCCAATTGACTCTTTACATACTATTATTAAACGAAGAGAGCTGCAATGGATCCGATACACTCTTAGGAAAAATACATATGAAATAAGCCGTCAATCCGTAGAGTGAAAAATCAACAAGGAAGAATTATTTAAAAATAAAATGTGGCTCCGTGCAATAACTCCCAGGTGCAATAAGTCACAAGAAAAAAATTAAATTAGACCCAACAATTTTTCATACAAATGTGGGAGTAATTTCATTATGAAATAGCTCCCAGCTCTCTCGGTTTTATTTCATTTTTTTGGAAGTTATTTCATTTTTTGCCTGGGAGTTATTTCATAATGAAATAAAGTCCAAATGAAATAAGTCCCCGAAAAAATAAACGTGGGAGTTATTTTTATTTTGAGCTTCGGTGTTATTTCATTTGCTGTGGGAGTTATTTAATTTTTTGTGGGAGTTATTTCATTTTCAATTATTTGCAATTTCTTAAAATTGTTTAACATTATATGAAAATATTCAAGTAAAACGAATACATATTTAATAAATTTCTTTGGAAGTTGTTTAATTTTTTTTTGGGTCTTATTTCATTTCTTTTCGATGGGCTGTTTTTGGAAGTTATTTCATTAATGTCTTTAGGAGTTTTTTCATTATGAAATAACTCCGAAAATTTGGGGTTTGTTTCATTTAAGACTTGGAAATTATTTCATTTTTTTTGGGATTTATTTCTTTTTTCCAGTTTGGGACTTATTTCATTTATTTTGGCATTTAATTCATTGGGAGTTATTGCACTGGGACTTATTGCACCTAGGAGTAATTGCACGGAGCCTAAAATGTATCTCTCTCTCTCTTGATGCATATCCTTTTCATGATATAAGCGAATTACGCTTGATGTTAGGTTCTGTATCATTCTTGCAAATTTCTCTCTATCAGATGACGCTCTTATTAGCTTGTCAATTAATTTTTTCCAGTCCAGGTTGTGATTTTGCGCAACCAGGTCATTTGTGTTCGGCCAATACCTCGTCTTCCTTCGATTTTGCCTTGAAGAATGAGTATACACTTTGGTCCTCGAATCATTTGGCCAAAATAAGCAGTTTTCCGTCTTTTTTAAAGTAAGAAGAAATTGACGTTCTGGGTTTAATCTGCGTTAAGTTTTAAAAGCCACCGGTGGTGTTTTTTGAGTCCACGATTCCATGGAGTAGAGTAATAGCGACCATTCGAAGAAAAAATTTAATTAAGTTAATTGAACGTTAAATGTGGTTAATATCGAAAAGTATTTAATTGATAATAGTAAATTGTTTTTTTTTTGCAAATTTAATTAATTATTTAAATCCCATAACAAATTTCTCTATTGAAATTAATTTTTTTATGTGTATATAAAACGATCTAATTGTCCTTATGCAACGGAAAGTAGGTTCAATTTTGAGGATTATTTAATGAAATTTAATAAATACGGTTTTATTGTCATTAGTTCTGGAATGGTAAAAATTGACACATTTTTTTACTCTTGTTCGCAATCAAATATCCTGCCGGAAGGCAGATTTTGCTCTGTAGAAACTGTACTAAACATTTAGATTTTTATTTACATAAATAAAAAACTTGTTTTTAAATTTTATCAGGATCGCTCCAAATTAAGTTTTAACTTTCCTAAAAGACCTGTTCCTTAAAATTACTTTTGCTGACTTATAATATGTATAAATATTGGGCCATTTGACCGAAAAAATTTTTATCTATGGCAGAGCATTCCCTGTACATGTACGGTATCATATAGTCGGGCATTTCTGACCAATACTGTTTTCTAAATAGTTTTTGCTAGGACTAGGGATGGGCAAATTGAAAAAATATATCGATATATATCGAATCGATATTTTTTAAGAGTAACGATATTTATTATTTCAAAAATATCGATTAATCGATATATCGAACATATTTTGCTGAAACTATTACCAAATTGAAAAATTTAAGTTAAGAGTTAATTGTCTAAATGCCTCTAGTACAATTACTAGAACAAGAAGTACTAGGGCTAACGGGGTTAGAGTTTTTATGTAAAAATACTAGTGCATATGAGTACCAGTACTTGATGTAGTACAAGGGCACTACTTGTAGACTGATAGAATTTTTTGTAACAAAACTAAAATTCCAGTACATATTTTTATTTTGATACTGCTTCTTAAATTTCATTTCAAATCATTTATTTACGGCATTTTTTTTATAAAAAAATGTTAAAATGCAAAATGCTTATGCAAAAAGCACCCGATGTGGTGCAAGTGTACTAGTACACGTACTAGTACTAGTGATGTTCCAAGCACACTCATTGCTAGTTTGAGCATTAAGATGGTTTAGAAAAGTTTACAGTTGAGAACTAGTACTGGTTATTTTTGTACTAGTTTGGTACTAATTAGGTACTAGTTCAATCTCCTGAAGGGTTTGTACAAACATATAATAATAAGAACAAAAATTTCAATCAAAACAAAAAATTCAATAAAAACAAAAAATTCAATTATAACAAAAACCAAAAGGGAAGAATACAAAAAAACCATATGAAATCTAAAAAAAAGTAAATTACGAAGTAAACATGGAAGTACAAAATTACCTTAAAATTTGAATTGCACCCCAAACGTACCAACTTTAACTAAAATGTTTTTGATTGTCTTAGTCAAACCAGCAATCATGAGATATGGACATCAGGAGCACTCTCTATTTTATGTGCTCTCCTGTCAATCTGCTTCTTGTATCCGCCACTGCTTCTTTTAAATGCCAATCATTTAAGATCTTTATATTTGCTTAAAAAAAATATGATATGATGCAGTGATGCCAACTCTTAAAAAATATACTGTTTGTAAAACGACTTAAATTTTGAGTTTTTAGTGAAAACTGACTTTTAAAAATATCGAATTCGATAGTCGTATTTCAATATCGATATATCGATGTATTGGTTAGTTAAATACGTAAAAAATTTTGTTAATGTCAGTTCTTTGACAGAAAATTTTTAGCAGCACGATCATAAGGGCACTTTTTTCCAATAAAATTTGAGTTTTCAAATCAAATGACAGTAAAACGCTGGCAAATGCTGCCTTCTAACCTTTTGGAGTTACTTGGAAAAGTGTTAACTATCGATAAAGCCAAAATTCAGCTGGCCCCTCCTGCTCCTTGAATTGTTATGGGTTTTTTTCTAAGGATGCTTTGTCAAAACCTCCCAATAAAAAATTTAATCTTATTGAAATTTCCGTACTTCAAAAAATTCAGAAACATTTAGCATGCCTAAAAAAACAATTATCAATAATAATGTTGCCCAAAATTTATTAATAAATTGTTTAAACAAAAAATTATTCAACAATTTCAACAAATCGAATTCGTTAAGTTTTAAAAAAACCCATATGAATTTTTCCCGAATTTTCTCTCACCTATAAAAATAATCTTATTTGTATGTTGCAGTATGTCCACTACTGGTGATTTACCAAGGTTCCAAGTAATAAAAGATATTTTGAAGGATGATATCAACGTGATTTATGAAAGGATTGAAAAATTTTTGTCTAAAAACCAAAATGCGACTTATTACTTAACAGAAAACGAGAAACGGCAAATATCAGATTTGGTGCATAAGATAAAAACAAGATGGGATTCAAGTAATAGGACTGAAGAAAAATTTATAAGAAAAAATTTTTGAGTAAGACTGTAAGAGTTAAAAAAGATGATAAAAAAAATCAAAAAATATTAATACAAAACAAGGGTGACGCCATCTTGTATTTTCCATTTCGAATTTTATAATTCTGACAAAAAATTATTAATCAGCGACCACAAACCCCTCAAAAACGATATGTCAAGTTTATGATAAATAATATATGATATTATACCCCAGGGCATAAAATTTGTAATCAGCGACCCCAAAAACCCCCCAGATTCCAGTTTGGAGTGAATTAATTGAATATTAAAATTTTGGCCAGATTTTTGGCAATCGGCCGCACTATGTATGTGCTGGTGTAATAAAATTTGGTACGTCACAGTTTTAAAAGACTAAACATCACATTATTTAACTTCGTGAAGATCGGCCCACAATTTACCATATGCCTCTTATAAAGCCTACTCTCTGAAAACATTTTAGTACGCCTAAAGCCGTAAAAATAATGCTTCTGCATGATCTTTAATCGTCTAATTGTTATCGTCATCACCTGTAAGAAGCTTGAAGAAATGCTTCTTCCACAATCTCAGTGTACCCTGCGCGCTTTACCTATAGGAAGATGCACCATATTTAAATCTTTCCATTTGACGCTTGATTTCTTGAAAGAATTTCCGGGTTTCATTTCTATCATAGTGCATCAGAACCTCTCACCCCCTTAATGAAGGAGCCAAATGAGTCATCTTAATTTTCAATAATTTTATTGGATGATGTAAAAAGCAAATGGCTTTATTACAGTTAAAACGTATCTTAATTTCTTAAATTATTATAACATGTTTAGTTTCATCAGATCGGGTCACCCATATTAAAGTTACTTACCAAACGGAATTTATATTGGAAATTCAAAAATTTAAGTTAACCAACAAAACCGATCAGATCTCAAAGAGCAGCTACTTCTGAAAATTTTAATCTATTGAAAGGGGAAAGGAGGAGTCCCAGAAATCAGTACTGATCGAGAGTAGGACTAATTTCGTATTTTTCTTCTCCAAAAAACGAAAAGATAATTTAAAGAACGGAGTTAAAACCATTTTGATCAAAATATGTGACAGGCCAAATAGAACAGATCCAATCGAACAATAAGATCCAATCGTTTGTCTCTGATTGCTGAGTAATACGACTATTTAAAGTTAATACTTAAAAATGCTTATAAAAAACATAAGTACATCAGAGTGATGGATAAAATTTTAAGTTAGGGGATTTTTTTTACTGTCTTAAGTCACAAACTGAGGGCCACAGCTGGCACATAATTCTTGCAGAACAGCAAACAAATAATTAGTAATGTTTATTTTTTTTTTTTTTCTTAACCTTTAATTAATTCAAGTTTACATTAATCATAATTACTGATGACTTGTGTTAAAATGCCATTGTGGTGTCTCAATAAAAGGCAAAACACTTTTCCGAAAGTCTCAAATAAATTCAAAAGTAAACTTAATTACATTTAACCGTTATTTGATTAATTAATTAATAAAACATTTATTTTTTTTATTTCATTTGGGGGCTCTTTTTAAGGCGAGCGTTGAGTTAAAAAACCATAAAATTAAATTCATTATCACATAAATGTTAGGAGGATGGTGTGATAAGTGAAAATTTAAAAATGCGTGTATGATCACGATTTTCTCAAGAAGGTCTGGAGGCTAATTCTAGCAGACGTGACTGGAACCTTTTTTGATTCGAAGGCACTTTTATTTCTGAGCCTTTCAGTCGATGCTGAACGAATCGAAATTAATTTTTCAGTGTTGTAAAGGATTTATTTGAATTTCCACAACACTGAAAAATAATTTCGATTCATTCAGTATCGTCTGAAGGACTTAAAGCTCAATTAGCCGGGAGTAACAGTAACCTTACCGTAAAAAAGTAAGACCAATCTATTTCTTACAGATTGAGACGTAACATTCTAATTGCTTTACATACAACAAAATGAAGCAGCTGATTTGCAACGTCACTGTTACTCCCGGCTAACTGAGCCTTTAGAAATAAAATTGCTTTCGAATCGAAAAAGCATTTGATCACGACTGCCAGAGTTAGCCCCCTGCTCTTTTATTCAGCCAGGGAACTAACATGTCTCTATTGGCCCACAACTATTTTTAAAGAAAAAATTCCTTTCTTATTCCGGTAAATGCAACTTTATTATTATTAGCGGCATTATATTATTGATTAAATCCGTCCTTTATATGGTCACCGCAATTATTCTGAGGTTATTGTTATCATTTCTATGTTTAAAACAAGTTATTGGATGGCGGCTCTTGAATACGTTAAAAATAGCGAAATGTATCTGTTTAAATTTCAAATCAGTGTTCGAATATAAACAGAACATTATACAGCGTACGGCTCTCACACCCAGAAACGATATCTATTATTTTAATGTTTGTGTAGACGAATGTACTCGTAAAAAAAACAATATGGTTAAAAATTAACCATTATTTGTTAAAAATTAAGCATATTTTGGTCAATATTAACCATAATAATGGTCAAAATTAATCATATTATGTTCAAAATTAACCATAATATGGTATAAAAAAAAGTTCTGAATTTGGACAAACTTAACCATACTATGATCAGAATTAACAATACTATGGTAAAAGTTAACCATATTATGGTTATTTATTTCATCTATTTTTTCAATTTGCTTATTAAGTGTCAGGTTAAATTATGTATCGTTTTTTTCCTGTTACGCGCCTTCATTAGCACTCCTTGTATTTTTCTGGTTCATAGTACTAAATTTGTGTATTTAATTCAAAATTTTATTTAAACTAAATGAGAATTTTAAGCACACCAAGCAAGTATGTATATGAAAAGCATTCAACTATTGTAAAGCAAAGCGACCATAATGTTGTTATTTTAAACATATTATTTTAAATTTAAAAAATGTTTAAGTGTAGCTTTATTTTATTAATACATTATATTGTTAAATTCGACCATATTTAAAGTTTCAAGGGAGCTGAACAATCTATAGTTAAAAAGAAACAAAATATTATTAGTCGTGAAAAAAGTTATGTTAAAAATATCAACAGTTTGTTTGTTGCAATTGCGGGGACCATAATATGTTTTTTTAACCATACTTCAACCATGTTTTTTCTCTGCGTGTATTTTTTTTTTTTTACCGGCCAAAAGGGTGATAAATAAGCACAACTAAAACGAACGAACATTAATGTGCCGAACCGAACACAACGCAGTATGTGGTTTAAAAGAAAAAACAGAGCGCAATCAAAAGTTCGCATCTTTTTGTTGAGTTGGATAAGTAGAAAACTATTTTTGTGTTCGAAGATCACAAAAAGAGAAACGTTATTTCTTTAAAAATTTACTACACGAACACTATAAGCGCTAGTGTTTTCCACAATATTTACCGTAGGAACACAACTGCACCGTATGAACGTAGTAACGTACGACGTAGATACGTGGTCAAATTAAAACGAATAATATTTTATACAAAGGCACACAATAGCTAGCGTAAACTTAAAAGCGTATCTACGTCGTACGTCGACATAGATCTTATTTTATATCATACGCCGATTACGACCGTATTGTCACAGAAAAAGAAAAATTCATAATAAAAAATAAAATTATTTTTGTGTTTTCAAATTGAATGATTGATAACAAAATAAAAGGATAGAAAAATAAATAATAATTTGAATAAATTTGGTTTTCATTTTATTTAATACTAGCTGGACCCGGTCCGCTTTGCTGGCCCTTAGTAAAGATTTAAAATTTTATAAAATATTGTTGCGAAAATAAAATTATCTAAGCATTATTTATAGTTATAGTAATAAGTTATCTTTTAAGTTATCTTTTAAGTTATACATCTTTTGTAAAGTTGTTGTTTTTATTTTATTTTGTTTTTCTTAACCTACTTACAACTACAATTAATGTTGAGAGAATTTCAACTAATTGTAGTGGGGAATGTAAGATGAGATAAACCCACTGTTTATTGTTGATGTGTTTTGTTTAAGCTTTGATATTATTACAAGTAGAACTGTTGCTATAAGTCTTATACGCTTAACAGTTTTATTTGGTTTAATATCTTTAGTTTTTCTAAAATCTTTATGGATGAAGTTTCCTGATGATCTGGCCTAAGCAACCAGTGAAATGCGCATAGGAAGGAATAGCTTATCCCATCAACAATAAATTTCAAGTGTTTTTATCAATAATAAAAACTGGGAATTAAGCACGAATAACAAAACCTTTGGAAATTTAAATTTTGTATTCCCAAAAATTGAAATTACTTTTTGATAATAAACAGGCAAGTGCACGGCCTAAAAAAACACTTAATTGACAACATCTTTTGTAAAGTTGTTGTTTTTATTTTATTTTGTTTTTCTTAACCTACTTACAACTACAATTAATGTTGAGAGAATTTCAACTAATTGTAGTGGGGAATGTAAGATGAGATAAACCCACTGTTTATTGTTGATGTGTTTTGTTTAAGCTTTGATATTATTACAAGTAGAACTGTTGCTATAAGTCTTATACGCTTAACAGTTTTATTTGGTTTAATATCTTTAGTTTTTCTAAAATCTTTATGGATGAAGTTTCCTGATGATCTGGCCTAAGCAACCAGTGAAATGCGCATAGGAAGGAATAGCTTATCCCATCAACAATAAATTTCAAGTGTTTTTATCAATAATAAAAACTGGGAATTAAGCACGAATAACAAAACCTTTGGAAATTTAAATTTTGTATTCCCAAAAATTGAAATTACTTTTTGATAATAAACAGGCAAGTGCACGGCCTAAAAAAACACTTAATTGACAACATCTTTTGTAAAGTTGTTGTTTTTATTTTATTTTGTTTTTCTTAACCTACTTACAACTACAATTAATGTTGAGAGAATTTCAACTAATTGTAGTGGGGAATGTAAGATGAGATAAACCCACTGTTTATTGTTGATGTGTTTTGTTTAAGCTTTGATATTATTACAAGTAGAACTGTTGCTATAAGTCTTATACGCTTAACAGTTTTATTTGGTTTAATATCTTTAGTTTTTCTAAAATCTTTATGGATGAAGTTTCCTGATGATCTGGCCTAAGCAACCAGTGAAATGCGCATAGGAAGGAATAGCTTATCCCATCAACAATAAATTTCAAGTGTTTTTATCAATAATAAAAACTGGGAATTAAGCACGAATAACAAAACCTTTGGAAATTTAAATTTTGTATTCCCAAAAATTGAAATTACTTTTTGATAATAAACAGGCAAGTGCACGGCCTAAAAAAACACTTAATTGACAACATCTTTTGTAAAGTTGTTGTTTTTATTTTATTTTGTTTTTCTTAACCTACTTACAACTACAATTAATGTTGAGAGAATTTCAACTAATTGTAGTGGGGAATGTAAGATGAGATAAACCCACTGTTTATTGTTGATGTGTTTTGTTTAAGCTTTGATATTATTACAAGTAGAACTGTTGCTATAAGTCTTATACGCTTAACAGTTTTATTTGGTTTAATATCTTTAGTTTTTCTAAAATCTTTATGGATGAAGTTTCCTGATGATCTGGCCTAAGCAACCAGTGAAATGCGCATAGGAAGGAATAGCTTATCCCATCAACAATAAATTTCAAGTGTTTTTATCAATAATAAAAACTGGGAATTAAGCACGAATAACAAAACCTTTGGAAATTTAAATTTTGTATTCCCAAAAATTGAAATTACTTTTTGATAATAAACAGGCAAGTGCACGGCCTAAAAAAACACTTAATTGACAACATCTTTTGTAAAGTTGTTGTTTTTATTTTATTTTGTTTTTCTTAACCTACTTACAACTACAATTAATGTTGAGAGAATTTCAATTAATTGTAGTGGGGAATGTAAGATGAGATAAACCCACTGTTTATTGTTGATGTGTTTTGTTTAAGCTTTGATATTATTACAAGTAGAACTGTTGCTATAAGTCTTATACGCTTAACAGTTTTATTTGGTTTAATATCTTTAGTTTTTCTAAAATCTTTATGGATGAAGTTTCCTGATGATCTGGCCTAAGCAACCAGTGAAATGCGCATAGGAAGGAATAGCTTATCCCATCAACAATAAATTTCAAGTGTTTTTATCAATAATAAAAACTGGGAATTAAGCACGAATAACAAAACCTTTGGAAAGTTATAGTAGTTACTAAAAATTGTCATGTATAATTTTGAACACAACTGTTATTTTAATATAATTCCTATATGAGTCTCCCAGTCATTTCTAGAAATGGTTTTAGAACATAATAAATAGTTTTTACGGGAAGGTTCAGGAAAATCTAGAAATAATTAGGAAATATAAAAAGGGGTGACTCATGTATAGTTAGTTTAGTTTGTTTTGAGAAACGGTTCTGTTCGTAACTAATAATTGTGAACAAAATAATTAATAAAGTTTGTTAAGGTAAATAAGTGTGTGTTTTTATTCGGTTTTGCAATTAAAAGAACTCAAACGCGTTTATTAAAGGAAAAACGTAACAATATGAACGTGTTTAATTGATTTTCAAAACACTAAAAAAAAAATTAAAAAATATTAAATGTTTTACTTACCAGCAAATGCTATTAGATTCTTCATGTTTGTTTAAAATTATTGGATACCCTAACCGCGTATTTGAAAAATATTTATGGAAGTGGAAATAGACTTTTGTAAACTAAAATTAACATAAATGTTTGGAATAAAACTGGCTATTAAACCATATCAATTTTTTTTTTCATTTTGGTGATTTTAGCGTATTTTAGTGAATTACCGCTGAATTGATTAATGTATATTGATAAAGAT
Organism: Pollenia griseotomentosa; assembly: GCA_963931875.1. Classification (NCBI taxonomy): domain Eukaryota; kingdom Metazoa; phylum Arthropoda; class Insecta; order Diptera; family Polleniidae; genus Pollenia; species Pollenia griseotomentosa. The sequence goes on from OZ007560.1 coordinate 189,554,389, forward strand.
TTAGTGACATACCATGCATCTAAATTTTAAAACATTATGTTTAGTGATTACGACGAAAATGACAAAAATATAAAAACGTGGTGCCATCTATCGGATAAATACGAAACTCCACAGAAACACTCCTCATGCCTCATACATCAAACACACAAATTTTGGTCAAAGTCGGTGCAGTAGTTTTTGAGTTTAGCGATTACAAACAAACACGTCTCTTTTATATATATATATATATATATATATATATATATAGAAGATAGAAGATAGATAGATAGATAGATAGATAGATAGATAGATAGATAGATAGATAGAAGATAGATAGATTTTCATAAATGAAAACATGAAGCGTATTTCGAAAAATTTACGGCGTTACGTTCAACGTTCATACGACGTACGACTCAATTGTGTTCCTAGCATTAATGTTTATTTTTCAACACTGTTTAAAATTATTAATGGAATGTAGGCAGCTATAAAATGATCGTTGCAGATTTGTAACGGATTTATATGATGACGATCCGCTATCCTCCATCTTGGGAGCCAGCGACCTCAATTAGGAATTTTAATCTGGTTCTGTCTTGTGCTGTCCTTACTGCATCGTGCCAAATAAATGGTAACGTGGTTAGCTGTTTCATGGTTCATGTCCGTTAAGTGGTTTTAGAACGACGACGTCGCCGAGTGCTCTATGGGTTGTATGTTAAAGCAGTTTTAACGATAGTACCCCTGACGTTTGCATGGTGTCTTGTTCAACTGTTGATTGATGTGTCCGGCTCAAAAGGTCAATGTTAATAATAGTCTCTGGCCAAAAACATGGGATTATGCGTCGTAGGCACCGGTTACTTAAAGCCTGTAATTTTCTGCTAACTTTTTGGTTTAGAACCCATGTTTTACATCAAAAAAATTTTACATACAAAGAAGGATTGACTTAACGCAGGTAGTGCAAATTCTTAACTTCAGATCACGGCACTATAAATTGGGCATCCATATCTCTCTTAAGGAGCACATGACCCTACAAGCTTTGACTGTTCGATTTGTAACATCTTTACCCGCACCACTATTGCACATAAAAATTGTACATCTGAAGTAAAATGAAAATAAATTGGACATCCTCTATCACTATTTCATTAAATACAAGAGCGTTGGTGTTATTAGTATGTAATCTCATAATCTTTGTTTTTTGGAATTGACCCGTAGTCCGAACTTCATAGTGTTTCGATAAAGAGCTTGTAATTTTTCTTGTATGTGTTCAAAACTATGGGCAAGAAGGCATTGTTCACCACCGTAATCAGGGGTCTAATTCTGGCATTCGTGATCGAGTACTTTCTCGATTCGAAAGCAATTTTATTTCAGTCAATACTGAACGAATCGAAATTATTTTTTCAGTATTGTGAAACTCAAATGAATGCTTTACAATAACGAAAAATAATTCCAATTCGTTCAGTATTGACTGAAATAATTAGATCTTAAATTGCTTTCGAATCGAGAAAGTACTCGATCACGATTGCCAGAATCTTGCCCCAGGTCATTCAGCTTAGTAAATGGAATCTATTGTATACCATTCAGAGCTTCTGCGTGTGTTTTCGCCTTTACTTCATCCATTATCAAAAGAAATACAGTCGAACTTCCATAACTCGAACTTCTCTAACTCGAATTTTCTTTAACTCGAACTAATTAGGTTGGCAGTAGCGTTAAGAGAATAAATAACATACAATTCTTCTTCCGTAACTCGAACTTCCACAACTCGAAGTTCTCCATAACTCGAAAGAAATACATACATACGAATTCTATAACTCCAATTTTTTGCTTGGTTTACTGGTTTATTGATTTTGCTTTTTTGTTTTGGTTTGTTTATTTTGTTTTCTTTTGCTTGTTTAGCTGGTTTGTATATTTTGCTTGCTTTTTTTTCGGGGAAATCCCTTTTTGTACATCATGTGCTTCTTTTTTTTGCGTAAGTATCAGTAGTTTGCATAAATGTCATTCGCCTTAGATGATAAATGTTATAATCGCATTTTATTTTATTATCATGGCAACTAACCGTGTTTTAAAATGTTTGTCAATTGAAGAAAAATACAAACTAATAAAAGATGTCGAAGGTGGATTAAAGAAAAAGGATGCAGCTGATAAATATGGTATCCCGGCTAGTACGGTCTCAACGATTTTTAAAAATAGAGAATCAATTATCAACTCTTTTGAATCTTGATTTCGTCTACATAGTAAACGAGTTAAGACCCCAATATTCAAAAATATCGACAAAGCAGTCCTCGATTGGTTTACAGCAGCTAGAAGTCAAAACATGCCTATATCTGGAGGAATAATAAAGGAAAAGGCAATGGAGTTCGCAAAGCGTTTTGGTGATGATAATTTTACGGCGAGCACTGGTTGGCTTGATAAATGGAAGCAAAGGTATTGAGCTAAACGTTTAATTGATGAAACGTTCAAAAGTACTGTGAACGGGATGTTTTTAATGCGGATGAAACAGGATTGTTTTTTAAATGTTTACCAGATAAAACCCTAACTTTTAAAAACCAGCAATGCCACGGGGGCAAAAATAGCAAGCAGCGTGTTACGTTAATGCTGGCAGCAAATATGGATGGTTCTGAAAAACTTAAAATTCAAAAATGAGCTTTGCACGACTGACTTTCCGACAGATGATGATATTGTTGAGCGTTACTATCCTGTATCAGAGGATCCAGCCTTGAACGGATCGGAGAGTGATGGCGATGGTTCGGTTGAAGAAACTATTTATCAGCCTTCCAAAAATGATATAGAAAATTCTTTCCAAACTTGAATTTATATTTAAATACGAATAACACTACAACTGATGAGCACTATAAGGCTTTAAACAAGTTAGAGTAATTTTTTACTGAAAATATAAAACAAAAATAAATTTTCAGTCACTAATTTCAAAATATTTTACTTCATTGTAGCTTTGTATATAGTTTTCAGTAACTACATGTTTTAAATAAAAAATTCAAACTATAGGCACGTGCTTGCAATTGATTATTTTTTTAAAATTTTTTTCTGTAACTCGAAGTCTCCGTAAGTTGAAGTTTTTTTTGGGATAATGATGATTCGAGTTATAGAAGTTCGACTGTAGTAGCGATAAAAGTAAACATCCCTGTCTGTCCTCTTAGTAGCACCTTGTTTTCTGTATTAGCCCATTTTTCGCCGCGCCAAGTTCCAAGTTGCAGTGACTCGGTACCTAGCACAGCCTTACCACATCCGGTCACCACCGGTCGGCGAGAAATGGGTTAGAGCAACATTTTAAACATTAAGGACTATTATTTTAAATGGACTAAAGTAACCGATAAATTAAAGGCAAGTTAATCCTACCTGGTATGCTAAAGTTGTAATAATGAAAAACTTTTTATAGGCTCGACAAAATCTTACCTATCCTAACTAACGACCAATTGTAGTAATGGCCCTTAAAAATATATTTTATTCTCTAAACAAAACAGAAGTATGCTTACGAAAATTAATCTACAATTTTAAACAATTTAAAAGTATGTGTTTTTGAGTAAGTATTGAGTTCATTATAATTTACAATCCTTCCTTTTGGGCCCATTTAGTCCATGAACCTGGATAGGGTTTAGCCCTGAGATACAGCTTAATCTGTAGCTTTTTGTACTCTGCCACCTTTTAAACAACTGAAGATCAATGGTGCCTCTACGGATAATTTAGGGCGATTAAATTGCGTTTGGAAATCATGATCAGACAATTCAAAGGCCTGATCTAATTCAGGGATTGGTATATCGATATATATATGATGATAAGGTACATCTTAAACTTCTTCGTATGTTGCCATTTAATATTATTTTTAATTTCTTTTTAACTTGTGTTATTATCTGGATATTCTGTGCCAAAGTATATTGAAATATAAAATTAACTTATTTCCAAAGTATTTATATGTATAATGCTTCTTATCAAGTTCGTTTTTATGCTCGGGACTGCTTTACCTTCCAAGCATTTCCATATTTGATTTCTTATTATGGTGTCGAAAGCCCGTTCAAAGTCCACAAACAGCTGTCATGTTTTGCCTGTTCGTGAACGACATGATCGACAAATGATCTGCCTTCTTGAAATCCCGCCTGCTATTTTCATAAAGTCTGATTCAGTATTGAAAGGTGGTCTAACATAACCATCGCCAATATTTTTGGGTTGGTTTTTAGTAGCGATATTCCACGCCAATTCTTTTAATCATGGAAGTCTTTAAAACAGATCTTTGGGAGAGTCATGCTTAAACCTTCATTCCAGCGACTGGGAGTTGATTGGCTAGTCCATGATTCTTGCAATAAGCTGGCAAGTAAGTGAGCAGACCATGAAGCATCCATTTTAAATATATCCGCAGAATTATTATCAATACCTACAGTTTTGCTGCTTTTTTATCGTGTAATATCATTAGTGATCTGCCTATCGGATGGGGGGCACCAGCGATGTTGGCGCGATTTGGTGGTGGAATGTTAGCTTCGTTGTTTCCCAGTTCCTTTAACTACTTAAAAATTTTACTACGAATAATTTTAAAATTTAATAAAAACAATCCAAAATGGGTTAACTTTCGAAAACCAATATGCGTGCATACGCGTGTGTTTGTAAAAGTTTGTTGTAGAAACAACAACAACACTTCAAAACAAGGTAAAAAAAATAATTGTTTTTTTTTTTGTGTAGAAACAACAACACTAGAAGAAGAAAAACAGACATTATTTTCATTTTTAAGAATTATAAGAAAGTTAAAAAAGTATAAGAATTCCCGAATTCTATTTTTTTAAATTAATTTGTTAAATACATAAAAATTTCAAGCAGAAAGATTATGAAAGCCACATCGGGCATGTTGCTGTTGTCTTATAAAAGAGAGTTCTTCTGTAAACAAACGGCGAAATACAACAAAAGTAAAACAAACATGTGTAGCGGGTAAATAAAAAAATTTTTCGCTGTATGTGGTTCTCTGCGGTAGGCGTTTAGTAGGAATTTGGAATTAAACTAACATCTAGTTCCTGAATCAAGCACAGTTTTAGCTTAACTTGTATCTCACTTTTACTAAAGTACGGGGCACTTGAGTAATCCGTACTTAAATCAAGCATTCTATACTTTATTTAGGGAAATCCGTACTTACTGTACCATTGATACCGCTTTGGCTTGATTTTAGTACAGATGAATTGATTTTTGTTTTTTGAGTTAATGCATCGAATAAAGGCACTTGCTTTTCCGATAACAAGAGCATTTTTCAAATAAATTTGGGGCAACTGACTCAATCCTTAAGGCCCTAAAAGCAGGACAAGAAATCTGGATACATCTTCCTCAAATAATTCGAAGATCTTAAAACCGTTTCTATTTTTTATGAATGCAGATTATATTTAAATTTTGTTACCCAAAATAAAGAAATTTTTTAATATTTCTACCAAAGTCACTTCTCATATTACCCTCGCAAAATTAATAAAAGAACCTAAGTACAAGCTTGAGCAATTAGATACATTTTAGAAATAAATTATGGAAAACTGTCTCTATATATAGACTTATTCATATTTATCATAGATGGGGGTAGTGCACTCATTTTGCAGTTTCAACTCACACTTAGTGATAGTGCAAAAATTTTGCAATCATTTTGTTGATGTTGAATGAGTATGCATGAGTGATAGTGATATTAAAAAATTTTTTACTCGAAAAAAATAGTTTAATTAAAAAAAAAAAGCATTCATCAGTTTATTGCAACTTTTTTTTACTTCACTGATTTGAGTGCAACTAAAAATGTTGCACTAAATTTAAGATCAAAGACTTGTTTTTCATGCAAATAATATTGGACTACCTGATCCATTTTGATCAAATGGATAACTCCCTGGACTGGTCGAATGTAATGCAAGCATGGACCATGTCATTGCACGCCGAGAAAAAACATGATTAATGAATAGTCACTACGACCATTTTTATTCACATTTGCCTAATATTTTTACCATAATAAATTTATTATAGTCCTAATTTAACATGAAAAAATATTTTTTGTCCTATGCATTGAGGCCCTATGCTCCACAGGGAGCTAAAGGAAATAAGAAGAGAAGATTTTTTAATTCACTATAATAATATTTTATGGTGTTTTATACCTCAAAAGTTACTCTGATCTAGCTAAACATATTAGATTATGTAATATGTTTGCTACTATAATATATATATTTTCAACTATACAATTCAAATAATAATATTAGTTGCCCACAAAAGGTATGTTTTATACAATAATTTTTGTTTGCTTAAAAACACATTCTCTAAATAAGCAAACATTAATTTTTGTCGCAAACAATAAAATAAATTTTTATTCCACGTCATTTTCCGTGATGTTAATCGGGAAACATCAATAACAAAATAATTAAAATGATGCCTTGCAAAACTAAGGAAATACAATAGTTATTATACGTTAATTGAAACAGGTAAGTTTTTTTATATATACACAAATAAAAAAATTTATAAATTAGCAAACCAAACATTGAAACCGGCATAACAATTTTGACACAAAATTTTGTCATTAGCCCCGAAATTTCTGCTCAACAGTATATTGATACAGTAAATAAAAAGGTATACTTTTGTATTAGACTTTATTTTTACTTTTCATATATGTCTCTAAAATTTTAGAGACATATATGATGATTTCACTTCTTCAGTGAAGCTGGAAAATATGTGCTCTAAAAATACGAATAACCAGCGATTATCTTCCAGTTTTGAGCACCGCATTAAACAATTACAGGACTGTATGCCTTATGTTACATCAATAAAGTAAGGCAGTAAATTTTGGAAGCAAATAAGGAAGCGGTTGGGATGCAGTAAACGTATTTATTGCTTCCAAATCTTGAAAATTTTTTGCTGGGAATGTATGTATTTAATTTTATTTTTTAATATTCATATGGGCATTTCCTGGGGTCCCGAACGTACGTTCGTACGCTTTTGATGTACAAATAATATAGAAAACAAAACTTTTCCTAGCTTTTTTTTTGCGATTCGATAGCATTTGGGTAGCTGTATGTTTAGTGCAAAAGATGAGTTTCATCGAGTTTAAGTTTTCATAATAATAGTTATTAACATGTGGTCGCGAACGTACGCAAAATAGAAGTCAACTTTGGCTGACAGCAGTTAAATGTAAAAATCTGCGTATTGGAACGGAATATTCAAAAGTGATTAATTTATTTTAAAAGTGTATTAATGTAGGTCTCCATGCAGTATTTACCAAAAAAAATATCTCTTTTGGTTTTTGTTTAATTGGCTTAAGTACCGGTCGCGAACGTACGGGTCGCGAACGTACGATTTTTCCATATGTTTTTTTATTATTATCACATTGCAGTTTCCCATTAATGTCTTCAAATTTCTTTAACAAACAACTAAATACTCAATTTACAATTGATTGTAATGAAAAGATTATGAAGAAAGAGTGTAAACATAACATATTTTTGCATGTAAAATAAGCATATAAAAATGTGTTTAGAAGTAGAAAATATAAGAAAATATAAAATTTTCCAGTTTCCAGTGCAATTTCCTCAAGTAAAACTGCTGAGACATGCTATGAAACCATTCTTTTATAACAACATAGACTTTTTTAATAATAATAAACAATAAAAGACGATGATTATCAACATTCTATTTTTTCATCCTGGTAGACCATTCTGGGGAAATGCCCATATGCTATATTTTATTTATTAATATATGCTACACTGTATTTTTAATAAAAAATTAAATTTTGGAATTAAATTTGTTTTAGGTTTTATTCTGAGAACCATATAACATGTTGAAATAGCCATGTTGCATGGTGTTGGGAAATATAAAAACATGGTTTGAATCTCTGGCGTTTTTTTTTCTGAACATAATAATATGTTTAAGACAATTATTTGCTATAAACATTATTTTTAAACATATATTGTTACTTAAGACGTGTTTGACACAATCATAACCACAAACATTAATGATAGTTTGCGTTTGTGATTGTATCAACCATGTTTTTTCTTTGCGTGTGTTAAAAAATGTTTGTAGTGAGACGACATGTCTTCGTTTTTTAACGTGTTTTCGTTTTTAAACGACTTCAAAGCTAATCCTCTTGAGTATACCATGCAGTAGTTTTAAGACTACTCCCCAGTAAAAACTTCGCCTACAAAATAATGTGTTGAGTAATCAGAAAAACATAAGAGCACTACTTACAATTCTACTGAAAGAACCAATTAATTTTACAAGGTATGTCCCAAAATGAACGCATTCAAAAGCAATTCATTATTTTTTTACTTTAATACATCCAGAAAAAAGAAGTTATAGAAGTTGTTATAGATGAAGTTATAGAAGAAAGCTACTAAATAATGAGTTAAAGAAGCTTTTCATTTTGAAAAAGTAAGCGAAGTTTTTACTGGGTCCTTTGTAATCCAAAGCTGGGTTATATGGTCCTGCCCTAGGACATCGTAATATTAAATAGGCCAGGTTTCTTCCATACGTTTGGGTTACTTTTGGACTAGTCCCTTGTGGGCTACATTTTACACGCGTGTTTGGATTAGTCTTATTATTTGCAGGGTAAAGCCAATAATTATACCGTTATTAACAAAATTTAATTTTGTTTAATGTTCTTGCCTTATTCATATTCTCAAAAAAAAAATCAAGAACCATGCACATACAAAGTTAAATTTTTTAAATTTTAGTCAGACAATATTGATTGCAAGTTCAAATTTTGCAGTATTTTAATTGAGTGCAAATTTTTGCATTCCATCTGCGTTTAGTGATAGTGAAAAAATTTGAATATCACAACATTTTTTTGTGGTAATTAAAAAAATAACAATCATCGCTAAATCTGGTAAAAAACAGTGCAAACAAATTTTTTTGCAGTTTTATTTAGCACTGCTGATTTAAATCAATATTTAGTGCACTACCCCCAACTATGATATTTAAAAAACCATTTAGAATTTAATTGAAAGCCCAGAAAAGTCGATTTAAAAAGAAACCATTTGTGAACAGTTTTGTTTATACTCCATAACAACACGCCCAAAAACCAAATTATTCCAAATTTAAAATTCATTAGTTTGCCCAAAAACCAAAAAAATGTTAAAACACAAATATTCGCAATGGTAATTAAAGCGATTGAAATGTTGTTCGTTCTGCTGTCATTGCGGCTGAATTGAGTTTTAATAATTCGCGTTTTCGTTACGGTGGCTTGTCATTTCCTTTAAATTAATTATCTTTTAAATAGGCAAAGAAAAAAAAAAATATTGTTAAAATATACACGTGGGAGTGTTTATGTCTTGAAAAGTGACATGAAGATATTTTTCTAAAATAAATATTAGAGTATAACTCAGGAGGGGGGATTGTTTTAAGTATTCAAAGCAGATTTTTTTTAAAAGGCTTTAATTTTAAAAATGTAATATAAATTTTGCAAAAGTTTATTGACATTTTATTTAAATTAAGAATGCGAATTTAGCATAATTAAAATAATTACACTGTGTGCAATTTTTAAAGTCATGGAAAAAAAACCATATACGAACAACTCTACGTGATAAAAGACCAACAAAAAAAAGACCCGTGTCTTCCAGTTTTGCCCAAAGTCATGCACTTCTTTTTATGGGCCCTCAAAGATTTGGGGCCTCGGAGTCATTTTTGCAAAAAAGTGATCATTTTCTCAGGCTCATATCTTGTTAACCGTTCGGAATTTTGATTTACCCTCTGAGACAAAGTTGTTGATCTTGCCATAAAGAACAAAACTTGTGAACATATAAAATCAAAAACTTTATCTTCAAGATCAAAATCGCAAAAAAAAAATTTAAAAAATTTGATTTTTTTACCCTTTTTCCCCTGCTCAGGTTCATAGTTTGCAAACCGTTAAAAATTCAAGGAAACAATCAACCACAAAAATGTACCTAAGATCTTAGTTAGCAACTTTTTAGAACATATAGACTTCCTAGGAATGATTCTTAACACCGTTTAGGTAGCCGCAAAAGTGAAAAGAAAAAACAAATGAAATTAAAAAATGTTCGGGAAATTTTTCACTTTTGCGGCAACCTGGGAGACATGGGTTTTTTTTTGGTGTTTTATACAGGGTTTAAAAGCACCCATCAGCTGGATGCTTTTTATTTTTGCTTTTTCCACTCCTATTGAAATTTTTAATTTTTTTTCCAATAGCCAATGTTTTGTTTTTCGTTTGTGCAAAAAAGCAAATCTCCTATTTTGTATATTTTTATTTTTTGACAATTGCATTTTTACCAGCCAGCGACAAAAATGTGCAACCACCTAAACAGCAAAAGCTAAAAAAAATTATTTCGCCTTTTGCTTTTTTACTTTTTCCTAAAATAAGAGTTATAAAAAAAAGACAAACCAAAAAAATCTAAAATTCAAAAAACATTCAGTTTCTGTATATCTCACATCGTAAAACTCTTCGCATGAAACGTGTGAATTGCAACAAAAATAGTGTGAAATGAAACAAAAAATGGTTTTTCTCACACAAGTGTTTCTGTATCTTTTTTTTGCGAGAATTATCTGTCATTTAAATAATTTTCCAGCAATTATTGGAAGGATGCGAGAAAAAGTGTTTCTATAACAATATTTTGCGAAAAGTTTCTTTCAAGAACTGTCAAAATAAGTCACATTTGAAATTGGTGGCGAGAAAAACAAAATGTAGATATTTTGAATTTAAAATATGTGTATATACTATTTTTTTTAAATAAATAAAAAAATAGAAGGAATATAAATGATAAATGCATAATTTATATGATGAAAATAAACAAAAAACAATTGTTATATTTTGTTAGTTTAAATTTTTGTTAGCCTTTTCTTGTTTTGGTTTTAATCAGTGCTACCAGATAAATTTGTGTCAAAATCGTCAATTTCCTGAGAAAAAAATAAAAAAGATCGATTTAAAATCAATTTAAAACAAATTTGTTTCGACTTTTAATAAAAAATAATCAAACAAAAACATAGTTAAAGTTCATGTGTATTTAGTAATTATTATTTAATAATTGAGATATAAATCTTTAATTTACCTATTCCTATAATCTTTTTCTTTTTTACCTGAAATAGACTTACTGCCTATTTCACGATGTCACTCGAACGTTTACGTTCGTACAAATAACATATAAAACAAAAACAAAATTAAAAAAATTGTTTTTGTTTTATATGTGATTTGTGCGAACGTAAACGTTCGAGTGAAATCGTGAAATAGGCAGTTAGTAGAATAACTTGTAGTTAAAATTAAAAAAAATCGGTTCATAAATAAACGGGTCAAAGACCCAGTAAAATCTTCGCCTACAAAATAATATGTTAAGTAATCAGAAACACATAAAAGCACTACATACAATTCTACTGAAAAACTAATGAATTTTACAAGGGTTGTGCCAAAAAGAACAAATTCAAAAGTAAGTCATTTTTTTATCTTAATACATCCAGAAAAAAGTAGTTATCGAAGTTCTTATGGAAGAAAGCTACTTAATAACGAGTGAAAGAAGCTATCCATTTTGAAAAAGTTTTTACTGGGAGACAAACAAATTTCTTTCTTGCCGGAATAATGGTTTTGGCACAAAAGTGTACGTATAAGATAAGAATATCAAATATCAATCATATTTTGTATATGTATATAAGAAGTATTAAATGTTCAAAATAAGCCAAGTCGGTTCATTACTTTCCCTCGAAATTTTGCTTTTGCCGATACATTTTTTAGGGAAGAAACAAACAATTTCGAGGACAATTTTCACAATAGGGATAAATATAAAATAAGACATACAGAGATGCAGTAAAGCATGTGAACAAGTCTTATAAAAAAAAATCATTTCAAGTGCCACGGCATTCCCTTACTACGAAGCAGGTTTGTAAGAGAGAATACTAAAAAATAACTTAAAAACATTCAGTGTGTAAAGCTGATAGCTACGTTCGGCAGTTTTTATATGCGTTGAATAAAGCGCTTTGTGGGTCAAAAATGTATTGCTTCAAAGTGGGAACTCACCATATTAAATTCATGCCTTCCGTAAGCGAGATGGTAAGCGAAACTCTTACATTGCTCCCTTACAAACCTGCTTCGTTTGAGGCACAATTTTTTATTGGGAAATGTGACACATTTTTCCATCGTTTAAGAAAAACAGAAATTGGACTAATAGAATATCGACTGATTGATTAGCTTCCGATCCGAAGTACCTTTTAGTGTAAATCGTCGAAGCAGAGGTCATTCGGGACAAACAATATACTAAAAGGTGTCTAGTCCCTAGAGAGATATCGCAACCCTATAATGCTAGTGCTAAGCCTGATTGGTTCAAAATATTGAACATTCAAATTTATTGCTTAATATACTCTAAAACCCAATGTCTATCCATCTACACGTGCTAGGCACAAAAAAAAATTTTTTTGCTAAGTTGAAATAAATTTGAGACGCGTGGATTGCATCAGCAACATCAAACATTTCGACTATAAGAAAAAAAGGGTAAAATCTACTTGAAACAAATGAAATAATTTAAACGATATGAGTGCCAAAGAACACAAAAATACTCTTCTAACAGAACACAACAATTAAAAATTTTTTGAATTTTTTTTTTTTTTTTGATATTTTTTCTTTCCATAATTAAAAACATAAAATTTTATTTAAAGCAGAGATAAATGCAAAAAAAAAAATATACAATAAACTACATGAAAAATTCTAAAATCCTTAAAGTCAGTTCAAACGCGGAAAAAGCATCTCTGTTTAATATTAAAAATTTTTTTTTAATTACTTGGAGTAAAACAACAGCTCCAACAACAACAACAAATGAAATTGCACAAAAACAAATTAACGATAAAAGTGGGCAAAAATAGAAACACACACAAAAATATTAGATAAAAAAATATATTTTTTTTTTTTTACAAAAAATGTTGTTTGTTGGATTTTTTTTTTTTTTTTTTTTTGGGTCTTTACACAAGAACTCGTGCCTCACATTGCGCAAATATTTGTATAAAACATACGTTTTTCGACTAAAAATGAAACATTTTAACTTAAGCAAATATTATTTTTAAACTATAATTCTGTGAAGTAAAGAAAAATTATGGTTAAAATGCACTTGTTCCAAAAAAAAAAATAGCGTCATATAAAAATTTAGCTGATTTTCGGTAATGGATCGAAACTTTTTTGGTTCCAAAAACATTTGATAAACTTATTTCTGTTTGGCCCCAAAAAAATTGGTTCTGTAATTACAGTTTATATTTATCTTATAAATGCAATTTTTGCTGTGTTTTTTATACCCTTTACCGACACTAGTGGCGAATAAGGGTAAACATACTAAGATTGTCGTTCCGTGTGAAACTTTTTTTTATTATTCACCTCAGACCCCATAAAGTATATATATTCTAGGTTAAATTTCGTGAAGATCGGTCCACAATTTACCATATGTCCCACATAAAGCTTACTCTCGGAAAACAGTTTCGTGCGCCTTAATAAACTTGAAATAAAATTTTGCCAGAGAATGCGGTCGTGAAATAAAATTAATTTTATTTTGAGGATGTTTTTCTAATGCTCTCACATATAGACACTTATTCTCTTAACAATGCTACCATACTTTCATTAAATTTTATACATTTTGTAAACAAAGAAAAAGAAAGAAATGAGAGAGAATTTGAAGTTACTGCCGACGTTTTAATTAAGGGCTTTAGAATTTTTGCCTGAAGTTGAACACTCAATTCTGTTTCATAATTTAAGCGGCAAAGAGTAATGTTTTTGTAGCAGAAATTTGTCTTTCGTCGTTCCATAAGGCTTAAAATCATAATTGAAATAATTTACCATATTCCCCGTATGATGCCCACTCTGGGATATTATTTGAAAACGCCTAAAATCGTAGCCGATATAGATGTTGTGGTAAAATTTGGTCCTTTGTAGCTCCATATGGGCTCGGAGGTCATTATATATGTGGATAGCCAGGCGGCACTTAGGGCCTTGATGGGCTGTTATGTGAACTCCAGGCTGGTGGATGATTGCAGGAAAGCTCTTTGAAAGATCTGAGGGAATTATGTGGTGAGGCTGTGCTGGGTACCGGGTCACTGCAATATCACCGGCAGTTGAGCACTTTCTGTGCCACTGTCCCAGATTACAGAACAGGAGGATAGGTAGCGAATTGGGAGATCTGACGAGATTCATAACGGGAATGACCTGGCTGCGCGGCAGGAGAGTGGAGACTGGGCACATGTAGGGCAGTTTTCTGTTTGGTAGGGTTGTTTTTGCTGTCCGATTTTTAATCTTCCACTACTTTCTCTTTTTTCCTGGGTATTTACTCTTTTCTTCTCCTATTCTTTCATACTAAAATTATTTCAGTATCTAAGGCATCACAATGGACCATATTGGCCTCTGTGTTTTTTAGTTCGGCTAAAACTGTTACGAATCACGATATTTTACTCAAATTTGTTTACATAAAATTTTAAATGACTAGAAATAAAAGCATTAAGGCCAAACTTTAATATGCATAAGCTGGCTTAAGCTACTGACAAAAATTAACAAAAAGTCTCTCCAAAGCATTTTTAAAAACAAAAATTAACTCAAAAAATAATTTATTCCGTACGGAAAGTACGATCTGTTTCGCACTTTGCTTGAGCAAATGCGAGTTTAATAAAATTACCAAGAAGTTTTCTTAAGTTCAATATGGTTTGACACGTATGAATCACATGTATTCACACAATTGCTTAAGCCTATTATAGTTGGGTTTTAAGGCTTTCTGATTGTTTTTAATACTGACGTCCGTTTTTATAAAAATCCTTTATAGTGCTCACGCCTAAAATATTCTAACAATCGGTGGAGGGTATTAAAGATTCGGCACAGCCGAACATAGCATTTTTACTTGTTAATACGGAAATCGCTTTATTATTTCGCTTAGCATGCGAATGTTAATTTTCGTTTAGTGTATGTACACAGAAAAAATGAAAAACCAACTTCAATTAACGTGTTTGTTAGAAATGTGTACTATTTATTAAATTCTTAATGATTTTCCGCCTGCAAATAAATTGATCATATCAATTAACGCATTTGTAAGTTTGAGATTTTCATTGAAATTTGACCACCAGTAAAAGAGGCTATATAAAACGTAAACACAAATCAAAATATTTTTTCAATCAACACAGTTAATTGAAACAATTAAAAAATTGTTTGAGAATTTAAAATATTTTGATGTTTCTGTGTATGTTTTCATATTTGCAAATAAACACACAAACATTATAATTTTTGTTTTCAATTAAGGCAAATTAATTGGAACAATTAAAAAAATTGCTTAAAACAGCATTATTCAATTAATTGAAAAAATTTTGGTGAAAATTTTTTCTGTGTATGAACTACTTCTCTTTTATTAGATGCTCCAACATTTTGACCATTTAAATTTTCAAGAAAATATTCGAAACAAGCCATTATAGAACATCTTTATGTTTTAACAAACTTGTTTAACAAAACGTACAACAATAACAATATCTTAAAACATGCCACAACAAGTGAATGTGTTGTATCTAGCGCACAAGCCTCCTAATACAAAGATGTTAAGACTTTTGTGTCGGTAATTGCCTCAATAAATATAAATTATTTTTAAACCCTTCACCACAGATGGCAAGGGTTTATAGAAGTTTGTCATTCCATTTGTAATTTCTACATTTTTAATCTAAGACCCTAAAGTGCATATTTACTTTGTTTGGGTCCTTATGAGCAACGAAGTTGATTTAACGGTTTCCGTCTTGTCGCCTTTTTGGCTGAAAGGCCAACACTGATCCTGTCAACAGGCATCTGTCAGTGGGCTCACGTCGAAATAAGTTGCGCCATTTAGTTTGTCTTTGATAGCCATAAACAGCAGACTACCGCGTGATTTAAGGAGAAAATGGAAAAAAGTTAAGTTCCCCAAAAAATCAAACCAATCAAACCAATGTTAACTACTGTTGCAACTCTGCAAGTGCGGGAGATTGTGAAAGTGCGGGAGATTGTGAAAGCGATAATCTTCTCACTTGACTCAGTTGTTTAAATTTTGAATGATCGCTTAGGTATGCAACGCTTTTAGCAAGATGGGTGCCTCGTTTGCTCACAATCGACCACAAAAGCAAACGTGTGGCAATTTTGCAGGAGTGTTTTTCGTTGTTTAACCGCATAAGTTGGACAAGTTTTTGCTCCGTTTGGTAACCGTGGAAAAATGTGGATTGGCCAAAACATGCCAAAGACCAAACAGCTATCAGGTCAGTGAGTGTCTTGGGGTGAATCAGCACCAAAGAAGGCCAAGGTGGGTTTAATAGTGAATAAAGTCATGGACACCTTTTTTGGGATGCACATTGACTACTTTCAAAAGGGTAAAACAGTCAGTTATGAAAATTATGCCAACTTATTGAGTCGCTTTAATGAAAATTTCATAAGCGGCTGCATTAGACCAAGAAAAAAGTTATTTTGCACCAGGACAATGCCACGTTGCACACATGTGCAGTTTGCATGGCAAAAATCATTGAAATAGGCTACGAATTGCTCCCTCATCCGACTTATTCTTCTGATCAGTGATGCCAACTTAGCTACTAAAAGGCTAGATTTAGCTCTTTATAATTGCTCCAGGCACGTAATTTTTCCCGTTAGCTCTTTTTTTTTAAAGAGCTAACACAGGCTCTTTTTAGCCGTGATATTGGAACTTTTGACACTTTTTACATCTATCAGTAAATATGTCCGTTTTTACTCCCTTGTTTCGTCTTTGGTTCAATTATATATGCGTACACATTTTTTTCTTCGGCCAAAAGTATAGAAAGGTTTGGGAATCAAATCCTGTGTATGAAAACTGAATTAAACCAACAAAAGATCCGTCGAAAGCTTTATGCAAATATTACAATTCAATAATAAAAACTAAACATGTTCATTAAGTACGCCATTCGAAGACTCAAAAACATTAGAAATATATTGCGCGGCGCCATTTAACGATGTTGTACTATTCCCACCAGATATATCATTTTCGCCAGATGTTCCGACAGAAATGCAAATTGCAGACGTTAATCTCGCTTTATATACGATAGTACATTCACCATTTTTAGCAATAAAAATAACCTTTGCGAAGCAAGCGTGTTTGTAAAAATAAATTCAATTGAAGCATAGAAAAAGTTAAAATTTTATATAAAAAAATTAACACTCTTTGAAAATGGCTTTTCATATTTTAAATTATATATGTATATTGAAATGTTACATATTGTAATGTAAATATTTGCATAAAATTTTTAAGTAGTCATTTTATTACACATTAATATGTATATTAAATTTTTTTAATATAAATGAGTTTCAAGTACAAAAATTAATAATAAATGCATTTAAAGCAGAACAATCTTTAATTTTTTTAATTTAGCACTTTTTAGCTCTTTTTGACTGCTCGGTCGGCACGTTTTGCCATTGAATAGTTGGCATCTCTGCTTCTGATCAAGCCTTAAGTAACTATTTCCTTTTTTTTTAAACCTAAAGAACAGAAACAAATATCGATCTTAATGAACTTAACAAATTTTTTTGGAGGGCATAAAAACGTTGGAGAATGTTTAAAAAAGTGTATAGAGCTCAAAGAAGACCGTAGAAAAATAAAATGATTTTTTTTATCCAAAAACCTGTGTTAAATTAACAAAGTCAGGGACTTATTAACCTGCCCTCTTATAAATTTATATTACGTATAGTCCAGAATAGATTGTTTTCGAAATTCAGCCAGATCGGCTTATATCGGGTATTTCAACAAGAACTTTGTTTTTTAATTGTGGCAACACCAACCACATGATAGCTTTGACATTTAGCTTTTTGACGTACTCGTAGAAGATGCATTGGCAATTGTTCCAATGAATTCAATTTGGCTCGAAAATCGCATTAAAATAATTAAAATCCACTATGAAAATGGTGGAGCTGTTAAAGTTACGTTTCGTAAAATTAGTGATGCTTTCGGACAATATAATCGTCCTTCTGAGACCGCTTTTAAGAATTTGAGTCGAGAGCCTCGCGCTATGCTATGCGGTCTGAAGGCGTGATTGGGTTGTTTTTTTCGATGATGAGGCTGGAAATGAGGTTCAGTCAATGGATCCCGCTATCGCGAGACGTTAACAACTCAATTTTAGCCTATTATTGATGACGTCGATATCACTGACATGTGGTTTCAACACGATGCACAGTGAGACAGCCCTTTAGTAACCGCGGCAAAAAATGGTTTTTGGTGTGTCGTCCAATTTGGATGAAATTTTCACAGTATATTAACAGATATATTAGTAACAATTCCATGAAATTTCAGCCTCATAGCTTTATTTTTTTTTTGGTCTAGAGCAAGTCAAAATTGAGGGATGGCAACGCGCTTGAAATATGTTAGTTCAATATGTAATATTCAAAAGAATAAAAAAATACATAATTTTTTTTTTTAATTTTTTTTTTTAATTTTTTTAATTAATTTAGTTGTTGTGAATGAGTAGATGAAAAAATAAATTAAAAAAAAACACACAAAAAAAAATTTCTTAACAACAGAATTGTGGTGTAAAAATTTAACATTTTGCATTTTCAATGGACTAGGAAATATAGAGCAGCCCCTCGCCCTAGGTGCACCCTTATATCAAATGAAAGATTGAAGTCTCAGCTTTCATTTGAAGTTAAGAACATATAGCAAAAGTTTGCAAAAGAACTTTAAAAATACAAAAAAATAAAAAATCCGTAACGCGCAAATTCTGTCGCTATACGTAATAACTGTAAAATCATATTAAATTGTTGTTGTTTTTAATATTATTGATCAACAAATGGTAATTGCAATATATATTTATATTTAATTCACAATCTATTTGAGAGTGCAAGTTTATACAAGTTTATATAAAGTGTTAAAAACAAAATTTACAAGGTCATGGATAATTCAACAATTTCTTATAGTGCAATTTCTGATATTTGGATCGATAGCAATAAAGATATTGATGTTGTTGTTGGTGTCATATCAACAAAATTCAATGAAATGTCAGACTTAATTATTAAAAAATTTCGTGATTCTTTAATAAAATATTTCATACCGAAATTAAAATCCAAATGGAACAAATCTGGGCGCAAAAAAAGTAAATTTTTGGCTGATAATGAAGAATGGATTGCACAGCTTTACACCATATGTGAAGAAACTTTGGATGATGAACAACCAAGCACTTCGCTATATTGCCAATAGGTTTGTTTGCAATTTTTTTTTTGAAAGTATTTTTTAAAATTTTTTTTAAAATTAACTTTTTTTTTGCTACAGGAATGTTGTCCGAAAGAGCGCAAGAAGCAATGAATAAGGAGTATAGAAACTGTAGGCTATTCCATTCTCGTAAAAATTCACGTATTTCTACGAATGAAGATGTAATGCACTATTTGCAAATATCATCAGATCCTTATATTAATTCATTTAGAATGAGAATGAAAGTGAAAAAATTAGAATACCATGATGATGTTAAAAAATTATTGATAGAATGAAAAAAAAAATTGTTCTTTTTTATTGCATTTCAATGGGAGGTGGGCGTAATAGTGGGCGTGTTATTGTAATTTTTGCATGAAACATTTTAAATGATATAAATTACAGTAATATCAAATTTGAAGGTTGTACCTAAAATATTTTAGAAAATATGGCACTTTTTATGTTGAGGTTGTATGGGTGGTGGGGGTAAAAGTGGGCCAAAGTTCAACATTTTTTTCCGATAATATATGTAACAATATAACATTCAAGTATACCAAAATTTAAAGTTATACTTAAAGTATTACGGACAATACGGCATTTTACAAATTTCGATTGTATGGGAGGTGGGCGTAAAAGTGGGCGGATTTTCTTAATTTTTTTTTTTAAAAACTGGAATTGTCTCAAAATTAACCTGTGCAAAATTTCAGAGCTCTACAATGACTCCTTGTATTTAATGCCGGCGTTGTCTCACTGTGCGATGGTGCCACATGTCACACAGACAATGAAACGATTAATTTATTGCAAACCAAATTCCCCGATCGCATAATTTCACGAACATCAGCTGTTAAGTGGCCAGTCAGATCGTGTGATTTAACACCACTGGATTATTTTTTGTGGGACTGTGTTAAGGACAGAATCTATACGGAAACAATCGAATCGATTGCAGCCTTAAAACTCAAAATACGTGATGTGATTAACGAAATAGACCCGCCATTTTGCCAAAAAGTGATTAAAAACTTTGATGAAAGAATCGTCATCTGTCAGCGTGCTCGTGGTGGGTATTTGGCAGATAACATTTTTCATTCATAATTACCGTACTTTATTCTTCGTAATACAATACAAATTTGATTCATCTTCATCTTAATTTTTTGTTTTATTTTGTTTTAGAAAACAAAGTTCTTGTTGAAAACCCCGATCAAAGGGAGAGATATGAGCAAAAATCCACGACTGGCTCTAATTTTTATCCATAAATCTAAATTTGTTACACAGAAACATTTACTTTCTGAAGTCAACCTTATTTTCCAGTTTCATATTAAAATAAACTAAGTAGAAAATCGGTTTATAATAGACCGATTTATAGACAATTAACAAAATATTTCTTTCCAAAATAATGAGCTCAAAGGACCAAATTTGACACTGATTTTTCTTAAATATATTAAGAGTATTAAGTATAAAAATCGGCAAAATCGGTCCTTCATTTCTCCTGGCCCCCATAAAAGTATCCTTCCGAATTCAGGGTTTTGACAAAAAGGGTCCATACAAAACAACCTGTTTAGTTTAAAAATTAGCCAAACTAACCAAGTATTTCACAAAGCACCTTTAAAAATATGCTTCCACAATAAGGACTTGGAAAACTATATAATATGAGCAAAGGGACAATTGGCTTTTCAATACGATGGTGCAGGGTATTTAAGGTTCGGCACAGCCATATATGGCTCCCATGCTTGCTTATATTATTTTCGGTAAACAACCAGTAAAAAAGATTAATACACAATCAAACGGGCAACTTGTTGTTGCCAATGTGCCAGTCATCACACAAATCGCATCGCTCATTCGTTGCAACAGGCTTCATCAACTGTAAAACAGCAGCCAACGTATTTGACCAGACTCGTAAATCATCATGTGCAACAAAATCTAATGCGCTCAGCGACCAAATCAATTTTGGAATGCACAGTGCAACGAATAACGATGGCATGATTTAATAAATAATTTTTAGTTTTAAAGAAGAGTTTTCTTAATATTAAGATTCCTTAATTACTAGGCACTAAATTTGAGTCAATATTTTACGTAGCCTCTGTAAAAAAGTTCTTCGGAATAATGGGTTTGGGCCAAGACACAAAAAGCCAGAACATTTTATAAAAATACTTTCTATGTGTAAAAGCTTCATGAAAAATGGTTTTTATTCTGTTTTTTCGTCCGTTTCTTCAATATAAAATAGGATTTAAGAGAGTAAAGCCCAAGTACCTGAATTCTTTAGTATTAAATTTTTTTATTTCATTTGATTTAAACCCCTTAAAAAGAGGAATTATATGGCCTTGACATTTTTTTATAAACCCATTACAAATTACGGCATACGCCTGCAGAAGCTACAGGTTAGAAGCCGAGACTTCGAAAGACAGACTATTTTTTGGTACTGCACCAGAACGATGCAAAAAGTTAGGTTTAATCGAATAAGTACTGTCGACGCCGAAAAACGCGGTACATTTATGCAACGCCAAACCATTAACTAATACAAATAATAGGATAATTGAGCGAAGGCAGGCAAACAAGGGCGCCAATGACGATCTAATTTCCATTAGAAAATAATGACAATGACCTACGAGCGCCTTCCTACTCAGAGCAGTTTTATGAATCTGAAGAAATTTCTTTATATTTTTAATGACAATCTATAGTGTTGTCGCTAAGAGAAAAAACAATAAGTTTTAATTTATTTTTTATTCAACAATTTTGGTTATATTATACGCTTCGCTACCGCAATTGAAATAAAATTAGGAACCTTTTCTTAACACAGATACACGAGGTATTGATAATCCAATTTGATAAATCGATTTGTACCGAATTTCAAACTTTTACTACTATCATTCCTTAGATATTTTAGAAATATATTGTCCTTGTGTGGGAGGTTCCACACTCACTTCTTCACTTCAGTTAGCTTTTTGAAAAATCTGAGTTTGTAGGTGAGAGGTTAAGAAACCAAGCTATTATTCTCTCCCCTCTCATCAATAAACTGGCAACTTTTTTTCACATTTTAATGGTTTTGTTATCATTTTAAGTGAATTTTATATGAAGTCACTATTTAATTCTAATACATAGTATGTTTGTCGCCCAAAACACCAGTAATAAAATCAATTAGGCTGAAGTGTACGATCAGTGTTCGAATTTAAACAGTACATTATTTAGCGTTTGGCTCACACACTAAAGAACGATATCTATTTCTTTAGTGATTGTACACCCAGAGAAAAAACATGTTTAAATATGGGCACCTCCAACAAAACTATTTTTAAAGAAAACATAATATATTCATTTAACAATATTATTGTCACCGAAAACCATATTATGGTTTGATTAGTCCTCCATCAAGAAGCCACAACCATATTATGCTTGCCTCCGAACATGTTATGGTCAAAAATAACTAAAACATGTTTAACACTTATAATAGCATGGTTGGTTTTCAACCATAGCATGTTGCTCTTGAAAAAGAGGAAAATACTATTGTTAATTTTAAAACAAATTATTGTCATATTCAACCATAACATGATTAGCGGCAACCATAAATGGTTGTGGCTTCTTGGTGGAGGACTAATTCAACAATAATATTGTTGTAGATGACAATAATATGGTTATATTAAGTATAATATACTTAAAATTTTCTTTAAAAATAGTTTTGTTGGAGGTGACCATATTTAAACATGTTTTTTCTCTGCGTGTATGGACGAACACGACCCTTAAAACCGTTCGTAACTATTTGCGAGAAAGAACCGAACATTATATAATGTTTTGTTCTTCGTTAAAAAACAGAACAATTGTAGCGATACTGTGGACAAACATTTCATTTGAATGTTCTATAATATTTCTTTTTTTACATTGCTTAAGAAATGAACAAACAAAAAATTTTAGCAACGACCGCAGCACGAACAGCTTGTATGTATATTGTGTAAAATTATTTTGCTGACTTTTTATTTATTTTTTTTTTCTTTCGTATGTGTATTTTGCTTTTGTAAAAAATGTTTGGTTTGTTTTATTAGCCAAAAGCGACGAACATTAACGAACCGAACCGAAACCGAACGGAATTAAAGTTTCTTATCTTTTGTTGCGTTAGATAGAAACAGTTTTATTTTTCTTTTCGAAACGTTATTTTTTTTATTAATTTTCTACACAAACACTATTAGCGTTTGTGTTTTCCACAAATCTCCCGAACCGAACACTAAGAAGCGATATTTACTGCCTGGCCCACGATGTCGACAAGAACATTTCTTTCGTATATTTATATTGAAAACAAAAACCAATTTTAGTTTTTTATTATTGTTTTTAATATAAATATGCGAAAGAAATGTTCTTGTCGACATTGTGGGCATGGCCGTTAGTGTTTATTTTCGAACACTGTGTACGATCTTATAGACTTGTGCATTTTATGTTATTTAAAATAAGAATAACCAACACTAAACAAAATTTACTTTCGGCGACTTTTTCGTATTTTTTCCCAGCTTTTAGCGATTTTTGATACTAGCTTTTATTTAATTAAAAAAAAAAATTTTACGGAAACTGAACGTTTGGCGATTTTTGGCGTTTTCTGACATACGGTTTGGCGATGGAGCTCAAAAAAATCAGACAACCCCGCTTAGCAGCATCTTTGTCGCTGCAGTTCTGTGGAAATCGTGCATCTGCTGCTGTATTCTGTAATTCGCTAAAGTTTAATCTATATCGCTAAAAATCTATAAAGCTGATTTAGCGATTTTCGATTACAAATTCAATTCTGTAATATGCATTGTTAAATTTGGCAATGTCCTAAAAATTTAACTCGACGTAATTTTAGCTTTTAATGTCATCGCTAAAATTTTTTAAATTTTGTATTCTCTAAGGCATTTTAGCGTTCGAGATTTAGCTTAAGCTAAGCGAATTACAGAATACGACTGCTCGAATCTTTTTTAACATGCTTATGGTAACTTATATTGCATTCCCATTTCTTTCAACAAATTCATACGTTGTTTTATCGAAATTTAAAGTGAGTTTGTTGGGAAGGATGAAATTTTTTAACAACAACTTGTCCCCTATCTGAATATAGAGTTTTCGCCCCTCTTTTCAAGTCAGCCTTTAAAATTTACAAATATTTGTAGCTTTAAGCGCCGGGTAATCAGGAAATTACCGTGCGAATTTAAGAAAAATTGGATAAGTAGGCAAGGAGTATAAAGTAAATGCATTTTCATTTTTATTTTCTCTTTTCTAATCAAAAAGTAAAAATAGACTTTTTCATTGAATCTTTCTGATTCGTCAACACAAATGTATTAACTTAAAACAAACGGCCTCATCTACAAAAGTTTATATTTATAATGAACGCTGAAAGGCCTTACTAACAGTTAGCATAATATGCAAATAATAAGTCAATTGTCAAAACAACTGGTAGGTCTTACAAAAACCATAGAAGTTAATAATGGAACACTTTTTAAAAGGCCGGTTAAAGTCTACTTTTTGCTATCGGTAAGTTGTGAAAACGGGCCTAAAACAATTTATCAATTTATTATTTTTCAAAGTTTTTTGCTTCTCCTGTACAATTTTCAAAATGTTAGAGACAGCCTTTTGCGTTTTAGGCAACGAAATATGTTTTAATATTTCAAATTAAAACTTCCTCAGCACCTTTTATTAAGAACGCCAATAGTAATGCAATTTCTGTCTATACTAAACAGTGTTGCCAATTTAGTCATTTAATTGCTAGTTTTAGCAATTTTTCGTATCGTTTGGCCATGAAAAATATATAAATTAATTTTTGTATAAAGTTTTCTCATCTCATTCTCATCATCTCTTTTTTAAAATTTTAGTGTAAAAAAAACAATTTCTTTACTTTTGTAACACAATTGATTAGTTTTTGTAATAAAATCTTGTTAAGCCCTGTTTTCTATTTTCGCTTTAAATTTCGCCATTTTTGCTCTCGAGAAGTTAGCAAGCAACACTAATACTAAAAAAAAAGCGTCAACTGTAAAATCACAGGCCCCTTAAAATTTGTTGTGTGTAAAAAATTATTTTTATTCTTTTTTTTTAAATCACTGACAAATTGACAAGTTGCATGTGGCTCGCAAACCCTGTACAAAAAAATAAATAAAACAACAACCAAAATTAAATAAACAAAACAACATTTTGTAGACGCCACACAGCACGGAACACAATAATTTATGCTGCTGATACTGGCTGGTTGCATATACAAACGAATAGACCGAATGGTCAATTAATTAAATTTTATTTCTAAACTTTTACAGCAATTGAACGAATGACTAAACAAATTTCACAGATTCTTAAATGTTTCATATATTTCTAAATCAACTTTTTTATTGTTTGAATTTTTCACGATTTGTTTATTTTTTTGATTTGAAAATCGAAATAAAAGTGCTGCTGGGCACACACCACTTGCAGCAAGTTGTACTAATTCACAGACACCCATCCATACATCCATCTATCCAACCATCCATCCACTCAACTCATTCACTTTTTATACCTACCCACACTGCAATAGTGGAGAGGGTATTATAAATGTGTGCTTGGGTTTGCAACACCTTGAAATATTGGTCATACACCCGCTTTTTGGTATACCAATCGAAATAGAATCTCTCTTTGAATTGATCTTACGATGCAAACCTTATGCGTAAAGTACAAGTCACAATTTTGATATAATTTTTATTTATCACAAGGACTAAGCCTATTGAAATGGTGAGAATCGGTCTATAGTTTCACATAGCCCCCATATAAAATATTATTTACGGAATATATTCTGTATCGCCATAAATTATCTCATTTAGTTGGTTTTTAAATTAATTTTGGTCCAAACTTATTTCATTGCAGGGTTAATCATCTTAGCAAATTTTATTGGAATCGGTCAATATTTCACAATAACTCCCACTCAAATACTACTAAAAGAGCTTTTAATACCATAACTTCCTTATAAATGTTGGTATTGACATACAATTTGGCGACATTAACTTTGACGATAGCAACTATGTTTGCGTTGCTAAATAGGACCAGAATTAATCATATATCCCATATAAACTCCTTCCCTAAAATCACTTAAACACAAAAAAATCTCATACTGATAAAGATTTCTAAATTATATTTGGCACAAAGAACTTTTAGATGAATCTTAAAAAATATTTTAGTTCTAACGGGTCCATGATTAATCCCAAATAGGGTACACTCTCGTAAATTTATCTCTAAATTCTGGGGTGTACGTCATCATATGGTCGGGCTTGACCGACTGTACTTTCTTACTTGTTCGTATTGTAGTCAAAGTAATAAATACGCGGTAATAAAATTAAAATAACAAAAAATACAATTTCAAATGAAATTGTTTCATCTAATGAAATATACGATAACAAAAAAAATTCAATTTGTTTTATAAAACTTTTTTCTTTAAATTGTTTTTGGTCATAAAAAAGCACGTTTTAATATCGAAAAATTAAAAGCAAACAAAACAAAAATCATTTCTAAGAATTCAACCAAATAATGATTTAATATTTTTTATAAAAATATAAAAAAAATTATAAAATGATAAATTTTTTTTCATAATTGAAAAACTTGAAAAAATTAATGTAGAACTAAATCATATTTTCTAACTCCCATACTCATAAAAATCTAATTCTGGTTTTAAAAAGGTTTATGAAACGAATTTTCTATAAAAATTTGTTCAATAAACCTTCAACAAATCAAATAAAAATTTTTTGAATATGGGGGTAATTCTTTAAATAAAAAATAAAATATCTCCGGCTAACACATTTTCTAACTATGTACCTACTCCAGTCTAGTTTCTATTCACATATATCGTCTATTCCTTTATCGAGCCCTTACCGCAAAAATAGCTTAAGCGACATCATTTTAAATATTCGTTTTTTTTTTTAAATAAATCTCCTAAACTGTCATGGTCACATAAGGTACCGTTATGATCAGTGTTCGAAAATAAACAGAATACTATTTAGAGTTCGGCTCACACACTCAGGAACGATATCTATTTTTTAGTGTTTGTGTAGACGAACACAACCCTTAATACTGTTCGTAACTATTTTCAAGAAAGAGCCAAACATTGTTTAGTGTTCTGTTCTTTTTTAAAAAACAGAACAGTCGTAGTGATACTGTAGACAAACATTAAATTTTAGTGTTCTATAATGTTTCTTTTTTTTACATTGATAAAGAAATAAACAAACAAAAAATTTAAGCAACGACCGCAGCACGAACAGCTTGTGTGTGTATTGTGTATATGTTTTGTTTGTGTAAAATTATTTTGCTGGCTTTCTGTTTTTTTTTTTTTGTCTTTCTATTTTGTTTTTGTAAAAATAGAAAACGAACATTAATGAGCTGAACCGAACGGAATTGAATACTCTCATCTTTTAGTTGAGTTGTATTAGAACAGGGGTCTAATTCTGGCAGTCGTGATCTAGTACTTGTTTATGGCTTGAATGTTGCTTAATTTTTGCTTCTGTAAGAGTTCTGCGAAATTAAGTGGCAAAAATTAAGCAACATTCAAGCCATAAACAACAATATGCGATACGGACTTTAATAGGTTTATATCAAAAACAAAAAGTACTGCATTTTGAGGGCTGGAAAAAACTCTTCTTTATAATTATAGATACCTTATTAATATAAAATTTCATTCTGTCTGATGCAATTTTCTTGTTTTTGTATGTTGATCTACAACATTTTTTATTTTTCGAATTTATTCTATGAATATAATATAAAGTAACCTACGAATGGAGATAATTCCCAGTTTCTATATGTTGATCTACCTAATTTAATATAATATTTATGTGCAAATGAAAAATAGGCAGTACTTTTGGGGCGTGACATAAAAGTAGGGCAAATAAAAACCTGACATACAAAGTATTAGAAGGCCTTTCTTGCCACGTGCAAAAAATTGGACATTAAGTGGGAAGGATCCGACTTGTTATAAGCGGCGCCCAGAATTCGATGTCGGATTGAAAAGTCACCCAACCAAAACACGAAGCCTTATTGAGGCCATTAATACTGATATGCGATACAATTAAATTGGACTTTAAACGGCTGCGCTATATGGATATAAAAAACAAAAAGTTCAATGTTATATATATAGGTAAAGAAAAGTGGGCTTTATTTTGGGGCGTGGCATAAAAGTGAGTACATTAAAAGCTAGAAGTACAAAGTTTTAGAAGGGCTTTCTTGCCACGTGAAAAAAATTGGACATTAGGCTGGTACGTTCCGAGATGGCATAAGTGGCGCCCAGAATTTGATGTCGGATTAAAATGTCACCGGAGGTAAAAATGAAGCCATAGACGAGCCATGAATAACGATATGCAATATGTTATTATCGGACTTTAAATGGCAACACAGTATACAAAAAACTAAAAGGGCGGTATCCAGAGGCGTGGCAAACAAATTTTTTTTTTAAATTTTTTTCAACAAATCGTTAATCCTAGGGGGTGACTGGCTCAACTTTTTTTTGGACCGAACCACTCTAGTGTATACGTATAATCAACGAAAAATCGAGGAAACAGCCAAAGTACAAAAACTGAATGTTAGTGAAAAAGTGTGAGTGTATTGAGTTTTTCGAACTTGCACTTGCATGTGGCAACGGGGGATTACTACACAAACACTATTAGCGTTTGTGTTTTCTACAAATCTACCAAACTGAACACTAAGGAGCGATATTTAGTGTTTATTTTCGAACACTGGTTATGATGATAATTAAATAATTAGAATATAAATATATTTTCAAAAATAACCTTCAAAGTTTAAAATGGCTTTCCTACAAAATTAAAAAATAGACTTAAGCACCATTATCAATAGTCTACTCTATATAAAGTCTATTCTATATAAAGTCTTAGCGAGTCTTAGTTTATATGAATTGCATCCTTTTTATACCCTGCTCTACAGTATACTAGTTAAAAAATGTTATTCGAATGAAGAAAATTTTAGACTATACTCCTCCTATCACTTATTTGACAAAACTTTTGCTGGGCTTTATTAGAATAAATTCGATTACCAAAATAACAAAAAAAAAAAAAATCTTGTCCAGATATTAAACAGATTCAGCAAATGAATAGGTTTATGCAAGACTTTTTCCCAAATACACTTTAAATCATTTTGAGATTTTTAAAAACATTAAAAGTGCCAGCAACTTTGAAAGCATTTAGATGGAAATCAAAGCAGCCGTAACTGCAACAATAAAAGTCCATCAATCATAATTGTATATTTTTTTAAAAGTTTTAATTTTTATCAGTTTTTATAGAATAGAAAAGATCATTGAAATAAAAATGCAATTTCATTGATAGAGTTTTTTGAACTCTGTCGAAACTAACACCAACAACAAAAAAAACCTAAAGAGTAAAGGTTTGTTCAGAGCTAA
The DNA here is from genome assembly GCA_963931875.1 of Pollenia griseotomentosa. Classification (NCBI taxonomy): domain Eukaryota; kingdom Metazoa; phylum Arthropoda; class Insecta; order Diptera; family Polleniidae; genus Pollenia; species Pollenia griseotomentosa. The sequence goes on from OZ007560.1 coordinate 189,583,819, forward strand.
TAAATATTTGACGAAAAAAACGTGACCAGTAAATTGATCAAATTTTACTTTATTTTTAATAATTTCTTTTGATTTACTAGACTTTTTTGTAAGAAGATAATGTAAAAATAAATGTAATTAAAAAACCGTTAAATGATGTTTGATCTAGCCAAACGTTTTGCAAAAGCAAATATTTTTTTTAATTAAACTAGTGGTTACATGTAGGACGTCAACTATTTAATAGGTGTGAACATAGCTTTAGAGTATTACCATGTTCGTACAACAAAAAACATCGTGTAGATCTCTGTTGTCAATGCTTTGCTCTTGTTCGAACATTTGTTTGCACAACAATGTCTAATATCAGTGACAGCATTTTCAAATCAATAAACACCATCTTGATTGTAATTGTTGCTTTTCATATGGGTTGTCTTGCCTTACGCGTTTCCCATATTAAAGAAAACTAACAATTATTCTGCCAACGTTTTGTTCTTATGCACAAAATAATGACCGGTCATGCCAGGGTGTTAACCGAACAAGCACAAAGTCAAAACTTTGAAATAAAATGACTTTTTAATTTGATATCATGGCCAATCCTTAAACATTTTACAATGGTTTGATTTTAATATTTGAATTCAAGTTCATAAAAATTGGAATACAAGCGTTTGACAGAAATTGTTTTATCAATTTGATATCATTTGTTATCAAGTGCTATTTTCAAATTATAAATAGACTTGGTAGCACTAAACAGGGTTGTCAGATTTTTTTTCACCTTCATCGCCAAATAGTATACCGAAATTCGCCAAAAATCGCCAAAAATTTATTTTTTTAGATTTTTGGTAAAAAAAAATTCGCCAAAAATCGCCAAATAAAAGTTTTATATAAAAAAGAGTATACAAGTGTATTTTACCTTTATATGAATTTTCCATATTTATCCTTATTCTAGTAGTGTGTTTATATTACAGTAGAACATCGCCAAACGCTTAACATTTGTGATTCTGACTTGAATTCTGTAATCTGTAAATCATTAATCGCGACTTTAAATTACAAAAGTATGCTGAAGGGAACTAGAATTTTTGTAATCATAAGAAGGCTGATTATATTAAAACCTAGAACTTGTGAGATCAGTTAATTGAATTTTGCCAAAACATTAATTTTATCAAGCATGTAAACTGAGTAGAGTTTGATGCAAAAAAGTGAGTTTTTATAAGCGTGATTTTTTATGTGAAAATAAGCCAGAATATGGTTAAATTTTGTATTTATATAAAGCAAAGGATAAATATCTTAAAAGGTGTACTATTTAAATTAGATATTTGAAATTCAATTGGAATACTTAAAGTCTAAACAAAGTACATGAATTATTTTTAAAAATTACCTTCTAACCCAGATTCGTTTTCGATTCTATATAAAATCAGGGTTTTCGAAAATTTCAAGTGAATATTTAATTTTTTTTTTTTTTTAATTTTTTAAGGCTTAAAAGAAATATTGGATTTTATTTCGTGTAAAAGTACGCATTTTTTTTGCTTTGCGCTTGATACTGCTATATAGAATCTGATATCAAATGCAACTTTTTTTTAAGAAATTTTCTGATTTTCTTTCGCTATAACTCAACTATTTTTGCATACTACCAAGTGTACATTATTGTTTATTTATTTTAAAAAACCCATTTCTTATGCAATCGAAAACGATTGCGTTTTTAAAATTTCTTTTGCAAAATAAGTTTTTCGGTAAAGGTCCGATTATTGATAACTTCTGATCAGGAAAATGTGCGAAAATCGAAGAAAGCTTAAGCTTTTTTCCAAATTTCTATGGCAACCATTCTTTAATATTATCAATTTATCATTTTAAACAATCGCATGCGTATTGCGATTTTAAAATTTGTTAAAAATTCAAAGAAAAAACTTAGCAAGTACTTATAAATTTGTCTAATATGAAAAATAGATAAAATGTGTTTTAGAAATCGCCAACTTTTTTAAATTTCGCCAAAAAAATCGCCATGTCGCCAAACACAAAATTGCATCGCCAATAAGGTTTGTAAATCGCCACGATTGGCGAAAAATCGCCAAATCTGACAGCCCTGGCACTAAAGCGAAAAAAAATTAAAGTCAAATCATCAGCTCATTTTTGATTTGGCGCATATGCCAAAAAGTCGTAATGAAGAAAAACGACAATGAAGGTTTGCATGAAATTTTCTAAAAATATACCCGATAAAATTTTTTCGTATTTTCACTACTGCTTTCAGCGTATGTTTTGTAGAAAAATGTAAATTTTGGTGAACGTTCATGAACGAACTAAGAAGTTAACAGTATTCTATTGGAAGTGAAACTTATTGTTTTGTGTCGCATGCGCTACTCTTCTAAATTCATTTTTAAAAAGTGTACTGATTTGTTGACATTTTAATTTTCTTTTGCTTTAACTACTTTATTTCTAACGGCAATGAAGCAAATTAAGAGTAAAATTTATTTTGTGCGTTTTTGAATGAGGAATTTCAAGCATTCGCCAAACATTGGCGTATAGAGCAAAGCAATACTTAATAAACCTTAAAATAAATAATATTGAGCAATACTATCTCTGAAACCATAAATAATCAGGCTTTGGATTCAGAAAGGTGGTACAGTTATTTCCGCTTAATTGAGTTTGTAAAAATGCACGACTTTTGACGCAATTAAACGGGAACTCAATTAAGCAGTATTCGGTTAATTGAATCGCCGACGCAATTAAAACGAAAATCGCTTAATTGAGCAAGATGTGCAATAAAGCGAAACACCCATGCGTAGATAGAATATAAAACTCATTTCTTTATTTATTTTATATGACATTTATTTATATAACAGAAACATGAAACATGACTTTCTTGCCTCAAAATAGTTTTGTTTACGTTTGTGGAGTAGACGGAAACAATTAACCGAAATATTTGCTCTTGTTTTTCGCAATGCGGTCTTATTTTGCGAAATAATTAAGCGGTGACGCAATTAAACGGAACTCAAATAAACGGTTATTTTTACATAGACAGTTATACTGGATGATTTCGTTCCATTGTTTTTAGTGCAATTAAACGGGAAGCTCAATTACAATTACAGCAAAAACAGCTTATTAAAAATATATATATGTAGCCCATACCAAACACAATTTTTTTAAAAATTGAGCTGACGAAATTTCTTTTACAATTAAAGAAAATTTACATACGAACGGGTTGCTTGTGGCATTAAATTATTTGTGAGCAAAAAATGTCTGTTTTTAGAACAAAACTAACTTTGAAATTTTGTTTTTGTTTAAAATGTTAAACATTGAGCATATTAAAAGATATGCATAATAAGTTTTAAAAGGACTTTTTTGACAAGTGAAAAAAAATTTGGAGTGAGGATCCGAGATGGCATAAGTAGCGCCCAGAATTTGAAGTCGGATTTAAAATGAAGCCACTTTAAATGGCAACGCTACATATAAAATTCAAAAGGGCTGTATTTGGGGGCGTGGCAGAAAAAAATATTTTTTTTTTAGAAACTTCATTAACATATCTTTCATTCTACGGGGTGAGTGGCACAATTTTTTTTTTATTTTTTTTTTTTTTGTATGGAGGTCGACCAGGTCTATTGATCAAAATTTGTAATTAGCTAAATTTTTCACAAAATATGAAAAACTTAGAATTATTGAATTTAGATTTATCAAATTTTATTAAACTAACGATAAATGTCATATTTCAAATGCTAATTAGCTTTAAATAAAACAAATATTTAAGATGTCAAAAAATTCAACTTGTGGAAGTGTGGCCACGCGTGGTGCAAATACTTTACTTTGATTTATAGAAAAATTCAAGATAAATAAGTTCAAGTTATAGAAATAAAATCATGTGAATTGGTCTGTCTACCGCTTATGCCAAGAGATTCCTTTCGACTTAAAGAATTTTCGACCTACCGAAGTTCGACTTATAGTAGTTTAACATTACATGTTTTACAAATGATTTTGAATAAAACCGAAAAATTTATCAGCTTTTAATTTGAAGTAATTCCCATACAACCCCTAATCCGGAAAAACTTATAAGATCGCAACGAACTGACATAAACTTATAAATAAGTTTTGTTTTCACACAAATAATTTTTATATGATGAAAAATTTAGCTATAAGATTTTATGAGGTTCAGGCTTCTCAATAAAAGACCAATGCCTTTAAATAAAATATTTCGTAGATAAGTAGAGAAATTACTCCATGATATTGAGTTCCACGAAAAACACATTTTCAATTCTGCTAAGCATAACTAACACGAGGTAACTACTAACTTTATAGCACAAAGTATAAAATATGTCAAACATGTATTTACTTATTAACAGCTTTTTATTTATTATTCTTTCAAAGTAAATTCACACGCTTCTTGTTTAGTAAATTGTCAATACAAGTAGTAATATCGCATTGTTAACAATAATTTGTTTATTTACTTTTGCAATCTTATTCAAAATTCTAATTATAGTACAACTAATTAATATTTATAGCAAATTGTACGAGCATATCTGAGATCAAGAAGGAGCCATATTATAAATAATAATGAAGTATGTACTTTTTTCTATTATATTTTAAATTCTTACTTTGCATGTATTAATTAAGCAATTTATTGCATTCATTATAACAGTCAATGCATAATTACTTTCAGTTTACTGAAATGTTAATTAAACATTTCGTTATGCTAACGTTTCACGTTCCTTACAAAGCGACATTTAGGCCTCGACTTGCGAGTTTTTACAAATTCATCATTATTTTTTCGTTAATTTTACTATAAACTATATTAAGAAAATTTTTTTCAAAGAAGTATTTTTTTTTTAACTTCACATTTTCCAAATAAATTTAATAGTCTAAGAGTCATATTCATAAAAAGTTCTTATTTTAAGCTTATAGTATGTAATAACTATTAAACGCTTTTTGTCTTATAAACCCCTCATAAAAATTTGTATTCATAAACGTACATTAACAGCTTTTTTACTATTAACTGTTTGTAGCGATTTTGTGTTTAAGTATGGCAACTTTCTTTATATTTTGCTGCCATTTTATTATTATGCATTGATGCATTAAACTTCTATTCGGTTCAGATGATATTCTATATTTAAATTTTTTTTATAATGTTTTTTTTTAATTGTAGACCTTAAAAATTGATCTTGTCAAATAAAACTACATATTATTTTAATTTCTGAACAAAATGTTGCCGAAAGGTATCATAAAAACTTTTGTTTGAACCTTTTTTAAATATATGATAAGAAAGTATTCGAATAAAAAGTTTGCTTACTTTTTATTAACATCACTATTATAATAATTTGTTTATTTTATTTTTTTTTTAATATTTTTGAACAATAATTTGTTGTTTTAAACAATAATTTAATAAATAATTAAAGAGAATATCTGCATTAGCCCCTAAACATATGCATTTAAATCATATAAATTTTTTTTAAATAATTATCAATATAACTTCAAATTGGTTGTCTTAATTAAAAAAAAATAGTAAAATGTATTTAACATGTCCATATTAATAAATAAAACATTTTTGTCATTTTTTTCAACATATTTCACAAAAATAATATCATATCATATCATGCAAACACTTATCAAAATGTCATTTACTTTTTGGTTTAAAGAAGGGCAAATACAACAATAAATTTTCTTACTTTATGAATGGTTTATTAAAGGTTCAATAGATTTTTTTTCGTTTATGAATACAACTTTAGCAATTTTTACTTAAAAACGGTTAATTAATCATCTATAAGTTTTTATGAATACGGCTGTAAGTTTGTAAAGTTTTTTTACTTTAATAACTGTTTTATTTTTATTTAAGCTCTAGGTCTTTTAAATATCTAATTATTTATTTTCAATATTTCGCTAACTTTAATAAGGAATTGGTGTTTTCTGTCTGCGATCGTGCCAATTTGTTTACAATATTCATGTCAATTGTTGTGACATGTTAATTGTATGCAAACGTCATTTGAATAAATACTTATTCGAAATTTGTTTTCAAATTCGAAGTCACAATCGTAATTGTGCTCATAACACACTACACTATATTGCACTCTGTGCCACAGTAACCAGACACTTTTAATGCAATGTTGTACATTGTTATAAAATATTTATTAAAAAAAAAAAACAAAATGTTTTGCATAAATAACTTTTCCTGTGAACGTGAAAATGTCAAAAGAAATTAATGAGAAAATAAATAAAATTTTAGTCGAGAGAGGTAATATTTTTTTTTTTTTAAATTGTATGATTTCTAGAAAACATTGTGATTATTTCAATTTTAATTAATTTAATTAACTCAAAACTATTCCAGTATATTCATGTCACAACACATACATATCAAGCATTATTCCTGAAGCTATAGCAAATAATGAAATGCATACATTGAAGAAAAAGTCCCATAACTGGAGTCCTTTTTAGTGGGGTAAAAAATATGACCGACCTCCATTTTTAATTTTTTTGTCCTAAACACTTTCTCAATCATACTTGCCCCTTATCATTACCTCTTAGTCATTATCTAGACTTGCGATTTTTGTTGCAGCAATTCTTGAGTTTATTGGTAGGAAGGGTTTCTTAGTTTCATGCACTCTGCAATTCTGTAGCCCGTTTCTGTATATCTCACATCGTAAAACTCTTCGCATGAAACGTGTGAATTCCAACAAAAATAGTGTGAAATGAAACAAAAAAAGGTTTTTCTCACACAAGTGTTTCTGTATCTTTTTTTTTGCGAGAATTATCTGTCATTTAAATAATTTTCCAGCAATTATTGGAAGAATGCGAGAAAAAGTGTTTCTATAACAATATTTTGCGAAAAGTTTCTTTCAAGAACTGTCAAAATAAGTCACATTTGAAATTGGTGGCGAGAAAAACAAAATGTAAATATTTTGAATTTAAAATATGTTTATATACTATTTTTTTTAAATAAATAAAAAAATAGAAGGAATATAAATGATAAATGCATAATTTATATGATGAAAATAAACAAAAAACAATTGTTATATTTTGTTAGTTAAAATTTTTGTTAGCCTTTTCTTGTTTTGGTTTTAATCAGTGCTGCCAGATAAATTTGTGTCAAAATCGTCAATTTCCTGAGAAAAAAATAAAAAAGATCGTCTTTTTTGTTTTAAAAATCGTGCAATTTAAAATCAATTTTAAACAAATTTGTTTCGACTTTTATTAAAAAATAATCAAACAAAAACATAGTTAAAGTTCATGGGTATTTAATAATTATTATTTAATAATTGAGATATAAATCTTTAATTTACCTATTCCTATAATCTTTTTCTTTTTTACCTGAAATAGACTTAGTAGAATACCTTGTAGTTAAAATTAAAAAAATCGGTTCATAAATAAACGGGTTAAAGACCCAGTAAAATCTTCGCCTACAAAATAATATGTTAAGTAATCAGAAACACATAAAAGCACTACATACAATTCTACTGAAAAACTAATGAATTTTACAAGGGTTGTGCCAAAAAGAACAAATTCAAAAGTAAGTCATTTTTTTATCTTAATACATCCAGAAGAAAGTAGTTATCGAAGTTCTTATGGAAGAAAGCTACTTAATAACGAGTGAAAGAAGCTATCCATTTTGAAAAAGTTTTTACTGGGAGACAAACAAATTTCTTTCTTGCCGGAATAATGGTTTTGGCACAAAAGTGTACATATAAGATAAGAATATCAAATATCAATCATATTTTGTATTTGTATATAAGAAGTATTAAATGTTCAAAATAAGCCAAGTCGGTTCATTACTTTCCCTCGAAATTTTGCTTTTGCCGATACATTTTTTAGGGAAGAAACAAACAATTTCGAGGACAATTTTCACAATAGGGATATATATAAAAATTTGAAATTTAAAAATTCAAGATGAATTTCTATAGAAAGTAACAACAAAATTATAAAATATTTTTGATTTTGTTTTTGCTTTCATCACTTTTTTAGAAAAAATCATCAAAACGTCACTTTGTTAATATCGGAACAAAAAATCGTCAAGATGACGATAACTCGTCAAATCTGGCAGCCCTGTTTTTATTATATTTATTTCTTTTGTTGACGTTTCGCTTTTATTTGACACTTAATTACTGGAAATATTCCAGTATACACAGAATTTGTTGTGTCTGTTTTCGCATTCAAATACAGAAACACTTTTATCTCATAAATCGAGAAACGATGGAATTTTTTGTTTCACACTTCATGTAAGAAATTTTACGATGCGAGAAATACAGAAACGAGCTATTGTTTTGTTTTGTAATTCTCACACCTTTGAACTTGAAGTTGGCTGAAGGGCTGTCAGATTTTTTTTGATCTTCATCGCCAAACCGGATATCAGAAATCGCCACAAATCGCCAAACGTCAATTTTGTTCTGTTTTCGGAACATTTTTTTTTTTTAATAAATTTTGCATACATTAAAAAGGTATTATAATATTTCAGTCAAAAATCGTCAAAAACCGAGAAAAAATGCAAATCAGTCACCGAAAGTAAATTTTGTTTAGTTTCTGTTATTTTTTTTTTTTTTTATGTGTAGTTTATAGAACACGAGCGCCTTACTCGTCCGTTCAAATTACATTTAAAACAAAAACAAATTTCGAAATAAGTAAGGCGCTTGTGTTCTATAAACCACACATTAATAACATAAAATAGAGATCATATATTCAGTTAAAAAAAAAAAAAACTTAAAACTTAAATTAAGATCGTACACTTCAGCCTCATCGATTTCATAACCTGGAGGCCACACGATCAAGTTTTGCTTTTCAATTTGCAATACACTCTCACTTTTTTACTAACACACGCACACTTTTTAAATTGACCACGAGATGGTTTTCAATTTCACCTTTCCATTTCTTTGGCAATTTTACTTTCTTTCAATTTAACAGCTGATTACATGTTTGTTTATAAATGATTTTCTTGATGACATCTTCAAAGTAAATTGCTTACAAATTGAGTGCAGCCCTCGTCATAGCTTTCAATTTTTGGAAATTTTGACAAACAGTATATTTAAAAGACTATCAATAAAGATTTGGTCATGTGGCTGCAGTGTTACTGGTGTTTTAACCTGCATTCACACTATTAGAATTTGATATTTAAAATTCACTTAAAATGATAACCAAACAAAAATCATGTTAAAAAAAGTTGCCATTTTTTTTAATTAGTAATGATAACAAAAATTACAAATTGTTAAATAAAATCGCTGAAATAATATAAATGGTAAAAATAGCCAAGTAAATCGCCAGTTATATCAAAAATCGCCCGTCGCCAAATGGAAAATCCCACCGCCAAACACGTTTCAAAATCGCCACGTTTGGCGAGAAATCGCCATATCTGACAGCCCTGGTTGGCTTTAGGTGGATTTGTATTTACACTTAAAGAAAAATCAATCCATCCGTACTCAAATCAATCCGAAGCGGTATTAATAGTGCGAGAAATCGCCATATCTGACCGCCCTGGTTGGCTGTAGGTGGATTTGTATTTACACTTAAAGAAAAATCAATCCATCCGTACTCAAATCAATCCGAAGCGGTATTAATAGTGCGGTGAGTACGGATTTTCTTGAATCAAGTACAGAAAGATTGATTTAAGTACGGATTTTCAATCGCAAAATGCTTGAATTATCCATATTCAATCCCGATTTCGAACTTGAAATAATCTGAAAATGAGATTGATTTAAGTAAAACTAAGATTGAATCAATCTCAAAATGCGCTTGATTCAAATATTATAAAGATTATTTTATCTCGAATTCGTGCTTGAAAAAATTAAAAAAGAAATTAGAAAGAACAAATTATTATGATTGATTTACTTACCCGCATTACACCTTACAGAATGATAAAACACCAACATCATGCCCGATATGGTTTTTACTTTAGAAATCTTATGTACATATTTAACCAAAAATATAAACTAAATGAGAAGCAAGAGTTCAAATTTACTTTTTAACCCTTCGTGGTACACATGAGTCTGGCCAGACCTTTTTCCAATGTGTATAGAATATTAAAACATTCGTAAGCCGGAGGGTTAAACACAACGAAAAGCTTAATCTTTTTTTTTACTTGATTTAATAATTTGATTTTCGTAAGTAATCGCAAATAGGATTGTTTTGAGTACGTTTTAGTGTTATTCGTACTTGAATTTTTTAGTACGACTCGTACTTAAAGTAATCATAAAAAACTTGATTTATCCCGATTGTTTTTCTTTCTGTGTATTAACAAAATATTAAAAGAAGAAGCGGAAAGACAAGATAAAAACAGTTTTAAGAAGAATTTAAATAGCAACAAAAATTGCAAGTCTGGACGATGACTTTTTCTGAATATCTACTCGAAATATTGATATACCAAATAAGAAGGAATTTAAGAAAAAAACTTTTTTTTGGTTGGCGGCTGCACAAATACCGGAATACTGCCTCATATGTATGTCGAGGGTTAATATTCGAAACACTGTATCTTAGATTTTTTCTTAAAAACTAATGCACACTTAGAGAAAAAAAACTTTTCTCGATGTTGTTACCTTGAACAAAACTATGTTAAACGAACATATTTTAAACATATTATGGCTATTTTAATCATATAATTGCCAGTAGCAGCCATATTAAGGTTTAATTAGTCCCTCATCAAGAAGCCACAACAATATTATGGTTGCCTCCAAACATGTTATGGTTAATAATTTAAATAAGATGTTTACCATTTGAAATAGTGCTTAGAACTTTTTAAGTGTGTTGGAATTTTATAAGTATTTCTCTATAGTAGTAATATTTTCCAAGCTCTAAAAGTCTATAAATAAAATTAAAAACAACTTCGTTGCCAGTGTGCACGACCTTTTAAGTACATACATATGTATCACATAACAAAGTTGCAATTAAAACTGACATGCAAACAGAGAATGCAAAACCATTAAATATTTATTTATTTATTTGTTAAACAATCTCTGTTTGGTATACAGCTGCAAAAGTTATATTTATTTGCTAGAACACTATAATTTTTTTTTTTATTATTTCCCGCTGACCTTTTATTCTCACAATGTGCAACTAATTTTAAGTTGAAGTCATTAAAAACGATCCATGGAAATTTCTCTAACAAACTATTTGAGTTGTAAAAGATATAATTGATATAAAGTGGCTTCGATCTCGTTAATGGACTGAAGTTTTTTTTTTAAAGACACAGGTCAGACATAAAACAATATTTTCTCATTTTTATTTATTTCAATGTAAGAAACAAGGCAAGTTTTTCCATCAAGCACTTTGCTTGAAAAATATTTATAGTGAAAGCATTTTTTTTTTTTTTGGAATATTTTTAGCAAAATAGTTTTTTTTGCATATTATTGCCAAAGCATATGTATGCTTTTTGCTTATTTTTTTATTTCAAAAATAAAATTGCCCTGCTAATAAAATTTAAACTACAAATGCACAAATAAGTAATAATGAGGAAAACATAAAAAAGAAAAAAAAACTTTGAAATAAAAATAACTTTCATTCAAGGCAATTTTAAATGAAATTGAAAATGAAAATAATCTGGCAATTTTTTATGTTTTTTCCAGGCAGTTAAATTAGAGAAAACAATAAAAATGCAATCATCCAGTCAAGCATTCACGCTGACCGGCCAGCCATTTAAGAGCAACATTGTTGATTTAAGACGAACATATAAACTTGAACTACTTCAGAATGAGAATTTCTAGTGCTAAAAACTTTTTACTAAACAATTAGATGAAAATAGAAACACTTGTATTTGAAAAGATGGCCGTTTTCTCATTGGGCGATTTAATTTTTTTTTTTTTCAACAAAAAACTGCAAATTAAAGTAATTTGGTTTTCTCAATGTCTTATTTGCTCTGTCGTAATGCTAACCTATCCTGATTTGAGAGGTATTGCAAAGGCTTCTTTAGTCTCCTTTTACAAGATGACAGACAGAAGGCAGACAGACGAAGTTTGTTGGTAAGGGTCGGCGCTGTATGCGTGACACACTTTACTTTTTTCCTTTCTCGCCTACAAACTTCGTCTGTCTGCCTTCTGTCTGTCACCTTGTAAAAGGGGACTTACACTATTATACCAAGGCTAATTCATGTTAACGGTGGCGACGGTACTACAACAAGTACAACACTAAAAACAAAACATTGTATATTCCCTACAGATAATATTGGACTACATTATAAGAAATTAACATGCAGTGCTGCCAACAACTGCATGATGTATACTTTTCTATAGTTTACAGTATTACACATTGGTAGCCCTGATGGTGTCTATTATTAATTGTTTATTTAAAAGTGAAAGTTTGTGAAATTTGTGAAAAAAAGGTAAAAAAATTAAAAATACCAAGTAAATATATTTAATAATAGCAATAATAGACTACAGGGCACGCCACAAAAAGCGATTAGTAAAAAATGAAAAATGCTTAAACTACCCGTTTAGTGTACTCCATACTGTAGTGACATGGAGTACTTTTAAAACTAACCCACTTTAGTACTCCATGGAGTAGTTTAGGGACTACTTCGGTGGGTTATGTGGTCCCCTCCTAGGAAATCTTAATGTTAAATGGACCACCTTTTACCCATATATTAGGAGTTGTTTTGGAATACTCCTACTCCTTTATGGACTACTCTTTACATGCTTGTATGGACTAGTCTCGTTATCTGCGTAGTTATTAGTTGCTATCGTTGGTCGATATGTCAAAAGCACAAGCAACTTTTGACATTCCTCTATCCAAGTAAGAAAAAAAGTAGCTCAGCTGTGCTTTCAACGCCACCTGAAAAATGAATTCGCCGTGCTACAGTACTTTATATTAATACATGTCAAAAAATCAAGTAATGTGTTAATGAATGAGAGTGTAAATGTAGTGTGTTATGAACAGGGAAACCATAAATATGCAATTGCATGTTTTCCTTGTGCAACCAATGAAGGCAGAAACAATATATTTATCCGTTTTAGAGCTTTTTATGAATTTTGGCATCGATTTGTTAGTGCATACTTTTGCATATTTTACCGTTCGCAGCATTTTTTTTTTTTTTTTTTTTGCATAATTTAGTTAAAAGAGCCTTTTTGCAGTATTTTAAAAGTTTTTATCGCATATTTTGTCTTTTTGAGGCATATTCTGATGCACGTCAAATTTTTTTAGATGCCTACAAGAGCTTTCGCAGCATTTAAAAAAAAATATTAGATAATTTGATCAAATTTGGTAAGTACATTTTATTTGCCCAAAACTTCCATCTATAAATAGCTTTAACTTCCTTTTAAATGTTAACATAAATAAACAGTTTAGCGACCTTCCATTAATATCAAGATAATATTCGGCACAAATAACTCTTACATGAGTTACATCGATTCCAAATATATTAAAACCTCGAAAATTCGTCTTTAAATACATACTATAGTGTTTGGGCTTTACCGATTATAATTTTAGGATTAATAATGGAACTGCTATTAAATTGTTGAATATTTTGTTTTTAAATTAGCAATTTTTGAATTTTTTTGGGCATATTTTTAACAATTTCCAGGGCATATTTTTAAGTTTTTACTGCATATTTAATGCGCATAAATCGTGTTTTTTAAAGCATATTTCTGGTTTCCCTGGTTATGAAAATGACAATTATTACGAAAAAAATATGACATCCTAACGATTTCCGCGTTTTATGAAATTTTTCGAAAGAATAATACTTTGCATTTATTAAGGGTTGCATTTTGTTTCATGTGCGATAGTGTGAATACAAACTGTTATGTTAAATTAGATTTTTTTACAGTCCCAACAAAACTCTTTAAAGTTTTATCATACAAAATATTATGGAATACGTAAGATTTGTATGGGAGAGTAAAGTAGCCCCAACTGAAAATAATGTTTTTGTCGGTATATTGAGAAAACCAAAATCGTTGACGGACAGTGTATCAGTCTTATAAATTTTTGTCGAGATTAAGTAACAGGCAGTTTGTGGATACATTGTGAAAACGGCCAATAATGTCTAATAGTAAGCACCATTTCCTTGTTGTTATTAAGCATCAAAATTTCAATAGCTTTTAAAATTCTTGAATTTTTTTTTAAAGAGATGATTAAAGTACAGTAATTTTGACTTAGCTGCACAATCTCCTTTGCACGATTTTTTGTGCAGATAAATCAAAAGTGCCCACAATTATGGTTACCTGCATAAAAGTGCAGTTCAAGTAAAGTGTTTAAAAGAAGAATAAAGAACGTTTATATTAATGAATTGATATTTTATTAAAATTTTATAAAATTGGATATTTATATGAAAAAGTGGCCACCATATTTTGTTATGTGTGCAGCTAACATTGATGTTTAATATGAAAATATTTGAAAACTGCCAAAAACATGATAAATATGCAGATACACAAAATGCACGTAAGCAAGGATTTTTAAGAATAATTACGGAAAATATGTATTTTGGGCAGTTAAGTCAAAGTGCAGCTAACTTCAATTTTTTGTATGAAAATAATTTTAAAATGCCAAAAATTTTGTGCATTTATCTTAAATGTGCAGGTGTAGAATGTGCTCTTAAAAAAGAAATTTGTATGGGATTTAAGAGAGTAATGACAAAAATGTCAAAAGTGCACTTAAACAAAAGGCAGTTAAGGCAAAACTACTGTAAAATTTCAGTTCATACTTGTGAACCTTCATTAGACACGAGAATATCGGAATAAAAGTTACTAGCAAAATCGCATTAAACTCTCTTTCAGATATTAGTACGACATCCTCCTCTGGAAGCTGTAGGTATGTATTGTATGTAATCTTTATTAAAAATATTTAATATTTAAATAAAGAAAATAGTATTAAACAACAATGACTCATAGTCGTCTGTTTTCAATACTAGAGTTTAGAAACTGTGCTTAGTTTATTAAGTACAAGCAAGCATTTAACCCGCTTCTTCGTTAGCGTCTCCCTTTCATTCGTGAACACATTTATGTGCTAAAGTTTATGTTTTAACAAAAAAAGTACCAACATTTTTTATCTTGTAGGTTCTCATTCACTCCGAACCCTGTACCTTTTTGTTTCTAACCCTACGTTTCCACATGCAAGTAATTACTTGCAAGCAGTCTATACGTATTATCAACAAAAAATCGGGAAAGCAGCCGATTGGCTGAAAATACAAAAATTGTGTGAATGTTAGTGAACAAGTGTGAGTGTATTGAGTTTTTCGAACTTGCACTTGCATATGGAAATTCAAAAAGTAGCACCACCAATTAATTTGATACCTTTTTTACCCCCATTGCAGTATAAAAAGTTTCTGCGATAAAAACAACCGACAAAACTTGCAGCGACAAAACTTGAATAATGTAAATGGGCCCTAAGCAGAATTGCTGCATATTCCAAAAATTTATTTGAATTAGAAAATAAGCCATATTAAAAAAAAAAATAATCAAATTTGCAGCAGTAAACAAATAAATAGTAACAATTTTTTTTTTTTTTCATTATTTATTTATTGAATCTTCATATATTTAATATGAACTAACAATAATTATTCAAATCTTATCCTAATTCTTTATTTTATGTCCTGCCAGTGCAAGACAAAAATTTTCTTTATAACGGGTTCTGTTCACATTTATATATGTATGTGCTTATCGCTCATCTAATTGGATAAGTGCTGCAGTGTCTCTTCTTCTTAAGCGAGAGTGGCCGCTATCATTTAAAATATTTCGTGCTAGTGGGTTCGGATGCAATTCGAGCCTTTTTAAGTATTTTACTGCATATTTCGTAATCATAGTTTTGACTAATGGAACATTGAGATCCTTGTGAGTATTTGAGTCTTTAACATTCCAAGGGGCAGCTGTGATTATTCGAAGTAGTTTATTTTGGCGCCTTTGAATTTTTTCGATATTAGAGGCCGAGGCAGTGCCCCATAATTGAATACCATAGCACCAGATTGGCTTTAAGATGGAGTTGTAAAGTAGAAGTTTGCAGTCGAGACTAAGGAAAGAGTTTCTTCCAATAAGCCAATGAATTTGGATGGCTTTTAGTTTCATTTGAATTAATTTTGCCTCTATATGGCTTTTCCACGTTAAACGGCGATCTAAATGTATACCGAGATATTTTACATGCGAATTTTGAGGTATTATTTGATTATTGATTTTAATAGGGGGGCATGATTCCCGACGCAAGGTGAATGTTAAATGTACGCATTTTGGTTCATTGACCATTATCCTCCATTGTTTTAACCAAATTTCTAGTTGAAATATATGATCCTGTAGGTAAAGTGATGCTTCATGACGGTTTTCGTGCACGCTTAGAAAGGCTGTGTCATCCGCAAATGTTGAAGTTTGTGTGTAATTGTTTGTTGGCATGTCCGCAGTATAAATTGAGGCCGAGAATGCTGCCTTGTGGGACTCCAGCGCCAATTGGCTGAGGTGAACTTAAGAAGTTTCCTACTTTAATAATAAATTGACGACTGACTAAATAGTAACAATTAAATATTTTTTTAATGGTGTAATGGAAATAGACTACTCCCTGGACTGGTCCAATGTAATGCAAGCATGGACCATGTCAACGATTTCAAAACTAATCCTCTGGAGTATACCATGGAGTAGTTTTAAGACTACTCCTTTGTAATGCAAAGCTGACCTAGGACATCGTAATGTTAAATAGACCATGTATTTTTCATACATTGGGGTTACCTTTGGGCTAGTCCTGCGGGTGTAGCCTGTAATTCGTTTTGTTCGCTCATTGTTCTCTCATTTGACGAAAAATGTATTTAAGTTCGGCCGCACAGAAAAAGTTGCTACGATAAAAAGCACCGACAAAAGTTGCAGCAACCAAAACCGTATAAGAACGAAGCAGAATTGCTGCAAGTTCCTTCTCTTAATTTTTTTATCACCATTAGATTTATAATGGAAACGGTTTAATGTTAAATTCCACTTTTAATGCATTTAAATGATGTCTGTTTTTGCACTAGAAGTTGTTGTTGAGAACTTAAGCACACAACTAAATACTCATTTAAACAAACAAAAATAGTACGCGGTAAAATTTAATAAAGCAATCATTTTAATTATTTTATGGCAAATTTAAAGTTCATGCTATATTGGCTTAAGCTTCGTACAGACGATGGTCAGATCTTACAATATTGGTAAGCAGCGTTGCTTAAATTGCATTAAAATTGGCTAAAATGTCTTACAACTGCGTGAACATTGTAAGCTCATTTGTATTTGCAGAGGTGCAAAATTAATGCATCTGACAATCGCACCATTGTCAGAAAAATATTGCTGTTGGCAACGCCTGCTTACAATATTGTAAGATCTGACCATCGTCTGTACGAAGCTTTAGGTTTATTTTAATAGCCAGCCAAGTTCTGGAAATCGAAGTCGGGTAAAATTGAAATCGAATAAATTTTAAAAACAATCCTGTTTATGACTAGTAATAGTGAATGTTTAAACTCTGCTTTAGTTAAACTAAGCTTAAATTTATATATAGCTTAAACTCATCAGCTGTAAATCAGTGTCCCATGTGGGTAGGACCAACCTTATAGTACACCGAACGACTTAGAATCACTTTTTGAATCGATCTGACCATTTCCGTCTGTCCAACTGGTAGGCTGGCTGGCTGTGATGAGAACTGATTCACAATTTCACATAGCCACATACAAGTTTCTTTCAAAAATAGAGACTTTGTTGCCATAAACCATCTTATTATACTGGTATTTAGATCAAATTTTGTCATAATCTTACCAAATTTTATTAGAATCGGTCCATATTTGACCACAGCTCAAATACAAATACTACTTCCAAAACGCTTCTTTATAAATGTAGGTATTGCCATAGGTATTGCGACAATAACTTTTAAGATAGCTTCTATGTCTTGACAAAATGTTTTGCTGGTAGGTCCAATATTAGCCCAAGGTCCCACATAAACCCTAATCACTTAAAGGAAAACAAATGTCATATAGATGAAGATTTCTAAATAATAATTGACACAAAAAACTTTTACATGAATCTTACCCTCATAATAAAATTCTGTTCTGGCGGGTCCATGATTGCCCATGGGTCCCAAATAGGTGAAACTCTCGAAAATTTGTTTTAAATACTGTTGTTAGGGTTTCATATGGTCGGGCTGGACCGACTATACATTTTTTTACTTGTTTTCTGTTGAATTTTTGGCCAAATATCAATAACAAAAACATTAACAAAATCAAAAACAAAGTAATAATTAATAACAATTACAAAATGTTTAAAAATATTAGCGAGTGCATTAATGAAATTACAATAAAAACTAATTAAATGTCTATTTGGAGAGGAACATTCTTCTCATCTAATAGCGGTTGTTATTAATTTTATTTGTTAATTTCGCACAGTGGTACTGGGAGTTAAAAAGTTAGAAATAAAACACTGTGCAAATGGGTGCGATAGCTGGTTGTTTTGTGCTTAAGTGTCTTGTGTGGGCATTTAGCTTGCAATTGTTTGTGCAACATTTTTAATGTTCATTGGAATTCAATATTTTTCTAGAAAACAATTAATTTTAACATAAAAACTATGAAAAAATCACACATACGAATAATTTTCATAAAAAGAAAAAAAAAATTCTGAAATTCCTTCTGTGGTTGTGTGTGTCCCAAAAAAAAAAAATTTAATTTTACCCCACTCTTTTGTTATTGTTTCTCGGATTTTTTTTTTATATTTTGCATTTAAAATCTTAACACATGTTTTTGCAAATGTTTGTTGTCGTTGTGTTGCAAAATCCCACATTTTGTGGTCGGTCGTAGATTTTGTTGTCACATCTAAATGCAGTTCATGTTGTTTCATTCGATTGTTCACTGCTGTCGATCAAATGTAGAATTTGTATGTTTGTATACACTTATGTATCTTGTTGTTTTAATTGTTGCTGTTGATTTCTGTTAAATGCCACATTCACGCCTTTGGACAATCAACAACTATTTTTTTTTTATTATTTTTATTTTGTTAATGGATTCCAATTGCACTTGAAAAAATAATGGTTTTGTGATGATACTGGTTTATTGACACATTTAACACCGTCAGCAAAATTTATATGCAATTTACGAATGAAATGCATTATATTCGAAAGAGTATAAGTCGACTTATACGCACCGATAACGGTTCTGGCATAAAAAGTAAAAAAAGAAACTTACTTAACCTTTCGGACTAGTGGTGTAACAATTTATAATATTTTAATAAAGTCAGTTCAATGCTTCTTTATAAGTTAAACGAATATTTGTAGGAAAGAAAAATTTTACTGTCCGTAATCTTGTGTAGAAGAATCCCAAATTACATTCTCGCCCTCAAAAAAATGCTCTCAACACTGAGTAAACATTTCACACTGGGCTCAATTTTAGAACTCTGTTCAGCAGTGATCTATTGGAGTCAAGCTTGTAATATTGGCTGCAAATATATGCCAAAGTGCTAACTCTTAGAGGTAGAGAATTGTCATTACGCTTAAGCGCATACATATCTGGTAAACGAAACGGCTTAATTATGAAACGTTTTCGTTAGTATTCCAAGTTTGAGTCAGAACTACAATAGAAAAAAAAATTGTAGTATTATTTCTGGCATAAAATTTACTTCGAAACCATTAAACGGCCGGCCGGAATTCCATGCGAACCTAAATCAATCGGTGACTTCGGCCGAATAAAATAAAGAACAAAAAGCTATTTCAAGAATTCAACCAATCGGCGATACTATTTAAGGTCAGGTGTCGAAAACGACGAACAAGTTGCGGTTAATGTGAGTGGCCCTCAATACCGGCAATGATTAAAAAAAATTTTAGGCTTGAGGTAGAAACAATCCAGAATTTCGGTTTAACAACTTTGAGCCACAGTTCACACAGCTCGTCCAACTATGGCTCTCTTGCGCGAAATTTTTGGTGATCGAATATCGCGTTTTGTGGGGTCTTATTGTGGCAGTCGTAATCAAATACTTTTCCGATTCGATAGCAATTTATTTCTTATTCTTTCAGTCGATACTAAACGGGCCTTAGCTTAACAAATTCTAGACGACCATTTTTATGTAATTTTTCCAAAATAAAAGATCACCTCATGTAGCGTGTATAATTATAAATAAAAAAAAATTCAAAATCAAATACTTTTGATTTGATGTCAAATAATGTTAAAGTATTTTTAAATGATGTTTTAAATTACATTTTTGGAAATTTGCGGATATGAAGAAGGAAAAAAGAAGCAATGGTGGGAAAAAAATCGAATTTACAAACACATATAAAATTGAAAATGTTTAACTTAAATACAAAATAAAATTCATTGAACGAAGAGAGTTTTTAATTTAAAAAGTTAAAGAAAAAAGAATTAAAAAAAATCGATGTATATGATATGAATGAACCCAAAAAAAAATCCTCATTTGAATAAGAACTAAATAAACTGTTTAATGTGTCGTTTACACCACGTCCACAACAGACATGAAATGCTTAACATTAACAATAATATGATGTTAGTTTGTACAGGCTCTGACTGAAAATCATACCACAAAAATTATTTAAAGACCGATCCGTAATTTACCATAGGTTCTATACAAAATCAATACTGACCGTAGCGAACCGTGGTATTGGAGTAAAATTACATCTGTCACAGCTTCATGACATTAGAAATCACTCCTCCAATTGTCATAAAGATTAGTCCATAATTAAGCATAGGTTCCATATCAATTGGCCTTCCGAAAAGCACTTTAAAACGTACAAAATGCTTAAACAAATTTCACTACTGTATTGAAATTTGGTCTTATTTAGATTTTTTAATACTAGAAATAACTCTACCGATTTTTGTGATGAGAGATACATAATTTACGTTAGGTCCAATATAAAATTTCCTCCTGAAAATCACTCCAATAAGGCCTAGTAATATGACTGAAATAAATCCTGATATTTTATTTAAATTAAGCACCGAATTATAATAATGTGAGGTCTGTTTTTATTAAGATTAGTTTTTATTTTATAGATCCCATATAAAGCCTTAAATATTTGAACTTTAGGTGGAGGGTATTGAAAATTCGGCACAGCCGCATATTGTTCTCTTACTTGTATTTAATGCAAAGATTACACTATGCTAGTTGCAAAATTAGACAAGCCAGGCACATGGCGCTGAATCCAATGGTGCCACCGTTTTTTTAGGTTAGCTTAAAAAAACGAAGTTCCGCAATAAAATTTCCTTTAAGAAAAGTAAAATTTTTTTTTAATATGAGCAGTCGTTTTAGAAAAATAATTTTTTTATCAAAATTTCGAAATTTTTGTTTATTATAAAATTGATAAAAAATTGGAAAATGCAGTTAGGCTTCTAATTGTTTGCAGACCTAGAAAAAACGAAACTGCAAACAAAACAAGCCATATATGATTAAAATCTGTTACCAACGAAATTTTAATTAATTTAAAAATTTCATAAAACGCAATATTTGCTTGGGAGCCCCCCTAAAAAGTGGTGATAAGATATTTGTCGTATGTATCGAGAAAAGGTTAAGGACAAAAAACTAATTGAGGTCGGTCATACATTTTATCTGACTGGTGGCGACTCCTGGGCATTTATGGGACTTTTTTTTCAATATATTTCTAGTCTGCATTGAACATTTTGTATGGGAGCCTCCTTAAAGAATGGTGATAGAAGGAAGGTATGTTAGAAATAAATGATTGAGATGAAAAATAAAGTGGGGTTGGTCATACATTTGACCCATCTAGGGGCATCCTAGGCACTGTATGGGCCAAAATTAAGAATTCTATTAAGCCGCCATATAGTTATGTATGGTTGAAATTCTTAAATTTGACTAATGCAGCGCCTATGATGCCCCTAGATGGGTCAAATGTATGACCAAAACTACCTTATTTTTCATCTCATTAGTTTTAGAAGCCTTGCTGCATTTTCCAATTTTTTATGAATTTTTAAAAAACAAAAATTCGAAATTTTGATAAAAAAAATTATTTTTTTTTTTTCCAAAAAAAATTATTTTTTTTTTCAAAATAAATTGTTTTTTTTTCCAAAAAAAAAAATATGTTTCTAAAACGACTGCTCATATTAAAAAGGAAATTTTATTGCGGAATTTCTGTTTTTTTTAGTAATTTCAATAAAATAAACCGTTTTTGAGTTTCGCGAATATATGTTGTGCAACCTCCTCCATTTTCGTAATAACGGTACATCTCGAAAACAAGAGCTAACCTAAAAAGAAAACGTTGGTTACCATTGAATTCAGCGTTACCGAATTATGCTAAAACGCCATGTGCCCGGCTTGTCTAAAAAAGTGTCAATTTCGGGCTCAGTGTTATTAAATTTTTGTTTTCAAATAATCAATTTTTGGTTTTTTTGCATTTTTTTTTAACAATTTTAAGGTAATATTTTCAATCTTTTATTGCAAATTTAATGCGGATTAACTACTTTTTTTAGAGTATATTTCCGGTTTTCCTGATTACGTACCTAATCAGCTCAGAAAGTGTTTCTTAGTAAATAAATCTTTATACCAAAATGTGGACTTAAAATAAACATCATGTAACAAGCAAAAAACACCTTCTCAACAAATCTGGTTTAAGATATGGGTAGTTCTATGTCAAATCGACCAAGAGTGGGACCCGATCACTTTCGATTTAAATGAAATTTGGTGAGAAGGTTCTTTTTATCCTATAAGGAACTTATGTAAACGAAAAAAATTAAAAAATTTTTTTTCAAAGTTGTCATATTCAAAATGTCATAATTTCGCCGAATTAGCCGAATGTGTTGAGCTAATTTGGTCAATATCTCGAAAACTGCTTTACATACGAAGATGATTTACATGTCATTTGGAAGAGAATACTTTGGGCTACAAAAAATATATTGAACAAATTTCGGAATTAAGGAACATATAGGACAAAGGGTACCTTCTCACCAAATTTCATTAAAATCGCAATGGGTCGGGTCCCACTCTTGGTCGATTTGACATGGAATTACCCGCATACATAATGAATATTCAAAATGTTTTCTTCTTTTCAATCCATTTTTCTGATAAATACTAAAATTTATATAAAATTTATGTTTGTGCACATTAAAAAAAAATTCGCAAAACCAAGCAAAATTAATAATCAAAACTTAATTAAGATTTCAAAACCCAAACATCAATGGACCGCAGCATATCAAGAACCATTACTTCAGCTGTAAATCACGGTAATTATAGAATGCTTTTACGAGTATTTAATAACAAAAAAACACAGTACTACTCTAAAGTATCAGGGCTACCAGGTACTTTTTTTCCTTGTCCCCAAAAAATTAAAAAAATATCCCCAAAAATTCCCAAATCCCCAAAATAAACAAACCTTAAAAGGTTAATATTTTTTTTTGTTTTTTTTTCTGACCAAATTTAAAATTCTTTTAAAAAATAGTTCGAAAAATGTTAATAGGAAATCCCCAAAAATCCCCAAATAAAAATTTTTAGTCAAAAAATCATTTTATTTTGTTGTTTTTCATATTGACTTATTTTTGGGGAAGACAATACATACTTGCCTTTAAAAAATCAAGAATTTTTTGTGCTGTCAACGGTGTTAGATTCAATTTTTAAATTCTTTTTTTTTAACACTCACTCATGAAAAAAAAAGTTTATAAAGAACCTTTTACACACTTAACAAAAATGGTAATCTTAATTCGGACCCTTTACACTATATAAGGGTAAAATAAAAGTTTTGCTACTTTTTCATATTTCTTAAACGAAACAAAGAAAAATAAGCGTAAATAATAAAAAAGTGTAAAATCCCCAAAAAATCCCCTAAATTTTTTTTTAAATCCCCAAAAAATCCCCAATACCCAAATGACTTTCCTTGTCCTATTTGCTCACATGAAATCCCCAACTTTGGGGATAAATCCCCAAGTCTGACAGCCCTGTAAAGTATTAACATTTCTACAAGTTTGAATACAAGATAAATTGTACACATTATGGAATAGTTCATATTAATTTAAAAGGCGGATGGAGCTACAAGACTTATACGAACCATATTGAAACATTAACTGACGCAAGCAAAAAAAATCCTAATGCTTTAAAGTGAGGAGCTCGAGCAAAATATACTTCAAGCCTTTCTATGAATTAGTCATGTTTAAATAGAAAAAAAAAATTAACATAATTTTTTTTTTTGTTTTATTTTATTTCTACTCCAGACTCACAAAAATAGACAGTTGTGTCGAGTCTTGTACAATATCTCTCAGTCACATAAACAAAAATTGCTATAAAAAAAATTGTTATAAAAAAAATTGCAAAAACAATTGAATTAATTACTTTAATAGAATCCACACACTCTTATAAACAAAGAAAACAAATAAAATTTAGCAAAAAAAAAATTACAAAAAGCATAGAATTGAAAGACAAGAATGTTTGTGGAAGCGTTTAAATCAGGGCTGTGGAGTCGTTAAGAAAAAGTTATAACTCCGACTCCGACTCCTTTTGGTGAAATTTTTTAAGTACGACTCCGACTCCGACTCCGACTCCGACTCCGACTCCGACTCCGACTCCTACTCTAACCTAGCATTATTTAAGAGACTAGTTTTTTTTTGACTTTAAACTCTTTTTTAATTTAGTACCTGTTAAATGGTTAAATATAGCAAGAAAATGATTCTGTAAAAATTTTAAATCGATATTTTAATTCTAACGTGCCGCGCATTGAGCTTTAACATACTAGTAACTAACATATGAGTAGGAAAGCTGCAAAAAATTTTATTTGGATTTTGGAAAAGTTGAAAACAACACCAAGTCCAATTGGCTTATACGTTAAAGGCATCAAGTGTACTTAGTGTTGTTTACCACAATATTAATAGAGGCAAAGGATAGTCCTTTTTTGTAAATTGTGAAGTGAGGTCTTTTGTTTTTAATATACATTTTATTTATTAAGTCAAATCATTCTCAGGAAAATTTTATAAAGTTTATTAAAACATGCATATGCGCCTTCAGTTGTTAGTTCTACAATTTATATAACACATTTTGAAGAGAAATGTAACGTAAAAAAATGATGTTAGCCTTCTATTATTTTTGGGAAATAGTACCCCTTTTGTTGTTGGACTTGGTGCTGTTTGTCTCAAGGCATGGAACAGTACCATAGAAGATAACGAACCTTTTATGACGTAATTTTTTATGTATATCATCGACATAAAAAAAATATGTTAGGATCATATAAAATATTCGTACAAATGCACATTTTTATAACATAAACATCATTTGCGATTATCAACATGTTTGCGCGGTCTGCTGTAAAGATTTCAAAATGTGGCTTGATGTAGTTTATCTCCCACCTGCAGAGTTAAAAAAAATGTAAATTTTTAAACTGCTAAATTTAAATCTTTTTCTTCAGTGTACTCGCCATTGCATTTTTCCGTTCCTAATTCAATATTATTATTGTCCAAGACCGAAATTTGAAATTGCAAGTCTTTATTATCTCTCCAATTTTCCCTAAAGTGAGTAGATAAAAGTATTCTCAAATCATTTTTCCCACATTGATGGGAATTATATCTGGAACAATGTCATGTATTTTTCTGAGTTCCTTTTCCTTTTATTCTATTTTAATTCACCTTGAAGGTTGGAACTTCAAATGTAGTTCACTTAATGCTATCACCACAGGAGCTACAGCTGATTTCAAGTCATATTCATGAACATGACTACAAAAATATTTGTTAATATACGATAAATAAAAAACAACATCTTTTGTTACAGAATTTTGAGGTCACATTAAAACATAGAAAAGGACATGCTTTGATACAATCTATATAACTATTCTTATAAATTGTCAAAATAAGATGTTATCTCAATTTTTTAATTTTTGAAACTCACCTACTCATATGAAAAGTATACTGGTCCTTATTTTCTGACTTCACAATTTCAAAAGGCAGACCCTCTTATGGCCAATTCCACTAATTTATTAATATATCAATTTATGTTTAAAATTTGTTTTCTTATGTCAAATAAAAATAAAATTATAAGAAAAATTATATTCAAAAATATGAATTGATATTTAAAAAGAATTGGAGAAATTGGTCATTAAAATTTTTTATTTTAAAAAATATTAGAAAAATTGTAATGCAAAAAAGTCGGAGTCGGAGTCGCTAGTTTTTGTGGGTACTTCGACTCCGACTCCGACTCCGGTACAAAAACCTCAACTCCGACTCCTCAACTCCGACTCCGACTCCGACTCCACAGCCCTGGTTTAAATAGTGCACATGTCACGGTTAATAAAATTCAATTAAAAACAGTCTAGAAAACAAAAACTTAAAAATAAAATAAATATTCGCACCCGCACAATCCAAAACCAGAAACGAGGAAAATATTAAGTTCAAATGGAAACAATAAATTTTTTGGTATAGATTTTGTAAGAGCAATTGGCAGAATTTTTGATACCCTAAAACGGGGTAATTTGATCAAAAATTTAGCGCATTCGATCTTTCACTAATTTCTAAACCACCACCACGAGTGGTGAGTGAAAGACAATTCGTATGTAACACCAAGAAATAGTCATCTAAGACCTCATTAAGTATATTTTTTTTTTTTTTATGGGTGCTTGTGTAATTCTAATTGGATTTTTTCTTTGTCTGTTCATCCGCCTTTGTCGGTCCATCTGTTGAAAATACTTCCGATCGACCCAAGAAAAACTTATGATTTAGCTGTAAAATTATTGTGAGGTGTCCTAAGCAGTTCGTGCTTAAGACCTGTACGAACCTTTTCTAAAAAATATATAGGCCATGTTCTAAAAAGTTAATTCTAAAATTAAGATATTAAATGGTTTTTTAAAAATGTTGTAAAAATTATCGTAGTTTTTCGAAGTTTTAATATACATAGATAAGTACTCATAGTCCTTGTAAAAACTTCGCTTACTTTTTCAAAATGAATAGCTTCTTTCACTCATTATTTAGCAGCTTTCTTCTATAAATACTTTTCTTCTGGTTATTTGTAGGTAAACAAAGAATGACTTGCTTTTGAATACGTTCATTTGGGACATCTCTTGTGAACTTCATTGGTTCTTTCAGTAGAATTGTAAGTACATAGTGCCTTTACTTTTTCCTGATTTCTCAGCACATTTATTTTGTAGGCGAAGTTTTTACTAGGAACTTGTAAAACTGGATCGTTTTTAAATAAAAACTAAAAAAACAGTAATACGCAAAAACTGAATCTCTAATGTTTTTCTTGTAGGAAAATTTCAGCATCTTTGCAAATTGATGTTAGATGTTGACAAGTGTGAAAAGGCTCTAACACAACCACACTAATGTGAGTTTTATTTATGGCATTGCCGCTTTAGAGTTGAAAACGCAAGAATATATTTTTAAAGGTGGGGTCTGTCAAAATGTTGTTAGCAATCAATCAAATTCCGACATTTATCTCTCATTCAATAGGGAGATAAAGCCTTTTTTGTTTTTTTTCATTTGAATGGGAGATAAAGCCATCATGGCCTTAGCTCACATTAGCAATATTAGAAAACGGCCTTATCTCTCATTTCAGTTCCGGAGACACTAAAGTTAAGTATTGAAATCTGGCTTCGCATACTAAAGTTTTTCTGCGTGGCGGCCTGCGGCCGCGCTTAGGGGTTTTTTCCTCCAGTAGGACGCGGCAGGTGGCTTCGCTGAATAAAGTTTTCCTGCGTGCGTCACAAGAATAAAAAAATGTTTTCCAATGATAACTAAGGATTTTTCCTTTCACAAAATGTTTGCAGCTTTAATTCCTGGAGCCTAGAAATTTTGGATTTTTTTAAATCATTAATTTCATAGATAAATAGGCATATTTAGTGAAATAAAGCGTTTGTAACGCAAAACATCAAATGGGACATAAAACCATAATGGCTTTATGTCCCATTTCACTAAAATTGATATGAGACTTAAGGCCATATCAAAATTATGGCTTTATGTCCGTTTGGATTGAGACATAAAGCCATTATGGCTTTATGTCCTATGGCTTTGTGACACCCCACCATTTTTAAATTGTTCTTATACATTTAAAAAAAAAGGTATAATGAATGATATATGGTCCAAATCTGGCAAACCGGCTAGTTGCTTAACTTAATCCGTTCAAAACTGTGATGGAGTCAAATATAATTACATATTTCATATTCAACATTTAATTATTTAACAGCCTACGGTTACAAACTTAATACCACCCTTTCCATATACCAGGTCCTTTTGTGTAGGGTACTTAAAGTCTAAATAAAACGCACACACTTTTTATTTTCAAGCAACTAAAATAAATAAAGTCATACAAAAATAAAGATGAAATTTATAAAAGTTTTAAGCGGAAAACTATTATTATTATTAGCAAAAGACTGATATTGTAACCCTGACCGTTAAAGTTAATGAACGCAAATTTAGACATCTGGAAATCATTCATTCTTTCACTACTCGCTCATTCATTGGTGCGAATTATTTAAATTAGTGCGAACAAAAAACGATCTTTAATAAAACAAAATTTCGCAACAAAGAAGCAGAGTGCTTTTTAAATGGAACAAACTTTAAAAAAATCGAAACGTTTTTAACAAATGAGTGACAGACATTTAACTTTTTTTGTTAATGTTTATACAGGGTGTCCGCCGGGAAGTTATACTAATTTGTTTTGCCGCAATTTTGGTAAACATTAGTCTTGACAGTTCATATTTGGCAGTCGTGAAGTAGGCACGTGGCAAATTCATTATGGAAAAAAAATCGATAAGCCAACGTGTTTTAATTGATCCTTAAAACATTTTATCAAAATCAATCATCGATTATTGTGACGATGAGAAAGTTACGTGAAATTTTTGGGAGAAACAACGTGCCAACAAAACGCACTATTTATCGTAGAGTGAACGATTTCGAAGAAAGAGGGCCGTACTGCAAGATCGGCTGAAAAAATTACTGCTGCTCAAGAAAGAGTTCAAAACAATCAATCAACCTTAATTCGACGCCGTGCTCAGGAGCTTGGTCTTCAAAGAACAACTTTGGCCACAATTTTGCACAAGGGTTTGCATTTGTTTCCATTTAAGATTCAGTTGACACAAGAGCTTCTTCCACAAGACCATTTACGCCGCTTACAAACAAAGTAGTATACCTTCCCGGCGGACACCCTGTATTTAAATATTACAATCATTCGTCAAACTGCTGTGGGCGGTGTGGCAGCACTTTATATTTTAAGAGCAAACAAGCCGCGCGTGTTCATCTGCAATTCGTGCGTTTAGCGATTAATTTCGCATGGGCATGTTGTGGCTTAGAGTCATATAACTGTACCGAGTTAGAGTTTTTACGATTTGACCACATGCAATCGTATTTAACCAAACTTTTTTTACCTTTTATCAGGTGGAGAGCCAAATAATACTCAAATTCGATTTGGTGGAGTACCATGCACATGTATAACTCAGATGAATGCTAAACTGCTGGATAACCATTTAAAACTCATATTGATTTCTGATAGAGGCCATAACATTCATGGGTGTAATCGCGAAGTTTTCGGCCTCCTAGACGAAGGTTTTGTTCGATTGAAGCATAACTATTCAAGTTAGACATAAACTTAATTTTTTTTTAATCCAAAAAAGTAATAGATTTATTTCCATGTTTTCAAACTCTACATCTGTGTAAAATTTTCATACGGCCATGTTCTGGAAATCAAGTGATATTGCAATCGGATAGAAATTTTCAGGGGCCTGATTCTGGCATTCATTTGAGTTTGACAATACTGAAAAAATAATTTCGATTCGTTCAGTATCGACTGAAAGAATAAGAAATAAAATTGCTTTCGAAACGAGAAAGTACTTGGTCCCGACTGCCAGAATTAGGCCCCAGTTAATTTTTTTAAATGACTGAAGTTTTTTTTATTTAAATAGAAGTTCTGGTAAATACAAAAAAATGGTACTCAAAGTATCAAGTTTATAAAAGAGAATATTTTTATGGACTTTCAAATCAGAATCGTTTGAAAAATTTGTTTGATTTCAATTTCACCTGAATTCGATTTCCAGAACATGGCTGATTGCTTTTCTTAAAAAACCATGATATCTCTTAGGGTCGTTTTAAACTATCACACAAGTATTAAGTATTTTGACGAAGATGCTTCCCTGATCTACTTCATCTTTAAACATTTTTTAACTTATCATGACAGGGGTGTATTTTCCTCAAAATACGTAAGACTTGTGTGATAGTGTAAAGTACCCTTTAAGGGCACAATACACGACAACAAACGGCGAGTTCACTAGTGTACGTTTGCTAGACGTAACATCTAAACTACCCAGCGGGAAAAAGAAGGAGTAGGAAGGCCTTCTAGAAGGCCTCTGTACCCCTTCTTTTGGATGTACAAGGCCTTCTTGCTCCATTCCATACTCATATCTTTTTTACACACGTTGTCATTGCGGAGAAGGCCTTCCGCTCTCGCTTCTTCAGCAGGTACATAAGAAGGGTAACGGGACCAAAAAAAAATTGATTTTGCTTTTGCTTGTGCAAAAAAAAAACAATACAAAAAATGTTACTCCCTTCTCATAGAAGTGAGTGTGGAAGGTGTATCTTATCTTTTATACGAAAGAGCCGAGGCCTTCTATGAGGCCTTCTTTAGTAGTTAGATAAGAATAGTAATTGAATCAAAAAATATTTTAAGCAGGCCTTTAAAAAGGCCTGAAGTAAGAAGGTCTTCTGAGTTTTCCCGCTGGGTAGTTCAATTTGCCATCCAGCATCGTCGATGTCACACTTACAAACACAATTTCACTAATACTATCATAGCCCTTATGACCACCCAACAAACACGAAGTGAAACCTTTGGTATGAAATTACTATCATTTGACATTAAACACATTTTTCAAACCTTTTTCGATTGATTTTAGCATTTGAATTCAAATTGATAATGATTTGAATAAAAACATTTGAAATATAATGTTTTATTAATTTGATATCAAATTGTTATCAAATGTTATTCTCAAATCAAAAATAAACTTGACAACATTAAAGCAAAAAAAAAAATAAAAAATGGCGATTAAAGTTAAATGTGTTTAACAATTAAAGAAAAATTGCATATTACGTGAAGTGAATTCCGCCTATAGAAAACCTTAATTTCTTGTAAAAAAAAAAAATTATTTGTGAGTAAAAAATTAATTACAAAGTGAAAGAATGTAAATAAAAATAAAACGGGAAGTGAAGAAAATATAAGTTTGTTGTACGATTGCGG
This sequence comes from Pollenia griseotomentosa, assembly GCA_963931875.1. Taxonomy (NCBI): domain Eukaryota; kingdom Metazoa; phylum Arthropoda; class Insecta; order Diptera; family Polleniidae; genus Pollenia; species Pollenia griseotomentosa. The sequence continues at coordinate 189,614,802 of OZ007560.1, forward strand.
TGCTACGCCAAGGTAATCCTTAAAACAAAAAGGAGCCAAGTATGTCATCTTTCCAAGCATTTGAGGACGGAAGGACATTATTAAGCTCACAGTTTATTTAAATAAATAATAAATTTAAATTAAAAAAAAAATATTTTTCATATATGCTCTACATTGTATTAAAATCCACATTTGAGAATAACGTCTGAAAGCAAGTTAAAAATAAATGCTTTTCTCAATATGTAAGCAATTTCTGCTTTTTGTTGAGAATGCAATCATTTTCAAATAATTATCAACATTTGTCGTTTGGGAAAAGGTTTGCTTTCAAATCATTTTCAATTTAAAATCAAACCTCCGTGTTTGTTGGGAAGATGAATTTACCAGGTTTCGATAAAACTCCTCAACGCAAATAATTTCCCGTTTTGGTTGATAATGCTATGATTTTTAAATCATTATCATACTTTTGTCGTTTGAGAAAAGGTTTGATTTCAAATAATTTTCAATTTGAAATCAAACTTCGGTGTTTGTTGTGTAATTTGATCAATATATTTGGCCCTTTAGAACGAATTATACCTGTTTCAGACTATGCGACGAAAACTTGCAGCATTGTCCGTATTTTTTTTTTTTTTTTGTGTCCCTTCGAAAACTCGTACACGTTCAGACGTAACGTTTTCTGTTGCAAGCCATAAAAGACAATTTAACATTTATTTATTTAGCTAAAATTTCAGTATTGATTGTTTATACGAAACATATTAAAGCCAACGGTTCACTCGCTATCCTGTAGCTCGTTTCTGTATTTCTCGCATCGTAAAATTTCTTACATGAAGTGTGAAACAAAAAATTCCATCGTTTCTCGATTTATGAGATAAAAGTGTTTCTGTATTTGAATGCGAAAACAGACACAACAAATTCTGTTTATACTGGAATATTTCCAGTAATTAAGTGTCAAATAAAAGCGAAACGTCAACAAAAGAAATAAATATAATAACAACAGGGCTGCCAGATTTGACGAGTTATCGTCATCTCGACGATTTTTTGTTCCGATATTAACAAAGTGACGATTTGATGATTTTTTCTAAAAAAGTGACGAAAGCAAAAACAAAATCAAAAATATTTTATAATTTTGTTGTAACTTCCTATAGAAATTCATCTTGAATTTTTAAATTTCAAACACTTCTATTTTGTGGCGTTGAAAATTTAAAAAAAAATAAATAATAATATGAATGTCTGTAGAAAGCAACAACAAATTTATAAAATATTTTTGATTTTATTTTTGCTTTTAATGAAATTGTTGGCGTTGCGTTTTACACTATAAGCCCCTTATGCCCGTAATTTCTACAAATAGGTATCTAGCTGTGTATAATGTGGAAAGTAATGGACCGACCTGGCTTATTTTGAACATTTAATACTTCTTATATACATATACAAAATATGATTGATATTTGATATTCTTATCTTATACATATTTACACTTTTGTGCCAAAACCATTATTCCTTTTTCAAAATGGATAGCTTCTTTCACTCGTTATTAAGTAGCTTTCTTCCATAAGAACTTCGATAACTACTTTTTTCTGGATGTATTAAGATAAAAAAATGACTTACTTTTGAATTTGTTCTTTTTGGCACAACCCTTGTAAAATTCATTAGTTTTTCAGTAGAATTGTATGTAGTGCTTTTATGTGTTTCTGATTACTTAACATATTATTTTGTAGGCGAAGATTTTACTGGGTCTTTAACCCGTTTATTTATGAACCGATTTTTTTAATTTTAACTACAAGGTATTCTACTAAGTCTATTTCAGGTAAAAAAGAAAAAGATTATAGGAATAGGTAAATTAAAGATTTATATCTCAATTATTAAATACCCATGAACTTTAACTATGTTTTTGTTTGATTATTTTTTAATAAAAGTCGAAACAAATTTGTTTAAAATTGATTTTAAGTTGCACGATTTTTAAAACAAAAAAGACGATCTTTTTTATTTTTTTCTCAGGAAATTGACGATTTTGACACAAATTTATCTGGCAGCACTGATTAAAACCAAAACAAGAAAAGGCTAACAAAAATTTAAACTAACAAAATATAACAATTGTTTTTTGTTTATTTTCATCATATAAATTATGCATTTATCATTTATATTCCTTCTATTTTTTTATTTATTTTAAAAAAATAGTATATAAGCATATTTTAAATTCAAAATATCTACATTTTGTTTTTCTCGCCACCAATTTCAAATGTGACTTATTTTGACAGTTCTTGAAAAAAACTTTTCGCAAAATATTGTTATAGAAACACTTTTTCTCGCATCCTTCCAATAACTGCTGGAAAATTATTTAAATGACAGATAATTCTCGCAAAAAAAAGATACAGAAACACTTGTGTGAGAAAAACCATTTTTTGTTTCATTTTTCACTGTTTCTGTCCCGATTCACTGGTTTCAGTCGGAAAATTTTACGATGCGAGAAATACAGAAACGGGCTACTGCTCAGTCAGTGGATTGGCCAAAAAAATCTTATGTGCACACAAATTAAGATAGTGTTTCGTAAAAACGAAGTTCAATGACAGGGTGACAACTCTGTCTGACTTCCAAATATTTATGAAAATTTTCGTTGAATGATAAATTCTCTACTTGTAAAGGAGCTGAGTCATATGATTGTGCATCTTTTTTGTGTGATGGTGTGGCATTGACAACAGATTTTGAAGATTTTTTTATGTTAAATAGAATTCTGTCAGATTTTCATGTAAATAAATCGTGCGATTGTGTAGGATAGTGAATCCCGGCTTTAAAGAAAAACATACAATTGTTGCCTGATTTTATATAACGTGCTATATGATTTTCTCTGCAGGCGTCTCTTAACCCTTTACCTTCAATCATCTGTTTACTAGCATATTTCAGTGCGACATGTTGCATAGTGTGAAACAGGTCTTTGTTACCTCTTTGATGAACCAAAATTTTAGTTATTTTGGGTCATTAAAATAAAAAACTGTAAGCGTTTTACAAAACTGTTACATCAAAGATAAATATTGTCAGTATATTTTGTTTTAATACAAAAACCACAATTTGTGAATAATTTATTACGACTTTGCCGTAATTTATAAAATCGTACTTAATACCACGCAGTTTAAATGTTTTCCAATTTTTTCTTTTTACCAAAAACTTAAATTTAAGCCCAAAAGAAATAAGTAAGGCCATGACTTAAATTTGCATAAAGATAAACCAAAAAATACATGTTAAGTGTGCTGTCACTTTTTTAAAATTTTGTACAGCTAAAAGAGTGTCTTTTTGTCAGATCTTTTTCTCTGTCGCTTGTTTTTCGATACAAATCTGGCTCATGTTTCGTTTTATAGCGACAATTATTGAAATTCAAAATAAATAAAATTAAAATGCATTAATTTTTTTAACTTTGTCTGCTGAATTGTGCAATTGACGCCAAGCGAGTTTTAGCAGAGTTTGTTAATGTTAAGCTTTTTTCTTGCTGTTAATTTACATTAACTAAAGTTTACAGAAACATGCTGGAAGCTTTTTTCTGATAAGCTTTTGTTATAAGAGTGACCATATTTTGCAGTTATCCAGAATGTGAGGAAAAAGTATGTACATTCATACTTATAAGCAGGGAAACCGGAAATATGCTATAAAAAGTGTTTGCGCATTTAATATGCAGTGTGAACTTTAAAATATGACCTAAAATTTAATAAAAAAATATGCCATAGAAACCAAAATGGCTTAATACTATTTGCACAAGTAAAAAGCTATATTTGGTCAAACCTGGCCGAATAATACATCGTCGCTCGTAAATTATTGTGTTCTATAATATATGTAAAATATAACCATATAGAACACAATAATTTACAGTATTTAGAGGCATATTTTGAAATTGAATACATATATGTATATGCGAACATTATTAGATGGTTTATGGGCAAAACAACTCAATTCCAAAAAGAAGTTTCTAAAGGGGCTACGTAATATTATAGACTATTCTTGCCATTTACATTTGGGGGATTCACATGGTGTGCAATCAAGTCATATCGTCATAAAGTCCTAAATAATAATTTAAATTACAATTGTTTAAAAAAATATTATTGTGTTTCAAACAAAATAAAAATTTTAATGCTGTGTATATTGATTCGTCATAACTGTTCAGCAGAAATCTAAATTACAAGCAGTCATATATATATTTCTTGTAAATATTTTAAGGCATATCGTCGTTCGTAAATTATTGTGTTCTATATGGTTATATTTTACATATATTATTGAACGCAATAATTTACGAACGACGATATGACTTTACAACTTTATGGATACCTTGTGAATCCCCCAGTTGTCTTTGTCCTTATAACAAATAAAACATTTGTACCAAATTTTATCAAATTATCTCCGAAATTGCTCGGACTTCGTAATATTAATTAAGAAAGTGATTCTGATTCGATTTACAGTGCGAGCTCGCTTTTCGCAAAAAGTCTGGCCTGTTGACCGACCATTGTTCATAATACTTGTTGACACCCGATTAAAAAAAAAAAAAAACTTTATATTTTATCGTATATTTTAACATTAACAAATTGATCAGAAACAACTGAAATTAATCTAAATTAAAAGTTTGCAAAGTAAAATAAAACCATCAATAATGCAACTTTATTAAATAATAATGATATGATCCAAGTATATTAACTAGAGTATCCAATTATTTGACTTTTGGTTTTGTTTGAGTCAGGAATTAATCGATTTTTGAATTTTAAATTTTCTAGATTAATCGAGTAAGTAAGTAATTCGAATAATTTTATCCAATGGTAAAAAACATAAATCTCTACATGAATTGATAGTTTTATTATATTAATAAACACAAAAAAAAAACAATAAAACAAACATGTAGTTTAACACTAATTAATAAGCAAAAGTGTTTATTCATACTTTCTTTATATGTTAAAATAAAATCAGTCTTTTTACTCAAACTGAACCGAAGTTATGGCAAAATATTGTTACGAAAGTAACTTTAGTTAAGAATTAGTTGTAATTATTAGTTAAGAATTAGTTGAATTTATTAGTTATCTTGTCTTTATTAGTTAACTTGTATTCATAAGTAATTTTATTAGTTTACATCGTTTTTGTTATAATTTAGTACACTTCAATCCCAATGTGCAGAAAGCCCTAGAAATGACCGTTAAAAAAGCTTCTTCAGTATAAGAGGTAAAATTATGTAAACATAAGTGCTACCATAAATCAAATTAAAGTGTGGTGAATAAAAAAAAAGCCTCGAACCTTCGAAAAACATTTCGAATATTCTAGACAACCAAATTGCAGTATAAATACTAGCGGCGAGTAGCAGAACAAGATCATTCTTAGTTCAGACTTTGTCAATAACACATAACGCTGAGAAAATTATAGTTGGTTGTGAATAAAAGCTATAAATTACGGTTGTTAAAAAGACTTAGTACTAAATAGAGTTGAGTAAATTGTAAATAGTGTTTAAAGTGTTTGTGTTTTATTTATTTTATTAAAGTTGCAATAAAGAACTCGAAACGGTTTATTATAAAGGAAATAAACCAAAACGTTATTGAAAGGCAGTAACGTAACAATATATTTCATTAAACCTGTATTTAAAGGTTCATTTTGAAAACTTTAATCGCATTTTGCCAAGTTTGATTTTTTTTTTTTTTTGAGATATGACTATGTTGCAATAAAGGAGCGATATGTGCTATCTTGATAGTTTTAAAACTTTTAAATTAAATAAATAATTTAAAAAATCAAAAAACCCGGCTGCAAAAAATATAGTTTTTATACATTAAAAATACCGAAAGAAGATTGAGGAAAACTAAATTAAAACAAACTTTAAATAATGTTTACACTAATTCGGTTTAATGGGTTCTGTACACGTCAAGTATTTCTTATCAAGCGCTTTGGTAGTGTTAATGAAAATGTGTTTGTATGTGTTACAATGCTGGATGGAAAATCAAAAAATTTAGATATGACAGCGAATAGTACGTCCAGCGCACGAGTGAATTTGCCTGCCGGACAAGCATTTGAAATGTGTATTTGGCCCTTAACAGACTATAAAATGATCTGAAAGCCAAAGTTTAGTACAGTTATGTTTATTAGCAAGCGAGAAACAATAATTTTTTCGGTTTATAATTGGCAACTGTGCAAAATGTTGCCTGCTTAACTTAATGCGGGCATTAAATAAATGCTTGAGCTCATATTTTTTAAGACAATTTTTTATTTACTTCTTATATTTTTAGTTCCGGCACTTTTTGTGAGAGGTGCAAGCCAGTTATGAAAAACTTTTAAAACCAATTTATCGAATGAAATTGACGTCTATGGCCATTCTTAGTTAAAATTTTTTAAAAATCACTTAATTTTTTATAATTTTTTTATTCTCTCAAGTTTGCTATTTGTGCTATTTAAGCGCTATTTAAGTACCAAATTTCTAACGTATATAATTTGACGTTTATAATGATATACATAATTTGTCTCTCCCACAACCACATCTAAAAAGGGTCTTAAATATGCTCAAAAGTTTGTGTGATGAAAATAAATGTGGAAGTTAAGAACATGTAATTTAGTTTTAAATAATATTAAACAGTTCGAAATCTAAAAAACAAATATTTTTATTTTAAGAATTAGATTTTTTAAAGATATTCATCTTAATCGATTAATTGACATAATTTGTTCGAGTTATTCGATATTGGCTATTTTGATTATTCGATCAAATAATGGCGGAAAAATTCCTCGATTAATCGAACAACGATTAATCGAGTGGATACCCTAATTTTAACGCAATCAGACGAAAATATGTGAGAATTCTTTGCGACATAAGAAAATGTTAGCAAGATTTATTGTCAATGCCACACTATCACACAAAAAAATGCAAAATCATATGACTCAGCTCATTTTCAATAAAATTCAACTCTGGTCGCATTAAATCTATCATTTTATATACATTTGCAAGTCGGATAGACTTGACAAAACAATTTTGTAAGCCAATTTAATTTGTAGGTCAGACTATAGCGCTGCCATGTAAAGTCCGATCTCATCATATCGCATATCGTTCTTCATGGCTTGACAGTAGCTTAAATTTGACTTACAAAGTTTCAGAAGGTTTTTTTTTCTTGTTATGAAAAATTGGACATTAGAGAGGAAGAGATTTCATAAATGCCATCTAGAATTTGACCTTAACAATTTTACACGATACGATGAAATTTGAATAGCGATGCTGTATATATAAAACCAAAAAGCGCTGTATTCCAGGGAGTGGCAAAAACAATTTTCTTAAAGTTCTTCAAACTTCTTCATAAGTTCTTCAAACTTATCTTATATTCTAGGGCGTGACTGATGAACATTTTTTGGCTTGTATTGGCTTCTACCTGTTTTAATGTAATTTGTATGTGAAAAAGAAAAAGAGCTTAATTTGGAGTCGTGTAATAAAAGTGAGCATATTAAAAGCACATATAAAAAATTAAACATTTGGGGGAAGGATCCGAGATTTCATAATAGGCGCCTAGAATTTGAGGTCAGATTAAAAAGTCACCCAAGGCAAAAATGAAGGCACTTTCAAGCCATGAACAACGATATGCAATATGATGAGATCGGACTTTAAATTGCAGCGCAACGTATAAAATACCAAAAAGGCTGTATTTGGGGGCGTGGCAGAAAAACATTTTTACTGTTTTAGAAACTTCAATGACATCTGATCGACAATCAGAAATTTTTAGAAATTTCAACTAGCTTGAGTAAAATATCACAATTCGTTACAGTCTTAGCCGAACTTACATGATTTTCAGGAGGGGAATTTACATTTGAGCCATGATAAATTATAGACCAATTATCCCAAAATTCTGTAGAGTGATTTCTGGTATTTATAAACATTAATTATAAAAAAAAAATTCAAAACAGCGGTGAAATTAGTTTTAGCGTTTACAGTGAATTTCAGAAGGCTGCTTATTATGGGATCTAGGGTAAATTATGGACCGGTCATCACGAAATTTATTAGTCTGATTTCTGATCCTAAAAAACTGTGAAGTTTTTTTTTTTTATTGTGATAGCATTATTTATTACGGTTTTTGGCGTTATTAACTGTTTTCCGAGAGTAGGGTTTATATGGTGCCTTATTGACCGATCTTCATTTCATCAATTTACCAGTATGATTTCCAGTCATATAAAACAAATTCGTTTAAAATCTTATATCATTCCGTGCATAATTGTACCGTTTATGTTAGTTTTTGTAACAAAATTATACATTTTTTAGGGTGGTGTTTTCACATTCTGATTCATAGCTCTGATCCTTCTGAACCGATTTTGCTGGATTTCAATCCCAAACTGCTTTAGATAACTACAAGCAATTTGATACCAATTTGGTTCTTTTCTTTTTAGTTTTTCGAAAGTGAGCGTGTTTTCAACAGACGGACAGACAGAAGGACATGGCTAAATCGACTTAGAATTACTCAAGGAGATAGAAAACATCGTCCCAGGAATTAAAGAACGCTGTAATTGACAAAACATAAAATGTTCACCAGAGCCAAAAAACCTGTATGAAAGAAAGTAGAAATTAATATCACAAAAACTATACAACTTAGGAACATGATTTTGTCTCGCTTTATATATTGGCTGTAAACATTTCCTCTCAAGTCTATTATTCACGGTGATTCTGCGGCTTACAGCTAACGATTTTTTTTTTTTTTGCGTAAGTGAATTTTTTTCATCATACAAATATGGGACCAATCGACGCAGTATTTTTTTTTTTTTCTGATATAAATGATGCAAAAAAAACGTATTTTCGTTTTTTTTGTCAGTTACAGCGTTCTTTAATTCTTGCGACGATATATACTTTTTGGAGGCTGAGATGAATAATAAAAAAGTTTCACTCGGAATGACAAACCTAGTATACCCTCTTCACAAGTAATTGTGGTGGAGGACATAAAAAGAAATCAGGCTTAAAAAAATTAATTTTCATACATTTAAATAATAAAGAGAAATTTTTATAAACAGAAATAATTTTTTGCAAGATGGCGTAATTTTTTACACTGCACCTTTTTCCTTGATTTTTTCAAATTATGAGTTAACATAAAACAATTTTCCATGTCTTTAACATAAGCTGAGCAATAAGAAATATTGCTCTGTTATTTTTGGTGTAGACCTGGTGTAAACACTGAAGTACAATTTTGAGTAAGTACTTGTTGCCATGCTGACTTTAATTCTAGTTTACGCAAATATATTCAGGTTCATTAACTTTTATGAAAAATAAAGCAAAAACAATCGTATTAATTATTTCTTAAGTAATCGTAAGTACAAATTGCATTTCTTGGATAATTTCCTATTTCAAAATCAACTTAGTATTTATGTATTTGCTTGACCCCACATGCGTCCATCTATTTGCATTCCCAATTTAAAAAAAAAAAAAAAAAACGTCTTTTTGGATTAAGCACAAAACTATAGAAAATCAATTGAAATGGCTCAATCTAAATTTATTTACCAAATACAAAATAAAAAGTAAGACAACATTAAGTAAATTGTCTAAAATGAAATTTCAAGTAGAGAAAGCACAATTGTCCATACACAAAAGTCTAATCCAATTGTTGCAGTACTTGACGGATGGCCGAATGTCTCCTTCTACTTGTAATACATACATGTTTATTATTTATATATTTATTTACATATGTACATATATATGAACATTTGGACTTATGTATACATCAAATGTTAATAATGTTGTTATTTTCTTTAGTGTTTTCTTTAAAAGTTTTGGGCAGAAGGAAGCACAAAATAAAATTTTGAAAATGAATTTTTACTTGGCCTTGACTTTGATCGAACAAAAAGAATTTAAACCATTTAAAGAAAATTGTGATTACACAAGAAGAAAAAGTTTAAGTCAAACTTTTGAAAAATGTATCAAGCAAGCATTATAATTTTAATATGAGACATAACGCAACTCCACCCAAAAAGGTTCTTCCCTTAAAAACACTATGTTTCGCGAAAAATTACGATAATCGGATATCGGCATGGCGTGGCTCATCCGCCCTTAAGTTTGAGGGTGCATTTACAAGGGGGAAAATGAGTTTTTTTTCAGTTTTGTAAAAATTTCGCCATTAAATAATTGCTTTTATAATAAAATGTAAAGAATCGAATTATGTGCGAATTATCGTTCTAATCATGTATTAAACACAAAATTCTTGGTTAAAAAATGTTAAAGTTATTAAAATTACCGTAGGCCATTAACGCGTCTCAGACCACTTGAACAAGAAATGTAGGAATATAATTAACATTTTTTGAGAAATATTTGAAAAAATATATCCGTATTTACTTGTATATGAGTTTTTGTCTTCGTAGGATACCATTAACCTATTTTTTCAAATCTCGATTTGAAATTTTTAAAAATTTTGTTTAACAAATTTCCGAATTTTTTGATCATCTCATATGGATTTATTGAGGATATAATAGGGAATAAAAATGTGAAAATAATTATGTTGATTCCTCCCATAGTTTTTCCGTACCAGCGATTTAAATTTTGCGATTTTCGGGAAAATCTAATTTTTGTGGCCTTATTTTGGCGAATGAGCCCAATTTCTTACTGCTTTGAATTTTAAGTAAAACCAATTTTAAATATTATAGTCCAGATCATTCTAAATAAATTCTAAAGATTTTACTTAAATCAAAAAACAATAACCCTAAAATCATGAAAATCAAAGTTACATTTTTACATATTTTGAATTTCTAAAGGAAAGATAGCGAAGTATTGTATATTTTTTTTGCCGATATTTATGATACTAGAAAAAAATATACCCCTAAAATATACGAAGACGAAACAGGGCAAAAAGGGAGATTAACCCTTAAATGCAATTGGAGTCAAAATGGTCACGAACTTTTTCAACTTTAAAAAAGCTTTCAATTTGAATAGTGTTTAACATAATAAGATTAGTAATGAAAGCAAACTAAACAATTTGCGTTGTGTATAGAAATAGAAAATTAAGCCTTTAAGAACATGGGACCCGTTTGAGCCAAACATTTTTAAAACGGAAAAATGTTTTTAAGTTATTTTTAATCTTTCATATACCAAATGTGCATCAAACGGTTAAAATCTATTTGCTTTTGGTTTTGACATCTACAATATAAAAATTAGTATATCAATTTTGCAAATATCAGTTTAAAAAAACATTTTTCCGTTTTAAAAATGTTTGGGTCAAATGGTTCCCATGTTTCATAAATGGGGGCGGCATGAAATGACCCCCCCAAAAAAAAATAATGAAATAGCCCCCCGAAGTGTGGGGCCTTATTTCATATGCATTAAGCCCCCAATTTCGAAAATGAAATTACTCCCAATGAAATGAAATAACACCCCAAACAGAAATGAAATAATACCCTAATTTTTGGAGTCTTAGTTCATATGAAATAAGACCCCAAATTCTGGAATGAAATAAGACCCCAATATGTATAATACATTAATTGTACAGTGTTGGTTTAAAGAATCATGCGATAGATAGCATGGTTGAGACTTCGCCCAAGCGCAAGGATTATCTCCTCTATGATATGCCAATCATCGGCTTCGATAACTAAAGCCCTTCTGTATAGCCGGCCTTCGGCCGGGCGCAAGGATTTTCTTCTCTACGTTATAACAAACACTGGCTTCGCTAACTAAATCTTCTCTGCATAGCCGGACTTCGGCCGGGTGCAAAGATTTCCTCCTCTATGGTATAACAAATATCGGCTTCGCTAATTAATGCTTTTCTGCATAGGCGGCCTTAGGCCTAGCACAAGCCCAAATTATACCATAGAGCAGAAAGTTCTAGCTTCCGGCCGAAAGCCGGCTATACAGAGAAGCTTTTGCTAACGAAAGCGGTGTTTGTTATATTATAGAGGTAAAAGTCCTAGCGCCAAAAAACGTTTCCGTAATAAATTTAAAAATGAAATAATCCCCAAAAAAATATATTGGGGCTTTATTTCATAATGATTTTTTGGAGAATTATTTCATATGAAATAGTCCCCCAATTAAGAAAATGAAATAACACCCCAAACAAAAAGAAATAACCGCCCAAAAATTTTTGTTGTTGTGCTCTGTACAAACTTTTGGGGGGTTATTTCATTATTTTTTGGGGGGTTATTTCATGCTGCCATAAATGAGGCATTGCAAAACCCTAAATTAATAAAATAAAAATCTACGTTCGAACTTGATTTATCCGGAAAAAAAACATCGTACAGAATTTGCCTGAATTTTTTCAGTGTTGTAATTTTCGATTTCTTAATTTTGCTTTCATAATCCCTCATTTAGTTTCCTAAAATAAGCTTCCGAAAAGAAAATAAAACTTAAAGAAAAACAATTGAACAAACGTTGAAAGTTAACTGTCGTCTTAATTGGATTTTAACAATTAGCAGACACTTAAGACACTTTCAAATTGGTATATAAGAGGAACATTTCCTCCAAATCAAACATGACAGTTTGACGGCAGTTAGTACGTCGGTTCTCTAACGGAAAAGTGGATAAAAATTAAAAAGAAAAAAACTTGAAAAGAAAGTGCTTCCAAAAAACTCAAATTATGGGAAGAAAATAAACCTCCAAAACGTGACGTTTTCATACTTTCCCATTTGCTATCACATATAGTGAATTTAACACTAAACGTTAACAGTTCGGTTCGGTTGCTCAACGTTAAGCGAAAATCAGAAAAAAATATGTCTCTTAATCCCCCCGTGTTCGAGTACCTTCGTGGTGGCCGAAATGTTAGTTTAGCCGAAAGTGTGCCCTCCGATATAATGCACATGGTCGATCCCTATTGGTATCAATGGCCGCCAATGGAACCCCTATGGTTTGGCATAATCGGTTTCATTATCACCGTTTTAGGCATTATGTCGTTGAGTGGCAATTTTATTGTGATGTATATATTTACGTCCGCCAAATCGTTACGCACCCCCTCGAATATGTTTGTGGTGAATTTGGCATTTTCCGATTTCATGATGATGTTCACCATGTTCCCGCCCGTCGTGCTCAATGGCTTCTATGGTACTTGGATTATGGGTCCATTCTGGTGCGAATTGTACGGTTTATTTGGTTCACTTTTTGGTTGTGTTTCGATCTGGTCAATGACTCTAATTGCCTACGATCGGTATTGTGTTATTGTTAGGGGTATCTCAAGAAAACCGTTGACTATAACGGTGGCTGTTATGCGTTTGCTGTTTGTGTGGAGTGTATGCCTGACATGGGCCATTTTGCCGATGGTCGGTTGGAATCGTTACGTACCCGAGGGTAATATGACGGCTTGTGGTACAGATTATTTTGCCAAAGATTGGTACAATCGTTCGTATATCATTGTGTACTCTTTGTGGGTGTATTTAACACCTTTATGTACAATAATTTTTTCATATTGGCATATTATGAAGGTGAGTGAGTGTGTGGCGATATGGAGAATATATGTATGTATGTTTCTTGTCCGCGTTCTATTCCTTTAAGAAATCAATTTTATAATTCTTTAAGCACCTAGACTTTTTATTTAAACAAAAACGCTCAAATCCAAATTGAAAGTCGGCATTACTTATGCTATTCATTAAGTAACTCGCATTTCAAGAAATATCCATTATCTGAAGTTTTATTTGGATCATGTTAAGACCAGGTGTCGTCAATATTTAAAGTAAAATTAAAGTTTATATTTTTCCAAGACGAATTCATGTTAACGGTGGTGGCGATGCAACAACAAGTACAACACCAACTACACAACATTGTATTTTATTTGTTGTTTTCGTTGGTGGATATGTAGAAAAAAGCAACTTTTGACATTCCTCTCTCTAAAGGCCATTATTGTAACTTGGCGTTAGCGGTTATCAGACAGTTAACAGACGCTTTTTGAAACATAACACATTTCTATCTGTCAATTTAATCTTAACGTTAGCTGACTTCAAGTTTTAATAATGGCCCTAAAAGCCATGTTAGATACAATTTTTGCTTCGCGTTGCGTTAAAAATTCGCTTTGACATCTAAGATGAAATAAACATACTTATACGAAACATGTCACATAAAATACTTTAAACTCAGAGCGAAGCGAAAAGTAAGACCCCTTTCACACTCGGCAAGTTACTTGCGCAAGTCTCTTGCGCAACTCTTAGTTTGTAGTATACAGCGGTAAGGTCGGGGTAAGGAAAAAAAATTTGTTCAGACTTTGTTGTACTCAGCAAGTTACTTGCGTTTGGTCACTCTCATCTTTATGCGCGCTTTAACAATCTGCAAGTATAATTTTTTTGGCTTTCCCTCAATAATAAATTTCAGTGTATTTATCAAATATGATAAATTGGGAATATTCCCAAAAAATAACTTTGATAATTTTTTTTATTTTTTTTTTTTTAACACACAATGCATAAGTGTTGTCAAAGTTTTTATTGTATTATACACCTTTTGCTTTACGCTTTTCTGTCTATGTAAGAAACGTCACGCAAAGCGAAGAAGTTGTATCTAAAACGGCCTTAAGTAAGAAAAACAAGTAGCTCAGCTGTGCTTTCAACGCCACCTGAAAAATGAATTAGCCTTCTACTCATAATTAAGTTTCTCACACTTAAAACACAATTTTAAAATCACTGAATCTTTCCCATTTCTTTTACATAAAATAATGTCACAAAACAATTTTATTATCTTTTCTTTGAAAAATAATCAACTTTAAGACATATCCTGAATTAACTTAAACATTTTTTAATTCTATTATACGCTTAGCGGTAGCAATGCATAAATCGTTTTAATGATATCGACTAAAAGCCACAATCAAATGATCAAAATATGTCTCAAGAAAATCCTGTATAAATTTGTTTGCACTTCTTTGATACTCTTCACATTTAGAGGGTATTATGCGTTTGTGCTGGTGTTTGACGTGGTGGTAATTCCTACTATTTACCGGCATACTTGTAGAACCAACTCTTAGCATGTCCAACCATTTACATTTTAAGGTTATGTAAAAAATTTCCATCCGCCTGTATGTCAATATAAAGCTTGCAATCATGCAACAGGTCTTTAATTTTAAGATAATTTGGCAAAATTTTGTTAGGATAGATTCCCAAATGGCTATTTCAGAACACTTGCTTTAATTCGCATAAAACTTGAAAAAAATTTAGTATCAAATCAAAATCTGACATGACAAATCTATGTAAAATGCATGTACATACATAAATTATCGAAGGTCTTACGAAAATTGCCTTAGGCCTTATGAATCTTGTTAATATTTTATTAAAAACATTTCAATTGTATACAAAAAATTTTGTGAGGCCATAAACGACTTATTCCTAAATATCGCTTTAACGATTTGCTTCAATATTAGTATCAAATAAAGTTAGATCACCTAAATTCACAGACCCACTTAATCGCTTCCATTCTTTTAAGAACTTTAGTAGGATGACAAAGTTCTGAAAAATATATATATGTATATAATACCATTAAAATTTAAAGTTATCGGATGATAATTAACCACAGATTATATCGAGCCCTAACCGCGAAAATAACGTAAGTGCCGGTTCACACACGTCAAGTTTGACTCGTCAAACTTTTTTTTGTTTTCGGTAAACATTTTTTTAAACATGTAGACACTGTTTCAAAAATAGAAAATGGCTTGAAAAATATTAAGAATTGTAAATAGAAAAATAAACAACGATTTTGAGTCATGTAGAAAAAACGTATTAAAAAGTTTAAAACATGCAGTCGGAAACCGTATTTTTTCGAGCTACGAAAATCGAGCGCGCACTGTATTACTTTTAAACTGTTTTATGGCCAATTCTAACTCCAAATGATTTGGATAATATTATTTTTATTGAAGATAATAATAATACATTTAAAAATTTTTATATACAAATGTTAATATATTTAGTATTATTTAATTTTCAATGAAAATGGTCGCCCATCTACGCCGTCGCCTTTTTTAAAATTTTGGAGGTATTTAAAAGGCAACTTGTTTTGTGTTAAATTAAGTTGTAAAAATGAATAAGTGCTTTTTACGTGTTTTTTTGTTCAAAATAGTGCTTTTTTAAAATTTTAAAGTGCTTTTTGCTCTCAAAAAGTTGGCATCACTGTATAAAAGACTAATAGGGCCGGATGGGAAATACATCACTGCAGATGCTTATGCATATCGGCTGATGATCGGCTTGTTTGCTAAAGGCTAGTTTACACTATTATTATACTTTGTATTAATACATCTCAAAAACTCAAGTAATATGAGAAAGTGTGAAAGTGTGAATGCAATGTGCCATGAAAATGAAAAGTATTACGAAAAACAATTTGACATCCCATACGACTTTATAATTTTTTAAAATTTTTTAAAACAATAATACTTTTCATTTGATCAGGGTTGCATTTTAACAAAATCATGTTCATGTGTGATAGTGTGAACAGAAACTGTAATGTTGAATTAGATTTTTTGACAGTCGCAACAAAACTCATTAGATTTCCATCTCACAAAGTTGTATAGCATACGTAAGACTTGTGTGATAGTGTTAACTAGCCTTCAGCTGTTTGGTAATACTTTTTGAACGCAATATGCATTAGCCGACTTTGTTTTATGTGTTTTAGATTTATTTGCGTATCATCTGCTTTTGTTAGTCATGGTCCATATTTGCAGTTTTTGTTGCAGCAGTTCTTGAGTTTATTGGTGAGAGAGGTGAGAAAATTTTGTAGGGGTACTCATCGCACCAATCAAATCAGGAATTGCTGCAACAAAAATTGCAAGTCTGGGCTGCAGTGATGCCAGATGATGCTTTTACGAACGCGCTGCGTATCCGATCCAGTGATGCATTTCCGAACAGACCCATAGTATGGAAATCCTTATACACAGTAGAAATTGTTCGACCTCGTAAATTATTTCTGTCGGATCAAAATACGCGATAACCACCCTGAATATGTGTATGTATGTAGAGTCTAGGAATCGACTGATTTAAAAGAAAACACAGAATTAATTAAATCCATTAAAATGTTTTATTTCATTATATTAAATTCACTTATATTAATTTAGTTATAATTAAGTTTATGATGATAAGTTAGGTAAAAATTTTCCATTCGTGTCTACTTGGTAGTTCTTTCTCTCAAATCAATTAAACCTCTCTATTCCGTTATATTATTCATCTGTATTTTCTGTGCTTGTTATATTTATTCCTGTTTCTAATCGATTTACGAGGACCAGCGACTGGCACTCTTACATGAATTTAATTAATCGAGAAATGATATTTTGCGTTTCAAAAATTGTGATTTTGCAACGAAAATCAAAGACCGCCTAGTTTAGTCAAAAAATATTTCATGAAAATTAATCGGATACATTATTCGATAGAGATTGTTTTCAAACTCAAGAAGGACTTACAAAATCATTAGGAGCTACTAAAGTAGCAACTTTAAAACGGCTTGAACGTCAAAAAAAAATAATTTTTCGTTAAATTAAGTTTAAGTACAATTAAAAAATGAATTCATTGCAACAATCTAAAGCGTCAATAAGAACAGAGTAACCGAAATCGGCTAGATTGGATATTGGGAAATGATCATAACGATCCCATGATTATGGTTTTCGTGATTAACTCTTTCTGAAGTTTTGGGTATACGATTTTTCTCTCGTAATTAAATGCACTTTGTAAGAGCTGGCAGCCCTGCAATTAAAAAACAACTATCTTAAATTTTCCCGTATGAAATTAATAGCCAATAGGAATGCAGTTCATGCGACGTCATTTGTCCGACATCCGCAAAAGTTTTGAACTTCGTTTTCGGAATGGCGTAATCTGTACTATTATCATTATTGCTATTTTGTATTATTCTGTGTCATCTAAAAGTACTTATTTGTTCTCAAAACACACCTACTTTACATAAGTATGCCAAGAGAAAGTTTTCTAAAGGCATGACCTAAGATAGGCAATAAGCTTCACCATGCAGTAGTAGACATTACTTGATCGCTTATGATTTCAGGAAAAGTTGTGTGTAACATTTTCAATTATTTGTCAAAAATTAGTTTCTCAACTTAACTTATTTTTAATTATTTCAATTCAACAAGAGAAACGCTTCTTAATTATTTTAAAATAATAAAAAATTATAATTACAGCAAATTTCGAACCACCAGTACCACTGGTTAAAGATTGATGTGTGACTGTTGGCTGGCAGGCACCGCAGTGGTGCAGAGGTTAGAACTCAAAGAATTCTGATGAGAGAATGTGGTGATTCTTGAAACATGTAAATTCAACCCAGGTTCGAACCCCAGCTCAGCCAAGAAAATTATCAAAAAATTTAAAAAAAAAATTCATGTTGTAAAATTCTTTCATTCAGTAAAAATAATTTAATGAAAAATTTAATTTAATGAACTCGAGCCTAACTAAAAAAATATCAAAAAATTAAAAATTAACAGTTCAACTAAAAATCACAATTGTTCTTAATGAATTCATTCAAAATTGTGAAATCCTTAATTGAATGCAAATTTCATAGATTAAAATTCTTAAAAAATCCCACGAACAACAAAAACAATTTTCCTATAGATTTAAATTCCCACAATTTTTCTCGAATTTAAGAAATATTTTTTCATGGTATTTCAGGGAACTTTTTCCCGCGCAGATCCCCTAGAAAATTCCTTCTAATTAACTGCATTTATATTTAGTATGTTTCTTTAAGTAATCATAGGGAATCATATTGTCGGGCATGATCGACTTTATGCTTGCTTACTTGTTTAATTTAAATCTTTACAGGCCGTCAGGATCCATGAGCAGGCGATGCGTGAACAGGCAAAGAAAATGAATGTGACCTCGTTGCGCAACAGCGATGCAGATAAAGGTAAATCTGTGGAAATAAAATTGGCCAAAGTGGCACTTGTTACAATAACATTATGGTTTCTGGCGTGGACACCATACACGATTATTAACTATGCCGGCGTATTTGAATCAATGCATCTGTCACCGCTCAGCACCATCTGTGGTTCGGTGTTTGCCAAAGCCAATTCCGTTTGCAATCCAATTGTTTACGGTTTGAGGTGAGTAGAAGAGAAATTCATAATTTTTTATTTTTCCATTAAAATTCCTTTTAAAATGTTTTCTGTTGCAGTCATCCTAAATACAAACAAGTTTTGAAAGAAAAGATGCCCTGCTTGTCATGTGGCAAAGATGACTCGGCTTCTGATTCGCGTACACAAGGCACGACTGAAATCAGTGAATCGACAGCGTAGATTTGTCAGTTTTATTTTATAAATTTTTGTTTGCACTTTTTTAAAACTAACGACATTAATGACAACTTTGGCGCGGTTAAAGGACTTAATGATTTTGCAATACAATATTTATTTATACATAATAAATTGTAAGTAGTTTTAGTAAAAAAAAAGAACTTCCTATGGATTCAACGAACTGATTATAAGCTGTGTTTTCTGGTTAAACTCTTTAAGCGTAAATAAACGAGAAGCAAAAATCTTAAAAAATGTATAAAAAAAAAATAACACTGAATACATGTATTTTAAAAAAGTTAACTTTGCTTTCAAAAAGAAATGCATGCAAGAAAAAAATATTTTGCAAATGTAAAAAATAAAAAAAAAAAAAATATTAAAGCAATTGATACAAAATCAAATTTGTGTATTAAATCTTTAATGGGGATTATTTTTAATATCATTAAATTTTACAAAGTTCTTAAAGCAAATAACGACACTCAATAACGAAATTTTTATTTTAAATGTATAGTAATTTTGATCGTTTTTATACCCTTCACTACAGGTTTGTAATTTCTACATATTGATCTTAGACCCTATAAAGTATATATATTCTGGATCCTTATGAGAAGGGAAGTTCAAATCTAGTTGTCCGTCTGTTTGTTGAAATGGGGTTTCCAAAGCCCCCAGTAATTATGGGGGCTTGGTTGGTATTCTTATTATAATTTTGCTATTGAAATTCAGCCAGATCGCTCCAAAAATGGCAGAAATATGAGCACAAAACCACGAATACTTCTAATTTTTTCCAAAAATCCCTTGTTGTTGTTGTATTTTTATTACTTTTTTCTGCATATCTGGAGAACGGCAAGAGCCAACGTTTAGGTTATCAATACACACCATCCCACAGAATGTGGGCGGAATTGAAGAAGTGGGCGTGGTACCTCCCGTACAAAAAATATCAAAAATTTTATAAAAACCTGATTTTTTGGACTGTCATATGACCTATGGTTACGCATTACATATCAAAAGATCGGCAATCTTTAGTAGAAAATATTTTCTTAAAATTTCAGAAAAATCGGTTCAGATACGAAAATTTTATGGCTTAAATAAAAATTTTCCCGAGTCCAACTTTTATAGTTTAAATTAATGGAAAATTTGTTCTTTAACACGGCGGTATATAAATCTGTCAAATCGGTTAAAAAAATGTGCAAGTTATGAGTAAAATACTCATCAAATGGGGTAAAAAATCAAAATTTTTATAAAAACTTAAATTATATGCTATTATATGTTCTATGGATGCGCCTTATATATCAAAAGATAAGAAATCTTTATTAGAAAATATTTTCTGAAAAACTCGGAAAAATCGGTTCATATACGAAAAAGTTATGACCAAAATATTATTTTTTTGAAAAATACCCGTTTATAGCTTTATAACTCAAATAAATGGTAAATTCCTTCTTAAACACGTCGGTATATAAATCTATCAAATCGGTTAAAAAATGTCTGAGTTATAATCAAAATACTGAAATCCCAAAAATTACTCTTTTTTTATAATTAAGAAGTTTGTTTCTTATTATATATTTAATACCAAGCAAACATGTGCATATAATTAAATGCAATTTAAGGCTGTTTTACATTATCACACAAGTCTTACGTATTTTGAGTAAAATACAACCCTGTCATGATAAGTTGTTGTTATTTGTATATAACGACCTTAAGCGATTAATACTACATATATAAATATAACTAATTGTAAGGGCCGATGTTGAATGTGAACCACACCTAAACGCCAAGTTTTTTTCCGAATTTTATTTGACATTTCTCTATTTCAGACTTACTCAATTTGAACCATGGAGAGATACACAATCCAACAACGTGTTAAAGTTATCCAGACTTATTATGAAAATGGATGATAAATTTCGAAGAAATTCATCTTCAGTGATGAGTAGAGTTTTTTTTCCCCCGGACTTTTTCGATTCCCGGGAAAGCGGGAAATTTTTTTAAATTTCCCGGGATCCCGGGATCCCGCTCCATATAAATAATACAAAGTAAATTTTGTTATTAATTCATGAAAAAACTTTTATAAAAAAACGTAAGGGAACTTGTTTACAAAGAAAGTAAAAGAAATGGTTCAAAATTAATTGAAGATTGAAATAGGAACTTGAATTATTATTACCTCACGCCTTTATTCCCTATTATTATGCTTTTATTCAGTATTATTATGCTCTGGATAATTCATAAAACAATAATAAAAACAAAATACAAATTAAGGTACTCAAGATATGAAATCAAAAAGTTAATTAATAAAATAGATAAAATACTTTAAAGAAATATATAACATTTTTTAATGGCTAAGGAAATAACTTTCTGATACACTCAAAGCGCTTTGTAAGTCGTCAAAAAGTATATTCCTGATTTTATTTACTAATTTATTACTAATTATCATTTTTTACCGAGGTCGGACAAATAGTTAAAAGTGCACCGTTGTAGCTTCGGATTCACAATCAGAAGCAATTTTTTCTTTTTTATAAACAACGTCTATGTCAGTCAAATGTATGTCAAGGTTGATGCAAAAATAGCATCAACCGGACTCCTTCTTCCAAACCTTTTCATTTCAATAGGTCCATTTGTAATCTTTAGGACAATGTGTTTTTCAAGTTGTATGTTGTAGTATCTTACACGAGTTTCCAAAATGTTATTTTATTTCGGTTTCCCCGCACTTCACGGGTATATAAACCAACACAAATTGAAATTGAAAGTTGTGTTTATCACCTAATAAACATATCGCCCCTTCATTGCATCATAGTCATATCTCAAAATTTAAAGTAACTTTAGCAAAGATTTCTTTCATACCTTCTCGTATTATACCTCAAACTGAACCGAAGTTATAGCAAAATATATCTTTACATCGTTACATTTTTAAAACTTTAATCGCATTTTGCCAAGATCGTTTGTTTTTGTAGATATGACTATGTTGCAATAAAGGAGCGATATGTTTAGGTATCTCCTATTTTCAAGACTTGTTCATGGACAATGAAACTTTACTGCCTGCATCTTATTTTGAATTAATGTACTTTATTAACTCTTCACTTCACTAAATGTAATAATTATCAACTGTTGCACTGCCCATTCTGTTTTTAGTAGATTTATTGCATCAGGAGACATTGATTAAAATACATGTACTCACTTCTTGTAATTGATCTAATCCACAACCCATCCACAGATGCTAATTTTTAGAGAATAGAAAACTAAATTTCAAAGTATAAATAGCTATTTTCTGAAATTATGAGGAATTTTTTATTTCCGGGGATCCCGCAAGAAAAATCCCGGGAAAACGGGAAATAAAATAATGCAAATTCCCGGGACGGGAAATCCCGGGAAAAAACCCTAGTGATGAGGCACATTTTCACCTCAGTGGATTTGTCGATAAGCAGAATTTCCGCATTTGGGCGAATAATAATCTAAGAGTGATTGTCGAAAAACCAATGCACCCACAAAGAGTGACTGTTTGGTGCGGTTTATGGGCTGGCGGCATCATCGGGCCGTATTTTTTCCAAAATGAGGCCGGTCAGGCAGTTACTGTGAATGGTGTTCGCTATCGTGAGATGATAACGAACTTTTTATGGCCCGAATTGGAAGATATGGATGTGGACGATATGTGGTTTCAGCAGGACGGTGCCACTTGCTACACAGCTAACGAAACAATGGCTCTTTTGCGCAACAAATTCAATGGCCGTGTTATCTCACGTAATGGCGATGTCAATTGGCCGCCAAGATCATATGATTTGACACCG
Source organism: Pollenia griseotomentosa (assembly GCA_963931875.1). NCBI lineage: Eukaryota > Metazoa > Arthropoda > Insecta > Diptera > Polleniidae > Pollenia > Pollenia griseotomentosa. The sequence continues at coordinate 189,637,672 of OZ007560.1, forward strand.
TTGGACTTTTTTCTTTGGGGTTATTTGAAAGAAAAGGTGTACGTCGATAAGCCAGCAACAATTCAAGAGCTAAAGGATGAGATAATTCGGCACATTAACGGCATAGAACCTCCATTATGCCTCAGGGTCATCGAAAATTTGGACCATCGGATGGAGGTGTGCCGCCGTGGTCGCGGCGCCCATTTGGCCGATATTTTGTTCCATACATAATTGAGTAATACCAATATATCATAATAAAATAAAATTACAATAATTTCCTAAATAGTTTGTGTTTTATTCAAAATCAACATCGGCCCTTGAAATTTAACCACCCTTTACATATACTATTTAGAATCTTGTTCTTAATTTTAGATATGTATATATAAACTTCTGTTCTTCCCAACCATGTATATATGATATATAAGGTATATAAGATTCGGCATAGCCGAATATAGCACTCTTACTTGTTTTAATTATCGTTAATATTGGACCTTAAAGCATAAGATTCAAAATGCAATGTCCTGAGTAGAAAAGAATCTATGGCGGAACTTTTTGGTACTTTTTTGTTTTTTAACTGGTACTTTTTGAATTTCCGATAGTAAATTCAAGATGCAATGTCCTAGGTGGATGAGAATCTATAAGAGTGTACTTTTTTATTCTTTGACTGGTTCTTTTTGAAATTCCGTTGGTATTGGACCTAGAAACATAAAATTCATCATGCAATGTCCTGAGTGAATGAAAATCTATTGCGGAACTTTTTGTTCTGTAACTGGAACTTTTTGAATTTACGGTAGTATTGCCCCTAGAAACATAAAATGCAAGATGGAATGTCCTGGGTGGACTTTTTGGTACTTTTTTATTCTTTGACTGGTACTTTTTGAATTTCCGTTTGTATTGGACCTAGAAAAATAAAATTAAACATGCAAGGTCCTGAGTGAATGAGAATCTGTAAGAGGGCTTTTTGGTACTTTTTTGTTCTTTAACTGGTACTTTTTTGTTCAACAGCTGGTACTTTTTTAATTTCCGTTAGTGTTGGACCTAGAAAGATGAAATTAAACATGCAAGATCCTAAGTGAATGAGAATCTGTAAGAGGGGTTTTTGGTACTATTTTGTTCTTTAACTGTTACCATTTCAATTTCCGTATTTATTGGATTTAGAAACATAAAATTAAACATGAAAGTTTCTAAGTGAATGAGAAGCTGTAAGAGGGATTTTTTTGGTACTTTTTCGTTCTTTAACTGGTACTTTTTTTTAATAAACTGGTACTTTTTTTTAATTTAATATTTATTTTTGTGCATTAAATATAAAAAAGCAAATAGGTGTTTGGTACTTTCACGAAATTCGGCCGTTATAGGTAGTAAACGGGTAAAACCTGTATTTTGGAACTTTTTTGTCCACCATCTAGCTTTTAAACCAATTCGCATAGAAATAAAAATTATGTAGCATTTGTAACTTATCTAAAATAACAAATGCATATTTGGTACTTTTTCGAAATTCGAACGTTAAAGGGGTGAAAATTGTACCTTTGTTTGGTATTTTTTTTTTCAAAAGATTTTTTCTCCATCTATTTATCTTTTATCGCCTTTTAGAGCCTAAGCGTCTGAAGCTAAGAGGTTGACATTTGTACCGGAGGCTGGCCTCTCGCCAAATCGATCCTGCTAACCTCATACCTCCTTAGCTAAAACAAATAAAAAACATTAACACTTATTGTTGTTCATTATAATGATAAAAACTCGCTAACCTCATACATATTTCCTTAGCTAAACGAGAAACATAAAATTGAATTCTTATTATTGTTCATTAAAAAATAAACGGACAGGTGTCTGGTACTTTTTTTGAGGTACGTCCTTTTTGGGGTGTAAAAGGGTAAATAAAAATTATATCACATTCGTAGCTTATCTAAAAAATACAAAACAAATTTGGACCTTTTTTGAAATTCACACGATTAAGGTGTGAAAATCGTTCCTTATTTTGTGGCTTTTTTCACAACATTTTTCTATCTATCTATATATAAAAAACTGTAAAGTTTCTGACTGATTCATCATCGCACATCCTTAACTCCTGAAGCTAAAAAGCTGACTTTTGGAACGGAAGCTGGTCTCTCTCCTGTGCATATTTTGGAACCTTTTTGTCACGCTGTCTATCATTTAAACCAAAACATTTTCTTTATTCTATGACAAAAACGTACTAAATTATGGGCTCCCACAACATTGAAATTGTTGATACGTAATGGATTTTGTGTTCTACTAATGGTACTTTTTGATTTTTCTATTATATTGAACTTAGAAACACAAAATTATAGGTGCAAAGTCCTGTGTGAATATCAACCTATGAGATGAAAAATGTTGGTACTTTTTTGCTAAAAGCTAGATACATATACTTTGGCAGATAAATATGTTCATGAAATAAAAGGCCCGATCACAAAGTAGCGGGTTAAATGCTAGAATTTAAACAAGTTTAAGCCTAGAAAAATAAACTTTGGAATTAAAATATGTCCACGAAGAAAAAGGGGACGCTAACGAAGTAGCGGGTATATGCTAGTATAATATAAAACTGTAAAGAGGACAGGTGTCTGGTACTTTTTTTAAATTTGGTCCTTTTGGGGAACCTTTCTGTTACGCCATCTAACTTTTAAACCAAATCATTTTCTTCATTCTATGACAAAAACGTACTAAATTATAGGCTCCCATTACAACATTGAAATTTTTGATACATAAATAGGGAGAAAAAAGTATCAAAAAGGATAATACGGGATATTAACTTTCTTTAATTTGCTTTTGTGTTCTACGAGTCGTACTTTTTGAATTTTCTATAATATTGAACTTAGAAACACAAAGTTATGATGCAAAGTCCTGTGTAAATATCAACCTATGAGATAAAAAATGTTGGTACTTTTTTGCTAAAACCTAGATACATATACTTTGGCAGATAAATATGTTCATGAAATAAAAGGCCCGATCACAAAGTAGCGGGTTAAATCCTAGAATTTAAGCAAGTTTAAACCTAGAAAAATAAACTTTGGCTTACAAATATGTCCACGAAGAAAAAGGAGACGCTTACGAAGTAGAGGGTTAAATGCTGGTAGATTAATATTTGTCTATAGACTGTCAGCCGTCGCAGTGGCGAATGTGGTAAAACTGCAGATAATTCTGATGCTAAGAATGTGGTTATTCTCGAAACATGTATATTCGACCCGACTTCAATCCCCCGTTCCGTCAAGAATAAAAATGGTCAATAAATTTTTATTTCATTTCATGTTGTAAAATTCCTTCCTTCATTAAAATAATTTAATGAAATTTAAATTGGATGAACTTGAGCCTTATTTTAAAATATCAAACAATTTCAACGAAATGTCAAGATCTTTTTTTAAAATCAATGAAACCGGAGATAAGTTTTAGTTATGGACATATTTCGTTATATCCCCAGCAGGCGCGGATCCAGCTTGAGCCCTAGGGGGGGGGGGGCATATTTTAATTTTAAATATTTTTCTTATATTTGGGTAGATATATTCATCACAGTTTATCTAAGCATCTACAACGTTATCTGATAGATTTTCAGATATTTTCCATGTTTGTTGCCAATGCAGAAGTTTAGGCTCAAGTTTAGATGTTAGTAGGTGTTTATCTCTTTTATCAAACATAATCAGCTTATCAGCTAGTTGTGGTTTTAAAAGTTTTGTATTTGTATATGACTTGATTACACTTTAATAAATTCAATAAGAGGAATGTAAAATACAACTCGGTATCAGCGATTATTTCGTTCAAATCTTGTCTTTTCGGTTGGAACCTCGAATTGAACGCAAATAACTTTAACTTTTTCAAAAATCGCATTAAATTGTTCTTCAGCTTTATTTCTTTTCTCTTCAAGGTACATGATTAATGTTTTGATAAGGCTTGATCCTTTTTGAAGATCTAGATCGTGCTTTTGTTAAATGATACCAAGCGGCTGTGATACAATAAGTATCACACTTAAAATGTATATTCCGCAAATAAATTCAAAAGTAAGTGAGTTCCTTAATATAAGGCTTTTGATGAAGTATCTCTACCTTTCCACTCCGATATTTTTTTCAAAGCTTTTACTATATGATGTACACTTGTTGCAAAGTGTAAAATTGAGTCGTGACGGTTTACCCATCTTGTCTCGCATAATGTAGAGAGTTTGGCTCCCAAATACTTTACTAAATCTGCGTTTCGCTTAGGATGATTATATTTAAAAAATTTTGTCGTTTCTTTATCAAATAATAATACTTTTTGTATTCATGGCACTTTATTGCTTTTAGAAATTGAGTTGTTTGATTAATGGAAATAGCAAGGCGTTTGTTTCGCATTTGTTGCGGTTTCCAGAATTTTTTAACAGCTCCATTTTCTGCTGACATCAGAGGAAACCCATCTGTTCCAACTCCTGCACAATTTTTAAGGTCAAGACCAAAATTTGTCAAAGCTTTAAGAACTATTGATGATAGTGCCTTCGAAGCCTCTTCCAATGCGTTTACAACAAAGCCAATAAATTCTTCCCCAAAAACTTTTTGTTGTATGTTGAAATATCTTAAAGATAAGGAAATCTGACTTTTACCCGACAAATCCGTGCTTTCGTCAAAAATTATCGAATAGTATTTTGATTTGGATATTGATGGTACCTGCTGATATTGATGGTACCGCGTTTTATGCGCATTAAATATGCAGTAAAAACTTGAAAATATGCCCTGAATATTGTTAAAAAATATACAAAAAAATGCAAAAATTGCTAATTCCAAAACAAAATTTAATAACAGTTTCATTTAATAAAAACAATCATAAAAGCCGAAACACCATAGTATTTACAGACGAATTTTCGAGATTTTATTTGTGCCGAATATTATCTAGATATTAACATCCATATAAGATGGTTTGCCTTAAAGGAATTTGAGAGTCGGTCGTTATATTGTTTAATAATGTTAACAATTAACAGGAAGTTAAAGCTATTATTAGATGAGAATTTTGGGTAAATGTGAACCGATTCGAGAAGTAAAACATTTTTTGGGCGAATTTAATCTAAATACCAAAGAGTCTCTAATTTGGAAAGAAGTTTTTATGGGGGATATGTGAAATTATAGACCGATTTTCACCACTTACATGGACTTCGACCTTAGTACAATTAATATGTATTTACCAAATTTGATGAAATTATCTACAAGAATGCAACTTGTACTTTGCGCACAAAATTAGCAAAGACAGTCAACCAGCCAAACGGATGGATGGTTATTGATAGATGACTTTAAAAAGTAATTCCAAATTGATCGGTATACTTAAAGATTGGTCCAGGATTCTATGTATTACACACATCGCCAAAAACGTATATATTTGCTTATTTATATACAAAATTTTTAAGTTTAAAACAAAATTAATCTTTAATGACAACCTGCTTTGTGGTAAAATTTTCCAGTTAAAATAAAGTGTTGTTGGCGAAATTAAAGCAACACGTTGGGTATAGATATGGATGTTTAAAAAGGAAAAGACAAAATTTCACAAAAAAAAATTTTTTTTTTTTATTTGCTATGAAAGCTCTTATAGACATCTAAAACAATTCAATATGTATCAAAATATGCCTCAAAAGGGCAAAATATGCGCTAAACACATAAAAAATGCTGCAAAAAAGATCTTTTGACAAAATAATGCAAAAGAATGCTCCAGACGGTAAAATATGCAAATATATGCACTAACAAATCGATGCCAAAATTCATAAAAAGCTTTAAAACGGATAAATAAATGGTTTCTGCCTTCATTGGTCGCACAAGGAAAAACATGCAATTACATATTTATGGTTTCCCTGATAATAAGTATTTGAACACAGTAAACTAGATGTTTCATTGGAAATATCTAATAAATAACTATTAGGATTAAGATTTGGATACTTATTGTAAATTTTGCTTGAGATTCAAAACATTTTCTACATTTAAAAAAATATTATTATTGGGAGTTCTTGTATTATCGAAATAAACAAAACATATTTTAATAATTTAGGAGGGGGGGGAAATTTCCTTATTTCCCCCCCACCTGAATCCGCGCCTTATCCCCTAAGACTATTATGAGACAAAGTCATTATAAAAGTGTTATAAAATGTTTTATAACATTTGCATCCATTTTGTTTCTGATTTCTTCTGGTTATTTTAGATTTATTAGACAAAAAAGTTTTTAGTCTGCCTTAAATTGCATTTGCGGCATTCAAAATAAAACGCTCTTTTAAAAATGTGTAGAAAAAAGGAAAAATTAATATTTCAAACATACAATTGAATGCACCTACATACATACATAGTTCTAATAAAGTATTTGTACAAAATTTATTATAATATAATTCATCAACATCATCATTTACAGTTTCATTAAATCATTGTCGTCGTCGTCAGCATCAACATCATCAGCAACATGTTTGAGATCATTATTATCGTTGTTATCGCCAGTTTTATCTGAAGTAATTTCGTCAGCATTCTTTAGTCGTAATATGCCTGTAGGTCTTCCAGTATTAAAGTGCCATTAGGACGTTCTTCATCGTTGAAAGAAAATGTCGATCTGGGTAATAATATTTTCTGCTGTTCATTTAAAAGTTGCTGCTGCTGCTGCTGTTGTTGTTGTTTCTGTTGCTGCTTTCTCTCATGACTTAATTCATTTTGTGTAAACATGGCCCGTCCTTGCAACATTATAAAGTCAATTAATCGTTTATTCGTTATCATTTTCATGGCATTTGGATCGGTGCGTTTGCGCAAATAATTAAAACAGCAGGTTCTAGATAAACAAAGAACTTCTTAATTATCTTTAATATATTAATTTTTAAAAGAGTCGATTACCTAAAGTGCTTGGTACCACAGGCATTGGCACATTCATTGCCACACGAATCACAAGGTATGGCTGATGTGCTTAAAAACTGCATTAAGAATATGACTGAAAGTGCAGAGAAATTACAAAAGTTTTATTGATATTTAAATAAATTTAAACTGGTTCGGAGATTAAAAAAAAAATTAAATCAATTTCTGGATGTTACGTATACATATTAAATGGAAACGGACGTAACTACACTTTTTATTTTTTTTTACAGGAGATTCAAAAAACTTAACAAAATCAATAGCAACAAGGTGTAATTGGCGCCATTTTTGATCGTAGGAATCTAAAATTTTGCACACACATGTATTTTGATTAAACGAACCATAATCGATAAAAAACTTAATTTCGAACTTTTGTGTAGTAACGTCCGTTTGCATTTAATATGACGATATATAACATTCGTTATGTTTTATTTAACAACCAATATATTCACTAGAAATAATTTGTATGGCATGACCAAGGCCTTTGGCACCAGTATTGCCACTTTGTGGGTAATTAACCGAATTGGGAGTAATTTTTACTGCCGTGGGTAATTTTTTGTGGGTGTGGATCGGGTGTAATTTAAAATTCTCTCGTTTTAAAACAAATAATGTAAAAATTTGATTTCAGAAATAATTATTTTTCAATTTAAAATATTGTTGATCCAAAAAAATGCAAAGTAAGAAAAGTTTCGTTTAATGTAGATTCTTAAAAGCTTGGTAATGAATGGCGCCAGATGCACTCTAATATCTCGATAAATATGCGCTTAATAGGTTATTTTGAACTCGAAGTCTAAAGGTGTGTTCGCCACTTCCAAATACTTTAGTTGGGAGAATATTAAACGCCCTTATAAATTGTAAAATTGATTTAAGTTGTCTGAAACCATAAAGGATATTTTTAAAAGCCCATAAAACTTGAAGTTGTAAAAATAAGTACAAAAAATTAATTATATATAAAAGATCAATACATGGCATTAACATTTGAAAATGTTTTCGGGCATATTTCGAGCATTTATGGCCGTATGTCACGAGTAACACAAGTAATGTTGGATTCCAAAGCATCAATTGTTGCTAGTTTATCAGTACAAGCCAGTGACTTTGCGTAGCCCCATAGCAAATAATCGAGAGGTGTCGAAACGGACAACCTTGGAGGCTAATTGACACGTCTTTTCCTCGAAATCAACCTTTTGGCCTCATTTTTGAAAAAATGAAGTCGGATGGCACTAGCGTGTAAACTCCCCAAACGGGTAGGATATTTTTGTTTATTAATTACGTTAACGTTCGCATAGAAACCCAGGAAAAACTGTTTGATTTTTAGTAATAGTTGGTAGTTATTTCATACATTACCTGGTAAGTAGTTGTCATTACAATTGTCATTATTCTGAAAACTTCGATAAGAACTTACTAATAATGACCTCTTTATAAATTGAAATTTGACTCATAGAAAACTTTTTTAAAAGCTAATGTAAATTAAGAAAAACAGCGAATTTATAGTTTCTAAAGCTTCGTATAGACGATGGTCAGATCTTACAATGTTGTCATTTTTCTGACAATGGTGCCATTGTCAGATTCATTAATTTAACACATTTGCCAAATGAAAAAAGCGTACAATGTTCACACGGTTGCAAGACATTTTAAGTCAATTTTAATGACAACATTGTAAGATCTGACCACCGTCTGTACGAAGCTTAAGAAACAGTAGGGAATTTGAATATCACAAACATTTTTCGATTGCGTTTTATAAACTCTTGTTTTCTAATTACAATTATAACTTTTTAGAAAAAGTTAAGCTTTGATGGCTTTCAATTAAAGGGTTAATAAATTTGGTCTACAGTATAGACCACTAAATTGCAATAACAAATGCATCAAAAGAGAACATCAAATAACTAGTTTTGGCCAAAGAAAGCCTGAACCGATAGTGCAACGGATATATAATTTGAAAAAAAAAAAACAAAAAAATTGTATTTTCGTGCTAAGAAATTGTTAAGATTTGTTTTCTGATGTATCTGGTGTTTGAATTTAAATAAATAAAACTTAAAAAAGAAATGTACAGCTGTTTCATTGGTTGGGCTTGCAATGGACTATCTATTTCAAAAATTAGATCAATGCGTTGTAAAATTATACCAATGGGTTGTTGAAATAAAAACAGCTTATTGTCAAAAAAAAAAAAAAAAAAAAAACAACCTTACGTTGTCAAAATGAGAAGAATGTGTTGTTAATATAGAAACGATGTGTTGACTAAATAAAAACAATTGTGGGCAAAATGATAATAGGCATTCACAAAATTTTTTATTCCACACAATTAAGACAAGGAATCGTAAAAACTTTGATTTTTTCTACCGGGTTTTCCTTTTCTGTACGTAGTTTTAAAATATTAAGTCGCCAAAAACAGTCGGAAGGAGGAACTTAATAACGTGATTGACATGTATTTAAATTTTAATAGTTAACATAATAAGAAATCTGTTTTTTGTATAAAATTAATTTTTATTCCTTTTTTGCCTGTGTAATAAACCGTTTGAACTAAAATAATTTAATGATTTTTCTCTTCAAAATATGATCTTTTTCCGCCAAATAATAATTTTTTACCCAAAGCTTCTGGCAACGCTGGTTTTATGCATTGCATTCTTTAATTTTGTGTTATAATTATTTTTAATTTTCAATGCTCGTTGTTTACCATTTTCTAATCATTTTAAAAACACAAACTAATTTAAAAACAAAACTACATTTCCGTTTTCATAGGAAATGACATAAGGTGGACAATTGTATTTTTAATTTATCACAGCCAAAAAATCCCCGTAATTAAAGAGATCAAAGAGAGAACTAACTAAAAGTCTTTTAAAACCCTCTTAAAACAAAAAAAAACCTCAAGCAAAGAGAGTTAATTTCTTTATAAAAAAAAGAACAAACTACAATATTAAATCTCAAAGATGCTTTACTCTCGACATCGCCGTAAATAGATGCTCATCGAACTGATCGATAGTAGAAAGCTCTAAAACTCATTGAATCCATAGTAAACAATTTTTTAGCTTATCAATATATGAAGTAAAGATCACAAACCAGAATAAAAAAAACTCGTGTGACTTTCAATCTCAATTCTAAAGATTTTGTTGCTCAGTACTGAAACGTTTTCGCTGCGAACAAGTTTTATAAATTGTTAAAGCACTTCAAAATGATTAACAGTTTTATAATTTTGTTGTTAATAAAAACTTTAATTTTCGAACACGGATTGTTTATAAGCGGTAAGTGTTTCAAACAGTTTTGCATAATATTTTTGTTTTTAAGTAATTATTGTTAAATTAATTGCAATATTGCCGCAGTTTTATAAAAGTATATGTATATATGAATGAATGACGGGGAAATCCGAAAAAAAATTTTGAATAGACGTTCTACGTAAATTAAACAAAAAATTAGGTTTTTTCAAAAACAATAAAATTTTACGAATTTGAGAAATACACAAACTTTTAATTAAGGCTATTTTTACTATAAAACTTAGTATTACGACATCTCAAAAAGTCAAATGAATTAAAAATGTATAATAGTGTGAATAAATAAATAAAAAATTTTATTTCTTGAAATTTTTCTAAACGGAAAAATAAACCACAAAAATAGATTATCAAATATATGAAAACTTTACGTTTGTACATTTGATTGAGTCGTTTGCTGTTTGGAGAAACATTTGAAGCATGTTTGAAGAAATATTAAAAAAAATTAAATATTTGTCAGACATTTTGGCTATTTCTCAAACTTTTTGTGGTGTATAGTACTAAATGTAATCATTTTGCTTCCGTAAAATCCAATTTTTTAAGCAGCATTATTTGCCCCAAAAAAGCTCGTCGTTTAAGCCGCTTTTTCCTTCAAATTCTTTTTATTTCTTTTATATTTTTCATCCGTTTTAAGCAAATATCGAGCAATATCGCCGCTGTACTATCTTTTTCTGCATTCATTGAAAATTAAACAAAAATGAAAAATTAATGTTTGTACAAATATGTTTGTGTTGTTTATTTGCAAACATAAATAGAAACAAATTGTGTGTATGCTTGCCAAGCCACTGGTGTGGTTGATTTTGCCCTTAACCGCAATGCGCAATCTTGTTTCTTTGAATCATGCCCAACAAACACGGAGGTTTGGTTTCAAATTGAAAATGATTTGATATCAAACGTTTTCTCAAACGGTTAACGTTTGATAATGATTTGAAAATCATAGCATTCTCAACAAAAAGAGGAAATTATTTTCAAATTGAAAAATGTCTTTATTTTCAACTTGCTTTAAAATGTAATTCTCAAATGTTTTTCAGATGTGGATTATAAAACAATGTGGAAAATAAAAATAAATATTTTATTTTTTTAATTAAAATTCATTTTTTTTGTTTTTAATAAACTGTGAAATAAACATTCAGAACCATAGCTAAGAGATGAAATAATGTTCTTTCCTTCTTCTAATTCTTGGAAAGACGAAATAATTGGCTCCGTTTTATTTTGAGGCTTGTAGCACTGCGATAATACAACAAACTTATAATTTCTTCACTTTCCCGTTTTATTTTTTTTAATTCGTATTCTTAATCATTGTTATTATACTCAAATAATTTTTATTTTTCACAAGAAATATATCGTTCACTTGTAAAACACATTTAACCACGAAGTGAAAATTTAACTTAATCGCCATTTTTAACGATTACATTTATTTTTCGCTTTAGTATTGCCAAGTTCAGTTTTGATTTGAATAAAACGTTTGACACCAATTTGGCATCAAATTGATAAAACATTTGATGACAAATATTTAGTGCTGGTTTACACACGTCAAGCTTGACTCGTCAAGTCCTGAGTTTTCAGGAGAGAGGGGAAAATAAATCCCTTCTCTCCTAAAAGATCAAGACTTGACGAGTCAAACTTGACTTGTGTGAACCGGCACTTATTTTCAAATCATAATCAATTTGAATTAAAATGTTAAAATTAAACAATTAAAAAACGTTTGAGAATTGTGTTTTATTTCAAATGATAAAATCATTTCATATCAAAGGTTTGAAGGATTACGCCATATATTTGTTTTTTTTTTTTATTACTTACTGCCTGTTTAACGATATCGAACGTCATCGTTCGCATAGAAAATTACATTTAAAACAAAAACAAAGTTCGTACAATGTTCGAATTTTGTTTTTGTTTTAAATGTAATTTTCTATGCGAACGATGACGTTCGAAATCGTTGAACAGGCTGTTAACTTACTGAATAATGGGGAGCAAATCGACAATAACAACAGCTATAAAGTACACAATAATCACCTTTATCGTGGTTGGCGAATTTAAAATACGGCTGCGACTGTTTGGTAATAGATTAAAAGAAAGAAATTCACATTCTCTTTATTCTATTTTAAATTTGACAACCACGATAAGGGTGAATATTGCAAATGTATGGGTAACTTAACATTTAAGCTTGTATTCACACTATCACACATGGAAAATTAACTGTATTTCCTTTTGTTAAAATGCAACACACTATCACACTTTTACATATTACTTGAGTTTATGGCATGTCTTTATACAAATTAAAGTAGCGAAAAGTTCCCATAAATATAAAAAAAAAAAATATATAAATGTTTTTTTTACTGAACAGCTGTTTTTACTTAACAGCTGTTTATTTTCTACTTGAAGAATAGTGTAAAAGGGACTATAACTGTTAAAGGCCCTTATTTCCTGAACGAATTATTCTTTGAATATTTTCAAAAAATAATATCAATATTTTTTTTCAAAATATACTTAAGACTTGTATTGAAGTATAAGACTGCCGTAAACAATTTGACAGCAAAACTCTGTTTTAAATTTCGGATATTTTTTAGGTTAGTTATGCTCTTTAAAATCTACTACTTTCCTTATTTTTTCTAGCCTATGAATGTGCTCTAAATACGGAATGCAAACACGTAAGTGACTGTCCTAGAATCCTGAATAATTTTCATTTGATACGCTTTAAGCCATATTGTAATTTAAATGAAACTGGAACCCATGTCTGCTGCCTCAAGCCTCCCGAGAAATATAACCAAGATAAAGATGAAGACATAAGAACCGTAAGAGGTACAAAAGTACATGGCTTTGATTAATTCACAATTGCTGTAGTATGTAATTCACACTTTTAAAATTTTTTCTATTTAGAGTGTAAATCGATTCGAAAACATCGTCCATCTTGTACAAAAGATTTAATTGTTGCTGGCGAAAAGGCTGAGGCGAAAGAGTTTCCATTTATGGCCTTACTTTTCTATAAAAGTGAAGATTCGGTGAATTATTTATGCGGTGGAACCTTGATCAGTAATAAATACATATTGACAGCAGCCCATTGCTTTTTTGTTTTTGAGTGAGTATGAATTTTTCGATATTTGCGCCCCTGCTCTGTAACTCTCGCGTCGATAAACTTTTCGATTGAAATGTCAGAAATGAAACAAAAATGCCATAAATTGAAAGAACATTTTTGGCGAGTAATAGCTGTCACGTAAGGAAATAACTCGCCAATATACAGAAAAAGTGTATCTGTAAAATTTTTGCGAGAACTGTCAAATAAACTCCCGAATAAAAACGGGGTGAGAAAAAATTTTAACACTAAAAAATATATTAAAAATGCAAAATGCAAAGAATAATAACATGGAAGAGATAAGTATTTTGTTCTTTGCAGATTTTTTTCATTGCTTAATTAATTTGCTTTTAACATTTTTATAAGATATACGAATGCTTTCAAAGCTTGTTTGCAAACAACAAACATTAAAGTCGCACTTTACATTATTTGGTATAGCCGACGGTTTTATTTTCGCCGCCGTCGTTAAAAACTTTTCAATTTGAGTAAATTTTGGTCGCCGTAAACGATGTGTGCGGCTGGCGTTCTCAACGTCTGCAATGTTACATCGGCTTCGAGTGCAATGTAATGACATTTAAAACGTAACGACGTAATATCTTTTGATAGTTTTCGACATGAGTTACAGACACACTTTTTTCTCACTTTTCGAGAAATGATGGGATATTGTGTTTTACATCTTTTCAATGCGAGAAGTTCTCACTGAGTGTTTTTTATGTGTACATGATCTAGTTATAAGGAGTTGTGGAAGAACTATTTATTTATTTATTTATTATTAGGTACACAGTGCAACAAGAACGAGTCTTTTTAAAGCACTGTACATAAATATAACGCTATTCACAAATGTAACACATATAAAAAAGTTTGATTAATACAATAGATTACAGTAGATTACAATACAATACGGCAAAAAACAGTGGGCAGCAAATATATAAATAATTTTATTTTATTAAACAATTCTTTAGTGATTTAATGAAAATACTAAATACATATTAAAAAAAGAAGAACCAATCCCTTAACTGGTTTATGAAGAACAAAAAAGGTAGAAAAAGTAATGAATTACAGTACAGTCTTCACCGGTGCTGTGACACATTTTTTGGTTCTTTCTTAAATTTAGTTCTTGAATTTAATTCTAGGACTTGTTTTATTGAAATAATATTACATTTTAGTAATTGGCACTAAGCACGTTCATTGAGAATAGATCTGTGACTGGTCAAATGGTGTCAATTGCCCCCCTCCAATGACAACCCCATGTAAATGTGATATTTCTTATTCATATAAAGTGTTAGAACTAGAACCGGTCCCTACCACCAAACCCTTACCACGGGACTATTTCGGTGTCAGTTCGCTTCCCTCTAGGGTACAAAGTTTACATTGTATTACCGTGTAAACTGGCCTTTAATAAAAAGAATGAAATTAAAATAATGCATATGTGTGGAGACAAAGATTTCGTTCTTATGGCAATTAAAGATTTCCACTAGTTGGATGGACAACGTAATGCTATGTTCACATTTTTGCTTAAACGCGTTTTAGCAGTTCGAACGTGATTAAGCTCTAATTACTTCGAAATTGAGATGATTACCCATACATTGAAATGATTTGTTAATCACTTCAAATTGACATGATTACAACTAAAGCACTTAATAAATCACATAGAATCCACTGAACATACCTCAAATGTAGAATCGCCAACATGATAGTGTACAACCGACCACGATTTCTGCTTAAGGTTTTTATTTTTTCCTTAAATAATTCATAAATTTCCACAATTTCATCAATAAATTGGTTAAATAATCTTCTGATAACTTTATAAAAGTGTTTTTATCCATTTTTAATACTTTAAATAATTATAAATTTGTTTGTTGTGTTTTTTTTTCGTAATCATCTGTCATCTTAATCATCTCAAATTAATGTAAATCAACATTTTGATTAAACGCGTTTAAAAACCTAAGTGTGAACTTGGCAAAAGATCGATCGGCTTGGAAAGTGATTCTTAGTCGATCAGGGACACTCTTCTTCTGCGGTGGTGTAGATTATAAAAGGAATGGAAAATTTAGTACTATTTTACTTTTTCAGTACTTTTTATATTCATGCCAGCATAGTAGAAAACTGAGATTATGCGTTTGTGCTGATGTTTGTAACACCTTAAAATATTGGTCATACGCTTACTGATCGACTTAGGATCACTTTTTGAATCGATCTAACGGTGTCAGTCTGTCCAGCTGGTTGACTCTTCATGTAAACTTTTTAAGCAAAGTAAAGGTCGCAATTTTTGAGATTATTTAATGGAATTTTTTGCATAGGTTTTACTTGTCACAAGGACCAAGCCTATTGAAAATTATGAGAATCGGTTCATATTTCATAAGAACCTTATACAAGCTTCTTCCCGAAATGGAGCCCTTGTGCCCATAAACCATCTTATTATATTGGTATTAAGATTAAATTTGATCAAACTTACTTTATTGCAACCTTAATCAGATTGTAAAATTTTATTAAAGTCGGTCCATATTTGACCATAGCTCCCATACAAATGCTACTCCCGAAAATAACCTCCCTTAAAATGTTGGTATTGATATACAACTTGGCGACGATAATTTGTATAATAGCTACTAATTCATAGCACAATTTTGTGTAGAAGGTCCAGCATTGACCATACGGCCCATATAAACCCGCACTCGTACATCTCTTTGAGACGAACCAATTCAACTAGATAAATTCGGCACAAAAAGCACTTATATGAATTTTAACCGTAAACCATAATTTTGTTCTGGCGGGTCTATGATTGCAAATGGGTCCCAAAAGGGTACTTTCTCGAAAATTTGTCTCGAAATTTTATGGTTACTTCAATACCGCAATACCGCAGTTTCGTTATAAAAATACTAGTACTTTTTAAAGTAAAACTTCACTTTTTCTTTTACACGGAAGTTCTATTTAGTACTTAATGGAAAAAGCCATAATTTCATCACTACCCAGCAAAAACTTTACTTACCTGGTAAGTTAGCAAGTAATGTTGGAGAAAACTAAACACTACTTATTTTTCGGCTGAATAACTACTTATTTTTGTTCGAGGTGTCCACAAAATTCAGTACTTACAATACACTTACTAGAAGTCAAAAAATATCTAGTTATTATTTAACTACTAGTAAGTTGAATTGTAAGTACTTACAATTTACTTACCAGAAGCCAAAAAATCACTAGTTAATATACCTAATAAGTAGTTATTGAGTACGTTACCAGTAAGTAAATATTCAGTACTGAAAACAACACAACGAATAAGTAGTTATTGAGCTGATTATTATTAAGCAAATATTCAGTAGTGAAAATAATAAAATTAATAAGTAGTTGCTGAGGTCATTACTAGTAAGTACTTATTTAAGTTTTCAGAATAATGACAATTGTAATGACAACTACTTACCATGTAAAGTATGAAATAACTACCACCTATTACTAAAAATCAAAAAGTTTTTCCTGGGTAAGTACCAGGGCTGTGGAGTCATCAAAAATTAGTTCTAACTCCGATTTTTAATTCCGACTCCGACTCCAACCTTTGACTTTAAACTCGTTTTTTAAGTCAGTACCCTTGAAAAGATTAAATAAGGCAAGAAAAGGATACTGTCAAAATTTGAAATCGATATTTTAACATGTGCCGCATTGAGCTTGAATATAGTTATTTACATATGTAAAGTAGAAAATTTTTGGAGTCGGACTCAAAGTACCCACAAAAACTCGCGACTCCGACTCTACAACTCTGACGCGGACTTCACAGCCCTGCTAAGAGCCTTCGTAAAAATTTAGTCACAAAGTCGATTTTGTTATGAATGGGAAATCTAGTAAAAAAGCAACAAATGGGCTTGACCGTTTAAACGTAAACCTCAAGAACTGGCCGTGCACTCAAATAAAAAATATATTTTTTATAGCGGGGCAACTAATTGACGCGAGTTACTTATATGAGAAAGTTAGAGCAGTTTTATGATAAATACAAACATTAGAAACTCAAAATAATAAAATCTATATCGATAATTTTTTTTTAACAGCCCTCCCAATACGGCACGTTTAGGTGAACTTGATTACTCAACCACTACCGATAAAACAATGCCGGTCGATTATGATATTGAAAATTACATCACTCATCCCGAATATTTTACCACCGACATCCAGGAGAAATACAATGACATCGCTTTAGTCGAATTGTCCAAAGAAGTGGAATTTAATGAGTATATAATGCCCGCCTGTCTGCCACTGGTTGATGGACGAGAGTTTCAGGAATATCTTGCAGCTGGTTGGGGAAGACCAAATGATACTACGACCGAATTGTCATCACACTTGCTTAAAGTTAAACTAGATCGTTTCGATGATGCCACTTGCATAAATAAAGTAGAGCAAACAGAAGAATTGAAATTCGGCGTCAACAAACGCACTCAAATGTGTGCTGGTTCGTTTAATGATACTCGTGACACCTGTATGGGTGACTCGGGTGGCCCGTTATTTGTTGATCATCCCGATTATGCCTGTCTGTACTTAGTTTTGGGCATAACATCATTTTCTCATGGAGGCTGTGGAAATGTTGGCCATCCGGCAGTTTATACAAGAATTCAATTGTATTTAGATTGGATTGAACAAATTGTATGGCAGGAGGCAGTAAAATTATCATAGAAAAATATATACATAAATGGAATAGCAAATTCCTAAATTTTTTGTGTTTCATTTTCATATCAGATTTAGTTTGCCGCTGTATTTAAATTTAAGGGGTACGTGTGATTTAAGCCCTTAAAATAAAGTACTTTTAGTGCTTTTTGGGCTTGATACACAACCGAGAACAGCTTCGTTTGATTGCAAAAAATCCCTTTTTATGAAGACCATCAAATACACTCTTTTGCGTTCACACAATTAAACTTGCTCAGCCACACACATTCGCTACTGGTTTTAAAGCAAACAAACATGAAACAATAACTTAAGAGTGGTTTCATTTTGAGGGCCGATGTTGAATGTGAACAACACCTAAACGTTGAGTTTTTTCTGCATTTCATTTGACATTTCTCAATTTCAGACTTACTCATTTTGAACCGTGTTCAAATTCAGGCTTATTTTGAAAATGGACGTTCAAATCAAAATGTATATCGTGCCCTCCGTGATTTTTTCGGACAATTTAATCACCCAAATGTGCGTACAATCGGAAAAATTTGAGCAAACCCGGTCTGTAGGAGATGTGAAAACACCAGTGCCTGCTCGTACAGCTCGTACTGCAGAAAATATTGCTGCTGTTCGCGATAGTTTGGCTGAAGAGCCGTCCACCTCAACTCGTCGTCGTGCCCAACAATTGCACCTCTCACCTTAGTGGATTCGTCAATATGCAGAATTCCCGCATTTGGGCGAATGATAATCCAAGAGTGACTGTCGAAAAACTAATGCACCCACAAACAGTGACTGTTTGGTGCGATTTATGGGCTGGCGGCATCATCGGGCCGTATTTTTTTCAAAATGAGGCCGGTCGGGCAGTTACTGTGAATGGTGTTCGCTATCGTGAGATGATAACGAACTTTTTTTGGCCCGAAGTGGAAGATATGGATGTGGACGATATGTGGTTTAAACAGGACGGTGCCACTTGCCACACAGCTATCGAAGCAATCTTTCAATGGCGGTGCTATCTCACGTGGTGGCCGCCAAGATCATGCGATTTAACACCGTTGGACTTATTTCTTTGGGGTTATTTTAATGAAAAGGTGTACGTCGATAAGCCAGCAACAATTCAAGAGCTAAATAATGAGATAATTCGGAACATTAACAGCATAGAACCTCAATTATGCCTCAGTGTCATCGAAAATTTGGACCATCGGATGGAGGTGTGCCGCCGAGGTCGCGGCGACCAATATTAACATAATAAAAAAACAATAATTTCCTTAATAATTTGTATTTTATTCAAAATCAACATCGGCCCTTAAAATTTAACCACACTTTACTTAAATCAGGGATGGAAAATGGCTTTAAAAATGTTGTACCAACTATGAAAACAAAATGCACTTTTCAGGCCATGACTTAACAAAACTGGGTATAATATAATAATATATATATATATATATATATATATATATATATTAAAAAGTGCACAAAAATATATAACAAAAAAAAAGTTAATAAATATTACATACCTTTAAGTTTTTTATAAAATATTTATCAAATTCCCGAAATGGTAACACATACCTGACCTGCATTAGAGATAATTTATATGTTAATTTAAAGAAGCTCCTTTGTGTTTTCAAGAATTTATTAATTGTAGGCCCGTTTTCACAACTTATCGATACCAAAAGTTTGAATTTTAATCGGCCATATAAAAAGTGATCCATTATTAAAACTTTACTTAACCCTAAAGTAAGCGATAAAGTAAATTAAGGTTCATCCTAACTGGTAGGGCAAAGTAAAATTGTAATAATTGAACACTTTTAATACATTAAATTCTACCTTTCGCTAACAGGAAGTTTTGAAAACGGTCCTTAGCCTTTTACACCATATAAAATCATAACAAGCCCAAAGTTGGCAACAAGTGTTAACGAATATTACAGCGCAAGTATTTAGTTAACAAAAATACCTATTAAAACAACGTTAAAACAAAAGCTGACAGTTAAAAAGAAGAAAAAAGTGTCAAAAAGGACAACAAAACATAATTAAAGTTGCCATTTAGCATATCGTTGAGATTTTTAAGGTGTACCAAGTAAGCCGCGGTAGTACCAGGGTATTAACAATGTCTAAAATGTATCAAAAAAAGTACAACTGTACCATGATTTCCATCCGTGACATAAATGCAAGAGAATTAAAGGTCCAATTAGACGTGACATAACCATAGGAAAACTGTATTACCATAACCACTGTATAACCAAAATGACATAAACATACCATACAAACCAATTCAATTTTGGTTTCTAAATTAGCCGTTACGGCTGTGGCATTATGGTTATGTCACGTCCAATTGGACCTTAAGGTCCAACCATAATGTGCTTAAGTTGGGTTAAGAAAATGTGCGAATACATGTTAATTATATGAGGCAAACCATATTGATCTTAAAGAAACTTTTTGCTAAGTTTAATGAAACTGTCATTTGCTTAAGCAATGTGCGAATCTAATCGCACATTCCGTACGGAATCAAATGTTTTTTTTTTTGTTTTTTTAAATACTTACATTTGAAAGACTTTTTGTTAATTTTTGGCATCAGGTTAAGCAAGGCTATGCATATTATGGTAAG
Source organism: Pollenia griseotomentosa (assembly GCA_963931875.1). Taxonomy (NCBI): domain Eukaryota; kingdom Metazoa; phylum Arthropoda; class Insecta; order Diptera; family Polleniidae; genus Pollenia; species Pollenia griseotomentosa. The sequence continues at coordinate 189,658,048 of OZ007560.1, forward strand.
GCCTTAAGAATGCTTGCGATTTGATTTTGAGCAATTGTTCTATGGCCTGCGCAAGGCGAATTGACTAGAAGGTGGGGCAAGTCAACATAATATTATGGTGTTTTATTCGGTGGTCGACCTGTCAAAGTTTGTATACAATCTAGTTTTTTATGTAAACAAACCTTTTTTTACAAGCAATATTTTTGACAGTCCGAGCACAGAAGCAGTGTTGTTGTGGAGTTGTCCTCACCTTCTACTGAATTCGCCTTGGGCTTGCGCATCAATGAACGTGAACAAAGCACGTTCAATCATCAACACGCACATGCACAAATAAAATGTTTACGAAACGATGTCAATATTACTTAACATGACCTGACAATTTTTTGTCTTACCAAACGTCAAATTCTATATATATAAAAAAAGTCTAAAATTTTTTCAGAGTTTTTTTTATATGACGTTCGACGGTTATTATGACAAAAAATTGTCAGGTGAAGACCCCATGTAACGTTGAACTTTGTTTTGCAGGCATAGAATCGATGTAAATTTAAGCGTATGAATAAATCAAGCAAATTAGTGGTGTGTGCCAGGTATATTTATAGCAGGTAGCCGCGAGATTACAACAATTGTACAACAAAACAAACAACAGGGCTTTTTATTGTTGTTATATGATACGAACTGTCAAAAGGCAAAGGGGTTGATAAGAGACAAAAACGACAAAAGATAGAGACAAAAAACTTGTTTACATGTTTACTATACAACATTTGACAGTTCGTATCGAAAAACAAGCAAATAAAACATAAACATCTGGCTTTCCGAGACTACCTGCTATAAATATACCTTGGATGTGTGCATTTCTCTGATATACAAATACATACGTTTTTAGTCTAGGAACAAAAAATTTTAAAACTTTTATAGAGGCATAAATCTGACTACAATATTTCGGTAAAAACTTGCTCTTGCATATCGGAAAAAGCTTTTTTCTGCAAAATGTTCTTTTAAATATACATAGCGATTAAAAAAGTACCAAACGTTATTCCTTTTTAGGTACAATATAAATTTAAATAAAAGTTATAAATCCAGAAAAAAAAATCCTGAGAAAAATATTTTAAAACAGGAATTTCTTTGTAAAGTTCTCAATTAAAACTTAAGGTTTTGGGACGAAATCATAGCGAGTTTAAAAAATCATTTAATTTCTGAGCTCGAATTTCTATCAAAATTAATTTTTTCTATTGCTGTCAGAATTTGTTGCTATAGTATAGGATGATGTCAAGAATTTTCAAACAAAACAACTGCAATTAGAGTTGACAAAAAATCAACCAATTGTAGCCGGGACTGTAAGAAAAGATAAACTCACTGTTTTTTGTTTAAGCTTTGATATTGTTACAAGTAAAACTGTGGCTTATAATTCTTATTCGCTTAACAGTTTTATACTATGTGTAATATGTTTAGTTTTTCTAAAATCTTTGGATGGAGTTTCCTGACGATCTGGCCTAAGCAACCAGTGAAATGCGCATAGGAATAGCTTATCCCTTCAACAATAAATTTCAGTTTATCAATAGTATGAAATGGGAATGTAGCACATTAAAACGAAACCTGGTTAATTAAATTTTTGAATCCCAAGAAAAACTTTGAAAATTTATTTAGTTCTTTTATTTTTTGATATACATTTGAGAGGATTTTTGACAGTAGCTTAAGGCAGCTCATGCATTTTATAGTTGGGCCTTAATCCTTATTCAAAAATGTAGGATAATCGATGTAAATATTTATATATATGTATATATATATTCATATATATAGTATATATGTACACATATATAAAGCTATATCTCTCATACAAGACCCATGTATGAGTAATTTAGTTTTATTCCTGATGCTTATCTGTATAGATGATAAGTAAAATTGTAGACCAATACATATTAAGGAAGCGCATTTGAAATGCATGTACATAAGTCAAATTAATAAAAAAAATTCTTTTAAATGATAATTCGTTTTTTATTTTCTAAAACGAACTTTTTGTGATCAGCTCAAATACTGATAATAAATCAGTTGCTATAACAGCAGTGTTGCCAATATGTGTGTAATTTCTACTTGCAAGTGTAGCCCATGTGTAATCTGTGTTTAATTTTACTTTGTTTTCTATTTATTTCGATTAATATTAACTAGCCAAAAACCAGTTGCCAAGCAAATCAGAAAACGCAAATGGCGTTGGATTGGTCACATACTAAGACGACCCAGCGAAAACAATGTCTGTCAAGCGTTAAGATGGAGCCAACAAGGTAGCCGAAGCCCTGACGCCCCATCAAAAACATGGCGTAGAAAAATAGATTATGGGCATCTCGCAGCAACTACTCCTCGAACGATATCGAGCTCTAACCTAACTTAAATGACGTAATTTTCGTTTTTCTTAATAAATTACTTAATTGGCAGCACTTGCACCATCTCCTAAGTCATGGTCACATAAAATTAATATTTAATAAAATAAAAAAACTCTCTCCTGTAAAATTTGGTTTTTGGCGTTTACGTTATTTTCGTGGTAAGGGCTCGATATCATTCGGTGCCAATAATAGAGTGAGATACAGAAAAATAGTAGAGGCCCTATGCTCGAATGGGAGAGAAGGATGACAGAAGAAGAAGTCAAGCTTATCTTTTCGAACTCTGACTTTTATATGTAATATTAATTAATGTAATTTTTTATTTAGTCTTCATCATAGCTAAACATTTTTTCAAACCCTGAATTTTTTCATTTCTTTTCACTTGCAAACACAAACGTTTAACATGAAAATATTTATGTACTCAACTAGAAAGGTTCGTCTACTCTCATTTGAAATGGTTGGCCACGCTCCATTAATTTTGGCAAAATATAAAATATACTTTGATATAAATATCATCAAATATATTATGAGAATATTTCTTCCACAAAAAATCCAACCCAAACTGGCAAATTTCATTGCCAAAATCTTATGTCCATGTAAAGACCGCAAACACATTTCTATGCACCAGTGTTGACAAAACTTAGTGACCAAAAATGGCTAAATTTACGGGGGAAAATGGCTAAAACTGGGCTAAAAAATGGCTAAAAGTTTTTTTAAATAAAAACATATTAAAATTCAATAACAACACAGAAATAATGCATTTAAAGTTGCTTACGATGAAGTTGTAAGTTAAGATCAATTTGTTTTATAAGAATAGACGTAAATTAAAATTTTGATAGATATTAAAAATTAAATCATCGATCAATTTGATGTCGTTATTGTTCATCTCATAGGAAGCACTCGTGCCTATTAGTTTTTAATGATTTGAATGTAAATCATAATCACGACAACATTTACCCAACCTTTCCAGATCTACAATTAAAAACAAGTTAAAAAGTATTGTCGGTCAACCCCGACTATACGATACCCTACACAACATTAGAACCTATGTACCAAATTTTGTCAAATAATCTCCAAAATTGCGACCTGTACTTTGCGCACAAGGTTTACATAGACAGTCAGCCAGCCGGACAAACATCGTTAATTCGACTCAGAAAGTAATTCTGAGTCAATCGGTATACGTCTTAGGACCAATATTTAAAGATGTTACAAACATCAGCACAAACGCATGAGGGTACCACTGTTGTGGTGTTGGTATAAATATTTTATTGCTATGGTTAAAATGTTTACCTAATTGATAAAATCGAACGAACGGTTGCTAAATGTAACCTATTTCTTAAATTACTTTTAACGGTGTTTACTTGGCTAAATACCCTCTCTACTTCAGCATTAGACCATGGAAGTGAGAGCAACTTAATAGTCAATTCTGAAATGTCTAAAAAAATGTTGTTGACGCCTGCATCTCTTTATTGAAATACTTGCAACCAGAAAGAAACACTGATGTTTGTGTTGATCCATTTTATAAATTTAATATTGGAATACTGTTCATTTACTTTGAAAGATGTTTCATCCCCTTTTTTTAGCGATTTTCAGCATTTGTAAAAGTTTTGATTTAAATTAAAGACATTTTAATTGTTAAAAATGTTTATTTAACTTTTATAAATTTTTATAACAAAATAAAAAATATTATTTTAAAATAAAAACGGAAAAAAAATTTTATGGCTAAACAAGTTGGAAAATGGCTAAAAAAAATGGCTAATGGCTAAACTCATTTTTTAATGGCTAAACAGGGTGAAAAATGGATAAATCTAGCCACTAAATGGCTAAATTGGCAACACTGCTATGCACATATGTACATTTAAGGCGAAATAATTGTTCAAACATTTTCTGAGGAAATTTTTTAACATATAACATCGTGTTAAGTGTCGAATGCTGAAATTAGTGTTTGAACAGATTTGTTAAGCAATCTGTATTGAAAGCTATTTCATAACATATTTTCTTTAAAATAGCTTTTGTGTTTACATTGTGCCATTTTTATCTCAGGTGGTTTTATCTGTTTTATCCTTTCGCACATGAAAGAAGAATTGCAGCGACAAAATTCGCACACTGAGCAGGCACATGCTACTTTTTGGTTTTGTGTAAATGTGCATGTAGACGACATGTTTTTTACATCTGACTTGTCAACTTTTCAAGTCACATGTAATTGTGCATGTCTGTCAAAATTGCTGTTTTACAGAAGGTTTGTAATGTTCGGTCACAAACGTACATGTAATTTGCTTCTGAATTGTCTCTGTTTTTTTCGCATAGTTATTGTAAAAACCAAAACAAAAATGCCGCCACGAAAATTTTTATTTACGCCGTAAAATAGTTTAGCCATCTTAACATATTTTTCATTTAATTCAAAAATACCAATTTAGGATATTATAATGAAACGGTTTATATATATATATATATTTACATAAATTCGATTCAATGGTGAGATGATCATACATATCTCGGATTTGTAAAATATTGTCAGAAGAAAATAGAGCACGCTCTAATTGAAATTTTGTCAGAGGACTTTGACAGAAGCAAAGTTAAAAAGATAACACACGACATGTATGTATTTTGCAGTGGGAAATTTGACATGTCAGATGACAAAAACATGTCGTGTACGGTCGCCTTAAGTAATATTGCTTAAAATTACCAAATTACACATTTTGGGACAGTCATGTGTAATTTCTAAATTCTTCCCTGGCAACACTGAATGACAGTGAATAGAAAATCTATTTAAAATTGGCTTTTGAAACACTCATAAATTGGAATAAGTACATACCCTGTCGGACATTCAGTAAACTAACTATTTCTCAAGTAGTGGTGGTTGACACTTGCATTAATTTTATATGGAATAAACTATTTTAACATTGCGATGTCCTAGGAAGTAGTCAAATGTCCGACTCTGCATTACTTTCAATTAACTTTAAGTAAACTTTTTGTAGCTAGCTTTAAACTTACTACTTTAAGTTAGCTTTAAGCTGGTTTTTTTTTAATTAACTATAAGTTAGTTAAATTTCAGTCAACGAAAAGTTGTTTATTTACTATACCATTTTGCAAATGCTACGATGCAAGACCATTTGCACAAGATTGTGAATTGGGCTATTAATTAATATTCATACATAGAAAATGTTGTATATCAAAAATTTTCATTTCAAATTTATTAATTCATATGAAAACTATGTAAAGTATCTTAAGTCTAGCAAACATTTTGGTGCGTCTACTATAACGTCGACAACTCTATGGATGGTTCTGTTAGCTGTTGATTTTGCAACACCATGCATAGCTGCAACTCCAGGGTTGCATTTCCGAGCCGGTGCAAGCACCGTTGCAGTTGATTTTCAGATGACAAAGCATTACTGCGCTGTGAATTGTGCCCTAATTTGTCTCTATTTTATTTTATTATTTAAAATAAAATCAACTTGGATTTGATTTAAACGAAAGCACTCTTTAAAACTAAAGTTTTGTAGTCCAGAAAAATTAATTCGGTGTCTATAATTTTTTGTTATAACCACGTTTTCACTATCGTCGAACAAAAACTCACGTCTTAACATTTTGAAAGCTTTACTAGTTATAACAATATGAATTTGCAAAGCGATCGATAACCTTGCAAATTTTTGACAAAATTTACAGTTTTTGTGGAAGGAAACCGAATAATTAGTTGCAAAGCAAGGCGAATTCAACTACAAGTGTTGTCGAAACTACAACAATCCAAAAACAAAAGATAGCATTGCATTGATAGTGCTTATAGCTCGAAAAGTCAACAATTCTTAGTAAAACACTAACAAATCAAAACAAATAAGCTCGAACTGTCAAAATCAGATGCCGTTTCGACACCACCTGTAGTTAATTCGCCTTGGTTGCAAAATCTTTGCAAATTACACTTTTCAATATTAACTTTGCACAAGAGAACGTAAGTGGAACAGAAATTGAAAAAAGAATGTAAAAATTCACTTATCAATTTTAACGTATCACTTATTAAATTTTATAGTTCTGAGGAACATAAAATTTTGCAAACTGACGACAAATTTGATAAGTGCAAAGTGAAAAGTTGATAAGTTGTATTGTGGAATAGGACTCTGGTGACCATGCTTGTAAATAAAGTTACATTTTAATAATTTTTATTTTGTAGTATTTAAAACAGAAATACAAACTAGTTTGCAATAAAAATAGTTTTTTGTTGTGTTTGTGCAAATGTTTGATCTTTTAAGTATTATTTTTTTAGTATGGTCACATTATTTCTCTCTCCCGTTACACAAACAGCAAGCAACTTTCTCAATTATAAAAGCTGTAAGTTTTTTGTAGTTATTGTGCTTCAAACGACGAATTTACTCACAGAATTTTTGCTAGAAAATTTGTTGTGTTGAGCGAGATTCGTCGCTCGCCCCGGTTGTGTTTCTAGCATAAGGCAGTAACGGTTTTCTTAAACATGCCAACCTACAAATCACCCCCACTGAGTCGCGGTCTCTCACCCTGCACGAAATGCTTAAAAATATAGTTGTCGCAACTGAAACATAAGCGGAACCGACTATACCAAAGCCGGTTTAGCTGAGTGCAACAAAAAAATGTAAATAGAATACACGTGATTAAAAAAAAGCTTTAATCTGTATTTCAGGCACAGCAATGACATTTTTTGTAATCAGTGTTAAGATAGTTTTCAATGCGGATAAGTCAGGCAGAAAAATTATAATAAATATGCAACATTTTATAATAATTGTGTTTTTAATTAGTGATATTTTCAACACAAAACTATTATTCACGAACGGTAAGTTTTTTTTTATATTTTTGTTATAAATTGCATAAGATTATGGGAATTTTCAAATAAAAAAAGAGAACAAAAGATTATTATTATTTTTAAAATATGTAAAAGCGTTTTTAATTCCTCGATTGCTAAAAAAGAATAAGGCTTTTAAATTTAACAGATAAAAAACAACAACAAAAACTTTTATTTATTTTGCAGCTAGTGAATGCGCTTTAAATACCGAATGCAAGGACATACAATATTGCCCCAAATATTTATCCTTTCATCACGTATTAACTAAAAAACCGTATTGTAATTTAGATCAAATAGGCGGCACCTTTGTCTGTTGTGAAAAACCTCCTGAACAATATACCCAACTAAAGGATGAAGGCATAAGAGCTGTCAGAGGTAATTTTTTTATCTATTTCTGTCAGACATTCCAGTCCGATTCTATACATTACACATATACATACATATATGAACAAATATAATTTTTAACTTAAAATCTAGAATGCAAATCGTATCAAAAATATCGCCAATCTTGCAAAAGTGATTTAATTATAAGTGGAACGAAAGCTGACCCCAAAGAGTTTCCATTTATGGCTTTACTCTACTACCAGACAGTCAATACGGCGAAGTATATGGGCGGAGGAACGTTGATCAGTGACAAATTCGTATTGTCAGCAGCTCATAATTTTTATAGTGAAAAGTGAGTATGACTTAAAATACATAAATACTTTTATAGAGAAGTACCTTAACTATTATTTTAAGAGAATAAAATTGCTATTCCTATTTAACCCTTTATGGGCCGATTCCCAAAAGTTTGCAAAATTGTATTAAAGGCATAACAAATTTTAATTAGAATAAATTTGCTAAATATTGACCGATTTATAGTTACTTTGATCTAAGAAATTAATTTTCAACAAGTTGAAGTGATATGTTCGGCTTTAAAGAATCTTATATTTCCTTGACCATAATAATGAAAAGCCAATTGTCCCCCGACTCAAATGGGCGGATTTTTAATAAATACGAAATAATTGAGCCTCATATCTCATATGGTATGGGCGCTAATGTGACAAGATTATTTCTAGAAGATAAAAGCAGTTATTTGACCATAACATAGTTAAGCTTTATGCGTAAAATTTAGCGTTATTGGATAAAAATTAGAGGCAGTCGTGGTCTTTTCCTGATTTCTTAGACATTAGTATAGAACCATCAGTCTAAATTTAAAAAGCAAATAATTCTGGTCCGTAAACGATATAAATATGAAACAACCTTGTCTCCATCATATCTGCGAAACACATTTTTTCAACGTACGCACTTGGGTGTTGCATTTTTTTTTTTTTTTTTTTCAAAAAAAAGTGTTTTTCATATGACTGCTTACTCTCCGAGGTTCAGTGACATAAAAGTTATATTTGTAAGTGAAGTTGTAAGAAGATTGATCGAGAGATTGCTAATCGATTTCATCTCAAAATAAAAAAAGTGTTTGATATTTAAAATACTGTACACACACAAACCTTTAAATATATGTATGTACATAAAGAACGAAGTTTGACTACTATTAACGTTTCGCGTTGATAATTTGGTAATTCCCCTTTTTATTTTACTCGTACTAAGTAAAAGCAAAACAAAGAAATATATAGAAGACTATGCCTAGGTTTACACTACGAAAGTTTTCTTTCAGAAAGTCTGAGCTTATTGGTGAGAGGAGAAGGAACATTCTTTTCTTCTCTCCCCTTTCACCAATAAACACAGAATTTTTGAAGGAAAACTTTCATAGTGTGAACTCAGACTTATCTATAGTTAAAATTTTAGTGATACTCCTAAAGGCTAGTTTACACTATTATACTTTGTATTAATACATTGCCAAAACTTAAGTAATATCCCAGTAAAAAAATTTGTTGTTTTTGAAGCGCTTGAGAGAAAAAGCGCATGATCGAGTGCTTCAATAAGAGAACTCTTATACAGCAGTAAATGATAAAGAATAAACTATACAAAAAAGCTGCTTTTTTAAGGCGCCCGTACACGACATGTTTTTGTCATCTGACATGTCAAATTTCCCACTGCAAAATGCATACATGTCGTGTGTTACCTTTTTAACTTTGCTTCTGTAACATATCATTTACACGTAAAAGTACCCAGCGGGAAAAAGAAGGAGTAGGAAGGCCTTCTAGAAGGCCTCTGTACCCCTTCTTTTGGATGTACAAGGCCTTATTGCTCCATTCCATACTCATATCTTTTTTACACACGTTGTCATTGCGGAGAAGGCCTTCCGCTCTCGCTTCTTCAGCAGGTACATAAGAAGGGTAACGGGACCAAAAAAAAAATTGATTTTGCTTTTGCTTGTGCAAAAAAACAATACAAAAAATGTTACTCCTTTTCTACTCCCTTCTCATAAAAGCGAGTGTGGAAGGTGTATCTTATCTTTTATACGAAAGAGCCGAGGCCTTCTATGAGGCCTTCTTTAGCAGTTAGATAAGAATAGTAATTGAATCAAAAAATCTTTTAAGCAGCCCTTTAAAAAGGCCTGAAGAAAGAAGGTCTTCTGAGTTTTCCCGCTGGGTAATTTCATAAAAGTCTCAATACACTCACACTTTTTCACTAACACATTTACATTTTTTTTCTTTAGCCCAACTTTCAGCAAGCTTTCAATGAAAATTTCAAGAAAGCGATTTTTTGACAATTTCATGAAAGCAAATAACAATAAACTAAGCAGTGTTGCCAATATAAAATGTTTCACTTAAAATTTAGGATTGTGTGAAATAGCAGTTACGAAAGCAACTTGTTTTTCGCGTATATATAAAGAATTTAATATATATTTTCAACTAAATATTAAGAACACAATTATTCTATCTGAAATTTATATATATCATGAAAAAAATATTAATTTGAGCGAATGCATGATGTTTGGCGTAAGTAATTGTCTTGGCAACTCTGAAACTTCAAAAAAGCAAAATAATAAAAGAAGAAGAAGAGACATTTTTGTTAGAAGTTTGCCCTTTGACGACATTTTTCAAATGAACTTTCCTGTGTAATCGAACAAGAAATTTTCAAGAAAGTCGTCTGTTTCATTGAAATTTTTATTTTTAATACGAATACAGACATTTCATGAAAGAACTTTCATGTGTAAAGGCAGTGTAAAAGTCAGACGCAAAGTCATCTGACAAAATTTCAATTAGAGCGTGCTCTATTTTCTTCTGACAAACCATCTGACATCAGAAAGCTATGCCGGGAAGAAACCGGCAGCGGCGTCCACTATTGACGGAATCCTTAGCCGGCTGAAGTTATTTTTTTCAATACCGAGATATGTTTGAACATCTTACCATTGAATAGAATTTTTGAGAATATATATATAAAACCTGTTTTATTATAAAATCCTAAATTGGTATCTTTGAATTAGAAGAAAAAAATGTTAAGATGGCTGAACTATTTTACGGCGCAAATAAAACTTTTCATGGCGGCAGCAAGCTATTTTAAAACCGAGCACTACTTTGGTTTCTGCAATAACAATGCGAAAAAAACAGAGACAATGTCAGAAGCAGGTTCGGTTCCATGGGCAGCCATCAGAAGACAGCTCACTTGGGTCCCCAATTGGTCCCTTTGTGATACCCGGCGCCAATGCCCATCCCTTGGAGCAGTTACTCAGATGGCGTCACTGCAAGTTCCAACCACTTCGTCTTCCTAGTGAAGAGAAGCAGCGATCTTAGTTCCATCCCGGACAGATCCCCCAAACAGGAAAACACCGGTCCCCCCAGGTATTCTTCCCTAATGCCCCGCAGTCCAGAAGCAAATTACATGTCAGAAGCAAATTACATGTACGTTTGTGACCGAATATTATAAAGCTTATGTAAAACAGCGATTTTGACAGACATGCACAATTACATGTGACTTGAAAATTTGACATGTCAGATGACAAAAACATGTCGTCTATATGCTCCTTTAGTGATGACAACGAAGAAGGTTTTAAAGCGAAAAAATAAAAATATTTTATGGTTTGCGAAAATGATTGAAAAAGGGCATTTAAACAAGTTAAAGCAAAACATTAATGAATATGTTAATATATTTAGCCCTTAAAAAAGCACTGTGGGAGTGCTTTGTTTGCAAGGCTTCGCGGGTGTTTAGTTTAATTATGGATGAATGTTTCTAACTTTAAGAATGAATATAAAAATAACAAATTATTTAAAAAAAAAAAAATTAAAAGAAGCACATTTTTTACTGGGATGTAAAAGTGTGATAGTGTGAATTCAATGTGCCATGAAAATAACAAGTATTACGAAAAAAAATTTGACGTCCCATACGACATCTTCGTTTTTTGAAATTTTTCAAAACAATAATACTTTTCATGTTTGCTAGTTCATGTATGCTAGTGTGACTACAAACTCTAATGTTACCTTATAGTTGTTGACAGTCGCAACAGAACTTATTAGATTTCTATCTCACAAAGTATTATGAAATACGTAAGACTTGTGTGATAGTGTAAACTAGCCTTAAAGAACATATAAATGCTCTAACCGTTGTCAACGATAAAGCTAAATGAAGAATTGCTATAATAAAACAGTTTAACGAATTTTTAAGCAACAAAAACAATTCTTGTTGCGGAAAGTTAAACACCGCAGAAAAATCGTCAAAAAGCGAACAAAGAAGATTTTAAGTTGATTAATTCATACACATAACTTGTTTCTTGACCCAACTATATGTATTACAATTTATCTTATATTTTAGTTTTGGCATTGAAATTGTAATATCCGTAGTAGTTTTTCTAATAAATATATTGAAAAATCATATCGTTACCTTCAGTCGTAAAAAAACTACATAAATCTAATTAATTAAATTTTACGGCAGAGAGAATAAACTTTTTAAAATATTTATTTCGCAATAATTTTAAAATATTGTATAAGTGCATTTTTATTTTTTTTTTTTTTTTTTGATTATTCTTTATTAACCTCTTTTAAAGTAAACAACCAACAAGAGTTTATATTTTGTAAAAAAATTTCATATGAAAAGGATACTTTGCACCTTTTTTTAACATTATTGGACTTAGACCCTTAAAACAACAAATGGAACCTTTAAAATAGTAAGGGTAATCACGGTGGTCATTGTGTAAATTTGCTATTTGTAAACTTGCATTGCACATTATGATTGATCGTGAGCATACCACTTTTATTTTTTGTGCAAATCTGCTTCTTTCTAAGAAATTATTCTGGCTTCAAAAAAACTTCTGGCAGCATTGGCATAAGTTGTCAGAAATCTTCATTGGTTTACAATTATACGCAAGTTTTTTTTTTTGCGCTAAAGCGATCACAAATAATTTTAAATAAAATTTTCTTTTTGACAAATAAAAAAAATATAGCGGTCCGTATACCAAAAGTTAATGGCGGAGCTCAGAATTAGGCTTGCAAAAGTGTAAATGCTAAATATCGTAGCTCTTCTGATAAATCCAACAACAAAATACACAGATTTTCCGTTAGATTTCATTAAATTGCAACGATATTTTGCATTTGCACTTTTGCAAGCCTAATAAAGGCTTAGTTAGCCGGGAGTAACAGTAATGTTCCAAATCTGGTGCTTCATATTGTTGTATGTAATAAGAACGATTATAGTTAGCAGTAAGATGTAGTAGTAGTATACACGTGAAGGCCATGTGCACCGCGACCCAAAGGATCTTTTGTGCAGCCCATATGTCTCACCATGGCAAGTTTAGGCCGCGTATAAAGCCCATTACCCTGCCCGGTGGAAGATTAAAGATATCAGTCGGGCCCACTGTTTGCCCCCCGAACAACTTCTGCCTAGAAGTCCCCAAGGCGGGACAGCAGCAGAGCAGATGTTCCGACGTTTCATCATCCATCCCACAGAATCTGCATATTTTGGTAGATGAATTACCCAACTAAAGCTGGTGGTACCTGATACCACAGTGCCCCGTGAATAGGCCAACAAACAGTCTAAGTTCCGCTTTTTCAAGCAGCAGAAACCTTCCTGCCCTGCGCCGGGACAGCGTCACAAATCTTTTGGACTGTCTCAATCCAGAAGTGGACGTCCATGCGTGAAGGAATTCACGCTCGGACCATTTTTGTAGCGTCCCGCTGATGTGACCCACAGGGACGCCGAAGAAAGGCTCAGGACCTATAAATGGACGACGAGCGTCCTGTTTGCCAAGCAATCAGCCCTTTCATTGCCCGCATGGCCCTCATGGCCGGGAACCCAACACAAATTCAAGTCATTGTGTTTCCCTAACTCATTCAGAGACGCAAAACAGTCCAAGACCAGCCTTGACTTTATCTCCAAAGAAGAAAGTGCCCTAAGAGCAGCCTGGCTATCCGACATTATATAAAGTCTCAAGCCCCTTTCCCTCCTCCTAAGACATTCCCCAGCGCATATAATGATGGCGTAGAGTTCCGCCTGAAATATAGACGGCTGTTTGCCCATTGGCAAGCCCCTTTGGAAACCCGTCCCATGATGCCCGCACCAGTATCACCGTTTACCTGTTTCGAACCATCCGTAAACCAGACCTGTATAAAAATTTGCACTTGCTACACCATTGCGTTTTTGTTGCTTGGCTAAGGGCCGTTTTCTCAATGTTTCGACAAACTGCTTGTTACTTAATATCGACATAAATTTATTAGACTGATAAGCTGTCCGTAAACGATTTTGGTTTGCTCAATATACCGACAAAAACATTATTTTCAGTTGGCAGCACCTCTCAAAATACATGTTAAAGTTGGGAGTTAGCTGATTTAGAATTGGCCGATGAGCTTTGCGATAGAATATACCAAATTTCTTTAAGGCACTTTTACACTATATTTATTTTGCACTGGCTTTGACAGATGTTAAATCCATATGTAATTGCACATGACTGTCAAAATTCACAAATACAGAAGGTTTATAAGTTTTGCTTTCACACTTTCGTTTTTGGTTTCTTCAGACATAACCTTAAATCGTTCAAATTTGACATGTACACTGCCAAACACATATCGTGTAAAAGTGCCTTTAATCTGCAGTTTTTCGTTGGGAAAAAATTAAAATACAACCAAAATTATTAAAGTACATATCGCACTGGTTTCTCTAGAGCGGGTCAACTCAAAATCTATACATTTTCAATGGACACAAAAAACTGTTTGCTTTTTATATGTACCCTTAAACTGGGGGGATACAGTTTTTTTTTTTTTTTTTTTTTTGCGCAAAATACTAGAGAAACTGATCTTAGATTTTTAAAGTGCGTAGATATGACCACTGTTCATCGATTTCTGCAAAAAGTAAAAATTGAAAAATTTCAAGTTGACTCTCTTTAGAGGAACCAGTGCGATATATTTAAACGTTATGCCTTCAATTTATTTAATAAAGAAAAACATAAACAAGAAATGTACCCCGGAGCTGTAAAATAAGTGTAGCAAAAAAGCATTAAAGAGCGCTTGGAGTTACCCCACGTCTCCATGCGCTTTCGATTTGAACATGACATGACCAGAACGCCGGCAGAGCAACGTTATTAATTTGTTCACGTTCTTGTATGTGGCGAATACGTGTTGATGTTCATGTTCTGATTGACGACAATTTTTGTTGTTGTGGCGTTTGGTTGTATACAGAAAATACATTGTATGGCTAACATCGTGGCGCACGTGGATGCTAAGACGAATGTTTAGGCAAAGATGGCAGCACATGGACGAAACATGAACAGTCTACACGAGTAGAATTCATGTGCGATATGCTGTTCTTACCGAGTTGATGGATAGTGGAGACTGGTAGTTAATGACGAAATCGTAGCAAATGCGTGCAGTTGCAAAAAAAACACCTTTTTTTAAGTACCGCTAGTATTTTTAAATGTGTTAAGGGGCCCATACAAGAGTATAGAATGCACGCGCAATCAAGTGATTGTGGCAGCCGTATGACCGTGTATGGGCTTTCGATTGCAAGCTTTGCTGTGAGTTTCTAGTTCTCCTGAACAGTTTGCGATGAAATCCAGCAGAATCGGTTCAGTAGGAAAAGAATATTGAAAAACCCCAAATGTGGAACAAAAGTAAATTGATACTGAAAGAATCGATTCGTTTTATATGACTAGAAAATATACTACTGAGTTTACTAAGTACCATTGCAGTAGATGTTAGTCTGCTATAGGTTCCTTAGATAAGAAATCACTCTGCCAAAACTCCTAAAGTATTCAACTCTCGGTTGAGGGTATTAAAGATTTTGCACAGCCGAATATATCAGTCTTACTTTTTAACTCCAAATAAATTCATGTTAATTTTATACCCACACCACAATAGTCGAGAGGGTATTCTGTATTTGTGTACCCACCTTAAAGTATACCGATCTACCCAGTAGCCCTTTTTTAATCGATCTAACGATGTCCGTCTGTCCGTCCGGCTGGCAGTCAGTGTTAACCTTCGGCGAAAAGAACATGTCGCAATTTTCCAAATTATTTGATGAAATTTGGTGCATAATTTCTTTTGTAAAGAATGGGAATCAGTCCATACTTTCACATAGCCCCCATACAAGCTTATTTCCGAAATAGAGTCTTTGTGCCCATAAACCATCTTAGTTTGTTGGTATTTAAACTAAATTTTAATTCTTATCTGATTGCAATCCAAATCTTCTTACCAAATTTTATTGAAGTCGGAAGACGGAAACTACTCTCGAAAATGCTTTGAATGCCATAACTTCCTTATAAATGTTGGTATGTACATATTGACATAAAAATTGACGATAACAACTTTTACGATAGCCACTCTGTCATGGAAAATTATTGTGCTAGTAGATCCAAAATTAACCATACTTCCCATATAAATCCCCATTGTAAAATCACTTAAAGGCAAACAAATCGCATATAGATGAAGATATCAAAATAATATTCGCCACAATGAACTTTTACATGAGTTTTAACTTCATAGCATAATTTTGTTCTGGCGTGTCCATGATTGGCCATGGATCCCTAATAGGGTACGCTCCTGAAAATTAGTTTTTTAGTACTGTGGTGTAGGGTATCATATGGTCAGGCTTGTCGACTTTACTTTCTTACTGTTTTTTTAATTGATTTTAGATTTACAGCCGTATTCATAAAAACTTATTTATGATTAATTAACCGTTTTTAAGCAAAAATTGCTAAAGTTGTAATCATAAACGAAAAATTGTCTATTGAACCTTTAATAAACCATTCATAAAGTAAAACATTTATTGTTGGATTTGCCCTTCTTTAAACCAAAAAGTAAATGACATTTTGATAAGTGTTTGCATGATATGATATGATATTATTTTTGTGAAATATGTTGAAAAATAATGACAAAAACGTTTTTATTAATATGGACATGTTAAATAAATTTTACTAATTTTTTTTATTTTACACACGTTATATTGATTATTATTTAAAAAAAAATTTATATGATTTAAATGAATATGTTTAGGGGCTAATGCAGATATTCTGTTTAATTATTTCTTGAATTAGTGCAACTAGTTGCTTAAAACAAAAAATTATTGCTCAAAAATATTAAAAAAAAAATTAAATAAACAAATCATAATAATAGAGATGTTAATAAAAAGTAAATTAAACTTTTTATTCGAATACTTTCTTATCGTATATTTAAGAAAGGTTCAAACAAAAGTTTTTATGATACCTTTCGGCAATATTTTGTTCAGAAACTAAAATAATATGTAGTTAATTTGATAAGAATAATTTTTAAGGTCTACAATAAAAAAAAAAATTATAAAAAAAATTTAAATATAGAATATCATGTGAACCGAATAGAAGTTTCATGCATCACTAACAATAAAATGGCAGCAATATATAAAGAAAGTTGCCATACTTAAACACAAAATCGCTACAAACAGTTAATAGTAAAAAAACTGTTAATGTACGTTTATGAATACACATTTTTATAAGAGGTTTATAAGACAAAAAGCGTTTAATAGTTATTGCATACTATAATCTTAAAATAAGAACTTTTTATGAATATGGCTGTTAATGTTTAAACTCTTTTTTATAACAGCGACGACAGTCCCAACATGGTGCGCTTAGGCGAATTGGATTTTTCGACAAAGAACGATGGTTCCTCCACTGCCGATTACAAAATCCAAGATTATATTTCTCATCCAGAATACTACTCCACAAACGAACAAGAACGCTACAATGACATCGTGTTAGTGGAACTTCAAAAAAAAGTACGATTTAACGACTACATATTGCCCGCCTGTCTACCCCTGGTTGATGGTCGGGAATTTGCAGATTATATCGCAGCTGGTTGGGGTGTGACAAGTACTGCTGCGCTGGCTGAATTGTCATCCCATCTGCTTAAAGTAAAATTACAGCGTTTCGATGATGACACTTGCATTAGAAAAGTAAAGCCCGAAAAGGACAGATTACCAAAGGGTGTTAACAAACGCACACAAATGTGTGCTGGTTCCACAGAAGATAACAAAGACACGTGCGAAGGTGACTCAGGTGGCCCGTTATTTGTTGACCATCCCGATTATGAGTGTTTACATTTGGTTTTGGGCATAACATCTTTTGGAAGAGCTTGCGGTACTAAAGGTTTTCCGTCAGTGTATACAAGAATTCAACTCTATTTAGATTGGATTGAGCAAATTGTATGGAATGAGCCAGTCAGATTGTCATAAAAAGAGCAATTCCTAATGAGGTGTTACGTTCACGCCAAGTTATAGAAGACGTAAAATTGATTTGTAAATTTAATTTTTTTTTTTCAAAATTTGTTTTTAATTTTTTTTTTGGATTGTGATTTTATGTTAATGAATTTTTTTGTTCTCAATATTCATAATTTTCCAACTTACACAACAGAAACATATAAAAGTTAACTTTATAATGCATTTTATCCTTCACTTTATGTTCTTTTGTAAACTTTTTCTTCAATTGCAAACACATTAATTATTTAAAATTTTTTTTAGCCCAGAAATTATTGAAGTCTCAATTTAAATCACTGTTTTTAAGTTTTTAATAAGACGAATGTCCTTATAAGAGGTTACAGGGCGAAAGACCAGTACATGAGCGAAACAGCTTTTTATATCCTTCTGACAAAAATCCTTCTTGCCAATGTCAGTCAAGATGAAAATGTTAAGTTCAAAGAATTTATTGAAGCATTAAAATTTGTCCATTAAAAAAAGAAGTGAAATGAATGACGTGTCTTCATCATTAACACTTGCACAGAATTTTTAATGTTTTAGTTTTTTACTCTTCAAAAAGGGTGGATACTATTGATAGGGTTTAACGTTTTGTAACCTCGGATAATTTTGATGATTATCAATTTAAAATAGATTTTAAAAGATGGCAATTTCTGATTCCACTTATTGGTAAGAAGTTCTTAAAAACTGTCACACAATGGAAAAGAATCAAAATGTTTCTAAAATAAATTTACTCTTTAGTGCTCGTTCATAAAGTAAAACATTTGCTTTAAAAACTTTCTTCAATTCTCTTTTGGGACTGCGTCGTTTCCATACAATGAATCTTTTTTTTTTGCAGCATTTACGTAATTTGTATGCCTTCCTTCTTCCTTTCACTAACTAAAAAATACACTTTTCCATACGTCTTTTCCTTTTCACTATCAAACTCAAACTTTCATAATATGGACGGGGACTTATCAAAATTATTTGAAACCATGTCTGCGTAAGGTATACCAGCATAACGAAATCCTCAGTTTAAAAAGGAAGTGACCTCCCCGAAGCTTTTTCAATACAAGGGGTCTGAGACAGGGCGACCCCTTATCGTGTAATTTCTTCAACATCTGGATGGATAAAGTTTTGGAAAACGCATTAAAGATCGCTTTAGTTAACCAACACATAAGAAGCCATTCACTTTTGCTATGCTGGTTAACTAATGTGAACTTTAACTTTTTTTGCATAATGGGGTACGATTAACACCAAGGATCACATTCTCCTCGGTACAATTAACTCCAAGGGTCACATTCTCCTCGTGTATGCAGACGACATCGAAGTTGCCAGGTGGACTTAACGAGATGTAACTGGTGCTTTTTAAAAAATTAAGATAGAGTCGCCTTAAATGGATCTGAAGGTGAATGAAGGTAAGACGAAAATGATGCTGGCAACTTCTAGAGGGGTGGCGCGACGAAAGAAATGCGAGATGTTTCCTTAAGACAATTGCAACGTCGAGTTAGTAGACGAATTTATATACCTCGGATCCTCCATAAGCCAAAAGAACACTGTAAGCACTGAAATAAAATAGTAGGGTCGTGCTTGCAAATAGATGCTACTTCGGTCTCGGTAAACAATTAAGAACAAAACCCTCTCCTAAAAGACACTTATAGTACCTGAGCTTCTAAAAAGC
The DNA here is from genome assembly GCA_963931875.1 of Pollenia griseotomentosa. Taxonomy (NCBI): domain Eukaryota; kingdom Metazoa; phylum Arthropoda; class Insecta; order Diptera; family Polleniidae; genus Pollenia; species Pollenia griseotomentosa. The sequence goes on from OZ007560.1 coordinate 189,677,450, forward strand.
GGATGATGTGGTATTGAGTGTATTCGAGAGAAATATCCCGACGCAAATGTAGTTAAGCGCTACGATATGTCTGTCGATTACCAGAAAAGCGTTAGATGACAACTACCATATAAAGTCCTGACAGGGAAGACCAACCCTCCGCTGGAAGGACCAAATGGAGAAAGATTCAGAAATCCTTGGTATTACAAACTGGAGGTACATGCTGTACAGGACCGAAGTGCTTCGAAATAATTTAATAAATAATTTAGGTTGAAAAGACAAATAAAGTAAAGTAATTATTTATTAAGTAAACTGTGTTACTGAAATTCAATAAACTAATTTTGAATCGAGCTTAAGAGTGCTCTATTCGGCAGCGCCGAATTGTATATACCCTTTTCAATAGTGTGTTTTAAGCAATACGTTGTTGTTAATTAATGTTAACGATATTTATTCTAGGTCTCATACGAATAGAGCTGCATATCGAGCCCTTACCACAAAAAAAGCTTAAGCGACAAAAACAGGAGAAAGTTGTTTTTTTTTTATTATATCTTATTATATACATTATTATATACATTATTATATATATTATATATATTATTATATACAGTTGTCTTATGCACGAAATGAGCCTAACTTCTTTTACATATTAGCAGGATAACGGCTATTTTTGGCGCTTAAGCTTTTCTTACCGTCACTCTGATGACCTTCTACAGAGGATTGTGTCGGTTAAGATAAAATATTCTTACTCTTTAGTACGCCTAAAAACGTAATGAATAATGCTTTTTGCAGATAAAATTGGTTTGTAATACTTCCATAGCGCTTTCAGTGTTGCCAATATAGCCAATTAGTGGCTATCTTTTCAAAATGTGATAAATGCTGCTATGATAATTATTAAAGCCCATTTACAATATTAAATAGACTGAGGGTGCAGAAGAAACCAAGAAATCGAAGTAGTCTCATTTGTCAAGGTCAAAGACTAAGCTGGGCTAAGGCTAGTCATGTGGCAGGATGCCAAAAAAGAATTTTAAGCGATAGACGCAGATGTAAACACAGAACTGGAAGTCTTAATGGAGCAGAAGATGCCTGAAGAAAAGCAAACATTAACTGTTGGAAACAGATAGTTCAAGACCGACCCGAATGAAAGAGAACGTGAACTAGGTTATAAACCAGCCAATAAACTTTAAATAAAAAAACGGGCAAAATTATTTTTGAGATTTTCGTCAACAGACTTTATTTATTTCACTTTCTAGATTTCTTCGGTGTTCCCCTCTTAGATGACCGCGGTTGCGTGCACCCTGAGGACTCCAATCCAATGATTGTCGCTTCAGATCCATCTCCGTTTGCTGATCCGTATTTCTAGTTCAATGGGTCTTTGTTTACATCATCGGTATAGTTGAGCATTTGATATCCAATTAAAAAAGCGGCGATTAATAAGTGCTTGCAATTTAGTGGTCGATTTTACAGATATAAGCCAAGTTATTCACCCGTACAGCAGCACAGAGTTGATTGCAACGCCAACCATCAGATGTGATATGAATTTTTTTTTTTTTACTAAAAATTTAAGTTTTGATATCCAAATTTCATGACAATATCCTTAATTCTGGGTTCACACTATTAAAGTTTTCTTTCAGAAAGTTTAAGTTTATTGGTGAGAGGGAACGCGAACATGCTTTTATTCTTTCCTCTCTCACCGATAAACTCAGACTTTCTGAAAGAAAACTTTCCTAGTGTGAACCTAGACTATGTCTTACAGTTTCATAAGTTTTAAATGTTTTTCGAGAGGGGATTTTTTATACGACCGTAGTTAGGTCAATTTGGTACCGATCCTTTTAAATTTTTTAGTTAATTATAATCTAAATTAATTCTTGTTTGTTGATATTAAATTAGTTATAATTCAATTAGCATTAATTCCGCTACATCGTGAGCGTCTCCCTTTCATTCGTGGACATATCGAGCTTTAACCGCGAAAGTAACCGTCATTATTTTCAATTTCGTAAGCGCCAAATTTCATATAAAATTTATATCGTCGGCTTAATATGCAAACCTGCTAACTCCCTTTCAACAAATTTTACGGGAGAGACAAAAAACTTTTTATTTTTCCTATTTGCTGCTTGAAAAAAAACCGAAACTATAGTTGATTTAACACTATTCAAGACTCAAATTGAAGAACAACTGTGGATTTAGCAGGTTTGCATATTAAGCCGACGATATAAAATAAAATAAAAAAACTCTATCCTGTAAAATTTGATTTTGGCGCTTACGTTATTTCCGCGGTTAGGGCTCGATATGTATTTATATGCCAAAGTTTATGTTTCTAGATTAAAAAACGACCTGTTGTAAAACAAAAAAGTACCAAACAGTTATTCTCATCCGCTCAGGACATTGAATGTTTATAGGCGCAATGTTAACGAAATTTGAAAAAGTACCAGTTAAAGAACGAAAAAGTACCAAAAAGATCCCTTTTACAGATTCTGATTCACTGAGGACCTAACATGTTTAATTTTATGTTTCTAGGTCCAATATTACCGAAAATTCAAAAGGTACCAGTTAAAGAACAAAAACGTACCAAAAGCCCTCTAACAGATGCTCATTTAATAAGGACCCAGGACCTTGCACATTTCATTTTATGTTTCTAGGTCCAATTCTAACGAAAATTCAAAAAATACCAGTTAAAGAACAAAAAAGTACCATAAAATTCACTCACAGGCTCTTAACCACTCAGGATATTGCATGTTGGATTTGATGTTTATATGTTTGATTTTTACTAGTTGTAATTAAAGAAAGTACTAGTTGTGAAACAAAAAGCTTAAGAAAATAATTAATTTTCCCGTATTTCCCCCTAATTGGTACTTTTTTCTCCCCATGGAAGTATCAAGAATATCAATATTGTAGTGGGAGACCATTAATTAATACAATAGTAAAGGGTGGTTAAATTTTAAGGGCCGATGTTGATTTTTAATAAAACACAAATTATTCAGAAAATTATTGTCATTTCTTTTTATTATGATAATATTGGTACGGTTCAATTATGTATGGAACAAAATATCGGCAACCTCGGCGGCACACCTCCATCCGATGTTCAAAATTTTCGATGACGTTAAGGCCAGGCCGTTAATGGGCCGAACTATCTCATCCTTTAGCTTTTGAATTGTTGCTGGCTTATCGACGTACACCTTTTCTATCAAATAACCCCAAAGAAAGAAGTCCAACGGTATCAAATCACATGATCTTGCCATTTCTTGCCACCATTCTGACCATTGACGACGATTGGAATTTTCAAGAGGCTTTAGTTCTTGAGTCAAATGCACCTTGTAAGCGTGTAAATGCAAGTCTATGCCCATTTTCATAATAAGCCTGAATAACTTTAAAGCGTTGCTCGATTGTGTATCTCTACATGGTTCAAATTAAGTTAGTCTGAAATTGATAAATGTCAAATGAAATGCAGAAGAAAACTTGACGTTCACATTCAACATCGGCCCTTAACATTTAACCAGCAGTTATATGTCAATGTCGATGAATGAAGAAAAATGTTTTGTAAAAAAGTACCAAAAATAGTTAAGACTTTCGCCCCTAAAACGTTCGAATTTCCAAAAAATTACCGAATTCATATTTGTACTGTTTAGATTAGTCTATGTTAATTGGTTTAAAAGATAGATGGGGTGAAAAAAAAGTTCCAAAATACAGGTTTCAACCGTTTACTCCCTAAAAGGGCAAAATTTAAAAAAATTACCAGACATCTGTCCGTGTTTCTAAAAAACAACGACAAGTATTATATTTTTTTATCTCCCCTAAACATTCGAATTTTCAAAAATCCGGTCTTAGTGGGTCGATTTGGGGAGATACCAACCTTCTGTCCAAATTTAAAGTTTTTAGCTCCAGGCGTTTAGGCTGTTCGATGATTAATCAGTCAGTAACGTTACAATTTTATTTATATAAATTTTGAATCAAATGATATTTTTCTGCTTGCATATCAAATTTAACCCATTCTATATTAAAAAGTTAATGCTATTAATAAAAAAAATCGTTTAAATCAGAAAAACAAAACCAAAAAAAATCAAACCTTCTGTAGGGTGTTCCCTAGATCTTTACCAGTTATTCCACTATTTATTTTTTGTTTTATCCCTTTTTATAAATTTATATGTAAATATTTTACATAACAATATGAATTGGTCAATTATTTTTGCATCTTAGAAAGTTGAGTTTGTATCTGTTGGATGTTATGAATGACAATCAAACGTACACGTTCAACTTGATTTGATGTTGTAGGAAAAAATAGTTGCACATATTTAAAATTTAAGTCACATGTTTCTCTTTTATTCTTTTTTAAAACTTATTATCTTATAGAAATTTGTATGAGTGTGTAAGTTGTTTTACAGGAAGTTGTAATTGTGTCTGCAACAGGTTTTTGAAAAAAATTTTTACATATAAGCGAGTGGATATCCTTTGAAGTTTATTTTACGCAATACGTTCTTAAAAAAAAAGTCTGTATTATAAACTTTTTATAATCATTTTTAATGAAAAATGCCTTAAAGATTTTGTTGTAATTTAAAAGTTTTTTAGAATACAAACAAGTTAGAACATTTGATACCCTCCACCGACAGTTATACCCCTTTTACACTAGAATGAAATCTAGTAGAATTGATTTTTAATCTTCCTCAAAATCTAGTGCATTAACATTTTACTTTTTTGACATTAGCGAGATTTTGGTTTTATAGCAAAAATAGCTGACTGAAAAATTTTTGAGTAGCACATCTATCGCTCCTTTATTGCAACATAGTCGTCATATTTCAAAAAAAAATCAAACTTGGCAAAATCCGATTAAAGTTTCCAAAATGTACCTTTACAGTTTTACAGATTTAATAAAATATATTTTGCTATAACTTCGGTTCAGTTTGAGATATAATACTGATTTTTACATATAAAGAAGATATAAATTTTGATTTTTTGAGTTATTACTATGTTGCAATAAAGGAGCGATATGTATACATACATCTATATACATATAAATCGGCTAAGGCTAAACAGTAAAGAACACTTTCCTCCTCTGTATGTCAACCGAAAATATGTATACACCATTTGAAAGGTATTTACTCACAGAAGTGCACAATATATATTTTATTCAAATCTGTTCAATAAGTTCAGAGTTATAACCCTGAAGGAAACCTGGGTGCAAGTGTCTCCAAGTCACCAGTTTTGTCGACTATTTTGGTGACATTGTCAACGAAGTGTCTACACTACACTACATTTGCCACTATATTTGGCTTTAATATGAAAACAATTTTATCAATAACAACTGAGAAGTACAATTCCTATAAAAGATAAAGAAATAATAAAAAAAAAAATTGTATTCGTACCAAAAGTGTAGACTACATGTACTAAAATGTACTAGTGATTCTCTGGTTCCAATGTCTACATATGTTCCCAAAGGAACTACCTAGTCAGTACCTAGTCAGTAGTACCAACGTCAGTAGTAGATTTCCAATGACACCAGTGTTGCCAATTTAGCCATTTAGTGGCTAGATTTAGCCATTTTTCACCCTGTTTAGCCATTAAAAAATGAGTTTAGCCATTAGCCATTTTTTTAGCCATTTTTCAACTTGTTTAGCCATAAAATTATTTTTTGCCGTTTTTCTTTTAAAAGATTTATTTTTATTTTATTATAAAAATTTATAAAAGTAAAATAAACATTTTTAACAATTAAAACGCCTTTAAATAAAATCACAACTTTTGCAATGTTGAAAATCGCTATAAACTATGATTATGAAAAATCTTTCAAAAAAAAAGGAAAACTATTCCAATATTAAATTTATAAAATATATCAACACAAACGCCGGTGTTTCTTTCTGGTTGCAAGGATTTCAATAAAGAGATGCAGGCGGCAACAAAAATTTTTTAGAAATTTCAGTATTGACTATAAAGTTGCTCTCATTTACATGGTCTAATGCTTAAGTAGAGAGGGTATTTAACCAAGTAAATATTGTTAAAAGTAATTTGAGAAATAGGTTACATTTAGGAACCGTTAATTTGATTTTATCAATTAGGTAAATAATTTAACATAACAATAAAATATTTATAGCAACACCACAATAGTAGAGATGGTACTATGCGCTTGTGTTGATGTTTGCAACACCTTAAAATATTGGTTCTAAGCCCAACTTTTCGTATACTGATTGACTCAGAATCACTTTCTGAGTCGAATTAACGATGTTTGTCCGGCTGGCTGGCTGGCTGTCCATCTAAACCTTGTGCAACAAGTACAGGTCGCAATTTGGAGATTATTTGATAAAATTTGGTACAAAGGTTCTAATTTGAATATGATACCCTACTTATAGTTGGGGTTGACCGACTATACTTTCTTAATTGTATTTTATTGTAGATCGGGACTCAAAAGGTAGGGTAAATATTGTCGTGATTATGATTTACGTTTAAATTATTTAATTCCTATGAGATGAACACTAACGAATTTATCAATGATTTAATTTATTTAATATCTTTCAAAATATTAATTTACGTTTATTCTTATTTATCAAGTTGATCTTAACTTACAATTTCATCGTAAACAACTTTAAATGAATTATTTCTGTTTTGTTATTGAATTTTAATGTGTTTTATTTAAAAAAGCTTTTAGCCATTTTTTAGCCCATTTTTAGCCATTTTTTAGCCATTTTTTTCCGTAAATTTAGCCATTTTTGGTCACCAAGTTTTGGCAACACTGAATGACACGCACATGTTAAATGTCTATAGTAAATAACATTGTCTGGGGTATAATAAGTCACTAGTACTGGTGACTGTGTCAATAGTGAATCAGTACAGATTCACTAGTGACATTTCCTGCAGGGAAGTGTTTAAATTTGCTACTAACACATATGCAGAACACATAAATAAAAAATTTGTTTTTTTTTTTTTCAATTATCAAATAATAAAAAATAAGGTGGTCGATTATTCAACATTTTTCAAAAACCAGTTTTCGAATAATTCGACTATATAAATCTTATGTAACTATAAATCGGCAAAGGCAATTAAGAACAATTAAGAACGCTTTCTTCCTTTGTTTGTCAACCGAACCTATATGGGGAGAAAAAAGTATCAAAAAAGGGAAATAAAATTTCTTTTTTTTACTTTTTTATATGCTGTTTGTGATAATTTTTAAATTTTCTATAATGTTGAAATTAGCAGCATAATATTCCTGAGTGAATGAAACACTATAAGATAAAAAATTTTGGCACTTTTTGTTTTTAATCTGGAACTTTTTGAATTTTCGTTAATATTCGGCCTATAAAGATAAAATTATACATTAAACTGGGTGAACAAGAATAAGTAGGGGGAGCTTTTTGGTACTTTTTCGTTCAACATCTGGTACTTTGATTAATTTTCGTTAATATTAGACATAGAAATATAAAATTAAAGATGCAATGTCCTGAGTGGATGACAATCCATAAAGGAGACTTTTTGATACTTTTTTGTTTTTCAATTGATATTTTTTATATTGAAATTACAAAATTAAATTAACTCTCGTAGAAGATAAAATATGAATCGAAGGTTGGTCCCTCGCCAAATCGATCCACTAAGACGGCAAAAATAAATGCTCAAAACATGTAAATTCATACATACTTAAATGTGCTATGTTTTCTTCATACATATGTATGTACATAAAAATGTATGGTCGAATTTTCACCATTAGGCGAACTCTAGTACATGTAAATATATTAACTTCATTTATTTTTTTACTATTTTCTCAAAATGTTTTGATTTTTTTAACAGTTTTTAAGACGCTATTATTGTATTGTTTTTATAAAAATGTAATTTTTTTCTTGGGAAGTATTTTTTAGTGCTGTATGTAGTGTTTTTCATACGGGATTGCCCGCGACAAAAATCCCGGGATCCCGCACATTTTTCGGGAAAAATACCGGGAAATTTGTGCGGGAATTCCCGGGATTTTTTTTATTTAATTATGGCAACTTTACTGCTGATATAATAGTAAATAAGTTGTGTCATGAAAAAGATCTTATTCTTAGGCAAAATGGTCTTAAGTCAAAAAAACGCATTTTGAGTGGATGATTGTCTTCAATTCAATAAACTCCGAATTTTATATTGGATGATTTTTAAGAGCTATAGGAAAGTTTAAAAAAAAACACATAAAATTCAGAAAAATGCATTAAATCTTTATTTGAATCGATAGTACGGTCCATTTAATTTAATGTTTGAAGATTATTTCATGCAAATGTTGACCGTGACTGCGCCTCAAATGGTCCATCCGCTTAATCCGCTTTCAAACATTTCGGCCGGAATCTTATGAATAAATGCTTCAATGTTGTCTTCCAATGCGTCAATTGAAGCGGGCATGTGTATATAGACATGAGCTTTAACATAGCCCTACAAAAAATAGTCTAAAGGCGTTAAATCGCACGATCTAGGCGGCCAATTGACCGGTCCCAAACGTGAAATAAAATGTTCACCGAACTCGCCTCCCAATAAGTCCATTGTTGAGCGTGCTGTGTGGCATGTGGCACCGTCTTGTTGAAACCACATGTCATGCAAGTCAAGCTCTTGCATTTTGAGCAAAAAAAGTTGGATATCATCTCACGGTAGCGCTCACCATTCACAGTTACGTTACGATTCGCATAATCTATGAAGAAGTACGGTCCAATGATGCCACCAGCCCATAAACCGCACCAAACTGTGACTTTTTCTGGATGCATTGGTAGCTCTTGCTGATCTTCACTCCAAAATCGACAATTCTGCTTATTAACGTACCCATTGAGCCAAAAATGAGCTTCGTCGCTTAACACAATTTTTCGATAAAAAAGTGGATCGCATTTTGATAATAAAATTCAATAATTTGCAAGCGTTGTTCGATTGTAAGACGATTCATGGTTAAATTATAGACCAAACTGAAGATGTTTGACAGTGAAACAAAACACGAAACGTGCGTCAGCTGTTTAAACCAGTGTTGCCAAAAAGATAATAGCTAAAAAATCACCCGATATAATCATCAGTTCTCTGCAGTTATAGTTATTTTAGGTTTTACTCCTTAACACTACTAATGTCAAAAGATCGGAAGTTTTTGTTAGTTTAAATGTTATTGCACATTGAAAAAGTATAACCAAAAGGTAATTTCGCTACAACTTCCTAAAAAATCCTATAAATAATTGAAATTTTGCCCATGTGTACTTTTAGAACATGAAGATCTTAAGGTGCCATTAAGTACTTTTTCCTTTTTACCACAGAAATAAAAAAGTTGAATGCATTTATAAACTTATTTGATTGATCTAAGGAAATGTTATTTGTTCAAATAAATTAAATTAAATTAAATTTTGCATCAATTTGTATTGAGCGGGAATTCCCGGGATCCCGGTAAATCGAAATATAAATCCCGCTTTCCCGGGAAATGAAAAAGTCCGGGAAAAGAAAAACTCTACTGCTGATATAATTAAAAATAAGTTGTGTCATGAAATAGATCTTAGCTGTTGGGCAAAAAGGTCTTAGTCAAAAAAACGCATTTTGAGATTTTGTGGCTTTAATTCAAATAAATATTTTTCAATTTAATATAACGAAAAACTACAGTTTCTGACTTAAGACAGTTTTGCCAAAGAGATGTGAATTCATATGCGATAAGTAAGGCAATGTGTAATGCTCTGAAAGAAGAAGAATACAAATGTACAGACTTTTTAATTTGACCCAGATTTATTTTATAAAAACGAAACAAAAGTTTTTAACTTGCTTCAAAAAATTATGGAAAATTATGGATCAATTATCACAAAATATTGTAAAGGTATTTCTGGTATTATAAAACCTAAATTAGAACAAAATTTTAATATAGTTGTGACACTTGTTTTAGCGTCTTATACGATTTTTTATGGTATGTTATGGACCAATTACATATCACAAAATCGCGCACAAAAAAATTCTCCAAAATTTTTTACCAATTAAGGCATTAATCAAAAATGTAATCAAGTGAATTAAACGTTTGATCAAGTGAATTTATCTAAAAATATCCCAAATTTTTTAATTAAAATCAATTTTTGCTTTTTTCTGTGCATGGTGTTATTTCTGGCCATAAATGTAAAGCTAAATCGGATTAAATAATACCAGAATATCTATATTTGCTATGATTTTACGTATACATATTTAAATAATTTTCAGAGTAGCCTGCATATGGGACCTATTGTAAATTATGGACCGATCTTCAAGAAATTGTACAACATTTTTATTTTTCTTTGCTGAAAAATATAATTTTTTGGATAATTATATTAGTTCCTTTAAACTCCCACAAGGAGCATAGGGCCAATATGGATAATTATTACCCACTAATTCTAAAAGTTTCGTCAAAAAAATTTTCCGATTTTTCGTTTCCCAGAAAAGCCTGTTCGAAATTTCGAACACTATCGCTTATCCTATAAGCTTTGTATGCAATTTAAACCATTTAAATTATTATTATGTGACGGACGAAAACTGAGACCCTTTCTTTCAAAAGAGAGTTCTACTTATAACACCAGCTTTGCTCGTCGGAAAATAATTTATTGCCGGTTTTAATTCAGCGGTCCACCAGCCAGACAATCGAAACGAACGGTTCAACGACTTCGTCATCGTAAAACAAATTAAGCAATTGCAAAAGAAAATGGTTGATGTGTATCTACTTGATATTGGCTACTATTTCATCCAAAATTGTTTATAGACAAAATCTTCATACTTACCTATGCAAAAAAACACAAGTCAATACAAAAAAAAAACAATATAAAATCCACAAAATACTCAAAATTCATTTTTATATTATGTATAGTATATGTTCAGTAGACGTTCGTAAATTAGAACCGCTTTGTTTTTAAGGCAATTCTAATTTCTGGACTTTTTTTTCGAATAAAAAATAAACAATTGAGTAAATTTTGTTCCCAAAACTGAAATAAAACACTTTAAAATTTTTTTAATTAAATTTTATGTGATAAAAACAAGAAAACTCATCCAAGAATTTTTTTAAAAAGTTTCAATTTAGAGAACTATTGAAACTTTTCAAAATCCTGAGGTTTTTTTGCTTTTCCAATTACTAATGGAACTAATTTATGTGATCCATCAGAGTTTGCACCAAGTTGGACTGAAATTCTGTCTTTTAAAATTTAATGTCCAGGGGCGTTTTTCAAAAGCAGAGACACATGTTTTGTCGTATGTAACGAAAAAATAATCCGGTTTCTTCGACATTGTTTATTTGTGACTCCATTAACCCCATCTCAGCGACCTTTGCACGATATCAATGAATAAAAGGAGTGGCTGAAGCAACATCCCTGGAAAGAATCTCGCCATAAATTTCTCGTTTCTTAAATTTGGTTAACCATTCATCACTTGCACGGACTGCATTTTCATCTTTATCGGGACATTCCTCTCTAAGTATTTGTTTAGCTTTTTCTTTAAGTATGGGTCCAGTGAGTGTACACATTTTTCTCGTTGATTTAAAAACGACTCATACAGACGACTTTCTATTTTTGGGTATTCAGCGCTGTGGAAAGATTTATTGCTTGCCTCCTGATATGAGTTGGAAACAGCATTTATTGTTTATTATATTGCTGTTCTTTGTGACTTTATGTAGCCGATTGAAGATGTTGTCACATCAAAATCTTGGACTAACCGGTTCCCTTAAACGCCCTTCTCAAGCTTTCCTAATATCTTGACTTTAGTTACAAATTATAAAGTGTTTTTACGTTTATTAACATTCTAATGCAGCGCTGCCAGAAGTAAGATTTTACCTTATTTTTTAAGATTTTTTAACCGAAAAAAGATTTTAAGATTTTTTCCCCAAAAACAAGATTTTTTGTTTTGTCTAGACGAAGGTTAGGTTCAATTAAAAAAAACCTTCTTTGTTCCCATTTGAAAATTTTTAAACTTAATAATGCAACCTAGCGGCCTACTGGACAAAAAAAAATACTTAAAGTTTAACCATAATGTGCTTAAGTTGGCTGAGGCAAATATACGAATACATGTTAATCATATTAGGCTAGCCATATTGAACTTAAGGAAACTTTTTGTTAAATTTTATGAAACTGTGCGTACCTACGTTTGTAGATTTTAGTTTTGTTTTTTTTTTAATACATTTGAGAGACTTTTTGTTAATAGGTGAAGCAACGCTATGCATATTATGGTTGGGCCTTTAAAAAGCAACCTCTGTTTGGCGTTCAAGGGTGATTAATCAGGTGTAAGTTTTGGGCGCTTTTTATTTTGCAAAAACAGAAAATATTGCAAGTCAGACTAAGGTTCGCAAAAATTAAATAATAGCAAAGACATTTAATGGAAAAATGTTTAATCCGAAAAGGTAATTTAAAGTGCATCGAAATACCTTTGAAAAAGGAGCTTATCAGGGGTGTCATGGAAATCGAAAACGTAAACGTAAAACGAAAGAATTTGGCAGTTCTTTTTATTAAACTTTTAATCTAATTTTTACAATTTTTGTTAAAAAATTCTGTTTAATAGAGCATAATTTGTATAATAATTGTCATAAAATTTTTTTATTACAGAAATCTTATTGAAAAACTACTCTTAAAATTCTTTCGTTTTACGTTTTCGAGATCCATGACACCCCTGTATATCTACTAGATATTAGATATATAGATATAGATATAGATATTATCTAGATTTATACCCACCAAACAATTTTCGGAGCGCTCCTAAATATGACTCTTAAAAGATACCTTTTCTTGAGGGTTTTATGATTACCCTCCTAATTTATGAGCAATTCTGATTGATTTCGGAGCCTGTAGAATTCAGGACTCCTAAAAGACTCATTTTTATGAGCAATTTAGGAGCACATGCCTAGAAAACTCTTATTTATGAGGGTTTTCTGAGGGGCAACGGCAGTTTGTTTTCTTATTCTTAATAATTTCAATATTTTGCGTTTGTCTGTCATTATTGTTCGGTTGTGATTTTGATAAGTACCAGTATATGCGCTGAACAAATGCTTATTATTCATTTATTTTATTTATTTTTTAACCTTTTCACTAATGTTTTTTGTGTACTTTATGTGTGAATAGTTGACTAAACATTGTCCTTATAAATCTTTTCATTAGACAAAACTATCCATTTGAAGCCTTTGTTAAAAGAAAATTAGGTGGTTTTGTTCGTTGAAATTGGTTTAAAATGATTATTATTTCCATGCACAAAACATATATTAATAAAACTTTTCCCTTAATAGCTAACAAGCATAAATTTACAAATAAAATGAATACCCTAATTTCAAGAAAAAGAAACACTCCTATATCACTCTTTTTTGGCTCCGAAATCCCTCTTTTATGACTCTTTTAAGAGGTTTTTATGGTTGATTTGTGAGCAAAAAGGCTCACAATTTTCCATATAAATCGTTAAATTTAGGAGTCCTAAAACGCTCAGTACAAAATTTTTTGACGGTTTCATAGGAAAACACGCTCATTTCTGAGGGTTTTAGGATTTTTTTTCTGAGCGTTTTGCTCATAAAAAGGAGTCCTAAAAGACTCTTTTGGGACTCATATTGTTTGCTGGGTATTTATATTTATTTATTTATATTTAAAAATGTTAAGATTTTAGAGGTATTTTTAAGAAAAATCCCGCTAAATTGAATATTTAGCGGTTTCTAGCGGTTTTGAAGTCCGATTTGGCGGGAAATCTTCAAAAAAAGTTGGCAGCTGTGGAATTACATATTGATATGTTTTAAAGTTAATTTTAATAAAAAAACTACTTTTTTCCAAAATAAGATTTTTTTTCCAAAATAAGATTTTTTTTTGGTGAAATTAAGATTTTTTGCTGAAAATTTCTGGCAGCCCTGTTCTAATGATACACTTTCACTTTGTTATACAGACCAGAGACCTGCGCCGTAAAATTTTGTCGGCGGCGGCGGCTTGTAAAAATATTGCCGGCGGCGGCTCAAAGCCGGCTTAAGCCGACTTAAACTTAGGCCAATTTAAAAATTATTTTTTTACCAACTTTTCATATTTTAGTTTGAATAATAAAATTAATTTGCATATATGTATACTTATTTTAATTCTTGTGACTAAAATCTATTTCTAAATGAGATTTTAAATTTTTACCGCAAAACCTTTAAAAATATACAAGGACTATCTATATCTTACTCATTAACATTTTTATTTATTAAAAAAAAACTGTTTTTATAAAAAATAAAAAGAATGGAAAAAATTTTTTTCTAGTTTTGGATATGCATTTCTTGTAGGGAATATTCGATTAAATGACTGTGACCGGCGGCTGATTTTAAGCCGACTTTAGTCGATACATTTTCGGCGGCGGCGGCTGTTAAAATTAATCGGCGGCGCGGCTCAGCCGGCTTCAGCCGTCAAGGCGCAGGTCGCTGATACAGACCAGGGCTGTCAGATGTGGCGATTTTTCGCAAATCGTGGCGGATTATAAACCTAATTGGCGATGCAATTTTGTGTTTGGCGACATGGCGATTTCTAAACACATTTACTTTTTTTTCATATTTATATGAACAAATTTATAAGTACGGGCTAAGTTTTTTCTTTGAATTTTTAACAAATTTTAAAATGCGATTGTTTTAAATGATAAATTGATAATATTGCCAGATAATAACATTGAAAACATTAAAGAATTGTTGCCATAGAAATTTGGAATAAAGCTTAAGCTTTCTCATATTTTCGCACATTTTCCTGATCAGAAGTTTTCAAAAATCGGATCTTTACCGAAAAACTTATTTTGCAAAATAAATTTTAAAAACACAATCGTTTTATATTGCATATGAAATGAGTTATTTAAAATAAATAAATAATAATACTGGGTAGTATTCAAAAATAGTTGAATTAATAGCGAAAGAAAATCAGAAAATTTTTTTAAAAAAAAGTTGCACTGATGTCGGATTCTATATAGCAGTATAGTATATCAATGTGGAGTGCAAAGCAAAAAAATGCGCAGTTTTTTACGAAATAAAATCAAATATTTCTTTTAAACTTAAAAATATTTAAAAAAAAAAATTTTATATTCACTTGAAATGTTTGAAAACCCTGATTTTATACAGAATCGAAAGCGACTCTGAATTAGAAGGTAATTTTTAAAAATAAATTAATGTAATTTGTTTAGAATATTGAGTTTACTTAAGGCATTTGAATGCACCTTTTAAGATATTTGTCCTTTGCTCCAAATAAATACAAAATTTTACCACATTCTGACTTTATTCACATAGAAAATCACGCTTATAAAAACAATTTTTTTGCATCAAACTCTACTCATTATGATAAAGTTAATTTTTTGGCACAATTCAATTAACTGATTACACAAGTTCTAGGTTTTTAGATAATCAGCCTTCATATGATTACAAAAATTCTAGTTCCCTTCAGCATACTTTTGCAATTTGAAGTCGCCAAACTTCTTGCGATTTATGATTTACAGATAGAAGAATTCAAGTCAGAATCTCAAAAGTTAAGCGTTTGGCGATTGTCTACTATAATATAAACACACTGATAGAATAAGGATAAATATGGAATATTTTTATAAAGGTAAAATACCCTTGTAAACTCTTTTTTATATAAAACTTTTATTTGGCGATTTTTGGCGAATTTTTTTACCAAAAATCTAAAAAAATAAATTTGTGGCGATTTTTGGCGATTTTCGGTATACTATTTGGCGATGAAGTCGAAAAAAAATCTGACAACCCTGATACAGACTGCCAAAATATGAAAAACATATATAATTTGGTGATTCCCCTTTTTAGTTTTACTATGTTCAGACAGAATAAAGATAAGTTGGGGATTTTTTGTGTTATACAGGCCTGTTCTGCAAATCACCTTTACTCAAATCACGTGATTTCAAATCACATGTGCCTACTAAAATCACACGTGTGATAATTTAGTGTCCCGTTTTTGTGCGTTTTGGTGAGATCTTCAATTGCCGCAAACGCACCGAGAAATACAAAAACGGTATGACTTTCAGAACTCCACAAAATCACGCTCGTGATTTCAAAAACACGTGATTTGAAATCACGTGATTTTCAGAACAGGCCCGTAAATAACAAAAAAATCGCTCTGAAATAAGAATTTTAAATTCGTCAAATATAACACAAAGAATGAATAATGCCATTCAAGTGTCATCATCAGTCTGTAAATATAGGATAAGCGCCAGCGTTTGAAATTTCGAACAGTCAAGTTTACACATATGTGAAGTCATGCACGTGCATGCAAATCATGTTTTTTATGTTTCATGAAACAGTTACATTTATTGACAATAATTCCTCATGATTATTTTTTTAATTTTTTTTGTTTATTATTTAAAAAAAAAAATTTTTAAAAGTGACTAAAAATATGGGTTGCAGAAATTTACCTCTAGCATCGATTAGACAATTAGCCTTAACATACATACATACCAAAATTTACTGGAAATTCCAAATTTGTGCAAATCGTATAACAATCCATGCATTCCGACACTATTTAGGTTAGTTTTTGTAAAAGAATTACCAATTTTTTATGAAGGTTGTTTCACATTTGAATTCCTAGCTCTTATCCTAATGAAACGGTTTTGCTGGACTTAAATCCCTGCTTAAGATAACTACACACAATTTTTACACCAATATTGCTCTTTTTTTGAGTTTTTCGAAAGTGAACGTGTTTTTAACAGATAGACGAACAGCGTACATTGCTAAATCGACTTAAAATTACTTAAGGATCCAGAATATATACCTTTTGGAGTCTTAGATGGATATTAAAAATGTTTCGCACGGAATGACAAACTTAGTATACCCCAAGGCGAATTAACTACAGGTGGTGTCGCAACGGCTTCTGATTTTGACAGTTCGAGCTTTTCTGTTTTGATTTGTAAGTGTTTTGCTAAGAATGGTTGACATTTCCAGCTATAAGCACCAACAAAGCAATGCAAAAACCCAATGTTGTTTTTGTTGTTTTTGGATTGTTGTAGTTCCGACACCACCTGTAGTTGAATTCACCTTGGTATACCCTTATTCGTTACTTGTGGTGGAGAATATTAAAAAATGTTTATTAGCGTCGTGCAACTAATCGAATAATCAAATGGGTGTTCAAAATTGGATGCTGAGCGGGGAAGCACCTCGCGTTTTTTGTTATTCCTGCTTTACGCGGCGCTTTGGCAGCTTTTGACGTAAGTAGTCTCTTTTGTGTGGGATTCCCATTTTGATTTCAAGGTTGTTATAAAAAAAACATTTCTTACAGGTTCTTCTGGGACTTATGACATTCCGCTTCTTTAACTTGAGGGTTACACGATCAAGTTTTGCCTATCAAGTTTTAATACACTTAAACTTTTTAACCAATACACTCATACTTTTAAAAACTGAAACGAACTTGCCTTTAAAATTCTCTTTCCAGTGAGTGTTTCAATTTACGTTCAAGAAAACAGCTGATTTTAAGGTTAGTGAGCAAATGTTTCGTTTGTCTTTATAAATTGTTTTCTGGATGACATCTTGAAAGTAAATTGCTCAAAAATTGAATGCAGCCCACCCCTGCAGCTAACGAGACTAGTCCATACATGCATGTAAAGAGTAGTCCATAAAGAAGTATGAGTACTCCAAAACTACTCCAAATATATGGGTAAAAGGTGGTCCATTCAACATTACGATGTCCTAGGAGGGGCCCATATAACCCACCGAAGTAGTCCCTAAACTACTCCATGGAGTACTAAGGTGGGTTAGTTTTAAAAGTACTCCATGCCACTACAGTATGGAGTACACTAAAAGGGTAGTTTAAGCATTTTTCACTAATCGCCTTTTATGGCGTGCCCTGTAGTCTATTATTGCTATTATTAAATATATTTACTTGGTGTTTTTAATTTGCTTACCTTTTTTCACAAACTTTCACTTTTAAATAAGCAATTAAAAATGAACACCATCAGGGCTACCAATGTGTTATACTGTAAACTATAGAAAAGTTTACATCATGCAGTTGTTGGCAGCACTGCATGTTAATTTCTTACAACATGGTCCATATTACAGTAGATTGAACCATGTTGTAAGTAGTCCATTTAAGCCACAATGGACCACGTAGTCCAATATTATCTGTAGGGACGTCACAACTCTCAATTTTTGGAAATTTTGACAAACAGTATATGTAAAAGACTATAAAGAAAAACTTGGGCGTGTAACTGCAGTGTAAAAGATGCGAAAAAGCATAGTATGAGTAGTGTGGACCAGGGCTACCAGCTTTGGGGTTTTGACCCCAAATTAGAGGTTTTCTTGTTGCTAAAAGGGACAAAAAAATTTGTATTTTAGGTTTGTGGTTTGCATTGGGGATATTTAAAAAAAATTAGGATTTTTTGGGGAATTAAAAAATATGAGTTTAATTAGCACCGGGGAAAAATATTAGAGGTGTTAAAAAAATTTCAAGTGAACTCTTAAGCCAATTTGGTTCCTTTGTATATAAAAATCATTTAATATGAAGTTTGGTGCGATGGGGTAAAGGAAATACGATTGAAAAGTTTTTGAACAGTGAATACAAGGCGAAAAAATCTTTTCTTTAATTTTTTTTTAAATTTTATAATGTCGTAAAAGTTTTTATTCCGATAAATCAATCAATATGTAGATACAATTATGTTTTCGAAAATGAATAAAAACCGAAAATCGGCTTAGAACTTGCCTAGCAGTGCTGACAAAACTTTATGACCAAAAATGGCTAAATTTATGGAAAAAATGGCTAAAAACTCGATATAAATTCGATGTCGTTATTGTTCATCTCGTAGAAATCACTAGTGCCTATTAGTATTATATATTTTGAATATGTAAATTAAATTCAATGAACATTAACCCAACCTTTTGTGTTCAAATGTACAATAAAAGATAAAAAACCAATTTCTCAAATTTCTTTTACCGATGTTTACTTGGCAAAATACCCTCTCTACTTCAGAATGAGATCATGGAAGTGAGAGCAACTTTATAGTAAATTCTGAAATTTCTAATAGTTTTTTGTTGCCGCCTGCATTTCTATATTGAAATACTTCCGATCAGAAAGAAACATTGCTTTTTGTGTTGATCCATTTGATATATTTAATATTGGAATACTGTTCCTTTATTTTTTTTTTTTTTTTGTTTTATCATCATAGTTTTTATCGATTTTAAACATTTAAAGAAGTTGTGATTTTAATTAATTGCGTTTTAATTGTTAAAAATGTTAGCTTTAATTTTATTATTACTTTAAAAAAAACCGACAAACAAACAAAGTAATAAATAATCACCTATACCACGAATGTGCCAATTATTACTTAACCGAAAAATGCGAGCACACACCTTGAACATTTTTCAAATTGATTTTTTATTCAAGACTCAAAATTGTAAGATATTTATTACCAATTACAGTAAATACAGTACGTTACTGTACGTTACATTACATTTTTTGTCGGCTAAAGCAACCTTAATTCTTAAAATGTAGAACGCAAACAATTTAGCACTAAACGCAAATGGCTTCAATCCTGTATTTTTAGGAAAATTAATAAATCAATGCTCAAATGGATAACCGCTGAACGTGGGAGTGTAATTCAAACTAGAACTGCCTGATTTTTTAACAAAAGCGGAGTAAAATTAGTTCTGTATAATGAAGTTTTTTAACAATTAAGTGATTTTATGGTGCCATGCGATTCATTATAGGGAAGTTCGACTGTAAAAATTATCTCTTGTAGAACATAGTGCAAGTAAAGCTTAAGTAAATATTTAAGTTATCCTTGAAATGAAAATGGTGTATTTTTTACTGGGACTTATTTTGGGGACGAAAACAATTACCTGGCAGCCATGGTGTGGACTTCCAGTTAAACATGTATACACCAGCGGGGAATTGTTAAAACTATTAGTAAAATTTGGGAATTTTTTGTGAATACGCCCTAACAACTTTTTTTGCATAAAGTTATCTATAAATTAATAAATACAAAACTTTTTATATATTTTTAAATACAATACGCAATTTTCTACACACTTATTAAAACAAAAAGTGGAAAATATCACATCTCGAAGACATTTTTAAAGTTTATCCCACTTGTTTCAGAACTTATATCTAAATGCCATGAATTATGATTTTTAAGTGAAATTTCATTCATTAAGAACAAGTCAGAACTAAACAATTTATATACATAATTTGATAAATTTATATTAGCATTTTTTGGACAGTATTTGAATAGCATAATACATATCATATGTTGGACCGATTTTAACATTTCTTAAAGTCTTTTTCCTTGAAAGTGTTTAAAGGTCTTGTAAGTTTGTAGATTTGATTGGGCCTATTTTTATTACCAAACTAATCTGTCATCTAAAAACCATTTTCATTCGATTTTATCTGCCTGGTATCTTCTTTTGTTACGATCTCCATCGCTCTTTCAAGACGGACTAGATCGTTCGTATTTGCTTCTGATTTCCTCTGCAACCCGGTATGTGACAAGCAAGTAACATTGGAAGCCTCAACCATGTAAAGAAGAAACTATTGGCGAAATCTTGAAAATCTTGTATTTAAAGCGAAGCTCCAAAAGAATTTATTTATTGGGTTTTTTTTTGTGTATTTTAAATTTTTTATAAGAACTTTTTTTGTAATATGGAAATTAAAATAAAATCACTCAAAAATCTCAAAATATGCATTTAAAACCTAAATATGCAAATATATGCATTTTCACCCAAAAATATGCAAAAACAAATCGATGCCATTTTAACGCAAATTCGGAAAGAAAATTGGTAGACATCGTTCTTAGACTATCGACAAAAAACATGAATTTGCATGGAAATCGCATCCCTAATTATAACCTTAAAATTCCTGTTTCAGACTTTGCGACATGCCCCTACAACAATATTCGATTTCAATTTGGTGTCCCTTCGAAAACTCGCAAACGTTTAGACGTTACGGCTACAATTTGACTTTTAGTTCTTAAATTCAAATATAACTGTTCCATTTCAAAATTTTTACATATTTATGAGGACCATCAAATTGTGTGCTCTATACTATTCGTCACCAATCTTCTGTTTCATAACATAATTCTAGGAGATATGCCGCATAGTGTGA
This sequence comes from Pollenia griseotomentosa, assembly GCA_963931875.1. NCBI lineage: Eukaryota > Metazoa > Arthropoda > Insecta > Diptera > Polleniidae > Pollenia > Pollenia griseotomentosa. Next base: position 189,698,398 of record OZ007560.1, read on the forward strand.
ATCAGGTATAACAATTTAAATTCAATTTCAAATATATGTAAATGGTAACGGTCATTTTCTACAAATATAAACAGCTGTTATTAATCACTTGCTTGCTAATGCACCAGGGTTGTCAGACTCGCGAAACGTTGAGGTTTTATAACTTGTTTGGTGATTTTTTAATTAGTTGGCGTTTTTTTGGCTATTTTTCATGAGCCGTGTGACCATTTCGACATTTTTTTTTTGGACTTTTTAAAAAAAGATTTCCCCTTTATTTTAAAAATTTGGAAACATAGTTTGGTTAAATAAACTTGGATTTTCTTTAACAAATTATGACTAAAAGTCGTTGCACTCAAAAAGAAATTTCGTATGAAAATGGAAAATTCTTATCTTTAGAAACGTCTTAGCTGTTTTGTATGAAAAAAGAATATTAATATGAATTTTCATATTATTCGAATGTGTATTCTAAGTCAAATTACAATAGTAATAGTAATATTCCTTCAATATTTTCCAGGAAAATTTTCTATGCACTATCAGAATTTTCGTTTGTTTTTGTTCCTCACCATGAGAAATTAATTCCCAGATTCTATTTATTAGAATATTAATATGTTTATTATAAAAATGTTTACCAAATTATTACGATATAAAGTACGAAGAAATTGCACACTGTAATGCTAAAATTGAATTCATATAGCTAAAAACGTATAGTTTTAATTCCAAGACAAAACTTTTATTGCACAATTGTTTGATCATTTCGTGCTAATCCAACGAAATATTTGAAAATTACTTTTGTTCTAAAGTGCTGGAAAAATAATAATTTGAAAACTGCAACTTTTCTTAACCTGTAAGAAATTATCTGGCCTTAAAAATCTCTTAAATCAGAGAAAATCATAGAAATAAAATCGTAGATAAAGTATTACCATTTGTTTAAATTTTGTTAAAAATGAGTCAATAAAATTTATTTGGTTAATTTACTGCATGTTTTTCAAACTAAAATAATAATTTTCGTTAAGAAATTTATATCGAAAACAAAAACAAATTTGAGTTTTTTTTATTGTTGTTTTAATATAAATTCCCAAGCGAATATTTTTAATTTAGTTTGAAAAAACATGCATTTAATTTTTGGAAAAAATCGACACAATCTACGCCCTGTCTACTTGGCTAAAAATTCGTTTCTATGCGCCTTTAATAAATAAATAATATTAGATTAAAAATTGTTTTGTTTCTATTGAAACTTTCTCAATTTTGAGTTAACACCTTCTTTCTTATCAAGAGGGATATAATCTTTAAGTCTACTTAAACTATTTTATACTAAAATTTTTACATTTTTGTGTTCACTTTTTCATGGCGAATTTTTCATTTACGGCGAATTAAAGCGTTTCGGAACAAATAAATTTTTAGGATTTTTAATAAATAAATATTTTTTATAATATAAAATATATATATTATATTCAACAAGTATAAAAGTTTTTTGCGATTTTTGACGTTGAAGTAAGCGAAAAGGGTCAAAAAAAATCTGACAACTCTGAATGCCACGCATATGGTGTTAACATATTACTGTGAGTGTTGTGATATTAAACAGCTGTTCAATTCAACTGAATTTCATACGGCATTTGAGATTTCTTATAAGAAAAATAGAGAAAAACTACATTATTTGATTAAATTATATATTTTGCATAAATATTCGATTGCTTTACAACATTAAACCATGAGCGAACGTTTTAAGGATCTACCACGTTTCAGTGGATCTTTGAGAGCCAACACGGATCTGGAAGCAAAATTTTCAGTGATAAATGACAAAGAAGAATTAGATGTATTAAGACAGGAAAGAAATACATTTCTTAAAATGTGAGTTAAAAAGGGGAATTACACAAATTTACTTTATTTTAAATATCTAAAATTTTATAGAAAAACAGAAGAACGCCAGACCATTGTTGAAGTGCTGCAACATATGCCGGAAGATAGAAGAGATCAGGTAAAGATTCACTTTCAGAAATTACGAAATCTTGTGCAAGAATGCATGGGCTACGACGAACAGCCACAGGTGGTTGAGCATGCTGCCCTTTTTCTCTTCTGGTTAATGTTGGAACAAAAAGTTGTTATGGTCGCCACCGCCATAAGAGTTCGAACTATTTTTGGTACCATATTTGGCAATAAATTGGCTAAAATTCATCAAACAGTATGGTCCATAAGAGAACTTTTAGAAGACTACGAAGTGGATCAGCTAAAAGAATGGAACAAGGGCTTAGGAAAAACGTCGAAAAATCAAAAACTATGGGGCGACCATATAAAAGTAAAATTTAAACAGGCTTCCACAGAAGAAATTGGCAATCTATTAGATTTAGCACCATCCACTATAAGTAAAAATGCCGCCTCTTTAGGTTTCTCTATGCAATGGAATCAGGATGCTGCATCCTCAACCAATAAATCGAAATACCACAAAGTGGTGAATACATTCTTGGAAATGTCGCAAAAGGACGAGCATGTTCATTTAATAAATAGCTTAGCAGAATTGCTGAACTCCAAAAAGTCCAATAATGAATTGCAAAATGATCTTATTGAACTTTTGGGTTTTGATTATTTTGATTTGGTGCAAGAGGTTCTAACCGAACGTTCAAAAATTGGTAACCAGTTACAGGAGCTCGAGCAAAAAGAAAAACGCTCTAAGCGCACCAAACAACTACAACAAAAACATTTAAAAAATGGAACAGTGGGAGGTGCTGAATTAAGACCCACTGTGGCCTCCCAGGTTGTGGTGCAGTCAGCTTTAGAAAAAGAATTAAGTAAACAACAGCGTAAAGAAGAGAAAAAAATTCAACGTTTGATACAGTCTGTAGGACGCAATGAAAAAGACGAGGATGAGGTAGGCCAAGTTATAAATCCCATGCAATTGCGTTTGCAGCAACAGCGTAAACTTCTGGAACATGCCCAACATCAGCCTTTGTTAAAATGCAACCAACAGCTGAAGGAATTTCGTTCTAACCTTGCGGCTCCGCAACGTTATCCTTATGTCTTCGACAGCCAGTTGGAAGCAAAACAGCACGCTGGTTTCATAGGTGGAAATCGCATATCGCTGCCGGAAACATCAGAACGGGTTGACTGTAAACAATATGAGGAGGTAAAAATTCCAGCCACTGACCCACCGCCACTGTCAGTGGGCAACAATCGTATTAATATTGCTGATTTGGACGAAATAGGCAAAATAGCTTTTGCCAACTGCAAACAACTTAACCGTATACAATCCGTTGTCTATCCCGTGGCCTATCACAGCAATGAAAATATGTTGGTTTGTGCACCAACTGGTGCGGGTAAAACTAATGTGGCCATGCTAACTATTGTGCATACCATACGCTCCCATTTGGAAAATGGCCTTATAAATCGCGACCAGTTTAAAATTGTCTATATTGCTCCAATGAAAGCTTTGGCCTCAGAAATGGTTGACAATTTTTCAAAACGCTTAAAGGAATTGAATATTCTGGTGAAAGAGTTGACGGGTGATATGCAGTTATCAAAAGCCGAAATAACACAGACCCAAATCTTAGTAACAACCCCGGAAAAATGGGATGTGGTAACTAGAAAAGGTAAGTACGTAAGCTTCAAAAAAACAACTATCGAAATATATTTTCTGAATTAAAATAGCAAAAGTTTAAAAAATCTAACTTTATAATAGTTTTATAAGGCATAAAGGTTAAAAAATATTTGAAAATCAATCCCAATTTTCAGGAGCTGGTGATGTTGCTTTAATCAGCTTAGTAAAACTACTCATTATCGATGAGGTACATTTATTGCATGGCGAACGTGGTCCTGTTGTTGAGGCACTTGTAGCACGTACCTTACGCCTGGTAGAATCTTCTCAAAGTATGATTCGTATTGTTGGTCTCTCCGCAACTCTGCCCAATTACATAGATGTTTCGAATTTTCTACGGGTAAATCCCATGAAAGGTCTTTTCTACTTTGATGCCCGCTTTAGACCAGTACCACTCGACACTGTTTTTATAGGAGTAAAATCGGTAAAACCTTTGCAGCAATTGGCCGACATGGATCAAGTTTGTTATCAAAAATGTTTGGAACAAGTGCAGCAAGGTCATCAAGTCATGGTGTTCGTGCACGCTCGAAATGCTACTGTACGTACGGCCAGTACCTTGAGGGAACTGGCACAGCAAAATAATACCAGTGCGTTATTCTTGCCTGATACCAATAACAGTAATTATGGTTTGGCCTTAAGAGCCATACAAAAATCGAGAAATAAGCAATTAGTGGAATTGTTTTCGGCTGGTTTTGCTATGCATCATGCAGGTATGTTGAGAACCGATAGACAGCTGGTGCAGAAATACTTTTCCGAGGGTCATATTAAGGTGCTGGTGTGTACCGCTACTTTGGCTTGGGGTGTTAACTTACCAGCTCACGCTGTTGTTATAAAGGGTAAATAAAGCATGTTTATATATTTTATTTAAGTCCAATAAACTTTGTATTTCATTCTTTAGGCACTGATATTTATGATTCCAAACATGGTTCATTTGTTGACTTGGGTATTTTGGATGTTTTGCAAATTTTTGGTCGGGCTGGACGTCCCCAATTCGATAAAAGTGGTGTGGGTACTATAATCACCACCTATGATAAATTAAATCATTATCTCTCCCTGCTCACCAATCAATTTCCCATTGAATCCAATTTCGTCCAATTTTTGGCAGATAATCTAAATGCTGAGATTGCTTTGGGCACAATATCCAACGTAGAGGAGGCTGTAGAATGGCTGAGTTACACGTATTTGTTTGTCCGCATGCGCATAAATCCTCATGTTTATGGCATTGAATATGCAGAGGTATTGCAAGATCCCCAACTGGAAGCCAAAAGACAGGCCTTAATAGTAGGAGCGGCAATGAGTCTAGACAAGGCTCGAATGATCCGTTTTAACCAAAGAACTTTAGATTTCAATGTTACCGATTTAGGTAGGACAGCTTCTCATTTCTACATTAAATACGATACAGTAGAAATATTTAATGACTTGCTTAAGCCTTTCATGAATGAGGCTGATATCTTTGCCATGATCTCTCAAGCTCAAGAATTTCAGCAGCTGAAAGTACGTGATGATGAATTAGAAGAACTGGATGAACTGCGCCACAACTATTGTAAGGTTAAGGCCTTTGGAGGCAGTGAGAATGTGTGCGGCAAAGTTAATATTTTAATGCAAACATTCCTTTCGCATGGTTATGTCAAATCCTTTTCCCTAGTCTCCGATATGTCTTACATTGTACAAAATATAGCCCGTATAGCCAGAGCCTTGTTTTCCATCGTCTTACGTAATAATAATGCCATTTTATCGGGACGTATGTTACAAATTTGTAAGATGTTTGAACGTCAACAGTGGGATTTTGAGACTCCCATGAGACAATTTTCCACAATCAATGCTGAGTCCATAGATAAGTTGGAAAGTAGAGGTGTAAGTCTGTATACTTTAAGGGAAATTGAACAAAATGAGCTGAAGGAGATTTTACGCAATGCACGTTATGCCGAGAATGTATTAAGGGCGGCTAAAGAATTGCCCATGCTGGATATTGAGGCCACTTTACAACCCATTACACGCACCGTTTTAAGAATTAAAGTCGATATATGGCCAAATTTTAATTGGAATGATCGCGTACATGGTAAAGTTAGTGAAAGTTTTTGGCTGTGGATTGAAGATCCAGAAACTAATTTTGTATACCATTCGGAATTGTTTCAGGTAGGTGAATTTTTCGTTTATTTAATTTTATTAAGACATGACTTTTAATAAAAATTTAAAGAAAAAAAATCGTACTTTTTTGTGTGTGCAATAGTATAACGCACAAGTTCTTGTAAACAACGACAAGTTCGGATAAGTTTTAGAAACCAGAGAATTTTGTTTTTGAGTATTTTTGTAATTTTTTGAACTAAAAGAGTGTAGAAATTGATAATTCTGGTAGGCAAAATTCATTAATTTTTAATTTGTATGACTATAATTCATAAGTTTTTTATATTATATGATAATAAAACAGAAAATGGATCGCAATAAAAAATTTGCATTTCTAGCTATTAAAAACTGCGAACTAGCTAAAAAATGAATGGAAGTTAGCAGTAGAAAATCAGATAATGAACTTATGTTCACAAAGCTAAAAGAACAAGCGCAAATTTTTACATTCCCGAAAAATCTTGCTATACCATCGCTTTTATATCATCAAAACATACGGTCAACATCGCCTAATATTAAACAAATGTAATTAAGTGTGGCAGAACCAGCCTCTCCACTTTCATAAGAAACTTCAAATGTTCAATTTACAAAATATGGCTTGCCTAGAAAAAGTAAAATATTTACAGGGCCTACAAAAAAGGGGAAAGGCTGCAAAATTGAAGCGTAAAACATTAAAATTAAATGTTAAAGAATGCTGCAATAAACTGTGTGCTAAAAGAGAATGCAGTCAACTCAGTGATGAGCAACGTATTATTATTATTAATAGAAATTATTGTGAATTAAAAGCTCGTGAAAGAAAATAGTTTATTTAGAACCACATAATAACTATCCAGCCTCAGCAAAGAAGATCAAATTAAACTGTGAGGTCAGTCTCTGTGAAATGCAAATTTGTGCTATGAGTTTTGGTGATAAAAATTATAGGGAAGTGCGTAAATTAGTCGCATTAAAAAATAATCCTTATGCTTTTGGCCCAAAACAAGACAAACGGGACAAGCACGATTCACATTACGCTTTTGATCAAGCTTCGATTAAAAAATATATTGAATACTATCATCCAACTATTTCGCATTTCTGAAAAGAGCACGCAACGCAAAATGTGAGATTTTGGCCAAGCGATTTAACAATATAACGTTTACTGTTTGAATCGTGTTTGTTTTTTTTTTATTTTTGAATATGTTTTTATTGATATGAAATAAATTTTTATTGTGAACAATTGCAAGGAAATTCTGAACTTATTTGTACAATTTGGTTTTCGTACAGGCCCAACTATAATATGCTTAAGTTGGCTTAAGGAATTGTGCGAATACATGTGTTTCATATGTGTCAAACCATATTGGACTTAAGAAAACTTTTTGGTAAATTTTATGAAATTGTCATTTGCTTAAGCAAAATGGGAAACAGACAGCACTTTCCATACGGAATAAAAAAATTTTGTAATTTTATTTTTGTTTTTTTTATGCTTTTGAGAGGCTTTTTGTTAATTTTTGACAGTAGCTTAAGCCAACTTATGCATATTATAGTTGGGCCTTAAGACTTTGTGGGTGCCTATTAGAGTTGTCAATTATTCGCCTTTCAACTTTGTTCGAATAATTCAATAATGGTTTTTGTTCGTTCGATCAAACGATTAAATCTAAAAAATTATTCGATTAATCGATGAGAGTAACGAAAAAAAAATTTATAATAAGTAAGATACATCCGTCCATTCATCTACAACTATGGAAAATCTTCCATTTTATTTTTTCTCAAATCCGCTATGACTTCTTCTTTTTTTGATGCGAACAACTTTTCATCTTACCTCCATATTGTTGTATACTTAACCCATTTTTCGCCGACCGATGATTATAATCACCAGCACTTATATTCTTGTTTTTGTTGCAATTGTTTTATTTTCTGTCAGTTACTTAAAACTTATTTCGTTATTATATTGTAATACTCTTAATTCTTAAATAATCCGATAGTACTTTGGATTTTCGAAAGGCGTTTGAAGAACGACCATCTTCAGCGAAACCTCTGCATACAATTTCTTCTACAGAACAACCGCTACCTCTATTTATGTATTTCTCCATTGGGACAAGTTTTTGATGTCGTTGGAAAATGGTAGAGATATATATAATTAAAAAAATAATATATAGAATACAATAACAACATTTTCTATTTTTATGATATGATTTAATAAAATCATTTTTTTATTACATAGCTCTTTGTTTATTCCTAAGTTTTTCACCCGAGTTTCACACTCACTTTTATCCCCTTTCTTGAAAATGTTTTAACGTTTGATTTAAAAAGAAAATAGCAGTTACAATTGTTTGACAAAGATTTGTTTAATAAGAAAATAAAATAATTTTTTTTAAATACTTTGAGTACTCAACACGGTTTTTGCTTACTAAACATTGAGAAAAATGACCATCAGGGCTATGGCTACAACATTTTTTATCTTTCCTACATTTTGTATAAAATCGCTAAAAACTTATGAGAATAAATCAAATTCTAAGCTTTTATTTTTAATTTTTATTAATCTTTAATTATTAATTAATTTTTTAATAAAAAAAATTGTTCGATTAACCGACATTAATTAATCGATTTATTCGTTATCTTAAAATTATTCGAACAAGAGTTTATTTTTGTTTGATCGATTAATCGGATTATTCTTAATCGGTTGACAACTCTATTGCCTATACTAGCAAAAAGTCATGTCTTTTTTGTCTACTTTATCATCAAAATTTGCCCTGTTTATTACGATAATAATTTATAATTTTAAATAAAATAATCAGCCTGATTACGGTTGGCGTTGGCGTATACGCCTGAGTCGTTTTTAGTAGTAGATTAAAGAACAAAGGTTGTGTGTTAAGCCTACAGTACACGAAATGTAAAAAGCCACATGCGTATGTCGTTCTGACGTAATTTTGTCGTCATCACACATCACGAACTTGCTATTGAGGCTTTGTAGTGACGTCAAAATTACGTCAGAACGACATACGCATGTGGCTTTTTACATTCCGTTTACTGTAGGCTTTACTTTAATTTATTACCAAAAACAACTCAGGCGTGTACGTCAATGCCAACCGTAATCAGGCTGAATATATGTTTTCAAATCAGTTTTGAAATTTTTCAAAAAGATTTAATTTTATGCGCGAAAGATAAAAAACGCAAAAGCTAAATATCTCAAAACTATTTAAATGGGGATGTGACTTGCTTTATAAGGAGGGCAGAAAAGTAAACGAATGTTATTGGACAACAGTGTGTTCCCAGTTTATTAAATTCTACATCATTTCTGTTTCCCTCAACTTTCTTCAAAGCCTTCCACTTATACAACTTGCTTTAGAAGAATTTTAAAAAGTTTTTGAAGATTTGTTAAAGTCACCATTTTTTTTTACAAAAAAAAAGGCTGGAATTGAAATTATTATTTCAAAAGTGCTCCAGTGACGTTCTTTTTTTCTCCAAATCCATTGTTGATTATAAACTCTTCATGTTTCGCGTGAACAATAGACTTTTTTTAATTAACGAAAATTTTTGGGAGAAATCAAAATATGTAATTGTAATCGCTTTTGGTATGTAAAGGCAATCTGCCTTATAACGGTTCTCGTTGTCGTTAACAACTGTGTCGTATTTTGAAATAGATTAAAGTAACACACAACCATTGTTCTTTAATCTACTACAAAAAACAACAGAGTCGTTGACGACAACAACAACCGTAATAATGCTGAATGTTTTGATACAAAAAAAAAACTAAAATTTCTTGAAGTTAAAATTTTTTTTTTTTTTTTGTGTATGTTTTTAATTACATTTTTAATTAAGTAATCTCAATTTCATTTTTTTTCCTTTTAGGCCACACGCAAATTCGTATTTAGCGGTAAACCTCAGCAACTTGTCATGACTATACCATTAAAAGAACCGTTACCACCTCAATATTACATACGCGTTGCTAGCGATATGTGGCTGGGTAGTAATACTTGGATTCCCCTAACATTCAAACATCTTGTTCTGCCCGAACATCATCCACCATTAACAGAACTGCTACCATTACATCCTCTGCCCGTAACATGTCTAAAAAATCCTCTCTATGAATCTCTCTACACTTTCACCCATTTCAATCCCATACAAACACAAATCTTCCACTGTCTTTATTACACCGACAATAACGTTTTGTTAGGCGCTCCAACTGGTTCGGGTAAAACGATTGTGGCCGAAATTGCCATCTTTCGTGCGTTTAATAAAACTCCTAAAGCTAAAGTTGTGTATATAGCGCCTTTAAAGGCTTTGGTTAAGGAACGTATAAGTGATTGGAAGAAGCGTTTCGAGGCTGGTCCTTTGCGTAAGAAAGTTGTTGAATTGACTGGTGATACAACGCCGGATATCCAGGCGATAAGAGAATCACAATTGATTGTCACAACTCCTGAGAAATGGGATGGTATCAGTCGTTCGTGGCAGACAAGAGAATATGTGCAAGATGTGGCCTTAATTGTGATCGATGAAATACATTTGTTGGGTGAAGATCGTGGTCCTGTGATAGAAGTTATTGTCTCGCGTACAAATTTTATAACCTCACATACTGGACGCGGAATACGTGTTGTGGGTTTGTCCACAGCTTTAGCTAATGCACAAGATTTGGCCAATTGGTTGGGCATTAAACAAATGGGCTTATATAATTTTAAACCATCAGTAAGGCCGGTACCATTGCAAGTGCATATTAATGGATTTTCAGGTGAGTTCAAGAAATCAGCTATTCAGCCCAATTATGAATTCCCAGGGAATTTTTTCCCTTTTCCCAGTTTTACAATTGAACTTAAATAGGAAATTTGAATTTTTATTCATAATTGGGTTGATTAAGTATCAAATAAATATAAAATGAGCTCCACTGAGAAATAGTAGATATAAATATAATTTAGCAATTTTTTCCAAAAAGTGAAGAAAACAATTTTTGGAGTTTTGGAGGGCGATGTAGATTTAGAAGAATAATTAGGCTCCGATGTGAAATACGATTCCAATTTATAGCTTAACATATATTTTTTCCTTCAGGAAAACACTATTGTCCTCGCATGGCAACTATGAATCGTCCAACATTCCAAGCCATACGCTCTTATTCCCCAGCAGAGCCAGCCATTGTGTTTGTCGCCTCCAGAAGGCAAACCAGACTGACAGCCTTGGATCTAATAACATTTGTAGCTGGAGATGAAAATCCCAAACAGTTCCTTCACATGGAAGAACATGAAATGCAACAGGTCCTACAAGACATTAAAGATTCCAATTTGAAATTCTGTTTAGCTTTTGGCATAGGTTTGCATCATGCCGGTCTGCAAGAGCAAGATCGCAAAACTGTCGAAGAATTATTTCTCAACCGTAAAATACAAGTTCTTATAGCTACTGCAACTTTAGCCTGGGGTGTCAATTTACCCGCCCATTTGGTGGTCATTAAAGGTACCGAATATTTCGACGGAAAAGTAAAGAAATATGTCGATATGCCCATCACAGATGTTCTACAAATGATGGGTCGTGCTGGCCGTCCCCAGTTTGATAATGAAGGTGTAGCTGTGGTTTTGGTACATGATGTTAAGAAAAACTTTTATAAGAAATTTTTGTACGATCCCTTTCCTGTGGAATCCAGTCTTTTGGAAGTATTGCCTGAACATATAAATGCCGAAATTGTAGCCGGTACTGTGCAAACGAAACAAGCTGCTTTAGATTATCTCACTTGGACTTATTTCTTTAGACGCCTATTAAGAAATCCTACCTACTATAATTTAGATGGCCTAGAACCCACACAAGTAAATGCCTTTCTCTCTTCGTTGGTGGAGAAAGTGATTTATGAACTTGAAGCTGCCGCTTGTTTGGTACAAAAGGAACACATTTTAATACCCACCTTTTTGGGTCGTATTTCATCATTCTATTATTTGTCATATCGTACAATGAAACATTTCCTCGAAGACCTAGAATCACAAATGTCAACTAGTGATTTGTTGCTGGCCATAGCCGATTCGTACGAGTTTGATCAACAACCTGTCCGTCATAACGAAGATAAATACAATGAGTAATAAATTTTATTGTGCTCTTAAATAATTGCTTGATTTAACATTCTATCTTCTCTTATGTAGGGAATTGGCTAGCTTTTGTCGTTTTCGACCACGTTCGCCTAGCTGGGATTCACCCTATACGAAAACATTCCTTTTATTTCAAGCTCACTTTTCCAGATTGACTTTGCCAAATTCCGATTATCTTACTGATACTAAATCGGCTTTGGATAACGCCACACGTGTAATGCAGGTAAGTGAGTCACTTTGGTCTGATAAAACAGATAGCAACGCCAAAAAATACATTAAAAGCACCAACAAAGTCAAATATATTTTATAATTCATATTGCATTTATAAATTTTTCAACGCCACAAGTACGCATACAAATTTCTGTAGAAAGCAACAATAAAATTACAAAATATTTTTGACTTTGTTTTTGCTTTCAATGTAATTTTTGGCGTTGCGTTGCGTTTTACAGAATAAGAGCCTAAAAGTACGGTAGGATTTATGAATAAGAACTTAAAGTGTTTAAACCAGTGTTCGAAAATAAACACTTAATATCGCTCCTTAGTGTTCGTTTCGGTAGATTTGTGGAAAACAAAAACGCTAATAGTGTAGTAAGTCATTAAAAAAATAACGTTTCCCTATTTGTCATCTTTAGAACACAACAAAATACTGTTCTTATCGAATGAGAACATTTAATTCCATTCGGTTTTTTTTAAACCCACACACTTCATTGTGTTCGGTTTAGCGCTCTTTTGGCTGCTAAAAAAAATTCAAAAATTTTTTACAAAAACATAATACCCAAACAAAAAAAAACAAAAGCCAGCAAAATAATTTTACACAAATGAAACAATGTTAAAAAAGAAACATAATAGAACATTAAAATATAAGGTTTGTCTACAGTATCTTTACACTTGTTCTGTTTTTTAACGAAGAACGAAACACTATATAATGCTAGGTTCTTTCTTGAATAGTTACGAACGGTATTAGGGGTTGTGTTCGTCTACACAAACACTAAAAAAATAGATATGATTCCTGGGTGCGTGAGCCGAACTCTAAATAATGTTCTGTTTATTTTAGAACACTGGTTTAAACTTAGTCGATAGAATTCTTTGATATTGAATATATATTTGCCAAATCGATCTTTAATTTTAACTAGAATGATTGAGTCCGTACAAATGAACCGTTCCGCACATTGAAATGTATACGTTTGATATTAAAAATGGACCGGATTGTCCATGACTTCAGTTATCTTTTTAATGGAAGTTCTTCTTCTAATATCACGGTTCTTGTCATGATGATCCCACCAAATTTGGTATAATAAAAATAAATCAAATCAGTGCATTATTTCACCTTGTCTCCTCAAAAATGCCTCACAAGCCAACAGTCATAAGTAGGGCAACCAAAAAAAAGCAAATGCTTATTTTTTGCTTTACAAGATAGAAAGATTTTGATTGAACACAAATTCCGATCATAAAAAAAACAAAGAAAATGAGCTATATTTGTTAGGGTTTTTTTTTTGCTTATTTTTTCGATATCGGCTTTTTTTTACTTATTTTGCCATTTTAAGATAATTTTTCATTTTTTTCATACGAAAAAAAAATTTATTTAATAAAATTTTTTTAAAAATCGTTATTATTATTTTTTTTTATGTGCAACTTTTTTTCAAATTTTTCAATATTTTGTGCTTCCCTTGAACAATATCATCCCAAAAACCTATATTATCTCTGTATGCTATTATAGCTACGGTCTCCGTCCGGATGACTGGCTGTCCATGTAACTTCGTGCGCAAAGTGCAGGTCGAATTTTAAAGATTATTTAATGAAATTTGTTACGTGGGTTCTAATTGGCACAAGGGCGAATCGGTCCATAGTTTAATAAAGCCCCCATATAAGTTGCTATACGGAAGAGGGTCTTTGTGCCCACTATCAAACCAACTTTAATGCAATTTAAGACATATGTAGATAGATCCATATTTATATGGGCACGTAATGTATGCATTTTTTTGAAAAATAGGACCACGAGGTTACTGCCCATCAGTAACTATTTGACAGATTTTAATGAAATTTAAAACATAGATAAATCCCTATTCATATAGCCATACACTCTCGAAACTTGTTTTTAAATACTGTAGTGTTGGGTATTACACGGTCGGGCTTGACCGACTATTGAGAGAGGGTCAATTTGTATGCACTAAAAAAATTTACCAAGCGGTTGTTAAAATCGTAATCCACCACGAGTTCAAGGAAGGTTTGACAAACACACCATGAGTCTAAAATCAAAATCAAAATCGAGCTTCCGGTTTTTAAAGAGAAACTTTTTTTTCGTTTATACTAAATTACAAAGAGGTAATGTTTGTTTGCAGGAGTTAATCTTCGTAACCGCTGAGCCGATCTTTATGAAACTTTTACCGTATATTATTGATGGTCTGGGAGGTGATATTGGCTATATATCTTTTTGAAATTTTAAGTGGGCGGGGCACCTCCCATACAAAGACATTATAGACTTAAGTTTATCTGTACAACGACAAGAGCTAAAGTTTCCAAATTTGGTACGAATATCTTGGTTATCAGTACACAACATCTGACAAAATCTTGGCCTGATTTGAAAATTTTGTCAATAAAATTTTAGCACATTTTAACAAAATTTAAAATTCGAAAAGAGAAATTTGTTGTTAAAAACGAGAAGCTCGATTTTGATTTTAGATCCATGGTTTCTTGGGCAAACCTTCTAAGAATTCGTCGTAGATTACGATTTTGACAACCGCTTGGTCGAGAAAAAAATTGACCCACTCTACCGACTATACTTTCTTACTTGATTTTTATGCAACTCTGTCTTAGCGGTACTATAACGTACTTTTTATAGTGTTGTGTATAATTTTTATGTGTTTATGTTTTAAGTATTAAGCCTTTTTATCAACTTATTTTATTATTTGCTTGTTTAAGTTCTTTTCTCTCGAAAATTCCATACCTGTATTCTTACGATCAAATTCGTCAGTCTGTAACGTCTTTTACCATCATACTTTGCAACGTCTTATTTCTTTTTAAATATAGTTTTTGTATAAAGTTCCCCTTCTCTCTGTTTTTGGTATAGTAACGTCTTATTTTTTTCTTTTTTAATATAGTTCTAGCTATTAAGAATTTCTCTGTGTATCAAATATTGTTAATTTCTGCAAATTTTGGGGTTTTACACGAAGTTGTAACAAAATTGGAAACAAAAAATCTTTCATTGGTTTTCTAAGTGAACAAAGTTATGGACCGTAAGAAAAATGTCCCGTGTTTCAGGAGATCTGGGAGACAAAGCTAATACAAAATTTAAATCAGTTTCATTAAAAAATGAAGGATTTTCGGTATTAAAAGATATTGGGGATATTTTGGGAGGCAAGCGGAATTGTGAGTCCAATCGTATAAAATATACTTCAGAGCGAATACTCAATTTTAAATATGCTCCCTTAACATCTGTAGACGTAGGAAGAACTTTTTCTATGTACAAGAACTTGCTGACTCCAAGCAGACATAGTTTTCTTTTCGAAAGTATATTGCATCAACTTATAATTTACTATAACAACGTATTAAACGAATTAAGTGGAAAATAAACAAGTTTAAATTGCTTTTTTTTTAATTTTAACAGCTTATTTTCATGATATTAAACGCTTTTTTTAAGAGCTTAAAACTGTTTTTTTAGTGCTTTTTTTGGTTGCCCTAGTCATAAGGTATATGCATCCGAGAAAGTTATTCTGGCTGTCAATTTTTTTTATATAGAACTAGCTTTACCCGGTGTTCATTGAACAACGAGTCGTCACGGTGCGAAGAACCGATTGCCGTCGGAAAGCATGTTTGTTTAGTATTGAATATTGCTTAAAGAAGTTGATGGACTTAACAAGTTTACCTACAAATGCCTTCCCAGTAAGGTTTTTTCAATTATTTTATTTCCCGTTTTTCCGCGATTTTTCTTGCGGGATCCCGGGAAATAAAAAATTCCTCATAATTTCAGAAAATAGCTATTTATACTTTGAAATTTAGTTTTCTACTCTCTAAAAATTAGCATCTGTGGATGGGTAGTGGATTAGATTAATTACAAGAAGTGAGTACATGTATTTAAATCAATGTCTCCTGATGCAATAAATCTACTAAAAGCAGAATAGGCAGTGCAACAGTTGATAATTACTACATTTAGTGAAGTGAAGAGTTAATAAAGTACATTAATTTAAAATAAGATGCAGGTAGTATAAAGTTTCATTGTCCATGAACAAGTCTTAAAAATTGGAGATACCTAAACATATCGCTCCTTAATTGCAACAAAGTCATATCTACAAAAACAAACGATCTTGGCAAAATGCGATTAAAGTTTTCAAAATGTACCGATTTAAAGATATATTTGGCTACAACTTCGGTTCAGTTTGAGATATAATACGAGAAGGTATGAAGGAAAACTTTGCTAAAGTTTCTTCAAATTTTGAGATATGACTATGATGCAATGAAGGAGCGATATGTTTATTAGGTGATAAACACAAATTCCCAATTTCAATTTCAATTTGTGTTGGTTTATATACCCGTGAAATACGGGGAAACCGAAATAAAATAACATTTTGGAAACTCGTGTAAGATACTACAACATACAACTTGAAAAACACATTGTCCTAAAGATTACAAATGGACCTATTGAAATGAAAAGGTCTGTAAGAAGCAGTCCGGTTGATGCTATTTTTGCATCAACCTTGACATACATTTGACTGATATAAACGTTGTTTATAAAAAAGAAAAAATTGCTTCTGATTGTGAATCCGAAGCATGCTACAACTATTTAACTATTTGTCCAACCTCGGTAAAAAATGAACGAAATTTTTCGGAAACATTAGTTAATAAAATCAAGAATATACTTTTTGACGACTTGCAAAGAGCTTTGAGTGTGTCAGAAAGTTATTTCCTAACCCAGTGTGCCAAACGGATCCGTTTCGGATCCGTAACGGATCCGCATCTTCGTATTTTCTATCCGTAACGGAATCCGTTACTGATCCGTTACGGACCCGCAATCGGGAGAAATTCCTCTCGAAAAAACGGATTCAAAAACGGATTTTATGTCCGTTTTTTGGATCCGTTACGGACTCGTTACGGACATCATATTAGGATCCGTTGCGGACCCGTGTATTTTAATAAAACGGAATCCACTGCGTGTTTTTAATAAAAAAGATTTAATATTGTGATGAATTTTTTTTTATTATTATTATTAAATTCACAGTCATTTGATAGTAAAGTAAAAACAATTCAGTCAGTTCACACAAGGACCTTTTCATAAAAGAAAACTCAATTATTAAAAACTGATTTTGCTGGGTCCACATAATGACCTTTTCTTAAAAAAATTAGCGATTACACTGTCAAATCGCGATTACACTGATTCCGTTTCTAAGTTTTTTACGGATCCGAAACGGGTCAGAAACGGATCAGTCAAATCGCGATTACACTGATTCCGTTTATAACTTTTTTACGGATCCGGAACGGGTCCGTAACGAATCCGCATCCGTTTTTGTGCACATTGGGAAGCCATTAAAACATGTTACATATTTCTTTAAAATATTTTATTAATTAACTTTTTGATCTTATATCTTGAGTACCTCAATTTTTATTTTGTTTTTATAATTGTTTTATGAATTAAATTGCTATGTTTATGTTATATTTTTATCTTGTATCCAAAGCATAATAATACTGAATAAAAGCATAATAATAGGGAATAAAGGCGTGAGTTCCCCAACGTTTTTTTCTAAAAGTTTTTTTCAGTAATTAATAACAAAATTTACTTTGTATTATTTATATGGAGCGGGATCCCTGGATCCCGGGAAATTTTTTCAAAATCGAAAAAGCCCGGGAAAAAAACTACTTCCCAGAGTAAGAATTAAAATAGATAATCGCTTTATATCCCTTAACTATGTTAAATTTTGTGGATCCCATCCATATTTATTGGTAATGACTTCAAATTGCATTGTTTTCTTCGGAAGTCCCTAACATTAAAAATTATTTACAAAACTAGACTTTATGTTCAATTTAATTATTTTTTTTTTTTTCATTTTTTCTATTTTTTAGGCCATGGTGGATTATACGGCTGAACGAGGTTGGCTTTCGACTACGTTGAAAGTGCAGCAACTAATGCAAAGTGTTATACAGGCTCGTTGGTTTGAAGAAAGTGAATTTCTTACTCTGCCCCATGTAAATGCTACAAATGTTCATCTATTCTATAAAATACAACACAATTATGAACATCTGACATTGCCGGCCTTAAAAGACATCTGCCGAAATGATTATGAAAAATTGGCGGGACCCTTAAGAGACATGTTTGAAGAGCCCGAGATTGAACAAATCTATAAAGTTTTACAAAATCTACCAGAAATAACAGTTAATATTTCCGTACAAGGTAGAAATTATGAGAAAACGGAAGACATAAGAGAAATACCTACAGATTTAAAAACGAATACTTGGACCAAAATTCATCCAAATGAGGTAAGTTTTAGGAATACATACATACACAGGTGTAGATACAAGTTATAAAAGTAAAATTTTTTCTTATCCTATTTTTTTTAAGGACTATGTACTCTGCATCAATATGAAACGTTTAAATACAAGTCGTTATCAAAGCACTGCCATTCATTGTCCTAAATATCCCAAGGGTAAAAATGAAGCTTGGTTTTTAACTCTGGGGTCCCAGGGTACTGATGAACTTTTAGCCATGAAACGTATAAATATACGAGGCTTAAAGGCCTCCAATCGTATAACTTTTCAGTGTCCGCCCCGTAAAGGACGTTTACTATTGACTTTATATTTAATGTCAGATTGTTTGATTGGTTTTGATCAACAATTTGATTTACAATTTGAGATTGTTGATGCCAAGGAATAATTTTATGTAAACAACAAAAATGGTTTCCATAAAAGAACAAAACAGCAACATATGTTGCATTCAAAAGAAAAAAGAAAGAAAGTTAATAGACCATTAACTTTTTTACTTGAAATACATTTAAAAAAAATGTTGATCTGTGTGTATTTTAATTTGACAGCTGTTCTTTAGTTCGACAGCTCTAAACATTAAAGGTATTCACGTCAAAAGTAGCACATTTGCGAACAAGCTAAATTGCAACTTTTGACGTGAATACCTTTGTTATCGCTAATTTATATAAAGAACTTGTTGATACGTTTTACTAACATAATTTTAAAAATATATATTTAATTTTACAATTTTTTTGTATAAATCCCTCAAATATTCTTCGTTAAGGTAAAAATTAATGAAGAATTATTTCCTAAAAAATAATTATTATTAAAGAAATTTGAATTTAAAAAATGTTGTTTTTTTATTCCTTCTACCGACACATTTGTTTGGTACGTACATGTGTATTTTATTTTTGGATTATTTGAACAATGTAACCTTCCTAGAGCATTTAAACCTTTTCAAGGTTATAGTCAGTACGCTAATATATATGAGAAACCCTGGAGCGATTTACGGCCAATGACACCACATTAATGGTCTGATGAATATACAGGGGGTCGAACGAAACATGCCAGTTTATTACGTGTTAATTAATCACTCAATGCCGATTGTAAGTTGAAAAAATATTCGCCTATTTCGTAATTATTTATGCTGCTAGAAAAACAAGAGGTTTGAAAATATAAATCCTTACGATTTAATATAATGAAATTATTCTTTTATTTCAGAAAACCACAGATATACATAAACATAGTATGACTTTGTGTAAAATACGTTGAGTGGAAGAGTGGACATAATACCACACAAAATTTTAAGAGCGAAATAGGTCGTTTCATTTTGAAACATGCTGCGAAATAGGAAAAATATACTACCGTCTCTGATTTTGATAACAATTGTTAGTTTATCTGAACTAGCTCTCAAAAAAATCAAAACAAAGAAAAAACAAAATAAAAATTGATGTTAAATAAAATAAAGTGATAATTAAAAAATAACAATATGAATAAAAGTATGTATTAAATAATATATGTATTTTTAATTAATAATAAATTTGTTTTTAGTGTAAAACAAGTTAGAGTGCTGTATTCGGATGTGCCAAATCTTTGATACCCTCCACCGACAGTTAGATTATTTCAGGAGCGGCCTATACATACAAATTATACAGTTTAAGTTTGTATCCGGTTTTGTTCTATTGCGAACTATGCAGTAAAAGAATAAAACTATGGATTTTGTTATTAATATTGGTACAAAAAATCTTCAGAAATGAGAATAATTACTGAAAAATATTAAAGTTTTGGCAAAAGTGCAGTTTAGTTGAACCCCCTCTGGAATTAAAAACCCAAAATTGGATCCAAAAAACCGCTTCGCTCACTTAGTGGTATGTGTGGGTACTCAAATAAAAGGTAATTGAACAACAAAAACGAAAATAATAAAATTTAGGGCGGGCGGGACATCTGGGGCCCTCTAGGTCAAAAAAAAGTGCCCCTATCCACTTATATCTATGTGTGGGTACTCAAATTAAAGTTAATTTGCTCACGATTGTAAATATTTTGTATTTTTTAATGTTTTATGCTCGATTTTTTTTTTAAATTTCTTAAATTTTTTTGTAACTAATAACCTATTTGCGATGTGCGAAAGAATTATTCTCTGTGTAGCCGGCCTTCAGCCGGGCGCAAGGATTCTCTCCTCTATGGTGTAACAAAAACCGGCTTCGCTAACTAAAGCATGGTCATGTTCGGTAATGCATCACTTCGCTGCATCAGAAAAGCAAACTTTTTTTAATGCCGAAAGGCGTTTGATCTAATCAACCACCAAAGTATATGGGAAGCTATGGGCAGAAAAGCCGTTCCTGACAAGATCTGTAATCTAATCAAGGCATATTATCAGCGTATTGAATGCAGCGTCAAACATGGCAACAAACTATCTCCTCCTATTTCTGTAAAGTCTGGTGTGAGGCAAGGGTGTGTGTTAACACCACTGCTGTTCCTCATAGTCATTGCCCTTGTATACGCTGATGAAGTTGTCTTAATATCTAATTTTAGGGCGGTTGCTTCACATTTAGATTTATAACTCTTATCCCTGGTGGACGTTGCTGTGGGGATAAGAAAAGAGCTTGATAGGGGTAACGTTACGTTTTTAGTTTTGCTGGATTAAACCACGCCCAAGACATCAAAATCACTATCCGTTACAAGAGGTGTTCCACAGGGATCAATTTTAGGCCCACTACTGTTTGCAATGTACTCAAACGATCTCCCTAATGTCCCCACGCACTGTGGGATAAGAATGTATGCAGATGACGTTCAACTCTACATCAGTTGTAATGAAGCCTCGCTGAATCAGTGTGTCAATACTTTAAATAAAGAACTACATAGAATTTATTTGTGGACAACGGCAAACGGTTCTGGAATTAACCCCCAAAAATCTAAATGTATTGTTATACGTAAACGTCTGGCAAAAATTAACTTTAACTTTTAATCAATGCATAGAAATTGTAAATACAGCAAAAAAACAAATAAAAAAAAATAACACACATGGTCTGACCACATAAAATATGCATGTGGTCGAACGTTTTCCATGGCAAGAACACTTTGGCGAACTCAATATTGCACACCAATCAAAATCCGAATACTATTCGCTAAAACGTATTTAATACCAATTTTGCTGTATGGGTGTGAACTTTTTGCAAGTTGTGACACAATAAGTGAAAATAAACTAAATGTAACATTTACTGCCTGTTCATCTATTTCCGAACGAAGACTTCGTTCATTTAACTTACTACATTAAAAACAAAAACAAATTATAAAATATTGTTTTTGTTTTACATGTAAGTTAAGCGAACGAAGATATCGTTCGAAATTGGTGAACAGGCCATTAATAATATTATTTGTTATGTCTATGGATTAAAACGTCGAGCACGAGTTTCAAGATTTGCAATTTAATTATAAGGCATTTGTTTTAAAGATCTGCTAAAAACGCGTATCTTAATTTTGCTGCACAAAATCACAGACGATGGTCAGGGGTTTAATCACCGCATACGATATCGAGCAAAATTGATCGAAATTATTTATTTTGGTATCATGAAACTCGATATCGAATGCAATGTATTGAATTTGAAATAATAGCATTCGATATCGACTAACTCGACATTACATATATCAAGTTTTCATTCGATACGTCAGTGTCTATCGTATGAAAAAAAAATCGATAGTTTATTCTATACGATAGTATCGAATGCGGTGATTAGACCCCAGATCTTACAATGTTGTAATTTTTCTGACAATGGTGCCATTGTCAGATGCATTAAATTAACACATCTGCCAAATGAAAATAGCGTACAATGTTCACACAGTTGCAAGACATTTTTAGTCAATTTTAATGACAACATTGAAAGATCTAACCACCGTCTGTACGAAGCTTTAGTCTTGTGTATGGAAAGACAAATAAATACATAAATAAATAAAAAAAAATCCTACTGAACCGATTTTGCTCGATTTCAATCCCAAACTTCTAAGGATAACTAGAAACAGGTTGACACCAATATTGTAATTTTCTTTTGGGTTGTTCGAAAGCGAACTTATTTTCAACAGACGGACATGGAAAAATCGACTTAGAATTACTAAGTGACCCAGAATATAACTAAATATATACTTCATGGTATCAAATATTAAAAAAGTTTCACATTTAATGGCAGAGGGCATTAAAAAGAATTTCTTGTAAAATGGGCTGTTTTCCTTAACGCCTGTTGCAGTGTGGTAATGCAACACGTTCTTTAATGCAACCCAAAAAATATTGGCAATTAATTTTGTTCATAAATGCAACTTTGTAAAGGGTGGTCCAACCAAAACGCACGATTTTTATTGTATATAAAACAAAAAGTTTTCAGAAAATTATCTAAATATTTTTTATTATGATAGAAGGATCTATGACGATTATGTGTAAAACAAAATATCGGCCAAATGCTCGCCACGGCTTCGGTGGCATACCTCTATCCGATGGTCCATATTTTCAATGACTCTAAGATATAATTCAGGTTCAATGTCGTTAATGTGACGAATTATCTCATTCTTTAGCTCTTAAATTGTTCTTGGCTTCTTGACGTACAATTTTTCTTTTAAATATCCCCAAAGAAAGAAGTCCAACGGAGTCAAACCACACCACAAAGTGAGATAACACGGCCATTTAATTTCTCGTGCAAAAGAGCCATTGTTTCGTTGGCTGTATGGCAAGTGGCAACATCCTGTTGGAACCACATATCGTTCAGGTACTTATCCTCAATTTTTGGCCACAAGAAGTCCGTTATAATCTTGCGATAGCGAACACCATTTACGGTAACTGCTTGGTCGACCTCATTTTCGAATAAGACGCCGCCTAGGGATGGGCAAATTGAAAAATTATATCGATATATATCGAATCGATATTTTTTAAGAGTATCGATATTTATTATATCAAAAATATCGATATATCGAACGTATTTTACTGAAACTACTACCAAATGGAAAAATTGAACATACCTTTGTACATACATATTTATGAACAAACATATTATATGTTAGGAATGGGCAAAAAATATCGATATTTAAAAAAAAACAATCGATATATATATCGCCGATATTTAAAATACCGATTCATCGATATATCGATATTGAAATACGACTATCGAATTCGATATTTTTAAAAGTCAGTCTTCACTAAAAACTAAAAATTTAAGTCGTTTTTCAACCAGTATATTTTTTAAGAGTTGGCATCACTGCATCATATCATATATTTTTAAACAAATATGAAGATCTTAAATGATTGGCATTTATAAGAAGCATTGCCGGATACAAGAAGCAGATTGACAGGAGAGCACATGAAACAGAGAGTGCTCCTGATGTCCATATCTCATGATTACTGGTTTGACTAAAACAATCGAAAACATTTTTAGTTAAAGTTGGTACTTTTGGGGTGCAATTCAAATTTAAAGGTAATTTGGTACTTCCATGTCTTCTCCTGTCAATCTGGATAGTCCCAATTTACAATGTGACAGACAGATGGCAGACAGACGAATTGGTGGTAAGGGGGCGACGCTGTATGCGTGACACACTTCACTTCTTTCCTCTCTCGCCAACAAACTTCGTCTGTCTGCCTTCTGTTTGTCACATTATAAATTGGGACTATCCGGCACTGCTTCTTATAAATGCCAATTATTTTAGATCTTCATATTAGTTTAAAAAACATATGATGCATGGCAGTAATGCCAATTCTTAAAAAAACATATTGTTTGAAAAACGAATGTTTGAAAAACGGCTAAAATTTTGAGTTTTTAAGGAAGACTGGCTTTTAAAAATATCGAATTCGATAGTCGTATTTCAATATCGATAAATCGGTATTTTTAATATCGGCGATATATATCGATTATTTTTTAAATATCGATATTTTGATACATCGATATTTTTTCCCATTCCTAACGCCGCCATCCCCAACGAACTCGGCGAGCATGCACAGATGTTTTTACATTTCCTACAGACCCAGTTTGGTGACCAAAATAATCACGAAGTGCACGAAATGCATTTTTATTTGAACGCCAATTTTCGTCAAAGTCTTCAACAATCTTAACGAGCTGCTCAATTGTGTACCTTTCCATGGTTGAATTTGTTAAACACTGAAACAAAGAAATGTCAAATTAAGTTGGGCAAAAAACTTGACGTTAAAGAATAGTTTACACAATTATACTTTGTAAAAATACATGTCAAAAACTTAAGTAATATGAGAAAGTGTGATAGTGTGAATGCAATGTGTCATGAAAATGACAAGTATTATGAAAAACAATTTCACATCCCATACTTCATCGTTTTTTGAAATTTTTTAAAACAAATATACTTTTCATTTGATTAGGGTTGCATTTTAACAAAAGCATGACAATCGCAACAAAACTCTTTAAATTTTTATCTCACAAAGAATTATGGAATACGTAAGACTTGTGAGATAGTGTAAGCTAGTCTTAAGGTGTGACTCACAATTAACATCGTGCATTATGGTTGGACCACCCTTTCATTGTCACTGCGCAGAGAAAAGCTAATAGGCAGTTAAGAAAATTTTGTTACAAAACATACAATACAACTATGTTTACGCCATCTACAATGCTTAAATTTAAAATGTATACTATTTGTTGTTGTAGTGTTTTAAATCAAGATTTACAAGATGTACAATGTCTACAAAAGAAACCCGTGAATTCCGCTATTATTTTGTTGTTCTTTTAATCGACTTTAGCAACTCATTCAGCCTTCCTGATTCCACAATTCCTCTATTACGGTTTACAATTCAACTCAGATGGGTTGAAGTTACAACAACTGCTAAAGATGAGTTGTAATTTTTTGATGTTTTTGTTAAGCGCAGTATAACAGAGTTGTAAACAATAATACAAAAACTAAAAAATTCAAACTGAACTTGAGCGGAGTTGTAAACCGTAATAGTTTCGTTATTATTTCTGGAGAGATTTTGTCTCAATCTCAAGCTACCTGTAAATCGCTCTTATTGTATGTAGTGCCTTCTCTGATCTGTCTATCGATCGACGTTTGCTTAGGATCGTTGGAACCTGTTGAAAGATTCAGTTTCTATGATGGTCCAATTTTATTACTATTTAATTGACATTGTTCTTTAGAATATTAAAATTGTCTAAATCATCTATTGTAGAATTAATTAAAACTAGGTTTAAACCAGATGCCGGCCCAAACAATGACCGAGCCTCTTTCATGTTTTACGGTGCTTGTTACTTTACCAGAAAAATTCCATTTTTAGATCGCCATTTTTTTGCAAGTTTTTTTCACTCCAAATATGGAGTTATATTCTTTGACATAACAAGGAACTCGCTCTCGTTCTACATATGTCCAAATTGGTTTCAAAACGAGTCTATGCAGGATGACTTTGAAGTCCGGGCTAAGTTTAGATTCATCAATATATTGATGAATTATAATTAATCAGTGGAGTCAGGAGGCTGTTTACTTCAAGTGAAGTCTCTTGGTTTCTATATGTCGACGGCAAGTCAGCCGTACATCCAAATGTATACCAAGGTATATAACAAAATCTGACTGGGGTTTTGTTACATAATTAAGAGTGACAGTTTGACAATTTCCTCTCCTGTGTGTTAACGCAACGTGTTTACTTTTTAGCTCGTTAACTTGAATTCGCCCATTTTTCAACCAAATTTCCACTTGACTAAGATAGTAATTAAGTTGACGAGAAGCCACTTTCGGGTTTACATGCCAGTTTAGAGCAGTATCATCCGCAAATGTGTAAATAGTAAGTTTTTCGCATATGGGCAAATCGGAAGTGTATATTAAATAGACCACCAGACACCAGCTTTTATCTGATATTCTCTTGCCACATATTCTTTGTTACGTACCCTTAATAACTGTCTACTAATTTGCGGGTGTTTGTTGGCAACAGACATTTGATTTAAACACCAAACCTTTATGCCATACCCTGTCAAAACATCGAAATTGTGCACTGCTTAAGACACTTTAAGACACTTCAATCTTCAAACAAAACACAAAGACTGAAAACTTTAACTAATAATACAAAATATAGGAATGCGTCAAATAACGGGACATCCCACAGCAAAATTTAAATGAGGCTTAGAATAAGCTTATCATAAAGATTTCCTACAACATGACAACAAATATGATTGAAAAAAAATAACCATATACGGGCAATAAATAACCATTAAGGACAAAAAAAAGACCCGTGTCTCCCAGTTTTGCCCGAAGTCATGCACTTTAGATTTAATCTTTAGATTTAGGGCCGCTGTTCAGGTCCATAGGTAGCAAACCGTTCAAAATTCAAGGAAACAATCAACCACAAAAATGTACCTAAGATCTCAATAAACAACTTTCTAGAGCGTGTGAACTTCCTAGGAATGATTCTTAACACCGTTTAGGTAGCGTTTAGGTAGCCGCAAAAGTGAATAATTTCCCGAAATTTTTTTAATTTCATTTGTTTTTTCTTTACTTCAACATTGAAATACACAAAAAAATATAAAAATTGATTTCAATTAAAAAATTTGTGATATTGATTAAAAAATTAACAAAATTTGCACCAGTAAACAAATTAATAGTATCAATTAAAACAGTCAGTAGAATTAAATAAACGTTTAATTCACTTGATTAAAATTTTAATTAAAACTGATTATATTTTTGATGAATGCTTTAATTGGTGAAATATGTGGGAGTATTTTTTCTGTGTACTATGCTATCTATTACAAAAATATTAAAAAAAATATTCGTATTATGAATAATTAGTATTGTGGTTATTTTGTTGAACTATTTATGGTTTTTAATCAAAATTTTTTTATATTTTTAATTAGGCTTAAGTTCATTAAATTTAATTTTCATTAAATTATTTTTATGAAGAAAGGAATTTTACAACATGAAAATTAATTAAAATTGTTATTGATAATCTTTCATTCTTGACCGTGGCCGGGGCTCGAACCCGAACAATTTTAATTAATTTTCATGTTGTAATATTCCTTTCTTCATAAAAATAATTTAATGAAAATTAAATTTAATGAACTTAAGCCTAATTAAAAATATAAAAAAATTCGTATTATGTTTATAATGTTGATGGCCCTGGACTTGCAAATCGAATTCTCTTAAGTTGTGGATCCAAATCGTCGTCCGAATCTGACTCTGATTCAGAACTTATGGTGTCCACAGGCACGTTGCTTCCAGACTGCCCTCCATCATCAGCTTTTTCTTCTTCAAATACTTCATTAACATCATACAGGGTGATCTTGTGACTCCACCAACATACCTGAAATGAATTAGAAAAGAAATCAAAAAAGGAATGCAAAACAATGCATCAATAAAATTGATATTACCTCTGCAAGCAATGCGTCGTGTTTTTTGCCTTTGTAGCGTTTTTTCATGGGCATTGTGGTTTGGTGAAACCGTTCTCCTTGCTCATCGGATTCGGTAGGGAGTTGTTTGATAAAGTCGTCAAAATGAAAATGAAGAAAATGCAGCTTTAATGTCATCGATGTGCCGATTTTTTCAAAATAATACAGAATTTCTTTCACCCATTCTTTTGCTTCCGGTTCCACGTCTCGATCCCAAGACTCTGGTGCATACACGCTGAAGGTTAATCCATGCAATTGAATGATTTTCATCAAGCGATGAATCAAAGTTGCTCTTGAATAGCTTTCTAATGTCAGGACCATTAAGTACGCCTGTTAAATGAGGACAAAAAATAAAGACAGAAAACCAAAATAATAGTACAATGAGGTCAGGGCTGGGCAGTATTTGAAATACATGTATTTGAAATACGTATTTAAAATACAAATACGTATTTTGTATTTGTATTTTAAATACATGACGTGCAAGTATTTTGTATTTTGTATTTTAAATACATACAATAAATATAAGTAGTTTGTATTTTGTATTTTAAATACATAAAAAATGGGAGTATTTTGTATTTTAAAAACATAGTTTACAAAATATATTCTGTCAGTTTATTGATGGTTGATTGCATTTTAATCTACCAAAATATAAAAAAATATGGTGTCACTTTTCATCTTTCGTGAAAAATGTTTCCGCTCTTGTCTTAAATAAGTTCGTTTTTGTTTAAATTCATATATAATCTTCAACATTAAACCAATTTTCATAAGTCTAATACAAAATCAAAAGGGTTTCCATTTCCAAAAATAAAATTTACACATAATATGGAGTTTTAGGAATCGCTTACGGTGCGGAAACTTTTTTCACCGAATCAGCTTAAAAAACAGTTTTTTATTATCAGAACAAAATTCCCCACATGGCGCTGGAGTGGTATTTTGCACTCAAAAAAAAGTTATAACCTTAATGTACATGACGTGGAAGTATTTTGTATTTGAAATACGTTCAATAAATGGAAGTATTTTGTATTTTGTATTTTAAATACATACAGGATGTGTAAGTATTTTGTATTTTGTATTTTAAATACATAACCTGAAAGTATTTTGTATTTTGTATTTTAAATACATGACCAGCAAGTATTTTGTATTTTGTATTTTAAATACCGCAAACCATGTATTTTGCCCAACACTGAATGAGGTGAACAAAAATTCGTTTCAAATTTACTACAATACCTTCTTCTTCCATTTATTTTCGTAGTATTTGATCTTTTCAGTATATCTTTCAATGTTTCATAGATTTCTTTCATGTTAATACCCATTGCTAGCGGAATGGAAGATTTTCGGTTCGACACATGTAACAACACTGCTTTCAAGCTTGAAACAGAACCGTCAATAAATAATCTCCACTCACTAGCGATGTAGTTCATTCCCATTTTTACCACCAAAGATTTTATATCGTTGCAGTAAGCGAACGAATTGGCATCATTAAGAGTGTAGAGGCTCTGAAATTCAGCTTGCCGTACGCCGTAGAGTTCACATTAGCATGTGTGAGTTTTCTTTGCTTTAAGAACGGTGTCAAAAATATGGCAAGTCGTTGCGATAGTCCCAATATGGCCACAATGAAATTATTAGTTGTGGTCTATCTCTTCCCTGTTGGGGCTCGTAATCGGTATCAAATGGATCTTCATAAGTAACACCACTTGCTGTAGTCATTCCTGTAAATTCTGTCCTACGATCTGGAGTTGGCGGCCTTGGTGATACAAAATTTTCAGGTGCAAGCACTGGTAGTGTGGCTGTTAAAGTTGCTTTATAAATTTTGTTCTTCTCAGCATGTCGATTTAGACGACATGTGTAATTTACGCCTGCATAGCAACTGGTTGCATCATGATCACCTGGGCGATTAATCCAGTTTACTGGCTTACAATACTTCGTATTATTTTTGCCTCCACTCAACCATGCCATGAGATTGTTATAACATTGGCGACACACTGTATTAGGTGTGTAATTTTAGGCTGTCATGTCTACTTCGTCGAAAAACAACTTATATGCTCTATTGAATTCACCAGTTAAAATATTCGTTTCCTTTTGAAATCTTGTAGAACTTTTTTTGCTGATTTGATGACCGCAAACGTAGCAAAACGAATCAATATTTTCACACTGCATATTGAAATTGTCAGTTGCCAATGTTGTGTGCGAATTATGCTGTAGCACTTTCTCTATAACTTTCACCGCTGAGCTCTCGTTGACTTCGCGCTGTGTAATGGCTCGATGTGAGCGTCGTGTTGCTTTTATATTGTGGGCTGCGTTCCTTGATGCGTGTGCTGTGCTTACTGCTTTGCCTGTGATGTTGCGGTCGTTGCGTGATCTCGTGAATTGTATGTTGAGACCTTAGGTTAATCAAAATTCCGAACGGTTTGCAAGATATGAGCCTGAGAAAATGATCACTTTTTTTGCAAAAATTACACCGAGGTCCTAAATTTTTAAGGGCCCACATAAAAAATTGCATGACTTTGGGCAAAACTGGGAGACACGGGTATTTTTTTTTTTTTTTTTTTTGGTTCTTGATGGTTATTTATTGTCCGTATATGGTTATTTTTTTCATGTTGGACTGTGTAACTAAAGGGTGGTTAAATTTTAAGGGGCGATGTTGATTTTGAATAAAACACAAATTACTTAGGAAATTATTGTCATTTCTTTTTATTATGAAAGTATTGTATTGTTCTTTATTTATGAAACAAAATATCGGCCAAATGGCCGCCGATGGTCAAAATTTTCGATGAAGATGAGGCATAATTGAGGTTCTATGCCGTTGATGTTCCGAATTATCTCATTCTTTAGCTCTTGAATTGTTGCTGACTTATCGAAGTACATCTTTTCTTTCAAATAACCCCAAAGAAGAAGTACAACGGTGTCAAATCACATGATATTGGCAGCCAATTGACACCGCCACCACGTGAGATAACACGCCCATTGAATTTGTCGCGCAAAAGAGCCATTGTTTCTTTAGCTGTGTGGCCAGTGGCACCGCCCTGTTGAAACCACATATCTTCCACATCCATATCTTCCAATTCGGGCCATAAAAAGTTCGTTATAATCTCACAATAGCGAACACCATTCACAGTAACTGCCTGACCGGCCGGAAAAAATACGGCCCGATGATGCCGCCAGCCCATAAATTGCACCAAACAGTCACTCTTTGTGGGTGCATTGGTTTTTCGACAATCACTATTGGACTATCATTCGCCCAAATGCGGCAATTCTTCTTATTGACGAATCCACTGAGGTGAAAATGTGCCTCAGCACTGAAGATGATTTTCTTCGAAAATTGATCATCCACTGTTGCCATTTCTTGCCACCATTCTGACCATTAACGACGTTTGGAAGGTGCAATTGTTGGGCACGACGACGAGTTGAGGTGGACGGCTCTTCAGCCACACTATCGCGAACAGCAGCAATATTTTCTGCAGTACGAGCTGTACGAGCATGCACTGGTGTTTTCACATCTCCTACAGACCCGTTTTGCTCAAATTTTTGCACGATTTTTCCGATTGTACGAACATTTGGACGATTAAATTGACCGAAAAAATCACGAAGTGCACGATATGCATTTTGATTTGAACGCCCATTTTCATAATAAGCCTGAATAATTTTAACGCGTTGCTCGATTGTGTATCTTTCCATGGTTCAAATTGAGTTAGTCTAAAATTGAGAAATGTCAAATGAAATGCAGAAAAAAACTTGACGTTTTGGTGAGGTTCACATTCAACATCGTTCCTTTAAATTAAAGCACCCTTTATTAAAAAACGATTTAATTTTTATGTATCTAAATTACACTTTTAATGCTGCACTCTGACTGCCCATAAATCAGCTGATATTTGTTTTTGCAAAAACCGATTATGCAGTTATTTGCTTTGATATACATATTCTTAATCGAACGTCATTAGCAAAATCATTTTTTTTTTTTTTTGATAGTGCAAAAAATAAAAACCTATAGTGTATTGTAGGCAATCTCTTATGATAAGATTATTCTAAAACTCATTAACATTTTGTTCTGTTGAGTCAGTTTGATGTGTGGCCATGCCGCTAAAAACAAAGAAATCTTTTATAAATTCATAATTCTTTATCCCAATTGAAAGTTAAGTATTGTTAATATGCTATTTGTAGCATTTATAGGATCCATATTTCGCATATTTGGATTTGTTTTAAAGATTAACCCACGTATTCATAAACGATTGCTAAATTTAACATACGGTTAATAAGGAAACATTTCATACAAATTTTGTTTTTTTAAACCTTAATTTAATAAAAAATATTTTTTTTAATACGGTTTTAAATACGTAATTACTTTAACTCGTTTATAGTTAGTATTAAAATGATTGTCAAGTTCTGACTTAAAAATGTTTTAAATTATTTTGATTTTCCCTTTTTGCCTAAATTTATTCTAATTAAATTGATATTTATGTATGTATGTATGTATGTATGTATGTATGTATGTATGTATGTATGTATATTGTTGGTATAAATAAAAATAAATTTTGACCTATGCTAAGGAAACAGTAAGTAATACAGGCATTTACCAAAATCATGTTGATGAAGGAAACAGAAGAAAATCTAGCAATCAACATCGAGGAGTAAAAGCACAAAAAGCAATTACCACCAACCAAAATGACCACCAAAACACTTTAAAAACGCAGCAGGAGAAATGTTTACGAAAAGCAAAACCAACAATTACAAAATAATATTTATATATTCCAACAAATAAGAAAAGTATTCGATTGCACTTAAAGAAAAAATAAGTTAAGAAGTCAAATTAATTTGTTATGCCAGTGCCAGGCCGGGTGAAGTGTTAATGGGTTTTTTATATTTAAGTTAAATCATAACTTTGAAACATTTATTTTTAAATATCTTTTTTGGGTCCCAAATAAAAATTTGATCAAAATAAAAAAAGTAAATTCTTAAAAACTTCTTTAAAAAAATCAAAAATCGCATTTTTGTACAGATTCTTTCATATGTGACATTCTTCTCAAACAATTTACTGGATTCTGGACACTGTCTTGTTCAAGGCAACGAAATTACTAAAAAACTTGCACCGTTAGGCTCAAAATAAGTCGGGGAGTTCTTAACAAATCACCATTGGGTCACTATCATAGGGTTATCAAGGAGCTTATACTAGAATGGACCAACCGGGCCTGGAATAGCATGAGTCATTTTCAGATACCTACTGCATTAGAGCCTGATGTAGAAGCAGCCAACTCCAGCTTATTCTCGTGTATGAGAATCACAATCGGTGTAATAATAAGTCGAGAACAACGGAACAGTTATTGTATTGTAAAGGGTGTTTTTTTAAGCCCGAAAGAACTTGAAATTGTAAAAAATAACACAAAAAATTAAATTGTAATCAAAATTTTTTTTTTTATTCGAAAGATCAATACGTGACATTAACATTTGAAAATGATTTCGGGCATATGGGCACCGCGGCTGTTCTTGACGAAGCGCATTCTGGACGTCCAATTTTGGGCCACTTTTTCGAGCACTGCTGGCCGTATGTCACGAATAACACGAACAATGCTGGCCTCCAAGGCGTCAATTGTTGCTGGTTTATCAGCATAAACCAGTGACTTCACGTAGCCCCACAGGAAATAATCGAGAGGTGTCAAATCGCACGACCTTGGAGGCCAATTGACAGGTCCATTTCTCGAAATCAACTTATCGCCAAATTTTGATTTCAATAAGTCGATAGTTGCGTTCGCCGTATGGCACGTAGCGCCATCCTGTTGAAACCACATCTCCTCCGGATCAATGTCATCCATATTTTCAAACAAAAAATCATTGATCATGGTGCGGTAACGATCTCCATTGACCGTAACGCGAGCTCCGGCCTCATTTTTGAAGAAATAAGGTCCGATGATGCCACCAGCGTGAAAACCGCACCAAACGGTGCATTTTTCTGGATGTAATGGAGTCTGTAGGGTCTCTTGTGGATTGGTCTCGCTCCATATGCGGCAATTTTGCTTATTAACAAACCCGTTAAGCCAAAAATGCGCTTCATCGCTGAACACAATTTTGCGATTTAAATTTGGATTAAATTTTTAAATTTTTCAAAGTAAATTTGGATAATTTCGTAGCGTTGTTCAAGCGTGAGTCTATTCATGATGATTTGTCAGAGTATACTGAAACGATAAAAAAAAATATTTCATCAAAATTTAATTTTTTTGTGTTACTTTTTACAATTTAAAGTTCTTTCTAGCTTAAAAAAACACCCTTTATAATTGTATTTTTAGTCGTTCTTGACAACAAATGTCTGTTTCTTTATATTTATAGTATGTGTTACACAAAAAACTTTTAGTCAGCTGTTCTTGTTATGAAAACAAAATCTCGCTAATGGCAAAAAAGTTATGTATATGTAAACGCACTAGATTTTGAAGAAGATTTCAAATCAAGTCTATTAGATTTCCTTGTAATGTAATTGTATAATTACATATTTTGGAAAATTCCTACCTCTTTCTATCCTTTATAAATTACTTATATGAATTTAAAAGCTCTTAGTTTGAAAACTTTAATCTGAATACTCGATGGCTTTTTTGTTTCTTCAAGTGTATTTTCGATTATTTAATTGAAATTGTATAAGTGCAGGATTGTTCGCAAGTGTGTGTATTTATTAACGTACAAATCAAAATTTAAGATGCACTGGTGACACTACTTAAGGGACAATTGAACGCTGGCCGTAGAACATAACGGTTGTTTTTGGCCTGATTTGAAACTGCAAGCGGAAATAAAAAAAAAAAATTTAAACGGTTATAAAAATTAATATTAAAAGAAAAACAATTTTGCAAAAATTAACATTTCAGAAAGGAAACTCTTAAGCATGTTAACTTTAAAACCGTGTTTATTATTGTGGCTTTTAAGTGCTCATTTGTGTTCCGGTGCTGAAGCTGATGTCAATATGGCAAACGTAAGAGAAATATTTAAGAAAAATCATAAAAAAAAATATGTTGAGATACCTACTTAAACTATTAGAAATCTATTAAAATTATTTATTAGAGAAAAAATCGTTTTAAGTATGAAAAAAATTCGGTTCCAAAATGTTTTCTTCTTTAAAAATGTTACAATAAATAAGGTAACCCCAGTAGCCAAGCTGAATATTGTTTACGAGCCTTACATTATGTCAAAATTGGTTTACTTTTTTGTTTGTTAAAAATAGGAGTATTCAAGGTATATTTACACAAGGTAGACACATTTGGGAGTGTAGACATTTTGCTCTGTAAAAGGAACCATGTTGTCAAAATTGTCTTCATATAAAACAAAAACAATTTAACGCACACATGTACAAATTTTGGCTCATATACACGCAATTTGACGTTGTGGTTCCAACTATGGGTAAACAGCTGACAAACATTTGGGCCAACGAGTTTACCTTGTGTAAATATACCTTGGGAGTATTTATTGTTGCTAGAAATCAATGCAAATTCATACAGGTGACCGACCCATCATGAGATAGTTATGCTAGCTATGCCTTTAAAAAAAAATACTATGTATTTTGTCTTTGCAAAAAGTTAGAGTGAATGTCAAAATTATTTGTTGAAAATATAAAAAAGGGAATTTGTGTGTTTGTGAAATATACACAATTGCTTTAGAAGGGAAATCTTTTTCCTGTATTTTATTATTTTTTCCTGCCTTTTAAAATCCTTGTGTTTATATTTTATATTCTCTTTTTTTGTTTTATAGCATTTAAATAAGTTGTTTTTTTTTAAGTATTTAGATTTTATTTGAATTTTAAATTTTACAAAATTTTTCACAAAATGTAAACAACGCTTGACATTCAGTATACATACACTAGGGTGTTCAATTAATCGGGTTTTATTTTTGTTCGATTAAACGATTAATCGATATTTGTAATTTTAAACTTATTCGATTAAGCGAATAAAATTTTAAAATTAATCGATTAATCGAATAGAGATTTTTTTCGATAATTTTAGAAAAAATTAGTACTTGAGTAAAAAAACATTATTTTTTATATAAAACTGGTCAATGTTGCTCCAAATTGTTGCTTCACTTTCGGCCACTTAGATTTTTAGAGTCAATATAACTTTGGATTTTTTGAAACTTTTCACGGACATTCTATCTTCTGCTATGCTTCTGCAAATAATTTTTTCTAGAGAATCGATCGAAGTATCTTGTTTAAAATATTTATTCATTGGACCACTTGTAGTCCCTTTTGATTTTGTTGGTGGAGCATCTTCTTCATATACTTTGTTATAGTCACTGTGTAAGTGGTAAATTAGTGAAGTTGTTAAAGAACATTTACATTAATGCATTTTTAAACACCTGGGGCCTGATTCTGGCAGTCGTGATCGAGTACTTTCTCGATCCGAAAGCAATTTAATATCTAATTGTTTCAGTCAATATCTAATCTGAGAATTAAGTTTATCTACTATCAATTGCAATTACAAATATGGGTGGAGGTTTAAACGATGTAGTGCTACCATACTGAGCACAAATAAATGGCAACATTTTTTTTTCAAATGTCATCTTTTTATCAAAGCAATATGGATATTTTTAAAGCAGAAGAAGAAAATGCGCGAATTTAATTTTGTTTAAAAGGTAGAAATTTTTTGTGCTTAAAGAAAAAAAAATATTAAAGAAGTAATATAGAAAGGAAAAATTATATAAAAGTGCGTAGCAATATATCAGTTTTTTTAAATTATTTTTTGTTTCATATTTTTGCAACAGTATAACATAACCAAACATGTGTATGTTGGCAGTTTAAGTTTAGGTTTAAACCACCACCATTGGCCGCTTAAACTAGTAAAATAAAGTTAAAAAAAATACCACTCAAAAAGTAAATACGGAGATTAAAGTTAATTTAATCGCTAATCACTAACCCAAAAAGTGGCTCTAAATATCAATTATTTTTGCAAGAACAACACTTAAAACCATGAAAAACTACGGCCATTTTGTAAATAGTAATTGAATTTTAATTACCGTTCGATTTCGATTACAATTTCACTTCATTTCGATTTCTAGAACATACCCGATAAATTAATATAAATCTTTGAGTTAACATTATGTGAATTGAATTATTAATTTGTGTTAAAAAAATTGAACAAAAATAAAGGCTAAGTTACTTACTTAACATGACTGTTTTTTTTTAATTCCAACGGACACACACATTTGGTTTGTTTATTCGACTTAAAACCTAAAAAAAAATTATACATTTAACAGAAATACTATGTACATATTATTATTATTCGATTAATCGGTATAAATTCTTCGATTAATCCTTTAATCGAAATTAGCAATTTTAAATTATTCGAACCATTATCCGTCTAAAATTGTTCGATTTAGAATAAAACTTAATCGACTGAACACCCTAGTATACACACAAGGAAATAAACAATAAACAGATGACTCGAAAATGTCACCTTGATGAATTCGCCTTGCTAGAAACACACTTATTTTTTGACAATCTATCAGGTTTTTCTATTAACAAAATACATGTGGGTTTTGCCTCGTAGTACCAAGGCGAATTCATTACAGGTGATCTAAAAATTCCTACTGATAACTTTTTTTGCATTGTTGTAATTGTCGTGAAAATTGCGTGAAATAATATTGATAAAATACATGAAGTTGATTATTAATAAAAAGTAATGCAAATATTTTTGGGTACTTATGCGGGGTAAGCCTTTAAACGAATACGTTTAACAACCTGAGTGAGGTAATTAAGCGAATACGTTTTAATACCTCAGTAAGGTAATTAAACGTATTTATTTCAAGATACCTTAACTTTGGTGTATGAAAGAAGTTAAGACATAGGAATTTTTACATGTACATAGGTATCAGCTAAATCTAAAGGGATAGCATGAAAAAATGGGATTTGCTCTCTTACATTTTATCTGTAATGCTTTTTGAGATGCCCTGTCATATCCTACTAACAAAAGCGTGCTCATACATACAACCTTATGATCAGGGAAACCGTAAATATGCAATTGCATGGTTTTTCCTGTGAGACCAATGAAGGCAGAAACAATATATTTATCCGTTTAGAGCTTTTAATGAATTTTGGCGTCGATTTGTTTGTGAATAATTTGCATATTTTAGCTATTGCTGCATTTTTATTGTGTTTGAAGCATATTTTTTAAACATGTTCAGCAAATAAAAAAAATTTATCAAAATTCTGGTTAACAGATGAAATTTTTGTTGCTTTAATTACTCCATCTACATTCAATTTGCACTCTACAATTGTAAGCCAAAGCTAAGCGAAAGATAAATGTAATTCCAAACTGTAAAGTTTTATATATATGCAAAAATTAGGGAAAAAGCAATTATTTAAATTTGTGCTGCTACATAGAAATCTAGAAGCATCGTTAAGTAAACTGATCGAATCAGAAACACTTTTTAAAGTGATCTTTTCGTGTCCGTCCGTCCATCTGGCTGGTTGTCTGCCCATGTAAACCTTTTGCGGAAAGAAAATGTAGCAGTTTTTAGATAATTTGATAAAAATTGGTAAATCTGTTTTAATTGTCATAAGAACGAAATCGGTTAATGTAAATTGTGAGAATCGGTCTATAATATCACATAGTCCCATGCAAACTTCATTCTTTATGCTCATAAAACCATTTAATCATGTTCGTATTAAGATTAAATTTGGCCCAAAATAGCTTACTGCAAATGAAATATGGTTGAATCGGTTCAGATTTAAACATACAGCTTCCATTCAAGCTATTTTTCCTTTAATGCCTTTAAGACAAAATATCTCATTTATTTGGTGTATTTAGATGATACTCAGCACAAATAACTGCTATATGAATCTTAACATTACACTATTCTAGTGAGCCCAGAATAATGTTTATTTTAATGCAAATACAGTGCACTCGCGATAATATGAACTAATTAAAACAAAGCCAGTTCACTTTTGCAAGATTGTTCATATTTGCGAATGACATCTTATTTCCCTTCAAAAACGTTTTTCCCATAAAAAAAGTCTACTATGTTAAAATTTGTTTATATATTGTTCATTGGGTTTAAAAAACTATTGATGTTTAAAAAAGAAAAACAAACTTGAAAGTTATTATGCGAAAATAGTCTGTGATTTTCTTCCGTTCGATCGCCTTAAAAATGCCCCTCTCTCTTACCAATCTCCTGATATTTGCCGTGTCCTCTAACAGTGATCTCGTTTTCAAAAACCATCGGTGCATGCATTACCATTTTTTGGATACTCGGAAGACCGCACATTTTTCTTTTTCCAGGTCAAATAAACGTATTGTTAGCACATTAAAAAAAAAACATATTTATTCGCTGAATTAGTAACACTTTACACCTTTTCCTTAATGTTTTAAATTTTCTAACTTTTCTGATTTTTATTTTTAAAGTTCAAAAATTATGCTTTTTTTTAATTCATATTAAAGAACTTTTCACGTTAAAATTATATTTTAAGATGTATATAGGATTCCATGTTAATTTGACCACTAACTAGAACGTGTATGTTAAAATTTTGATTAACAACCGAAGACAATTTTTTTCCCTTTAGGGAAAATTTCCAAGTTATTATGCAGTTGAATCAAAATTGATATTGATTTAAAAAAAACCGTTTAAAATACAATTATGAGTAGTTCATATTTTAAAGCTTTTGCACAAGTTCATATTTTAGAGTAGTCAATGGAAGAAAATAAGTGTATGGGATGTTCATATATTAGGGTGTTCATATAATCGCGAGTACACTGTAAATATTAAATTGTGGGGTCTTTTGCTATAAAATGGGCCATATTTTGTTTTTAGGGGATTTTTTTTTTTTAATTTTTAGTGCACATTTTATTTTTTTTAATAACATGGAAACTTGGTTGCATTGCTTGCTGTTGTTGTTAAATCGTACTGAGGCAATTAAACAAATGAAATTTGGGTGTAATTTTGTTTTGGATGTTTAATTTTTAAGGCAATTACACACGAATTGTGTAATGAAGCGTATGACAATTAAACGTGAATTTTTGTTTGAAAAATGGAAGAAAAAAAAACGCGGATTTAAAACTGAAGGTATATAACCGTGAAAAGCATTTAAGCGTGGGGTAATTAACCGGGTTATACTGTATAATTAAGACACCGTAGGCTAATTTTGTTAAGAAAATAAAAAAAAAAAAGGTATCTAAGTTAGAAAATGTTTTATTTAAATTAGATAGTTATTTACCTAGCTTGTAAACTATGCATATCCCACTTCAAAATGTTAACAGTATTTTAAGTATGAAATAGGCCAATTAAGGATCGGGTTAATTTAAAAATTTGAAAGGAATTTGCATGATTCTTAGACTTATGGATATTGCATGCTCAAACTTTTATAGAAAAAGGTATTCAAGTTCAAAAATTAAATTTAAATTTGTCATTTTCGGTTTTGCAGATGAAACATTTTTTTAAACAATTTCTTTTTTTTTTAAGATTAAAATTGATTTTCATCACATACTTACCTGTAAAAAGTTAAAAATTTCAAGCTTTGTAGCATCTAAAATGTATTAATCGACATTAAAAATTTTCTAATTGCTACGGTAGGGGTAGGGCAAAAGATATCCCCCCATAAAAAATAAAAAATTTTAATCGTTTTTTTTTAAGAAAACAGTAAACTAGTAATTTTACATGAATAAAACAAAATATGATATACAGGTTGGCGCGGAATGAGCTATATGGTTTAAATGGTTTATAACTTTTTTATTTATGCGATTATTATAATTTTAATTTAAAAGATTTTGTTATTCGTGCTTAATTCCCAATTTTTATTCTTTTTTTAATTAAAATTTTGTATTTCCAAAAATTACTTTTGACATTAAACTGGCAAGTGCACGGCTTAAAAAAAACTTGATTGGCAACATGCTTTTGCAAGTTGTTTTTTGCATTTTGTTTTTTCTTAACCTGTAATGATGGAAGAATTCCAATCAATTGTAGTGGGGAATGTAAGAAGAGATAAACTCACTGTTTATTTTTGATGTTTTTGTTTAAACTTTGATATTGTTACAAGTAGAACTGTTGCTTATGATTATTATACGCTTAACAGTTTTATTTGGTTTAATATCTTTATTTTTTCTAAAATCTATATGGATGAAGTTTCCTGACGATCTGGCCTAAGCAACCAGTGAAATGCGCATGGGAATAGCTTATTCCATCAACAATAAATTTCAGTGTTTTTATCAAGAATAACAGCCTGTTCAACGATTTCGAACGTTAACGTTCTCATAGAAAATTACATTTACAACAAAAACAAAATTCGACAAATTGTTTTTGTTTTGAATGTAATTTTCTATGCGAACGTTAACGTTCGAAATCGTTGAACAAGCAGAAAATTGGGAATTAAGCACGAATAACAAAATCTTTTAAATTAAAAAATTTTGTAGTCCCAAAAATTACTTTTGATGATTATTATAATTTTTTTTAAATACAGTATATTATTGGGGAATTTTTTGCAATTAGCTTTGAAAAATTACATCTTGTAAGTGATGTGCATTTCGTCCGAAGCAGAAAAAATAATAATTAAAAAATGTATAAAGAATTCAAACCATATAGCACATTCTGCGCCACCCTGTATTTCTGTGGTCATAGATAGCAGATTGGCTTATGTCGATATGAGACAGAATTGAGTTATTACGATAAGAAAGGTCTAAAATATTTTATATTAACTAAAATTGTTTTTTAATGTTTAGTTTTAATCTTTATTGAAATTTTTACTTATACGATTGAAGTCTGCATACTGACTTTAAGCAACACGTATACAAAAAGTAAAAACACTAAAGTTATGTACGATTCTGTTTTTTTTGTTTTCAGCACAAATTAAGTGGCATCATACAGTGGAAATATGAAAAGCGACCATTTTGTAATGCTTTTACAGGTGACTTAAGCCAACTGCTCCTTTGGACAAACGATATTTAAATTTAAACTTTTACAGGTTGTGGCAAAAAACGTACCTCCTCCCACCCTCCATATCCCGTCACTAAACGAGGTGAAGTGGATGATAAAGCTGTCTACAACAACAACGATTACATATCCGAAGGCCTATCGGATTTAATTGACATTAATGCCGAACCAGCTGTGGAAAATGTTCAAAAGCAAATTATGTCACAGGCCAAGATTTACGAGGCCATTAAAGAAGCCAGTAAAGAGATATTCCGACAAAAGAATAAACAGCGTTTACACAATTTACAACAGAATCAGTTGCTGAAGGAGGAACAAGACAAACTGGAAGATAATGATAATGTCTAATAGGGACTATAACCGGACTTCATACAATTGATTTTATAATAACAAATAATTCGAAATAAAATGACGAAATGAAAAAAAAACATCCGCAAATGTAATATAATAATAAATAATATATGAATTAAAAGCAATTATTTAAAAAAAATTAAAAACGGGGTTTTAATTCAAATACATATCGCTCATTTGCTGCAACATCGTCATAACACAAAAATTTAAATTTTACTTAAAACGCTTTAAAGTTTAAAATTTACAGACAGTAAATTTTACTCTTCTCTTAAGAGTTGAGTTTACAGTTTCCTAATAAAAGCGATTTACTGTGGATTAGTGATATTAAGTCAAAATTTGAAGTCAAAGATTCCAATGTACAGGGTGGCGCATAAGTAACATTAAATTATAATAAGTTTGCTTTTTTTAGTTTTTTCATCAGGATTACTTGGGAAGTTGATGATGGCAAGTTTCAGAACAGAATAAAGAACCAAATTTGTTAAATTTTAATTTGAAAGTAAGCATTCGAGTATTCGGACACAAAGATAATATCGATCAATCGGCGATTAGGGCATTCTCAGCTCATTATTCACGTAAATATTAAAAAAAAAATGCAGAATATGGGGCACCCAAAATCCAAGAATAATTGTTGAACATCAAATGAACGAGATGCACATATTTTTTTGAAAACGACAGACAAGTTGAGGTTAATGTGAATAGCAATCAATACCGGAAAATAGTTGAAATTTTTTAAAGGTCCGAGGAAGAGAATAATTCAGAATTGTGGTTCCAACAAGAAGGATCCACAGCTCATCCAACTATGTCTGTCCTGTGCGATTGAATAACATCGCGTTTTTCTGATTTTAACCGTCCACCGCTTTCACCCGATTTAACGGCTTTAACAGCTTCAAAACAAAAGCTGAACATATTTCCAAACTAAATTCTAAGTTTTAATAAGTGTCAACGTTAAAAAAAATAGAAAGAAAAAAGTTATATGTTAATGTTACTTATGCGTCACCCCCTATATTTGAATAGTTCTAGTCAAGATTTTATAATATTTTTACTAGAATTTCTCACTAACAAAATTAATGTGAAAGGTAACTAATTTAATCCAAAAACGTGCATATATGAAATGCTTTATTAATAAAAAGAACATATAATTATTTCGTACTTTCACTAATTCCACCTTAAAGCTGGGGCCTAATTCTGGCAGTCGTGATCGAGTACTTTCTCGATTCGAAAGCAATTTTATTTCAGTCGATACTGAAAGAATCGAAATTATTTTTTCAGTATTGTGAAGCTAAAATTATTGCTTTATAACACTGAAAAAATAATTCC
Source organism: Pollenia griseotomentosa (assembly GCA_963931875.1). NCBI lineage: Eukaryota > Metazoa > Arthropoda > Insecta > Diptera > Polleniidae > Pollenia > Pollenia griseotomentosa. The sequence goes on from OZ007560.1 coordinate 189,741,474, forward strand.
GATTCGTTCAGTATTGACTGAAATAATAAGATATTAAATTGCTTTCGAATCGAGAAAGTACTCGATCACGACTGCCAGAATCAGGACCCTGCAATCAATTTCTCTTTTCTCTTTAAGACAGACAAAAGTGTAGACGCTTTGTTCACAGTGTTACCAAATAGTAGTAATCAGGGTTACCGTTGGAAATTTTCGAAAAGGGTCACAAAAAATGGATTTTCCAGAAAAAGGGGTAAGAAAAGGGTATTTCAATAAAAAATGGTCAAATGTATATCCCATTTTAATAAATAGATTAAGACCAAGTTTTTTATAAACAAACAAAAAATATTTATTTCAGGTAGACAGTGCTTAAAAAACTTATTTTTTTATAGAGTGCCCTTTTCTGTTTTTGACACTTGGCAAAAAGTTTGTTGTTCATTTTATTATGTATAACTAATTTTTTTTGAATATTTCGAATAAGTTTTAGGGTTTGTTTCCAATTTTGCAAACTTTCGCCAATTTTAGCCCTGTTCGCGGTTGAAGCGATTTGTTCCTGTAAGTTTTTTGATTCTTTAAAGCTTTTAAGATTTTTAATAAATATTAGACTTTGCTATCCTACCGATGTTACCAAATATGTATTTGGGAATTTCAGCAATTTTTACAAAAATTTTTCATTCCTGTTAGTTTTGATGACTTTTGATCAATTTTTTGGCGCTATTTTTGCAAACTTTTTCGAGTATTTAAATTTTTGCGAAGCTTGTTGTTCTTTGAGGCAATCGTCGCCGTTTTAAAAATAGCCCCATACATAAACCGAAGTCACCTAGTTTACAGGGCACTCTTAACATTGTCAATTCACAAAAGGGGCGAACAGTTCATTGCCTTATGCTATTATTAAAGGTGAATTTTTAAGCGAAAAACTTGCTCCTCTTTAAAAGAGCAAAACATTTTTAAGAAACGTACACCTAACTAATTGCATTTTTTAAACATTTTTTTTTTTAAAGAAGCCACCATAAGTTGTTTAATAAATAAAAAATAACAAATATGTATATGAGTAATGTTTGCTATTAGGGAAATTGTACTTTAATTTGTACTTTACTATCGAAAATCTAATTTAAAAGTCGTAAAAAATCTTTTAACACAAACTTTTTACGAATACTAACTACTTTTCAGGAATGTGCGTTCTATATTTTGGTATTAAATCTTTACTTGAAGTCCATTCCTCCATCTCCGCTTATTTCGACAAAAAAAAAAAACAAAATGTGAGTGCTTTTTCCAAAAACGGTCAAAAAGTGGCACAAAATAGGTGAAAATAATACAAAAGGATAATTCAACAAAAGGTATCAAGACCATCGAAAAAGGGTCAAATTGATACCTTAGTATCACAACGGTAACGCTGTCAGTAATATAATTAACTAAAGTGACGATTTGGAGACACTTCATCCCAGGATTCCTGCAAGATAATTTTATGTACAGTAATGTGTGCCAAAAAAAAAATTTTTTTTTTTGGGGCTCAAGCATAATTTAAAAGCTTATAGGGTAAAGTATTTTTCGGAAGAGGTTTAGAGGTCGCTCAAGTCGAATTTTTGCCAAAAATCGTGTCTGCCGGACTTTTTTTAAGTTTTCTTCATAAGTTTGTCAAAAACCACGATTTTCTTCACTTTTAAGGAAATATTTTAAAGAAAAATGTCCAAGCTTTATTTTGGTGTACAAAGACTATAAGTTTTTGCAATGCATTTGCTCATTTATGCACCCTACATTAACATTTTTCGTAATTTATCCATAAATTTTGTAAATAATGCTTTATAACTTTTAAAATTTTTATAAAAATGAAACAAACCAACAATGCAGTTTGAAAGATTAATTTGTTCTAAATAACTTAGAAACAAATATTTTTGAATTCGCTCTTACCTGAGTTATACCGGTTTTCAGCATTGTACCCACTTTATGATATTATTATTCTTACCCAACAAACAAATAAAAATCCTTCGTTTTGTTTTTGCTTTGTTTACAAATCAATAATTACAGTTCTTACGATTAGTTCTTTGCCCTGCAATAAATTCTTAAAATCAGTTTCAGAAGTAGTGACATTGATGAAAGTTTTATCCCTTATCAATACATGACGATTTGAGGATTTTATTAAAGGCCAGCTTAAAGACATGCAACCAAGAGAAGATTATATATAATTGCTTCATTTGATTCTTATTTTTAGGGTGATAGATCTAAGCCCTATCCAATAGTAAAAGCTTCAGAAGCTTTAAAAATTATATATTTCTTAAACTTATGCACTTTTCGAAATCGCTGCAATCTTGCAAGGACAATTCAAATTTCGATGCCTTGGTAGAATTTAGTTCATTTATTTTAAGAATAAATATCAACCACTGGTACCTCTGTCAATGCCCTCGATACGCTCCTCTCAATTATCTTAGTCATATAAAGCAGTTGGATGACTACAAAATTAATAATGAAGCAGTTGAACGCGCACTTTTAAAACTTTTTTACGTCATCACTGGTACTTTATCCCAAAATGGGCTACCTAAGCGTTTTTTGATGAACGTACCGTCACCAGAGCTTTGAGTTGAATGGCAAAGATCTACACACGCCAAGTAGCGAAAACGAAGTAGTAAATTTTTACAGTAGACAGTCTTTAAAATAAAGAAATTCAAGGATTAATTTCCAAAACAAGTCTTATTTGTTTTTGAAGCATGAGATATTTCAATTGATATTGTAAAAACAGATCCAGAAAATTGGGAAGCCAACAAGTCATTTCAAGATGCAAAGCACAAATTTCAAAATTTACAAGCAGTTAATGATGTGGCTTTGGCTAAAATTTTCTGCAACGTCACAACTTCTGAAACAGGTTTTCAGTACCCCAATAAATGATTTTTAAACAAAACAAAATAAAACGTTTGATTTTGATTTGTTTGTTGGGTATAAGTAATAATATCATAAACTGGGTACAAATCTGAAAACCGGTATAAATCAGGCACGGTAAGAGCGAATTCAAAAATATTTGTTTCTACAACAAATTGATCTTTCAAACTGCATTGTTGGTTTGTTTCATTTTTATAAAAATTTTAAAAGTCATAAAGCGTTATTTACAAAATTTATGGAAAAATTACGAAAAATTTTAATGTAGGGTGCATAAATGAGCAAATGCATTGCAAAAATTTATAGTCTTTGTACACCAAAATAAAGCTTGGACATTTTTCTTTTAAATTATTTTCTTAAAAGTGGAGAAAATCGTGGCTTTTGACAAACTTATGAAAAAAACTTAAAAAAAGGCCGGCAGACCCAAATTTTGGCAAAAATTCGACTTGAGCAACCTCTAAACCTCTTCCGAAAAATCTGAAAAAAATCTCAAAAATTCTTCACCCTATAAGCTCTTAAATTATGCTTAATCACCCATGAAAATCCAAAAAAAAAAATTTCGGGACACACTAATGTACATACATTCTTCATCATTATACAGTTGTTTTCGTTAAGTTGAGCCCCGCTTAATTGAGTTTCCTATTTTATTGCATTAAAAATAATGGAACGAAATCATTCAGTATAACTGTCTATGTAAAAATACCCGTTTAGTTGAGGTCCGTTCAATTGCATCGCCTGCTTTATTATTTTGCAAAATAAGACTGCATTGCGAAAAACAACAGCAAATGTTTCGGTTAATTGTTCCCGTCTACTTAGTGTTTTTGCTCCACAAGCGCAAAAAAAAATTATTTTGCGGCAAGAAAGTCATGCTTCATGTTTCTGGTATATAAATAAATGTTATATAAAATAATTAGTAGGTATTGTGGTTATTTTGTTGAACTATTTATGGTTTTTAATCCAAATTTTTAATATATTTAATTAGGCTTAAGTTCATCAAATTTAATTTTCATTAAATTATTTTTATGAAGAAAGGAATTTGTTCAGCTACAACATAAAATCAGCTTACATATATTTAAAAATAAAAAAAATACATGTTTATATTTTGCAACTATATTTTTACACATAACTATTACTCAAAATATTTTATTTGCTTTTGTAAAATTATGCTCTTTCTTTTAGTAAACTTTCATATCGTAATTTTCAAATTTAAGATTTATGTATGTACTTATTTTTACTTATTATTTAACTGAGAATTAACGGTTCTTTAAGCTCTTGTAATTTCATTTATAAGAAGCCCAGCTTAAATTACTTTTTTCTTATTCTTTTTAATATTCTTGCTGATTAGTCTAAATTTACACGTTTCATCTTTTGATGCTCAACTTTTTTTCAGTTCCCATTTAAAGATGCCAATAGAATCACACGCAGCAAACGGTTTCAACTTTTTTCGGTTCAAAACAACAACAATTTTATTTACAGCGAATCAAAGAGAAAAAAAAAGAAAAAAATTACATGCAGCCATTGTTGTGCATAGTATATCAACGAATAAAAACACAAAGCGTACTGTCCGAGTACAGGCATCTCCGTACTAACCCCCTTTCTTCTTTCTTCTCTCACCTAAAAACATAAGAGTTGAGCATCAAAAGATGAAACGTGTGAAAGCAGACTTACTGGTTTGCTCTATAAATTCGCTTATAACACTTGTTGCTGCACAATAAACATTTTGTGATTGAATTTTAAACAATTTGTTTTATTTGGAGTATTATAAAAATTCTTTGTTCCGTGTGTTTGATTTCACGGATCTTACTATTATTGAACAATTTTTCGTCGATTATTGCAAATTAAACGTGTGTTCGATTTCACGTCAAAACAGAATTTAAAACATGAAAATTAATTAAAATTGTTATTGATAATCATGTATGGGCGAATGCAAAATGAAAATGCAACAAGAGCGAACGATGTGTATACATCAGCGGTGGGCGCTGGTTTGCCAGGATTACAAAGTTTTTCGGGTTTTTACATTTATGCATTAAACACATTCACTACAGCAGGCTACACGAACACAATACTACAAATGCTGCTGGCTGAAATTTTAGTCGTGTAGTCAGCTACTAAATTATGTTGAAGACGGCAGCTACAATTGAAAAAAATACAAACAGCTGTGTTTGTTTACTATCGGCCTAATTTATAAAAAATAAAACCGGTTAATAAAGGGTTAATAAAATGGATTTTCATACAAAATCCGTTTAACAAACCCTTTATTAACATGTTTTATTTTATTATAAATAAGGCTGTATGTCTTTATATTTCAGTGGTGCCACTATCATTTTTTTTCTTTTATAAAATGTAAAAACATGCATAATTGCAGACTCTTATTCAAACTTAATTTAAGATTATCAACAAATGAATTTATTAAAAAAAAATTAAAATATTTTAATTTTCTTGTTATAAAAAACTGGATCTAAGCAGTAGAGGTATTATTAGAAACTACTTTGAAATGGCTTTCACTTGATCTTTAAAAAATTCCGATTTATTAGCCCGTTAAGGGCCAATTTTAAAAATATTTAAGATTTTTTTACAAAACTTAAAATTTTGTCAATATACATATTTATTTAAAAGTTTGATTAAAAATATATATCTGGTAATAATTTATGTACTTCTTACATATTCATCCCAATTATGAATAAAAATTCCCCGGGAGTTTTCTCCCTTCTCTTATTTTTCCTATGTTAATTCAATTGTAAAAGTAGGAAAAGGGAAATACTCCCGGGGAATTTTTATTCCAATCATGAATTCATCATGATTGAATTACTGTAATATGTACATAAATAATAAGTGTTCTGCAACGCCGAAAAACCGCAATTCAGAAAAACTTTATTAAGCAAATATCTTAGAGTTTAATAATTATTGTTATTTCGACATGATTTAAAAATAAAGCCAATTTTGTAAAAAAAAAGTCAGCCACGGAGTATAAATATATAAAATTGGCTCTTAATTGGTTAACCGGTATGACATAAACGCCATGTGTAACACACTTTAAAGAATTTTTCAATGATTCCCATATTTTATAGATTCATTACAACACTTGTTATCGTAAAGTCAGCTGTTTGTGTTAAGTAAACGACAACTTTTTTAGTGGTGTTTATTTATTGTTAAATATCAAAACAGTAAAAAAATTAAGTTTAAAGAAATAATATAACTTGAAAATGGCCATTAAATAATTTGCATTTAATTTAATAGTAAAATGTTTTGCTTATCTTCTTAAAAAAAACAAATAACTAAAAAAATTCTGTTTAGTTTTAATAATTTTCCTCAATAGTTTATATAGTTTCCTATATGCAGGCTTTCAAGGTCATTAATTTTATTTGTTTTTTTGTATTCCTCTTTGTGTTTTTCGTTATTTGGCCATTTTTCTGACAGTTAATTTTTATCTATGTATGTTGTTAACATTAATTTACAGAATCACATAATCGTTAGTGCAAACAACAAAACAGGTTGACAATTATAACAACAGTTGTTATTGTTAAAAGTTACAGAATCCCACTACTGGTTATATAAAATAAATAAAGAAATGAGTTTTATATTCTATCTTCACATGGGTGTTTTGCTTTATTTCACATCTTGCTTAATTAAGCCATTTTCGTTTTAATTGCGGTGGCGATTCAATTAACCGAGTACTGCTTAATTCAGTTACCGTTGAATTGCGTTAAAAGTCGTGCATTTTTAGAAACTCAGTTAAGCGGAAATAACTGTAGCTTATTTATTAACGCTATTTTTACCATTTTCCGACATTATGTTTTTTTTTTTAACCAATTTAGCAATTTTAAATAAATTTTAGAGTTGGTTTCGGATTTGGCATTTTTTCGCGAATTTTTGCAATGGTCGCTATAGAAGCGATTCAGTCCTGTAAGTTTTCTGGTTTTTCGCCGCTTTAAAAATTATTAATAAATATATATGACTTTGCTATCATGCCGCTGTTAGCAAGTTTTTGCGAATTTCCGCTTTATTTAGCGATTTTTATCGAATTTGTTTCATTCCTTATCAGTGTTACCACCAGCAAAATTTAAAATTACACTTGAGGTGAAGCAAAATTACCCAATTTAAATGCAATTACACCTGCTATAAAATTGAAGTTTTATTTAATAAACAGACATTTTCAAAGAAGCAAAACTCATAAAACGAATGTCAATATTAGTCAAACTGTTAAGATTCTGATTGTAATTTAAAATAAATTAACAAAAATAACATTAAAGACTTAAAAACAATTAATAGAACTTAGAATAAAACTCCTAAATTTTGAGTTTAACTTCCACATTTGGTTGCATATATCTAGGGAAGATAGATAGAGATAGAGCTTACGAAAGGCTAGCCGTCAAACGAACTGTCATACGGCTCTCACTTTTTGCTCAGACACATCATCATGATTCATAAATAGATTCATTCTTGAATAACGCTACCGATTAATCCAAATTTACTTAATGATTTAAATGACGCAACCTATGTTTTCACAAATGACTTCATAAACCAGCAACAATTAACGTCTTAGAGGTCAACCTTGTTCATTTTATTTGTGACATGCAGCTAGCAACTCTCGAAAAAGAAGAACAAAATTGGACGACTGTAATGCGTTTCGTCAAAGCCAGGTGCGGTTTGAAATCTGTTTTAAATGGTAATGCTGTGTATTAATCTGCGATAAAAATGAATTTTGTTGGTGTTGTCTACCATTTTAACTTTCATGGTCTTAAAAAATACCCTTTATATGTAAATCATTTATTAATCAAAATGCCTAAAGGGTTTTATACAACTGTCCCTTTCGTAATTCAGTTTTACAACTGTAAAGTGCGTTTAATATTCTACAAACTAAAGCATTTAAAAGTTGTAAGATAAAAATCGAAAACACTATATATTGAAATATTGGAAACAAAAATTTCCCCAGGCTAGTTTTTAGTTTGAATAACTCTTTCAATAAACTTCAGGTCCTAAATAACTATGATAGGTATCTTTATCCAAATCTAACGGTCCATATACGACATTCATTACCAAACTTTTGAAAATATATATTTAATAGTTGAAGTTTTTTTCTTAAAAAGAAACCGAGACTTGGGTTCAGAAGACTGTGCATTTTTATCAGCAATATTTTAAAAGAAATAAATGTCATCATTGATATCAAATCTTGGTTTTATTTTGGTATATAAAATAAGAATTTCAATTTACACCGGAACTACACCTTAGAGAAATTACCCACGCTTTACCCACGACAGTAAAAATTATACCAAATTCGGGTTATTACCCACAACGTGGCAACACTGTTCCATATAGTTTTGGGGACTTCAAATCAATGTTATAGCTTGTTTAAAATTTAATCGAATCTTTGTTGGTCTTTGAGGCATTTGTCGCAAATTAAAAATTTTCGCTATTATGCTGTGGGTATAAAAATACGTATTTCGCCGATAACTCTTCGAATGTTGATTTCCAGGTGTTCAATTGCTTGTGGTTTATCGATGTAGACAAGTTTCTTAACATAACCCCAAAGAAAATAATCCAATGGGGTTAAATCACACGATCTTGGTGGCCAAATTATTGGGCCCTTAAGTGAAATTTTTTTTCATTAAAATCAATTGTAGCGCCCGCTGTGTCTAACTACATATCAGAAAGATATATGCCACGTAATTGAGGTACGAAAAAATTTCGAATCATGTTCCTATACTATTGACAGCAACATGCTGACCATCTTCGTTTTTGAAGACATTGGGCCAATTACTCCGCCAGCTCATAAAGCGCACCAAACAGTAATTTTCTGTGAATGTAATGGTGTTTCTTGCGGATTCTCCTCACTCCAAATGCTACAATTCTGCTTATTTACGTACCAATTTAACCATAAATGGGCTTCGTCGGAAAATAAAAATTGGAATGGAAATTCAAAATCAATATCAATTTGTGCTTCAGCTTATTCGCCGATTTGGCGGCGCATACGATGGTCGTTTGGCTTTAATTCCTGCACAAGTTGAATCTTAAAAGCTTTTAAGTTAAGATCCTTTCGTAAAATTTTCCATAAAATGGAAGGACACAACCCCAGTTGCTGAGAACGGCGACGAATTTATTGATTAGGATCATCTTCAATGCTTTCCAGTACAGCGGCTACAGCTTCTTCAGTGCGCACTGCTCGGCGTCTCACGGAATGCACATTATTAGTAACAGTAAATGTGGTCCGAAAACGATCAATTGTTCTTCGAATTAGCCGCTTTAAAGGACGATTATGTACGCCATAAAATAGAAGAAGTGTACGATGAGTTTGGCGAATAGAACAATTATTTTGATTAAAAATTTCAACAATTTGCACGAGTTGCTCTGGTGTAAGTCGATTCATAATGAAATTTCAAAGCAAACTAAACAAAAAGCAACTATCATCTGTTAAATGGGTGCTCAAATAGAACAGTGATGCCAACTCAAAGTTGGGACACTTTAAAAAACACGCTTTATAAGGCGTATCCTTAGGCCATATGACAGCCCAAAAATTCAAGTTTGTACAAAATTTTTGATTTTTTCTGTAAGGGAGGTAGCACGACTACTTCTCCAATTCCGCTCACATTTTATCCTATGCTAATTTGGAAACTTAGGCTGTTACCGTTCTCTAGATACTCATTATTATGATTTCAGTTTCATATACATATTTATTTCAATTCATTCAATAAAGACCTTAGGTATAATACATTTCACACGTTCTTACTTTCTATTCTATTTTATATCCGGCTGTCGCCCAGGTTACCATACTGTCGATACTATCTATGAGTGTTGCCAACACTCACAAAAATAAAATAGGTAAAATAGGTTATATATATATACCCTTTACCATTTTGTGAGCAGAATACAGAGCAACTAGACAAAAACAAAATAATTTTTACATATACATACATTTTTTCAATACTAAAAACTTCATTATAAATGAAATTTAAATAGCGAAAACTGGTAAATATATTTTTAAAATCGTTTTTGAACATTAAAATTAAAAAAAATTTTTGTTTTTGAAAAACCAAGATTCGAACCAGCAGGCTGGGCTCACAGTTTCTAACCTTAACAAACCCCCTAGACAACTGAACCATGAAGGAACGTTGTTTGAATATCATTAAAATAAAATCCCGCAGTGTTCTGGCTTTTATTAAAAGATGGGCAAGGGAATTCAACGATCCCTTAACCACAAAAAGTCTTTTTACTTCGCTCGTCAGATCAATTTTGGAATACGGCAGCATTATTTGGGACCCTATCTATAATATTCATAATGATCGTATCGAATCAGTTCAAAAATAATTTCTTATATTCTGCTTAAGAAGTAATTAAAGAGGATGCCTGGTACTACCTTCATACTCAACAAGACTAGCTGAAATAAATCAACCAAAGTTAAAAAGCCGGCGAATATCTTTTATATCTTTTATGATCAATCTTTTAAATGGTAGTACACATTCCGAATTTATATTGAGTAACGTAACTTTTACTATTCCTCAACGTTCATTTCGTTTTTTCAGCCCTCTTTATGTCAGGACATACTGAACATACTTTGCTATGTCAGATCCAATAAGAAAATTATGCAGCTGTTTCAATGAAATGTATAACTTTATCGACTATTCTCTGAACATTAATATCATAAAAAGCAGTATCATATTATATTTAAATCAATAATGTTTATTCTAATCTTTCCTTCTTTGCATAAATAAAATAAATTATTATGTTATTACACTAAAGGCAGAGTTAGCCGAACGTCCACGTCTCCTAACGGAACGTCTGGTTCGTTTTGTTATTTGCAAACAATGTAAATGCTTACTGAATTAAAATGTCACGTTGACGGAACGTCTCGATCTGTATAAAACAGATTTTTATGCCGTTGTTACGTGACAGTTGTAAAGCAGTGATGGGATGCTTGTATGTTTAATTGAATGTGGGTATTTTTGCTCTTTTTTTTGGAACTTTTTTCAGTAAAGCTATGGAATTGAGACAAAACAACTTAAAATACAACATATTTCCATATAAACAAATATATTTATGTTTAGATGTAAAAAATAAAAAAAATTTAAATACACATACAATTGAAATGTGAAACAACTAAAAGGCTTTAAATAGTATCAAAACCTCGTTTGGTGCGTACACCACAATACAATATATGTATGCTTAAAATATATATGCTAAAATACAAATTTGTTTATTGTAAATCTATAATATAAATATAAATTATTAATGTTTTTTACATACACAAAATACTGTTTTAATACAATTTAAATCACTTGGTACTTTTTCTGCACAGCGGTCACCATTTAAACATTTTTGATTCCCATCACTGTGTGTTTTGTTTTATGTATACTATTGCTTTTTGTTTATGTATGGGAAACACATATGACACACCCTACAAGAAATGCATAACCAAAACTAAAAAAACTACTAACACACTTGCAACAATATTACATTAGTTGTTCCACTCTAACATATATGTTAGAATGGTACAACTAACATTTCCCAAATAATGCCAAAATTTGAATATATTTTTTGCACACGCGTGTAAAAATTTGTGAATTTCTTAAATCAACAAAATTTATTATATAATTTGTAACTTAAGTAGTGAGATAAAAAATTTCTATAAAAAAGCTGTAATCAGAAAGTTAGTGATAAAGGAAGGTGTACTGATGGAGGCTTTAGAGGACGTGATGGTGGATTGTCTGGAAACAACAGAACAAAGCGGCAGTTTTGAAACGAGTGGTCGTTTAACAGGTAGCGGCCATGCGGGTGGTAGATTTGACCAGGATAATCGTTTAAGGTAAAGGATCAAATAGTGTTATTAAAAATCTCGATAACTTTTCAAGTATGTATTTGATTTCTTGGTCACACGTACGGTTACCTCCATTTCCAGACCTATGCGAGAAGTGGAATGTCATAAAGCAGCCACAGGAATAACGATACGTGGTATATACTTTTATAATTTCCTATGAATTTGATTATAATTTTTTCAATAAACAATTTAATTAAAAATGAAAATTAAAAAAAATGTATTGTTTTTTATAAAGGTTAGTACTAACCAATTTTTACGTTATAAATAGCTAGTTAGTGCTAACCAATATTTACGTTATGACTAACTAGTTAGCATTAACCACTATTTTGGTTATTATTGACTAATAAAAAGCAGCAGAGTAAGCAGTACGGATATATATTCCGTAGTCGAGTGGAATTCATTAGTTAGAAAGAGAGGCAAAATCACATGTACACAAGAGTTTCGGTTAGTTTTTTCATTTTGCTCTTAATAAACTAATAGAAACTTTAACCAATATATTGGTCAACACTACCGGTTATATAACTAGTAAAATGACCGGTAGTCTTCTTGTAGGGACATTTTTAAATGTTCTATAAGTGCACCAACGTGCTTACAGTCAGTGTTGCCATTAGGATACGAAAGATACATTTTTCGTATCTTTTGATGACTTCAGGTAACATGTATAATCCTGACATTTTTCGTATCTTTTGAATCGTTACGCAAAATGTACAGAAATAAAATATTTGAGAATTTTAAGTGAAATAAAACTTATTAAGACTTGCCGACTCAATGCTAATACAATAGCAGCTTAATTAATGGTGAATGAAAACATTAAGGATCTAGTAGTGCGAAGTTGTCCTGAGAAACTTTTTTATTTTCAGGAACTTTATTCGGTAGCATCCAAACATTATATTAATTTTAAAGTTCGCTTACTGTATTTTTCAAAATTACATACCTAATATTTATGACTTAAATAAATATAAAAAGGAATTTATATGATATCATTAAATATGAAATAAAAATGTTTTTCAAAATGTATCTTTTTTGGAAAAAGTGTATCTTTTTGGTAAACAAAATGTATCTTGCTCGAAATTTCACTGGCAACACTGCTTACAGTACGGTGCGGTACATTACGGGTACAGCAACGTTCGCCTAACTGGGCCTTAAGATAGTCTGTAAGGAATTTGTCCATAGACTTAAATTAAATTAAAAAAAAATAAAATATGGCCCGTTTCATTGTTCACAACTCAACTCATTTGAGTTGTAATTATTTTTGATGTTTTTGTTCACCATAATATAGCAAAGTTGTAAACCATATCACAAAAATTACAAATCAACTTATTTGAGTTATGGCACCACGCCCACTTCTCCAATCCCGCCCACATTTTGTGGGATGCTAAATGTGAGTACCTAATTTGAAAACTTTGGCTCTTGCCGTTCTCCAGATATACAGAAAAAAGCAATAAAAATACAACAACAAGGGATTTTTGGAAAAAATTTGTTTGCTTATATCTCAGCCATTTGTGGACCGATCTGGCTGAATTTTAATACAAAGAAATCGTGCACTATATGTGACATAAATATAAAACAACCTAGCCGTTATCATGTCTGGAGTCTTCGGAAAACACCTTTTAAACGTAAGACGGACAGACAGACATCGTTAAATCAACTTCTCTCCTCACAAGGAACCAGAATATTTATACTTTATAGGGTCTAAGATCAATATTGTAGAAATTAAAAACGGAATGACAAACTTATATATAACCTTTTCCACCTGTGGTGAAGGGTATAAAAACAGCAACAACAAGGGATTTTTGGGTAAAATTAGAGGCAGTCGTGGTTTTTTGCTTATATTTCAGCCATTTGTGGATCGTTCAGGCTGAATTTCAATAGCAAGCTATTCCGGACCATATGTGACATAAATATATAACTACCAAGTCCCCATCATATCTGAGGGTTTCGGAAAACTCATTTTAACGAACAGACGGACAGATACAAATCAAAAAAATAAACTTCGCTCCTCATAAGGACCCAGAATATATATATATATATACTTAATAGGGTCTAAGATCAACAATGTAGAAATTTTAAACGGAATGACAAACTTATATATGTATACCCTTTCCCTTCGGTGAAGAATATAAGAACGTCTTGACAATGTTTAAGCCCATAATTATAAGTCTATGGAATTCTAGGATCTTTACCAACATTTCAACATGAGGGCGGTTCAGTTTTGATGTAAGAGTGATGTAAGAGTGCTGGTCGTGTCAGGAATTTACAAATTAAAGATGGCATTATGCCCCGGTAGTCTAGCTGGTAGTGAGCTTATCTTTCAGCGCCGGGGTTGCGGGTTCGATTACTCTGGTGTCCTGCAGACAAGCGTAGAGCTTCGCGGGATTAGCTCAGGGAATTAACAAAAAAATGTATCGACATTTTAAAAACTTATCTGAACTCCAGCGTCCAATAAATGAGTCTGCCGCCAAACTATATTTGTATGCAAGACAACGACCCCGAACATACCACCACCAAAACTAAGCTGTGGCTCATGTACAACGTTTGGGACGTGGATGCAAATACCACCTCAATCTCCAGAAATAAATATATGGGAACACTTAGATTCCCCGGTAGGCTAGCTGATAGTGAGCTAAACTATCAGCGCTGGGGTTGCGGGATCGATTCCCGCCAGAGACTCTGTTTTCTTTCCTGCAGACAAGCGAAGAGCTTCGCGGGATAAGCTTAGGAAATTTAAAAAAAAGAAAGGCTTTACAAGAAGAATGGGGATGTTTTCCATCGGAGGTGACACAAAATTTAGTCAATTCTATTCCTAGAATATAAGAAGCCATAATTAAAAATAATGGAGTACAAACAAATTACTAAATATTATTAATAACTAGCTAGACCGGTAGGCTAGCTGGAAGAGAGCTAGTCTATCAGCGCCGGGGTTGCGGGTTCAATTCCCGCCTGAGACTCTGGTTTCTTTCCTGCAGACAAGCATATAGCTTCGCGGGATTAGCTTAGGAAATTAATAAAAAAAAAAATATCAATCATGGGTAGGAACTCACGTTTTGCAGCAAAAATTTTAACCAGATTAAATTTTCGAATTCTGGTGGCTAATTGTGGCAGTCGTGATCGAATCCTTTTTCAATTCGAAAGCAATTTTATTAATAATTCTTTTAGTCGATAAGGGACGAATGGAAATTAATTTTTCATGCTTTACAACAAAAATAATTCGATGCGTTCCCCTTGCAAATCTCCTAAAGTTTTCAAGTACGTAATAAAAAACTATGCTGTGTAGCAAAAAAAATAATTATATTAATTAATATGCAGCCATGTCACAGAGTACAATTCCATTCGGAATCGAAGAAAACATATTTGTTTATTGATATAAAGTGTATTTTGATAGTTTTTTGGCCTTTCAGGTACAGAAAAATTCTGAAAAATTTTTCGTAATTTTCTGAAGCACCAAAATACGGAATAAATACCGTTTCCGAACGGAATTGTACTCTGTGACATGGCTGATATCTGTATTTTATTTAAAACATTTGTAAGAAAAATAAAGTTGGTAGTGAGCACTTAGTTTCTGGAGCAAAAAAAAAAACATTTTGAATTTTACAAATTGATAACGAAAAAAAAAACTCTTAAATTTTAGATTTAATTTTACCAAGTTTACCATATTGTTAACTGGAAGTTAAAGTAATAGTCAGTTTTAACTGAACTTGCTAAAATCGGGGGTTAATGGGTATTTAATACAAACTATCAGTAATTCCGATGGCCGCCAATTCAGTTCTTAAGCATTGAGCATGTTTAGAAGCAGCTTCAGGACTGCAACAAAAAAAGTTGAGTTTTGGAAACAATCATTGTTGTCAAAAAATCAAACTTACTGATCACTGTTAGGTTCGTCACTGCCACAGGCATCCCCTAACCTGGTCACAACTTCTTCGGAAGCTTTATCTTCCAAGTAAAGCTTTACTAATTTTTTGGTGGCCACTATGCTTATTATTCCTTCCTCATTCATCTAGAATTATAGTTGTATAAAATATCTATTCAAATAAACGACAAGCCAATCATTAAACTTACCACACCTGTTTCCTCCAGGATACAAGCACGTATAGATTTGACTTTGTTGGAGTCAGGTTTATGTTCTTTCATGTCGTTCTCTTCATCTATACGTTAATAAAAATGTAGAGAAAATTATAAATTTAAGCAACATTTGATAAAAATTATTTACCAACTGAAGCATCAAATCTTTCTGCACACATTTGTTTAATTTCATTTAGGCCTTCCTGGTTGATTTCAGTCTAAAAATAAGGAAAAAAAGTATTTATTATTTATAAAACCTATGGTGAATTATGGACCGACTATCACTATATTTTGGAGTATGATTTTGTATATAACTAGCTTTACCCGGTGCGCTTCGCTTCCCCCCATTAAACTAAAAAGAGTCAAATATTTTAAAATAAAAAAATGTATCGAAACAAATAGTACCAAATTTAGATACTTTTACTATTACCGTTCTAATGATATATAAAAACTTATAATGTGTTTATATTGAAGGTGTCATAGCCATTTCTCTAATCCAGCCAACTTTTTTACAGTTATTTTGTAAAGAAAAGCCAACTATTTGTTGCAAATTTAAAAACTTTTACATACTGTGACCATTCTCCAGATATAAAGAAAACTTAATTGTCTATGTATGGGAGATACCACGCCTACTTCTCCAATCTAGCTCACTTTTTTATAAATGATGTGTATTAATTACCAAGCTAAATATTTATACAAACCCCGGATCCCTGTTATTTTCACTGTCCAAATTTCATGTCTCTAACTTCAGCTGTATAGTCTGCGCGTTGATGAATCAGTCACTTTACTTTGTCATAAATTTGATTCAACTGTTGCTTCTTATGGGGGTACTGTTCTCCTGCCTCTATCGACAAAATAAGTAGTCTATTTTATTTTTTGGGCTCACAGGATTCTTCTGTTAAGATTTGTTGGTCCCCCTGCATCTACCGCCTTTATTTTTATTTTGAAAGGTGTAGCTTACCATAAGAGTGGGTCCTTGAAGGCTTTTGTCTTCAGATACGCGGTATCTAATATTTTCGATCTTTGGGTGGCACAGCTTCTCCTCCGTCTACACCACCCATTTTTATTTTGAAATTTCCCCCTTAATAGAGGCCTTAACCACGTTTGAAGACAATCGCTATACGGGCCTGTTCTGAAAATCACGTGATTTCAAATCACATGTGCTTTTAAAATCACACGTGTGAATTTGTGGTGTTCTGTAAATCACACCGTATTTGTGTTTTTCTGTGTGATTTTCAATTGTCGAAAGCACAAGCAAACACAAAAAGTTTGTTCTACAAAATTATAGCTCATTTTTTAACGCTTTTTATATAATTTTTCAAAATTTTCCGATTTAGCGATCTCAAATCAAGTAAAATTTTGCACTTTTTAGCGACTTTTAGCCATGTTCGCGATAAAAGCGATTTGTTTCTGTAAGTTTTTTGATTCTTTATAGCTTTGAAGGTTTATAATAAATAGTAGAATTTGGCTATCAAGCCACTGTTAATAAATTTTTGCGATTTTCCGCTAATTTAGAAATTTTGACCGAGTTTTTGCCATTCCTTATAGTTTAAGGGACTTTGAATCAATTTTATGGCTTGTTTGAAATATTAAAAATTTTCCCGAATTCTTGCCATTTTTGCACATTTTTTTTTTTTTTTTGTTATTTTTCAAATAAATTTTAGGGCTTGTTCACAAGCTTGTAATTTTTCGCGAATTTAGACATGTTCGAGATAGAAGCGATTTTTTCCTACGATTCTATACAGCTCTTACGATTTTTAATAAACATTATACTTTGCTTTCTTGCCGCTGTTAGCAAATTAGCGATCTTTAAGTCAACTAAAAAAAGGAAATATCATTTTTGTAGTGTCGTCGAATTTTCTTAATTTTAATTGATTTGTTGTTAATAAAATAGTTTATTGCATAAACAAGTAATAAACAACACATTGAACAGTTTATTTAAGTAATTTATTATGACGGCCATCTTACAATAGTCGCAAAAATAGCAAAGTGATATCAAAAAGTTGTTTGCGTAGCTGAACGTTTTGAAATCACAAAATAATATGCCCAGAACACCTTTCTTGTGATTTCAAATCACTTTCATAAAATGTGATTTTTAGAACAGGCCTGATAATAGTACTTCAATTAGGCAATATTTAATAGGTGCATCCTATGGGGGTAGTGCTCCCCTGCGCCTACCCTTTATCATTATTTTTAAAGGTTTAGTTCACCATAAGAGTGACTCCTACCAAGTTTGAACATCCTCACTATAACTGTTCTGAAAATATGCGGTCCTATGGGGGAATCACTTTCCCTTCTGCTATTTTATTTCAATTTCGAGGCTCAGAAGATGCTACTGTTAAAAAATCAAGAAAATGGGTGCAGTGACTCTTAAGATTTGCGATACTTAATATTGCCCCTATCGAAAAAATAAGTATCCTATTTTATTTTCGGGGCTCACTTGATATTACAAGATGTCGACAAGAAAATGACAAAAAAAAAATCAAATTTTAGTTTTTTAATATTGTTTTCAATATAAAAATACGAAAGAAATGTTCATGTCGACGTTGTGGGCGAGAAAATTATACAAATTATTGTTTAATTCTCTATCCTTTTATTGCGTTATCAAATAGTATTCAATTTGAAAACACAAAAATAATTTCACAGCTATTGTGCGCCTTTGTATAAAATATTATACGTTTTATAAAAACGGATTTGGCAGGATTTCATTGCCGATTTTAACCCAAAAAATAAAAAAAAATTTTTTTTTAAATATGTATGTACGTTCATTTTGATTTTCAATACAAATAAAAATTCCACAGGATTTTCTTCTGTTCTCCTAATTTTTCTATAATTCGTTTGACATTACATTTACATACCTCTGTACTGAAAGCAGCCAAACTTATCAACGCGAACATTATTGCAAGATACTTCATTTTAAAAGTTTAATTATCTTTTTTTTTATTTAAATTACACCCAACTTTTTTGCTAGAACTTTAAATATATAATGAACTAATTCTAAAATATAGTCTCTATTTATACGAAACGAAATCTGTACCGAATAGATAGATCACTCTTTCTGGCTTTTAAATTTATTTATATTAGAAAAATACATAAAAGAAGTAAATTATTAAAGTTCGAGTTTAAATAATATGTATGTACATATTAGAAAAATAAATTATTTATTTTAGAAAAATAAATAAGCCGAATAAAAAAAAATCAATAACAAGACGATACAATGTTGCCAATTTGGCCGTTAAGTGGCTAGATGAAGAACCTTCCCAGCGGGAAAATATAATCAATAGGAATCGAGAATGTAACACATATCTTGTACATATAATATTTGATTCCAGAATTCATTATTCTTAACACGGAACATGTCCTGGGATTGTAGTAAATTATTTTAATGCATCCTGCGAATGAATTAAATAATAATGCATCCTTTATGATAAAAATTTGTAAAGGACATGAAGCCATCAAAAAATAACGAATTTTTATTAAGAAAATGTATAAAAAAAAAACACGAATAAAAGTCGCGAACAGAAACAAACATTCCTTGCTCTGCAAATGTGGGAATGTACGTGGTAATCAATGCATAATTGTTTTGTCTGATAAAATTACCTTCTCGATTCCAATGAATGCATTCTTATTCTTTCGAAAATAATACATTATTTTTTTAGTTATTTATGTAATCAATTCTTAACTTTCCCGCTGGGTTGTTTAGCCATTAAAAAATTTGAAGCAATTGTTAATTTTTTATTTTTCTATAAAAATGTAAAAATTAAAAAAATAAACGCGATGAATTAAAATCACAACTTTTATAAAATATTGAAAAAAGTTATAAACGATTAGTATTCAAAAGAAAGAAAGAAAGCAACAAAGCAGCATTTCCTAGTGTCAAATATGCAACAGTGTTTTGTGTGTGCTTGTGGAAAAATCAACAATAAATTAAAAGTGAACTAGGAATGTATAAAAGTGAATAAAGAATGTACAAAGCTTAGAAATAGTGGTTTAGAAATATTTTTACATTTGTTTAATTATTGTAGATTTGAATTTTTGAAACTAACTTGGGCGTCACACGATCAAATTTTTCTAGAAATTTTGTTTCAAGTTTCAATAAAATTAGACCACACAAATATATAAAAAACTTATATAGGTATATGTATATTAAATAATTTTAGTATAGTTGTCGAACTGTTTGTGTCGTTTATTTGGCCAAGAAAAGTGCTGATTGCAATTTTTATTAGCAAATCTTTTATTTGTCTTTATACATAAATATTCTGTCGCCATAATACTTGATGGCATCTACAAAATAAATGGCTTTAAAATTTTAATATAAATTTTTGTGAACTTTGACCAACGACATCGAATTTGTTGATATACCAAAATATTTTATTTTATGTAACAAATTTATCTCTTAAGGTCCAACCACAATATGCCTAGCCTTGCTTAACCGACTGTCAAAAACTAACAAAAAGTCTCTCAAATGTATTTTAAAAACAAAAACAAAAATAAAAAAAATATTTGATTCCGAACGAAATGTGCGATCAGTTTCGCACTTTGCTTAAGCAAATGACAGTTACATAAAAGTTAACAAATAGTTTCCTATAGTTCAATATGGTTTGCCTTATATGATTTACATGTATTCGCACATTTTCTTAATCCAACTTAAGCACATTATGGTTGTGCCTTTATTTACAATTTTGTTGTAAAAAAATGCCAATGAAGTATTTTTGCTTTGTTAATGAATTGTCATGTCTTTTTTAATTAAAAAAACTATAAACTATTTTAGCCAGTTTCTGGAAATTTTTTCCGTAAATTTAGCCATTTTTGGTCATAAAGTTCTGGCAACACTGAAATGATTTAATGCGTAAATAATGAAGGTAACAATATTATTATTTGGATTATTTTATACTCATGCCTCAATAAATATTAAAGAGAGTATTACGCGTTTGTGCTGCTGTATTTAACACACAAAAATGTTGGTCTTAGACCAACATTTAACCCTTAAACACCCAAGACCGCCTACAGGCGGTCATCAGAAAAAATAAGTATTGAACAAAACCAATTTACATACTTCACGCTGTTACAATGCAAAAATTTTAAATGATTATAAAATTCTCAGTATAACGGTACCAATTGAGTCGAATGATTGAGATAGTGTGGAAGATGAAACCGTTCTAGTCAGAACTTTGATGCGAAAAGACACATATTGAAAATTCAGGTATTTGAGGGTTAACCATTCCGATGGACTCTAAATCTTCTTTCTGAGTCTATCTAACGATGGGTTGTTCGTCAAGCTGGATGGTTGCCTATCCATGTAACCTTGTGCGCAACGTTCAAATCACAATTTTGTAAATAATTTGATGAAATTTGGAACATACTTAGGTAGGTAGAAAGAAGGAAAGTAGGAGACCAATATGGTCCATTGTGACGCCCTATTTAGAGATAGATAGATGAAATAAAGAACGAGAGTATAGAAAAGGAAAAAAAGAGTTTCGGACCAAACCCGAGAGAAATCCATACTTACATACTTACGTTGTGTTCAAAAAAATAGGAGTGCCCTTAACAAAAATCTATTTTGCTATTTTTTACAAAAAACACAAAATTTTATTTCACTTTTTTTTTTTTTGTAACATTAAACAAGAAATTCTTGAGAAATTATTACATAATTCCAGAGGTGATTAAAGTTATAAAAATAAAAATATATAACTTTTTAACAAAACATGATGAAAATCCATTGTTCAAAATAATAAGAGTATAATAAATTTATATATAACTTTTTGTTTGACCTTTTTTAATTTAATAACTATTTATTTTTATTTAAGCTTAAGGTCTTTTTTTAAAAAATTTTTTAAATTATTTATTTTTTCGATATTTCGCTAACCATCGGTTAGCATCGTCAGGAAATTTTTTTTTTTTTTTTTTTTTTCTTTTCCTGACGATGCTAACCGATGGTTAGCGAAATATCGAAAAAATAAATAATTTAAAAAATTTTTTAAAAAAAGACCTTAAGCTTAAATAAAAATAATTAGTTATTAAGAGTATAATAATTTTCATTAAAATATGTTAACAAAACAAAAATTCAAAACAAGTTGAAAACGTTCAGAACGTTTAATATTTCGTAGAAAAACCTCGGTTGTTAACAACGGCGGCACATCGCCGCGGCATGGAGTCGATTAGATCTCTACAACGGTTTACTGGGATGTTTCTCTACGCATCCTGGACTGTGCGTCATAAAGCCTTAGCATTAGACGGTTTCTTTTCGGAAACATATTTTTTAACATCCCCCCATAGGTGTTCTATGGGGTTAAGGAGAGGGGATTGAGCGGGTCATGGTATAACCTCAACCCCGTGGCACGAAAACTCTCCTTCGCTAATTTACTAGTATGTTTCGGGTTATTGTCTTGTTGGCAGACCCATTTCAGAGGCATAACTCCACTCGACGTACACCCGTTGTGCCATGATCCCTTTTACTTTATAAAATGAACCAACACCATTGTAAGAAAAACATCTTCAAATCATAACTTTTGCTCCTCCACGGTTGACGGCCTTTCTGGTGAATTTTGGGAGATATTCCTTATTGGGTGGACATCGGACATATTGTCTAGAACCAGTTTCTTCAAATAGAACGATCTTACTCTCTTCCGTCCACAATACGTTTCGCCATTTTTCTTAAGACCAGTTTACATGATCCTGGGCGAATTTCAAACGGGTGTCTGCCTGTTTTTTGTGAGTAAGGGACTTCTGGCAAATAAATTATTTTCGACTAAACGTCTTCGAATAGTAACGTTACTAACGCTTAGATTAAGATCCTTTTGATGACGCAGAAGGATCAGCCTTACTTAAACGTACTATGCGACGGTTTGTATTTTAAAAACATTTTTTTTTTTTTTTAAATGGTGACATTTTTGCTTGATGGTAGATGTGAGCAATGTTAACGAGTGTTTCACATTTTCTACATCTTTTATGGTAGATGATGATCAGTGTAAAAAGCCTTAAATACGTTTTTTATTTCATATGATAAACTTGACATGTTGGAAAAAAACGACAATGAAGGTTTATAGGAAAATTTTCGAAAAATATACCCAAAAGAATTTTTTTGTATTTTCCCCACTGCTTTTTTTAACTTTCATTAACGAACTTAGAAGCTAATAGTATATAGTTGAAAGTGAAAATTATTCGTTTGTGCCGCATATGCCACTTTTCTTAATTTATTTCTAAACAGTGGCTTTTTGTGCTGTATACGAATACTAACTGCTGTGTATTGAGTTGTTGATATTTTATTATGCTGTTACTACTTTTTTTCTAACGGCAATTAAGCAAAGTAAGAGTAAAAACTATTTTCTTGTTGTCATTTTATTTTTTGGGACTTGGGACTTCCAGCATAGGTGCACGTAGTGCGGAAAGTTTTCTGACTGATATTCACTTGGGATGACCAGTAACTACTTCCGATCCTAGACCAAGTATTTCTCGGGCAATGGCTTTTCAGATTCCTCTGAAAACTAGCTAAAGTGAGAAGGCGCTCAGTCATGTAGCCTGAATGGTTAAAGTACATCTTAACGTCTAAGGCAAGTAGGCAAATTACATGAATATTTGCTGAAGCATGACTGCATGGTGGGATTGGACACGAAGATATAAGCCGTATCACCAATCTAAGAAAGGAGGGCCAGCATCCCACTTTTCCTAAATACAATTTCCTAACGAATCGCTTAATTATCGGCGCCCTATGCTCCAGTGGCAGTTAGAGGAATATATAACTATGCATGTACTTGTTTTTCTAACGACAATGAAGCAAAGCAAGAGTAAAACTAATTTTGTACATTTTTTATGAGGTTTTTTGCAGTGACGTGTAGAGCAAAACCATACTTTATAAACTTTTAAATATGTAGTTGATATAGAGCAAAATTAATGCTTGATATCGTGAAACAGGTTTTCATTTCAGAAAGGAGGTATTCAAAATATATGTACCCCATACCTAACTCAAATTTTTTTAAAATGTTCGGTAGGTCAAATCAATAATGAACTGACGATGTATCAATGTTACCTATGAAATGCGTATATATGCGTATGAAAACAATTCCCATATGTTTTTCTATATATGGGTTCTTTACGAAAGGCGGATTATATGGTTATGTAGTTATATTAACAGCAAAAAAATATATTTGAAAAAAATAAAATAAATATATTTTGTGGTTGTGAATATAAATAAATAACCATATAACCTGAAAACCAGCCTTCCGTGAACAACCCAATAGTTATTTAGAAAAAAGTACATTTTTTTAATACAGGCTGTACCGAATCTTTAAACCCTCTACCGAGAGTTCGAATATCTCAGGAGTGGGCTTCATATACAATCGGTCCACAAATGGCTGAGATATGAGTAAAAAACCACGACTGCCTCAAATGTTTTCCTGTAAAGGTCCAATTAGACGTGACATTACCATACCAACACTTTATTACCAAAACGACATAACCATACCATACAAACCAATTCAATTTTGGTTTCTACGGTCATACAGTGGCTATGGTAATACAGTGTTGGAAATGTGGTTTTTGTTGTTGTTTTTTGTATACCCTTCACTACAAGTGGTGGATTTTATTTGTAATGTGTTTAATTTTACGCATACACGTACACATAAATGCATGTACATGATATGCCGCTCAAATAGAGAAACAAACTCATAGACTCAATATATTTTAATTTAACGCTTCTTCTGTAAAAGCATACCATACAAACCAATTCAATTTTGGTTTCTACGGGCATACAGTGGCTATGGTAATACAGTGTTGGAAATGTGTTTTTTGTTGTTGTGTTTTGTATACCCTTCACTACAAGTGGTGGATTTTATTTGTAATGTGTTTAATTTTACGCATACACGTACACATAAATGCATGTACATGATATGCCGCTCAAATAGAGAAACACACTCATAGACTCAATATATTTTAATTTAACGCTTCTTCTGTAAAAGCATACCATACAAACCAATTCAATTTTGGTTTCTACGGGCATACAGTGGCTATGGTAATACAGTGTTGGAAATGTGGTTTTTGTTGTTGTTTTTTGTATACCCTTCACTACAAGTGGTGGATTTTATTTGTAATGTGTTTAATTTTACGCATACACGTACACATAAATGCATGTACATGATATGCCGCTAAAATAGAGAAACACACTCATAGACTCAATATATTTTAATTTAACGCTTCTTCTGTAAAAGCATACCATACAAACCAATTCAATTTTGGTTTCTACGGGCATACAGTGGCTATGGTAATACAGTGTTGGAAATGTGGTTTTTGTTGTTGTTTTTTGTATACCCTTCACTACAAGTGGTGGATTTTATTTGTAATGTGTTTAATTTTACGCATACACGTACACATAAATGCATGTACATGATATGCCGCTCAAATAGAGAAACAAACTCATAGACTCAATATATTTTAATTTAACGCTTCTTCTGTAAAAGCATACCATACAAACCAATTCAATTTTGGTTTCTACGGGCATACAGTGGCTATGGTAATACAGTGTTGGAAATGTGGTTTTTGTTGTTGTTTTTTGTATACCCTTCACTACAAGTGGTGGATTTTATTTGTAATGTGTTTAATTTTACGCATACACGTACACATAAATGCATGTACATGATATGCCGCTCAAATAGAGAAACACACTCATAGACTCAATATATTTTAATTTAACGCTTCTTCTGTAAAAGCATACCATACAAACCAATTCAATTTTGGTTTCTACGGGCATACAGTGGCTATGGTAATACAGTGTTGGAAATGTGGTTTTTGTTGTTGTTTTTTGTATACCCTTCACTACAAGTGGTGGATTTTATTTGTAATGTGTTTAATTTTACGCATACACGTACACATAAATGCATGTACATGATATGCCGCTCAAATAGAGAAACACACTCATAGACTCAATATATTTTAATTTAACGCTTCTTCTGTAAAAGCATACCATACAAACCAATTCAATTTTGGTTTCTACGGGCATACAGTGGCTATGGTAATACAGTGTTGGAAATGTGGTTTTTGTTGTTGTTTTTTGTATACCCTTCACTACAAGTGGTGGATTTTATTTGTAATGTGTTTAATTTTACGCATACACGTACACATAAATGCATGTACATGATATTCCGCTCAAATAGAGAATCAAACTCATAGACTCAATATATTTTAATTTAACGCTTCTTCAGTAAAAGCATTCGTTGCCGAGTTGTTAAGTTCTCTCCTGAGACTGATGATATTGCCAGTTCGAATCCCAAAAAGAATTTTTTTTATTTTTTTTATGTTATAAAAAACGATGTTAAGATAATAAAACGAATTTCAAACATCCACTTTGGCAAAAGAGGAAACGGGCTTAGGTACATATATACATTTTTTGTTTTTAAATATTCTTCGGCATGGCAAAATGAAAAGTTGGCGTGGCTCAATTAATATATATTTATACCTATCTAAAGAACGTTATTTATGTACATATATAACTTTTTGTTCTTATCTCATCATGGTGAAGGGTATATAAGATTCGGCATTGCCGAATATAGCACTCTTACTTGTTTTTACTTGCTATTATTAATTCGCGCTGACCCCACGTTTCCACATGCAAGTAATTACTTGCAAGTAGTGTATACGTATTAATATCGAAAATCAGAAGAAATGTCAAAAAAAACACAACAATTTTTTGAGTGGCTACACAGCACAGTGCAAGTTCATTTTTAAAATGTCGTCAGCAAGTAAACTTCTAGCAAAAATTGCCGTATTAAACGAATTAAAAAAATTAAAGAGCGAATGTGAAAAAAATGTGGAAAAAGAAGGTTTTGGGTTTCTGTTTTCTGTCCATCTTGATGAAAAAATTATGTTTATTTTATAAAATATGTGACTACAGTATTGCCGTAGTGCGATATCATAATGTTACAGAGAAAATATTTTGATTAACAATTTTTTTTTTCAAAATGCTTAAAATTCATGATTAAAATTACCATTTAGATGCGTTGTTGTATAGTTGTGCTTTTTTTATTAGTTATTTTTTATAAATACACAGAAAATCCGCTATAAACATAACTTTTATTTTACTAAGTACTAGAAGATTGATACAAAAGTCATCCACGGCAACACTGTTTCTTCATTTGTCATTTTACTTGCGACAAGTGTCAAAAATTTACTTGCAAGCAAATTCTGTTGCAAGTTGAGCTGCAAGTACGAAAAATGTGATGGTGTTAGTAAAAAAGTGTGAGTGTATTGAGTTTTTCGAACTTGTACTTGCCCTGTCGGACATTCAGTTAACTTTAAATTAACTGAAAGCTAACTATTTCTCAACTAGTGGTGGTTGACACTTGCACTACTTTTATATGGAATTAACTAACTATTTTAACATTGCGATGTCCTAGGAAGTAGTCGATTGTCCGACTCTGCATTACTTTCAATTAACTTTAAGTTAACTTTTTGTAGCTAGCTATAAACTCAATACTTTAAGTTAGCTTTAAGTTAAGTTAGTTTAAGTTAAGGCCGATTAAGGCCGATCAATGAATGTTATTCATTGGATGAATACTTTCAAAAAAATAAAAAAATTTTATTTTTTTATTTTATTTTCTTTTATTTTATTTTATTAATCAAAGTTGTTTTTATTCAACTTTTTTTTAACCAGAGTCGCTGGCGGGAATCGATCCCGCAACCTCGGCGCTGATAGACTTGCTCACTACCAGCTAGCCTACTGGGGCAGTCTAGTTTTTGAATAAAAAAACTATGTTTTTTGCCATTACTCAATTAACTCAACGTTGATTTTTTTTTGCTAGCGACTTGGCTCTCTCTACTTAAAATATACAACACAGTGTTTGTATACACTTTGGTTAATGTAAATTTTGCATTGCGTAGTAGTTGGCTTTAAGTTAGTCTATACAAGCTAACTTAAAGTTGGGTTTTTTTGTAGTTAGCTACTCATTTGACGGCAGGGTGCATGTGGAAACGCTAGGTGAAATACAGCAATGAATACAAACAACAAGAATGGCAAGTGGTATGGATTGCTTAGCTGTGCTTTTTACTGCTAATTAAAAGCCTTTAAGTCAAAATTTGTACATGTTTATATAGGGACTGAAATGTCAAATATTTTTGTAATGTTGTAGAAAAAAAATGCAATTGCAATTGCGAGCATAGGCCAAAACAATGAATGACCATTAGAGAAAAGTCCACTAGTTTAATTACCTTTTTGGGTTGAGAATCAAAACCAATTTAGAAAATTATTTAAAGTTGCAATAGAATATCCTATAGTCCCTGCTGCTTCGGTTCCTTTAGAAAGGTACTTACCAATTTTTAAAAAACTGTCATCTAAAATAACGTATAAACTGAAAAAAACAACGAACTGTAGCCTGATAAAAAACTGCACTCACAATATTCTGTACGTAAAATTAACTGAAATTGTAATATAAAATAAATGAAAGTTCAATTAAAAACCGGTCTACCTATTTTTCATTTATTTTTAACAAAAAGTTCATTTAATTTTTACTGTCAAAAATTCAACACCATATTCCGTAAAATCAAATAAATATTCAGTTATTTTGTAAAATTTTACTGTCAAAAATTCAACACCATATTCAGTAAAAACGATTAAATATTCAGTTATTTTATTAAATTTTCGTTTACTCCACAAAAGAGCCGAATTTCTAAAAAATACCAGACAGACACCTGTCCGCTTGTTTTTCTTATAAGCGAGAGAGGGAGAATATTTTTATTTACTTACCCAGTTACACACGTTTGTTTTACTTTTGTTGTACTGACCACGTTGTTTACAGAAGAACTCTCAATTATAAGACACCAGCAGCATGACCGATATGGCTTCGCAATTATTTTACTTTTAAAATTTGATGTATTTAACTAAATTATTTTAACAAATAGAAAATGGGAATTGCTTACACAAAACAAGCAATTCATTTTTTATTGATAAGTAAAAATTAATTTTTGGTAGTAAAATTATATAAAATAACTGAATATTTAATTGTTTTAACTGAATATGGTGTTGAATTTTTGACAGTAAAATTTTATAAAATAACTGCATATTTATTTGTTTTTACGGAATATGTAGTTAATTTTTTGACAATTAAATTATATAAGATAACTGAATATTGATTTGTTTTTACGGAATTCGCGGTTGAATTTTTGACAGTAAAAATTAAATGAACTTTTCGTTGCTTTAAATTACATTTTTATTTACTTTAACATAAAGAAGAATTTAACTCAATCTACGGACAATATTAACTGCATCTGAAAATCCGTATTAATATGCACTTAGTTTTTTGAATAACTGTTAGAATCAGTTAAAAATAAATTTGCTTGGAATTTTAAATGTTTATTTATTTAAAAATGACTGAACGGAATATTTCTTAAATAAACTACAGTCCGTAACTGTAATAATATTGTGAGTGTAGTTAAAGTTTTCCGGCACAAGTACAAACATTCAGTCGATAGTAATATCGATAGTGAAATCTTATCTATCGATAAATATCGATAGTATCCCAGCACTAGTGTAAACCCAATTATATTTTTTGTTTTCCTTTCAAGCAGCTCATAGAAAAAATTAAACGTTTTTTGTCTCTCCTGTAAAATGTGGTGCAACGGAGTTAGCAGGTTTGCATATTAAGCTGACGATATGTAATAAATTATTTCTTAAAATTCTTAAGCCGCATGCTAAAGTAGAAAATAGTCCTACCTCCCTGTAATGCGTTGTACGATTCACCGGCCAATCGACTACAAAAGGATGGTCTCTTGAGGAAAAAAGTGTATTACGAACAAACGTAAGGTTATTTTGTTCGACCTTTATTATTTCAAATAATATAAATAAATTTTTAACTTCCGTTTTTATTTTTATAAATTAAGTGTCTATAATTTTCTGCTACATTTTCAGTGTCTGACTTAAAATTAATTCTTGAAATGGTCGGAACCTTTCATCACATTGTATCTTCATGCCCAGTACATCAAGAGATTCTGATTCTTCATTCATTATACCACCCATATATACAGATGAGGCATCTTAATCCGTCGCGCGTTTATGCGTTAGCATGCAACATTGCGCCTTACGGGCATTAAAATATACACTTTACGCACGACCCCATTCGGGGATCATGTCAAGGGGTCAGCTAAGCGTACCATTCATGTTCTGCCAGTAGCACCAACATCGGTTGGTCTATAATCAAATGAATACGAATGGTAAAGGTTGCTGTCATCTGAAAAAATAGTAGAAAGGGTTAGAAGTTACACATTGGAGGTCATTTTGAAAAATAATAAATAGAGTAGAAGAAAGAACGAAGCCTTGCCGCATCCCTGAATGAATCTTGAACTCGTTCGACGAAACCTCGACTATAACAACTCGTATGGTGCGATCTCTGAAAAAAAATCGATATAAGTCGAGAGAAATTATCACCGACAGACACCAAATGCAACAAGTTTCGACAAGAGTGCACTATGCCAGACTCAGGCAAACACCTTGGAAATATCTAAAGCAATTACCTTTCTTTCGCCAAAATGGTGAATGGAGCGGCACAATTTTTCCGATAAAAGGGCCAGTAAGTCTCCAGTAGAGCGGCCACTACGTAAGCAATACTGGCAGTCGCTTAGTAGGTAGTTTGACTCTACAAATTTGACAAGATGGTGATTGACCATACTTTCCATTACTTTGGAAAGCGCAAAACAAATTGCAATTGGGCGGTAGTAATCAGGGTTATTAGCCACTCCTTTTTTAGGAATTTGCGTTACATTAGCAACATTCCAGCAGACGCGAAATTTCCCTGCATGGTATAAAGTGCTGAAAAGATTTGCTAAGGGACGAGCTAGCGTCGAAGAGCACTGATTCAAGACCAGTACAGGTATACCATCCGGCCCAGCAGAATTGCTTGTGTCGAGATCCGCAAGAACCCTGTTCATTTCATTTGACTAAAGTATCAAGTGGTGGTCAACGCCTTTCTAACGACGTATTGGAAATAAAAATCAGACAAAAAATGGTTAAGTTATTTAAATTTTCATTAAAATCGAATTGAAAATCATCAAAACAATGTCATAAATATCTTGCTATCTCGAGTTTAATGTTTTAAAGCAGAATCGAAGAATTCCTTAATATCTATTATATTCATTGGACAAAATAAATTTTCCGAACTTTTTATTTATGAAAAATACAATTTTTGAACCCTCTTTTGAAGCGGTTTAGCTCACGGGAGATTATCGGTAGAGCCAAAATATTTTTGGAGTCTTCAGAAATATGTGAAGGTTAGTTTTGAAGAGGGTACATCAACAACCTTTTTTTGAGTCGGTATTTAAAAAAATCGAAGAAGATACCTTACTAAATAAGTTTAATAAGTTAATGACAAACATTTTTTTTATAATTTACCAATTATCTTAGGCAGTTGAGCTTACGAATGACGATTGAACTAAAGATGAGTTGCCAGCAGCGAAATCAGGCAACGCCATTGTAAATTTTATGATGAGCGGCGTTGCCTAATTTCGCTGCTGGCAACTCAATTTCAGTTGTGTTGCTATTCGTAATCGACCCATTTGTGTTTTATATATATGTATATATATATATGTATATCAAAATATTTTTATATCAAAGAACATTTGGCCATAATAATTGGATTGTTGACAACCATATCAACTGAGAGTAACCGGACAAAACAAAATTTTGATTTTGCTTTAAAGTTTTGAATTCTGAAACTCTTTTAAAATTTTTAAGTATTTAATAATAAACTATTATATTTCATATCAAATGAAAAAAAACAAATATAAATATATTTTTGGAGAAACCGTATATTTATTTTAGAAAATAACAACACGAATAAACAAAAGAAATAAATCAAATAAAAAATCTATTAACTGCGCAATATATTGTACTAAGTACAGTTACATTTGTATGTACTGAGATAGTTATTCTTGATTTTATACCCTTCACCACCACTAGCGGTGAATGAGGGTACACTAAGTTTGTCATTCCGTGTGAAACTTTTTTATTTTACATCTAAGACCCCAAAAAGATTCTGGCTCCTTGAGTATTTCTAAATCGATTTAGCCATGTCCGTCTGTCTGTTCGTCTGTTAAAAACACGCTCACTTTCGAAAAACTCAAAAGAATTTAACAAACTTGTTGTCAAATTGCTTGTAATTATCCTAAGCAGTTTGGAATAGAAATCCAGCAAAATCGGTTCAGTACGATCACAGCTATGAATCAAAATGTGGAATCCCCACCCTAAAAAATTGATAATTTTGTTACAAAAATTAACATAAATAAACGGAATAATGCACGGAATGATATAAGATTTCGCTAAGATCGGTCCATAATTTACCATAGGCCCGTTATAAAGCCTTCTCCCGTTGAAAGGTTTAGTACGCGTAAAACCGTTATAAACAATTCTATCATTATAAAATCTGCTACGTCACAGTTTCATAGGACTAAAAATCGCACTCTCAAATTACGTGAAGATCGGTCCTTAATTTACTATAGGCCCCATATAAACCCTACTCTCGGAAATTAATGAAATACGCCTACAACCGTATCAGATATAGATATAACGGTAAAACTTGGTTCCATCTTAGCTTTATATGGCCAGAAAAAATGTCATGCAATTTTGTGATATACTTACCATAATTTACCTTAGATCCCTTAATAAGCCGCCTTCTGAAATTCAGTGTAAACGCTAAAACTAATGTCACTGCTATATTCAAATTTTCTAATTAATGGTTTTTAATAATAGATATCATATACCTAGATCCCACTCCTGAAATATTCGAACTGTCGGTGGAGGGTATCAATGATTCGGTACAGCCGAAAATAGCACTCTAGCTTGTTTTAATTTATTTTTTTAAAAAAAATATTAGTTGTTGTGTACAAAGCTGTTTTCGTTTTTCTAAAGCAACAACAACAAAGCTTATCATTTATAATGCGCAAATTATTGTACACGATTTTATATGGGTTATTGCTATGTTTACCCAAAATTCTAACTGTGTGTTAGATTAGCATGCGTACCTGTCTGATCAGCATATACCAACGGTGCTCTTAACATCGCGTGGAGTATACCCTGGGCTAATTTCGGATTAAAAAAAAAGAAATTAGGGCAAAGTTAGCCAAATTGGAAATCAATATGACCACTTCCGGTTTTGTTCCTCCCCTTAGCTAATCCCGCGAAGCTCTACGATTGTCTACAGGAGACCAAACTATCTGGCAAGAATCGAACCTGCAACCTTTGATAGAACAGCTCACTACCAGCTAGCCTGCCGGGGCACCCTTTGAAGTGCGTTACGTATGTATGTAATGAAATTTGCATTACTTTTAAATTTATGGGGATGCCGTTTTCAAACTAATTTTGGTAAAAAAAATATGTATACCCTTTTATAAATACCGTGCTATAGATTTAAATAAATCTACTTTGTGCTACGCCCACTTTTCCAATTCCGCCCAAAACTTGTCGGATGTTGAGTGTTGACAACGAAGTTGCTTGCACCTTATTTGGAAACTTTAACTCTTGCCATCCTTCAAATATGCAGAAATCTAAAATTTGTTTGTGTGGGACGAGCAAAGCTCAATTCTTCAATCCATAACATAGCGTCTTTACCTGACAATTTTTTGGCATACCAAATGTCAAACTTCATATTAAAAAAACGCTGACAAAAATTTTCGAGTTTTTTTTATATAGACTTTGACGTTTGGTATGACAAAAAATTGTCAGTTGAAGACGCTATGTAATATCTAGCTACCTCTGTGTAGTGCAATGTCCTATTGACACATTGGTGTTATGTTAGGCGCAGCGAGTCCTCGCGATGTTAAGAGCACCGTTGGTATATGCTGATCAGACAGGTACGCATGTTAATCTAACCTGGCGTTTACATTTGCCAGTACTGGCATGACAGTAGCAATACATGTAAACTTTTTTACTAATACATGCACACTTTTCCAACTGTCTTGTCTACTGTCTAGCAAATTTTGCAGACAGTAAAATTGGACAGTGATTTGACATTTTCTAACAATAATCTGAAGTTTTATTAGCAAAAAGGAAAAAAACGTAAAAAATAAATATATTTTGCTTTGATTTTTTATGTTTTAGTTAAGT
Source organism: Pollenia griseotomentosa (assembly GCA_963931875.1). Lineage (NCBI taxonomy): Eukaryota > Metazoa > Arthropoda > Insecta > Diptera > Polleniidae > Pollenia > Pollenia griseotomentosa. Next base: position 189,775,262 of record OZ007560.1, read on the forward strand.
GTTATGTTTTTTTACAAAATATAGTTATTTTAGGCTGTTTTTAAGTTTGTTTAGTTCATATAAAATACGTTTAGCTGAACTTTCACTGCAACATTCACGTTTGACATATATTTCAAAGTGAACTGTCTTAACTACTGTCTGGACGTCTACGTCACGAAGACAGTAAGCAGTGTTTTTGGCAACTAATATGTATTTTCTTACTGTCTTGCCAGTACTGTTAAATGTAAACGCTATGTAACACACAGTTAGAATTTTGGGTAAACATAGCAATAACCCATATAAAATTGCGTACCTACAATAATTTGCGCATTATAAATTATAAGCTTTGTTGTTGTTGCTCTAAAAAAGAACGAAAACAGCTTTGTACACAACAACTAATATTTTCTAAAAAATAAATTAAAACAAGCTAGAGTGATATTTTAGGCTGTGCCGAATCTTTGATACCCTCCACCGACAGTTCGAATATTTCTGGAGTGGGATCTATATGATATCTATTATTAAAAAACATTATTTAGAAAATTTGAATATAGCAGTGACATTAGTTTTAGCGTTTACAGTGAATTTCAGAAGGCGGCTTATTAAGGGATCTAAGGTAAATTATGGTAAGTATATCACAAAATTGCATGACATTTTTTCTGGCCATATAAAGCTAAGATGGAACCAAGTTTTACCGTTATATCTATATCTGATACGGTTGTAGGCGTATTTCATTAATTTCCGAGAGTAGGGTTTATATGGGGCCTATAGTAAATTAAGGACCGATCTTCACGTAATTTGAGAGTGCGATTTTTAGTCCTATGAAACTGTGACGTAGCAGATTTTATAATGATAGCATTGTTTATAACGGTTTTACGCGTACTAAACCTTTTAACGGGAGAAGGCTTTATAACGGGCCTATGGTAAATTATGGACCGATCTTCACGAAATCTTATATCATTCCGTACATTATTCTGTTTATTTATGTTAATTTTTGTAACAAAATTATCAATTTTTTAGGGTGGGGATTCCACATTTTTATTCATAGCTGTGATCGTACTGAACCGATTTTGCTGGATTTTTGTTCCAAACTGCTTAGGGTAACTACAAGCAATTTGACAACAAGTTTTTTAAATTCTTTTGAGTTTTTCGAAAGTGAGCGTGTTTTCAACAGACGAACAGACAGACGGACATGGCTAAATCGATTTAGAAATACTCAAGGAGCCAGAATCTTTTTGGGGCCTTAGATGTAAAATAAAAAAGTTTCACACGGAATGACAAACTTAGTGTACCCTCATTCACCGCTAGTGGTGGTGAAGGGTATAAAATCAATAATAACTATCTCAGTACATACAAATGTAACTGTACTTAGTACAATATATTGCGCAGTTAATAGATTTTTTATTTGATTTATTTCTTTTGTTTATTCGTGTTGTTATTTTCTAAAATAAATATACGGTTTCTCCAAAAATATATTTATATTTGTATTTTTTCATTTGATATGAAATATAATAGTTTATTATTAAATACTAAAAAATTTTAACAGAGTTTCAGAATTCAAAACTTTAAAGCAAAAACGAAATTTTGGTAACATTTTTTCTTTTTGTTTAATTTATTTAAAATTTTAAATTAAATTTTAAAAATGGTATTAGAACATAACAAAAAACATTAAATAAAAATAATTAAATGGCGGTATGAAATAACACTACAAAAGAATAATAAAATAACCCCCCAAAGAATGAGGCCTTATTTCATATGAAATAAAAACCCAATGAAAATTAAATAAACCCCCTTAATTTTTGGCGGCTTAATTCATATGCACTGAAATAAAAGAAGACCCCAATATGTATAATACATTGTACAGTTTTGGTAGATAGCATGACAATACCATCTTCTCTAACTAAATCTTCTCTGCATAGCGCGCCTTCTTCCGGTTTCAAGGATTTTGTCCTCTATTGTACAACAAACAACAGCTCACTAATAAAAAGTCCTAAAATTGGCCTTGTGCCCGACCGAAGTATGGCTACGCAGAGAAATTTTAGTAAGCAAAGCCCGTGTTTGTTACACCATAGAGGAGAAATCCAATACGGCCGAAGGCTATGCAGTAAGCGAAGCCGGTGTTTGACGTTTTCGTTATAAATAAAAAAATTAAATAATCACCCAAAAAATAATTCATAATAATAAATATTTTTGGGGGATGAAATAACACCCCAGACAAATTAAAATAACCCCCCAAAAATCGTTGTTGTTGCTCTCTGTATTAACTTTTGGTGATTATTTCATCATTTTTATTTTTTTTGAGTTATTTCATGCCGCCTAGTTAAATTCACTTAAAACATATTGCTCATATCATTTTAGAGTTAATGACGCATATTTCATATGGGGATGTGGCCATTGAAAGTTTAGTTTTTAAGTTAACTAATGACATTTTACATACCAAGGCCCATCCAATAGGTCTGCTTAAGAAGCCAGATGTTTGATTTGTTTATTCCTCAACGATGTCAAAAGTTGTTTACTTTTTCCTTATACATGTATATTTTTGTTTTTTTGCCACACATACATGCACACAAAACACATTTTTCCTTTTGTTTCCTCTATGTAGTAGTAAGATTTTGGCAACGGTGAGGAATTTTACACAAACAAAATGCATGTTGTTTTTTGTGTTGTTTTATTGTTGTAGAGGTAAGCAGACCTATTGCATAGGCCTTGTTACATACCTATCAAAAACCTAAACGTAAATTATTTATTTTATGAAATAGAGAAACAGAAACAAAAAGGCAACAAAAATTTATGGTGTTTTCTTTTCTACAAAAAATGTGACATTTTATTTTAAAAAAATGCAATTTGGTGTCTGTTTCTTAAAAATTTTGCTCCCGAAAAGGATGAGTTTTTTAGAATAAAACAAGCCACCCTTTTCGGGAGCAAAATTTTTAAGAAACAGACACCAAATTGCATTTTATTAAAATAAAATGTCACATTTTTTTGTAGAAAAGAAAACACCATTAATAAATCTTTCTATATATAAAAGAGTTGCGTGAGTGACTGACTGACTGACTCATTCATCATCGCCCAGCCCAAGCCGCTGACCCTAGAAACTTGACCTGAAATTTGGACTAGCGATTGGTCACTCCCCAGATCGATTAACAAAGACGGGATTTTTTGAAATTCGAATGCTTAGGGTGTAAAAAAAGGTAAAAACGGGAAAATTCGGTAACCTTATATCTCCAAAGCTAAAAGAGATGCAAAATAAATATAATACTTATCGTTGTTCTTTAGAAAAATAAGCAGACAGATGTCTGGTACTATAAGGGAGTAAACGGGTAAAATCTGAATTTTAGTACTTTTTTGCCACCACATCTATCTTGTGAACCAATAAACATAGAAACGAAGTTAAAACCACATTCGAAACTTATCACAAAAATACGTATACAAATTTGGTACTTTTTCGAAATTCGAACTTTTAAGGGGTGAAAATCGTAACTTGTTTTTGTACTTTTTTTTACAAAACATTTTCCTCCATTCATTGACATATTTGAACTAAATTATGGGCTGCCATAACAGTACTGAAATTTTTGATATTTAATGGGGGAAAAATATATTACCCAAAAAAGGAAATACGGGAAATTTGATATTTTTCCTTAGCTTTTTGGTTCTACTAAAGTAGCGGGTTATATGCCAGAATTTAAACAAGTCTAAACCTAGAAAAATATACTTTGGCATAAAAATATGTCCATGAAGAAAAAGGCGACGCTAACGAAGTAGCGGTTATTTGCTAGTCTATATAATAAATTTAAATGTTGTGTGTTGCTGATCGCATAACTTGAGAACGGCTTGACCGATTTGGACGATTTTCTTTAAAATGATCGCCATGGTCCAACTTACGTTTTTACGAAAAGAAAATTTTGCCCCGCCTACTTTTTTTGATTTATCTAAAATCAGAAAACGGCTCCATCGATCATTAGTAATCAGCTACCGAGCGAAGCCGGGGCGGCCAGCTAGTATGTAATAAAAAACAAAATAAATAAAATTTTAGTGCCGATTATCGATCAGTTTGTACACATTGGACGGTTAATGAAATGCTAAATAATAGCGGTTTTCACTCTTGGTATTGAAGCAATATTGTAGACCTTGTTGATCTTATTTACGTAGTTAAAATACTAAAATTTACAACACTGCAACAACAAAATGTATTAGACAACAATTTACTACGCTGTGGTTGAAAAATCTTATCAATATTGATATACAGTAGCGAAGTTGATTATACGATGTTTATCTGTCTGTCCGTTGAAATTTTGTTTTACTTTTCCGAAGATCCCAGAAGTGATGGGGACTAGATGTTTATATATTTATGTCACATATACTCCGTTAAGGTTGGCTATTGAAATTCAGCCAGATCGGTCCATTAATGACGGAGATATGAGCAAAAAACCACGACTGCCTCGAATTTTACCCAAAAATACCTTGTTGTTGATGTTTTTTTATTTGTACTTTCTGTATATCTGGAGAACGGCAAGAACCAAAGCTTCCAAATAAGATCCAAGCATCTTGGTTATCAATACACAACCTCTCTAGAAATGGGCGGGAATGGAGAAGTAGGCATGGCACTTTCTATACAAAGACATTATAAATTTATATATATCTGGAGAACGACATTTCCAAATGAGGTACAAACATCTCGGTTATCAATACATCAAAATGTGGCCTGGATTAAAGACGTGGGCGTGCTACCACCCGTACAGAAAACATCCAAAGTTTTATAAAAACTTAAATTTTAGGGCTGTCATATCACCTATGGATACGTCTTATATATCAAAACATCAAAAATCTTTACTAAAACACGTCCGTCTTCTGAAAAAATCGGTTCAGATACACAAAAGTTATGACCAAAATATAAATTTTTTTTTTTAAATACCCACTTTTGGGAGCCATAATTCTTCCCGAGTCTAAATACTGTAGCCCAGGTGAATGGTAAATTTGTTCCTTAACACGTCGGTACTTAAATATGTGGAATCAATGCAAAAATACCTGCGTTACGGCCAATAAACTGAAATCCTAAAAAGTTTTATACCCTTCACCCCATGTGGTGGAATAGGGTATATATAAGTTTGTAATTTCTACAATATTGCTTTTAAAACCAATAAAGTATATGGGCATTTTCAGGGGTCACGAACGTACGTTCGAACGCTTTTGATGTACAAATAATATAGAAAACAAAACTTTTCCTAGAATTTTTTTTTGCAATTCGATAGCATTTGGGTAGTTTTATGTTTAGTGCAAAATATGGATTTCATCGAGTTTAAGTTTTCATAATGATAGTGGTCACGAACGTACGCAAAATGGAAGTCAACTGTGGCTGACAGTAGTGAAATGTAAAAATCTGCGTAATGGAACGGAATATTCAAAAGTGATTAATTTATTTTAAAAGTGTAGTAATGTAGGTCTCCATCCTGTATATACAAAATAAAATATCTCTCTTGGTTTTTGTTTAATTGCCTTATGTTCCGGTCGCGAACGTACGATTTTTCCATATGTTTTTTTTTATTATTATCACCATGCAGTTTCCCATAAATATCTTCAAATTTCCTTAACAAACAACTTAATACTCAATTTACAATTGATTGTAATGGAGAGATTATGAAGAAAGAGTGTAAACATAACATATTTTTTGCATGTAAAATAAGTATATAAAAATGTCTTTAGAAGTAGAAAATATAAGAAACTATAAAATTTTCCAGCGCAATTTCCTCAAGTAAAACAGCTGAGATATGCTATGAAACCATTCTTTTGTAAAAACATAGACTTTTTTTATAATAACAAACCATAAAAGAAGATGATTATCAACATTTTATTTTTTCATCCTGGTAGACCATTCTGAAGAAATGCCCATATATATTCTGGGTCCTTATGAGCAGTGTTGTCAGATTTTTTTCACCTTCATCGCCAAATAGCATACTGAAAATCGCCAAAAATCGCCAAAAATTAATTTTCCTAAATTTTTGGTAAAAAAAAATCGCCAAATAAAAGTTTTATATAAAAAAAGAGTGTATTTTATTTACCTTTATTTAAATTTTCCATATTTAGCCTTATTCTAGTAGTGTGTTTATATTATAGTAGACAATCGCAAAACGCATAACATTTCTGACTTGACATCGCAAGAAGTTTGGCGACGTAAAATTGCAATAGTATTGTTAGAAACTATGGCAGATCGCAAGCAAAACGCACAAGTTTTGAAACACCTTAAGAAGGCTGATTATCTTAAAACCTAAAACTTATGAGATCAGCTAATAAAATTTTTAAAAAAAATAATTTAATTGGGTATGCAAAATGAGTAGACTTTGATGCAAAAAAATCAGTTTTTATATGAGTGATTTTCTATGTGAATATAAATCAGAATATGGTAAAATTTCGTATTTATTTGAAGCAAAGGAGAAATGTCTTAAAAGGTGTATTCAAATTGGATACTTGGAATTGAACTGGAATATTTTAAGTCAACTCAGTCTTCTTAAAGAATAAATTTTAAAAATTACCTTCTAACCCAGATTCGTTTTCCATTCTATATAAATTCAACGTTTTCAAAAATTTCAAGTGAATATTTAATTTTTTTTTTAATATTCTAAGTAACTTTTTTTTTAAAAAATTCTGATTTTCTTTCGCTATTAATTCAACTCTTTTTGCATACTATCCAGCATACATAATTATTTATTTATTTTAAGAATACCATAAGAATACCAGTTTTTAAAATTTATTTTGCAAAATAAGTTTTTCGGTAAAGATCCAATGATTGATAAGGAAAATGTGCGAAAATATAAGAAAGCTTTATTCCAAATTTCTATGGAAACAATTTTTTAATTTTTTCAATCTAATGTATCTGGCAATATTATTAAATTATATATTATATAATATATATATTATATTATTTTTAAAATTTGTTAAAAATTCCGACAAAAAACTAAGCCAGTACTCATAAATTTTTTCATATAAATATGAAAAAAAGATAAAATGCGTTTTAGAAATCGCCAAAATAATCGCCAACTTTTTTAATTTCGCCATGTCGCCAAACACAAAATTGCGTCGCCACACACAGGGACAAATGGAGGATTTAGCGCGACAATATTATTTACTTCATATGGATTCAATAAATTTTAATAAAACTAAGTACGTTAAAGGTTTTAGGGTTGCTGATTACGAATCTGATGTCAGTTTTTAAAAATTCAAAATGGCGGATCCAATATGGCGGACAATTTTTAAAAAATTGATCGAATTCACTTAAAACTTATTACACGGGATTTTTTTTGGGTCGCTGATTACGAATCTGATGTTAGTTTTGAAAAATTCAAAATGGCGGATTCAATATGGCGGACAATTTTAAAAAAATTTATCGAATTCGCTTAAAACTTATTACACGGGATTTTTGATATCAGTTTTTAAAAATTAAAAATTCAAATTTCAAAACATAAGGCCTAATTAAAAACTTAAAACGAGAATATGTACTTATAAAAAACGGAATTAATAATTATATTTTTTAAAAGTTTTTATTTAAATTTGATCAACTGGTGATGCTACTACTTAAAATAATAAGAATTATAATTAATTGTTTTACATTTTTTTTTTTAATTACAATATTTTATTCTATATTAACATCTTCATCGTCTTGGACGTCATCGAACTCCTGTTCATTATTCTCTTCTTCGTTGCCACAGAAAGTGGGCAGCCTTAGCATATTTAATACAGTTTCATTAAATTTTGCTTTACTTTTTTTAGCTTTTTTTCGGTTATCGGTCACAACAGGGTCCGAAGAAACCAGCATCCAGTTAAATATGTCACTGTTGGTATTGACTCTTGAAGTTTTTCTGGAGTGATATTGTCTTAAATTTTTATACTCTTTGTGACTTGCTTCAAGTACATCTTCTGACAGTTGGCCTACTGGTAAAGGAAAAACTTTGCTATTGCGGTTGTGTTAGTTACAATTTAGTAACGGAATTCCCCTTTTTATATATTTTCGTAGCAGTTTAAGTATACATCATTGATGCACACAAGTATTTTGTGAGCAGACTGCACAGAATGAATAATTAAGCGAATTAAAAAAAATGTCATACCTAAGAAAAATATGCTCTATTTATTGAAAGTGGAAACGGGTGGACCTCCACTTTACTTTTTTACACTTTATAGTAGTTGTTTTTTTTAACTTATAAGGAAAAGTCGTTGAACTGTTTGGAACTTTTAAACGAATTTGGAACGAATTAAAAAAATGTCATTTGCATGTGGGATTTTCAGAATTAGGTGTACTACCTAAGCAAAATATGCTCTATCTATTGAAGGGGGAAACGGGGGGACCTCCACTTGACTTTTTTACACTTATTAGTGGTTGTTTGTTTTAACTTGTAAGGAAACGTCGTGGAACTCTGTGGAACTTTTTTATAGCTCTAGCTAAAGTAAATTTTTAAATATATTTCATAATAAAAACATTAAACTATATCTACACTACATAAAATTGTTATTTTAATAATAACTGCAAATTAAATTAAATATCTGATGCTTAAAATTTTTTATAAAAAACTTCAAACTGTAAATTTACAAACAATTGTCGAGTGTATAAACAATAAACGCTATAGATGCTGCTGACAGGAATAAGTGCGTGTAACAGATACTTATACTTTGCACGCACGTACAGACTAATGTGAAGCGTTAAAAAAAAAAAAAAATTATAGGTTGAGTGCGTACTGGTATATAGAACATATTAAGTGCAATAGTGGTTACATTTAACAAAATGAAAAATTCTATTTTTGTCGTCCTAATTTGGCTATTTGTCCTTGTGTGCGCCAATTAGGTTTATAAATCGCCATGTTTAGCGAAAAATCGCCACATCTGACAGCCCTGCTTATGAGGAGCGAAGTTGCGAAGTTAACGATGTCTTTTAAAATTTGTTTCCGAAGACCCCAGATATGATGGGCGCTAGGTTTTATTTCTATTTTTTTTTTGCTCAAATTTAAAAAAAAAAATAATAATTTAAGACTAGTTTATTTTTTATAAGTTAAGAAAATTTTCTTATTGTTTGATTGGATAAACATGAAATGTCCAAACATTTATGTTATAGAATTTTTATCTTTTGACCAAAAATAAATTTTTTAAATACATACATCTATGTAAGTATATAAATTCTTTGTACTTGTATATGTAATTTAATGGCAAATAATTATTCCAATCAGTTTGATTTGGATATTCCTAAAGCCGTGTGTCCACTGCCAAGTTTTCTTGCGGAAGTTGCTTCCAGATGTAACTACCAGAAGTTTTTGTCGTGTAAACACGTATTAGAAGTCGACTTCTAGAAGTCACGGCTTGCAGAAGTTACTTGCAGCAATTATGTGGAAACACGTGTTTGTTGCTTGCTGGAAGTAACTTGAACGACTTGTGGTGAACTACAAGTGTTTTGAAGACTTGCAGAAGAAGTCTGGTATACGTGAGTAAACGGTTTGTGGTATTCTCTTCTGTTTTCAATTTTGTCTTTTTTTTTTTTTTGAGTTCTTTTCCGCCGCAGCACCCAATTTCTGACCCAAATACTTCTTTTTGTTTTTTTTTTTTTTTTTTAATTTGTTTCTTTTTAATTAAATATGCTGCGATGGCAGCTGCCAACCTTATTTTGCCACAAGACATTTTTATACTGTCATTTATAAAAAAAGCAAACTACTGCAAGCTGTACTCACATTGTGTGGAAACACGTCTGCAATTTCTTGCAGCAAGTTCGTCGTGATAACTTCTAAAAACTACTTCTGGAAGCAGACTTCCTCAAGTTTCGGTTTGAATGGAAACACTTCAGCAAATACTTGCAGAAGTTCTTCCGCAAGTAACTTGCTAGTGGACACACGGCTTAAGATTTACTTACAGTCTAATTTATAAACGCATCATTGCAGCTTTATAAGTCATTAATAAGCAAAAGTCGAAAAAATAGTATTTATAAATGTTTAATAGCCTATTAAACGTTTAATAAACATATCATAAATTTGAAGTATTTATTGTAGCCTTTACCCTACTTTAAGCGTTTAATAAGTTGACATTTCAATGTTTGTTAAAATAAAATTTTAATAATTGCACGAAAAATTAAACATTTTTGTCTTTTTATTTATTTTAATAAAAAAGTTTAATACGCATAAAATTTTTTTCTCTAGAAAAACGATAACTAGTGTTTGAATTAATTTTAAATATAAACTGCTCGATAGATTTTTTTGCTAAAATAATGTGGGTCGCTAGATATGTTTTCTGTTGAAACTTAAAGTCGTTATAACTTTTTGCATAAAATATAAAAAGCTATTAAGATTTATTTCAAATATTGCAAACCTTTTTTAACCATTCATTACACTTATATTTTAAAATGTTTTTTTTCCTAAGCTAATCCCGCGAAGCTCTATGCTTGTCTGCAGGAAGGAAACCAGAGTCTCTGGCGGGAATCGAACCCGCAACCTCGGCGCTGATAGACTAGCTCGCTACCAGCTAGCCTACCGAGGCACTCAAATAGTTAAAGTATTTGTTAAAGCAAACACAAAGTAGAAACCACATAGTGTATCGTCTGTTAGTTACTTGTTTGCCGCACGGAACAAAAATGTTTTGTTCTACATGCTTTGAATGAAACATGCAGCACAGCAATTACAAACAATAATATTTTAAATTTTGCATCAAAAATTTGCTTCATAGCACAAAAAGTGACGAAAGAAGCAAAACAATGTTGAGAGAACTGTAAAATTAAAGATATCAGGCAATGCTAGAACTCAAAATCTCTTAATATATTCGAGCTATCAAAAAAGGGATTAAATGTTAAAAAAAGAGGGCGCTATTATTGTTATATAGAATTGATTTAAAACTAATTTTTTGTAAAAATGTGTCCACCAGAAACCTCCCGACGAAATTAAATTTATAACTTTATAAATTTATTTCAGCAATTACCAAAAAAGCGCTTATAACAAATTAAATTGAAGTTAAAAAAACAATTTGTAGATTTACTGCCGTATTTTAAATGAGTCAACTATTAAACTTGAAAGCGGAGAGTTCAAAGGTATTTTGTTGGGAGACTCAGGATATAAGCTCCAGACTTATTTATTCTACCCACTATCCAAACCACAGAATGAAAAGGAGAACAAATATAATGCTGCACAGATAAGCACTAGAAACTCTGTTAAACGTTGCTTTGGGGCTTGGAAGCAACGATTTCGCTGCTTGTTAGATGGGTTGACGGTTTATCTGGCAAAAGGGAAAACATTGATTACACAGCCCGACAAAATTAAAAAAAAATTTTGCTTCTTTGAATTTATCAACTAATTCTAGTTAATTTGGGTGCGCTGAACTCAAATCTGTAATCAGTTTGTCTCTATCAGCTCTAGTTTTCATGATATAGCTTTTTTTTACCCTCCACTTATGACCTCCATTTATGACCGTCTGTTAGTTTTTTCAAAAAATTTTTTTCATCCAAATTTCTTATTTACAGTTATGGTAGTTGCCAAAAAAAACATTTTTTCCGTAAAAAAATTTTTTGTGTAATTGCTAGCTGATTAACGGGAATTTTATATGTACAATATTATTGAGAACGTTATTTTTTCTTGTTGCACTCCAATTGAATATCGGAAGTTAGTTGCTTGTAAGAAGTGGTTTATTGCAGTTGGCAAAGTTTATTAAAAAAGTGGTGATCTATGGCAACTACCATAACTGTAAATAAGAAATTCTGATGAAAAAAATTTTTTTAAAAAACTAACAGACGGTCATAAATGGAGGTCATAAGTGGAGGGTAAAAAAAGCTATATCATGAAAACTAGAGCTGATAGAGACAAACTGATTACAGATTTGAATTCAGCGCAACAAAATTAACTAGAATCGGTCGATAAATTCAAAGAAGCAAATTGAGTGTTGGCCTGTGTTATCGCCCTAGCAGTACTTCACAACATTGCTATTGAGGAAAATGATATTGTTCCAGGTAAAAACATTTTAACCTAAAATATTTTGGCAGTTATATGTGGCTAAAAATGTTTTGTTAAAACTTAGGAGGTTTTATTTTCAAATCATCTGCGTATAAAAAATGTATAATAAAAATTGGTTAAATTATTCATTAAACATAAAGCTGTATAATCTTTTGTGGAACCAACAGAGTGATTTACATATTTCGCTTCTATTTCAATATGTAGTATGTATTTTTTTAACAAAAAAAAAAAAACATAAAATTATTTAAAATATTACGTTTTAAAAAACAGAAATTCATTTTAAATTGAAAACAAAACAGAAATTCACTTAAAATTCGTTCGTTGTATGATCTCGTTTAATCCCCAGTTGTATGCATCACTATTACAAAAATTACAATTAAAATAACATTTTGTTGCCAACATAAAAATATAAAAGTAATATAAACGTTTAATTGTTAATCCACTCCTATTAAGCGTTTATAAATCTGACTTTTTATTAATGGCTTATAAAACAAAAAGTGTTTGATAACTATTGTAAGCATTAAAGCTGAAACAAGAAATTTTTATAAATTAGACCGTTATACTTTAACGAATTATTTTAGGTATCAATCCAACTAATATTATATTTATAAATGTGAAAGTTTGGATGTTTTTTGCGGCTCAATAACCCTGCATAAAAGTCTTTGTTGAATTTCGCACAAATATGTGGGGTTATCACCTATTTACTAAAATTACTATTTGACCTATTTTTGTCGGTATGCAATTTTTTGTGGGACTTTTTAAACTCATCTGATTTTACGACATTTTTTAACAAGAAACCGTTAAAAAACGAACAGTGATCTAGTCTGTCGTCATAATAGGTGCGTTTGAGTACTTTTACAGTAAAATGCAGTAAATGAGAAAATTGTAAAATTTGCGCCCACAAAAAGCTGCTGTCCAAAAAGTACGCGGACGCAAATTTTGTAAAAATTCGTAAAATAAAGACAACAGCTGATGACAAATAATTGAAGTGTTGAAGTACTCGATTAAATACTTTTTATAACACAAACATTTTTGGAAAATACAAACAAATTATTTTATGTAATCTTTCATATTTGATTGTTTTTTATTTTATTTGATGTTACTAATTTATGGCGGGTTAATTTATTCAAAAGAACATGAATAGTTTTTTGCTATTGATTACTTAAGTACCCAAGTTCTTAACACTTTTACAACTCTAAAAAATTAACATAACAAAAAAAGTTTCAAATGTTGGTATTTAGTCAAGTAAACGATTTACAAACCAGTTTAATTAATTAATATTTATTCACATTTTTTTTGTATAATTTTTATATCAACTTTTCGTTTATTTAATAATTTTTTCACAATTTGTAAGCATTTTGTTTGTAACTTTTGTTTGTTTACCATTTGAAACATAAGTTTTTTTGTTTTACTAAATTTTATTGCAAAAATTTCTGCAGTAAAAATTTGTAAATACTCAGACAAGAACTGTCCCTGTTTGCTCTCAATTTCTGTACTCGAACGCAATTTCGTAAAATGCAGTAAAGTTCAGTAAAAAATAGTAAAAACTGTTGTGTTCTCGAACGCAGCTAATATTAAAAACAATCATTGCCTTTTTATTGTTTTAAAACATTGACATCAACCCATGTAATGTATCTTTAGTGAGAACTTCTCGCATCGAAAAGATGTGAAATAAAAAATTTCATCGTTCCTTGAAAGTGATAAAAAGGTGTGTCTTTAACTCATGACGAAAACTATCAAATGAGATAACGTCGCTACCTTATAAATGTCATAATAACATTGCAGTCGAAGGGACATTGCGGACGTTGAGAACGCCAGTCACACATATCGTTGATGGCGACCAAAATTTACTAAAATTGAAAAATTTTCAACGACGGCGGCGAAAATACAAATGTCGGCTATAACAAATAAAGTATACAGGCCTGTTCTGAAAATCACGTGATTTAAAATCACATGTGCTTTTAAAATCACACGTGTGATTTTGTGGTGTTCTGTAAATCACATCGTTTTTGTGTTTTTCGGTGTGATTTTCAATAGTCGAAAGCACAAGCAAACACAATAAGTTTGTTGTTTGAAATTATAACTCATTTTTAACGTTTTTTATGTAATATTTTGACAATTTTTTTTCCGATAAGGCGACAAATTAGTTTTAGGGTTTTTTTATATTATGCAATTTTTTGCGAATTTTAGCCATGTTCGCGATAGAAGCGATTTGTTCCTGCAAGTTTTCTGATTCTTTACCGCTTTAAAGATTTATAATAAATAGTAGACTTTACTATCATGCCGCTGTTGGCAAGTTTTTGCAAATTTCTGCTAATTTAGCAATTTTTACAGAATTTTTGCCATTCCTTATAGTTTTATTGACTTTTAATCAATTTTATGGCTTGCTTGAAATATTAAAAATTTTCGCAAATTTTCGCTATTTTGCAAATTTTTTTCTTGTTTTTATCCGACATTTTGTTTTTTTAACCCATTTAGCGATTTCAAATAAAATTGATTGTTTGTTTACAAGTTTGCAATTTTTCGCGAATTTTAGCCATGTTCGCGACAGAAGCGATTTTTTCATGTGATTCTTTACAGCTTTTACGATTTTTAATTAATATTTTTTTTAGATTAGAATTTTCTTTATTTATTTTATAAAAGTTTCTTAAGTATTAATTAACATGTTAAGAATAATAGTTAAATAAAATAAAAAGAAAAAAAATATTAAAGAGCTTAACGACATGTTTTTCATAAAAACGTCTGTCGAACGATCACAAACAAATATTGGCATTTAATGCAAAAATAAAATAAAATAAAATTTGATTATTAAAATTATGACAAATTTAGTTAAATTCTGTTATTAAAAAATTTCTATAAGTTAACGCACATTTTAAATATTTTACTAAATTCACCCAGTCTTCTTTATTTTGGCCATTTAGCATATGTATCATATCTTCTTCCGCTAGGTAAGATTTCCGAAATATAGCATATCTAAATTCTTTTAGCACAGGACAGATACCAAAAATATGTTGGAATGTTTCATTCTCCTGTAAATTGCATAATTTACAAAACATGTCTTCGTTTTCTGCACCAAATCTGTTATAATTTAGTGCAATTAACCCACTGCGTGCTTTAAATATCCATGTGATTTTGTCTATATTTAAGTCATCATTAATGTAATGTATTCCTCTTTCATAATCGAGATGTTTGTAGATTCTTGTGGTGGTTTTTGATTTACTCTCCAATCTTTCATTCAAAATATTAATTTTCAGGTTACTAAGCAATTCCGTACTAAAGCAACCCCACGATTGTTTCTGGCCATTGTATGTTTAAGGAAGTAGCTTTCGATTTTAATTCGTTTACCCAAAAAAGGGTGCGACGCAATAAAATTAAGGATAATTGATGAGGTAATCTATTCTGTGTATAATTGTACATTATTCTACTTAAATATTTAAGATGAATTCCCAACGTGTAAAGATGGCTGTCTTCAGCAGCGGTTTCTAACATAAGAATGAAGTTTGGGGTGAAGCTAGGTAAATGTAATATTCTTTTCATGAAATATCGTTGCAGCTTATTAACATCTTCGAAATGTTTAAAGCCCCACACCTGAGCTGCATAGGCTTGAATTGCTCTGCACACTGCAAGATAGACTTTCCACTTCATTCTTAGGCTTATATCTTGTTTCCCTATAAAACTTTGCCATGTTGAATTTATTGCACCTTTTGCCTGATTATTTCTTTTTTCGACATGTTTGTTAAACTTTAGTTTTGGAGTGAAGATAACTCCCAAGTAGTTAAATTCAGGGGATATTTTTATCTCATCTCCTTTAAAAAACCATTTTTCTTGTTGACTTAGTCGACCACCATTTCTGCATACCAAAATTTCGGATTTGCTTAAATTAACTTCTAGATTCCGCATGTTGCAGTAATTTTCGAGTTTTTGTATCATTTTTTGCATTACCGTAGTATCATCAGATAATATGACTATGTCGTCAGCATAGAGTAAAAGCCGGATATTCATATTTTCCACCAAACATTCATGTAGATCATTAATGTACAGGGCAAAAAGCAATGGTGACAGTAAACACCCTTCTTTAACACCTGATTTTGTTTCAAAATATTGTGAAAAATCTTCACCCGTCCAGACAGCAGATTGTGTATTAGTATATATTCTTTCTATGAACTGAACAAATTTGTACGATACTCCCATCTTAAAGAGCTTATAAATCAGAGCTTTTCTTGAGACACTATCAAACGCAGCTTTGAAGTCCACAAAAAAAGCATAAACTTTCTTTTTTTCTGCTATCTTTATGCTGACAATAGCTGATAAGTTATATATGTTGTCAACCGTGGAATAATTTCTGCGAAAACCTGCTTGATACTCATTAAGTATTTGTTTAAGTTCTACCCAATTTAACAATCGATCATGTAAAATGCCCATCATTATTTTAACAGCACAGTTCATAAATGAGATGCCTCTATAGTTTGCAGGTTGACTTGGATCTCCCTTTTTGTAGATAGGAAAGACAATAGTTTTTGTGAAAGAGCTATCTATCTGGTTACTAGTGAAAGCATTATTGTATACTGATACCATTTTTGTGTAGAACTCATCTGTGGCATTTATAAAAAATTCATAAGGAACTCTGTCTTCGCCTGGTGCTTTGTTCAGCTTTACCTTATTCAGCATGGCTTTAATTTCGTTTATAGTTATAGGACTATCTAGCAAAATATCTTCTTTAAATATTGGGGCATAGTGTATGTGTACTTCAGCTTGTACGGGGCTTAGTAAATTTTCAAAATACTGTTTAAAAGTAGATACTGAGAAGTTATAACCAATTTGATATTGACGATTCCGTATTTCGTTAACCAATTTCCACCATTGCCGGCTATCATTAACACTGTTGATCCCTATTGCAAGTTGTTGATAGTACTCAGTCTTACATAAATTACAAATGATTTTATATTTTTTCTGTGCTTCAATATAACTTCCTTTAAGAACAGGGCTTTTAGTATTTCTATATTGCTGTAGCAATTCAAAGCTTTTTTGTCTTGCTTTATTGCATTTGTTATTGTACCATTTGTTTTTTGGGTCGAATGACATTTTCTTTAATGCTGTATTGGATGTGGATTTCTTTATTACTTCACATAGTTCATTTAAATTAGTTTCTGTGTTTGTTATAGGTTCTAAGTTTTTATTTAGCTTTATTTGATATTGGCCTTTCTCCCAACTTTTCCAGCGTAATTTCGGCAGTAAATGTAGCTTTCTTACTATTTCGTTTGTGTTTTTAATTTTTAGTTTTAACATAATGGGCAAGTGGTCCGACCATACCTTGTCTTCGATTGTAAATTTATCAATATACTGTAAAAATTCCTGTGATGAAGCACAGATATCATTTACAGATTCTCCTGCATTACTGATGTAGGTTAACTGCCCTTCTTCATCACCTCTTGTTCTACCATTCAAAATTAATAAATTCTTTTCTGTACAAAACTCTACCAGCTGCCGACCTTTTCTATTTACAGTTTTGTCTTTCGATTTTCTTGTTTCATACCCAGCACAAAAAGCGTCTTTGTAGATGTCAATCATTTCCTGATTAATTTCTCCAATTCTGACATTCAAGTCGCCTATAATGATTGGGTTTATAATGTTTTTATTCTCGAATATATCATTTATATTTTTAAAGTCAGAATCCCAACTGGCCGGTCTCAGATATATAGGAACAATTGTAAAGGAAGTTGCTTTTGCATAAAATTTTAGCAGGATAACATCTGAGTCTATAGTCCTTTCACACGTAATACCTAATTCTGCAAGTTTTGTACTTATACCATAAACACAACCACCTATTGCTCTTCCAAATCTATGGTTTCTTTTCGCCGCTTCAAAATAAAGATCGAACCCTGCAAAATATTTTCGAACTCTCTCTATTTTTTCTTCTTCAACATGTGTTTCAAGCAAAATAAAGATCTCAGAGTTTTTTTATATAGGTAAACAAAGACTGGTACATATATTTATTTTCAAGACCATTTATGTTATACGATAATATTCTTAAATCTAATGTATTGTTTTCATATATAATTGATTCATTTTGTTTTTCTTTATAGCTACAGATGTTTGATTTCGTTTGCAGACATGCTTTAGTTTTTTGTATTTGAATCATGCATAATATAATCGTAGTCTAAATTTAGAGTATTTATTTGTTCCCCAAAGATTTTCAACAATTCAGTTTTACCATCAATGTTACCAGAGACTAATTTGTTTTCTTTATTCCATTTAAACCATTGATCTTTAACTTTCAACCTATCTTCTCTAACAATCACTTTATGCTCTTTGCTTATTTCCTGTAGTTTTCTCTTCAATATCAAGGAAGCTTTCTTGTGTACCTGTTTATTCGGCATCATATCCCGCTCGACAGAAATAGATGAACCTGCAAGTTTTCGAGTGTTTAGGAATACCTCATCTAAAGATTTGGCCGATTCCAGTTCTACTATCACCGCCATCTTTCCATTACGGTCAAAAATTTTCCGAACACTAATTATACAGGCATTAATTTGGAGTTGTTCCTTAAACATACGTTCTACCTCTTCTCTTGGGCTTTTTGCTGCTTTAAGGCCTTTGATAAAAAGTTTGTTAGGTCTAACTTGGTTTTCAAGCCAGACAATGTCCTTTTTATTATCTTCATTTTCTTTTTTTACTCTGACCAATTCCTCTCTTAGTTGTTGATTTTCGATTTTTAGTGCATTAACTTCCGTATTAACAGTACCAATTTGCGTTTTTATTTCCTCCAAATCGGCTTTGTTTGGCAGAGTTTTAAGTTTTTCATCAAGGTTTGTATTGATTGTGTCTTTTATTAACTGTACAAGATCATTTGTTTCCATTTTACGTTGTATTACTTCCTGGCTTTCAGGTGAAGTTTCAATTATTTTCCGCTTGTAATTGTTTGGAGGGGTTCTTTGCATAATTTATGTAAAAATATTTGACGATTTTAAAACATTAACCGTTGATAAATAATTTCATATAAAAAATAAAATCTACTACATAAAATTTTTTTTAATAAATATTAGACTTTGAATTCATGCCGCAAACTAGCAATCTTTAACTCAACTAAAAAAACAAACCTGAAATCACAACAGAAGTCACATTTTTGTAGTGTATTCGAATTTTCTTAACTTTAATGATTTGTTGTAAATATATAAAATAGCTTATTGCATAAAAAATTAATAACCAACACATTGAATATTTTATTTAAGTAATTTATTATGACGGTCATCTTACAATAGTCGCAAAAAAAACAAAGTGATTTCAAAAAGTTGTTTACGTAGCTGAACGTTTTGAAATCAGATAATAAAATGCCCAGAACACCTTTCTTGTGATTTCAAATCACTTTCATAAATTGTGATTTTCAGAACAGGCCTGATAGTACGACTTTAATGGTTGTTGTTTGCAAACGAGCTTTGAAAACATTCGTATATTTTATAAAAATTTTAAAAGCAAAATTCATACTTAAACAATGAAAAAACGTGCCAAGAAAAAATATTATTATTATTATTCTTTGCATTTTTAATATGTTTTTAAGTTGTGAATTTTTTCTCGCCCCGTTTTTATCCGTGAGTTTATTTGACAGAACAAAGCGGGAACATTTCTTACAAAAATATTACAGGCACACTTTAACAGTAAATTGGCGAGTAGTTTTCTTACGTAACATAGTATGGCATTTTTGTTTCATTTCACACATTTCAATCGAAAAGTTTCACGACGCGAGAGTTACAGAACATGTGCACAGGTCGAATTAAAATTGACAACTTAAAATTAAGTGCAATGTTATTTGAATTCCTTAGAAATTACTTTTACTTTCGACTAATTTTATAAGCTTTGAGTATTTTTACCCAGTGTAACCAATTTTCACTGTATTTTCCCACGCCTGTTGCTACAAAACTTCAAAATCTATGCAAACAGATGTGAGAGGTGAGATAATTTAAGTGTTTGGATCTGTCCAACCCAGTTCTCTGGCCATCTGCGAGTGTTTTCGAATGCATGTTGCGCCACTCTTGCTACATGGCAACAATACGCTGGCTGTTTGTTTGAACAAATCGCGCCGGCTATGTGCGTCTATTTATAAAATCACTAAAAGAGAATCTAAATCGTTCAGAAAGTTTTTTTCTTTTTTTTAATTCGAAACATGGTTAAACGATAAATTTTCCCAACTACATGCGGCAATTTCGAAAGATTTTTTAAAGCGAACGGTTGCATTTGCCAGTGTTTCGCGAAAGCTCTAGTATTTTGGAGAAATTTTAAAAAGAATTGCATAAAAGTGAAAAATAAATAAAAACAAAATTTTTAATTATAATAACAAACTACAACAAAATTGTTTTGTTAAAAAAAAAATTGTTTAGAGCGTTTGCAAGAAAAATATTTATACACAAAATAGTAAATAAATTTAAAAATTAAAAAAGTGTTTTCAAATTTTTACAATCCCAAAGGAAAAGTGAGTAATTGCTTTTAAATTTATTTAAGAAAACTTTTAAAGTTCATTTAGTTTTGAACTAAAATTTCTAAGGTTTATTTTAATTTATAAACCATTTTATATGAATTTAAAATCTACATAACAAAATTTTCAAAATTTGATTTTGAAACACAAAATTTCTAAGAATAGAGCTCAAGCAGAGTCAGTCACATTGCTCACACAGCCGTTTTCTTTTTCGTTCGATGCCTCCGTCTGTCTGGTATGCGGTTAGCGAGTGTTTCCTTGTGTGTACGAGTATTTCACCCATTCTACTATAAATGAATATCGCATTGCACTTTTTTTCTTTTAAATTTTTCTTAAAATCTTTTTTCACTTTTTTCTTTTAACTAAAAATAAAATCATCTATTTTTACCGGTGTAGTTCGCTTTAATTTATTTTGTTTTTTTTTTTTTCTAAAAAAAATGCGTGATTATTTTAATAAAAATTAAAAAAAATCCAGATTTCTTAAGATCTGGCAAGATCTGTGGAGAGGACCACGAAGAAGGTGTTGAGCAAAACGATGCACATTTAATTTTAGTCGAAATTTTGAACAAAATTTATTGTTTACAGTACTTAATTTTTGTTTATGGCCGTTTTCATTAAAAATGTAGAAAAAAAATTGTGTGTGTGTGTGTGTTTACACCACATCAACATTAATTTCATTCCTAATTCTGTTTTTGCCGTTTTTTTCTAATTTTTAGTTTAATAAAAAAAATAATAATAAAGAAAAACAACGAAGGTGTGTGAAAATGTGTGGGTTTCGAAAGAATTTCTTTTGGAAACTTTATAGAATTTTTTAGAATGAAAGTGACAATAATGCTATTTTTAATCAGAATACTAAGTAACGAGGGATGTCTTATAATTTACCTCTGTTTTAATCTGTAATTTATTGATTTATTAAAAGTTAAAAAAAAAACAATTTACAACTATATTTTAACCTTATTTGTTGTTATATGCACCTTTTTAAGCCCTTCTCCAAAACTCGAACAGTGTAAATAGTTTTATCTGAGCTTGATGTAAACAAGTCCCTAGGTGCGGATAGGATTCCTTCATTTGTTTTCAAGAATTCTTGTTCATCTAAAACCACCTTTGTATGGCCGTTTTCTAATTGGACGATTATCCTCTTCCTTTTCGATATACCTTTTCAAAAATGTTTGGTGAAATAAACAAAGAGGAATGCTACCACTGTAAACGTTTCAGTTTTTTTTTTACTTATTTAATTATTGGATCTTCATATGTATATTAAGTCTGAACTGACAAGATTGAACCTTTTTTAATTGTTTATTTAATGTCCTGCCAGTTTTGGATGAAAATTTTCCCATCACGGTATCTGTTAACATATGTAGGTGTTAACTCCTGCGGTATCTCTTCTCCTTAGGCGATTGTTGCCACCAACACTTAGAGAACTTCGAGCTAGAAAATTTTTGTAAAGTTAAACCCTTTTTAAATATGCTATCGAATATTTCGTGATCATAGGATTCCTAATGGCACATTGATATCCTTGTGATAATTCCAGTTTTTAGCATACCAGTGGGCGGCTGTGATTATTCGACGAAGTTTATTCTGGCGCCTTTGAATTTTTTCGATATTATAGGCCGAGAAGGTGCCCCATAAGTAAATACCGTAGCATCCGATTGCCTTTAAGATAGAGTTGTAAAGTGGGAGTTTACAGTCTAGACTAAGTGAAGAATTTTGCCTCCAAATGGTAATTCAGTGTTAAACGTCTAGGGATGCAACATCGTTCTGAAGAACACCGATGTTTTTTCACGATAAGCGTTGATGTTTCCACGATAAGCATCGATGTTTAAAAACATCGGTTTAAACACGTTGAAACATCGATGTTATAAACTACTTTGCATTAATACTTACGGACTGCTCAAATTCATCTTGGTACAGAAAATCTTACATGTAATTCAGACGCTGATTTAAAAATCATTGCTTCCAAAAACACAACAGATTCAAACAATGATTTTTCCCCATGTTTTTAGGGTTGAGATTATTCCCGTTATCGGTAATTTTTCTTTATTTACTTATTTGTAAAAACAAACCATTTGAAAGCGCTCCGTGTTTTTATTATAAAGAGATGGTGCCACATTGAAATTAAAAAAAAAAAAAATAAATGAATAACAAAAATCCGCACGTATGTGCAAGGAAAATATAAAAAGACACAGAGAACAAAAAATGGAATTTTTTTTTCTCTACACCGTTTGCCAACAACCAACGAAAATAACGTCTTAAAAAACATGGAAAAATCACCGTCTGAATGACGTGTAAAAAAAACCTGTATCATCAGCAAAGGTTGATGTTTGGGTGTAGTTGTTGATAGACATGCCTGAGGTATATATTTGATGCAATAAAGATCCAAACATTAATCGGTTGAGGGGTACTAAACAAATGCCCTTCTTTAATAATAAATTTTCGACCAATCAAATAGCTCTCTAGCAGCTTGTGAGTATTTGTCGGTAAGTTTAGCTTCAGCCTTCATGCCACACTTTATCAAAAGCTAGAGAAACATAAATGAAGGGCGCAGAACAATATTTTTTTCTTCAAAAGTTTTTCTAACTACCCGTCTCCACTATCCATCAACTTGGTAAGAACAGCATGTCGCACATGAATTCTACTCGTGTAGACTGTTTATGTTTCGTCCATGTGCTGCCATCGTTGCCTAAACATTCGTCTTAGCATCCATGTGCGCCATAATGTCGGCCATACAATGTAAGTATTTTCAGTATACAAGCAAACGCCACAACAACAAAAAATGTGGTCAACCAGAACATGAACTTCAACACGTATTCTCCACATACAAGAACATGAACAAATTAATACCGTTGCTCTGCCGTCGTTATGGTCATGTCATATTCAAATCGAAAGCGCATGAAGACGTGGGGTAATAACCAAGTCTATGTGTTAGTTCGATTTTTTTCTGAATCCAAATTGATGACTGGGAATACATCTACTTTTTTCCATTCTTTGAAGCACTTAAGTACTTTTTATGCCTTCGCTCTTTCTTAATCTTCTTTTTAATAACAAACTCACATAACCTGCTTGTACACGAAACAAAGTACACTTTTCCATTCTTCTTTCCCATTTCATCATCACACACAAATAATTCATAATATGCACGAGGACTAAACTAATTGGCCTATATGACTCAACTTGTGTGTGCTCTTTCCCTGGCTAAGGTATCATGGTAACTTAAGAGGCCTTCTGTCCGGAAGGATAGTATTCAATTCGTAAAATAGCGTTACAAATTAGAAGGATTATTTTTTTTTTTTTAATTCCCTAAGCTAATCCCGCGAAGCTCTACGCTTGTCTGCAGGTTAGCTCCATAAGCATTTTGTTGATTATTTTATCAACAGGGTGCTTTTTTAGCGTTTTAATAATCAATAGCTTTTTCCATATCCCTTGTGCAAATCTTAGTGGAATAGCTGTTTCAGATGATGGTAGCTATAGTGGATGTGTGGTGAGAATTAAGTTTAAGAGAAGTTTCTGCACAAATCGTTTCCATCGGGGTGTTTTTAACCACGCCAAAATCAAGGACATCTGGAATTTTATGCTGATCAGTAGGCCAATATCTGGGGCCTAATTCTGGCAGTCGTGATCGAGTACTTTCTCGATTCGAAACCAATTTTATTTCAGTCGATACTGAATGAATCGAAATTTTTTTTTCAATATTGTGAAATTCAAATTAATTTTTTATAACACCGAAAAAATAATTTCGATACGTTTACTATTGACTGAAAAAATTAGATATTAAATTGCGTTTGAATCTAGAAAATACTCGATCACGACTCCCAGAATCAGGCCCCTGGATTGTCAGTTCCCGACAATATTTAAATCCATTTAAGAAAACACGACCCTTTGGTGTTATAAGTCGTGGCCCTAGGGTTGCCAGATACCAAAGTCAAGTAACTGGACAATAGCAAAAATTCACCTGGATTTTGAAAAAATAGCTGGACAATTTGAAAATGCACTTAACTATAAGAAAAAGTAAAAATTTACTTCAGAAAAAAAATTTTACTGCCTGTTCAACGATTTCGAACGTTAAAGTTCGCATAGAAAATTTATATGAAAAGCACTCAGCTTTAGAATCATTCTCCATATAAAATTCTTTACGAACGTTTACGTTTGAAATCGTTGAGCAGGCAGTACAAAGCAAGGAAACATAACACTTTAAATTCGGTCTTATATCATATTACACAATTATTATCAGGACGAATTCACTACAAGTGGCAGCGAAAAGCCTGCTGACTTTGACAGTCCGAACCAATATGTTTTGGTTTCATAATGTTTTATTTAAAAATAGTTGATATTTTGTGCCGTAAACACTAATAACGCAATGCAAAAAAATAAAAAAAAATACATAAACAGCCATGTTATGGAAATCGAGTGAAATTGAAATCAATGGAGATTTTCAGTTCAATTTTTGTTTAAATTTCCGTCGTTTTATTTATTTCACCATAAGTTCTAATGAAGATAAGCTCATAGTATATAAAACAAAATTATATAATGAACTTTAAGGCCTAAATACATTGATCAAAATACTCATCAAGCATTGTGGTAGTATTAGTGAAAAAGTGTTTGCATGTGTGACACCTACAACGCTTGATGAAAAATCAAAAAATTTTGATATGACGGCGAATATTACGTCCAGCACACGTACACGTTGAATTCGCCGGCTGGACAAGCATTTGACAAGTGTATTTTGCCCTTTAAACACTGAATCGTTTTCAAAGTTTGTTTGGTTTTGATTTCACTCGAATTCGATTTTCCGCACATCGCTGATAACTTTTTGTTTAGCCACATATATTTTTTTTGTATTGTTATTTGAAGAATTTAATAACTCTATTACTTTAGTTGAAAGCAAAAATGTTTGAAACATCAAAATTTAGTCTTATTAAAATTGGAGCCTTTATTCGGTCATAGGATTGGATTCCTGTGAGTAGAGATTATTAGAAATACCTTAAGTCCTTGTACAAAAAGTATTGCTAGTTGGCATGACTAACAAACGAGATCAATTTATATAAATTTTGTATGTTATTTTTACAGCATTTTTCAAAAACTGGACCGTATCTTATTAATTGGAATGTCTGCCGGCAAAATAGAAATGTTTTACTTAACATTTTTTCTTAGTATCAGATTTTGTTGTATACAAAATAATAATTTAATTATAAAAAAATATAATTAATAAAAAGTCATTTTTCAAAATTAAATAAAGTTTTTAACTGGATAAGTAGCATTTTAGCTGGAACCTGGACAACACCCAAAAAAACTGGACAATCCAGGCCATTCCAGGCCGCCTGGTAACCCTTCGTGGCCACCAAGAAGTATGTTAAGCGTTTTAATCGCCAGCAGTCAGGAAACAGGGTCCTAGTGGTTTTTAGTATTTATAATATTGGCTTTCATATATTGAAAATCTGGGTGGGGAGCAGGACTGCCAGATTTGACGATTTATCGTCATTTTGACGATTTTTTGTTCCGAAATTAGCAAAGTGACGATTTACTGATTTTTTTCAAAAAAGTGACGATTTTGCAATTGCAACGCGTTGAGGCCGCTCTATTCAAAAACTAGAAAACGCGTGCCGCTTTTGTTTAGGTAGGGCTGTATTATGCAAGTCTTAAGAAAATCTTTAAATGATTATTTTCAGAGTACAAAAACAACAATGTTACACTTTGTTTATCTTTTTAATGAACACAACGATTGAAGAAGCGTCTTTCGCTGTGCTATGGAAGAATCTCAGTTGTGTTACAGTTTCTCCCCACCATTAAAAAATGCGGTCATCGACGATCAAAGACTCCCAGAATCTCTTACACGATTGAAAATGCTAGCTGGGTATGAAGTAATTATGTTTTTGTTTAAATGTTGTTTGTTTTATCAAAATCAAACAAAAATTGTTAAAAAAATAAATTAAATTTTAAGTTGTCCGATTTTTTGACGATTTTTCGAAAAGTGAAAGACGATTTTTTTTATGTTTTCTCAGGAAATTTACGATTTTCTCATAAATTTATCTGGCAGCCCTGGTGGGGAGTATAACAATGAAATCACCAGGACCTAATTCTGGCATTCGTGATCGAGTACTTTCTCGATTCGAAAGCTATTTTATTTCAGTCAACACTGAACGAATACAAATTATTTTTTCAGTATTGTGAAACTCAAATGAATGCTTTACAATAACGAAAAAATAATTCCAATTCGTTCAGTATTGACTGAAATAATTAGATATTAAATTGCTTTCGAATCGAGAAATTACTCGATCACGACTGTCAGAATCTGGCCCCAGGTTTCAATGAAACTCTTCAAAGCAAATGTTCGTTGCATGTAACTTGAGGGTTACACGATTAAGTATTGCCTATCAAGTTTTAATACTCTCACACTTTTCTACCAATACACTCATACTTTTGTAAAATTGAAACGAACTTGTCTTTAAAATTCTCTTTCCAGAGAGTGCTTCAATTTACGTTCAAGGAAACAGCTGATTTCAAGGTTTGTGAGCAAATTTTTCGTTTGCCTTTATAAATTGTTTTTTTGATGACATCTTGAATGTCAATTGCTCAAAAATTGAATGCAGCCTACGTCACAACTTTCAATTTTTGTTAACTTTGACAAATAGTATATGTAAAAGACTATCAAGAAAATCTTGATCGTGTGGCTGCACTGTAAATAAATAATTTCAATAAAGATCACACATTAAGTAGTGTTTGATTCGGGCTTTTTTAAAAGCTCCTTGGTATCATATAGTTAATAACCATGAATATTAAATCAGTTTTGTGACGAGAAAAATCTAAGGAATTTTTAGAACAAGCGGTTTTTTTTTTTTTTGATATTTTTGTTTCTACATATATTGTTTATGTTTTTACAGAATTAAATTCTTGTTATATAAACATTCCAAACTGTTTATAAAAAGTTACTTTAAGATATTTTAAACACTTCAATGCAATGTAAACTTTATCATATGAATTGGTTGTTTATTTTTTTAACGCTCACAGTGCATAAGTATGTACCATAACACAGTGCAACACATAAAATGTGCTTTCCATTTTGACATAATTTTTTGAGAGTACTAATCGATGTTGGCAAAAACCCGTTTGGAATTTTATGGCTGAACTCGAATTTAGATTTTATAGCGTCATTAATTATCTATCTAATATAATCTAATTACATTTTTTTTTTATAGTTTAAAGCTTATTTCAAATCAAATGAAAAAGATCTTTTATGTTTTACATTTATTTCACCTTAAAAAAATCGTGAGAAATAAAGGGTGGTTAAATTGTAAGGGCCGATGTTGAATGTGAACCACACCTAAACGCCAAGTTTTTTTCCGAATTTTATTTGACATTTCCCTATTTCAGACTTACTCAATTTGAACCATGGAGAGATACACAATCCAACAACGTGTTAAAGTTATCCAGACTTATTATGAAAATGGGCGTTCAAATCAAAATGCATATCGTGCACTTCGTGATTTTGTTGGTCAATTTGATCGTCCAAATGTGCGTACAATCGCAAAAATCGTGGAAAAATTCGAGCAACCCGGGTCTGTAGAAGATGTGAGAACACCAGTGCATGCTTGTACAGCTCGTACTGCAGAAAATATTGCTGCTGTTCGCGATAGTGTGGCTGAAGAGCCGTCCACCTCAACTCGTCGTCGTGCCCAACAATTGCACCTCTCACGCTCGTCGTTGATGAACATTATGCATAAAGACTTGCATTTACACGCTTACAAGGTGCAATTGGCTCAAGAACTAAAGCCTCTTGACCATTCCAAACGTCGTGAATGGGCAGAATGGTGGCAAGAAATGGCAACAGTGGATGATCAATTTTCGAAGAAAATCATCTTCAGTGATGAGGCACATTTTCACCTCAGTGGATTCGTCAATAAGCAGAATTGCCGCATTTGGGCGAATGAGAATCCAAGAGTGATTGTCGAAAAACCAATGCACCCACAAAGAGTGACTGTTTGGTGCGGTTTATGGGCTGGCGGCATCATCGGGCCGTATTTTTTCCAAAATGAGGCCGGTCAGGCAGTTACTGTGAATGGTGTTCGCTATCGTGAGATGATAACGAACTTTTTATGGCCCGAATTGGAAGATATGGATGTGGACGATATGTGGTTTCAGCAGGACGGTGCCACTTGCCACACAGCTAACGAAACAATGGCTCTTTTGCGCAACAAATTCAATGGCCGTGTTATCTCACGTAATGGCGATGTCAATTGGCCGCCAAGATCATGTGATTTGACACCGTTGGACTTATTTGAGGTTATTTGGGGTTATTTGAAAGAAAAGGTGTACGTCGATAAGCCAGCAACAATTCAAGAGCTAAAGAGATAATGAGATAATTCGGCACATTAACGGCATAGAACCTCCATTATGCCTCAGGGTCATCGAAAATTTGGACCATCGGATAGAGGTGTGCCGCGCCCATTTGGCCGATATTTTGTTCCATACATAATTGAGTAATACCAATATATCATAATAAAATAAAATTACAATAATTTCCTAAATAGTTTGTGTTTTATTCAAAATCAACATCGGCCCTAAAAATTTAACCACCCTTTATTACGTTTTCTTTGAAAAAATACTCAAAATCAGATTTCAGGCAAAATATTCGTGGCTATTCTGAAATACGCGTCGAATAAGTGAACATTTACATGAAAACAAAAAAATTTACGAAAATTGTTTTTGTTATCAATACAATTCTAAAACCAAATTAACGCGAGAGGTATAACGCGTTTCTTTCTCTTTTAAAAACTGTAAATTTTTTATGATAAACAAAAACAATTTTTGTCAATTTGGTTTTTGTTTTCATGCAAATGTTCACTTATTCGACGCGTATTTCAGAATAGCCACGATTATTGATGATAACAAATCTAATATCGAGCTCAACCAGAAAACCCCAAACGGGTTTCGTGAAGTGCTATCAGAAAACGAAATTTAAAGGAATGGCACATTTGATGACCTTAAATTTATGTAAAATTCCAATCGATGATTTTCTTAATTTATTTGTGATGTTGAATTAAGAATCTTGTATTTTACTAAATAAATTTTTTAAATACTGTGTGCATAAAAATTTTGACAACATGTTCAATAAAGACTTCAAAAACTTTTATTAAACATAAAATAAGCAAAACATTTCATGTATTACCCAAAATTTATAATTATTTTATGACTTAAAACTAGAAAATTATTTAATAAGTTTGTGAATAATAAACTAAAATATGTATACAACAAATTTTGTTTTTTTTTTTCTTTTTTCTTAAATGACCTAATTGGTCAAATCTTAAAACGTATACTAATAATGACAAATCTGTCAAATTTGATCGATAAATGTCTAAAACATGTCATAATACATAACTTTCAATAGTTAAGGTATGCAGAACTAATCGTGCACATTCAAATAGCAAAAAGAATTAATAGATGTGAAGGTCACTTGTCAAAATTTCTAACATGATATATAGACTAACTAAATAGATATTAATAAAATAATTTAAAGATTTCGAAAATTAGCATCGGTACAAATTAAAAAAAAAAAATAGCAAAAATTATTATTTAAAAAATATTTTTTAATACCTACAGCCAATTCATACGATGACTTTTACGATGTCGCTTTTTCCACGTCTCTTTTTATTTGAAAGGAAACGGTGTAGAAAAAAAAGAGGGGTAAACATGGTTATTTTTTTCGTGTTACACTGTTTTATCATTCGCCCAAATCACGAAGTAGTGAATACGAACCAGCATTCATACCGTAGTATTTAACCAAACCGTATTAAACCGAACCTGATTAAACGAACCCGTATTTAACCGAACCTGATTAACCAAAACCGTATTAAACCGAACCGGCTTAGCCAGAACCCTATTTAGCCGAACGCCAAGGCCGCCGAAATCCTTTGGTGTCCGAAGTAGTTTTAAGTCATTTCTAGTATCTTAGAATGTAGTTAGCCGAACGCCAAGGCTCCCGAAATCCCTTGGTGTCCAAAGTATTTTTAAGTCATTGTAGTATTTAAGACCGTAGTTAGCAGAACACCACGGCCTCCGCATTCCCGTGGGGTTCGAAGTATTTACCACCGTAGTTAGTCACACCATGGCCAGACAACCGTCAGCCGTCGACTTATCAGGGGCCATGGTTAGCCGAACACCCGAGGTTGCGAAATCCTCTCGTGTTCAAAGCGCTCGGCCCAACTAGTCGCAGTAGTTAGTCGTGTGTAAAGCCAACTTGGGGGCGAACCATATGCTCCGTACTCGGCATAGGTTCGATCGTAGAATTAAATACTAACAAACCATAACCGAAACCCGTTTATTATCATCTTCTCTGCCAGATCGAACCATCAGCAACTTAACACTGCCCCACGGATCGCCACAGAACGAACCTTACAGCGTGCCGAAAATATCTAGCAGTTTCCTTACATCATCAGCCGTACGTGCATGGAATTATGCTGCCTCAGCACTTGTTCCCGCCTACATCTACTCCGAATCTGCCAAAAGCCGTCATAGTTCTAAGTATTTAGCGTAGATTAAGATTTCGTAAATAAAGCTTTGTTAAATAATTGTAAGCGAACATACACGAAAACATCCCGTGTTTCATTTCAAAGGAAGCAGACCTTCGAATTGACCCTGGACAGACTGAGTCATACCTCAGCTGGGGAAATAAATTGCGTTACAGTATCGTTCCATAATTGAAATTGAGAAATGTCAAATGAGATGCAGAATAAAACTTGACGTTTAGGTGTGGTTCACATTCAACATCGGCCCTTAAAATTCCCATTTCATACTATTGATAAACTGAAATTTATTGTTGAAGGGATAAGCTATTCCTATGCGCATTTCACTGGTTGCTAAGGCCAGATCGTCAAGAAACTTCATCCAAAGATTTTAGAATAACTAAAGATATTATACAAATAAAACTGTTAAGCGAATAAGAATTATAAGCCCCAGGTTTACTTGTAACAATATCAAAGCTTAAACAAAAACAAGAATAAAAAGTGAGTTTATCTTTTCTTACAGTCCCGACTACAATTGGTTGATTTTTTGTCAACTCTAAAGCTACGGTCACACTTATAAAATATTTGATCAAATAAGCGTAACCCCTACTTTTGTTAATAGTTAATAGTTAGTGAGATTTAAAATGGTCTTAAGATTACAAAATATACTAATTATACTACTAGACATAGCAAAAAACAGTTTTTTTGTAAGATAAGTGGTATTTAAATCAAAATAAATATTGATATAAAGCGAAATGATTTTTTAGTTTGGTTGTTGGTCCCGTTTTTTTCGTCAAATATTTGATAAGTCTGACCGTAGCTTAAGTGTTATTGTAAGTGGGTAAAGTAAAAACAAAAATAAAAACAAATAACTTCATTTTATTTTGCCAGTTCAGTTTTAATTACACTGCCACATGCATATTAATTATCAAAGTTTTTCTTGGGATTCAAAAAATTAATTAATTAAGCAACCAGTGAAATGCGCATAGGAATAGCTTATCCCTTCAACAATAAATTTCAGTTTATCAATAGTATGAAATGGGAATTTAGCACATTTAAACGAAACCTTGTTAATAATTATAGTTTCTTTGATGATTAAAATGTTTCTACAATCCTTCTTAAGAAGAAAATGTTCTTGATCAGACAAATCGATTTTAAAACAGTCATGTACAACAAACAAAAACAAAACGAATAAAAGTGCAATTTATTTAGCTGTGCCGAATCTAAGAAACCCTTCAGCCTTAGGTTTAAAATCGTTCCAAAACTAAAAATTCGGAATTACACTTGTATATAATCCAGGACCGATTTGATTGTGTACATAAAGGGTCTTTCGCTTCCTATCTTTAAATTTAAATAAAACATAGCGTGTGTGAGATATCATTGAAATTTTATTTGTTTGAAAGACCTATTAATGCCATTAGGTGTGGAATATGGCATCGTCCTCTGAATATGACTCTTGCGCATTAATCAAGCTGAATTTGACCGATGGCATGGGTTATGTTGGCTTTTTGAACCGATGTGGTTTGTGACTTAAGAAAACTACTCATAGATAATACGCATACTTTAAAAAGATTTGTGGGGAAAAATTCAAGGTAGTGGTGGTTTTTTGCTCATATATAAGCCATTTTTAGATCGATCTGGCTGAATATTATAAGCAAGTTATACCGGACAATATTTAATATAAATATATACCAACATTGCCCCTATTATATCTTCGGAAAACCCAGTTCAACATACACTCGAACAGGCGAATCGACGGATGGGCAGACGCTCTACGCTGCTGATAAGCATCCATAATTTATATACTTTATAGGGGGTCAGATCAATATTGTAAAAACTACACACGGACAAACTAATGTAAAAAACCAACTTAAATATTAACCTTTCCACATATTTAATGCACAGGAAATGCTCGGTTATAAGACCTTTTTGAACCTATTTTTATCTATATATGTTCCAAATTTAAAACTGAAACTCGAATGCAACACTTTTAAAAACCATGTACATGTATTTATATATTTTGATTAACTATACTCTTTAAAATCTCATTTACTTAGATATTAAATGGAAGCCCCCCATAAAGTCCATAATTTCTAGGATAGAAATGAATTTGTTTATGTTTATTTACACACTTATTTTACAATATTTTTCAATTATTTACAAAATCAACAAGAATTTTGTTAACATAAAAAAGCCGACAACAATTCTTTAATAAAAAAAAAAATAATTCAATATTTGCATAGTTTTACAAAAAGTTTGTTTATTTTAAAATAATTCAAACAAATCTGATTCGAAAAAAAATTTAAAACTTTTTAGGCCACATGCAAAAAAAAATTGCCACACAAGTACATAATAGAACATGAAAAGTATAATTAAAATAAATTAATAAATTTAATTTAACAAATTTTTAATGCGACAATTTATTTAAAAAAAAATTATTTTTTTTTTAAGATACTCGTGCTCAATAAAAAGTTTTCCTCTTGTTTTTCCGTAATTTAAAAGATAAAAATAATGATGATGCAAACCGATGCTGATGGCGATAATGACGATTATTCTTTTTTTTGTATTTTTATTTTTAGCCAAAATATTCACAAATATGTCAGATGCAAATAATGAAACAGCGGCGGTAACAAAACAACAATCACCCCCACAAAACGGTAAAGAACGCTCCAAATCAACAGAGGAAAAGGAAATACCGCGTGAACCAGCACTCGTGTGCAAAGACATAAACGTAAGTTGTTAATTATAAATAAAAACAAGTAAGAGTGCTATATTCGGCTGTGCCGAATCTTATATACCCTTCACCATTGTGCGAGCAGATTACAGAGCAACTAAATAATTTTTACATATACATACATATTTACAATACTTAAAACTTCATTATAAATGAAATTTAAAAAGCGAAAACTGGTAAATATTTTTTTAAAATTGTTTTGAAACATAACAATATTAAAAAAATATTCTTTTTAAAAAACCAAGATTCGAACCAGGGAACTCACAGTTTCTAACTTAACACACCCCCTACCATGAAGGAACGCTGTTTAAATATCATTAAAATGAAATATAGACCGTTTACTGTTTACAACTCAACACAGTTTTTTGTTTGTTTTCTTTTTGTAAAGGCACTGTTGTCATTTTTTATCTCTTTTGGCGAGTTTTTAAGTAGCAAAAAAACACAAAAATTCCTAGTTTTTATTTGTTAAAATTATTTCGTTAAATAGATGAAATAATAAACGAAAATCATATTGGGCATTATGCTAGTATATGTAAACAAATGCGAAGGGGGGGAGAGATGAGACGACAACCGGATTTGAACTTCGCTTTTCATAAGGACCCAGAATATATATACTTTATAGGGTACAGGACCTTCGGTAAAGGGTACAAAAAACAAACTTAATTACAAAAAGAGTAATTTTTGGGATTTCAGTATATTGGTCATAACTCTGCTATTTCTGAACCGATTTGAAAGATTTATATACCGACGTGTTGTAAGACTTGGACTCGGGAAGATCTATGGTTCCCGAAAATGGGTATTTTCCAAAAAAAATTAATATTTTGGTCCTAACTTTTTCGTATCTGAACCGATTTTCCCGAGTTTTTCAGAAAATATTTTTTATTAATTAAATTTCCGATCTTTTGATATATAAGGCGTAACCATAGGTCATATAACAGTCAAAAAATTCAGGTTTTTATACAATTTTTAATACTTTTTGTATGGAAGGTACCACGCCCACTTCTCCAATCCCGCCCACATTTTGTGGAATGGTGTGTATTTATAACCTTAATGTTTGTACCAAATTTGAAGACTTTGGCTCTTGCCGTTCTCCAGATATACAGAAAAAAAGTAATAAAAATACAACAACCACAAGGGATTTTTTGGAAAAATTAGAGGCAGTCGTGGTTTTTTGGTCATATCTCAGCCATTGTTGGACCAATCTGGCTGAATTTCAATAGCAAGAAATGGTGGACTATATGTGACATAAATGTAAAACAACCTAGCCGCTGTCATGTCTGGAGTCCCCGGAAAACACATATCAAACGTAAGACGGACAGACGGACGGATATCGTTAAATCAACTTCTCTCTTCATAAGGACCCAAAATATATATACTTTACAGGGCCTAAGATCAATATTGTAGAAATTACAAACGGAATGACAAACTTATATATACCCTTTTCCACCTGTGGTGAAGGGTATAAAAAGGGGAAAAGAGGGGAAGTAGAAAATAAGTGTGCTTTAAAAGTTGTGAATGTACCCAAACATTTTTATTATTTGGGTGCTTTTACTTCTGGCGAAAAGAGTTAATTGATTGATTGATTTCTGAATTACACTTCGTGACAAAATAGAAGAACTTTGTCTTGGTTCACACTATGAAAGTTTTCTTTAAGAAAGTCTAATGACGCAATTCCTGAGCTTATTGGTGAGCGTGGTGAGAAGATTGGGACGGAGTATTCAGTTTCATGCAATTCTGTTTTTTTTTATATATCACACTTTTCAACTTGAAATTGGCTGTAGGTGTATTTGTATTAATATATGTAAAATATAAAAAGAAGAAGATAAAAATGTGCAATTTCACAGCAGAATTTAAAAAAAATTGGAGCAACAAAAAAAATGCAAGTCTGGACAATGACTTATTTGTCGCTTATTTACCGTACAGATAAATTTAAGCAGCTAATCGGACGAAAGCCAATTTGTTACCGCATTCGATATCGATCGAAATTACACTACTATTTTAACGGAAATTTCGACCGATATCGAATGCCATAATTTGCCCAATGAATTCCTACCAAATCGTTTTTATTAAAACCTTCGGATGTTGAGGGTGTAATTGAAAATGATTTACTCAAACGGCGCGTACAGCCTACGTTAGTTCTATATAGACAAAATACTTATGTACAACTAAGCCGGACTTTATACGTAGTTTAAGATTTTGATGTAAAATCGACACACAGTTTTTCGAAGGCAGCAAAGTAGTTTCCTTGCAGATGCAGGCCAGTGGCAAAAATATGTTCCACAGCTGAGGCAGTAATCGAAGTGTCTGTGCGTGTCTTTAACTATACTAAACATTATGACTTTTTTGCAGGGTAGGTATTTCCTCGCAAAGAATTCTTTTTTTTTTTATCTTTCCCTCTTCGGTTCGCGAAAAGAAGAGATTTGTTGTTATTGTTTCGTTTCTATAAACGAAGGCGAGAAACTGCTGTGTTTTCTTTCGTTGATATTTGTGCTGAAATAAAAAACCATTCGTTTGGCTGAAAAAGAAGGAAACGAAATGGAGAGAAGAAGCAAACAAAATTGTTTCTTCTTTCTAAATCGAAGGAAAAAAATAGAGGGAAATAAAAGAAGGAAAAAACTTTGTTCATTGAAATTTGTTTTAATGAATGTCTATGTAATAAAATAAATATTATTTAAATATTTTTTCTTATTTCTGTATTTACTAAACCAAGTCTTTGCTTTTAATTTTACTTCATAACAATATAATTTCAATAAAAAACAGAAAAAGAATTCTTTATTTTTTCCTTCCTTCCATTCGATATTTCGATTTCATTTTTCTTTTCTAATTTTATTCTCCTTCAGTTTGTTTCCTTCTATATCATTCCTCTTCGTTCTGCTAAACGAAGAGAAGCATTTGTGTTTGCTTCGGCAAACACAAAAGAAGGAAACAACAACAATATTTTCTTCTTTCTCGCGATAATGATAATCGAAAAGTTTTGTACAAAAAAACCTTCGCGAGAAAGAAAGAAAAAAGAAATTCATTTACCTACTCTGCTTTTTTGCTTCAGGGAACTGTCGTAACTTTTCCATACCCAGGGCTGCCAGATAAATTTGTGAGGAAATCGTCAATTTCCTGAGAAAAAAATCGTTTTTAACGTTTCGAAAAATCGTCAAAAAAATTGGACAACTTAAAATTAAGTTTTTTTATTAACAACTTTTGTTAAATTTTATAAAAAAACAAGTTAGAGTGCTATATTCGGCTGTGCCGAATCTTTGATACCCTCCACCGACAGTTCGAATGTTTAAGGAGTAATATCTGTATGATGTCTTTTTATTATTATTATCTTAAACTGTGACGATTTGTTATTAATTATGGTTTTAGGACACTAAACTGTTTTCCGGGAGTAGGGCATATATGGGGCCTAGGGTAAATTATGTACCGATCTTCACGAAATTTCACAGTATCATTTATAGTCCTTTAAAATTGTGACGAGACAAAATTTGTTATGATTGCATTATTTTTTACGGTTTTAGGCGTACTTAACTGTTTTCCGGGAGTAGGGTTTATATGGGGCCTAGGGTAAATTATGGACCGACCTTCGCGAAATTTTACTGTGTAATTTCTAGTCGAATAAAACGGACTTGTGCAAAATCTTATGTCATTCCGTGCATTTTTGCATCATTTATGTTAGTTTTTGTAACAAAATTATCAAGTTTTTGAAGGTGGTGGTTCCACATATTGATTCATAGCTCTGGTCCTACTGAACCGATTTTGCTGAAATTCAATCCCAAACTGCTTAGGATAACTACAAGCAATTTGACACCTAGTTTGTTTATTTCTTTTGAGTTTTTCGAAAGTGAGCGTGTTTTCAACAGACGGACAGACGGACAGACGGACAGAAGGACAGACGGACAGACGGACAGACAGACGGACATGGCTAAATCGACTTAGAATTACTCAAGCAGCCAGAATATATATACTTTATGGGGTCTGAGATGCATAATAAAAAAGTTTCACACGGAATGACAAACTTAGTATACCCTCTTCACAACTAATTGTGGTGGAGGGTATAAAAACATTCAAACAATAATATAATTACTTTATACCCAGCTAGCATTTTCAATCGTGTAAGAGCTACTGGAAGTCTCATGAAGAGCGTCTTTGATCGTCGATGACCGCATTTATTAATCGTAGAAGATTCCTCACACGGGAAAAACTGTAACACGAGTGAGATTCTTAGCGCATAGATTACCTAACGGATCTACCATGCCATGAATCGTATGAGACTCATGTAGATATTCGCTTACAACTCGTAAAATGCTCGCCTTATAATTGTTGAAAATATGATTTATACCAAGAATGATAGAAATAAAGATCTTTATTATTTTTCTATTTAAATTATTTGAAAACTGAAAATTTTTTTATTAGAAGTTACTTTTTTCTTTATAATTTTATTTTGGACTTACATAAATATATACTATCTCTATGTAAGCTATAGTTAAAATATAGACATTTAATTAAAAGCACGCAACACGTTAGTTTTTCTCACAATTTCCCTCTTTGTGTTTTTGCGGTTAATTTGTTGGCATTTGCCCACTGCACACTTTATGCTTGTACTCTTTTCTGCTCTCTTTTATTTTTATTTATTTTTTATTTTTCTTTATTTCACTACTTTTAACACACGTTTGAACACTTTTTAAAATTTTATTTATTGATATATTATTTTTAATATAAAATATTAACAAAATTCTTAATTTTTTGACAATTGAGAGTCCAAACACAATGTAACGATAATTTATTGCGGTGCGATTTTTCATACGATTTTGAAGTAAAAAACCGCAGTGCGGAACGGCATAAAATTAAAATCTATTTTATTTTCATTGCGGACTTTCTTTCTCTCTCAACAAGGCGAACTGAATTCGCCTTGTCTCTCAATTTTTGATACTAGTTCTCTTTCTGATGTTGCCATAGTTTTTGAATAATTGGCTATGTTCACAACATTATTGAAAACAAACAACATGATAAAAATGTATGCACAAATAAATTAATAAAAATTTAAACAAAAAATGACAACTATTTCCGTCGCCGTCTTCCGTTGTATTATGTTTATTTTTCTCTCCCGCAACGAGAAATCGCACCGCACCGCAAACATTGTGTTTAGACTCTGATATAATATTTTTTATTTGAAATCTCTGAGTAAATTAGTTGCAGGGTTGCCAAATTACACGTAGTACATACATTTTTTGTACGAAATTACGATTTTCACACATAAAAGGGACTTGGTAATCTTTACTGGGGAACTACTACGTCATCAAACGTTAAAACATGCGCAAGGCGTAATCTTTATTTCTATCATTCTTAATTTATACAGAGAGTCGTAAAAGGTTCATTTGATGATGGTTTGACGAAAGATAAACAAAGTGTTGTTTTTGCACTCTGAAAAGAATCATTTGAAGATTTTCTTAACAGCCGTACCTAAACAAGAGCGGAAAGCGTTTTCTAGCTGTAAAAAATTCTCATGTCCATTCAATTGGTATGAAGCATCCCTAAATAGCGCGGCGTCAACACTTTGCAATTGGAAAATCCGATTTTGACAGCGCGTTTAATAGTGAAGTTGGCTATTGTTAATTAATAATGGCAATTTAAATGTTTTTCGTCAATCTAGCGGTTTTTTCTCTTCTTTTTATTTATATTATGTGGGTTTTATTAAACAAGAATGTTAACACTACTGTTTGTGACACAACGTTTACGCTCTTGTTTAGGTGTGTCTAGCTAAAGGCCCTGTTAGCCGACCGTAAATGTAGAAATGTAAATGTAATGTAAACAGCTGATCGTTTCTGTTATATGGAGAGCAGTTGCATTTAACTGACTGTAATGTCACTTTACCGTAACGTGCCAACCTGTAGAAAATAGAATTTCATTACGAGATTACGTGACAGTTGTAGATAGTGATGGGCTGCTTGTATTTTAAATGGAATGCGGGTAAAATCACTCTTTTTCTTTGGTATATTTTTTTAGTAATAATATCTGTGGACTTTTGACAAAATAAGTTACAATCCATACATATTTTCATTTATACAAATATATGTTTGGATGTATAAAATAAACAAATGCATACATATCTCCAAACAATAAAAAGTCTTAATGGGATCAAAACCTTGTTTTGTGTAGGCACATTTTGAAAATAATGTAAGAACATGTGTACGAATATGCTATACATAATACATATTTGTTTATTGTAAATCTGTAATATTAATATCAAATATTTATTTATTTATATAAACATACATGAAATACCGTTTTAATGCTATTTAAATCACTTGGTACTTTTTCTTCAAAGCGGTCACCATTTCAACACTTTTAGTTCTCATCACTTTTCTCTTTTTTGTTAATGTTTTTAAAAAACAGCTGACACGTTCTTACATGTTCTATAAGTGCACAAACGAGCTTACAGTACGTTACGGTACGTTACATTGCATTTAATTACATTTACGGTCGGCTAAAGCGGCCTTAAGCGAAAGAAAACGTTCCGCCTTCCGCTCTTGCTTAGGTAGGACTGTTAAACATTCTACGATTGAAAAACAAACGTGTCAGAAAATCAGACTTTGGAGACTGAAAAAATCGTTACTTTTTAGAAAAAACTCAGCAAATAAAAAAACGTCAAAATGACGATAAACCGTCAAATCTGGCAGCCCTGACCATACCCCTAATTCCTTTCTACTTCCTGCCAAACAACATTTTTTACCGATTTTTTTAAACTCATCAGTTTTAAACAATTCTCTTAAAATCCATTAGTGCCTGTTCATACACGTCAAGTTTGACTCTTCAAGTCTTGATCTTTTAGGAGAGAAGGGAAAGAGAATGCCATTTCTTTTCCCTTCTTTTCTAAAAACTCAAGACTTGACGAGTCAAACTTGACGTGTGCGAACCGGCACTTAGATACATATCGACAGCTAAATTCCAAAACATGCCAAGTCGAAAAAGTGAATTTTACAGGAGAAACTCTTAAAATTTACATTCAGTTGTATGCTAAGTACTTTTTGTGCTTAACTTTGAATTGGATTAACCGATCAACATTAAAATTTGACAAAATACTAAATTCAAAAACGTAAAAAAATTAAAAATATGCCAAGTCGCCATATCAATATATGCAAAAGATTAATAGCCTATTTCCGATGTGCGAAAGAATTCTTTCTTTCGAATAATTACATTTAAAACAAAAACAAATTCTAAAAATGTTGTTCTTGTTTTTAATGTATTTGTACGAAAGAAAGAATTCTTTCGCACATCGGAAATAGGCAGTAAGTATCGATATATACCATTGATATTTTTTCTTCTTTCAGATTAAGACTGAATTGGAATGCCTTGTTAAATTATTAGATGGTAAAATTTTCAAAGAGGAAGAAGTTTCCATTGAAGAATTGCATCAGTATTTAATTGAAGATGAAGGATCATGGGCATTGGGCGATAACTTTTTGGTCTTTGTACAAAGAGTATTAAGGGAAGAATCCTTCTCACCCGATACACGGATACATTTGATACGTACACTAGCATTTGCAGCCCTAAAAGATGATGTCATTATTATCTTGCACCAAGATCGTCGCGATCATACTCTTATGAATTTCGGTTTCGATATTGAAAAGCATACACCAGAGGAACAACAAGCCTGGGCCATGTTTGTAAGTTAAATAAAACTTAAGAATTTTATAAAAATATCTAACAGATATTGTATATACTTACATAAATATCATCTTTCATAGATGTGCAATCTTTTTGAAAATGTTAGTCCTTCGGAATGGCTTTTATACATTTCCGAATGGGATTATAATGGCCAGACATTGTCGAACATTCGTGTCACTACCAAAGTTGCCGTTCATTGTATATTGTCCAGTTGCCCGGTATTAAAGAATGTTGGTTCAATGATTTTATACAATGTGGCCATTAAGGAAGTCAAGACTGTGGTTAGTATTTCGAATTTAAATTTTAAAGTAAACCCGAAATTTATTTGTGTATCTGTGCTTTAAACTTGTAGGTCTTTGACGATGTTGCTGTTGAATTGACAATGGCCATTTTACAATTTTTCCAAAGCAGCCCCAATGAAGATCAAATTTTCCGTTGTTGCAAGGCCTTGACTAGATTTCTGGAGGTAAATTTTATTTTTAAAAAATGTGTTTATTATTTCGTTGTTAAAAAATATATATGTAGTATGTATGTATTGTGAATACAAAAAATATTCTTCTTTGTTCTTTACTTTCTTTTGTAGGTCTCACCCGATGTTGCTGCCATTATACAAATGATTGGACCACATCCAAAACAATTTGCCGGTAAAAGTGAACGTGTTGACGATTTAATTAATATTATTAGTCGTAAAGTACCCGCTTAATGCGGAAAATTTTTAACTTTTGTTAACAACAAAATCAACAAATCTCAATTAAAATGTTAATTTTTTTAATACATACATACATATTTAATAAATAATTAATTTTTTTAAGTTTAACGATTTCACAAACATCACAACCATTATTCGCAATTAGTCTTTTATATAAAACACATTATAATAAATTTTATCCATAAAATGTATGAGTGAACTCTGCGTTTATTGAAATTTTAGTAGGGAGTACGAAGCATTTTAAAAACTTTGAGATCTCAGTTAAGCTAGGTTTAGTTAATCCGAAAGAGATTTGTGCCGCCATTACCAGGTTTATACAAAAATATTGACGGAATAGCTTAGTTTTGCTTAAAATTTTGCTATTTAATAAAATCATTTTTCGCCGGGAAAATCCGAGTTTCAGACTACGTTAAACTAAGTTTAAACGTTATCCACATCTCAAAAACCCGGCCAAAAGATTATCTTTGAAAATACATTTTTATTCTAATAAAATCATCACTTCTCTTCGGATAAACCGGCATGTTCTAGAAATTGAAATGAAGTGAAATTGAAAACAAACGAGATTTTAAGATCAATTATTTACAAAATGACCGCAGTTTTTCCTGGTTTTAAGAGTTGTTCTTGTAAAGCTAATTGGTACTCACAAAATGAAATTGATAAAATTTGCTAGATTTGAATCCACTTACATCATTTCAATTTCTAGAACATGCGCCATAGTGTGTGTTTTTTAAGATATACAACCAGTGTTACCATCGGCAAAATTCAAAACTACACTTGAGGTGACGCAAAATTACCCAATTTAAATGAAATAACACGTTTAACATATAATTATAAAATAAAATTTTTGCAAAAAAAAACAAATTAGAAAGTACATGGTCGGTCCATTTCGAACATTTGATACCCTACCCTACAGAATTGACAAATTTTTAAGAGTGTTCCCTTGTTAGGTTTCCATCATCTATTTGAGATTTTTTCATCTTAAAGTGATTTTAGGGAGGGGGTTTATATATGAACGTAGGTTCAACGATTTACCTACCGGCACAAATTTAGGCCCAACATTTGTACGGCAATTATGGCATTACAAGTTTTTTTCG
Source organism: Pollenia griseotomentosa (assembly GCA_963931875.1). Taxonomy (NCBI): domain Eukaryota; kingdom Metazoa; phylum Arthropoda; class Insecta; order Diptera; family Polleniidae; genus Pollenia; species Pollenia griseotomentosa. The sequence goes on from OZ007560.1 coordinate 189,818,354, forward strand.
TGAGGGGTATAATTTAGGTTAAAATAAAATATATTTGGGCCAAATTATGTCAAAATACATAAACGGGCATGTTCTATTAATCGAAATGAAGTGGATTTAAAATGGAACAAATTTTGAGAACAAGCCTGTAAAGAAATTTTATAAAAATATTCCTTTTTATAAACTTCATACTTTTCGTAGCAATTATCTTTACAAAAACGACTCTTAAAATTGGAAAAAACTACAGTAGTTTTCTTAAAATTTGAAATCAAAATCTCGTTCGACTTCAATTCCACTTCATTTCGTTATTAAGAACATGCCCGAATAAGATGGTTTATGGCAGGGGGCTCAAAAATGTCGTGCATATGTATTGCGAGAGAATGTTAATGTACAGAGATACGCAAAACTAAGCGCACAAATTTAATTTAAATTTAATAGAAAGAAATTGTTTTGGCTCTAAAACATTTAAATTAATGTAGTCCAAACTAAATTTTTAATTTTTTAAATTGACTTTTAAATTAAAATTGTAATTTTTAAAAAACAGTAAGAATTGGAAATTTTCCAAATTCAGTGTGAATGCTCGCAGATGTTTGGAAATTAAAGGTAAGAATTTTATCTAAAAAAACTCCACTAAAATCTTTTACATTTATGCTTTAAGACAGTTTCGTAAAAGCATTAAAATATTTTTTTAATTTTATTACTTATCTTACACACTGTATTGAATTCTGGATAGGTGTTTTTGAGTACAGAAACGCTTTAAAAGAAAATGCTTTCAGCGAGTTAGCTTCTTTTGTTATGAAATTTTTGGTTTTGCCATTTAGTAACGCGGAAGTTGAAAGAATTTTTAGCGGTATGAACCTTATAAAAACCAAGATTAGAAATAGGATGGTATTATAAGTGGTGAAATTATGTAAACATAAGTGCCGCCACAAATCAAATAGAGTGGTGAATAGTAAAGTCTCGAACCTTCGAAAAACATTTAGAATGTTCTAGATGGCCGAATTGAAATACTTGCGGCGGCTAGCATAGTAAGATCATTCTAAGTTCAGACTTTGTCAATAACGTATAACGCGGAGAAAATTATAGTTGGTAATAAATAAAAGCTATAAATTACGTTTGTTAAAGTGACTTAGTACTAAATAAAGTTGTGTAAATTGTAAACAGTGTTTAAAGTGTTGTGTTTTATTTATTTTATTTAAAAGTGCAATAAAGAATTCGAACCGGTTTATTATAAAGGAAATAAACCAAAACGTTATTGAAAGGCAGTAACGTAACAATATTTTTCATTCTTGTTAAAATTTTTGAATTAAGAAAACCATTTTATTTTTGTATAAAAAATTATTTTTTATTAACTGGAATTTAGTGCTTGAGCTAAATTAGTTTTAATTAACTTCAATAATCACTAAAAATGCATGCATATAATTTTTCATTATAACATTTCAAATACTTAAGCTGAAGCCTTTTAGAACCAAAATTAAAAGCATTGGATATCCATCACATGGATAAAAAGAATTCCATAATTCAATTCGTTTCACCACAACAAAAAGGAAGAAAGAAAAATGTTGACTTATTGGCACGCAATTGCAGCCAATGTTTTTGATTTGATACGAACATTTCCGAGGGCAATTGAGTCTCCTTGGGAGCAGCTTCTGAATCACCTACAAAGAAAAAATTAAAATGACTTAATTTAAGAAAAACAAGTAAGAGTGCTGTGCCGAATCTTATATACCCTTCACCATTGTGCGAGCAGAAAACAGAGCAACTAGACAAAACCTAAATAATTTCTACATAAACATACATATATACAATACATAAAACTTCATTATAAATTAAATATAAAAAGTTAAAACTGGTAAATATTTTTTTAAATCGTTTCAGAACTTAAAAAAATTAAAAAAAAAATTTTCTTTTTGAAAAAAACAAGATTCGAACCAGGGACTCACAGTTTCTAACCTAAGCAAACCCCCTAGACAACTGGACCATGAAGGAACGTTTTATGAATATCATTAAAAGTAAATATGATCAGTTTACAGTTCACAACTCAACACAGTTGACACAGAAACAGACAACTGGATTTGAACTTCGGTTTTCATAAGGACCCAGAATACCCAGAACTTTATAGGGTATAGGACTTTCGGTGAAGGGTATAAAAAACAAACTTAATTATAAAAAGAGTAATTTTTGGGATTTCAGTATTTTGGTCATAACTCTGCTATTTCTTAACCGATTTGACAGATTTATATACCGACGTGTTAAAGAAGAAATTTGCCAGTTATTTTGGTTATAAAACTTGGACTCGGGAAGATCTATGGTTCCCGAAAATGGGTCTTTTTCAAAAAAAAATTAATATTTTGGTCAAAACTTTTTCGTATCTGAACCGATTTTCCCGATTTTTCAGAAAATATTTTATATCCGATCTTTTGATATATAAGGCGTAACCATAGGTCATATGACAGTCCAAAAAATCAGGTTTTTATACAATTTTTGATATTTTTTGTACGGGAGGTACCACGCCCACTTGTTCAAATCCGCCCACATTTTGTGGGATGCTGTGTATTGATAACGTTAATGTGTGTACCCAATTTGGAAACTTTGGCTCTTGCCGTTTTCAAGATATACAGAAATAAAAAAATACAACAACAACAAGGGATTTTTGGAAAAAATTGGAGGTAGTCGTCGTTTTTTGCTCATATCTCAGCCATTTTTGGACCATTCTGGCTGAATTTCAATAGCAAGAAATGGTGGACTATATGTGACATAAGTCTAAAACAACCTAGCCGCTATCATGTCTGGAGTCTCCGGAAAACACATATCACACGTAAGACGGACAGACGGACGGACGGATATCGTTAAATCAACTTCTCTCCTCATAAGGACCCAAAATATATATACTTTACAGGGCCAAAGATCAATATTGTAGAAATTACAAACGGAATGACAAACTTATATATACCCTTTTCCACCTGTGGTGAAGGGTATAAAAAGAGGAATTGTTGTTATATCGATTGTTAACAGCAAGTTTTTTAAAGTTTCCAAAAAATCACGTAGAATGTTGTATTTGACTCTACCGAATTTTTGATACCCGCCACCGAGAATTATCGTTTTTAATTCTAAGCCAATCTTCTTAAAAAAATCTGTGTGAGCTCAATTGGCCTCTATGTTCAACTATGAGCTAATCATCACTAAATTTAATAGTATAACTTCTAGTTTAATTAATCTAAATTAACAAAATTTTTACCAAAATTCACAATACGATCAGGCTCACTTTAGTGTTTTCCGAGAGTGTGCTTAATATAAAACCTATGGAAATTTTGCTACCGATCTTCACCATATTTGTTAGTGCAATGAAAAATTATAAAAAACGAATGCGTGCGAAATAAAATGACACTCGATGTACATATTCCGCTACTAATTTTATGATAGTTTTTGGTATTTTGTCGCGATATTTCAGTAAATTAGAGTTTTTGTTTTGCATCGCCTACCCGAGTGGGCGGGTCGAATATTTGTTTCTTTAATTTTTAATTTAAATTGTAATTTTTGTGTAAACAGAAGAGAAATATCAATATTTCTTAGAAGGGTGGCACATTCGGGTCTAAAACTCCTTTCCAAATAAACCGATTGTGCCGATCAGTTTTACAATAAAATTGCTATTTTTTGGCCATTCTATTAAATTTTGTGTTTAATTTAAAAAAAAAAAGTTCTATGCCTCCAAAAAAAATAGCACTTACTTTTGAAAAAAAAAATACTGCGGGAAATTTGTAGAATCTATCATATTAATGTGATTCACTCGGGACAATATCTGCGATAGGCATTATTTTAACCGAAATTGAACGTGTTTATTTTGGTTATTTCAGTGACTTGTTACAAAGTGTCAAAAAGGTGCTAATTAGCCCCTTCCAAGGACATCGCCATGTTAAAGTGACATGTCCCCTTTATATAAAGTATAAGAACTAAATCAGGCCCCTACCAATTCAAAACTGTCACGTGACAAGTTGGGTGTTTGTTCCGTTTTCCCTATGAATATTCAAAATAAATTATACATGGTTTTTTTTACTCACCCGTCTTTTTGTCATATTTTGGAGTCTGTGTTATCGAGATAACATCTTCGGGCTTTCGTAACAAAATCTTTCCAACGCCCTTACACATTCTTAACACCTCATGATTGCTTAGCTTTTCCAAATGATGCTGTTCCAACAAAGGACAAGTCAATATCCATTCTCTAACATCATCGAAATCATTAAGCAGTCGTACAGCTCCATTAACACTAAAACGTATATGGCGCTGATAGATGAAATCCAACCAAGCTTCGCATATAATTTTCAAGATCAACTTTAATATGACCACATCTTTAGTGGCCTTAATACAGGGCAAATAGATTTGATCGAGTATATAGCCAACATATTCGCTAGACTTTTCATTGTCGAAGGAGTTCTTTTGCCAATACGAGGCAGAAGGGAAGCACAAAGTAAAATTGGCCATGCTAATGAGCCGGCAGACATCGGAGAGAACTTGAACACATTCATCAGCGGTTTTCTACGAATTAATAACTTGTAAGATTTATAAATACTTTCGTTTATTTGATATATAATAAAAACCTTTAACTTTTCTATATTAACATTGATTTCACATATCAATTTGGTTCGAAGAGCCACACAAACCAGCATGAGTATATCTGTTAGATCGGCAGTTAGTTTTGGCAGTTTAAAACTTACAAATGCACTCAAACACAATTTTACGTCATTCTCCAAAATTTGGAAAAAACGATCCATTTTCCATTCATTACACAATTGTTTTGCCTCTTCTTTAACCCACAAACGCATACTGTGCACAGAATGATCTGTAAAGAATGTAAATATTAAGAATTAATTTGAAATTAAAAAGGTTTTTCTTCTGCAATTACCAATTCTATGAAGAATAGGTATTTGTTCAGCCACTGGCAGCAGACTCGAATTACTGATGTCCGTATTTTGAAAACAATTATTGCTTAAATTGATTAAATTCGTAAAAATAGAAATCCAAACTGTACCGGTTGGGGTACCGTTATACTGAAGTTAAAAAATAAAATAAAAAATTCATTAATATTCTGTTTTTAATAGCGTTACACAGTGGTCGGACTTAAAACAAGTAAAATTGTTATATTCGGCTGTGCCGAATCCATGATACCCTTCACCCAGATAATAATAATAAAAATCAGGATAGAATAAAATTTCAGGATATATCTTAAAATTATAAACCAATATTAGTAAAAGCTGATCTCACGGTATTACAAATCGTTGCGACCTAAGGCGTATTAAAGTGTCCTCCGAGAGTGGGCTTTATTTGGGGCCTATAATAAATTATGGACTGATCTTCACGAAACTTGGCGGTGTCATTTCGAGTCTTATGTTTCTATGAGATACAAAATTGTATTTAAATAGAATTATTTGTTGCAGTTTTACGCGTGTTACAGTGTTTTCCGAGAGTGGGATTTGTATGGGGTCTTTAGTAAATTATAGACCGATCTTCACAACATAGAGCAGTATGATTTCTACTAATGTGAAACGAATTTATGCAAATTTTAATGAGAATTGTTGCTTTTTGTCACCAATTTAAATAAGTTTTTGTATCAAAAATATTTTTTAGAGAGGTCGTTCTACATTTAGATGGCCATCTACACTTGATAGTCTGTTAAAAGTCAAGCTTAAAAAAATTGAATTTTTAAGTAGATGAAAAAAATTTTAAGAGTCAAAAAAAGCGGTTTTTTTGTGTTAAAAAAAATAGAAACCAAAATGGAAAAAAGTACACATGTACACATTGAGAAAAAAAAGTAACCAATTTTGTTTAAAAGTAACCAAAACGGCAACGCTGGTTTACACACCACCTGTAGTTGAATTCGCCTTGATAAATTGCCGTCAATACCACTGAGTTTTCACCTGAGATAATATCTGATATAATATTGGCGGATTCATAAGGTGTCATAAAGTCACATGTCTTAAAATAATAACATGAAAAAATACGACTATTGTGAACAACCCCTCATAATTAAGTGTGCTATTTAGAATTTAAATCAGCTGATTTAAAATAAATATAAAAAATAAATATTTATCTAAAATCAAAATGTTTTTCAATACTTATCCATGAATTAATAAATTAAATTAGATATTTCCTGACTATTTTCCATTTTTTAGACGCAAACCACAAATAAATTTTATTTTGTTTATTTACCAAACATCAGAGTCCTAAGCCGTAAATTCGGGTGTTAGCCGGATAAAACTATACCATCAACTGCGACGGCTACAAAATCATAGCCGCTCGGCGCAGTTGCTCGGCGCAGGTCTCTTCTGATTAATTACGACAGCATAATAAACATAGCAAGCAAAGTTTTATTAATTTAAGACACTTTTTGATTACAAAACAACAAAAATATTTTTAAACCATTGTAAAATGTTAGAACATTATGACGATACAACATGATAGCACACCTTGTGAATACCCCATATGTGAGAGAACGTCGTCGGCAGAATGAGAGAACACATTTCTTAATGTTAATATGTACAAAAAAGTGCTGTCTACACAGGGTTGTTAGGCTTTTTTCTTAAAAAATCGTCAAAAGTTTTAACAAAATCCGTCAAAATCGACACGAACATTTAACAAAATCTTCAACAATCGTCAAATATTAAAATTGTACAAATCAGACACAATTTATTGCATTGATTGGTTCAAAAATATAAATCTTGAGCAAGAAATTCTATTTATGATAAAGAAAGTTATATGGTTAAGTTTTATTCTATTTATTTCAGCAAGTGGGCTAAAAGTTATTTATTATTTGAAAAGAAATACATGAGAAACAAGTTAGAGTGCTATATTCGGCTGTGCCGAATCTTTGATACCCTCCACCGACAGTTCGAATGTTTAAGGAGTAATATCTGTATGATGTCTTTTTATTATTATTATCTTAAACTGTGACGATTTGTTATTAATTATGGTTTTAGGAGACTAAACTGTTTTCCGGGAGTAGGGCATATATGGGGCCTAGGGTAATTTATGTACCGATCTTCACGAAATTTCACAGTATCATTTATAGTCCTATAAAATTGTGACGAGCCAAAATTTGTTATGATTGCATTATTTTTTACGGTTTTAGGCGTACTAAACTGTTTTCCGGGAGTAGTGTTTATATGGGGCTTAGGGTAAATTATGGACCGACCTTCGCGAAATTTTACAGTGTCATTTCTAGTCGAATAAAACGACTTGTGCAAAATCGTATGTCATTCCGTGCATTTTTGCAACATTTTTGTTAGTTTTTGTAACAAAATTATCAAGTTTTTGAAGGTGGTGGTTCCACATTTTGATTCATAGCTCTGGTCCTACTGAACCGATTTTGCTGAAATTCAATCCTAAACTGCTTAGGATAACTACAAGCAATTTGACACCTAGTTTGTTTATTTCTTTTGAGTTTTTCGAAAGTGAGCGTGTTTTCAACAGACGGACAGACAGACGGACATGGCTAAATCGACTTAGAATTACTCAAGCAGCCAGAATATATATACTTTATGGGGTCTGAGATGAATAATAAAAAAGTTTCACACGGAATGACAAACTTAGTATACCCTTTTCACAACTTGTTGCACTCTAACTTGTTTTTTTTTTTTTTTTTTTTTTGTTTAATTTCCAATAATTTTTGTATTTCGAAAAATTGATTTTTACGTTTTAGAGTGTTCTCATTATATTTAATTGTAAATATTTCTTGTAAGTGTTTTATTGATGCCAGAAAATCGTCATAACACTATTACTTTTAGTAAAAAAAAATCGTCAATCGTAATTTTACTGTATTTTCTCAAAAAAAATCGTCAAAATGACGAAAAATCTAACAACCCTGAGTCTTCATTAAAAATAACATAATTTAAACATTTACTGCAATATACATATGTCGCAATATTTATCTCTGGTAAAGTAGTTGAGTTATTAGTGTTCGCAACTTTTTTGTGGGAAAGTGTGGCATAGACAGCAGATTTTGCAGACATTTTTTCTGTGTATGTCGAGTAGAATTCCGTCAGATGTTCGTGTGAATGAATCGTTCGATTGTGTAGGATATTCAATCATGGCCTTTAAGAAAATTTTACTTACATTATTAGTCGCTTGTTTATTTTGCTCTTTAAATTGTTCCATGGTTTCCTTTTGGGCTGTAGCCGATATTAAAGTAAAACGAAACAAGCGATCCCATAAATTCGCACAAACGAAATTCGTTAATATTTCACCAATGCCTTGCAAAGTCGAATATACTGGCTCAGGAATATCTTGAAATTAAAAAAACAAATCTTAAAAACCTGGGGCCTAATTCTGGCATTCGTGATCGAGTACTTTCTCGAATCGAAAGCAATTTTATTTCAGTCGATACTGAACGAATCGAAATTATTTTTTCAGTATTGTGAAATTCAAATAAATGCTTTACAATAACGAAAAAATAATTTCGTTTCGTTCAGTATTGACTGAAATAATCAGATATTTAATTGCTTTTGAATCGAAAAAGTACTCGATCACGAATGCCAGAATCTGGCCCCTGTTTTAGAGGATTTAGCGAAAACGTTTATATATACATTTTTATGGAAAAATTTTAATTGGCAGTCGTGATTGAATACTTTTTCGAGGCGAAAGCAATTTTATTTCTAATTCTTTCTGTCCCTACTGAACGGATCGAAATGAGTTTCCACAACACTGAAAAAATAATTACGATTCGTTCAGTATCGACTGAAATAAATTTGCTATCGAATCGAAAAAGCATTCGATCACGACTGCTTTCCCCTACCTTTAACATTTTGCATAAATAACCAATTACGTATGGAATCGACGTAGGTTAAAGAGTAACACGATATGGGCGTATCAATCCACCATAAAATAATGTGATCCAAAATTATGCCCACATAAGACCACATTAAACGCATACCGCGCAAAACGAATTCATGCAAATCCTCTTGTGCAGCATGACCTGAAATTTATTAAACCCTTGTTAACTATATACATATATAAAATTTTAGTGTGTTCGCTACAAGCGAAGCTATGCACGAAGCGATAAAATTTTGGATATTACTATTATAAACGTCAAAATGGACGCTACAGTGTGAGAGAATACTCACAAGCAAAATAAAACCTTAAGAAGTGTACAGAGAAAGAGAACAACGAAGCGATAAGATAGCCAATCGCTTATATCTTCTCGATTACTGTGGTATTTAGTGATATAAAGCGTCACCTCATCGCATCGTCTGAAGCGCGCACTCTGACATCATCCCAAGTTTCAATTCCACTTCACTTACCGAATATAGTTGGAGAAATATCAAAGGCCTTTTCAATAAACTGAGCCACAAAACTTCTTTCGTTTTGTAGAAACATGTCAATGTGTTTACTGCGTATGGTTACCGCACCAACTCTTTTCGCACCTCCATTGCGTCCCCCCATTTCCGGATCCAAATTAAGAGCTGGGTATTCACGAGGACTTTCATTTAAATATTGTTGAAAATCTCCATCGGTTGTTAGATTTAAAGTTAAAATACGTAAAATCTCGATACTAGAACAGTTCGATTCATTGTTTTCCCTCCACGCCTCTTGTTCGCCCATATTGAAGAGACCAAACATAAGATCTAAAGCGTTTTGTTCGATGCGTTGTTGAGCGGCCAACTGGAAAAAATTTTATTTACATCAGTTTCTCATACAATATTCGCTTTAGAAAAAAATTATCTAATTCACCTGCAAAACGTAAGCAAAATCGATCGATTTAAAAGGCAACAACAAAGCTGGATACATATTGCTACAAATATTCGAGTTTAAAAGTTCATCTGAAGACTTTTTCGTTTCTCCATTTTCAGACGACTGCAACGGTTGGCGACATTTGTTATAGAGTTGTGTTATCTGTAAAGCCCAATTTAACCAAATTTCCGATTGCATAGATTTCTTTAAGAGAAAAGTTAACTAAAAAAAAACAAGATACAATGAAACATGTCAAGGATTCTTTAAAATGAACAAATAAATTACAGTTTTCTTAAGAACAAATGTCAATTGAGAAAATCTTCTGTCATTCAGTTCCGTTATAAAGTTAAATTTCCTCATTAGCAAGGCATTATAAGGACTCCGTTTGATTTTCTTGGATAAAGATTGAAAATCTTTATTATTCGATTGATCTTTAAGGCTCCAATACAATTCTACTATACGTTCACATTCCTCCAATAAAGTGTCCTTGAAAATTATTAAAATATCAAATAAATATGCAGTCCCTAATCGGATTAATTGAAGCGAAACAAATTACATGTTCATTAAAAATATCCACTTTAACATCGATAATTAAACGTTTCGTTATACGCCTGAGTTCATCGCCCAATTTCGAAAGTTCGACAAATGTGTGCATCGGTTGTGATTTATTGCGGCAATACCATTTTGGTGTTGAACTCATTTTTGAATTATTTTTAAAATAAATTTTATTCGAATTTCATTTTTTGTTTATTCGTTTTAGAAAAATAATTATTTTTTTAAAAAATATTTGTTGCACGTGCTGGGATATTATTTTATCGATGTCCTTTTCACAAGAAAAAAAACAACTATTGTATTTCCTTAGCAACGTTAAAAGCCGAACAGTGGGACTTGGATAGAACTGAATTAAAAAAAAATATTTTTTATATGTTTTACATAAATAAAGTAACGTCTCTTTTTTGAAAGGTTATACGCATAGAAGATTGACTAGAATAAAAGCTCTCTCAAAAAAAATTCTCTCTTAAAAGTATAAAATGCAACAACAAAGTAACACAGTTATAGAGTTTGTGGAGGTCCATAGCGAAACGCAACAATTCAACTTTAATAAATTTTTGGATAAATTAAAAAAAAATAGTTTTTTTTGACGCATAGAACAATGTTAGTTATAATTGGTGGAAATTTATTTCTGAAATTCTCGCTCTGTTCGCCAAACATAATAGAGCACTTCGTCAAGTTTGCGGTGAGACTCATTTCTGGCTTAACGAGTATGTTAACAAGCAGAGTTTTCATGTTAGGAGAGGCCACAATCTTTATGAGACTCCATTACATCCCATAAAAAAATCACTGTTTCATGCGGCTGACATGTCGAAGGCTTCATTTGTCTTTAAATCCAAAACAGGTGCCAACATTTCCGTGAATGGAGAACTCATGTCATTGCAAATCATTTGCACGAAAAATGGTTCCATCAAGACGGCGCAACATGCCACACAGCGCGTGAAAGCATCACTTCCACCTCGTTCGTATGATTTCGACTCCTTTTTGTGAAAGTACGTCAAATCTTTCGTCCATGCTGAAGCCAGTACTCATAAATTTTTTCATATAAATATGAAAAAAAGATAAAATGCGTTTTAGAAATCGCCAAAATAATCGCCAACTTTTTTAATTTCGCCAAAAAAATCGCCATGTCGCCAAACACAAAATTGCGTCGCCAATTAGGTTCATAAATCGCCATGTTTGGCGAAAAATCGCCACATCTGACAGCCCTGATTAGAACCCCAAATCTGGTAGCCTTGCTTAAGTCAACTGTTTTATATAAGGCGAATTCATAAATATATATATAAATTCGCCATGTTTTTGACATTACATGACCGAAAAATAAAAACAAAATACATGTTGTTTTTTGTGTTGCTGACTTGTTGTGGTCTCGCCGCCACCTGAAGTAAATTCGCCTTGAACAAAATATTACCAACGCATGCATACAAGGCGAATTTAAGAAATTATGAATTTATGAATTCGCCTTGCATGCATCTCATATACACGGAATTTGACGTTTGGGTTCCAGCTAGGGGTAAACAGCTGACAAACATATGGGCCAACGAGTTTACCTTGTGTAAATATACCTTGCGTAAATTGGATGAATTAGTTTGATGTGTGGCCATGCCGCTTAAGTCAACGTACGCCGTAGATACGCTTTAACGTTTATGTCAGCGACTGTGTGCCTTTGTACAAAATATCATACGTTTTAATTTGACAACGTATCTAACTGCCTGTTTGTAGAACGCGAGCGCAAAATTGACTCGTTCAACTTACATTTAAAACAAAAACAAAATTTCAAAATTCTCGCGTTCTACAAACAGGCAGTAAGTCGTTCGCTACTAAAAAAAATTTTAAAAACCAAATTTTAAAATCAAATATTTTTTCAAATTTTTATGAAATTCAGACAAAACAAAAATGGCCAATTTTGCAACTGAGTCTGAGCACTCTGTGGAACGTATAGAAGACAAACGGATTATAAATGGCAAGACTAAATATTATATCAAGTGGAAAAACACATGGGAGCCGGAGAAAAAAGAGACAAATGGTTTTGAACGTGGCTTAGAGCCGTCCAAAATCTTGGATGCTACAGATTCTTTTGGAGAACTTATGTACCTGATGAAATGGAAAGGTACTAATAAAGCTAACATGGTACCCTTTAAACAGGCCAATGCCAGTTGTCCCGAGCTTGTGATACAATTCTATGAAGAACGACTTATCTGGTCATCTCCCTCAGCTAATGAGAGTGAGTATGAGGGTTCTTATATCCCATAATTTGGTTTTTTAAGAAACGTTAAAGGGGCAACAACAACGACCTGGAGTACTACCCCACAACAAACAAATGCAAAACACACCTTAACATTTTAAATGTATTTTGTCTTAATTAAACTTTATTGTTTTTCTTTTCTTTAAAGGTATTACCAAGGTATATTTACACAAGGTAGACTCATTTGGGAGTGTAGACATTTTGCTCTATAAAAGGAACCATGTTGTCAAAATTGTCTTCATATAAAACAAAAACAATTTAACGCACACATGTACAAATTTTGGCTCTTATACACGCAATTTGACGTTGTGGTTCCAACTTATTTTTTTTATTAATATGTAGAAGAAACAAGTAAGAAAGTATAGTCGGTCAAGCCTGACCATATGATACCCAGCACCACAGTACTTAAAAACACATAATGCTTATGTGTCCATAAAAATATGGATTTATCTATGTTTAGCATACCTTTTGTGTACACATGGATATGGTTATATCTAAGTTTTAAATTTCATTAAAATCGGTTTGATAGTTTCTGAGAGGAAGAAATTTCGCCCTATCTTCCCTCGTGGTCCTACGATTCGGCTCAGTAGGCTTGGTCCTTGTGCCAATAAGAATATATGCCCAACATTTTATCAAATTATCTCCAAAATTGCGAGCTGTACTTTGCGCACAAGGTTACATGGACAGCCAGCCAGACAGCCGGACGGACATCGTTAGTTCGACTCAGAAAGTGATTCTGAGTCGATCGGTATACTTAATATTTTAAGGCGTTACACACATCAGCACAAATGCATAATATCCTCTCCACTATTGTGGTGTGGGTATAAAAAAAATAAAACAAAATTAAAATAGGCAAGTCAAGGCAAGGACAACACAGATTTGTCGCTTATTTAAATGAGTAAATCTAATTACATAATTTAAAATAGCTGTTTTCACTAGTTATTGTACTACATAATATTTGTTGGGCTTTAAAGCAAAATAAGATTCGGAGAAATTAAGCTTTGAAGTTATTTGTTTTCATGCATTTCACAAATAATATTTTTGGTGTCTTTTAAAATCATCCTACAGGTCTGAATTTTTGTTGAGTGATAGCAAGGTACATATATTTATGCAGGTATCCGCGAGATTACAACAATTGTACAATAAAACAAACAACAGGGCTTTTTATTGCTGTTATGTGATACAAACTGTCAAACAGCAAAGGGGTTGATAAGAGACAAAAAAGACAAAAGATAAAGGCCCCTATTATGGTTTACACTCAGTTGAGTTGTTATTAAGACAACTGGTTGTGATCAGTTGTAATTTTTGTTATGTTTTTGTTCACCGCAAAATAGCAAAGTTGTAAACCATAATACAAAAATCAAGAAATTACAACTCAACTGAGTTGAGTTGTAAACCGTAATAGGGGCCAAAGACAAAAAACTTGTTTACTTGTTTTCTATACAACATTTGACCGTTCGTATCACAAAACAAACATAAAAAATAAACAGCAGGCTATCCGAGGTTACCTGCTATAAATATACCTTGAGTGATAGATATTAGTATAAAGTCTTGATTGCCGTATCTAGCTCAATTTTTTGTAAAGTTTTGGCACTTGTACCCCTGTACACGACATGTTTTGTACATCTGACTTGTCTGACTGAATTTCCCACTGCAAAATACGTACATACATGTCGTGCAGTTTTGCAATATTAAAATTTTGAAATGGTTCTGAACTTTAACTAAAAGAGTACTTTTTCCAACAAATGGTACTTTTTGTTAAAAAATAAAATGATTATTTTATTGGAATTCATTTACCTATGTATTAAAGAGTAAACAGTATTTATATTAAAGAAAGGTACATAATATTTTTGTTATACATAAGCGTAAGGTAAGTTTTTTCCGTATTTTCTACGGAAAATAAAGTATAATTTTATGAATAAGTAAAAAAATTAAAAATTTAATTTTTGTACACATAAATTTAAACAGGTAGATCTGTGGCGTTTTGACAAAACATCTTAAGTCGAGATAAGACAGCAAAAAAGTTAAAAAAAAAACTCGGTAAAAAATTCGTTTTTATAAAAAAAAATAAAATAAACCAAAATTAAAGAAAAATTTCGTTTATAATACAAAATTTAAAAGACGTTAACAAACATGTTTTCTGATTGAAAATTCGTATGATTAACAGCATTTTTTTTCAATTTGACTTAAGATGTTTTGTCAACATGCCACAGATATATATTTTTACTTTTGCAAAGTTACATTATTCAGACTTTTACATATATAACATGCCTCGAACTTAGTTCTAAAATATTGTTTAAAACATTTATGTTTAAAAATAAAGCTTTTAGCTCAGTGTTATAAGATAAATCAAATTTACTTTAAGAGGTCATAAGAAATATAATATCTACAACAGCAACTATCATTTGATTTTAATAGAAATTTAGTTTGAAACATGAAACAGTTTCTACGTGTAAATGATTTCTTCCTTTGCTTTTTTACATAATTTTGCATTTAACAATGTGCGTTCAACTGATGCTGAGAAATGTGGTAGTGATAAAATTCCAAAAGCAATCCGTGAAATGTCAGCAAACATTAGTTCATCCATTTCGCTCTTAATTAAATATTTTCAGTTCTAAAATGCTTTATTTCTGAGAATTCCGCTAGTACACGTTTCACCAAATCTCAAATAATATGATTTTGCAGTTTCTTTCAATTTATAAACAATTTCGTTGTTAACTTTGCATGTTTTTATAAATATTTAAATCGAGTTCCCTAAAAAGATACATTTAAATGAAAATGGTTTTTAGGTTTTAATTTAAATTTTCCACAAATATATTACCTAATACATCTTTTTTTATAACTTTTCTTGCCACTTGTAAGAGCAAATACAGTACTTTTCGTTTATAGTCACTACCGCTTATAGTCACATTAGCGATATAGTCCATTTTATCTGCTTATTTTGACGCTATAAGTTAATTTAATATAATGTATTATCGTTATAGTCCATTTAGCGAAATAAGCACATTTGCCATATATGCCGTCTATCAACAGTCATCAAAGGAAAAAGCAAATCAAATTAATGGCGTTATAGTCACATTAATAATATTTACTAAGTAAGTTTAGTTTAGTTTAGGTTATGAAACCTCAATCCATCCAAAGATAGAAAGAATTAAATTGTTTAAAATATCTTGTTATTATAACTCTGTTGCAAAACAATAAGCCTGATTTCGGTGTAATTTATATGAATTTTTTATTTTCCATATTCACATAACTTGATTATATTCGAATTCGGTTAAATGCCTAATAGTGGCATATATGTGAATTAGTCTTATAGTCTATATAGTCTTATAGCGAAAAGTACTGTATACCATTCTGAATAGCAAAATATGAATCCTGGCGTCCTCGCTTTCATTTCAATATTAACGTCGTTAGTTATTTAATACACAACAACATAAATTTTGCAACAAGCACATGATTACCAAAGTCTGCTATTGAAATGATCACATCACAGTTAAAAAGCGCAAAGGATAAAAAAGTACTTAAAACAACGCGGGGGTACTGCGGTATTTTTAATATGAAAAAGTACGGAAAAAAGTACTAAAGAACTGAATTTTTCAACACTAAAGGCGACCGTACACGACATGTTTTTGTCATCTGACCTGTCAAATTGTCCACTGCAAAACACATACATGTCGTGTGTTACCCTTTTAACTTTGCTTCTGTAAAAGTCAGACGCAAAGTCATCTGACAAAATTTCAATTAGAGCGTGCTCTATTTTCTTCCGACAAACCATCTGACATCAGAAAGCTATGCCAGCAAGAAACCGGCAGCGGCGTCCACTATTGACGGAATCATTAGCCGGCTGAAGTTACTTTTTTACAATACCGAGATATGTTTGATTATCTTACCATTGAATAGAATTTATGTGAATATATATATAAAAACCGTTTTATTATAAAATCCTAAATTGGTATCTTTGAATTAAAAGAAAAAAATGTTAAGATGGCTGAACTATTTTACGGCGCAAATAAAACTTTTCATGGCGGCAGCAAGTTATTTTGAAACCGAGCACTACTTTGGTTTCTGCAATAACAATGCGAAAAAAACAGAGACAATGTCAGAAGCAAATTACATGTACGTTTGTGACCGAATATTATAAAGCTTATGTAAAACAGCGATTTTGACAGACATGCACAATTACATGTGACTTGAAAATTTGACATGTCAGATGACAAAAACATGTCGTCTATATGCGCCTTAATGTCGTGTGCTACCTTTATAACATTGCTTCTGTAAAAGTCAGAAGTAAAGTCATCTGACAAACCATCTGACATCAGAAATCTTTGCCGGGAAGAAACCAGCAGCGGCGTCCACTATTGACGGAATCATTAGCCGGCTGAAGTTAATATTTAACAATACCGATATACATATGTATGATCATCTCAACATTGAATAGAAATTATGTAAATATATAATCAAAAAGTAATTTCAATTTTTGGGAATACAAAATTTTAATTTCAAAAGATTTTGTTATTCGTGCTTAATTCCCAGTTTTTATTATTGATAAAAACACTTGAAATTTATTGTTGATGGGATAAGCTATTCCTATGCGCATTTCACTGGTTGCTTAGGCCAGATCATCAGGAAACTTCATCCATAACGTTTTAGAAAAACTAAAGATATTAAACCAAATAAAACTGTTAAGCGTATAAGACTTATAGCAACAGTTCTACTTGTAATAATATCAAAGCTTAAACAAAACACATCAACAATAAACAGTGGGTTTATCTCATCTTACATTCCCCACTACAATTAGTTGAAATTCTCTCAACATTAATTGTAGTTGTAAGTAGGTTAAGAAAAACAAAATAAAAACAACAACAACAACTTTACAAAAGATGTTGACAATTAAGTGTTTTTTTAGGCCGTGCACTGCCTGTTTATTATCAAAAAGTAATTTCAATTTTTGGGAATACAAAATTTTAATTTCAAAAGATTTTGTTATTCGTGCTTAATTCCCAGTTTTTATTATTGATAAAAACACTTGAAATTTATTGTTGATGGGATAAGCTATTCCTATGCGCATTTCACTGGTTGCTTAGGCCAGATCATCAGGAAACTTCATCCATAACGTTTTAGAAAAACTAAAGATATTAAACCAAATAAAACTGTTAAGCGTATAAGACTTATAGCAACAGTTCTACTTGTAATAATATTAAAGCTTAAACAAAACACATCAACAATAAACAGTGGGTTTATCTCATCTTACATTCCCCACTGGGAATTAAGCACGAATAACAAAATCTTTTGTAAATATATATATAAAAAACGTTTAATTAAATATCGTAAATTGGTATCCTTCAATTAAAAGAAAAAATGTTAAGATGGCTAAACTATTTTACGGCGCAAATAAAAATTTTTGTGGCGGCAGCAAGCTATTTTGAAGTCAAGAACTACTTTGGTTTCTGCAATAACTATGCGAAAAAACAGTGACAATGTCAGAAGCAAATTACATGTGCGTTTATGACCGAATATTATAAACCTTCTGTAAAACAGCAATTTTGACAGACATGCACAATTACGTGTGACTTGAAAAGTTGACAAGTCAGGGGCCTGATTCTGGCAGTCGTGATCGAGTACTTTCTCGATTCGAAAGCAATTTAATATCTAATTATTTCAGTCAATACTACACGAATCGGAATTATTTTTGCAGTTTTGTAAAGCATTAATTTGATTTTCACACAGAAAGAAAAACACTCGGGATAAATCAAGTATTTTATGATTACTTTAAGTACCAGTCGTACTCAAAAATTCAAGTACGAATAACACTAAAACGTACTCAGAACAATCCTAAATGGGATTACTTTCGAAAATCAATCCCGGAATTTCTTGAAAAAAGTATAAAATACTTTAGTAATAAAAGATTAAACTTTTCGTTGTGTTTTACCCTCCGGCTTACGCATGTTTTGATTTTCTATACACAATGAAAAAAGGCCTGGCCAGACTCATGTGTACCACGAAGGGTTAAAAAAGTTAATTTAACTCTTGCTTCTCATTTAGTTTATATTTTTGGTTAAATATATACATAAGATTTTTAAAGTAAAAACTATATCGGGCGTAAAACGGGTAAGTAAATTAATCACAATAATTTTTTCTTTGTAATTACTTTTTTGGTTTTTTTCAAGCACGAATTCGGGATGAAATCAACTTAATAATACTTGAATCAAGCGCATTTTGAGATTGATTCAATCTTAGGTTTACTTAAATCAATCTCAATTTCGGATTATTTCAAGTACGAAAACGGGATTGAATATGGATAATTTAAGTATTTTGCGATTGAAAATCCGTACTTGAATCAATCTTTCTGTGCTTGATTCAAGAAAATCCGTACTCACCGTACTATTAATACCGCTTCGGATTGATTTAAGTACGGATGGATTGATTTTTCTTTTGAGTGCACAATACTGAACAAAAAAAATTCGATTCGTTCAGTATCGACTGAAAGAATGGGAAATAAAATTGCTTTCGAATCAAGAAAGAACACGATCACGACTGCCAGAATTAGGCCCCAGTTGTAGAATACATGTCGTGTACATGCTCCTTAGCAATTCTACATACAGTGGGGAATAAACCAATGGACTAAATATTTTCGGTTAGATTTGTAATGTGCAGAATAACGATCAGTGTGCAACATTAAAATTAAATAAATTAATTCAAATTTTTCGACTTTTGTGAATAAAATCAAAAGTTGGTAACAGATTTTAATCATTTATGGCTTGTTTTGTTTGCATCTTCGTTTTTTATTTGTCTGCAAAAAATTAGAAGCCTAGCTGCATTTTCCAATTTTTTAAGCTTTGTTCACAATCCCAGAAACATTTTCACTTGGTGTTCATAATAGAGCAACAATTTTTTCGCAACCACACAAATTTTGCATTAAGAAACCGTTTGCAAATTTTACCCACAACGATATTATGCATTTATTTTATTTATTTTTGACAACATTTTGTTAAAATTTTAATTCAAAACTTAATAAAATTATTTTAAACGTCAAAAACAATTTCATACAATTTGTTGCTAAAGTTCTAATTGACTCAATTTTTTAAACAAGTTTAAGTTAAATTTTTGTTTATAGAAATATATGAAACACTTTGGGAAGAAATAAGATAGAAGAAAAAAACGAAGTTGTTGCTCTGATTGTGAACAAAACTTTATGTAAATATTTTTAAAAAACAAAAATTTCAAAATTTATAAAAAAAATATTTTTTTTTTTTCCAAAAATAAAATTATGTTTCTAAAACGACTTTTAGAAAAAAAATTGACCTTTCTTAAAGGAAATTTGATTGCGGAATTTCGTTTTTTTCAATAAGCTAAAGCGTTTTTGAGTTACACGAACATATGTTGTACAACCTCCTCCATTTTCAAAATAACGGTATATTTCGAAAATCAGAGCTACCCTAAAAAAAAACGGCTAGCACCACTGGATTCAGCGTACCCGAATTAGGTTTAAACGACAAGTACCCAGCTTGTCTAAAAAAAAAATGTTTAAATTTTTATCACAGTGTTATTGTTATATCTTGTTATAGGAAAAGAGAAATTTCAGAATTTTAAATAGTAGGGATTTTGGTTTTTCAAGCAGCATAGTTACGAAATAGGCAAATAAGATTTTTTTCTTAGCACACAATCGCCTTTGTTGCATGTCTATCTTATTACGAATTTTATAACAGTTTTTTCAATATTTTCGGCAATAATTACAATTTGGCATTGAGTGATGAATTTACACGAAATGTTTCGTTCGGCCCCCTGTATATACATCAGACCATTTATGTGGTGTCATTGGCCGTAAATCTCTCCAGGGTTTCTCATAAATATTAGCGTACTTACTCTAACCTTGAAAAGGTTTTAATGCTCAAGGAATGTAACAACTTCAAATATTCCAAAAATAAAATACACATGTATGTAATGTATGTGCATTAGGGGTGGAATAGTGTTATATGAAAATCCTTAGCAGCAAGATTTCGATACGCTATAACCCCCAATTTTGTGAAGTTTGTAAAAAAAACGCATAAGCCAAAAAATTAGGGTGGGTGTAAATGGCTCCTCATTGGGGTCAAAGCTAGGAGAAAACGATACATAAGCCAAAAAAAGCTTCACAACTGTCCCTGAGTCGCTCCTAGAGGAGTAAAATGTAAGACTGACTCCGACTTATATTTCCCCCCTAAATTTTTATTAACATACTAACCCCCTATCTGTGCTCCTTAAGGGGGCTCCCATACTAAATATTATTTTTTATGAAATTACCCGCCACCGCCCTAACTAGCCCCAGAGCGCCCCTAGAGAAGTCAAATATATGACGGACCCCCAATATTTTTGCTACCCGAGCATTTTTTCAGATTATACCTAGTCTCCATCTTTAATCATTAGGATGGTCCCCATACAAACATTTCGAAAATGAAGGAGTTGCACAACATATGTTCGCATAACTCAAAAACGCTTTAGCTTATTGAAAAAACCGAAATTCCGCAATAAAATTTCCTTTAAAAAAAGTAAACTTTTTTTCAAATATGCTCAGTCGTTTTAGAAACATAATTTTTTTTTTTTTGGAAAAAAAAATAATTTTTTTATTAATATATATTTCGAAATTTTTTGTTTTTTAAAAATTCATAAAAAATGTTTTCCAGACGTATAAAAAAAATCTGTTAGCAACTTTTGGTTTTATTCACAAAAGTCAAAAAATTTTAATTAATTTAAGAATTTCATAAAACGCAATTTATGTATGGGAGCCCCCCTAGGAAGTGGTGATAAAGGGCCAGTATGTCTCGAGAAAATGTTAAGAACAAAAAACTAATTGAGGTCGGTCATATATTTTATCCCACTAGGGGCGACTCCTGGGCATTTATGGGGCTTTTGGGGTAGGTATGTTAGAAATAAATGATTGGGATGCAAAATAAAGTGGGGTTGGTCCAATTATATATGAATTTAAAAAAAAAATATCAGCCTGTTCAACGATTTCGAACGTTAAAGTTCGCATAGAAAATTACATTGAAAACAAAAACAAAATTCAACAGGCTGTATGTTTCTAAAACGCATATTCGAAAAGAATTTTACTTTGTACATTGTACATTAGGCCGGGTCGATTTGTATGGATGAAAAAAATGAAAAATCGTTAGCAAAAACGTAATCTACATAAAATTCTAAGAGAATTCTCCGAAGAAACTATGGGTCTAAAATAAAATCCTAATCCGGGCCTCTCGCACGAAAATTTATATCCCCGCCTTTGCCAAAAAATAAAAAATTTTTTTTAAAAAATAGCTTTTTCCGAAAAGAAATCGAATTT
Organism: Pollenia griseotomentosa; assembly: GCA_963931875.1. Classification (NCBI taxonomy): domain Eukaryota; kingdom Metazoa; phylum Arthropoda; class Insecta; order Diptera; family Polleniidae; genus Pollenia; species Pollenia griseotomentosa. The sequence continues at coordinate 189,840,166 of OZ007560.1, forward strand.
TCTGAATAAAATTGTATAGTAAGGTAGTTCTTTTGCACTTTATATTTTTCTACACTCAAAATTTTTTTACATTAAAAAAATATTCACCAAGTAAAAAAGTTTGTATATGATTTTATCTATATATATAAAATTGTAACGTTACTGACGCCTGAAGCTAAAAACTTGAAATTTAGACCGGAGTCCACTAAGACGGGATTTTTGGAAATTCGAATGTTTAGGGGGTAAAAAAGGGTAAAAACAGGTAAATTCGATAACCTTATATCTCAAAAACTAAAAATAATACAAAAAAAATTATAAATTTTGAATTTGAGAGGCGCGGATTAGGATTTTATTTTAGACCCTTGGTTTCTTCGGAGAATTTTCTTAGAATTTTCTGTAGATTACGTTTTTGCTACACGATTTAAAAAAAATCGATCCGCCCTAATGTACATACTAACAACTAGGGATGCGATTTCTATGCAAATGCGTTATTTTTGTCGATAGTCTAAGATCGTTGTCGACCAATTCTCTTTCCAAATCATGAAATTTGCCTTAAAATGGCATCGATTTGTTTTTGCATATTTTGGCGAAAATGCATATTTTTGCATATTTTGGTTTTAAATGCATATTTTTGCATATTTTAAGATTTTTGAGTGACATTTTTTTTAAATTTCCTTATTTTAAAAAAAAGTTCTTCATTCCAAATTTCAAAATTGTATAAAAAATATACATAATTTATCCAAAACTGTTACATGTTACTTCGGTTGACTTTGAGAGGTAATTTTCCTTGTACAAAGCTTTTTAACAGGCAAAGGTTTACTTTTGATGATATAAAAAAGTATTTATTTGATTTTGCTCACAAAAATTTAAACTATGTAGCTATTTAAATTTAGTTGTAAGAAATATTATACCTATAAATAACAGTGGAATAAAAACAACAATAGAATTTCTTAATTTTTTGTTTGTTTAAAATAGTTTTTAGTGCATATTTTTAATTTTTTTAATGCATATTTTGGAGTTTTTAGTGCATATTTTATGCGCATATTTTCGATTTTTTATTGCATGAAAATCTCATCCCTACTAATAACACATATTTTTCAAAAAGAATATAAAGAAATGTAAAAGGCAAAATAAGTGCATTCATCACTAGTGGTGGAGGGTACAAAAAAAAATCAAATATGTAAATAAAGGGAAATGCCTTTAGTTAAGGCTAGAAATTCGTCCCAAACTGACCAAACCATCTATTTAAGGCGATAAATGAAACATCTTTTAGTTCTATATTTCTTATAGATATATATTTCTTTTGATTTTTATTTATGTATAGTATTTGTTTTTGTGTTTCTCTCCTCTCTTTCCTCATTTATATCATTTAGTAATATACATATTTATATGTATATATTTACATATATATATATATATATAGTAGTTTGATTTGTTTTTGTTTTTAATAATTAGTTTTAAATTTCATTTCTGATAATATAGACTTTTCTTTACTTTCACATGGTATAATTTGTTTTGTTTTGTTTGTCACTGTTACACAATAATCTTTGTCTTTTTTTCGTTTTTTTTTTTTGTAATTTTACAATTCTATCGAAATAAATGAAATGTAAATAGTATAATATTTTACAATCTTTTCCGTTACACACATTTTAAAATGTTTTTTGTTTTTCTTTTTTAATTTTTATTTTATTTTTTTTTTAAGCGAAATTATTTATCATCATCAGTTTTGCTATCACAATAAATTGTTACAATTATAGTTTAGTAGTGTTTTTTTTCGAAATTTTCTTTTTTTTCCTTTTTGTTTTAAATGTTAAATTTACTTAATTTACGATAATAGTTATAATAAGTTTAATAAAATATTTTATTTTGTATTTTTTTTTTATTTTTTTGTTTATTTTTTTTTAATATTTGTTATTTGTTTTTTAAAAACAATAAACTTTAGTTTTGCCTTAAATTAAGTATATTTCATAGATTTGTTTTAAAAATTGATTAATTAAAATGGTGTTTAATTGCCAGATGTCATTTATTAAAAGTGGAGCGAGAAAGGCCTTCTTAAATTGCCAACTGATTGTATTAAAATAACAACGAACCGTTGTCAAATTTGATACCATAAGTTGACAATTCACTATCCACTACATTTGTTGTAACACACAACAAAACATTGTCAAAACAAGAACGAAAACTGTTAAAAAGTGCCATATGTTGTCAAAGCCAGAACGAAATTTGTCAAATCGTACAGGCTTACGAAAATAAAAAAGCGTTTCACCATAACGCTAACCATAACGCTCTGGCCATCGTTATTTGTGAGAGCTTATGGTCCGTCTATGGTATAACAAACACCGATTCCGCTAACTTAAGCTTCCCTGCATTACCGACCTACGGCCGGGTGCAAGGATTTTCTACTCTATGGTATAACAAACACCGACTTCGCTAACAAAAAGGGACATTGCGACACATTTAAAAATGAAGCAACACCAAAATGTGTCACAATTGAACGTTATGACATGCCACCAATTTTAGTGCATAATCCGGCAAGATTATACACTCGCCCCTTGTTTAGGAGCCGTAGCAGACAGTAGCTTCTGTTGAGTTGAGGAAGATCACTCCCTCAGATCAAACATTCCTACAAGTGCTGAAAAATAAGCTCTTTAGTAGGATTTTCAGGACCTCCTTTCCGCGGCTTTGGGTAGTTAACCAATACCACCACATGATCCCCGAAATTTTCCTGTCAGCGAACCCGCGGGAGGGGGAATTCGAATATCAGTTCAAAAATCTTCCTTGTTCCTAAACTCGTTGTTAAGTTTTATAGTTTTTTGTTCCAAATTTAGACGTCTTGTTGTTAAGTACCGCTTCTCATCAACGATTAAGACAGACTTATGAGTAAAATTGATAACATTTTTGAAACAATTCTGTTCTAAAAGCTTATGAAAATACTGTTCCATTTAAAAAACTTCATGTTTTGAGTTCCATTTACGAAAACCACTCTTTAAATCAGGAAACCCTAAAGTGACTTAAAAAAATCGAACCTAAAATCTATTTCGATCTCACTTGATTTCGATTTACAGAATATTTTGTAAATCTCTTCACTTTTCGTTGAGAAGTTTTTCACATAAAATTTGTATTAAAATATAAGAAAACAATATCATAAAACTTTCCATTTATATATAGACTTAGGCAGTTCACAAAGTGTTCTATTGTGTCATATTGGTTGTATATGCTTTAATTTTATAAATATAACATTCATAAAAATAATAAATACAGTACTTTTCGTTTAAAGTCACTGCCGTTTTTAGTCACATCAGCGATATGGTCCATTTTTTCTTTGCTTTCTGCCGCTATAAGTAAATTTAATGCGAAGTATTTACGATATAGTCCATTTAGCGATATAAGCACATTTGCCATATATTCCATCCATCAGTGGCTAGCGAAGGCAAAGTACAGCAAGCTATTAGCGTTAACACCATGTACCAATTTTTTAAGCCACACGCCATATAAAAGAATTAATTATAAAAACGTTTTGTTTTTGTCATATTGCCATTATTGCTTAGCAATCTGCTGTTAAATCAGTTGTCGTTTATCTGACACTTAGTTTCTCTGTACGTTTGTTTATGGCAAAGTGTTCTCCAGCAACATAGAAAAAAATTTGTGCGCCAGTAAAAGAATTAATCAAAAATAAAATCAGTTTTAATTAAATATTTAATCAGGTGAATTAAACTTTTAATCAAGTTTATTAAATGTTTAATTGACAATATTTCAATTAAACGTTTACAATATTTCAATTAAACGTTTAATTCACTTGATTAAAAGTTTAATTCACCTGATTAAATATTTAATTAAAACTGATTTTATTTTTGATTAATTCTTTTACTGGCGCAAAAATTTTTTTCTGTGAATATAATCAGCAATTATTGCGCCATTATTCTGCCGACGTTTTTGCTTGTGCTTAGCACTTAACACTTACTTCAATATAACAACTTCTGAAACTGATTTTCAGAATTTATTGCAGCGCATATACTATGTCGTAAGAACACCAGCAAATGATTTTTAAAGAAAGCAAAATAAAACGTTTGATTTTTAATTGTTTGCTGGGTATGAGTAATAATATCACAAACTGGTTACAAAGCTGAAAATCGGTATAACTCTGGAACGGTAAGAGCGAATTCAAAAGTATTTGTTTCTTAGTTATTTAGAGTAAATTGATCTTTCAAACTGCATTGTTGGTTTGTTTCATTTTCATAAAAATTTTAAGAATTTTAAAGCGTTATTTATAAAATTTATGGAAATATTAGTAAGATTTTTATTTATTATTTTATATGAAAGTTACATTACCAGTATAGTCCACGATTTGGCTGCAACTAAAGGATGTAACTATTAGCGAAAAGCACTTTATAACAAATATGACACAATAGAACCTTTTTAAAATTTTTTAACGGTTTAAAAATCCTTTAACTCTTGGAGGAGCGTAGGGCCATATTGTGATTTAAACTGCTCTAAGCGTTTCTATCAGATCCAAGGAGGCAGAGTAACCGGAGTCTATAAATTTATTTAACATTGACATCATGGGCCGATCTCGCCGTAGTTTTGTTTTGTATGCATATTAATTCAGCTCTTGTTGTCGGTGACTTTAATTTGTCTATATTATAACATGTTCTTTCTGCGTGATTGCCTTTTGGAGTTGCTATTACGCACATTCGGTTTCCTTCTATGGCTAGAAAGCTATTCCACGTCCTTCTCATACAGAAATTATCAATTGGGGTTTGCCTTTTCTTGTTAGGAGAATGCCATGTGGTTTTATGGCATTCATTTGTGCGGAAACAGTGAGCTTCCAATAACAAGACTTTTTGTATTACTAAATTCGGTGAGCATATCTCCTTTTACATTAAGATCGCCAATACCATGCTTTCCCATTTTCTAGTTAAAATTGCCTATTTGGCCATTTAGATCACCCATTAGGGCTGGTTTCCACTATTACACAAGTCTTACGTATTTTAACAAAAATGCATCTCTGATCGAATTATTGTTTGAAAATTTTCAAAAAACAATAACAACTTATGATGACAGGGTTGTATTTTCCTCAAAACACGTAAGACTTGTGTGATAGTGTTAAGTTCCCATTAGAATTATAAAGTCTATATTTTTGATTGTCGCAAAGGTTGCCTCTGGCTTATTGTAAATATCGAGTTTTAATCAGTGTCGCTGACTTGTGTTGGTGTATAAACCGGTACAAGTGTGGTCTTTCGGGTGTGGGAATTGAAACGAGGGACCATAATTCCAGAAGACATTAGCTTCCACTCTATCAAGGACTAAGTGGCAATCCAATGCCTTCCTTGCGATGATTTTCGTTGCATGAATATATGAACTTCTCGCCTGAATTCGTAATAAACTCTCTATTTCCTAGCCATCTTCACTCACTTATGCCTGGTACATCGAGATTTAATCTTGAGTTTGTTCGAAAATTTCCAAATAAAAATGTTTGAAAGTATTTTTCCCGGTAATTTCGAAAACATTTTTCGGTGATTCCCCGGAATTTTCTCTCGTATTGGTTTTTATTTACTTACAAGAACAGCATGTTGAAATAAATTTTTTTATAAGATTGCCTTCCAGTAAAGTGTAAACGAAATTCTCTGCAATCCTTAATGTGTTTCTTTAATTCGCCAAAAATTCCCTTTGGAAAATATAAAGAATAAACAATGTTTACAAATAAAACAGATTCATTAAACTTAAAAAATACATATAAAAATAGATTTCAAAAAAAATTACATTCAAACACCATTAAAAACAAAAAACGATTTAAAAAAAATCCAAAAAATATACATTTTCCAAGAGTTTTTCGTTTTGTAATCTTTTTGTTAAAAATTTTCATTCTTTCATTTACAAAGTTAGTATTTTGAATTTGTGTTTAAGTAAAATTTTAAATATTTTTAGTTTTTTTTATAATTCTTTTAAATTTTTTTTATAATAAAAATATATTTTATATCTGCACTCTGTCTTTATGTAATTTCCACAATTTTAAATTAAAAAATATACAATATATTAGAAAAAAAGCAAATAATACTTTTTTAATATAGAAATCAAGGCGAATTCATTACAGGAGGACTTAAAAGCCCTGCTGATAACTTTTTTTTAGCTTTATAATTGTTGGATGTCAAAATTTTGCTTATTAACTGTGTTTTTATTTTGTTTTGTTTTACAAAAACAAATTGCTTGTGGTTTTTGTACGCGTTGAACTTGTTGTAGTACCGAGATTATCTGTAATAAGTTCGCCTTGACAGAAATATAATTATTTTGACAATAAAAAATGTGTAAGGAATTTTTATTTTTACTTTTAAATAAACAACATGTAAAATTTAAAAAATAACTAACAGAATGTTCATCGATTTCGAACGTTAACGTTCGCATAGAAAATTATATTTAAAACAAAAACAAAATTCTAAAATTTGTTTTTGTTTTGAATATAATTTTCTATGCGAACGTTGACGTTCAAAATCGTTAAACAGGCAGAAAATGTATTAAACAAAATCTAAAGAATATACGGTGAGAAAAAATTATTGATTTTTTCCGATTAAATTTTTAATTTTTTCCGATTAAATTTTTAATTTTAAGCCAAATTTGTGATAGAAAAAATAGTTTTTAATTTTGTATATCAAATTTTTTGTTACCTGCTTCATTTCTAAATTTAATATTATTTTAAAAATTAATTTTATTTAAATTAAATACACACATACACGATTAATACAAAATTGACAGCTGCAAAAAGACAATGAGGACTGGTGTTGAGTTAAAGGGTTCTTAGAAACCCAAAATATTTGTCGGGCATTATATTAGACTCTTTTATATTAGACTCTTATTACTTTCTCAAATTTTTCAGCAACCATTTCTAAAACCTGTATCAGAATTTGTTTTAATGAATCCACAAACTAAAACCGGTTAATCAAAAATTATTAAAAAAAAATATATTAAAATGAATCAGAAGAAAATATTTTCACCAAATTTCTTGTCCCTAGTTGTTTACTCTCACCTAATTTAGTATATCGTCACCTAAAATGCAAGCAGACGTAACTAAACAAAAACTATAATCGGTTTTATTATAGTTCGTTTTATTAAACTATGAAATTGAAAATGATATTTACAGCAAATTTCGAACCACCACATGTTTGACTGTTGGCTGGCAGGCACCGCAGTGGTGCAGAGGTTAGAACTCAAAGAATTCTGATGAAAGAATGTGGTGATTCTTGAAACATGTAAATTCAACCCAGGTTCGAGCCCCAGTTTAGCCAAGAAAATTATCAATAAATTTTAATAAAAATTTCATGTTGTAAAATTCCTTGTTTCGGTAAAAAAATAATTTAATGAAAATTAAATTTGATGAACTCAAGCCTAACTAAAAATATTGAAATTAAAAATTAACAGTTTAACTAAATCAAAATTGTTACAAAATGTTTACACAAAATTTTACACTCCTGCGATTAAAAATGGCGCAATTACTAAAGAAATTCAAACGGACGTAACTACAAGTGTATTTCGTTTCTACGACAATCGGCTCTACGCACCGGCACGACTCGGAGTTGAACGAACATCGACCAAGAATTTTCAACTTAGAAACAATTATCTTTCAGGTTTTGCTGCTACAAAAACAACAAGTGCATCTATTTCTTTATGCAAAAAGACGTAACAACACTCTTGTATGAAACACATACTGTTGGAAATACATTAGACAAATCTAGTTTTATACTCCAAGCACAAAAGTGGAGAGCAGCGTTTAAAAAACTGTAGTCAAATTAGAAAAACTGCCATTTTTCCACTTCTTTTCTTTGGTTTCGACTGAAGTTTTTTAAACCCTGGTGGGGAGCGTATTAATGTATTGGTCCTATTACCAGCTTTTAGTATACCGATTAACTTAGAATCACTTTTTGAATCGATTCAATGATGTCCTTCCGTTCGGCTGGCAGATTGGCTGTCCATGTAAACCTTGAACACAAAGTAAAAGGGTCTTATCACCGCATTCGATACCGAGTAAACTATCCTATTTTTCTGCATACGATAGACACTGATGTATGGAATGAAAACTCGAGAGATGTAATGTCTTTCATTACTCGATATCGAATGCTATCATCTCAAATAACGATACATTTCATTCGATATCGAGTGTCATGATACCAAAATAAAAATTTCGATCAATTTTGCTCAATATCGTACGCGGCGATTAGACCCCAGTTCGCCATTTTGGATTTGATGAATTTTGGTATTGCTTTGTTGCTACCAGTAAAACCAAAAATTACACAGCTGTTGGTCCAAAACTATTTAAAACCATATAACATTACACAATTTACATTGAAATAAGTTGGTGCAGCTATTTGACTGCTGTTACAAGTTCTGCCCTCACTAAAAAAAATCCCAGCTAATACAACTTTCCCTTAAGGGAAAAATAAACCACAATCATGGCTTGGCAAAGACACTCTTTGTTTCCGTTTTGTGTTCGCAAATAAACAATACAATCCCATTTTGTACAAACATAAATTTTTAATTTTTGTTTTGTTTTATTGAAAGCAGACGACAATAGTGCTGTAGCAATTTCGCTAGCAACTTGTTTAAAACGAAGGAAATTTAAAAAATAATGGAAAAGAATTTGGAGTAAAGAGTGGTTTAGGCAACGGGCAAACAATGCTACTTAAAAATAAGGCTTTACGACTGAAAAGTGCTTCTTCCTCAACATCTTTAATCTGCAAAGTTTTCACTGAAATAATAACATTTAGCATTAGACACAACAAAAAGTTTAATAAATATCCAACACGTCTGACAAATATTAAAAATTTTTAATATTTCCACAAACATGTTTCAAATGTTTCTCCAAACAGCAAGCGCAACAATCAACAACACAAAACATTTGTACAAACATAAAATTTTGACATGTTTGCCAAGCCATTTGTGTGGTTTATTTTGCCCTGAACTTAAATATCTTTAAATAAGTCTCATGCATGTTTCGCTCTCTGAAACTAGTTTACCAAACATGCTGTTCATACGATTCATTCTTGTTTCATTTTGACATTTTTTTTTGTGCTGTTAGTGTAATTTTAATAAAAATAGATAAAAAAAAAAAAATTTTTAAATATATTATTTAATACTTTTATTTATATAATTATTTTATAATTATCATTTTATTTTATTTAACATTAAATTTTATTTGGTGTTCTTTTTTGTTTTGATTTTTTTTTTAGAGCAAGTTCAGTTAAACTAACGATAATTGTTATCAAAATTGGAGATGATAGTACATTTTTCCTGTTTCGCAGCATGTTTCAAGATGAAACGACCTGTTTCGCTCTCAAAATTTTGTATGGCAAAACATGTTGTTTCAATCATGTTTGGGTCGCGAAACAGGAATGGGAGAGCGACACACGAATATTGCTGTCCGTGTGAACAGGTTATAACCTAAAACGTATCTGAGCGAAGATACCTTGCATATGTACTGATTCCTAAAGCGGCTCATACACTTGCAATTAAATTGTTCAATTTTACTTATTGTACAATTATATCGCCAATGTGTATGTGATTTTCGAAGGTGTCACAATATATTGGCAACAATCAAAAGACTTTTGATTTTTATTGCACAACGAAAAGAAAGTGAAGTGTGTTGGCACCATTGTTCACCTTTTTATTGAATGTTATCATGGTGAAATAATTAGTAATTTCACCATGAATGTTATTGAATGAATGAGACCATTGTGCGACTTATTGCATAATATAGGACAAAATGGAAATAATACGGCGAATATCATATACATACAATAATATTGCAAGTGTATGGGCCGCTTACGATCCAAAAATAATAATTACTGCACTAGTACAGAGATTACAAAAAAATATAAATCATTTTCATCTAACAGTGGTGTGCTGGAAATCGAAAACGTAAAAGAATTTTAGGTCGTTTTTTAAAAACATTTCTGTATAAAACGAATTTTATGACAAGTATTATACAAATATATCTCCATTAAACAGAATATTCAGGCCTGTTCTGAAAATCACGTGATTTCAAATCACATGTGCTTTTAAAATCACACGTGTGATTTTGTGGTGTTCTGTAAATCACATCGTTTTTGTGTTTTTCGGTGTGATTTTCAATAGTCGAAAGCACAAGCAAACACAATAAGTTTGTTGTTTGAAATTATAACTCATTTTTTAACATTTTTTATGTTATATTTTGACAATTTGTTTTTTTTTACCAATTTAGCGAACTCAAATTAGTTGAAGGGTTTGTTTAAAGTTTTGCAATTTTTTGCAAATTTTAGCCATGTTCGCGATAGAAGCGATTTGTTCCTGTAAGTTTTATGATTCATTACAGATTTAACGATTTATAATAAATAGTAGACTTTGCTATCATGCCGCTTTTGGCAAATTTTTGCGAATTTCCGCTAATTTAGCAATTTTTATCGAATGTTGGCCATTCCTTATAGTTTTAGAGACTTGTAATCAATTGTATGGCTTATTTGAAATATTAAAATTTTTTGCAAATTTTCGCCATTTTGCAAATTTTTTTCTTGTTATTATCCGACATTTTGTTTTTTTTTTAACCCATTTAGCGATTTCAAATAAATTTGAGGGTTTGTTAACAAGTTTGCAATTTTTCGCGAATTTTAGCGATGTTCGCGATAGAAGCGATTCTTTCCAGCTTTTACGATTTTTAATAAATATTGGCTTTGCTTTCATGTTAGAAAATTAGCGATCTTTAACTCAACTAAAAAAACAAACCTGAAATCACAACAGAAGTCACAAAAGCAAATATCATTTTTGTAGTGTCGTCGAATTTTCTTAATTTTAAATGATTTTTTGTACATAAAATAGCTTATTGCATAAAAAATTAATAACCAACACATTGAATATTTTATTTAAGTAATTTATTATGACGGTCATCTTACAATAGTCGCAAAAAAAAACAAAGTGATTTCAAAAAGTTGTTTACGTAGCTGAACGTTTTGAAATCACATAATAATATGACCAGAACACCTTTCTTGTGATTTCAAATCACTCTCATAAAATGTGATTTTCAGAACAGGCCTGATTATAACAAAGATTATAAAAATTAGATTAAATGTGTATTAAAAACTACTTCCAAATTCTTGCGTTTTACGATTTCGATTTCCAGCACACCCGCGTAAGTGTTCATCATGTTCATACCTCTATTAAATATGAATGTGTAATCCCAATACGTTTTTGTATGATCTTTATTTGTCGAGTTATGGGGTGCTAAAATGTCGCCGTTTTTGAGTTTATTGTTTTGTATTCGATTTTTTCATAGCACGACCATTAAAAAATACTTGTCCATATGTTTTAATGTTGGCGTATGACTAATTTTTTGTTTGTATATGTGTTTCAACATGTATACGCTAAGAACACGTTTTTTAAACGCGACTTTTTTATTATTCTTTTTTATAACAATTTGATACATTGCGGCCATTTTTCGGAAAAAAAATTTCGGGAAATTTGTGCGGAAATTCTCGGGATTTTTTTTATTTAATTATGGAAACTTTACTGCTGATTTCATTGAAAGCAAGTTGTGTCATGAAATATATCTCAATAGGTCTCACGTCAAATAACGCATTTTTTTTTCTTTCGTTTGGCTTCAATATCTTTAATCTAGCACAACTGCTTCCAATCGTATTCATCTGCTCTTTAGGAAAAAAGTCTACGAAATACACCAAATAAATATTTTTCAATTTAAGGTAACGAAAAACTACAGTTTCCGACTTAAGACATTTTTGACTAACGCTAAATAGATGTCAATTCATATCTGATTTGTAAGGCAATATTTAATATTTGATGCTCTGAAATTTCGAATGAAGAAGAGTAAAAATCTACACAATTTTTAATGTGATTTAAGACTTATAGCTCGATTACGGATGGCAACCTAACTGAAGTTGAGTTGCCAGCAGCGAAATCAGGAAACGCCACTCATGCTAAAATATACATAAAATAAAAAAAGGTTGTATATTCCAACAAGAGCGGTTTTGCCGGATTTCGCTGCTTGCAACTCAACTTCGGTTGTGTTGCCAGCCGTAATCGACCCATTAGATTTATTTTATAAGTACGAAAAAAATTGTTGTTGGCACTTACTTAAAAAAAATTTAATGATTTTATAAGCAGAGAAGCTGCGTAAAAGATTTTTTGGATTAGATTCTGTAAGAGATGATGACAAAAGTGATGAGTAAAGAACAAGCATATTCGATACAAAGAAAACATTTTTTTTTAAATGAATTACAAGTTTTTGAAGGAAGTTCTGAGAAAATTTTTTGTTTTTTACTGAATTATATTGTAAAGACTAAAATCTTTATAGTCATTGTTTTAACGAATAAATTTACTTGGAATCGCATCAAAGCGCAACAATTACACATACAAACATTCATGGTACTGGCTTTAATCAAGTTGTTTTTTTTTTTTTTTTGTTCATGTATCCAAATATTGTAAAAGTAGAATTGTTCCGTTTTGTTATGGAGCTCCTCATATAATGTTATTTTGACTATAAAGACAAAAACCTGTAGAAAGGGGACGTGTTTTCTCATTGACATTTTCTTGATGAAAATTAAAATGACTTTCAAACGAATCTGTCAATGCTTATTCTGAACTAAAATTATATTTTCAAAGAAATATTTCGTAATAATTTGTTTAAATAACGTAACTTTATAACTTTTTTGGTTTTATATCAGTGCTGTTGGCTTTGAAATAAATTTGTGGCAATAAGAGAAACGTGCTTAAAAGTCTATTTGTTTAGTTTAATAGGAGAGCAATTTAAAACTTTAAGGCTGACTTTTGAAAATTTACTCCGAATTTAATGTAATAATCACTTATCTGCGTTTATAAATTTGTATTCCTAAATTCTCCTAATGTCACAGATCGGAAGTTTTTATTCCAAAGGTGCTTGCACATTGAAAAAAACATAGCCAAAAAATAATTTAAAAAGGAGTTTGCATTTTATGTGTTGCACTGTGTTGCTACGCAATTCTATGATTTGACTTAAATTTTATTCTTTAAAAAGTTTTTTTAATCATTAACAATAATTATATATTGAGCAATTCCATATGAAAGCGATCACCTTTTGGACGACCCCTCTCCGATTTTAAAATAAATAGTCTCAATCAATTGCCCAGCAAAAAATAATGTACCTACATTTTTTTTTTTTTTTTATAGTGACTGGTTTAGTGGTGGTGTACACCACTGTCATGTGACAAAATTAAAGAATTCTTCATAAGGGACCTCATTGAAAGTTGTTTTAAAAAAAAACTACTAAAGCGATCGCCACAAGTGATAGCTCGTTGGAAAGGTAATGAATCAGGCTTTAATTAAAAAATAAAATTTTCCTAATTTTTCTTAGAAATTTACCTTTAAATTTTCCCATGAAAATTAAATTTTCCGATTTTCCACAGAAGCTCCTAAATTTTCCGGCAAATTTTTTTTTTTGGATTCCTCATAATTTTTGCTTTAAGAATCAGCAATAAAAAAATGGGCCCCGACTCCTTGTTTGGACAGGAGAAGAGCATTTAAGAGACCACCTTGTTAAAAATACATTTTAAAAATTATTTTACAGTTAAAAATACATTTATGAAGAAAAAATCAATTTTTTTTTAAGAGCCCCAAGTTGAGTGTGTAGTGAATATGGTCTGCCTGCCTTCACAAGATCGTCCATAAATCCATGGATAATAGCAGCAGTGGCATGTAATGGCACACCAAACCCGACTGAGGCTACAGGTCATAAAATGTTTTGTAAATTTTTTAAATTACCAGGTAATAAATATTTCGCCTAAAATGACACGTGCAGAAACAAGTCATAAAACACGGATTTTCCATAAATATGGCGAAATATTTATTACCTGGTAATTTAAAAAATTTTCAAAACATTTTATGACCTGTGGTCGGCTTATTGGCAGTAACCAATTAAGTCCCTCTTTAAAAAAACATTTTATGACCAGTAGTTCACGCAAATTTTCCTATTAAAGAAAAGCAAATATCGCTTATTTTTTTTTACCTATTTTTTACCAAAAAATAAATATAAATACTTCACACACTCTGAGTCAAATTTCAGTTGAATACTAAACGTGAAAGTGTTAAAGTGTAAAGTAAAGAGTGAAGCTGTAAAGACAATTTAAAGTAAAATGAATAAATTTTGCTTCAATCCGTTTAACAAGAGTGGACATCGTTCGAAAAAGTATTAAAATTAACTGGTGTTTCGAAGCGATACATGAATGAATTAAATATACAATACGGTGAAGAAGCAGAATTCATTTGCCCCAAGTGTAAAATCAATTTGTCTCAACAAGCAAATGCATTGAAACAAATGCAGCCACAATCCGAGAGTGAAATGACAAGTGAACAAAATGTTTCATCTGATAGTGAGGCAGACATTCCGATGGTCAATATGTCTTTGAGTCCTTTGAATGAGGCTATTACCTCTTTAGGTGAAACGCCTATTAGAAAAAGAAAGTTGCGAAGTGAAACATACAGGAAAGAGAAAAAAGGCAAGGTTATGAGTGCAATCGCGACAATATTTGATGAAGGCTCTGATAACGAATGCAGTCAAGCAGATGACGTTGATGACGGCAAACAAATGATTGAGCAGTTGAAAAGAAAATTCAATTTAGCGACCACTTTTCCGGAGAAATATCTCATTTTATCTGTGCTGCCTCATTCATGGTCTATACGCAAGATTTCTGAACAGTTTCAAACATCTTTTTACATCGCGAGAAGAAGCAAAGAATTAGTTCGACAGAAGGGCATATTGGCGACTCCCACCAAGAAATTTGGCTCAAGGACCCTCAGCGAAGCAACGGTGAAATTGATTCAAGATTTTTACTGCAATGATGACAACAGCCGCGCCTGCCCAGGTACACGTGACTATGTTATCACACGTGAAGATGGAGAAAAAGTACACAAGCAGCGCAGATTATTATTATGTAATCTATCCGAAGCATACCATCAGTTCAATGAGAAATACCCAGCAGAAAAAGTGGAATTTTCTAAGTTTGTCATTCTACGACCAAAAGAATGCGTGCTGGCATTAGACAGGCACGGAACGCATTCAGTCTGCGTTTGCATGTTTCATCAAAACATCAAATTAATTTTCTTTCCATGCAAGAAATTGAAAGTATTTCACGGTGAAATTGAAACATATAGGGACCTCCTGTCGAAGTCGTTGTGCGCATACCCCACGGAAAATTGTTATCTGTCCAAATGCGACAATTGTCCGAAGATTGACGAGCTAGAGCAATATTTGGCGGAAAAGTTTGAACAGCTGTTAATTCAGGAGGTGCATTTCAAACAGTGGATAATTAGCAGCGGCAGATGTTCCCTTGAGACCGTGGTAAAGCAGATTCCGGAATTCATCGAGGAATTCGGATTCAAGTTGAATGAACTGAAGGCGCACCATTTCATATCCGAGATGCAATCGAAATTTCTAAAGGAAAGTAAGGAGAAATTAGCCCAAAATGAATTCATTGTGATAAGCGACTTTGCCGAGAATTACACTTTTCTCGTTCAGGATGAAATTCAGGCTTATCACTGGGCAAACGACCAGTGCACGGTGCATCCTTTTTGCATTTATTTCAAAAACGAAGATAACGAACTACAGACCGTAAGCCTTGTTGTTGTCGCGGAGAGTTTAGCTCATAATTATGTGTCCGTTTATTTATTTCAAATGAAACTGTTTGAATTCTTAAGATCAAAATTCGATACAATCGACAAAGTACAAGAATAAAAAAAATTTTTACAATCTTTGCATAATTGAAGAAGAACAAAACTGCAAGGTCGAGTGGCACTTTTTCGCGACGTCCCACGGTAAGGGCCCATGCGATGCGTTAGGGGGAACCCTAAAACGCATGGCGACTAAGGCAAGTTTGCAAAGGCCGTATACTGACCAGATCTTAAATGTACAACATTTGTTTTCGTGGATTCAAAGCAAGGAAATTGCCATTAACACAGTTTTATGCACTCAAAAAGAACACGATGCCATGGAGCGACGAATTCAAAACAGATATAATAATGTCAAAACTATACCTGGAACGCAAAAGTTTCATTGCTTCATACCAAATATTTCTGATATGTCAATTAATGTAAAGCGGTACTCTTCGTCTGCCGACGTGCTAAATTTAAAGTTACTTTAATTTTATAATGATGCCAAGACAATTGAAATTTTTAATAAATATTGTAATTAAGTATAAGCAGCAAAATAAGAAAGATTTTTTCTTCATAAATGTATTTTTAACTGTAAAATAATTTTTAAAATGTATTTTTAGCAAGGTGGTCTCTTAAATGCTCTTCTCCTGTCCAAACAAGGAGTCGGGGCCCATTTTTTTATTGCTGATTCTTAAAGCAAAAATTATGAGGAATCGAAAAAAAAAATTTGCCGGAAAATTTAGGAGCTTCTGTGGAAAATCGGAAAATTTAATTTTCATGGGAAAATTTAAAGGTAAATTTCTAAGGAAAATTTTATTTTTCAATTAAAGCCTGATTCAATATCTTTCCAACGAGCTATCACTCGTTGCGATCGCTTTAGTAGTTTTTTTTTAAACAACTTTCAATGAGGTCCCTTATGAAGAATTCTTCAATTTTGTGACATGACAGTGGTGTACACCACCACTAAACCAGTCACTATAAAAAAAAAAAAAAAATATATAGGTACATTATTTTTTGCTGGGCAATCGATTGAGACTATTTATTTTAAAATCGGAGAGGGGTTGTCCAAAAATTTGCCAATTTTGATCGTTTTCATATGGAATTGCTCTATTTTCAAATAAGCTTTGCATACATCAGGGGGCAAATTACGGCATTTAATATCGATCGAAATTACAATACAATTTTAATGGAAATTTCGATCGATATCGAATGTCGTAGCTTGCCCCCAGGGCTTAAAATAAAAATAATTTCAATTGAATTCTATCCCTACAAGAAGTGAATGAGCGAGTAGTCACTTTTTTCACGTTGGTGTTAAGAAAATGATAGAAAGAAATGACAGAAATCTTGATTTCGGTCATTTCATTCTATCATTTTCTTAACACCAACGTGAAAAAAGTGACAACTCGCTCAATCTCTTCTTGTAGGGATGTTATATAGAAAATTTCAATTCAGCATTGGATTGTTATTGGATAGTTTTTTCTGCATAAATTTAACTTTTGTCCTAGAAGTGTCTTTTTTTAATATTTTTCAAAACTTTGTTTATAAGTTTATATAATTTTTTTATTTTTTTGTTAAAGTTAAAGCTTTGGAAATTCTTAAGCATCGTTTTAAAAATTAACATTTAAAAAAAAATATATGAGTTGTAAAAGATATCCAGTTTATTTTTATGTTCTGAATTATTTATTTTAGAAAAAATGCTTCGTTTTTTTTAATTAAAGGGACAAAACTTTAGCCATTTTGCTTCAGGAAAGAAAATAAGAAAACTTTTGCTTTTGACATCTTTAAATTTTTTTGGGAAGTTTTGAGATTTCCATTAACAAATCTAAATTTTTTTTATCATTAGGATGTTATAATTGCCCTTAAAAATAGAAGCAATAAGTTTTATTTTTTACATTTTTTTAAAAGGACATCCTGATGCAAATTGAGCAAAATTTAGTAGGGGTATGATGAAGTTAATTATATTTAATGCATGAAAAAAATTTCAAAGATTTGGTGCCATTTTTCTGTACTTTTTACAATCAGGAGTGTGATGAAAATCGAAAACGTAGAACGCAAGAATTTTTATGGCAGATTTTGTAAAAAAAATTTTCTATTAAACAGAATTTTACAACAAAAAGTTTAAAAATTATTTAAAAAGTGTATTAAAAACAACTTTCAAATTCTTGCGTTTTACGTTTTCGATTTCCAGCACACCCCTGAATATTTTAGTTTCAGGATATATGGGAAGTACTCGAAGCGAATCCTTGCTTCTACATGCTGCAATTTTTTAGTGTTTTTATTTTTTATGAATATAAATAAGTGTGCAAAATTGTGTCTCTGTCCAATAACTCGTTCTATTTATGGCCACTCGTTGTATGAATTGGCGATATTGTGCATCGTGAAAGGCCTTAATATTATTAAAAAAAAAAATATGAGACAATTTTTTATAACATGAAAGAGCATTGCCCTGTACTCCACTTAGGATATTTAAATTTAAGCACTTTACTCCTATCAACTAATGGAGTTTTCTTTCCTACAAAAAAAGAATGTAAAATTATTATTTTGTTACACACACCCTTACAAAGTCTTTTTTTTCTATATTTCAATGAAACAAATATCTACGTTTTACACCCAACATTAATGTACAGTTACCCGGTGGCGTTTTTTGAGCGAATTTGGCAAATTGATATTTTCAACTATGATTCCTCCTGACAAACTGGGTCTTAAGGCGTAATTTCTATGAAAATGTCGAAATGACGATGAAAGTACGCGACAACGACACAGCTAAATACAGTTTTGCAGACATTTTTATGAAAGATTTACTGTATAAAAGAAAGTTAAAAGTAAACGATATTGTCTGTTATCACTCGATATAAAACTGAACTCTGCTGAAATTTGTCTGCTATTCGTCAATCTTTGAGTAACGGATTATTAAATGTATATACTCACTAATACGCTGAAGCCTAAAGGCCCAACCAAAATGTGCTTAAGTTGGCTTAAGCATATGTGCGAATACATGTTAATTGTATGTGACAAACCATACATATTGAACTTAAGGAAACTTTTTGCTAAGTTTAATGAAACTGTCATTTGCTTTAGGAAGGTGCGAATCTAATCGCACATTCCGTACGGAATCAAATGTTTTTTTATTTTGTTTTTTTTTTTTTTTTTTTAAATACATTTGAGAGACTTTTTGTTATTTTTTGACAGTAGGTTAGGCAAGGTTATGCATATTATGGTTGGGCCTTAAGTCTGCTTTCACACGTTTCATCTTTTGATGCTCAACTCTTATGTTTTTAGGTGGTTTTTTTTATTCGTTGGTATATGTACAACGATGGCAGCATGTAATTTTTTCTTTTCTTTTTCTCTTTGATTCGTTGTGAATAAATTGTTGTTGTTTTAAACCGAAAAAAGTTGAAACGGATTGCTGCGTGTGATTATATTGACATCTTTAAAAGAGAAACAAAAAGAAGTTAAGCATCAAAAGATGAAACGTGTAAATTCAGACTAACGAACAAAATCAGTTCTGGTCATCTATGATATTTCGGACAATTGCTTAAAAACTTCATGTATGACGCGAAAGAAAATTCAGCATATGTCGTTGATGATTTCATTCATCATGACGTTCGCCACCGGGTTAGGACAAAAAATAGGGTCACTTATACTTTCATAAGTTTCTTTATATTTTAAGCTATTTGTAATTAAGAGTTTCAACACATTTTGGCAAAAATTATTATTAATTTATCGCGTTTTAAAAATATATACTTTAGAAATATATTGAAATTGGAACATTCCCTTAAATGTAAAAAGTTGTGAATTAAGCTGGCAAAACAATAGGGTCAATATTAAAAACACTAACAACCTTATTCAAATCAAAAATTTGTGTACTCCGACTATTCTCCGCTCATCAAGTGAGCAACTAAAAAGTTAAATAAGTTTAAGCACCATTTAGTCATGAGTTTATTCAAAACACTTTTGAATCGCCCAATTAAAAAAAAATTATGCATCTCTGTTTTAGATAAATTTAATTGACCGAAATAGCAAATTGACGGCAGTTAATTAGGAGTTAAGAAGTCTTTGATCATTCGAAAATAATAGTAGTTGGGAAAAAAGTGTTTTGAATAAGAAATCCTTAATCAGGGGATATGCAGTAACGAAATTTTTATTTTGAATTTTTATTACTTTGACGAAAAACATAAAAAATTAAGAAAATATGGGCCGTGAAAAGCATTGTTCGGAGGACGAAAGATTTATCATTGAGAATCTGGAAAATGGAGGTGAAAGCCAACGGCAAATATCAAAAAGGTCCCAGAATTTTGTTTTTAACTTCGTTAGCTCCAAAACACACTTGGTACTGGGTATACCATAGGCTGTTCAGTCGATTAGTTCTTGTTCGATTAATCGAACAATTTTAGACGATTGATTGTTCGAATAATTTAGAGTCACTTTTTGGGTTCGAGATTAAAGTTAATTTAATTCTATAATTATATAATCTGGGAATTAAATTAATCTACTATCAATTGAAATTGAATTTTTGAGTGGTGGCTTAAACCATGTAGTGTTACCATACTGAGCACAAATAAATGGCAGCATTTTTTGCATATGTCAACTTTTTATCAAAGCAATATGGATGTTTTCAAAAAAGAAATTTTTTGTGTTTAAAGAAAAAACATATTTAAGAAATAATATAGAAAGGAAAAATTATATAAAAGTGCTTAGCAATATATCATTTTTTTAAAAATTATTTTTTGTTTCATATTTTTGCAACAGTTTAACATAACCAAACATGTGTATGTTGACAGTTTAAGTTAAGGTTTAAACCACCACCATTGGCCGCTTAAACTAGCAAAATAGAGTTAAAAAAATACAACTCAAAAAGTAAATACGGAGATTAAAGTTAATTTAATCGCAAATCTCTACTCCAAAAAGTGGCTCTTAAAATAGCTAATTTCGATTAAAGGATTAATTGAAGAATTTATACCGATTAATCGAATATATAATAATATAGAGTATTTCTGTTAAATGTGTAACTTTTTTTAAGTCGAATAAACAAACAAAATGAATGTGTCCGTTGGAATTAAAAAAAAAAACAGTCATGTTTAGTGAGTAATTTAGCTTATCCAAAGTTATATTGACTCTTAAAATCCAACTGCCCGAAAGTGAAGCAACAGTTTTGAGCTACATTGACAAGTGTTATTAAAAAAAAAGACTGTTTATTTACTCAAGTGCAAATTCTTTTCTAAGATTATCGAAAAAATCTCGTAATTTATAAAATTTCTGGATTTAGAATTATTCGATTAATCGATTAATTTTAAAATTTTATTCGTTTGATCGAATAAGTTAAAAATTCCAAATACCGATTAATCGTTTAATCCAACAAAAATAAAATCCGATTTATTGAACACCCTAGTATAACAAGAAAGACTACTAAAAAGTAGAGGCCCTTTCAAGTCCGGTGCGGAAATTGAAACAGAATTGGGACTCAAAATTTCTGCTAGAACTGTAAGAAGACGGCTAGTAGAACAAAATCTATTCGGGAGATCCTCAACAAAAGTGCCAATACTAACAAAAAGACATCGTTAAAATCGCTTTGGTCGGAGGAATCTAAAATCAATTTAATTTGAAACGATGGTAAAACATGGGCAAGGCGTCCAAAAAGCAAACGCAGAAATGAACCACACTACTTAAACTTTTAAGCATGGAGGAGGTAACATAATGGTATTGGGATGCTTTTCCTGGCATGGTGTTGGGCCATTATTTTGATTAAACGGAACATGGACGGAACATGGATTTATACTTTGAAATCCTTAGTGAAATAATGCTGTCATAAACTGAGTGGAAAATGCCACTTCAGTGGCTGTTCTAAGAGTATAACGACCCGAAGCACACATCAGTTCTTGGAAAAAAATGGGTTTCAGCCAACGGAGTTGATTTATTGTCTTGGCTTGCGCAATCCCCGGATCTAACTCCCACAGAAAATTTATGGAAGATCGTTTAAGAAAGGATTGGACCAATAAAAAGCAAACACAAGATTAATAGAGCAAAGAAGAAAAATACTTGCTTAACGCAGTTGCAAAAAAAGGTTACCCTCAAAAAAAGGCTCACCCTCAAATATAACTGGGGGGTAAGAATATGGAAGAAATTTACCATTTATTTGTGCAATATATTTAGAAAGGAAAACTGCAACTTCTCACATGTTTGCATATACATATTTTTAGAATGGAATAAAAACATACGTGGACTTTTTTGGCAGAAAAGAAAAGGTAAAAAAAATTTGTGGGCGCCCTGAACCCTACTGATTATGTATCAAGGCGAATTCAACTACAGGTGGTGTCGGAACTACAACAATCCAAAAACAACAGAAACAACATAGGGGTTTTTACATTGCATTGTTAGTGCCATTAGCTCGAAATGTCACCCATTTTTAGCAAAACACTAACAAATCAAAACAAATAAGCTCGAACTGTCAAAATCAGACGCCGTTTCGACACCACCTGTAATTGAATTCGCCTTGATTATGTATAATAATATATTTTTAAAAACAAACTTAAAATTAAAAAAAAAAAAAAAAAAATAATAATAAATAAATAAAAAAAATAAACAAATAAAAAAAAAATTAATAAAACAAAATAAATAAAATGTTAACTTGTGTTTTAAAATTATACTTAACAAGTTTTTATTGCATAACTTTTGGAATTTTTACATTCTTGAAATATTACACTCAACACAAATTCCAATGTCTTCAACGCTAGACAGCCATTTAAAAAAGGAGTATATAAAATTTCAATATATATTTATAAAGTATATAATGTTTATATAATATAATAAAAATGTGTTAGTTAAACTTTTTTTTTTTTTGTTCAATTTCTTCTTTTTTTTTTTTTTTTGTATACATATAGTAATTTTGTTTGTTGCTTTATATAATAATATAGATTTGTTGTTGTTGGTTGGATGTTGTTTGTGTATAAGAATATGTAATTTTTGTTGTTTTTTAATTTATATAATAAAAAACCATTTAATTGGTTTATCGTTCTCAATACCTCAAATATTCTTTAAATCTTCTATTGTTTTTTTTTCGTGGTTACTTTAAATTAAATTTTCATTTCCTTTTTTTGTTTTTTTTTTTTTTTTTTTTTTCATTTTAATTTGTAGTTAAATTATTGATATTAGTGTTAGTATTTGCATTTGAATTATGATTATTATTATTAATAGTAGTTGCATTTGTTTTTGTAGAAGTTGTTGCAATTATATCGTTATTTAAAATTATAGTAGTATTAAGGGTTTGTTGTTGTTGTTGCGATTGTTGTTGCTCTTCAAGAGTTGGAATATTATCTTGTAACTTAAGGACTTGTAATCTAGGATTATAATAGCCTGCTAAATAATATGTATCATTATTATCATATATTGATTGATATTGCTTTGAATCCGATCCAAATTTATTATAATAACGGCCAAATTGTAAAACTTCACAACGATGCGATATCGTTTGTACATCATTTTCATCTTCGTGGGGGGACTCAAATAAAGCACCCTAATATTTTTTTTATAAACAGTTATTAAAAATTATTCATGTATTATAATTAAATATGTAATTTCGAAACACTTACGGGATATTTTAATTTGGGACATCCAGTTGTTTCTTCTGGATGATAGAACCAACGTACACGTACGATTTTATTATTGCATGAATTTTCCCACATTGATTCGATGCGACCAATGTAGGGACGATCTGGCCGTCCCGTAGATAAAAATACAGCACAATCTCCAACCTAAAAATAGAAGAATTTTTTTTTTTTAACAAAATGTGGTACACAAACTGTTATAATATTAAGGATAATCACGATGTTCTTTGTGCAAATTTGCAATTTGTAAATTAATGCTATCATAACAAAATTTGGCACGTCACAGTTTTTTAGGACTAGAAATTACACTAAAGAATTTCATGATGATCAGTCCATAATTTACCATAGGCCCCATATAAACCCTACTCCCAGAAAACAGTTTAGTACGCCTAATTATTAATGCTATCATACACTAAAGAATTTCATGATGATCATTCCATAATTAACCCTCCCATATAAACCCTACTCCCAGAAAACAGTTTAGTACGCCTAATTATTAATGCTATCATAACAAAATTTGGCACGTCACAGTTTTTTAGGACTAGAAATGACGCTGTGAAATTTCATGAAGATCGGTCGATAAATTACCCTAGGCCTCATATGAACCCTACTCCCGGAAAACAGTTTAGTACGCCTTAAACCGTAATTATTAATGCTATCATAATAGAATTTGGCACGTCACAGCCTTTTAGGACTAGAAATGACACTGTAACATTTTATGAAGATCGGTCTATAATTTACCATAGGCCCCATATAAACCCTAATCCCGGAAAACAGTTTAGTACGCCTAAAACATTAATAAATAATGCTATCATAATTTAAATAATTTAATATAGGTCTAAGCCGCAACCTATTTTAATGCTGATGTCTATTTTTAGTAAGATAAATTAATAATAAATAGACATCATACAGATATCACTCCTGAAATATTCAAATTGTCGTTGGAGGATATCAAAGATTCGGCACAGCCGAATATTACACTCTAACTTGTTTTATATTTAAGGTATTTACATCAATTTTTTCCCCCTCGCAACTGTGCAAAATAGCATAGCTGCACTTATTAGACGTGAGCAACCTATTTTGTTTGCACCTCTAATTTTGCTCTTATCCGAAATTTTTTTTAAATAACGCACCTTACATTTAACTAGAGTTATTCACGTCACAATTTTTAGTTTTGCAAAAAAAGCGAAAATAAGAAGTCTTGTACCAGTTGACGTGAGCATACATTTTAGCAACAAGTGCATACATGTAGACGCAATATTACAGACGCCATTTTTTATTAAAGTTTGTTTTCGATTGTCTGCTAAATAATCTACTGTTTTTTGAATTTAGCAATCTGTCCATTTTTATATATTTCTTAAATTTTTATTTGTTTTATAAATTGCAGCATTCATTTTGATCAAATTAAAAAAAAAAAATTGGTTTGTTGCGATATTCAATATTTTGTTTTTTTTTCCAAGAAATCTTTCAAAAATTGTGTTTAGGTGGGGTTTCTTGGGCAGCTATCAAGAAGACCACTCACTTGGGTCCTTCAGTGTTCCCTTTGTGATACCCAGCGCACAATTCCCAACTGCAGAGCAGTTACTCAATATAAGTCACTGCAAAATTCAACCAATTTGTCTTCCTAATGAAGAGAAGAATGAATGATCTTAGATAGATCATCCGAACAAACACTGATTTCCCCATATATCTCTCCACAGAAAATAAAATACAGTTTCCTTTTTACCCTCGTCATGACAACTTCTGCAGTAGTCATTGGATTTTCAACCCATTCTCTTCGCATGAGTCCCTACAAGCCAGTGCCCAGTTCTCACTAAGATCACTGTTCTAATCTGCTCCCTATTGAAACAAAGTAGGGAATAAAGTTAAATTTAATCTAGTTTTGATTTTTTTAAATCTTTGTAAAATGATAATGATGAAAATTATTATTTTTTGTGGTGATTTTTGTAGAGCAATTTTTTTTTTTTTTTTTCGTGTAGCCAGATTTTTGGTTGATAAAAAAAAATCGAATATTACCACGATTTTTATAAGGAAAATACTATTTTAAAATATTTACTGCGTGGCCCACAATGTGGGCCTGGCAGTTAATATAATTTGATTTTTAGAATACTTACAGTAATAGTTTCTTTGCCTCGTCGTATAGTTTTAAAAAATTGCTTTCGAATTCGACCCTTCGAACCCTTATTGCCAAATTTACAATAGGCTGTGCCCAGCCAACCCCACAGTTGACGTTCTGGTAGGAAGGCTGCAATTTTACTGCCCTTTGAATTGTTGTGTTCTATCATGTCATCAGCTTTGGCCTTAAAAAAAAAGAGATTTATCATATTAAAAATTGCCTTTTAAAATTTTTCTCAAACTAAAATTGATTATTATTTTTTATTTTTATTATAAAGTTACAAACACAGGTAATAACGTTATATAATTTACTTACCTCATCTGATATTTCTGACATTAAATTTGAAGTACTTTCCTCTTCAAGATCTAAACGTTCAGTTTTAACTTTAATATTAGCTGCTAAGGAATTAAGTGAACATGCCAGGGCATTAGAACCAGCTATATGACCATTTGATTCCTGTTTAATTCTTGAAAAATTAACATTGTCCTCGGCCATTTGTGAATCTTCAGTTTGAGTATTTTGTTCATTAACCTCATCATAGTTTTCTTCCTCCTCCGCTTCCTCATACGCCTCGCGTTCATCCTGCTGTTGTTCTTCTTCCTCTGCTGGTAGTCTAGATTGATTGGTGGTGACACTATGATGCTGCTTTTCTGTTGCTGTGCGTTCGCATTTCTTATTGTATGACGTTGTTAATGAGGCTTTGTATGAGGACTTATCCAATTCGGATACAATACCAATTTCCATTAAATTTTTACGATGTTTCTTGTGTTTCTTTCGTTTCTTGTGTTTATGATGTTTACGGCCACAATCTGCATTCGACTCCAGGGAACCATTAACACCACCACTATCACCAGCTGTCGATGAGACACTGCTTTTACCATTTGCCGTTAAATTATTGCTGCTTTTTTGAGCTTGTGATCTCTTTTTCAGACTCTTATTGCGTTTCTTTTCACTGCGTTTGGCGGCAAATATTTCCATGGCCGTGGCCTGATGATAGTCTCTACTGGAACCGTTCTTTGTTATATGTAACGCTTTGCCCTCGCCACAGGCCTCTGTATCCTCATCGCCATGACTGAGATGGTGATGATCGGACTCATTGTTCGATGAGATTTTATTGCCACTGGACTTTTTATGTTTGCCTAAAGAGTAGAGGGGATTATCGTTGTACTCTGTGTTGTGTTGGTGTAGTAGTTTTTAGTTTTTGTTTTATTTAATTTTTTTGTTTTTTTTTTTTTATTTATTTTTTTGGAGGAAGTGGGAAGTAATTTTAGGTCAAAGTATTATTAAAGAAACAAAAAAAAAGAGAGAAATAAAAAGACAAAATAAGAATTTTCTTTTTTATAAAAAACAAAACGTTGTTAATTCTTTTAAATGAGATGTTTGCCAAAAATGAGTGCTTAAGCGTTTTAGATAGGCAGCTACTTAGATGTGTTTCAAAAGATTTTTTTATGCATTTTTAAACTTTGAGACCATGTTTTCTAGAGAAAGAATACAAATACAAGAATATTTAAAAGTTCTATAAGCAATGAATCCTAGGAAACCGAAACAAAACTCTTTCTACAGAAATATCCTGTATATGCAACATTTTCAAAAAAAAAAATCTTTTTCATAAAAAATTTTACAAAGAAATCTCTTATACTCAACCTGGACAAAAAAAAAATAATAGTATTATAGAAATTTACTACGAATTCTTGTTTTTATATTTTTAAGTTCTGAATAGAGTTTCTATTCCAGGAAAACTACTTTGGAAATTCCCGGAAATTTTAAACCGGGAAATTTTGGAAGTTTGGGGAATTTTTTGGAAAATAATATATGTAGTAATAAATGCCAGTTTATCAATTGTACTAAAAGCCAATTGTTTATCAAAAATAAAAGAAAAACATTTTGTGACCAGAGTATATGATAACGCTTTGTGTTCGTTAGTCAAGTCAAAATATAGTATAAACATCTTTTAAAAAAGATAAAAGTTCAAGTAACTTATCAATTTTATAGAGGTGAATAAAGGAAAACGTCTAATTTAGGCAGAAAAAAGCAAAAATAAAAAATTATAAGAACTTATTTAAGACAAGGACACGATTTTCGACTTTAACAGCCATTGATAGATGGACTACTACCTGATTTGAAGAGAAAACGAAAAAAAGTTGATTTCGTGTCAAAGCTAAAGAAACAGCTCGGCGGAAAAAAATTTGATGCCAGCGATGAAATCATCAGCCTGATTACGGTTGGCGTTGTTGTATACGCCTTATGGCTAATAAATCAATGAATGTTTAAACGTTGGTTTAGTTGAACTAAACTTAAGTTTATATGTAGTTTAAACTTAACAGCTGTAAATCAGTGCCACATATATTATATGTAGTGCAAAAAATAATAATGTGGCAGCACTACGATAAATGTTGTCAAATTCATATGGTTTGTATTGGTAGTTTAAACGCCCAATTTTATGCGTTTAGAGATGGTTTAAATGTTTACTGAATTATAGATTTGCTGGTTTAAACACATTTTAAACCAAAAAGAGAGATTAACTTGCATTGATTTATTAGTCCTTAGTCGTTAATTGTAGTAGATTAAAGAACTCAGGTTGTGTGTTAGTTTTATCTATTACAAAAAACGACTAAGGCGTTTACGCCAACATCAACCGTAATCAGGCTAAATACCTTTTTGGATGACTTGATTGAAAATTGGAGAACCGTTAGACAAATTGTTTAGGGCTCAAAGGAAACTACGTTGAAAAATAAAATGATTTTTTTTTACCCAAGAACCTGTGTTTCGTTTTAAAAGTCACGGACTTATTAAGCCGCCCTCGTAACCTATGACTAGGGTTTTATACCGAGGCCTTAACGCAAAATGTCATGGTCACATAAAGTACCGATTTTATAACAAAAACAATTTTAGCTTAACTCTACGTTTCCACATGCAAGTAGTGTATACGTATTATCAACGAAATATCGAGGAAACAGCCGATTGGCTGAAAGTAAACTTGCACTTGCAAACGGGGGGTAAGCGACAACCGTCATACAAAAGTTTTATGAAATAAAATAAAAAAAAAACCTTCTCTTGTAAAATTGTGTTTTTGCCGTTTAGCTTTTTTGCAGTTAAGGCTCGATATATTAAAGTATTTTCTATGTAAGTATTATCCCTGTCACAATTAATAAACTAATAAAGAACATAAGCAAATCATTTCAAAGGGAATAAAACGTAAAATTTTGAAATGCACTTAAAAATATGAACGGTTATGTATGTATGTAAATTTGGAATGTATGTTTGTACGAATATAATTATGAAATTAATGAATGAAGAATGTGTTGTTGCATGCAAACAATTTCTTTTTTCAATTTCTTGTTCAATGTCTCGGATACTTACCAACTTGAGGATAATCACTGAGTAGTAAACGTATATTTTGTAAGCGGATCCTGCCGCTATCACCATCGTCAAACTCAACGCTAACAAATTCTTGTGATGTAACACCATCATCGGAAGACTCACTTTCAATGGCTCGGCCAGGATATAGGCAACGGTATTGTTGACTCCAATAGGCACATAAGCGTGTACCCACTGGTACATCTTCGACGGTTTTGGGTGCCAGTTCTAGAATCTGTTAAAAAAAAATTGTTCAAAATAAATATTTATTTGGTATAAAATATTTGATATTACAATCTATTTTCTTTATGAGTTTTTTTTTTTTTTGTTGCTTGGGAGAACAGGCTTGTTTTAAAATTTTGTCGTTAAAGGCCGCATGACTTCACCTGCCAAAATTTTATGTTATGGTTAGAGCCTGTCAGCTCATTAGTGGTTTGGCGTATAAGCAAAAAAGTCGTAGTGGAAAAAAACGACAATGAAGGTTTACAAAAAGTTTTCTAAAAATATAACTGATAGAATTTTTTTGTATTTTCACCACTGGCTCCCGGTACATGTTTTGAAGAAAAATTAAAATTTTTAAGAACGTTTATAAAAAAACTTAAAAGTTAATAGTATTTTATTGAAAGTGAAAATTTTTGGTTTTTGCCGCATACGCCACTTTTCTAATTTTATTTTTAAAAAGTAGCTTCTTGTGCTGCATTCGTATACTTAATGCTGTGCATTGACGTGATCGAGTACTTTCTCGATTCGAAAGCAATTTAATATCTGAGTTTCACAATACTGAAAAAATAATATCGATTTGTTCAGTATCGACTGAAATAAAATTACTTTCGAATCGAGAAAGTACTTGATCACGACTGCCAGAATTAGGCCCCTGGCGTTTTAACCTAAATCGGGTATGCTTAATCTAGTGATGCAAACCGTTTGTAAGGTTAGCTCTTGTTTTCGAGATATACCGTTATTTCGAAAATGGAGGAGGCTGCACAAGATATATTCGCGTAACTCAAAAACGGTTATTTAATTGAAAAAAACTAAAGAAATTCCGCAATAAAATTTCTTTTCAGTTAGGGTAAACCTTTTTATAATATGCGCAATCGTTAAAGCAAAATTTCAAAATTTTTGTTTTTTAAAAAATCATAAAAGATTAGAAAATGCAGCTATGATTCTAATTGTTAACAGACATACAATAAATGATTAAAATTTGTTTATAACTTTTGAATTTATTCACAAAAGACGAATAATTTTAATTAAATTAAAGAATTTCATAAAACGCAATATTTGTATGGGAGCCACCCCCCCCCCCCCCTAAGAAGTGGTGATAAAGGGCAAGAATGTCTCGAGAAAATTTTAAGGACGAAAAACCAATTGAGGTCAGTCATACATTATATCCCTCTAGGGGTGACTCCTGGGTTACGGAACTTTTTCTTCAATATATTTGTAGTCTGTATTTAACATTTTGTATAGGAGCCCCCTTCAGGAATGGAGATAGCGGGTAGGTTTGTTAAAAATAAATGATGGAGATGAAAAATAAAGTGAGGTTAGTCATAAATGTTACCCATCTAGGGGCATCCTAGGCGCGACATGCCAAATTTAAGAATTTCATTAAGCCGCCATATTTGTATGGGAGCACCCCTAAGGGGTGGAGATATATGGCAAGTATGTTTTGAGATGTTTTGTTAAGAACAAAAAAAACTAATGGAGGTCGGTCATACATTTTATTCCCCTAGGGGCGACTCCTTGGCAGTTATCGGGCTTCCCTTCAATATATTTTTAGTCTGTTTTGAACATTTTGTATGGAAACCCCCTTAAGGAACAGAGAATAAAAAAAGTGTCAAATTCAAGCACAGTGTAATCTTGTGGCGTCAAATTATATGAACGAGATCTTCAGCAGTTACAGGTCCATTTCGTGAAAAGATTGGTCCGCCAAATGTGTACCAGTAAATTGGTTGTATCACTCGCTGTGTGTCAAGTGGCATCATCCTGATGAAACCACATGTGTGCAATACTCATGCCTTTTAATTGAGGCGCGAAAAATTTAGTAAGCGCGTCTTAATACCGTTGGCCTTTGACTGTAACACTCTGACCATCGTTTTTTATTTATTTTTTTTTTTTTGTGAAGACACTAATGATTTCACTGGTCTCTAAAACGCACCAAATAGTGAGTTTTTCTGAATGAAGTAGTGTTGTGACATTGGCTTAGGGATTATCATCTCTCCAAATTCTGTTTATTGGCACATCCAATTAACCAAAAATGCGATACATTACTGAACATACACCATGAACTATAACCAAACGTTTTGTCAAACCAATCTAAACTCAAAACAACCGAGAACAGTCAAACCAGGCCTATTTTGTTCTAGATAACTGCAACTTATTTTTTTACATTTTAGGATCATCGTAACCTTAAGACCTTTTATAACTCACTAGTTAAATGTTTATTGTCGCTATCCAACTGATTGATGTTCATATTGTTCTTCGGATATATCAATAAAAGATTTTTTTGCAATAAATGTTCTCATTTTCAAATCCATTTCCTGTGCGAATTGTTAACGTTATGCTCTTTTTATTTCTCCTTATGTAACTATTTAACAGTGTTGCCACTAACGAAATGATAAATTACACATAGATCATGCCAAAATTACACATGAAAATACAAATTATACATGATATCTTTTATTTGCAAACTCACGAGTTTTGTTTTGAATTTCAAAATATGCATAAACTTTTCATTTAGTTAAAAAAAAAATAAAGGTTGCGTTTTTTTTTTTTTTTTTTTATATTTTTTCAAAAAATTAACTAGTCATCGTCTTTTTATCGTATTTTTTATAGTAATTTACATTGCGATTAATTTTTTTATTTTTCCAGATATTTAAAGCTTCCACTTTTTGTTTATAATAATTCGAATAGGTTCAAAGTTTGGTCCACCATTTCTATGTATTCGTTTTTAAATCTGTCGTACAATTGTTTAAATTGCTCGATATTTTTTCCGCAGCAGGATTTGAAAAGACTTAAACAAAAATAACCATTTAAAATAATCTGTCTCCCAAGGAATTTTTAATTTGAAAAACCTTTTTCCAATAATATTCTGGTTCCAAATTACTATAAAGCTAAAATTTTTAAAATTTAAGAGTGCATGTTGTCGCGAAAATATTCTTGAAACTGCTTAAGTGTGCCGAGCATTACTTCTAATAAAACAAGATCTTATATTACGAAGGCCTTCGACGCTACCAAATGTATAAGATGGCAAGAGCATTTTATCAAAGCAATCTCTGGCTTTTCGTCTTTTAACAACTTAACATCTGATTTATACTGGTCAAACATAACATTAGGTATATCTAATTTTTAAGTTTTGTTAAGAATATTAAACCTTTTTACATCTTGTGACAAAAAAATTACAAAAATCAGAGCTACAAAACGTTAAAATTTTAAATTACACATGAATTACATATGGGCTACACATGAAAAAAAAATTACACATGATATGTGTTATTACACATGAGGTGGCAACACTGCTATTTAAACAATTGTTTAAAAAAAACTACAGTCATGATTTTTTACGACAGAATGTTGCTTGTTTGAGAGTCTTAAGTCGGTTAAGAAGACGAAGACGACCAGTAAGAAATGTGCATAATGCATCATTCCAACAGAGAATATTTTACAATGTCTTTGAGAGATATTTGCCATGTTTGAGGGGAAGTAAAATTTTTCGTTTGCTGTGTTTAAAACTCTCGTTTTGCCCATGATATAACAAACCATTGTAAATAGAGCCGAAAAATACATTAAAGCATGCTCCTCTTAATTTCCAAGCTAAAATAGTAGATTATTTCAATCTTTTGTTTTCTTTAAATGGACATTTGACGCTCTACACACGGTAGCTTAACATCATTTTATACAAAAACTATTAATCAAAGTTAATTTTGAAATAAAAAATTTTTCTGATAAGAAAAAATTATTAAATCATAAAATACTAAAATGTTTAAAAATGCTTTAATTTATAATTTACAACGTTTAAGTGACGCTGATAAGCATTTTGGTGGAAATAATTATGAAAATGTTGAAGACTTTGCCGCAGAGATAAAATTATATAAATCTTTACATGGTATAACGGATGCACTGGCTTTAGAGGATTTCGAAACTATACTCTATGGATTGGCCAAAAGATGGTGGAGAAAGGCAAGAAAGTCGATTAAAAGTTGGGATAAAGCTGTCAGAAAATTAGTTGAAACATTCAAACAAAAAAGAAATTAAAAAGCAATTAACTACTTTGTATTAAATATAAAAAAAAAAACTTGTGATAAGAATTTAAAATATCGAGGGCCTATATTCAAAACCCTCTATCTTTGATTTTCACGAAAATGACTTTTTAATGGGAAAATGTTCAGTAAAACAACTCTCATCTATGGTGTGATTTTCATAACAAACATATATTTTTTTGCTGTTTTATTTGCATTTTTGTATTTTCTCTATCTTGCACAATTAATTTTTCTGAATGCAAAACCCTCTATCTTTTTAAAAAAATAATTTTCAAATATTTTTTGAATAACTTGTTCTTGCAATACACGCTTTTTTGCTATTTTTTGCAAGCTAAACATGAATTTTATTTTATTTTATTTGTTTCCTGTATAATTCATCATTTAAAAACGTATTTCTTATCAGATTCATTGCCAATTACATTTTTCTCGGATGGTTGTGGCTACCAAAACCGTAAACATTATTTATCTAATGCTCTATCCAATTTTGCTACTGAAAATAATTAAGTTAATGAACAGAAGTTCTTAGAGCAAGCCCATACGCAAATGGAGTGCGATAGTGCCCTTGCTAAGATAGAGATTAAGTAGAAAAATCCATCTATATACTTGCCAGTCGATTACGTTGGAATTACTAGAAAAGCCTGAAAGACTGTTAAAATTAACAATGAGATCGTGAAAAGCCGTTTGATGCAGGATATTTGAATAATGATTTCTTTAATAATTACAGTGATTACAAACTTTTGCGTTCTTTTTTTTTATAGACCAGGACGAGAAAGGAACGATCCTACAGTGTCTAATTTAAGATCTCTTTTATATCTTTCAGATGGTAGCGTAAAATATAAATTAAATTTTGATACAGATCACATTGATTTACCTGTTCGTATTAAACCTTTTACAGAACATATTAAACCAAAACCTCTATATTCTGCTCCACTTTCAATTCAACCAAACAAGTGGAAGAATCTTATGTTGTATTATTAGCCTTTATCTTAAATAAACCACGTTAAACACTGAAGCTTCTTTCAGACGGTGGTCAGATCTTACAATGTTGTCATTAAAATTGCCTAAAAATGTCTTGCAACTATGTGAACATTGTAAGCTCATTTGCATTTGACAGATGTGTAAAATTAATGCATCTGACAATGACACCATTGTCAGAAAAGTGACAACATTGTAAGATCTGACCACCGTCTGTAAGAAGCTTGACAGATGGCATAAATCAAATCAAAATAATTTTTTTTTCAAATGCAAAACCCTCTATCTTTTCATTTTCATACATACATATTGAATATTTTTGAGAAGCAAAACCCTCCATCTCGCATAAAGTCCCCAATAATGCAAAATTTTATAAACCAATTATCTGTGAGATTGAGTTGATGAGTTGATTTAAAAAATATTGTAGAGTACCGAATTTTAATAACTCAAATAATAAGCGAAAAAAACTGTTTTTTGGCTCTCCTGAAAAGTTGTGTTTTTTAAGATAGAGGATTTTGAATATAGGCCCTCGATATTATGAATTTAATAACTTTATGTTTAAAATAAAGTTAATTAAATCGTATCTTACCAGCATGTTACATTATAGAGTTTTGTTTTATAAATATTTAAAAAAAGCGGGAAATATTTGTTATAATTTTTTTTTTTAATAAAAAAATGGCATCATTGAATTTCACAAGACAACCGATATTGTCATCATCAAACTTTAGAAGAAACCCATTTTAAATATTTATGGGCTTGCCAAGATGTTTTTTTTTCGTAAACAAAGTTAATTAGAAATAAAGTTCAAGAAAAACTAAGGCCCCTATTACGGTTTACAACTCAACTCTGTATAAAAAATATATATATATATAAACAAGTTAGAGTGATATATTCGGCTGTGCCGAATCTTTGATTTCCTCCACCGACAGTTCGAATAATTTAGGAGTGGGCTCTTTATAATATACTAGCTTAACCCGGTGCGCTTCGCTACACTGTTAAAAAAATATATATGCATCCTATGGGAGGTATTTCCCCCTGCGCCTAGCCGCTTTATTTTTATTTTCTTTAAACAACTGTTCGAAACTTAAGCAACTTTCAGTACTTCGTACAATAGCCTATCTTTCTTATGACCTCCGCACATCGTTTTGACATAGAATCAAAAAGATTTGTTGAAATTGTTGATGACATTGATCTCTACACTAATTTTAAGCAATCCAACAGCTCCCGCTTATTTTTAAGACGACAAGCTCCCACCGGCGGTCCAGAATGCCGGTTTAGTTTGGTGATTGAGCTGGCCAATCCAAGACTCGAATCCTTTTACCAGACAATTAATATTTGATTAGTTTTGGCAAGTGTTTTTGGTCATTGTCATATTGAAAGACCAGAAGTGGCATTTCCCATTTAGCCCATTGAATAACGTAGTTGGCAGACAAGTCCCTAGAAAGGAAACGGTCCATTTTTGTATGTATTTCAACAAAAGTGCTAAATCCATTCTTAGAAAAACGGGTTCACGCCATTACATTTCCACTTGGTGGATGTTACCATTACATGTTTGCCATTCCCTTTGGTTTTTGGTTGAGAGTTTTGAGTCATCTTAATTTAACAAGTTAAATTAAGTCTTTTAGCTAAATAAAATAGTTTTCCATTTTGCCACAGTCCAATTCGAGTTAACATTTTTAATATCCAATCTGAAATATCTTCAGAATAATTATAATAATAATATAAGGCTTTAAATACTTTATCAAGACAAGTTGCTTAGGTTTCGAACAATAAATATTGTATACTAGCGTAACCCGGTGCGCTTCACAACACTGCTTTAATCACGTTTGAAGACTCTCCCTTTAATAGTTCTTCAGTTGAGAGATATTTAATATATGCATTCTATGGGAGGCATTTCCCCCCCTGCGCCTACCCGCTTTATTTTTATTTTCAAAAGTGTAGTATACCATAAGAGTGACTTCTACAAAGTTTGAACATTCTCACTATAACAGTTCTTAAGATATGCGATAATAAACATTGGCGTCCTATGGAGGGTTCCACTTCCCCCGCTGCTATTTTATTTCAGTTTTGGGGCTCAGAAGATCCTACTACCAAAAGTTCAACAAAATGCGTGCAGCGGCTCTTGTTAATACAGTTGAACTTCTATAACTCGAAACTCAATTATGCCGACAAAAAAGTTCGACTTACAGAAACTTCAAGTTAGAGAATTTTTGTAATAAATGCACAGCAAAAAATTTAATTCATTCGGTACTCATGTTATTTAATTTTATTTCGTACAAATACATATGTACATATTTAAAGATATCATTTAATGAATTATTGTGTGATTTAATAAGTCTTTACATGCAAAATTTAAAAAACTTTGAATTATTGAATTTAGATTTATCAAATTTTATTAAACTAAAAATAAATGTCATATTTTTAAAGCTAATCAGTCTTAAATAAATCAAAAATTTAAGATGGCAAACAATTTTTGGAAAAAATTCGACTTGTGGAAGTGTGGCCACGCGTGGTGCAAATATTTTACTTTGAGTTATAGAAAGAAAAATTCAAGATAAAGAAGTTTAAGAGCTCAAGTTATAGAAACAAAATCATCTGAATTGGCCTGTCCACCGCTATTGCAAAGAGATTCCCTTCGACTTAAAGAATTTTCGACTTATAGAAGTTCAGCTGTATTTCTATCTATGAAGGGGTACCGCTCCTCCTCTGTCTACCCCGCCCATTTTTATAATGAAATTTATAGCTTACCATAATAGTAGCTTTAACCACGTTTAAATACCCTCCCTTTGATAGTTCTTCAGTTGAGCAATATTTAATATATGCATCCTATCGGAGGTATTTCCCCCCCAGCGCCTACCACCTTTTATTTTTTTTTCAAAAGTGTAGTATACCATAAGAGTGACTTCTACAAAGTTTGAACATTCTCACTATAACAGTTCTTAAGATATGCGATATTAAACATTGGCGTCCTATGGAGGGTACCACTTCCCCCGCTGCTATTTTATTTCAGTTTTGGGGCTCAGAAGGTCCTACTACCAAAAGTTCAACAAAATGCGTGCAGCGGCTCTTAAGATATGCGATATTTAATATTGGCATCCTATGGGGGGTACCAATTCTCCTGCCCCTATCGAAAAAATAAATAGCATATTTTATTTTTAGGGCTCACGTGATGTTACTGTAAAAATTTCAGAAAAATCGGTTCAGTAGTTTAGGAGTCTATAAGCCAACATACAAACAGACAAACATTTTTCATGTTTATATATACACTAGCTTAACCCGGTGCGCTTCGCTACACTGCTTAAACCACTTCTTCAGTTGAGAGATATTTAATATATGCATCCTATGGAAGGTTTTCCCCCCTGCGCCTTCCCGCTTTATTTTTATTTTCAAAAGTGTAGTATACCATAGGAGTGACTTCTACTAAGTTTGAACATTCTTACTATAACAGTTCTTAAGATATGTGATATTAAACATTGGCGTCCTATGAGGGGTACCATTTCCCCGCTGCTATTTTATTTCAATTTTGGGGTTCAGAAGATCATACTACAAAAAGTTTAATAAAAAGAGTGCAGCGGCTCTAAATTATATTTCTATCTATGAGGGGTACTGCTCCTCCTCTGTCCATTTCTATATTGAAATTTAAAGTTTGCCATAATAGTAGCTTTAACCACGTTTGAAGACTCTCCCTTTAATAGTTCTTGAGTTGAGAGATATTTAATATATGCATCCTATGGGAGGTATTTCCCCCCCTGCGCCTACCCGCTTTATTTTTATTTTCAAAAGTGAAGTATACCATAAGAGTGACTTCCACAAAGTTTGAACATTCTCACTATAACAGTTCTTAAGATATGCGATATTAAACATTGGCGTCCTATGGTGGGTACCACTACCCCCGCCGCTATTTTGTTTTAATTTTGGGGCTCAGAAGATCCTACTACCAAAAGTTCAACAAAATGCGTGCAGTGGCTCTTATTAATATTTCTATATATGAGGGGTACTGCTCCTCCCCCGTCTACCCCGCCCATTTGTATATTGAAATTTATAGTTTACTATAATAATAGCTTTAACCACTTTTGAAGACTCTCCCTTTAATAATTCTTTAGTTGAGCGATATTTAATATATGCATCCTATGGGAGGTATTTCCCCCCCTGCGCTTACCCGCTTTATTGTTATTTTCAAAAGTGTTGTATACCATAAGAGTGACTTATAGAAAGTTTGAACATTCTCACTATTACAGTTCTTTAGATATGCGATGTTAAACATTGGCGTCCTATGGGGGATTCCACTTCCCCCGCTGCTATTTTATTTTAATTTTGGGGCTCAGAAGATCTTACTACCAAAAGTTCTGCATAATGCGTTCAGCGGATCTTAATATATGCGATAATTAATATTGGCATCCTATGGGGGATACCAATTCCCCTGCCCCTATCGAAAAAATAAGTAGCCTATTTTATTTTTAGGGCTCACTTGATGTATCTGTAAAAATTTCAGGAAAATCGGTTCAGTAGTTTAGGAGTCTATAAGCCAACAAACAAACAAACAAACAAACAAACAAACAAACAAACAAACAAACACACATACAAACATTTTTCATTTTTATATATATAGATATAGATATATGTTATTAATTCATCTTTATAAAAACGTTTATCAGCATTAAAATTGATTGCGGTTTATACTTATATTAAATTATTGACCGACAATCAGAAAGTTTTATGCTTTTCTTTTTAGAACTAGTTCACATTTCTAAAAAGAAAAGTAAAATATCATGATTCGTAACAGTTTTAGCCGAACGTAAATGATTTTCAGGAGGGAATTTATATTGGAGCCATGGTTAATTATGGACCAATCATCCCAAAATTCTGTAGAGTGATTTCTGGTATTCAAAAACATAAATTTGAATAAATTTCAATACAGCAGTGAAATTAGTTTTGGCGTTTACACTGAATTTAAGAAGGCTGTTCTAAATGGGATCTAATGTAAATTATGGACCGTATATCAAAAAATTGCATGACATTTTTTCTGACCATATGCAGCTTGGATGGAACAAATTTAATGGCATATCTTTCAGGGGTGTTCTGGAAATCGAAAACGAAAAAGGCAAGAATTTGGAAACTGTTTTAATTACACTTTTAATCAAATTTTTATAATTTTTTTTTTGAAATTCGGTTTCTGCTACGGTTTTAGGCGTATTCAATTAATTTCCGAGAGTAGCATTTATAAGGGGCCTATGGTAAATTATGGACCGATCTTCACGAAATATAACAGTATGATTTTCAGTCGTATAAAACGAATTTCTGCAAAATTTTATATCATCCCGTACAATATTCCATCATTTATGTTAGTTTTTATAACAAAATTATCATCTTTTTAGGGTGGTGGTTCCACATTTTAATTCAAAGCTCTGATCCCACTTAACCGATTTTTTGGATTTGGATTTCAATCGCTAACTGCTTAGGATAACATCAAGCAATTTGAGACCAAGTTTGTTCCTTTCTGTTGAGTTTTTCGAAAGCGAGCGTGTTTTCAACAGACGGACAGACGGACATGGCTAAATAAGCTTAGCACTACTCATGGAGCCAGAATATACATATATACTTTATGGGATCTGCGATTAATAATAAAAAAGTTTCAAACGGAATGACAAACTAAGTATACACAGAAAGAAAAAACTCGTACTAAATTTCAGTTTTTCCTTCTTACTTTAGGCTGGATCGTCCTAATTTTTAACTTGTGACAACTTTGCATTAATTGAGCGATAAGAAATATTACAAAAACAATTACAGATTAAAATTTTCCGAGCAAAAGTAACGTAGACCTTCAACCCGTTGAAGTTATTGGCGAGAATCGAATCCGCAACCCTCACACTGAAAGACTAGCTCACTAGTGCTGACAAACTTTTCTACTTTTTATTACTAAAAATACTTACTATGGAGGGCTTACTGTAATAACATCATAAGCCACCCGAATGGAAAGAATGGGTTTGTGTAACCAGGGAAAACTTTAATATGCAATTGCATGTTTTTTTGTGCGATCAATGAAGGCAAAATCAATATATTTATCCGTTTTAGAGCTTTTTATGATCGAAAATTGTCCAACAATGCCGGATGTATCTAAAGGAGATAGCGAGACCTTCAGTGTTACCCTTAATTGAGTCCCTGGACGCAGGGGCATACATGGAAACTGTATGAATGACTCGTTGGCGCATGCAGGAACCAACTTAAATCGTAGCGGTTCGACATATGATATAGGTGTTTCGCTCTCAAGGAGTTAGTATTTTAGTGCACACAAATTTTATCTCATTGCCAGTCAGAGGTGGTTTGATGAAACTACCTAAGGGAAAACCACGATAATCTGGCCCATCATATATGAAAAAAGAACTCGGGGGGCATTAAAGCTGTCCAGACTTCACCTCAAAAACCTAATTGTGCCCAAATGCAAGGGCACCCTTACAATGACCTATGTAGAAGTTGCGTCGACGAGGAGGAGGAAGAGTCCACGAAACATCTTCTTCGCTAGTATAATTCTTTTTAACTTTGCTATAATCTCGTTTTTTTTAATTGTTAGCTTGTTTTTGCTGTTGGTTAAATTGCAGATGTTTTGCTAGGTATTTTATTTTTAAGCAGAGTTGCATTTGAAAAGAGAGTCGTTATATTTTCTATTGACTATATTGACAAAAAATACAACTCTGAAAATATTGACTTGCCACTTTTGAGGATTGAGTACTCCAAAAAGTGCAAATACTACTCGGAACACACTGCTCAATACTTTTCCAGTAATATAGTCTATAGGTCACTACCAAATAGCCTACAAGCATATGTAAAGTTTCAAGTAAAATACTGTTTTTTTATGGGCCCACTTAATTCCAAAGTAAACCATCTTGACTATAATAATAAATTCAACGAGCTGTTTTCCCTTATTTTTAAACCAAACTTCTTTTAGTTCATCTACTATATACATATAAAATCTCTTTTTTTTTTTTTGAAAAACTATAGAAACTAGTCAAAATTGACATAATTTATTGCCAAAAATTATAAAATTCATATTCAATTCAGAATAATGAGTCGATTACGGATGACAACTGAACTTAGGTTAAGTTAACAGCAGCAAAATCAGGTTACGCCGCTCGTGTTAAAACTTTAATCCAAAAAAAATTTGTATATTTTAACATGAGTGGCGTTGTAAGTGATTTCGCTGCTGGCAACACAATTTTTGTCCGTAATCGAGCCATAATATCATTTTTAATCAAGTTTTTCAATTTTAGTTTATATCCAAAGATATATATAAAAAACACATTTTTGTCCATAAAAAAGTTTACTAAACTACTGAAATATTCATAAGAAATTTTATTAAAATGTTGCTAAAAGCCGTTTTACCCATTCACACAAGTCATAAGTATTTTGACAATCATACTTCCCTGATCTAATTATTGTTTCACAGTTTTCAAAAACAATAACAACTTATCATGACAGGGTTGTATTTTTCTTAAAATACGTAAGACTTGTGTGATAGCGTAAAGTACCCTTAAACATTTACGGTCTAATTTACAAAAAATAAAAACAGGTTAATAAAGCGTTAATAAAACCGATTTTTATACAAAATCTCTTTCATAAACCCTTTTTTATAAATAAGGTAAATATAAATTATAGATTCATTTTACGCTAATTTGTCTTATTTCTAAAAAAAAAAAATTAAAGCTTCGTTCACAATAGGAAGCAACATTTTCACTGGTGTTCAAAATACAGCAACAATTTTTTTTCACAAAATTACACTGTTTGCATTAACTAACCATTTTCCAATTTTGTTCTTAACAATATTACTAATTTATTATTATTTTTTAAAACATCTTGTTAAAATTTTCATTCGAAATTAAATAAAATTATTATAAACTTCATTTTTAATTTCATACAAATTGTTGCTGAAGTAAAAGGAGACTCAACTTTTTTAAAAAACTTTAGTTTAATTTTTGTTCGAAAAATGAAGGCACATCACCCCTATCGTGAATAACAAGTGGAATTTTTGTTCCAATGAAATTTTTATTCCCCTCGAAGGGAAAAAAGCAATCGTAAATCTCATGTGAAAATGTTTTAACGCTATCAGTTGCAGTGAATGTAAAAAATAAGAAAGATTAAAAAAATTAAAAATCAATGACATTTTTGTTCAAAATGTAC
Source organism: Pollenia griseotomentosa (assembly GCA_963931875.1). Lineage (NCBI taxonomy): Eukaryota > Metazoa > Arthropoda > Insecta > Diptera > Polleniidae > Pollenia > Pollenia griseotomentosa. The sequence goes on from OZ007560.1 coordinate 189,882,270, forward strand.
ACGTATATATTTTAAAGAAAAGTTAAAATAATAAAGCAAAATATTTAGTATTGGAGGGATAGTTTGATTACAACGTTAGTTTTCTGCACTTTTTAAATATTATGTACATAGTAAAATATTTTCCAAAATTCTGCCACAACGTCGTAAGCGATATCATTTTCAATTTTCGTTTTTTTTTTTTTTTTTTTTTTTAATAAATGACTTTTTATCACAGTGCTCGTTGAATGCAGACGTGTTTTTTTTTAACTCGGCATACAGTTTTTGTTTTCTTTTAACATACTTAAATAAGTTGTTATAAAATCATAATATTATTTATTAAATAAATAATATAATATCAGCGAATTGGACGCTTGAAAATAATTTTTGATTTGTGAACATAAACGTCAATAACTAAAATAATAAAAGTTACAATTTAATAAAACAAATTTATGTATGAACATACATACATAAACATACATACATACATTTTAAGCAAAAACATTTCTTGTTTTTGTTTATTCTTCTTTTTTATTATCGGGGTTTTTAACAACAAATAACAAGAAGAGCACAATTAAACAAACTGTAAAATAAAAAAAAAACTCTTATGAATGCGTGCAATGCAAAAACAATTAAACATAATGAAAGAAATGCTTATGTTACAGTGAGTGTTGACGAAACAAAAGTAGAAACAAAAAAAAATCGATGATAGCAATTACTTAACGGCTAAACCTATTACTCGAACGCGTTCCCTCTCACCTTCTTTGTTTACAAATACGGTCGATCGTATTACAATAACAAGTTTGTTAACTGCAAGCGCTGCCGCAGAGCCAAAAAAAACTTTAATAAGTGATGATACGGTTAACCCCAAAACAGCCGCTATGGACAACTCAGTAACTCAAGTAAAAATTTCTCAAAAGCCTACAGTACAAGTTGGTATGGACAGGTACATAACAGTGCTCAAACGGGGACGCAGCCCTACCTCTGCAGCAGTTGCTTCGGCCTCAAAAGTACCAACTTTTGATAAAATAAATACTCAAAATCGTTTTGCAATTCTGGAGGATGAATCCTCTGAAGCACCAAACGTCATAAAATCGTCAAAGCCTCCCCCGATATATCTTAGGGAACAAAATTCAAATGAGCTCATAAAGAGTTTGATATCAGTGATAGCTGAAAATTCGTTTTACGTAGCGGCTATCAAGCGTGGTAGTATAAACGAGACAAAAATTCAAGTCAATCATGAGAATGATTTTCGCAAAGTAATAAACAACTTTGAAGCACTAAAAAAAAACTTTTATACATACCAACTGAAAAGCAGTAAAGGTCTTCAGGTAGTGATTAAGGGTATTGACTCATGTGTGGACCCAGAAGAGGTCAAAACATTCCTAGAAGAAAAAGGCTTCAACAAGGTAAAACATGTAGTAAACATTAAAAATAGAGAAAAAATTCCTCAACCACTTTTTCGAGTAGAGTTTGAACCCGGCGACGTTAAGCTTAACAAAAATGAAACGCATCCCATCTATGATTTAAAATACATTCTGTACAGAAAAGTAACTATAGAGGAGCCGCACAAAAGAGGTGGTCCCGTTCAATGTTTGAACTGCCAAGAATTTGGCCATACTAGGGCATACTGCTATTTACCCCCTGTTTGCGTAGTATGTGGTGAGCTACACGGTACAGTTCTTTGCGACAAGTCTAAAACCGACCCCAACGTAAAAAAATGCAGCAACTGTGGTGGTAATCACACTGCCAATTATAGAGGATGCCCTGTATATACTATCGTCAAGCAGTCGGTTGGACCGAAAACTAATCCCCCTCAAATGCAGGTAACGAATCAAGTAAACAGTAATGATCCGCAGCATAGTAGTAACAGAACCTCTTATGCTAACGTTTTAAAATCAAACAATGTACCAATGCAAGGCGCTTCGTCAAGTAATGACGAAACTCCAGTTTCTAATCTAAGTCGTCTAGAAAAAACCATGGAAACATTAGTGCAAACAGTAAATAATTTTACAAACACAATGGGTAATATGATGCAGGAAATTCTTAGAATGCAATCGATGTTATTGCAAGCTATTCTTAACAAGCCATGAACTGTTTAAAAATTTGTTTTTGGAACGCAAACGGCATCCGCCAACATAAAAATGAATTAGAATACTTTCTTAAAAATAAACAAATTGAGTCATGATGGTTTCTGAAACTCATTTGACCTCAAGAAATACGTTTAAAATTAATGGTTATACTCTATATGATACCAAGGACCCTCGAGATAGAGCTTGTGGAGGTTCTGCTATATTAATAAAAAACCGAATTAAACACTACCCAATGTGTGATCATCGTGAAGATTATCTCCAAGCTACGAACATTTGTGTCGAAGAGCTAAATCGAAGCATAGTAATTTCATCTCTATATTCACCACATAGATTTGCAATATCAGAAAGCCAATATTACAAATATTATAAGTCACTGGGGCCCTGTTTCCTGGCTGCTGGCGATTACAACGCAAAACATACCTTCTGGGGGTCACGACTTATAACACCAAAGGGTCGTGTTTTGTTTAATACAATCTCTAAAATGAATTTAAATGTTGTCGCGAGCGGCCAACCAACATATTGGCCTGCTGATCCACAAAAAATTCCAGATGTCATCAATTTTGGCGTGGTTAAAAACATCCCCACAGAAACGATTTACGTTGAAGCTTCCATAGAAATATCCTCTGATCACACACCTACAATTGTTACCATAAAAAACACCAATAGAATTGAATCTCCCTCTGGTCACATAGCGACGTCAGCTACACATATAAATTGGTTAAAATATAAAAAATATCTCAGTACCCATTGCACAGAAAATATTCCGCTTAGCACACCGGAGTATATAGATCGCTCTATTGTCAATTTTGACAGTTTTCTAAAACTAGCTGTTCAACATTCCAGTATTGCCCCCAACAAAAAACCAAAAATAATAAAATATATTCCTCAGATGTCGAGCGTCTCTTGTCTGAAAAAAGGAGAGCTCGTAGAGAGTGGCAATTGCACAGATCCCCTCAACTTAAGAACTTACTAAAAGACTGCACAAAAAGGCTGAGAAAGTTACTGCAGACTCAGAAAACGGCTTCTCTGAAAAAAAATATCTTAAGGAACTTGATGCAACTCCACAATCAGACTACTCATTATGGCGTGCAGCTAGAAATCTCAAAAGGCCAGTTGTCGCTAATCCGCCATTAAGAAACTTGAATGGAAGTTGGGCAAGAAATGATGTTGAAAAAGGAAATCTGTTTGTTAATCATTTAAAACACGTATTTACCCCAAACATATCTCACGATATGGCGGTCGAGTTACCACCTGTTGCTGCTAGAGCAGCTGTTCCCCTAAGATTTGAGATAAGAGAAATCGAAAAGGCTATTTGTGATTTAAACCCCAAGAAGGCTCCTGGTTTTGATAAGATCAGCAACAAAATGCTTTTGGAGCTACCCAGCATAGCAAGGAGAATTATTCTTTTAATTTTTAATGCTATTTTACGCCTGGAATACTATCCTCAAAAGTGGAAGGTTTCCTTAGTCATCATGATACCTAAACCAGGAAAGGATCACACAAAAGTTGAGTCATATAGGCCTATAAGTTTACTTTCAAATATATCAAAGCTGTTTGAGAAGCTGTTAGCGTCAAAATTAACCCCAATTCTAAATGAAAACAGATGTATTCCTAACCACCAATTCGGCTTTAGAAGAGAACACAGCACAATTGAGCAAACCCATCGTATAGTAAACGCAATAAGAAAAGCCTTTGAAGAAAGAAAATATTGTTCCGCTCTCTTCATCGATGTTTCTCAAGCTTTTGACAAAGTCTGGCATGAAGGCTTATTACATAAATAGAAGCTAAACTTACCAGTAAACACACACAAGCTGTTAGAAAGCTACTTAGTCGGTCGAAAGTTTATTATTAAAGAAGGTGATTATTTAAGCTCTCCTCAACCAATTGAAGCTGGAGTCCCTCAGGGAAGCATCCTGGGCCCACTTTTATAATTAATATATACTTCGGATATGCCAATAAACAACTACACCCAAACTTCAACATTTGCTGATGACACAGCTTTTCTAAGCGTGCACGAAAACAGTCAAGAACAGGGTTTAAAAAACTACAGTCAAAATGAAAAAATTGCTTTTTCTTCCACTTTTTGATTTTTCATTGAACAAAAATAAACCGTTGCTTTTACTTCTGATTCATTAAATGAAAACAGTCGCAGTGAAGGCAAAAGCAAAAAACGAAATGTTGTACACAACAAAGAACATTGGCAGTCGTCATGTTAGAAAGTGTTTGGTTTGACAGATTGAAACTTTTAATAAATCCCGAAGTTAACGAAGATGGGACGTTGTGTTCATTGTATATATATGAAAGCGATGATGTTATTTACAGTTTTATTTAATTTCAAAAAATTAAAAAGATTTGTTAAGCTTTAAAATAATAAATATGTACTTATTTACATATTTATGTTTTTATGAACGCATGTATTATTAAAAAAAAATATGGAAAATAAAAACACAAACACAACGTCCCATCTTCGATAACTACGGGATTTTTTAAAAGTTTTGGTCTGTCAAACCAAACACTTCCGAACATGTCGACTGCCGATGTTCTTTGTCGTGTACAACATTTCGTGTTTTGCTTTTGCCTTCACTGCGACTGTGTTCATTTAATGAATCAGAAGTAAAGCCAACAGTTTATTTTTGTCCAATGACAAATGAAGATGTCGAAGTTACAGCATAATCTTATGACTTTTACTATCTCAACTGCAGCTTTTTAAACGCTGGTCAAGAAGCATCTCGATACCTACAGGATCATATATTTCAACTCGAACTGTGGCTAAAGCAATGGAGGATAAAGGTCAATGAGCAAAAATGCGTACATGTAACATTTACCTTGCGTCGGGAAACATGCCCCCCTATTAAAATCAATAATCATTTAGTGCCTCAAAATTCGCATGTAAAATACCTCGGTATTCATCTAGATCGCCGTTTAACGTGGAAAAGCCATATAGAGGCAAAATTATCTCAAATGAAACTAAAAGCCATCCAAATTCATTGGCTTATTGGAAGAAACTCTGTCCTAAGTCTCGACTGCAAACTTTTACTTTACAACTCCATCTTAAAGCCAATCTGGTGCTACGGTATTCAACTATGGGGCACTGCCTCGGCCTCTAATATCGAAAAAATTCAAAGGCGCCAAAATAAACTTCTTCGAATAATCACAGCTGCCCCTTGGTATGTTAAAAACTCAAATATTCACAAGGATCTCAATGTTCCATTAGTAAAAACTATGATTACAAAATATGCAGTAAAATATTTAAAAAGGCTTGAACAACACCCAAATCCACTAGCTCGAAATATTTTAAACCATGGCGGCCACACTCGCTTAAGAAGAAGAGACACTGCAGCACTTACCCAATTAGATGAGCAATAAACACCTATATAAGTGAACACAACCCGTGATGAAGAACATTTTTGTCTGGCACTGGCAGGACGTAAAATAACGTATTAGGTTAAGATTTGATTAATTATTGTTAGTTCATATTTAATATATGAAGATTCAATAAAAAATAATGAGAAAAAAAAATAAATGACTTTATTGGCAACACTTGCATCAACCTACAAAATTTATATGAAATAAAATAAAAAAATAACTCTTGTACAATTTGATTTTTGGCGCTTACGTTATTTTCGCGGTTAGGGCTCGATATGAAATACTTTAGGAAGAAATAAAATAGAAGAAACAGTAAGAAAGTATAGTCGATCAAGCCCGACAATATGATATGAGGGACCAGTTTTGAAAAATACATAGCTAATGTGGCTATATGAATTAGGATCTATCTATGTTTTAAATTTCATTAAAATCTACCAGATAGTTTCGGAGAGGCAGAAATTGCCCCCTACCTCGCCTCGCGGTTGTGCCAACCTATGTGCCAAATTTCATCAATTTATCTCCAAAATTGCGACCTGTACTTTGTGCACAAGAATACATGATTACAGAAATTGATTCTGAGTCGATCGGTTTACTAAAAGGTGGGTCTCATATTTTAAGGTGTTACATCAGCACAAATGCATAATACCCTGTCCACTATTGTGGTGTGGGTTTAAAAACGAAATTGTTTCTCCCATTGTGAACACAGCTTAAAGGCAAAAAAAAATATTTTTCACTTACCGTATCCTTAAAGATTTCCTCCCTTGACATTATATGCGATTTATTGCCTCGTTCACCATCCAAAGTAATGGCATAAACGTCAGGTGGCTGTAGTGGTTTCATAATGCCCGCATAGAAAAGACCACCCATGTCGGTGAGTACACGTGTCTCTTTGCGATACAAGTGATCTTGTGTCAACATAAGGGAACGATCTATAGGGCAAATTTTTCTTGGTTTTGCAACACACACTTGTTTAGACGTTTCGTTGTCTGTGTTGCAACGATTATGATGATTGTCGTCTTCATCCTCAACTTCATCCTCATCAATATTATCTTCAGCCGTTTCTAAATCATCGACTTCGTCGACATCTTCGTTGCCGCTGGAAAGCCGCGAGGATGTAGAACTGCTTAGTTTGGGTTCTTTGCAGACAATAATGTGTGAATGTTTTTCGGAGGATGGATGTTTTTGGCCTAAACGTAATGCACCATTGCTACTAACATTGCCAGCTGTTGCACTTGCACCACTACTAACAACGCCACCACTACTTACGCAATGGGCAGCAGTAACTGAACGTTGATCTAATGAGCTGGGTTCTAAACGTACTGGCTTATAAATAAGAGTAGTGCAGTTGTTGTTGGGTGTGCTAGTCGAGGTGGTATTTTCGTTTTCTAACTCTAAGTCTGGGGGTGGTGGGAATTGAGGGTGTGTGTTAAGGTGGTGGTGGTGATGGTGATTTTGAGCCTTTGTAGAATCCGTGGCAAAGCGTATGAAACTGGAGGGTGCCAAATAATTGTTGGATGTTGTTGTGGCGCTGCTGCTGGAAGATTTCGTAGAAAATTTTCCAAATTTATAATCACATAGAGGAGACGAGGACAAGGGAGATGGCCCAACCACCACCGTCGCCGCAGAGGTTGAGCACGATCTCTCTGAGGCGGCCAAGGACAATGCCGAATTGCCCACTAGAGACATTTGTTGATTTGCTTGCAGTTTGGAGCACTTCTTTTTATTCTTTTTATTCTTGGATATTTCATCCAATTTGCGCTTTTTCTTGCGATATTGTCTGGTTATGTCAGCAAGGCGCATGCGCATACTATTTTCCATTATGCTAAAGATCTCTTGTGGTGTTGGCCACTTGCCCATGCGTTGATAACTCGGATCCACACAATTTTGAAAAGCATTTTGCAGTTCTTGCTGCAGTTGTGGATCGTCGAAATCCAAATCGGTCTGTTGGCTTTCGGTCAACAATTTGTGACGTTTCTTTTCCTTAGAATATTTCTTTTTATTTTTCTTGCTGCATTTTTGGGACTTTTTACTGCTGCTGCCACTACTACCACCTGCTGCTGAGCCCAAGCCGTTCACGGACGACGAAGATTTTGAAGATTTGGAATGTTTATGCTTTTTACGTTTGACTGGACTCTCGGCCACTGTTTCGCTAATGTGGCCAGAGAAACAAGTGGCACTTGTACTGGTTGAAGGCAATTCCAGCGTTTCCAAAGAAGGAAATGATGAGCTGTGCGTCTCCAAGGGGGAAAATGTGCCTGCCGCTGTGTTAGAGCAAAGCGGTTTTACAAAGGCGTTTTGCGTAAAGGAGGTTCCGAAATTATGCGGTGAGCTTGCACTTGTTGAACGGAAAAGACCATTTGCCGCCTTCATGGTGGTACTTTGAACTTCCTCTTCTTCTTGTATCCTTTGCTCAGCTAAAGCGCACAAGAGCTTTAAGCCGCCTAAGGGTTCAACATCATCACTTGGTGGTATGTTGGCCACGGGCGAATGCGTTGGCATGAGATTATGTTCCGTAACTAAAGGTGAGTGCGGTGGTGGCGGGGAGGGGTGAATACCAAGATTATCGGCTTGTAAAATCAAGGGGTTAGAGGTGTGCTCACTTAGATGTGTCTGTAAACGGCCGGAATTTAATTCCATCACTGGATGCTGTTCAGAGGCAGACAAATGACACATGGCTGAATCATTTACCGCATCTAAAGGTTCTTGCTTAACTCGTATAGTGGATGTCTTAGCCAAAGTACTGGTGCTTATGTTGGATAATAATTCCAAACCTGTCAGATCTTCGGCATTAGTGTGCGGAGTTGCCGTACTACTGGTTATAGAGGGTGTCAAAGACATGGGAAAATGTTCATGTTGAGGAGGAGCGAAAGCAGCAGGATATTCATCAACTGCTTTATCTTCTCTATAAACTTCACTTAGCTGCCCTAAAGACTGCTGTTTTATAGGACTCCGCAGTAGTTCCATTTGCCTATCTATTTGCAGTTGAGAGGAACTTTCAACTACCGGTGTCTCCGATCTATGACTGTTGCTAGCGTTTACGGTTTTAGTAAGTTCTAACGGCTGTTGGGCTTCCGAGTCATGGTACAACTCATCATTTTGTGTTAAAGGAGGTGTGCATTGCGCTGTGATACAAGGTTCAGTATTAGCAGAGTTACCACCAGTCCCTGCAGTACCATTGCATTGGCTTGCTGTTGTAGAATTTAAGGGACAAGATGAATTTTCATCTTCACTACAGACCGGAGTATCCGTTTGTATATTAACATCTTGCATTTGAGGAGGCGCTGCAGCAGAAGTTGGTTGGGCTTGTGTAGAAGGCATAGTATGGGGAAGAGCTGAATTAACAACACGTGGTACACCGACCACTATTTGGGGAGAGGTAGAGGTGTCGAGTTGTTGTGTGTTGCTTTTAAAATGTAATGCAGGCATGTCATCCGCCAATGGTGTAGGAGGCCCTATATTAGCAGTCAGGTTAGGCCCTGTTGTGTTGGAGCAGGTTAAAAACCCTCCAGTTGTGCTGTTAAGTGGACTTGTTGTCCCCGCCAGGGTCGTTAGGCTGGTCGTTACATTCGGACTATTTTGGGAGGTTTGAGCTGACGTTACTCGGTTTAAGGTGGCTGAAAGATTGAGCAATGTGGGTGTAGGCGAGGGTGTAGCAGTTTGGAATAACAATTGAGTTTGCAAATGGCTGGGTGTCGCAGCAGCTGCTACGGCCGCCGATTCCATGGTAGCTGATGTGGGAGGAGTAGGTAAACGCATTAAATTTAAAGCTTGTGTATTAGGAGCTGTAAGTTCCAACAAATTCGTTGCACTGTGAGTCGTTGCTAAAGAAGAGTTCTTTTCCCTGTGTTCGAAGTGTGCAGGAGGTGGTGGCGTTGGTTGTGGCACGTTTATGGCTGCTGCCGTCAGAGTTGTTGTGGTAGTCTTTGAGGCGGCAGCCATAAAATCAGCACTACTCCATTCTTCCATTTTTAAAGCTGAGGGCGGTATTAAAAGTGGCGGTGGTACTGAATGACCATGCTGATGGGCTGATGTAATCAATGATTGACCGGTGGCTAAAGCTAATGTCGGTGGTGGTGGCATGGTTAGGGGAGCTGATGCTAAAGCTTTATGTGCTGTGCTCTTTGACTGACCTGTATCGTTTATGGAACAACCTCCACCTCCGCCACCAACTCCTGCACCACCTGTCGTGGCTAAACTCATGAAGCGGGTGGTCGTAGAACTACTCGTACTGCTCATGGTTGTGCCGGAACTAGAACCAGAGACGGATCCACCTAAACTTAAATTTATCGAACTACTGGTACTATTTGTCTGCTGATTATGCTGGCACAGTGTAGAAGTGGCCGCAGCTGCTGCTGCTGCAGCCGCCGCGGCTGTTAAATAATTCGAGCCCAACAGCTGCAATGATGTGGCATAAGGTTGTGCTGCTGCTGCCGCTTGCAATGTCGAATGTGGACTCATGGAGGGAAATATAAAATTTGGCGGCGGTTGTAAAGTGGCCGGTGCTGTACCCTGCGGTATGTAGGAGGGCCAGACAAAGGCCGCTGCAGCCGCCTGTTGGAAGGGATCTGTGGGTGTACATAGAAGTGGATAATTTGATAATCCTTTGGTATATGGATTTTTTTTTAATTTTTTTTAAATTTTTTTTTTTTTTTTAAATTTACACAAGCGCAAAATAATGAAAAGATTTTTTTTTAATTTTGAATTTTTTTTTTTTTTTACATTTATGTATGAAGGTGTTTTATTGGAATAAAAGGTGGTAGCAGAAAACAAATTTGGCGGTGTGTTTGGATGACAGATTTTGAAAAAAATTTGGGGCGGGTATGGTTGGAGGGGAAAAAAGAGAAAGGGAATTTTAAGCAGATTAGTTATATGTTGCATCATAGTTATTGATTAAGTTAAATAAATATAAAGCAATAAATTGAAATATATTTTTTTAAGCCAAAGGAAAAACGAGTTTCTGGAAAAGAAAGCCTCCACTTAAATTTTTTTTTTTTTTTTTTTTTTTTTTTTTTTTTTTGTTTAATTCTTTATAACGAAAAGAAAGAATTGGAAAACCTTCAAGTCAGTTTTTAAATCAATTTGTTGGAGGTGTAACATTAAGTCAATGAGCAATGTACTTCACATTAAAAGCAATATAAATTCATTTTTAAATAAATCGAATGACGATATAAATTTTTGTAATAACTGGACTTGAAACTTTAATTCCAATAAATTTTGCCTCTTTAGTGTAACTTTTTGTTTTAAGCAGTCATCCTTTCCTCTTTAGAAACTCTTCTTCTTTTATTTATATACAAACAACTTACCTAAAGGTGTCGCTGTGGCTGGTAGTAAAACAACTTGACCTCGACTTGCCTCTCGTGAGTATTGTAAGCCTACGGTAGCTGGGGACATGGATATCACTGATTCAATGGGAAGCGCATCTATTATAAATGTTAAAATTATTAAAATAATTTATTTTCTTAATTTTAAATTATTAAAAAAATATATTTAGAATACTTGAATATTGCCAAAATGTTGAAGGAGCACGATTGACACTTTGTAAACTGGCCGCATTCGCTAAAGCAAGTTCATCAGCGGTTGCTGAACTGGTCATTAAATCACCATTGCCAGTAAAATAAATATTGCCACAACCAGTGCCGACACCACCTGTAATAAGAAAAAGTTTAAAGGGATTTATGAAAAGAACATTTCACGACCAAAAAAATTATGTTTATATGGAACACCTAAGAGTATGCAATAAAATGTTTAAAAGATTTAGTAAAATTTTCTTTGGAATTAAAAAATTGTTTGCTTGCATTGGTCCTGAAAACAATTTTTGTTTGTTTTGTTCTTGTCCTTCTCGTGAATGCTAAGATCGTTCTTGACAGGCAGCCCGAGATAGTTCTTAGCCCAGTGGCCTGATTCTGCCAGTCGTGATCGAGTACTTTCTCGATTCGAAAACAATTTAATATCTAATTATTTCGGTCAATACTGAACGAATCGAAATTATTTTTTCAGTGTTGTAAAGCATTAATTTGAGTTTTACAATCAATTTTGGTATGGTCGGCATAAAATTATGTTATAAAACCTTAGTCTGGGTTTACACTATGAAAGTTTTCATTCAAAAAGTCTTAGTTTATTGATGGGAAGGGAGGGAATAATAGCATGTTCTCTTTCCTCTCACCAATAAACTCAGACTTTCTGAAAGAAAACTTTCATTCCTATAGTCAAAGCAACTAAAAGTTATTTAATAAAATAGTTCGTTCCATAATAAGTTAACTGCGTCTGTTCTGTAACTCTCGCGTCGAGAGTGTGAGAAATGAAACATGTGAGAAATGAAACAAAAATGCCATAAATTGAAACAAACATTTTTGTAACATTTATGTGACTGCAATTACTCGCCAATTTACAGAAAAAGTGTGTCTTTAACATTTTTGTGAAAAAGTAATCTCACAAATAAAACACGATGCGAAAAAATTTTAACACAAAAAAATAAATTGAAAATGCAAAATGCATTTAGGAGAGAAGGGTAACAACACGGAAGAATTTACTTTGTTCTTGGCAAATTCTTTCATTGTTTAATTATTTTGCTTTTAATATTTTTGAAAATATACGAATGTTTTCAAAGACATTTTGAAAACAACAAATATTAAAGTTGCACTTTAAATTATTTGGTATAGCCCGAGGGCTGTTTTTCGTCGCCGTCGTTGAAAATTTTTAAATTTTAGTAAAGTTTTAGTCCTCAACGATATTGTGTGACTGGCGTTCTCAACGTCTGCAATGTCACATCGGCTTCGAGTAAAATATTATAATAATTATAAAGTAAGGACATATATATTTTGAAAGTTTTCGAGTTTTTTCTGACTTTTCGAGAAACGATAGAATATTTTGTTTCACAACTATACGATGCGAGAAGTTCTCACCAAGACTACAGAACATGGGTACAGGTTCAAACTCTTCAAGTTTTAGTCGTCAAGTCTTGAGTTTTAAGAAGAAAGAGGAAAAGAAATGGCATTCTTTTAACCCCTCTCTCCTAAATGCTCAAGACTTGACGCCTTAAACTTTAAGAGTGTGAACTAGCACTAAATTTCGGTATATAGGTACATACCTAATTTAAAAACTTCAAATATGTATACATACATATATATGTACATTTTTTAAAGTACCTAGAATTATAATATAAATTATGTACAAACATTTTTAAAAAATATGATTTAACTTCTTAAATTTATGATCCACGTATTTAATTTATTGTACATGGAATAAACTAAAAAAATAACAAAGCAAACTATGCTTTAAATTTCTTTAATCAAAGCACTTTTTGGATTCAAATAAATTACCTATACGTACTATTTGTTATTATTGTATTAAATTTTTATTGTTCAACTCCATTTTATTTTAATACTTGAGGTATTATATAAAATATGGTTTATATAAAATTTATTGTCACATTTATTTATCCAGTTTCACACATACACACACACACACACTAATACACCAACAAAAACAAATAATGTTCCCGCGTTTTAACATCAAGAAGCAGGTTGTAATATTTTATAGAAACAGTGAAAACTTTTTTACCAAAATGAAAAATAAATTTTATTACACAATAAAATGCAAATAAATACTAAAAACAATAATAAATATTCAGTGATGACGTAAAAAATGAAGAAGAACCCTCTAAAATTGTAAATGTTTTTCACACAAACATACATAGATTTTAATGGCGGCAACTGTTAAAGTAGGGAAAAAATGTGTTACCATTTTATTGAACACACACCCACACACCTAATTCAATAAATACTTCCCACCTCTCTCTCACCCTCCTAACAACAATAAAATGCATTAAAATCCGTTATACTCGTATAGAGATTTTTTTGTTTTGGTTTTTTTTTCTTTCGCTTTAACACACACAGGCACAGAATTTACAAGAATTTCACAACAATTTATTTGCATTTGTTTATTTTGAGAAGAGGAAAGCCTAAAAAAAGGAAAACTTACCATTAATTTCAAATTTACATTATGATTTCGGTTAAATTTAAAAAAAAAATCACAAATTTAATGTTAAATAACTTTTTTACTTAAAAATTGTATATTTTTTGTTAATTTCACCAAAACACAGTTCAATTAAACAAAAAGGAAGTGAATTCCTTTTTTTTTTAACAGACAACGAATGACAACAGTTTGTACGAAACGCTCAACCTCAACTGCAATTGTGTAAGTGAATGTGTGAATATATTTCAATGGAAGTATGGATGTGTGTGTGTGTGTGTCTATAACACTATTACTGCTACTCCGATGGGTAAAAATTAAAATGGCCTTGAACTATTTTATTTAAGCTGCCTGCAAGAACAACAACAACAGCAAATGCACTTTGTTGCTGTAGAAGGACTTTTTACAACAGCTTTTGTTAATGTTGTTTTTGTAAGTACACTCAGGTCTCGTTTTATGCGATAGATAAGTTCCAAAAAAAAATCGCATAAATTGAATTCCCATTAAACGATACTTTAGCTTCCTATAAAAACTAATAATTCGTTCCAAAATCCAGAAAAACCGCATAAATTCAAATTTGAATTAAAAAATCAAAACAAAATCGCATAAAAAAAATCAACAAATATGTAGTACAGTGTAAATTCGATAATCCGGACTCCACTAATCCGGAATATTCGGTAATCCTGACAGAATTTTGCAGCTCATTGCGTATTCTATAATCCGGATTGATTGCAACTATGTAGTCCGGATTGAATAACACCCGTGTTATTTTATTTTGTTTATTCAAATCAAAGCATGCTTTGAAAAATACAGTCATTGCGTATTCTATAATCCGGATTGATTGCAACTCATTAACCGGATTGAATAACACCCTTTTTTATTTATTTTTTTATTCAAATCACAGCATGCTTTGTAAAATGCAGTTAGATTAGTGTGATATGAGTATGTTTGCACATGCGTTTTTTTGCTATGAATTATTATAGTTTTTAATAAATACATACATGCGGTAATCCGGATAATTCGCTACTCCGGATTGGGGTCTGCAATCAATTATCCGGATTTTTGAATTTTAACTGTATATGTGAAGCGGACAACCCAATAAAAAATTTTTGTTAGAATTCCTTTATATTTGGCATAACTATAGTTCTAGTAGATATGAATAAGTGTGCGAAATATTTTTTTCTATGATGTTTATTTGCCGAGTTACGTGGTGTTAAAGTGTTGCCGTTTTCAAAAAACTGTTTTTTTTTTTTAAATTATTATTTCAAACTAAAAACTAATCAAACGAAAAAAAAATTTAAGTGATTCTTATAGAAAATCGATTGATCTTTAAATAAACAAAATTATTTGAAAAAAAAATTTTTTTTCATCTGCAAGACTGGAAATGACCAATTTAAATCACAATTTTTCTTACTTAGTTCTAATTTTTTTTTTATTTTTTAATCTAAATTGGCCTTTAGTGTCCTTATCATATTGTAAAAGTTTTATTATGGGACCTCTATTAGTTTAAAAGGTATGCAAATTTCTTTATACTCGTACTTGTGATTATTGATTGAAATTTTTCTAACTTCGACCTAATTTTTGATCCTATTTTTACTGAAATTAGCCTTCTTTGTAAAACTAATATTATGTGCTCTTCATTTGTTTAAAAACACTCATGGAAACATATCGGCTATGCATATAAAAAACACAAAATAAAACAAACTATAGCGATTATATCAGTGATGCAAACTTGGTTTAATTTCAAAAAGGTAAAAAAGCTTAAAAAACATCTAAAATTTCAAAAACCGCAAAAATTTATAATTTAAAAATCGCATATATTTGAATCCGCATAAAAAAAATCCGCAAAACGAGACCTGAGTGTAAATGTATGTGTTAAAGTGAAAGAAAATTTATTAAATTTAACTGGGTTTTTCTTTAAGTAATGGGCATATTTTTGTTAAAAAAAAAATAAAATAAATTAATTAAAAAATATAAATTACATTTTAAACAATATGTTCAATAAGTAGCTTCTACTGACATTTTTGTTTCCAATATTTATAAGCCATTTTAAGCTGTAGATTACATAATTTTTGAAAGTTCAAGCAGGGCCCCAGGCAAAACTTTGTAGAGAGGATTTGACTCAAATTAAAGCTCTCTAGAAATTTTCTTCAAAAATTAATTTTTTAATAAATCTGAATGTAAACTGGTAATTCAAAGTGGTCATTAAACATACATAATTTGTTCTATAGTGCATTTGTTTGGTGGTTTGGAATACTCAAATCAAGTTCGAAGGTATAAAAAGAATGGTGGCCATAATGGTTTTAAGTGCTATTGGGACTACCCCATCTAAGGCAGTAGTTACTATCCACAACACATTTTGGCGAAACATATAGCTGCTAACACTGCAGTAAAACTAAGGGCCACTAAAGCATGGGCAGATAACAACATTATTGATGTTGGGTAATAACCAGAAAATCTGGCCCATTATGGGAAACGAACTCAACGAGCATTAAAGCTGTCCAGACTTTACCTACGAAACCTAATTGCTGCTACAACTGGCCACTGGTCTATTAGATAACACACCCAATTGCTACAATGATTTTTGTAGAAGTTGGAATGATTTGTCGTTGTCCGGCATTCTACGACTTAAGACTAAAATTGTTTGGTCCGAAAACGCTTAGATACCAAACCTCTATATATATATATGTATATTAATTTTGATATTTTAATTAGGCTAAAGTTCATTGAATTTAATTTTCATTAAATTATTTTTATGAAGAAAGGAAATTAATTAAAATTTATTGATAATTTTTATCCTTGACTGAGCTGGGAATTGAACACAGGTTTTAACGGACAGGTTGCCCTGACGTTTCGATTGTCACCAATCTCATCAGAGGGGTTTGCCATTTAACACTGGGTTCGATGTGCTATTTTCAGGAAAATTACAAATCACCACAACTTCATCTGCTTTTAAGGAATATTTGATTTGTTAAAAAAACAAGATTATTTCTTTGCTATAAAATCTTGTGTTAAAAAAATTTGCAAGATGATTGCAAAATACATCAACGTAATATTTTCAATAGCATTGTTGTCAAATACGTCGTCTTTTTTTCGAATCGAATAAGCGTTTTACAGAATCTAATTCGAAAAATAATCTGAAACAGAATCTAATCCGAAAAATTTTTTATGCAGCTGCTCTGCATATAAAATCATCAAATTTTTGGAAGCAAATGGGAACAATTTTTTTCGTAAAATAAATCTTTAAATAAATTAAAAATTCTGTATATTTTTACTCTTCTTCTTTCGACATTTCGGAGCATTAAACATAAAATATTGCCTTACTTATCGGATATGAATTAAAAACTCTTTGGCGTTTGGCAAAAATGTCTTAAGTCAAAAACTGAAGTTGTTCGTTATATTAAATTGAAAAATATTTTTTTTGTGCATTTCATAGACATTTTTCCTAAGAGCAGATTATAACGATTAGAACCAGTTGTGCTAGACTAAAGTGATTTTAACTAAAGAAATGAGAAACAAAATTGAATTGAAGCTAATTAAAAACTCTAAATGCGTTTTTTGATTTAAGACCTTTTTAACTTACGAATAAGAACAAGATATTTTTCATGGCACAGCTTAATTACAATTAAATCAGCAGTAATGTTGTCATAACTAAATAAAAAAAAATCCCGGGAAATTTGTGCGGGATCCCGGGATTTTTGTCCCGGGAAATCCCGTATGAAAAACACTAATAAAATGGACCATTTCCGACTAAAGAATCAACAGAATCAACAATTCATTGAGAAAAATTCTACAGAAAACACCGCATTATTTTGCGGAATTTCTTATCAAACATAATCTTAGGGAAATTACGCTTCAAAAAATTGGGATTTTGATTAGCGAAGATGCTTGTTAATTTCTAGAAGATTTTGCAGAATAATTGAAAAATCTATATGCAAAAGCAACGTTCGATGATTTTGAAATAAAGAGTTTTTAAATCTTTTTGACTGCAACGACAAGCACATGGAAGTTGAACCAACAGCAATTGATTCGTTCAAAGAGGACTATCAATGAAAAACTTTGCACCAATGCCATCGGCCACGAAGCTATAACTTTTTTTTTTACTTATATAGTCTGTTCAATATTTCACGAGAAATGCTGTCTAAACTCATATGAAAAAAACTTGTGCGGAATATTTATGAAATAATGCTGATAGACTTGCACTCTGTTTATTTGTAAAAAAGTTACGAATGTTTCTGGCAACATTTTTTTACAACTGCGAAACAATATAAGCTGCACTTATTTCGCGTGGAGTTTTAAGCAAATGGAAAACTAGTACATATAAACTAAATATTAATTGGGAAAGGAAAAACAAGTTCAATAACACAACCGGTAATAGTTTTTCATCCATATTTACTTTCTTTTTTATTTGATTGTTTATTTAAAAAAAAAAAATACTTTTAATAACCTGCATGTGGGTCTTGTTTACACAATCAAAACAATGTCGCATACTTTTAAGGAATAAAAACGTCCAATTGTGCAAACTCGCGAGGTAACACTGTTCGATATGTAGAAAACCATCACAGCTAGATGATGATTTCGCTTAAAAACAGGCGATACTTAAAGTTTTTTGTTTATTGAATTTTGTTTACTGTAATTAATGAGCTCTTTAAAAGCCCTTAGAAGTTTTGCTTTCTTGTAATTGAAATACATAACAACATTTATGGACATTTTTTTGTAATGAAACTAATAAGGTATCAAATTCAAACAGTCCTGGATCAAATGCAAAACCGTATTAATGGTAAAATTAAAAAAAAATTAACCCCCTAAAGAAAATCACAAATTTAGAAAATCAATTGATTTTTTTTTTTTTTTTTTTTTTTTTTTTTTTTTTTGTAATAAGAGAGATATTGACAACTACAAAAACAACAACAGCAACAAAAATTAAATTATAATTGACTACACCAAAACAACAACAACAAGGAAATAATTCCACCCCAAAGCACAAATTATTGTTTGTGTTGTTGCTTTTGTGTTAAAGCATAATTGTAGACTCGAGAAATTAATAATGGCAACAACGACCGACCTTCTCTAAAACAACAACTAACCCACTCTAGTACTCTACTCCTCTCCCTTTAAAAACACAAACAAAGCGAACTCCTGCTGTATTTTACTGTTTTTTTTTTTTTTTTTAATATTGTTTTCTGTGCTCTTTATTTAGAGAAGAAAACCTGTTAAAGAAACAATTATAAAAGGATTTGCAATTAAGAATGTTGTGATATGTACCAAAAAAGAAAACAAAAAAAAAAAAAACGTTGCTAAAGGACGAAAAAGGGGAGGGGAATCTGTGAGCACACTTCACAAGCAAGCCAAAACGAAATGAATTTACAACAAAAATTAAATGTGAAGGGCAGATTCAAATCGTTGGTTAGAGGGGATGATATTTTTATTGTGATGTCGTTGTAATTTAAGTGGATAGAAAAAAAAAATAATACATAAAACGATGTGTGTGTAAGCGTGGATGGTAACATATGGACAAAATCCCTTAGTATTCTTTCTAAATGTCATTTTGGAAATCAAAGAGTATTAAAAACTTTTTCAAATTACAAAATGTTTTTATTAACATCAAGTAGTAACGGGTTATCCATTTTTCGTTTTCAAAAGCAAAGTTAAATAAAGCACACAGAAAGCTATGATTTCGATTAAACTTTTATTTCATTACATATAACTCTGGCCATTACGTTAGAAATACAATTTCATTTAAATGACCGCCTCTAGATTAATTGCTGCAGTCGATCCTTTTGAGGTAGATTTCAACCAATTCTCACACATTTCGAGCGGTTTTTGACGTATATCCACAAAAGAAAAGTCTAACGTCGTCAAATCGCATGATCTTGACATCGCCAAAACATCAAATTACGCGTTCAAGAAACTTCCCATGCAACAAAGCCAAAATCATTTGTGTTGTGTTGCTCGTGGCACCATCTTGCTTGAACCACATATTGTCCAGTTCATTATCTTCAACTGCAGGCTAAAAAAAAAGTCGGTTATCATACGGCCATAGTGCCCAATTGCTAAGACCGCCGTAGAATCGACAAATTCGTATTATCCGCCAAACTTTCCCTAACAGAAGTGATATTTTCGGCAGTGCAAACATTGCGACGATGCACAGGCCTAACCGCATCTGTTACGCTTTCAGTCTATTTAAATTTCTTTATAATCTGGCCAATTCCTTGCACAGTATCTCGATTATGACGACCATAATCACCCCGTAATGCTTGCCACCACTTTTGTAGTAAGTTTGAACTATTTTTACGCGTTCTCCGATTGTAAAACGATCCACATTCGGAAATTGCAAACCTTTTACTAAATAAATTACTCTTCATATGACATATATTAAACAGTTGGCAGCCTTTCCAGACCAGACCGGCGGGTTTCAAACCTCTAAATGTATAACCCTGCAAATTATTGTAGGATTTATAGTAAGTTTTTCAATAAATAAATATCCATTATACACATATTCAGCTACATCATTTTAAATTTAGGTTTTTTTTAATAAATAAATTAATTTTGTAGCAAAAACAATTAACGCTTAAGCGACAACATTCATACAAGTTTTATGAAATAAAATAAAAAAAAAAATTGTGTTTTTGTCGCGTAAGCTTTTTTGCAGTAAGGACTTTTGGTATCGATAACTATGGTTTGACAGCGCAGAATGTCAAACTGTGTTGACATTTCTGTTCAGTAAGGTTTGGCAAGTCATCATGAATAGTTAAACTCTTCCAAATTGTGGGAAGTTACTTTGAAAAACAAAAAAAAAAAAATCAGTTCGCGAAGTTCATAAAGCACTTCGTCGATTTTACGAAGCTCATTTCTGGTTTACACGCTGTTAGAAAGCTACTTAGTCGGTCGTCAATTTATTATTAAAGAAGGAAATTTTTTGAGTTTACCTCAGCCAATTGGCGCTGGAGTCCCTCAAGGCAGCATCCTGGGACCTCTATTATACTAAATTTATACTTCGGATATGCCAACAAACAACCACACCCAAACTTCAACATTTGCAGACGATACAGCTTTTCTAAGCGTGCACGAAAACCGTTATGAAGCATCTCGTTACTTACAGCATCATACATTTCAACTAGAAATATGGTTAAGACAATGGAGGATAATGGTCAATGAGCAAAAATGCGTACATATCACATTCACCTTGCATCGGGACTCATGCCCCCCTATTTAAATCAATAATCAAACAATTCCTTAACATTCGCATGTAAAATATCTCGGTATACATCTGGATCGGCTATTAACGTGGAAATGCCATATAGAGGCAAAATTAACTCAAATGAAACTAAAAGCCATTCAAATTCATTGGCTTGTTGGAAGAAATTCTGTCCTAAGTCTCGATTGCAAGCTTCTACTTTACAACTCTATCTTAAAGCCTATCTGGTGCTACGGTAGTCAACTATGGGGCACTGCCTCGGCCTCTAATATCGAAAAAATTCAAAGGCGCCAAAATAAACTTCTTCGAATAATCACAGCCGCTCCCTGGTATGTTAAAAACTCAAACATTCATAAGGATCTCAATGTGCCATTAGTAAAAACTATGATAACAAAAAATGCAGTAAAATATTTAAAAAGGCTTGAACAACTTTTTGATATTCTTTAATTAGGCTCGAGTTCATCAAATTTAATTTTTCATTAAATTATTTTCACTGAGGGAAGGAATTTTACAACTTGGAATTTTTATTAAATTTTATTGATAATTTTTCTTGGCTGAGCTGGGATTTGAACCCGGGTTGATCTTTACATGTTTCAAGAAACACCACTTTCTATCGTCAGAAGATCTCTGTGTTCTACCCACTGCACCACTGCGGTGCCCGTTAGCCAACAGTCAAACATCAATCTTTAACCAGTAGTACTGGTGGTTCGAAATTTGCTGTTATTATCACTTAAATTTCAAATTACATGTTGCCTCCTTTTTCCTCTGTTTTTTTTCGTATTCTTTCTGTCAAGACTTTGTCTTGAAAACCTGAATACATTTGTTTATTATGTTTTTTGTCCACTTTCGTCGACATTTTTATTTGTACAAATTAAAGTACAAATGTAAACATTAGAGCTTGTGCCATAGCTATTTCTAAGAACAATTTTGATTTTTTTAGTTGAACTGTTAATTTTTAATTTTTGATATTCTTTAATTAGGCTCGAGTTCATCAAATTTAATTTTTCATTAAATTATTTTCACTGAGGGAAGGAATTTTACAACTTGGAATTTTTATTAAAATTTAATCCAAATCCAGTTGCTCGAAATATTTTAAATCATGGCGGCCACACTCGCTTAAGAAGAAGAGACACTGCAACACTTACCCAATAAGATGAGCGATAAACACCTACATATGTGAACAGAGCCCGTGATGAAGAACATTTTTGTCTGGCACTGGCAAGACATAAATAAAGTATTAGAATAAGATTTGATTCATCATTGTTAGTTCATATTTAATATATGAAGATTCAATAAATAAATAATGATAAAAAAAAAAAATCTAGTTAAATGGCTATGTCAATAAGGAAAATTACCGTATTTGGAGTAAAGACAATCCTCAAGCCGTTAACGAATCATCATGATATCCATTAAAATTGACTGCCGTAACGGTGAATGGCAAGCACTATGGAGCCATGCTGACTAAATTTTTCTTTAAAAAAATTCATTAGCTAAACATCAATGAAATTTGGTTCCAACAAGACAGCGCAGCTTGCCATACAGCGCGCTTAGCAAACGATTTATTACAAAATTAGTTTGGTGACAACTTTCTTTTCAGAAGTGGTCCTGAACACTGGCCCTCGGGTGGTTTTATTCAACGCCTCTGGATTACTTTTTATAGGGGCTATGTTAAGTCATTGGTTTGCGCTCCCTCTACAACAGACATGAAATGCTTCGATCATGTTAGTGTTAATGTTTTGACAGCGTTTCTAAGCAAACTGTCTTAAAAACTCTTTCATAACATTATTTCTTAACATCTTTTGATGGCTAGTGGCGACTTACACCCTTTGTACACTTGCATAAATTTCGGAGGAGCGCATGGAAGATGTTGAAAATATGAAACATGCGTTCACCCTTAAAACATTTAACATCTACCTACTATCAATAGAAAATGTTACCAATTCTGAAAAAAAATTTTTATTTTTTTTTTAATCCTTTTTTCTACAAAAGTACCAACATTTTAAAAGAAAACACCAAAATGTATTTGGAATTCATTTTGTTTAATAATAAAAAAAAATTTAACGAAAAAGTCTTGCAAAAAAGTAAAAACTTGGCAAATGGTAACGCTGCTTTTAAAAAAAAATGTCATTTTGTCTGTGCCGCCACAATAATAATAATAGAATTTGTTGCCATTTTTCTAGTGATGACACTAAACAAATCAAAAGTTGTAAAAGGGAACAAAATGAGATTGGATCATCTTAGATGTTAAATGTTGCAACATTAAACATCAATTTGCGAAGATGTTGGAATTTTCCCATAAGAAATATATAGGGCTAAAAATCAAAATTTTTCAACATCTTCACAGAATGTTACTATCTCATTTTGTTCCCTTTTAAATTTTTCGATTCGTTTAGTGTCATCACTAGAAAAGTGGCAAAAAATTCTATTATTATTGTGGCATCACTGACAAAATGGAAGTTGCTTTGAAAGCAGCGTTACCATTTCTCAAGTTTTTCCGTTTTTGCAAGCCTTATTTTGCTTAATTTTGCTAAAATTATTAAACAAAATAAGTTAGAAATACATTTTGGTGTTATCTTTTAAAATGTTGGCACTTTTGTAGAAAAAAAGTATTTTAAAAAAATAAAATTTTTTTTTTGCAGAAATGGTGAAATTTTTTATTGATGGTAGATGTTAGATGTTTCAAGTGTGAACGCGTATTTCACATTTTAAACGTCTTCCATGCGCTCCTCCGATATGTAAGCAAGTGTACAAAGGGTATAAAAAGTATATTAGCCGACAAACCAGAGTTTCTTGAGACATTGGAAACTAATATTCAAGCTACCGTTGATGCCATACGGCCAGATTTATTGGAAAATGCAGTAAAAAGTTAAACTGATCGAATTAACCATGCAACTCGTAGCCGCGACGTAAATATACCGGTAATTATTTTTAGAACATAAATGCCATGAAATTATCTACCAGATTATAATTAAAAAAAATTTTATTCCAACAACATTTTCGTCATGTATGTATTATCATTTTAACTTGTTATTTAAAAATATGGATGCAATTGTTCCGGGCGAAATTTCGTTTCAACAGGATGGCGCTACGTGCCATACGACGACCACAACCAGCGGTTTATTGAGTTAAATACAAAATTTGCACAATGATTAAGAGTATGTATTTCAATTTGGCCTTAAAGAAGATTATCCACCCAAATATGAACAAAAATTAATTTACGATTTTTTAAGGTACTACTCTTAAGAGTGATAAAGCGCCAAAACTTATGTTTGGCTTATTGACCCCTATTCTGCGTTTCGATTCGGATCGAAATTTTCTCCGTTTTTGGCAACTTTGGTGTTTTGTGCCAATGTTCTGTAACTCCCGCGTTGAAAAACTTTTCGATTGAAATGTGAGAACTGAAACAAAAATACCATAAGTTGAAACAAACATGTTTTTCTCACTAAACTGTTACTGAAACATTTTTGGCGAGTAATTTCCTTACGTTACAGCTATTACACGGCTCAGCGAATAATGGCCTAACGAACTAACGCCTAATTTTTCAAAATGAAAGAATGCCTAAACAAGAACGCCTAAGAAGAAAGTGAAAGAACGTCTAACTTTAAAAATGAAGGAAAGTCTAATTATAAAAATGAAAGAAAGTCTAAATTGTTAGGGTTTCTTTCATTATGAATTAACACCTAATGAAAGAAAACCTAACAACTGGAATTAAAAGGGAAAATCAATTGTTTTTATAATTTTAAAAACTAATAATTTTCCCTTTTACAGAATGTTTACAAGATAGTGTATGCATTTTGTAAAAGGGAAATCCTCTTGCCAGAAATAATTTCGTAATCCATTTTTAATTATAATATAATTTTTAATGTCCAACACTTATGAATGACTTGCTCGTAGTGATAGAAGTTTAACGAATAACGACAACTGATAACAAATTGCAAAAACATTTGTCTAACCGTAAATACAACTTTTACTTTTCAATGAATTCACGCATAATAGTAATAAAAATCACACTTTTAGCAAAATGAAAAATCGCCTAACATTAATGAAAGAAAGCCTAACAATCAAAAATTAATAAATATCTAATTAGGCGTTTTTTCATTTTTGATTGTTAGGCTTTCTTTCATTATGAAAAATCACCTAACAATTTTAATGAAGGAATGCCTAAAATATTAGACATTCTTTCATAATGAACAACCGCCTAATTCCTATATAATTTTTTGTTGCAATTTTTAGGCATTATTTCATTTTTTTTTTTAGGCGTTAGTTCGTTAGGCCTTTATTCGCTGAGCCCTATTACACACCAAAAATGATACAGTAACAGTTTAGTGAGAAAAACATGTTTGTTTCAACTTATGGTATTTTTGTTTCAGTTCTCACATTTCAATCGAAAAGTTTTTCAACGCAGGAGTTACAGAACATTGGCACAAAACACCAAAGTTGCCAAAAACGGAGAAAATTTCGATCCGAATCGAAACGCAGAATAGGGGTCATTATCTGGAACCGAATTTCTATGGAAATTTTTTCTATAAAAACTTTTATAATACCTAATTTTTTACAAATTAAACTTTTTTTATTTTGCCTTGTTCTCCCTAAATTTATACTTATTTCGGGATTTCGGTGTATTGTCAAAATTAAAACATCATGTTTTCAAAACAATAAAACAATGTTTTTTTTTAATAATACAAAGACATGTTGTCAAAATGAGAACATATGTGGGCAAAATAACAACGAGGTATTTTTCAAATGTTGACATCATTCGTTGTTAAGTTGACCATAAACGTTATAAGCAAGCACACTTTCGACAACGGATGGTTTACTTTCCAAAAATCCTAAAATATTTTATAACGAAATTCATGAAAAGAGGAAGAAGAAATACAAAACGAAACGAGAAAATCTAATAAGCGAAAACTAACAAAACCCATAATCATTCAAAAAAAAGTAATAATAATTCTTTTCTTTAAAAAAAAACAAAAACGAAATGTATTATCATCCCTTACAGATGTCAGGGTAAAATTACTCACATTTCAAGAGGTGGTTCAGATGTTAAACTCCCACATGTATAAAATTTACCGAAGTCAAACGAAGAAAATTAGAAAAGTGTAACAAGAAACTGCTACAAATCAAATAACAACAAACATTAATTATAATCAACAGCCAATAACTACAACACCAACAATTATACTAAAAGAGAAGCACTTGAGGAAACAACATAAAGAAAAAGAATAAGTAGCAGCATGATTATTAAAAAAAAGCCAAAACAATTAAAAAAAATCTATACAATTACGCTTCAATATGTAGCAGTTGCAGCAAAACTCTCAACTTAATTGTGTCAAGCATGTAGCAGGGCTAAAATTTGCCACAAATGGAAACTTCAGATTTAATATTGTCATTACATTTAAAATTTCTAGCTGCTACACATCTATTAGGCAAAGAGAATATTAGGTTTTCGATTGTTTCCTCATTTTATATTTTAACTGCCTCGAATAAATTAGCATTTGTTTGAAAAATTTTCCGTACGCATAATAAAAAAATTCGTCCTAAATTAAATTTTTTTTACACTTATTTTAGTACGAGTCGTACTTAAAAATTTAAGCACGAATAACACTAAAAAGTACTTAAAGCAATCCAAAATTGGATAACTTTCGAAAGCCAATATGCGTGCATACACGTGTGTTTGAAAAAGTTTGTTGTAGAAACAACAACAACAACCCAACAAAAGAAGGCAAACAACGAGTTACTTGGTTTGTGTAGAAACAACAACAAAAAGAAAAATATAGAATACTTTCATGTTTAAAAAGTAAAATAAGAATCAAAAATTCCCATATTCTATTTGTTAAAATTATTTACACCTAGAGAAAAAGCATGTTTAAACATGGTCACCTCCAACAATACTATTTTTTAAGAAAATTTTAAACATGTTACGTTTTATTAAACCATGTTATTGTCACTGACAACCATAATTTAGTTAAATTAGTCATCCATAAAAAAGTGAAACATGTGTTGCAGGAAAATAAATAATTGTATTCTCTTTCTGTCTGTCTCTCTCTCTCTCTCTCTCTCTCTCTGGTTCCGCGAGTACGTGTTTAAAATGTTTCTTCTCTAAAGCTTCTTCTCACTGTTACTTTAAACTCAAACCAACTTGATTCTACATGAAATTCACGTTGTTTCAACTTGAAATTTCTTTCGTTCAACGCGTTCACACTTGAAACATCTAACATCTACCATCAATAAAAAATTTCACCATTTCTGAAAAAAAAAAATTTTATTTTTTTAAAATACTTTTTTTCTACAAAAGTGCAAACATTTTAAAAGATAACACCACAATGTATTTCTAACTCATTTTGTTTAATAATTTTAGCAAAATTAAGCAAAATAAGGCTTGCAAAAAAGGAACAACTTGAGAAATGGTAACGCTGCTTTCAAAGCAACTTCCATTTTGTCAGTGATGCCACAATAATAATAGAATTTATTGCCACTTATCTAGTGATGGCACTAAACGAATCGAAAAATTTAAAACGGAACAAAATGAGATAGTAACATTCTGTAAAGATGTTGAAAAATTTTGATTTTTAGCCCTATGTATTTCTTATGGGAAAATTCCAACATCTTCGCAAGTTGATGTTAAATGTTGACAAGTGTGAAAAGGCTATAAGGGAGTGCTTTTGTTTTAACAGATATTGTAAATATCTCAAACAGTCTGATGAAGCAAAACCGAGGCTAAATTTTTGAGATATAAGCAAAAAAAAAACTAAGATTGCTAAAGTCCCATTAGTCCCCAAAGAATCAAACAAAGTTGAGTTTCATAAAAAAATAATGTATTTTTGAAAAATGTTATTTCCAACATGATATTCTTTGATTATTCTTAAGCTAGATTTACACGATTGAAATTTTCTTCAAAATCGCTCTTCAAAATGCTTCAAACTCGTGTAAACAGCAAAATTTTGAAGAAAATTTCAATCGTGTAAATCTAGCTTTAGTTAAGCGTACAGAAAATTCGCAAAAGTTCAAAAATAAATAATATTTTAACTTATTTTCTTTCAAGTTTTCTATTAATTTAAAAATTCTCCAACATTCATTTCGGATAGTCAACAAACTTTATTGTAAAACAAAAAATCATTCATTCATAAACTCATGCCAATTCTACACCCACCTATTCAACTCTCTCACTTGCTCACACAAAAAACTCAAATGCTTACACATATTTCTCTATAGCAACATCCCCATTAACAATTTGTTTGATTTCTTCCTTATTTCTTGTTTCCCTTTTTGATTGCAAATTCTTTTTATAGAAAGACAACTAAAAATAAATGTATTTGATATAAATTGGACAACAATACGTTGTACAAGTTCCCCCCGAGGAATATATATTATGTGTCTAGTATATTTTAGAGTGGCACTTTCGTTTTCACTTTTTCTGAAGGAAACTACGTCACAAAAATGTTTGGTATTTTTTTTTCTCCCCAACAAATTTATCCTTTAAATCAACAAAAAATGTTTCTTCAGTTTGGGCTTTAAACTTTTTCTTCTTTGCGAGTTTGTTGGTTTTTAATGTGGCTGTGAAATAAATTCAAGGGCACCACCAGAAAAGCATCATCACCATCATCTCAGCTTTTAAGACAAAGATGTTTACACAAATTCATTTAAACGTGAAGCTTAACTCTTCATATACCCCGGTAGTTTTGAAGAAGGAAAAGCTCTAAACTTTAAATTAAACGAATTAAAATTTTTAAATATGCTCTCAACTGTCACTTGTTTTGTTCACAAGTAGTCTAAAAAAGGCGACAAAAGTTATTTAAAAATGAGTGGTAAACAATAATGGAAAGACAGCGACAGTTAAGTCTAACTCCGCAAGACAGTCTGTATTGCATTCAATGAAAAAACGTAACTGGGAGTGGGAAACAGATAAACAAAATCAACCCTAAAATATTCAAAGGCCGAAGACAATATTCTATATATTTTTGGATCAGAAGGATGTTCTGTGTTACCAGCTTTTAAAACTGCCAAATAAAAGCCCTGAGCATAACAATTGAAACTTAGGTAAAAAAAAACAGCGTTTATAAAACTGCAGTCAAAGAAAAAAAACTGCCATTTCTTCCACTTCTTCATTTGTCGTTGGCCAAAAAAAACTGTTCGTATGACTTCAGATTCATTTCATATAAACAGTTGCTGTCAAACCAACTCAAAAAAAAGAAAAATTGCTCACAAATTTTTGTTTTTTTCCGACAGTTTTTGGTTTCGACTGCAGTTTTTTAAACCTTGAAAAAAACAATCAACCAAAAAAAGTCTAGAATGTTTAACGAGAAATTAAGTTTTAATTTTTCGTAATAATAGGAACAGGAGGAGGTCCTATTCGGTTTATAGTCCACATCCGTTTATGACTAGTCTAATTAAGGTCTTCTTGGGCAAACTTCAACCGGGCTTTCCGATTCTTTGTTAACATAAGGGGTTTTCTAGGTGGACGCCTACTGAATAACCCGGCTTTAACTGCTTTTCTTCTAATAGTTATTTCGGTGACTTAAGTAATAAATGGGTCTTGATTTGACTAGATGATGTTGTTGGATCACTTTGAAATTTTTTTTGATCTTTAAATGCTCTTTTCGCGAAGATTTGGAGGTTTTCCTCTTGCGTGTATTACAAAAAAGGAATAGGAGGTCCTACCTATTCGGTTTATAGTCCACATATCTGAATTAAACATTTTTTTTTTTAATTGTTGTTTACTTAGAAAGTAACTGAACTTGGCTCTTTTTCGCTAGTTAAGTGACAATTCTGCTTTTAATTAAGAGAACTGCAAGGTTATTTACATACAAACACAAGTAATGTATAGAAAGGGTTGCTAGATGTTATAACTACATATCCACATTTATTGTATGCCGATCTAAAGCAAATGCCATCGGAAATATTATTAAGTTCTTAAAGCTAAAAAATATCATGCGATCTTTACTCTCGTCTGCAGTTTGCAACTTTAGGGATAAAACTTCAAACTTGCTAATTTATAATCAAAAGGTTCAATACAATAAACCAGGCGGAAAAGTTTCCGAGAGAAGAAAAAGACTCCCAAGAAGACCAATCTAGTCTTCATGAGCAACACGAAGACTGGGGAAAAGTATGAAGTAGTCCGCATAGAGCACCAACTATAAAAACAGCCACTTTTAGACAAATGCTTAATTCTATAGAAAAGTCTCCTAAAAGAACATCAGATTCTTAAGCACAATGAAAAGGTATTCCGAATTCAACCTACAATTATTCATCTTTGAAAACGGTAATGCATATCGAGGCATTATCGCAAAAAAAGCTAACCCGACATCATTTTTAATTTACGTTTTTATTTAATAAATGACTTTATTAGCAACACTTGCATCATTTCCTAAAATGTAATGGTCACATAAGGTACCGTTACGATTTTATAGCAAAACAATATTATCGTAAGCGACAACCTTCATACAAAGTTTATATAAAGCAAAATAAAAGTAATTTTCTCCCGTAAAATTTTGTTTTTATCGCTTAAACTTTTTTGTGGTAATGACTCGATATGTACGTATATTGTCTAAGGAATGCTAGACAATTCGGAATATGTTAAAACTTTTATTGTGGATTCACTTGTTTGTACAATTAGTAAAAATCGTAACAACGAAAAAAAAATTTTTTTTCAACATTCGTTGTCAAATTTATAGCACAAACGTTGTCACATCGAGAACAAAAAAGTTAAAAATATCCCCAGTCAAAAACTAAATTTTTTTTCAAATCAAAAGTTATTTTATAGTTCAACTAAATTTAATTTTGAAATATATCTAACGAATAGATTGTAATCGAACGAAGAACGCATTTTGCAAGTTCTAGCGACTACTCTTAACTTTCAAGAACAACAGTGATATTAATATAATCAATTTCGAAAATTTAAAATGCGACACATTGTCAAATGAACAATGCCCTGTTGTAAATTCGAAAACGTCTTGTTGTCAAATTGAGACCATTTGTTGTCGCTCTGTTGCTTTAAAAATAATTTCAAATATCATCGAGAAAACGAAACATTTTTTGGTTCAATTTGATGTTTGAGATTGATTGCTTTTGATTTTAAATCATTCTTAGTTGTATGTGTGTGCTGGGAATAATGAATTTAGGAACTTGATTTCGCGTTACTTTTCAATGAAGTTGAAATGCATGTAGTATCTTATGTAAGATCTTTGATACTATACAAAACTGAGTCATAATACTACTCCTGTTACAATGATAGAAATATTCTAAATGAACTTAACATCATCTTGAAGTCGTGTCAATGTTCTTGCGATCATAGACGACGCTGAAATTCCATTAGTTATGTGCAATATGAAAACAAAATACCTGTGATAGATTTAAAATTCAAATTCCGTGCAATATCTTTAGAAGAACTTAAAATTATATGTAAGAATATTAAGAAAAAACCTGACTATAATAAAATAACAAGCAATATAATCTTAGATAATTGGAACACTACCGGCAATATTATGCTGAATATTATAAACAAATCACTAGAAACGGGAATATTTCCCAATAACTGGAAAGAATCTATGATTACACCCATTGAAAAAGTTAAAAAAACAATCAAATGTGAAGAATATCGTCCAATAAATACGTTGAAAACTTTCGAAAAAATTATTGAAAAGATTGTTAAGAATCAATTAGAAAACTATATGGAACAACACAAACTACTATCAAAATATCAGTCAGGCTTCAGGAGAAAGTATTCATGTGAAACAGCAGTCAACTATGTGATAAATAGGTGGAAATTCATGAAGAAAAATAATAAAATAATGGCGATATTCTTGGACTTTAAAAGAGCATTTGAAACAATAGACAGGGACATTCTATTACAAAAACTATATAAATACGGAATTCAAGACAATGAATTAGAATGGTTTAAGTCATATCTAACTAATCGCAGGCAATTTACAAAGGTTAATGAAAAATTATCAAATGCTACCGAAAATAACTTTGGAGTACCACAGGGCTCAATTCTAGGTGCGCTTTTATTTATTATATATATTAACGATATGGAAAAAGTTTTGGAAAAATGCGAAATTGTGTTATATGCAGACGATACGCTGATTTTTACAGAAGCGGCCACGGAGGAAATATGTTATACTAACTTAACGAATGATATGGACAATATAAATAAATGGTTAAAAATGAACAAATTAAAATTAAACGAAAATAAGACTAAAATAATGGAAATAAATATGAACACTAACTTAACGTTTAAAATAAATGATGTAACAATAGAAAAAGTAAATAATATAAAATATCTGGGTTTTCTAATAGACAAAGACTTAAAATTAAAAGAACATATTGAATATATATGTAAAAAATTGGAAAAAAAATCGGGTTCTTCAAACGTATAAGAAACAAAATATCAATTATAACGGCAATAAACGTTTATAATGTAATGATTAAACCACATTTTGAATTTGGATCAACTGTGTTGTATACATGCTGCACAGAACAGCAAATAACAAGACTGCAAAAGATGCAAAATAAAGCTATGCGCTCAATACTTAAATACAATCGATTTACCTCAATAAAACATATGTTAGATACACTTAAATGGCTTAACATACAACAAAGACTAGAGCTAAACACAATTAATTTTATTCAAAAAATGAAAATGGGAGATGCTCCTGATTATTTAATTGAACAAATAAGGTACGTAGGAGAGGTTCAACCATATAGCCTAAGGAACGCTCAAGATTTCCGATTACAACGAGCAGATAACAATACGATGAAAAGATCTCTCTTTTATAAGGGATTAAATCTCTACAACACGATGCCGAATAATATTAAAAATTAAATAAATCCAAATGTATTTAGAAGAAAAACTGTAAATTTTATAAGAAATATTTAATTTAAACCAGAGTTTATAGATTTAAATTGTAAACCGAACATGAAATGTTATATAAAGTATTTCAAATACTACTAATAAATAAATAATAATAATATCATTTTATTCCGGTTCCTCTCAAGAATGTCAACTCGAAATTTTTTTTAATTTTCACTTTTTGCAAGAAATCAAAGTAAACATAATTTTCTCTACTCTTTCGCCAAAAAAAAAAAAATAAATAAATAAAGGGAGCAAATTAAGGCATTCGATATCGATCGAAATTACAATACAATTTAAATGGAAATTTCGATAGATATCGAATGCCGTAAAATGCGCCCAGTTGTCTCCCTCTTCTTGATATCTTCTCCATAATCAACTAAAGAGAAATATTTTTAGTTGTCCTCAAATGTAAGCTGAACTCATATCAGTTTAGTTTCAACTAAAGAGAAATATTTTAAGTTATGTTAGTGTTTATGTCACAACGGTTTACTTTGATGATGTTCTATTTTGTGTTGTCTCTTTTTAGTTGTTATAGGTAAGTTTTATGTGCTGTTATATTTCGTTTTGTTTCTATATTTATGAAATGGCACCACTATATAAATGAACAAATTTCAAATAAAGGGGAATAACTCAAAAAACTTGGTATTTTTCGATAATCCCTGACAAAATTACAAAAACAACCACCGTTTTATACTTCTTAGGTCCGTTTTCACAACTTGCCGATAGTTAAAGGTAGGATTTTATCGGCAGTATAAAAAGTGTTCCATTATAACAACTTTACTTTAACCCATGGTGAAATAAACAGGTGGCAGCACTACGCCAGATGACGATTTTTTGCTCTTGCATTGTTTGTCTAGGTTTATGTCAAAGTTTTGTTTATGTTTACAAAAAGTCCACGTTTTGTGCTGTGATTTTTGTTTTTTATTAAAGTTTTTGATAATTTTGATAAGATATTGACCATAATTAAATAAAAATAAACGGTTATGTAATTTCCATTTTTGTTGTAATGTTGTATTTGTTGCCGTTACGATGCCACCTGCTTATTCCACCATGCTTTAACCTACCAGGTAGGACCTTAAATTGACTCTCTTTAGAGTGCGATATGTAAATAACTTCCATTTCGCTCTTCTCTCTATTAAAGCCCCAGTTTTGTCATAAGACTAGGATCCGCTGCCTTCGAAACGTTTTTCGGGTTAAGAATTGGAAACATCGAGTGGGCGGATATACAGGGTGGTTCAAATAAGACCTACCAAAGTGAAACAGTTTTAATTTGAATTTCCTCTTTTTATAGGTTATAACTGAATTCTTGGAGAAATTTATAATAAATGTCCACACAGTCCACAATAACGCGTGAATATTATGGAAAAAATTTTGTTCTTGTCAACTAGCAAATTGTTATGACGCTGCAAAAATATCGTCAATATCAAAGTAATTTTTGGGAATACAAAATTTTTCAATTAACAAGATTTTGTTTGTCGTGCTTTATTCGCAATTTTTTATTTCAAGATCAGCAGCCACATCCTTCTTGATTAGATATTTAGTCGGCCGTTTTGAAAAATGGGATTCAGTAATCGATCGTCCTGGAAAAGGTGCTAATCGAACTATTCACACTGAAGACAACGTGGATGGTGTGCGACAGAGTGTTGTAAATGATTCGTCGTCGTGAATTTTAAAGTTCAAATTGTGCAAGCACTTCTACCGCAAGACCACAAATAGCGAAATTGGTACGTTTTATTTGATGGCCAAATTTCGGAATACACTATTTATTCATTTTATGCACACCGCTTATTTGTAAGCATTTAACGCTTTAATTCATCCCAACTTGTGCAACTATAATTATGCATATAAGCGAGTTTTTGGATGCATTTCTCGTTTAAAGCACCAAAAAATGTACAAATTGAGAAATTCAAATAAACGACTTAAGTAAAAAATCAAGGCTGGCAACCGATACTGTTATTGAAACCAATAGCGCTGAACTAAAAATTTAAATTTGAATACCGGTATTGTTACCGAAACTCGTTTTGGAGCACAAGTGTTGAAAACTTTAATTTGTTTTTACTCTGCAAAATTTATATTTTAACAATATTAAAGAGATACATTCCATTAATAATTGCCGTAATGTAAGAAATGTGTTATCTAAGTCGTTTAGATCCGACCCCTTCTGTGCTTTATTTAACATTCTTGTTTCGTTTCGTTTATTTAATTGTAAAACCGATATAACTATACCGTTATAAAAGTGTCTGTACCAGAAAACCGCTACGATATATGTAAAAAAAACCGATAACGAAATAACAAATAGTTAATAGGTACCGATACCGAGATAAATACATACTTCCACACCGATTCCGAAATTCGTTTC
Organism: Pollenia griseotomentosa; assembly: GCA_963931875.1. Classification (NCBI taxonomy): domain Eukaryota; kingdom Metazoa; phylum Arthropoda; class Insecta; order Diptera; family Polleniidae; genus Pollenia; species Pollenia griseotomentosa. Next base: position 189,917,084 of record OZ007560.1, read on the forward strand.
GGTTGCCAGCCTTGGTAAAAATTTAAAATCTATTTTTGAAATATTTTAATGGAACTTTCAAAACTATGAACTCCTAACACAAAATTTACCAAAAAAAAATTTTAAATCTATTTTTAAAATATTTTAATGGAACTTCCAAATCTATGAACTCCTAACACAATATTTACCAAAAACTATTCATATTACAATAATTTTAGTTATAAGCATGTATTTAATAAAATAAAAAATATTTTAAATTTAATATCGAAAATAAATTCATCTGGCAACTCTTTGTGTCTGCTTACATTCCAACTAAATAGCAACAGTCACACAAAATCATATTTGAAATTGCTACAAAAACTTTTCTTTGAAAACTAAATAGCAACAACAAAAAACACTCACACGACAGCAACTGAACACAAAACTTCATTGTAAATAATTTTCATGCTCAAATGGAAACACCAGCAACATCATCGTCATCGTCGTCATCATCTGAATGGAATGTTTTTATGTGTGTATTTGTGCAAATAACGATGTTTAAACGAATGGACTTCTACCAGAAAAAAAAAACAAGAGCAGCAACATTTTACCACCACACAAACTTTAGAAGAAGAACACCAGCATCAACATACACGAGCAGAACCAGAATACTGGCGGCGCCTTTAATATTAAAGGCGCATTTCGTTTCCATTCAAAATCGGTGGATGGGAATTTTGTTCTTCTCATACACAAACACACAAAAAACACAGTGGCTAGATTAAGGGGTCTTTGGCTGGGCAATATTTGTTTACAAATTTTCTTAATTCGCTATCAAACTAAAATAAGCAAAATACAAATATAGAAGATATCGTATCATATTACTGGGTAATTGTAGGATAGATCAAAAAAGGAAAGCGCCGCTATTTTGTATTGCAAGTCAATAACAATATAGATTCGGAAAACCTATGTGTATAGGAATTAATTTGGGAGTTCATAGGCTTTACAAGGAGCAAAAATTCCGATAGAAAATAACAATGTTCGTTCACCACATTAGTGGTCAATTTTGCAAAGTTTGGTTCTCATTTTAACAACGTTCTATTATTGTTCTTGGAATGCAATCTCAGTAGTTCTGAAGTTCGAAGATACTTATTGTATATACCTCAAACGTATAATTGGATTCCAGACATGAGATTGATGCCGATTTTTTCACTTCAATGAAAAAAATTCTAAAAAAAACTTTGATACAGAGTTGTAGATTATTAAAAAAAAAAAAAAAAAAAAAAAAAAAAATCCAAAACTATTTTCAAAATAAACTAACAAATTTCACTTCAAACGCATAATTGGACCGTCATATATATAAAGGCCCAAATACACTGGTCAAAAGCTCGCGTACGTGTGCTTGACATTAGAACATACATTTGCTGGATCAGCTGTCAAGCATTCATTTTGCATTTTATTATGAAGTGACAGCAGCAGGAGCAACCAAATATTAAAATATAGATAAAAAGTGTTTAATTGTTGCTTTTTAATAAATAAAAACAAAAATTGAAGAAAAGAAAAAGAAAATTATTAATTAAAAAGTTTTCCATAATTCCATCATTTTTTTTCCTCCAAAGCATTTTTTTTTTCATCCGACATTTTTAGCGACTGTTCGGTTTGAAATCACGTTTAAAGTGTGTGGGTGCTTGAAGAGTAACGCCAATACATTCATTAAAATCACTCGTCAAGCATGCTAAATATCTAAATTTTTTGATTTTCCATCAAGCATCGTCGGTGTCACACATACAAACTCATTTTCACTAATACTACCACAATGCTGGATGGGAATTTGACCAATGTATTTGGGCCTTTAGATAGAGTTTTAGTACTTGGAAGAAAAACCTTTTGGCTTTTTCGCTTCTTCGAAACGTCAGGGAATCGACTGCACGGTATTGGTGCGAAATTCCAAAGTTATGTTGTTCAACTCACGTCTTATTCCCTGCTTCACTGTGTTGAAAGTGGATTTAATGAGCTTACAGGCAAGTTCTTTCCAAACATGCTCAAAAACGTTGTGACAGTGTTTTTATTTATTTTGGACTATCCTGAATGCGGCACAGTTTCGCAGAGTATGAAATGTGCTTCGGTTCGTGATTCCGATAGAAAGCAGTTGTGTCCAATATCTTTAATTTATCTACGTTTTGTTTTAAAATTAAAAGTTTTGAATAATTATTCAGAAAGTGGCAACGCTGGTGGATAAGCTAAGATTTTAATATGGACACATGTACACTCATAGAAAAGCCCATTTTCATAGTGATGATGCCCTAACATCAAAAATGTGACATCAATGTTATTACAAATGGCATCAATGAGGCAAAAAGTGACATCAATCCAATGACGAACGTCATAATAAAATCTTGTCATATTTTATGCGTCATCTATACTATAACTACAGTGACATCAATTCGATGCCACATTTTGTGTGTTATTAACATTATTTTCATGTTTAAAAAGTAAATTAAGAAGCAAAAATTCCCATATGCTATTTGTTAAAATTATTAAGTTAAATACATCAAATTCTCAAAGTAGAATGATTACGAAAACCATATCGGGCATGCTTCTGATAGCTTATAATTGAGAGTTCTTCTGTACAGAAAGGGCGGAATACAACAAAAGTTAAACAAACATGTGTAACGGGTAAAGCATGTTACTCTGTTCAACATTTCACGTGAAATGCTGTCAAAACGCATATGAAAAAAACTTGTGCGAAATAGCTATGAAATAATGTTGATAGAGTTGTATTCTCTGTTCATTTTGTGAAAAAGTTCCGAAATGTTTCTGGCAACATTTTTTACAACTTCGAAATAATGTAAGCTGCACTTATTTTAAGCAAAAGCAAAAAAGTATGAACTTAATATTAAATAAGAAATAAAAAAAATAAACTATTAAATTATTAAATTTTTTATTAAAAAAAATATTTTTTAGTAAAATATATGGTGGGCTTTGTTTACATACGCAAAACAATGTCAAATTGTGCAAGCTCGCAAGATAGGTAACATTGATACATATTAAAATCTTTGTTTGAAATAATTAACGTTGCTCAACATTTTTCACAAATTTGAACAGAGTACTAAGCTTAAGTTAATAATAATATATAATGATAAAACAATAATTAGTATTGTGGTTATTTTGTTGAACTATTTATGGTTTTTAATCCAATTTTTTAATATTTTTAATTAGGCTTAATTAAGTTCATCAAATTTAATTTTCATTAAATTATTTTTATGAAGAAAGGAATTTTACAACATGAAAATTTATTAAAATTGTTATTTATAATCTTACATTCTTGACCGTGGCCGGGGCTCGAACCCTGGCCGGCAGGTTACCATGACATGTTTCGATCGCAACCACTCGATCTCCTCAGATGGATTTGCCGGAAAAAACAGAAGTAAGGAAGAACATGTAAAATCAATTAAAATGGATAATCATTCAAAAAAGCAAATTTCGATCCACCAAAGGTTAAAATACAATTTGGTTTAAGGATTGATGTTTGACTATTGACGTCAGCAGTCGTCGATGGCTGCGAGTGTAAGACGGCAAATCCATCAGAGGAGATCGAGTGGTTGCGATCGAAACATGTCATGGTAACCTGACTCCGATTCGTCATTTATGTAATGCCGATGTGTCATACCATCGATGACAATTTAGCCACTTGATATTAAGGTTGACATAACAATGATGAAAAGAGTCATGAGATTAAAAACGAAGACACTTGTCATAGTACTGCTGTCACAGAACATCAGCGTTATGAGTCCTTTTCTATCAGTGCATGTATATGGATCGCTGTTAAGATATCATAAGCGCAAAAGTTGAAAAGATTTTTCTTTTAAGCAATTATCTCCAACAATTTTAGTAATTGTATCACATTTAGAAGTCATCTAGAATCGTTGGATTTTATCAGCCCACTTATGAATACAAATTCCCCGGAGGTTTTTTCCCTTTTCCCATTTTTACAATTGAATTCACATAGGAAAAATGGGAGAAGGAAAAAAATTCCCGGGGATTTTTTGTTCATAATTGGGCTGTATGTATATTTCATTAGTTTTCCTTATGACCCCTTCGGGGTTTTGCAAATGTCGTGGTTGGGGTCTTTGAATAACACCATCTGGTTTAAATTTCAGTAATGGCACTTCCCATCTGCGATTTTAGATTTCCTGTAAGCTTTACACCATTTAAAGAGATAGATATACAATTTCACAAATTTTTTTTCAGTGTACAATTAGACAAACAAAACCACAGTCTCACGTTCGGTATTGTTAGTTACACATTCACACAGCCCAGCACGTTCGTAATGAAATGTTATGTTGCACGTACGATGAATGTCTCTATGTACTTGTTATGTCTGTATATGATGTATGTAGTGCGACATTTGTACTCTTGCCACCAATCTATGAAAATATTTGTAAGCAACAACTGCAACAAAAACCGGCGATTGTAATCAATTTAGGGATTTTTACGAATCTTGGTATTTGTTGACGAATTATTGTGTTGCACTTACACAAACATCATGATTAAAATGAAAGGCAAGACGATGACAACCTCAGAAACCAGCGGCTTTTAACTTTCAGTGTTAATTATTGAAGATTAAAAGTGCAATTTATACTCACAAGAAGTTACAACATTCTCTAACTAATCAGAGAAGAGGCATCTCAAGTAAAAGTTACAGGGAATGCAGTGTTTTTTTTTTTGCACTAAAAAGATGGTTGGGAATTACAACGTGGATGGGTGTGTAAATTCAGTTAACAACTGGCGTGAGGAGTGAGTATAAACAGTAATAAAGTTGCATTAGAAACCCCCCAGTTCAAAACAAAAAGAAAAAGTCCAAAAGATATAAAACGCATAACGTTTGATAAATCACAATCTAGTTTCCATCGGCATAGTTGCACTAAGTAAAAGGCAAATTTTTGAATATTTATATAATAAAATATCGATAACCTTAATCCAATGGAATCAAGGGAGCATGAAGCACAGAAAAAATTCTCGCCAATTTTTTTTTTTTTTTTTTTTTTTTTAATTAAACCATTAATCAAAAATAAAGTCAATATTAATTAAAAATTTAATTAAGTAAATTAAACGTTTAAATATATCAACAACATTACAGCAGAAAAAGTTGTTAATATCAAAAAATATTTAATTGATACTATTATTTTAAACTGATGAAAATTTAATTAATTTTTTAATTGAAATCAATTTTTCTTTTTTTTTTTTTTCTTTAAAGTGGTAAACAAAATCAAATATATCGCAAAGTCTTTCGGATCATTGCAGTGTTTTTCAGGTGGAGATACATGCATTGCAAGATGCTATGGATTGGCTCAGGTCAGCTGCTGTTTCTTCAACTGTAAACATTCGTTCCTGGCAACAAAAACAGCTTTTGACTGCCGCTTATCTTTTAACGAAATCGCTTTGTATTTAACATTAAGAACATTTGATGCCAGGTCACAGGGACATAGGGCAGATGAACTTGCTAGAAAACTTGACACTAGCTTAAGAGCTTAAATAGATTCCGAATGCGTATATGTACCATTCCCTCTTGTAAATTCAAACTTTGGCGTTGGCCTTTGGACTCCGCAAATAACAGATGTGCCAAAAATAAAAACAGCTGAATAACTAGGCAATTGTGGCCTCATATGGTTGATAAAAGTGCCAAGTCTGTTCTTTTAATGCACAGAAAGAATGCGTTTTTATTGGTTCTTTAATTACAGGAGATTGTCTCTTATAGATAGACATGTACAGCGTCTAGGAGCCAGATACTTTGATCACTGCCGCAGCCGCGGGGAAGAGAATGAGGAAGAAAACGTAGAACATCTTCACAGAAAAAATTCTTGCCAATTTTTTTTTTTTTTTTTTTTTTTTAATTAAATTATTAATCAAAAATAAAATCAATTTTAATTAAAAATTTAATCAAGTGAATTAAACGTTTACTTATATAAACAACATTACTGCAGAAAATTTTAATGTCAAAAAATATTTAATTGATACTATTAATTTGTTTACTGGTGCAAATTTAATTAATTTTTTAATTAATATCACACATTTTTTAATTTAAATAAATTTTTATTTTTTTCTGCGTTCACTGTCACTATCCTGCACTCTAAAAAAAAGAGTTAAGCTAGATTTACACGATTGAAATTTTCTTCAAAATTGCTCTTCAAAATGCTTCAAACTCGTGTAAACAGCCAAATTTTGAAGAAATTTTGCTGTTTATACGAATTTGAAGCATTTTGCGCTTTGATGTCGACGCTTTCTACCTTGTGAAGTCGTGATGGGACACACTGCTTGTTTCTATATTTAAAATTAAAACCAAACTTGATTCTATTTTTTTAATCTTATTAATGTGGCTTTATGACGAACAATCGAGTAAGATTTTACCCTGCCTCTAATCATAAATATGAGCCATGAAATTTAAAATACTTAATGGTATCTCTAAAAAATAAAAACACTTTTGCGGGATAGAACCGTTTGAAATAGAAATTGTATATACTAGTCCTCTTTAAATACCTATTTCCATTAAATAGTTAAAATTAATTCAAAGTAAAGCATTAAGTAAAATTGTTTTATTGTTTTCATTACAAAATATAATCTAATTATATATTTTTTTTCTCTTATCTAAACATCATTATGCATCACTGTGCTCTTTGCGAGTAATTTTGTGTAGGCAGTTTGAATCGATGAATGGTTGGGTTGGTTGTTTGTTTCAGAGTTGTCAGATAAGGGGATTTATACAGAAATTGGGGATTTTTTTTTTGACGCCGGGATAAAAAATTGATTTGGCGATTTTGTTGGTGATAAATTTACAATTTTGGGAATTTTGCATTTTATAATAATAAAATTTTTTTATATAATTTTTTTTTATTGAAAAAAAAATACCATGTTTGAAATAAATTTTTTTGTTTGACAAATCTGATTCAATAGCCTTAAATGTCATTATTTAGTTAAAGTACTCATTTGGATAGAAATTTGTAAATATAAAGATGATAATGGACCACGCTGTACTTCCAAATTGGAATTAAGACTTTTCTGTGTACTAGATATATGCACATTCCCATTTGAACACACATTTGTTGAAACATATTTAAGCTCTGTAGTGTAGTGTCGCTGTCACAAACAAATACTGAAGAGAAATGTAGTTGACTAACTTACGTAATTGTGTGCAAAAAAGCGGGTATGAAAACTGCTCTCAAAAACTAACAAGGGAAAAACAAAGGAAAAAATATCTCAAGAAAATTTATAACAACACAATTTGTTAAAAATAAAACTTCAGGTCAACAAACTTTTTATTTGATTCAATGAAAAAATTCATCAAAATTTCATTTTGTAAAATAGCTCTCAATAAAACATATTAAATAATAAAATAATTTAATGTTTCTTCATATTCAATAAACAAAAATGTTTGAATAAAGACAGTATTTTTACAACTCTTGTCCATTTTTTAATAGCTCATAATTCTCAATCACTTTAAAGTTTTATTTGTACAATATCTTTAGTTTTTCAAAGTCTTTGGAAAAAGGTTTGCTTATGATCTGGCCTAAGCAACCAGCCAAATGCGCATAACAACTAGCTTATCCCCCACAATAAATTTTATTGTATTTAACAAAGCATTAAAATTGTTCATATAGCACATCATAATAAGTAAATAAATAAAAAAAAAGATTCGATAAACATTTTGTTTGATTTATTCAACATTTCCAACAATTTATTTAAACAAATCACGTAAACATTTTTTTGAAGAAAATTATTTTGGGCAACAACTTTTTTTATTGACTCAATAAACTTGTTTGTTGACTAAAAATTCAATAAATATACCTACAAACTTTTTTTCTCAATACCGCTAAAACGTTATCGCAGAAAATTCAAATTTTTTTAAACCGAATATGCGATTTTCGTATTCAAATATGAAAATTATTTTTTTCTGTGCACGCAGTAAAAAGAGTAGGAACAAAAAATACACACATTCCTTTTATTTATTTTTTTTTTTTTAATGTTAGTTTGGGATTTGTGTGTACGCATTATTTTGTATGTTTATTTCTTTGATAATATTGCAACAACAATTCCTCCAATGCGTACGCCACATACGACTCTCAAGTAAACAACACAAATTCTCGCAGACTACACGAGGTAATTTTCAAATACTCAGAGTATAGGCAAACATTTTTTACTGTATTAAAAGGTTTTGATAAAAACAAGTACTGTCTGAAATGTATTTCTACGAATTATTGTACCCTCACAACAATATTAAAATTGTGCGACGAACAGTAACGGATAGTATTTGTCATTGTGGTTGTACATAACCGTTTTTTTTTTTTTTTTTTTTTTTAGTGTTTGACTTTCAAATACATTTATGCAGGCCTTTACTGTGTACCAACAACCAATGATTGTGTACCTAAACAGGGCCAGAAGGCGGAACGTTTTCTTTCGCTTAGCTTTTACGCTGATATGCCATACCTTATAAAGAGCGTCAATGAACCCACATAATAAAAATAACAAATTGAGATAAATTTCCATTATTTCTTTACAATAGCGGCCAATTTCACTATTAAACGCGCTGTCACAATAGGATTTTCCAATTGTAATGCGTTGACGCCGCGCTATTTAGGGATGCTTTATACAAATTGTATGGGCATGACAATTTTTGACAAATAGAAAACGCGCGCCGCTCTTGTTTTGGTACGGCTGTTAGTTTCTCTAAATGTCAAAATTCCATATCGTCATATTAAATGCAAACGGACGTAACTACACTTTTTAGAAGCAAAAAACTTTACAAAATTAATAGCAACAAGGTGTAATTGGCGTTTGAATTTCGTTAATAAAATCGCCATTTTTGATCGTAGGAATCTAAAATTTTGCACGAACATGTGTTTTGATAAAACGAACCATAATCGATAAAAAACTCAATTTCGAAATTTTGTTTAGTTACGTCCGTTTGCATTTAATATGACGATATAATAAATTTCGGATGTACATATCTGTGGCATTTGACAAAACATCTTAAGGCGAATTTAAAAACTAGTAAAAAATGCTGTTAATCATACGAATTTTTATTCAAAAAACATTTTTGTTAACGTTTTTAAAATTTTGTATTATAAACGAAATTTTTCCTTAATTTTGGTTTATTTTATTATTTAATAAAAATTATTGCTTCACCGAGCTTTTGTAAAAACTTTTTTGCTATCTTATCTCGACTTAAGACGTTTTGTCAAAATGCCACAGATATATAACCTCATATAAGGCCTCATTACTCATACGTTGTGGTCGACTTCAATGGTTGGCAGTTACTAAAAATACGTTAACGTGTTGAAATGTTTATGAAAAATTTTAAGCATAATTTAATTAAAAATTTAAAGTTTTTAGTTTGGATTTTTGTGGACAAAAAAAAAAATAATTTTTGTGGATTTTCGGGACTTACAAATTTAAAATTTGGGAAAAAAAAATTTTAAAAACATTTGACAACCCTGGATTAGTTGCTTAACACACTGCTTGACTGTTTGATAGGCTGTCTGTCGGTCGGTCGACTCGATTGTTTCGGTGGAAGGTGCAACTAAAGAACGTAATCGCATTCGTCGTGTGTAAATTGTAGTGGCTGTTCGTGGAATCAACGGGCATGTTATTGTCGTATGAGTTATTGGCCACGTTGTTTTAGCTTTTAAAATTTTTATTTTTTTTTTTTATTTTAATTTTTGTTGTTTGGTTTGTTCACATCGTTCACACAGCGGCAACAAAAAAAAAATACGCGCGACTTACTCGCAACAGTAACACAAAAAAAAAGAGCCAACAACATCAACCACTTAGTTACACTCAAGATAATACAGTATGTATTGTGAACACCAAAAAGACTTCATATAAGGTTATTGGCGCAAACAAATTTTTAATTTAAATTCTAAGGCCCTTCTTCATAAAAGATATTTTAGGTTTATGAAAGGCTTATAAAACGAATTTTATATGAAAATTTGTTTAATAAACCTTTTTTAAAACTTAAATGTTTTTTATGAATAAGAGCGCTTAACTTTTATGTGTAGTTTATAGAACACGAGTGTCTTAAAACAAAACCAAATTTCGAGTAAGGCGCTCGTTTTCTATAAACTACAAATAAGACAATTTACGGTTGGAAGTCCTAGTGCCAAAAAAAGAACACCCGAGTTTAAATGCAAAATCAATTTTACGCAGATTAAAACAATTTTAAAACTTACAAGACAGTCGCCATCAGATTTTCTTGATAATCTGAGATTTTTATTCGCTTAATATCTTAATTAACAGACTTTTGCAAAACTCTTATCTATTTCATGGTCCTTGAATAAATAATAAGCCCAAATGTTTTTCTAAGCCAACTTGCTAAAGCTTTTAACGTGTAGTACCAATACGACACCGTTACGTTACTTTTTCAGGTAAAAGAGCGAGTGCCTCGGTAGGCTAGCTGGTAGCGAGCTAGTCTATCAGCGCCGAGGTTGCGGGTTCGATTCCCGCCAGAGACTCTGGTTTCTTTCCTGCAGACAAGCATAGAGCTTCGCGGGATTAGCTTAGAAAATTAAAAAAAAAAAAAAGAACATGACGAATGGTGTTTCTGGGAATTTTATAAATGTCTAATTGTCTAATTGCAACACATCATGAATCATTGAGATTCCTTCAAATTCACCGAAATCGGGTACCGCATAAACTGAGTACGTTGGAATTTGAAACCCAATTATTTATATCGGAAATGCATCTTCAGCCTTAGAAAAGGATTTTCTGTTTTTTGCAGCGAAATGTGACTATGGATAAACGAAAATTAAAGTCCACAAACAAAAATACCTCTGATTAACATGAGGTTTTCGCCTGACATTTTTTTTTGTCATACTAAACGTCAAAGTCTATATAAAAAAACTCTAAAATGTTTGCCAGCGTCTTTTTTTTTATATTAAGTTTAACGTTTATTATGACAACAAATTGTAAGGTGAAGACCCCATGTAATGAATGTTATTTTTGTCAAGCTTATAGGGCCTAAATTTCATCAATGTAAATAAATCGGATTCGATTTTTCTGAAATAAACGTATACTGCACAATTTTGGATGTTTTGTTTTTGATATTGATTTATTTAAAAATGCAAAAACGAAACTAAAAAAGTTTTTAATGCTCGCTGATGAGAGATAATCCAGAAACTTTTAGAGATGATTGTTCCGTTTTGTTTTGTTTGCTCTATATGATAGTTTATCCGTCATTGAAGACGTAAAAGAAAGAGATCAAAACATTAAGAATAAAATATTTATCGAAAAACTAAACAAAGTTTTTAATCGAAATAGTGGTCTTCAAACGTTGACCTAGTTAAGAAACAACATATCGTCAGCTCATTATTGTTTTGGCGCAGTTGCCAAAAAGTCGTTGTAGAGAAAAATGACATTAAAGTTTTCTTTAAATATAACCGATAGATATTTTTGTATTTTCGCCAATGCTTCCGGCATATATGTTAAAGAAAAATGTAAATTTTTGTAAACTTTCATGAATGAAGTATTTTGTATATTGTATTTTATTGAAAGTAAAAATTATTGTTTTGTGCCGCATACGCCACTTTTCTAAATTTATTTTTAAAAGGTAGGGTTTTGTATACTTACTGCACTGTAGTGAGTTGTTTTAATTTTATTTTACTTTTGCTTTAACTTTTTTTTTCTTATGGCAATGAAGAAAAACAAGAGTGAAGTTTAGACCCTAATCATGTAAAACGCAACGCAACGCCAAAGAATTACATTGAAAGCAAAAACAAAGTCATAAATATTTTGTAATTTTGTTGTAGCTTTCTACAGAAGTTCATGTACCGTTTTAAAATGTTTAACGCCACAAGCTATTCAGCGTTTGAAATTTTAAAACGCAGTGTGAATTTCTGTAGAAAGCAACAACAAAATTACAAAATACTTTTGACTTTGTTTTTGCTGTTAATATAATTTTTTGGCGTTGCGTTGCGTTTTACATGATTAGGGCCTTATTTGCTTGTTGTCATTTTGTTTTGCTTATGCTTTACCTACTTTTCTTTTCTTTTACAATAAAGCAAAGCTAGAGTGAAATTTATTTTGTATAAGGAATTGGCTGCAATCGATAAAAAGTGGCGTGAACAGCAAAAAAAATATTAAAAACTTTAAAATAGTTGATATGGAGCAAAATTAATGGTTAATATCCCAGAAACCATAAAAAGTTTCGTGAAACAGGTTTTGGGAAACAGGTCAGAAAGAGGGTTTTCAATAAATATTACCCCAACCTAGCTCAATTTTTTTAAAAACGGTCGGTACGCTAAACCAATAAGGAGCTAATTAGAAACTATAACTGCCTATTTCACTAAATGCGAAAGGACTTTTTTTTCGCACAGCAACATTTAAAACAAAAACAAATTCAAAAAACTTTGTTTTTGTTTCAAATGTATTTTTGCGAAAGACAGCTTTCTTTCGACATCGTGAAATTTGCATTTAATTTGTGTTTTTTCGAGTGCATATTATTAAGTTTTTTTTTTTTTATAGGTATACTTATATGTATTTGCATGCATTTTTTAAACACTTTTGTGCATATTTCAACTTGCCCTGATGATTACTATGTGCACAAAAATAATAATAATTGTGTATGTAACTAAGTTGATAATAAACAAACATTCTCACACAATGTTTTGAATCAAACGATGACGACGATGGCGCTAATGATAATTATAGTGATGCAGAAGACTACGGCAACGATGGTGATGATGTTGGAAGAGGTGTGGTGGTGATAAGATGATTTCATATGTAATATGGGGAGTGTGTGTGCAAATGTGTAGTATGAGAAGAGTGCACAAGTGAGTAACAAGTAAAACAGATGCAAGTGAGTAAATATTGTTTATGAATTGTTGTTGTATCTAGTATTTACATGCACACACACTTTTTCACACAAGCTCGTGCAAACAGCATTTAAGATGTACGAATAACAAACAATATGGTTGAATGTGTAAAACTTAAACAAAAGTAATAGCAAACAGTGGGTACAGTGTGTCAAAAAATATTTTTTTTTTATTTTTTTTTTTTAATTCCCTAAGCTAATTCTTGCGAAGCTTTACGCTTGTCTGCAGGGAAGAAACCAGAGTTTCTGGCGGGAATCGAACCCGCAACCCCGGGGCTAAAAGACTAGCTGACTACTAGCTAGCCTACCGTGGCAAACATCAAAATGTTTTGTTAAAGTTAACACTTTTTAAAGTGTTAAAAGTTAGTGAATTGCACTACAGGAGTCGTAATAAAAATTACTTTTTTCATAAAAGTCAGATGATTAAAATTTATTTTTTTATTTAAATTTTTTCAAGCTAAAATTAAAAGTTTTTTTCTTAAGAAATGTAGGTACGCGTTATAATAATTTAATTGACTTTAAATATCTTGTATACCTATAAATTGGCAAAATTGACAATAAAGAACACTTTCCTCCTCTGTAAGTCCACTGACTTGAGCAAAAAATTCACCATTTGAAAGGTATTTACCCAGTAAAAATGTGCTCCTAAAGGAGCAAGTTTTATATATGAGTTCATACCTCAAATCGATTCAACCTGCTGATGGAATGCCTGATTTTTGTATGGGGTGTTCCCGGTTTGAAGGACTATTTTCTGCTGACAATAAGCGCTTATTTTAACATGCAAACAACGCACTCCTAAAGTGCTTTTTAAGGGCCAACTATATTAACATATTCATTAATGTTTTGCTTTGACTTGTTTAAATGCCTTTTTTCAATAATTTTCGTAAGCCATAATATATTTTTCGCTTTAGAACCTTCTTCGCTGTCAGCACAAAAAAGCAACTTTTTTGTATATGTATTTACATAATTCTATATCATTTACTGCTCTATAAGAGCACTTTTTTTGAAGCGCTCGATTATGCGCTTTTTCTCTAAAGTGCTTCAAAAAACTCAAATTTTTTTAATGGGTACTAACAGAAGTGCACAATAGGTATATATTTTATTAGAATCGAATAAAAAACTAAAAGATATACAAAAGAAATTTAATGTTTATCGTTTGTAATTGCAAAAATAAGAGGATAGGTGTCTGGTAATTTTTTTAATTCGTCCCTTTTTGGAAGTAAATGGGTATAACCTGTATTTTGGAATTCTTCTATTTTTTGAACCAATTACCATAGAAACAAAAATGATATCAAATTCGTAGCTTATCTATAAAACGAATAAATAATTTATAATTTTTCGAAATTCGTACGTTTCCGTTTTCCGTTGAACTTAGAAACATAAAATTATAGGTGCAAGATCCTACGTTAATGAGAACCTAAAAGAAGAAAAATGTTAGTACTTTTTTGGTCTTCATTTGGTACTTTTTGAATTTTCGTTAATATTTCACCTAGAAACATACAATTAAACATGCAAGGCTCTGATAAGAATCTTTAAGGGAGAGTACTTTTTCGTTGTGACCCTGGTACTTTTTTTTAATTTTCATTAATATTGGAGAATCTATAAGCGGGAACTTTTTTTCTTCAAATGGTACTTTTTGAATTAAAGTTAATATTGAACCTAGACACAAAAAATTAAACATGCAAGGTCCCAAGTGATTGAGAAACTATAACAGCAGACTTTTCGGTACTTTTTGGTATTCAATTAGTACTTTCCGATTTTTATTTTTATATTACTTAACTTACAAAATAAAATTTAACATTAACGGACTTGAGTGGAAGATAACATATGGACCGGAGGTTGGTGCATATCCAAATCGCTAAAAAAAAAGCAAATGCTCGAAACAAGTAAATTCATATAGATTATACCTATGTATGTTTTTTATGGTCGAATTTCGACAACACTTGTTTGATTTAGTGTCTGATTATTATGAGGATTTCTTATGAACATTTAAAGAAATATTTAAAGTCAACTAAATTATTAAAACACATACATTTCTTTAGAAAATAACTTTTATTTTTGCTCGAAAAAAATAAATAAAAAAAATAACTGTTGTTTTTGCTCGAAAAAATTAAAATCAAAATTATAGAAAGCAATATATTTTATGAAAGGCTCTTTCATAAGAATCAATATGGTATACTTTGATCAATTTTCTGACATTTACTTCTACAGGGTGGCGCATAATGAACGTAAGAATTTAATAAATTAATACGTTTTCACTTGTTTTTTTGTTTTTTTTTTTTTAGATTTAACTTTTAAAAACTGTGGAAATTTATGATGGAAAGACACAGCACAGAACAAAGAACTTTAGTTGTTCGAAAGTCGGCAATTGATTATTCAGACACAAAGATCATATCGAATAATGAGCGATAAAGACCATTTTCATCTCAATGGTCAACTCAAAAAAATTGGCAAATAGCCAGGAATAATTGTTAAACATCAAATACACCCAAATACAGATGCACAGTACGGTGTGTAATAACTTTAGAAAAGGTAATTGGACCATATTTTTTTCGAAATCGAAGAACAAGTTTCGGTTAATGTGAATGTCATTCAATACCGGGCAATTATTGAACATGTTTAAAGGGCCGAGGTATAGAAAAATCATGTTCAGTGGTTCAGCACTGTGGTTTATCAAAAGTAGAACAGAGCTACTTTTGGAGTCAAAGAAAAATCTTCATGAGATTCCTGAGAATCCGGTTTAATTTTTAACTATTGATTACAAGAACATTATAATATACTTTAAAAAATTCAAGAAAATACCATTTGGTTTAAAAATTGATGTTTGACTATTAACCCCGCCAGCCGTCGTTAATGGCGGTGAGGATAAAACGGCAAAGATTTCTGAGGATATAGTGGGGTTACTCTCGAAACATGTCAAATCGACCTGTCCGTGAGTTCGATCCCTGGGTTAGTCAAGAATGAAAAACTATCAATAGATTCTTTATTAAAAATAATTTATTGAAAATTAAATTTAACGAACTCAAGCCTGATGAAATTATAAAAAATTGGATTAGAAATTTGTTTTTTTGCAAAATAATTTTGTCATACACTGTATTTATTGTGCATGTTTCTTTAATTTTTTTTTCATACTATTATTTTGAAGTGTCTTTGGTAGAATTGTTGTTGCTGTTGCCACCATTAAAGGCATTTACTTCAGTTTTATCACAACTATCCTTCTCTTGTGATATACACACACAGCTGTTTTTTGTTTTTTTGTTGTGGTTACATACAGTAGTATTTGAATGAGTCGTTGCTTTGACACTAACACTCAATTCACATGAGGGCTTTTACGACGTCGTTTTATCTTGATTTCCTTTTAAAGCAACTTCCAAAATCTCTTTGCGTTCATACGATGATTTTTGGTTGCATGTCTTTTTTTTATTTACAGTATGGCCTTGATTATCCGTCATTCAATTAACCGGCAGCTTCAATTGACTGGAAAATAAAAATTTTTTTCATTGATTTAAATTACCTCTATTATCCGGCATTACCTCTGTTATCCGAAACTATAAACAAATTATCTTTTTTTCGTTTACTTTTGAACAATCAAAACAAATTTAAATAAACGAAGAAAGAGAATTTCCCAACGCACTGAAAGCATCTTCTGCCAAAATTACTTTTTTCCTCGTGTTTACATAATAATACATTATATATATACATAAAATAAGAAACACATCAAAAAATAAATAATCAAGAATGCTGCCGGTCGCGTCTATTATCGATAATCGAGGTCTCACTGTATTTTCAACCACACACTTCAAAGTAAGAAAAAGAATAAAACGTAAAAAGAAAAAGTTAAAAGAGAAATATAAAAAACGACATGAACAACACAAAACGAGTCGTTTTGTTTACCCCTCATTCTTCTCTACACCGCTCGCCAACAAACCAAAAGAGACGTCGACAAATCGACGTCGTAAAAGCCCTCATGTGAATTGAGTGTAACAGCATTAACTTATGGACTGACTGACTACAAGTGCAAGTGGAATTTGCATAAACTTTTTAAACACGCTAAGAGTTTAAAAAAATTTTAAATTTAATTAAAAACATAAATAATGTAACTTAAGGCATGTTCAGACCTAAAAAAATATTTAACGGAAAAATTTAAAAAAAAAGCGTGACCAGTAAACTGATGAAATTGTTGCTTTAATTTTAACACTTTCTATTGATTTACTAAACTTTTCTTGCAAGAAGATAATTGTATAATGTAATTTAGAAACTATTAAATGATGTTTAATTTAGCAGACAGTTTTGCAAAAGCAAACAATTGTTTAATAAAACTAGCAGTTACGTGTAGGACGTCGAACATTTGATAGGTTTGAACATAGCTTTAGTATCTCACAATCATTTTTATTTTTTATTTAATTAAGTTTAAATAACAGGACAATACCTACTAGAGTAGAAAAAAATTCCTCTCAAAATTCCGTATGTGTGACCAGCAAAATAGTCCGACGTTGTCTGAATCAGACATTTCTTCCAAATGTCTTACTTCATTTTTGCAGACTTCGTTCAGATTTCTGTCAGACATTCGGGCATGTTCTGACAATCACAAAACGCTTAACAAATACGATTCTGACTTGAAATCGCATAATTGATGTTCTGTAAATCGCAAGAAGTTTGGCAACTTCAAATCGCAAAAGTATGCTCAAGGGCACCAGAATATTTTTAAGAAACTATCAGGGGTGTGTTGGAAATCGCAAACGCAAAACGCAAGAATTTTAAAAGTCGTTTTTTAGTAAGATTTTTGTAATAAAAGAATTTTATGAGAAATATTATACAAACATTTATCTATTAAACAGAATTTTATAACAAAAATTATAAAAATTAGATTAAAAGTTTATTAAAAACAGCCTCTAAATTCTTGCGTTTTGCGTTTGCGATTTCCAGCAAAACGCACGAGTTTCAGAACAACATAAAATTAATCTAACGTTGTGCAATTTCAAATCGTGCGATTGTCAGAACAGGACCGATTGAATATACAACTGTATGTCTGCTTTCTGATAGATTTTGCATTAATATATATGGGGGGTATTTATGTACCGATATGTCTAACAGATTTCTGGCTACATTTATACAGATGTGTGAGACTTTTTTTGTGAAAATAACGACAATTGTCAATTGTTGAAAATAATTTTAATTTTATTGTTTAAAGAAATAGTTAAATAGTTAAAAGAAATTATGGTTAAATGTATCCATATTATGGACAAAATTAACCATAAGTTGGTCAAAAACAAGCCATAAAAAGTATTGTTAAAAACCAACCTTAGAGTATGGTTACCTCGAACCATATGTTTTTTCCTGTGTATAGCTTTGTTATGAAAAGGAACCTATTCTATTATTGTAATTGATCATTAAAGGAAATCTTAGGTTTTAACCCGATCTTTAACGAGTATTTTACTTTTTTCAGAAAAAGCATGCTTTAAATTTTTTTTTTTTTTTTTTTTTGTTAGGACCAGCACTCAGGGGATGTTCCCCTACTAATGCACTGCATTGTGTTGGAACTAGCAAAATAGGTTTTGGGAGGGAGTAGTACTTGTGAACATTCGACTTTAACTTATTCATGTTGAAAGTGAGAGAGAAGACTTCAGCATCAAGTTTATTCCACATACGTACCGTCCGGCCAAAAAACGTAATGCGTTGTACAATTCACCAGCCAATTTACCACAAAAGGATGGGCACTTGAGGAAAAAGTGTGGCTGACTTCCAAAACGTACTAATGCAAAGTTCGTACACAATTTTACTACTGTATTTCAACCATGTACACGTACAAAGTACCGAAACAATGCAACTATGTGTTTTGTTTATTAAAACGTTTTGAAATGTAAGTGATGCAATGCATAATACTTTTAAAATAAATCTGTATTGCTTGCAAATAAGATGTTAAATGTCACAAAGCATCAACTTTAAAACCGATGCTCTGATTGCTTTTTGATGCGTTACTAATACTTAGCAGTGACGTTTTGGAAGGGTTTGCATTGTATATATATTGTACTGCGGCGTTATGAAACATTATACTTTGTTCTAATACAAAGCAATTGACGTTTTGGAAGTCAGCCTGTATTACGAACGTACGGGTTTCGGGAACCAGATCCGCAATTTCATCAGAACACATTCAATTGTAGTAACGTTCGAACAGGCAAATACAACCCACGGTGCTCAGGGGACGGTGCTCAGGGAAGTCAATAGAATTGGATAACCCACCGTCACCAATGAGAACCTTCGCCCTCTCCTCAACGCGGTCCAAAATAGACTTTCGCGGTCGAATATAGGTGATATAAATAGTAAGGAGATCAGATGGAGTAAAGTATCTCTTATACTATTTTAAAAAACGAGGCACTTGAAGGCTTCTTTCGACCGACACCTTGAATAAATGTTTTGCCCATCCGACTTCACATTGTATATTTATGCCCAGAACATCAAGAGATTTTGATTCCTCAATAATTATACATACCACCCAAATATACAGATGAGGCACCTTGATCCGCCGCGAGTTTATGCATCAGCTTGCAACATTCGTTCTTTCGGGCATTCAAATTGGCCCTATTTGCACGAACCCATTCCGAGATTATGTCAAGGTCGCGGCCAAGCGTATTATTCATGTTCTGCCTCACAGCACCAACATTGGATACGAATGGCAAAGTTTTCTTTCATCTGCAAAAGCGTAGATAGAGTTTGAAGTTTAACATAGAAGGTCATTTAGAAAAATAAGAAATTAATTTGGAAAAAGAACGGAGCTTTGCCACCCCTAAATGAATCTTGAAGAATTCGTTTGACAAAATCAAATCTATAACAACTCGTATAGTGCGATCTTTGAAAAAACTTGATATAAATCGAGAGATATTATAATCGATACCAAATGCAACAAGTTTAGACAACATTGCACAATGCCTTGGAAATATCTAAGGCAATTGGGTACCTTACTTTCTTCAAAATGGTAAATGAAAAGGCACCATTTTTTCGACGGCAGGGCCAGTAGGGGTCCAGTAGAGCGACATCTACGAAAGCCATACTGGCGATGGTGGATTCTTGATGGAGGACTTATTAAACAATAATATGGCGGTCGGTGACAATAATGTGGTTAAAATAAACCTAATATATTTAGTTTTGTTGGAGGTGACCATATTGAAAAATTTTTTTCTCTGCGTTCAGCTATGCTTTCCAGTTTTAGGGCTGAGTTAGCTGAGTAAAGTTGCATATCAGCTGCTTCATTTTGATGTATGTAAGCAAATAGAACGATTATAGTTAGCAGTAAGATGTTACGTCTCAATCTGTAAGATATAGATTGGTCTTACTCTTTTAAAGTAAGGTTAAGTTACTGGTACTCTCGGCTTAGTCTGGGTTCACACTATGAATGTCTTCTTACAGAAAGTTTGTTTTTATGGACGAGAGGGAAGAGGGGAGAGAAGAATAGTTTGATATCTTCCCCTCTCACCAATAAAGTTAGACTTTTTAAAATAAAACGTTCATAGTAGTAACCCATACTTGCTAAGCCTTTCGTTTTCGAAAACATGAAACTGTTATTTTTTTTTTTTTTTTTTTTTTCATTTCAAGAGTTTAAGTTCAAAACTTCAAAATATTTCAAACTTTCTGAGAAACCCATAATACAAAGTTAACACTCATAGAGTACAAAGGGAATAAAAATCAAACATAAAAAATCATGAGAGTTTTTTCGTGCCATCTTTGAACAAGTGTTTGTTTGAGTGTTTATGTGTGTATGTAAGTGCGTGTGTAAATTGATGTGTGTGGTGTTTAATGAAGAAATCTTATTAGTGCACTTTTTTCCCCATTTGTTTTATTTTACGTTTTGTTTTTCTCTTATTTTTCATTTATTTGTGTAAATGTTTGAAAAAGCAAAAACTTATGCACACACACACACTGCCAACAACAACACCCAGCACAGTAATAACAATAATGAAAACAACTACGGCAATAATAATAACGACAAAAACAACAACTACAATAACCATATGACTAACACAAGGGCCAATCATAAACAAGTATGATGAGGTTGAAGGGTGGCGTTTAATGTTTGTTTATTCTTTGCTCGAGTTGTTGTTGTTATTGGTTGATTATTTGTTGTACGGTTTGCAAAGGTGGGGAATACAACAAAAAAAGGTACCAACGATAATGTGTATTTTAGTATGTAGTAGATCATCATAAAAACGATTAATGGTGGCTAAATTGTCAATAATTTTGTATTAGTTTTTCTTTTTTAAGGCGATTTTTTGCAATTGGAAAAACATAATTATTAAGGCAATTTTTTAAATTGTTAAGCTTTTTTAGCTCCTCTTAATTTATAAAAAATTAATTTTTTTTTTTATTTATTATTATTAAATACCTAGTGTTTGTAAGCCATTCAAAAGCTATTACTAATTTTTTTGATTTGTTACTTCTTTAAAATGTTGTAAGGTGGAGCTTTGGCGAAATGTTTGTAGCGATTTTTCTGGCCAATCAAATTTTAGACACGCCCTATTTAAAGTGTTGCCATTTTAATCAAATTTTTGTTTACATAAAGTTGCTTTGTTTTGCATTAACAAGAAAAATTAAAACAAATTTTTGAAACATTTTCGAAAACTTGAACCTCATTCCTTAACATGTCGTTAGCTAAAATGCAAAAAGGCGTAACTAACAAAAATATAATTTTACAGGAGGAGCAAAAAACTTTATAAAATTAAAACTATAAACATGTCAGAAAAACATGCATTGATAAGTCGTCCATGGAATTCTTCAAACAATTTTCAAGGAAAACCAATTCATTATAGGTATTTTATGAGAAAAAAAGTGTAATTACCTACGTGGTTTTGTATTTATAAAATAAACATAGGTAGGTACTTGTAGTTACGTCCCTTTGTTTTTTGTTATTAAAAGCGTAATTTTTGATCGCAGAAGTATAAAATTTTGTCAAGACATGTAGTTCAGGGTTGATAAAGTTTGTACAATTGTACTTTTTTTTTTGTACAATTTAAAACTATAAAGTACGCTGGTACCCCCGTGACTCATTTGGTACTATTTCCAAATTTTTCAAACATACATATTTATAATTGATATAAAATGGTACCTCGTATTTATTGTCCAATGAACATAAGCGGAGTTTAGTGTTTGGTGCAAATAGACTTGCGAAATTGCAAAATGTCGAAGCTTTTTTATGAAATCTAAGGGAAACTCTATCATTTGTTGTTGGATTTAACAAAACAGCTATGATATTTTGCATTTGCTTTTTTGCAAGACCATTTGCACCAAACACTGAACTCCGCTATAGTGAATAGATTTTTGCACTTGTTCATTGAACGATTGCTTAGCCACATTTTAAATTTAGTATCAGCGGCAGCATACCTATAATCGTGCATTTTCTGATGATATTGACAAGTTTTTAAAAGATATAGGAAACCACTTCTGCAAAAGTTCAACATAGTAGAAAAAACGACTTCCTCTCAATTTAAGATTATTTTGGAACGAATTCATAATATTTTCAAATATTCGTCAACAAGATGGTTGTTACTCCGAATTATTTTGAAGGAGATTTTACAAGCGCTAAATTAAATTTTCTTATAGGTATTCGGACTTTCTACTTCTTTTCTGTTTCTGCAAAATTGTATATACAAAAAATTTTGAAATGCAATCCGATGATGGTCGTTTGCACATATTTTTATAGCGCCTTAAAATGTAATTTTCGTTAAAAATTCGAGATTGCTTTTTGAGCAATATTCGTAAATTTTCCACAAAAAAGACGATAAATTCTAAAAAGTGTATGAAACCGCTCTCTGGCGATCATCTAAAATAAAAATAAATGGATTTCTCGACCCTAAAAACCACATGATACAGGTCTGCCTAGACCAAATACAATTTGTTTGCCTCTATTCTCGAATATTTTTGAAAATCCGGGGCTCGAAATTCGTTTCTGACCTATGGTTTCTTTGGAAAAGTTTCTTGGAATGACTTATATAACGTGAATCGCGATGTGCCTTTGACGCGAAAAAATTTTACCCACCCTTTTATTATGTATAATTATTGATCATGTATTTGTTGCTATCTATACTTTACACGTACAAAAGAATTTTAAGTACCTTTTTTTTTGTTGTATAAAATTTTTGTTTTTTAAAATAAAATAAAAACAATTATAAAAAAATGATTTAGTACTATTGGGGCCGAAAAAGTACGATTTTAAAAGTTCGTTGGTACGATATTGGTTTTCTCATTTATCATCCCTGATATAGTTTAATGACCTTCATAATAATCAATAAAAAACTCGATTTTGAATTTTTTGTTAGTTACGCCTTTTTGCATTTTAGCTAACGATATATTTTTTAATTTAACAACTGAGATTTTATTAACATAATAGGTACCTAGGTACCTATATTTTTTAAGCTAATGTTAAATTAGTATTCGAAATAAAGGTTTTTAGCGAATATTCAAAAAATTCACACAAAAACAGTTTGTTTAGAACTCTTTGTTACTTTTACATACCTATTAATAAAGAATTTTTTTATTATTTAACATACTAGTTTTCTATCGCTGTAAGCACTACATCCATAGGAATATTATCCACTGCTCGGATAAGGCCGCGCTTAAGAGATTCCAAATTTAAATGGAACAAAATTATAGACAGCGACAAGCAGCAGATGTCGTAGGTTAAATGTTGTACTCATTTTAATATACATAGGTATGTAAATGTTATTTTTTTTCATCAATATTATACCTACACTAAGTTCCAATTTACAATGTGGACACATCTTGCTGGACAGACGAAGTTTGTAGGTGAGAAAGGAAAAAGTAAAGTGTGTTCACATTGTAAATTGGGACTAACAAGATATAATATTAATACGTTTTAAATTATAACTTTGTTTCTTCTTCTTCTTAACCTGTATGTTTTCTGCCAAAAGCTTTTCTAGGACACGGTAGATTTTAATTTTTTTCTGGTTCTGTAATGTTCTTAGAAGCATAATTGTCCAAAAGGTTTAGCGAGGTGCTGGATGCATTCAAGGCATAGATATATGTATTGCCAAAACAGATACGTGTTTAGCAATTCCGCCTAATTGAGGCAATCACTGTTAATCGATTAAAAAAAACTAATCTTTCCTTATCGATCCCGGATAATTGAATTATATACGAATAATCGATGCTCAACTGTGTTTTTTAAAACTTAACGTATTTTTTATTTCTAAATTTGCATTTAATATCAATTCAAATCTTTTCCTAGAATTCGTATTAAATGAGACGATTACAAAGCTTATAAATAAACAAAACTTTATTGAAAATGTCGAAAGATAGTTTCTATGGAAACTGATTTTATAATATTTATTTAAATACCTAATAGATATTGTTTAAAAGTTATTAGTGGTATTCACACAAAGTTGTTAGTTTGTTAGTCGTTAATCGTTACTTTTTTACACGCATTTTGTTTTTGTATATATAACGCGCTACCGGATTAACATTTAACAAATTAACGACACTGCACCCCTGATAAAATAGTTGTTAGTTGGTAACTCACAATCAGCTGTTGTAGTTTCTAAATAAATATAATAAAAAGTCATTTGTGATACATTTCTAAAAAATATTTGTAAAAAATTAACAAGTTCGGTGTGAATACCACTATTGTTTTTTTTTTTTAATATTTATTACAGATTTTCTTATAAAATAGCAAAAGTAAATCCCAAAATCACTTTTAGTTGGAAAAACAATCAAGTTTGCAGTTCGAAGAAAATTATTTTTTTTTTTTTATTATTTTAAAGTTTATTTTATTAAAGTTTATAAAAACACACACACGCAATGGT
The DNA here is from genome assembly GCA_963931875.1 of Pollenia griseotomentosa. Taxonomy (NCBI): domain Eukaryota; kingdom Metazoa; phylum Arthropoda; class Insecta; order Diptera; family Polleniidae; genus Pollenia; species Pollenia griseotomentosa. Next base: position 189,941,711 of record OZ007560.1, read on the forward strand.
AGTGATATTTTTCCAAGAGTTTAAAACTTTCCTATATCTTTATAGGGTAATTAAGGTTAACTCTTGATAGATCCTTAAAAACATTTTAAAGCGATTTTTTTCCTCTTACAAAATTGTAAAAATGATTTTAAAATTGTTTTCTTTTCACTTCAATCAGTGTGAAAGCATTTCGATTTATGGGTCGTTTACGGATCAATTGTGTTGCCAGCAGGCAAATAAGAGGGTATTCTTAAATTGTTAATTGGATAATATTAAAATTGCAACAAACCTTTCAAAATCATTTGCTGTCGATACGAGAACAAAAACAAAAAAATACCAGACGTTATCAATTCAAGAACGAAATGTTGTGAAATCGACGACGAAAATATAAAAAGTACCGTACTTCGCCACCATACGTGGTGTAAATCTATTAAGTACGTCTCGAAACTTTTAACATAGTCTTGAAGTTTTCAGTTTATTGCTACAGGGATCCGAAATTATGAATTATTAACTTTTTTGTCGCTTCAACATTTGTGACAGTGTTTAGGCTTTTGGAGCTGAAAATATTGAAAACATTGATTTTTCATAATCAAATGACGTATTTTCATATGACCTACTAATTTTCGTAATAAAAGGTCTTTGCTAAAAAAAATTACAAACGACCTTTCCTACACAAACAATTCATATGGTCAATTATAAACAGACATTACAAAAATTCGGTGAAATATTTTCATATTTGAGTATGTACTGATACACCGATATTTAAATTCCTTTTTGCCTCCCATGTCTCCCATTTTGTTATATGGGTAATTCCACAGGAAAGTCTACTTTTTGTCACGTTACGCCACCAAGCATTTTAAATTTTTTCTTAAAGGATCATTTATATACTATTTAATTTTTTTGTATTTTGGTGTAACGTGACACTTCTGTGGAAGTCTCCATATCTAGAACATTAATGATTCAATTTTTCCGTTCTTTAAAGTATTTCCGATTCAGTTATGTTCAAAAGTTATTTTTAAAAATGGTAAAAATTCATTCCTAAAATCCTCTAAATTAGCCTCACTTTGCGTTTTTTTTAAATATACATTTTTTTTTTTTTTGAATTGATTGCTAAAAATAATTAATACTTTGACATCGTGAGATGGAATGAATATTCTTTTGTTTGTCTGAACATTTAAAGTGTTTGTGTATGTTTTCTAACAGTTTCAGCAGTGACTCATAAATTCCCGAGATTAGTGTGTCATGTCAAGTACATACATACTTTAAATAAAATTGTTGTTTTTTTTTGGTTTGTTCGTTTTTATAATGAACTTGTTTAATACAAGTTATAATATTAATTATTTAAAAAAACAAAAAACCAAAATTAACTTATTGCACTAATGTGTCTGCCTGTCAGTCAGTTAGACGATCAATAAAATTCTTATGATGTTTTTGTTGTATAAATTTTGGCGTGTTTTTTTAATTTTTTTTTTTATTGATAAGCAAAAAATTTGGTACAAAAAGTACCAAATGTCAAAATAAATAAATAATAATTAAAAAAAAAAATTACTTGATAAGCATTTTTTTATCAGAACCTTTTGAAATTGTCAAGGACTTGTTTATATGTTAATTCATCGAAACCGCAATTACACGCAAAGGGAACACATTTTTTGGATATATATATATATGTACATACCAGAGCTGTAAAGGAATCATTAATTTTTTAATTAATTCGCAAATCATTTATGCACTGAATCAGCAAATTTTGAATTAATTATTTCTACACAAAAAAATTCATTGAATGAAATGAATGTGGTAAAAATTAATTGCAATTCATTTCCAATTTAAATGAACTGCAATTCGTTTCCAATTCAAATGAATTGAAATTCTTTTCCAATTTATTTAAATTGAATTAATTTTGAATTAATTCAAATAAATTAAAAAAAAAAGAATTAGCAAGTCATTTCCAACTCATTTGAATTGAACTGATTAAAATTTGAATTGATTTTGTTTTGGAATTGAATTGTCAGGTAGCGGTAGAAAAGGAATTAAGTTATTAAGTATGGGCGAAAATCCTATCAAAATGAAAAAATTTGGTTTATTTGCTAAAAGAAACTTATATTTTTATTTTTATCAAATAGTGTGAAAATATTATTAAACGTGTGTTAAACAATCACCCTTATTGTGTTTGGCGTATTTAAAATACGACTACGACTGTTTGGTAATAGATTAAAGGAAATAAGTTCACGTTCTGTTTAATCTATTACCAAGCATTCGTAGAAGTATTTTAAATACGCCAAACACAATAAGGGTGAATGATTTTTTTGTTTAAATAATCTGATATTTGTATATTGTGGAACATGTCTTTTTTTAAATTTTCCAATCGAATTTTAAAGATTTTAGCAACTTTGAATCTCAACAACATTTTTCGCTGTCAAAGCCGAATTTGTTTACTCGAAATTCTTACTTCTTTTACTGCAATTTTGAAAATTTGTTTACTTTTTGTATTGGAATTTCCAGCGGTAAAAAAATAGTAAAAATAATTCCCCCTAGATCTGCTCTTGAATTTGATTGATTGCAACTCATTTTTTATTTCATTCATTTGAATTGCAATTCATTGTTCTAATTCATTTCAATTCGATTCAAGCAAATTGGAAATGAATTGCAATTCACTTTACACATTCATTTGAATTAAAAACGAATTGCAACTCATTCTACAAATTCATTTGAATTGAAAATCATTTCTGCCCAATTCGTTTGAAATGATTACAATTTCATGCAATTCTTTTTTGTTTTGAAAAGAATTAGTTCAAAATTTAACTTATTCGTAACGAATTAAAATAAAAAAAGAATGATTTATTTACAGCTCTGATGTATACCATATTATATTATGATATGAGCCGGATAAAACTATATTAACCGGGTAAAACTATACCATCAACGGCGCCGGCTACAAAAAACTAATGCGGCTCGGCTCAGCCGCTCAGCGCAGGTCTCTTCTGATTAACTACGACAGCACAATAAACATAGCAGTCAAAGTTTTATTAATTTAATACACTTTTTGTTAACAAAGCAACAACAATGTTTTTAAACCTTTGTAAAATGTTAGAACATTATGACAAAATAACATGATAGCACACCTTGTGAATACCCCAAATGAGAAAGTCGATTTTTATTTATTGGTTATTTAGGGCCTTTTGCGTTTTAGGTAAGTGATATGTATATGTAGAGTCGGCGAAACCTTGTTTTACAATTTGGCACAGTCCGTAAAATGTCGACATATGTAATATTACACAAAATTTTTCTATGTGTGTTAACATTTTAACATTTCTGTTATGCCTTCAGAATAATGTTAACTTCTTAACAGAACTAAAGGCCCAACCAGTAGCCCGTTTCTGTATTTCTCACATCGTAAAACTCTTCGCATGAAACGTGTGAATTGCAACAAAAATAGTGTGAAATGAAACGAAAAATGGTTTTTCTCACACAAGTGTTTCTGTATCTTTTTTTTGCGAGAATTATCTGTCATTTAAATAATTTTCCAGCAATTATTGGAAGGATGCGAGAAAAAGTGTTTCTATAACAATATTTTGCGAAAAGTTTCTTTCAAGAACTGTCAAAATAAGTCACATTTGAAATTGGTGGCGAGAAAAACAAAATGTAGATATTTTGAATTTAAAATATGTTTATATACTAGTTTTTTTAAATAAATAAAAAAATAGAAGGAATATAAATGATAAATGCATAATTTATATGATGAAAATAAACAAAAAACAATTGTTATATTTTGTTATTTTAATTTTTGTTAGCCTTTTCTTGTTTTGGTTTTAATCAGTGCTGCCAGATAAATTTGTGTCAAAATCGTCAATTTCCTGAGAAAAAAATAAAAAAGATCGTCTTTTTTGTTTTAAAAATCGTGCAATTAAAAATCAATTTTAAACAAATTTGTTTCGACTTTTATTAAAAAATAATCAAACAAAAACATAGTTAAAGTTCATGGGTATTTAATTATTATTATTTAATAATTGAGATATAAATCTTTAATTTACCTATTCCTATAATCTTTTTCTTTTTTACCTGAAATAGACTTAGTAGAATACCTTGTAGTTAAAATTAAAAAATTCGGTTCATAAACCCAGTAAAATCTTCGCCTACAAAATAATATGTTAAGTAATCAGAAACACATAAAAGCACTACATACAATTCTACTGAAAAACTAATGAATTTTACAAGGGTTGTGCCAAAAAGAACAAATTCAAAAGTAAGTCATTTTTTTATCTTAATACATCCAGAAGCTATCGAAGTTCTTATGGAAGAAAGCTACTTTATAACGAGTGAAAGAAGCTATCCATTTTGAAAAAGTTTTTACTGCGAGACAAACAAATTTCTTTCTTGCCGGAATAATGGTTTTGGCACAAAAGGTACATATAAGATAAGAATATCAAATATCAATCATATTCTGTGTATGTATATAGGGAAGAAACAAACAATTTCGAGGACAATTTTCACAATAGGGATAAATCATTCATTTTTTTATCTTAATACATCCAGAAGCTATCGAAGTTCTTATGGAAGAAAGCTACTTTATAACGAGTGAAAGAAGCTATCCATTTTGAAAAAGTTTTTACTGCGAGACAAACAAATTTCTTTCTTGCCGGAATAATGGTTTTGGCACAAAAGGTACATATAACATAAGAATATCAAATATCAATCATATTCTGTATATGTATATAGGGAAGAAACAAACAATTTCGAGGACAATTTTCACAATAGGGATAAATCATTCATTTTTTATCTTAATACATCCAGAAGCTATCGAAGTTCTTATGGAAGAAAGCTACTTTATAACGAGTGAAAGAAGCTATCCATTTTGAAAAAGTTTTTACTGCGAGACAAACAAATTTCTTTCTTGCCGGAATAATGGTTTTGGCACAAAAGGTACATATTAGATAAGAATATCAAATATCAATCATATTCTGTATATGTATATAGGGAAGAAACAAACAATTTCGAGGACAATTTTCACAATAGGGATAAATCATTCATTTTTTATCTTAATACATCCAGAAGCTATCGAAGTTCTTATGGAAGAAAGCTACTTTATAACGAGTGAAAGAAGCTATCCATTTTGAAAAAGTTTTTACTGCGAGACAAACAAATTTCTTTCTTGCCGGAATAATGGTTTTGGGACAAAAGGTACATATAAGATAAGAATATCAAATATCAATCATATTCTGTATATGTATATAGGGAAGAAACAAACAATTTCGAGGACAATTTTCACAATAGGGATAAATCATTCATTTTTTATCTTAATACATCCAGAAGCTATCGAAGTTCTTATGGAAGAAAGCTACTTTATAACGAGTGAAAGAAGCTATCCATTTTGAAAAAGTTTTTACTGCGAGACAAACAAATTTCTTTCTTGCCGGAATAATGGTTTTGGCACAAAAGGTACATATAAGATAAGAATATCAAATATCAATCATATTCTGTATATGTATATAGGGAAGAAACAAACAATTTCGAGGACAATTTTCACAATAGGGATAAATCATTCATTTTTTATCTTAATACATCCAGAAGCTATCGAAGTTCTTATGGAAGAAAGCTACTTTATAACGAGTGAAAGAAGCTATCCATTTTGAAAAAGTTTTTACTGCGAGACAAACAAATTTCTTTCTTGCCGGAATAATGGTTTTGGGACAAAAGGTACATATAAAATAAGAATATCAAATATCAATCATATTCTGTATATGTATATAGGGAAGAAACAAACAATTTCGAGGACAATTTTCACAATAGGGATAAATCATTCATTTTTTATCTTAATACATCCAGAAGCTATCGAAGTTCTTATGGAAGAAAGCTACTTTATAACGAGTGAAAGAAGCTATCCATTTTGAAAAAGTTTTTACTGCGAGACAAACAAATTTCTTTCTTGCCGGAATAATGGTTTTGGCACAAAAGGTACATATAAGATAAGAATATCAAATATCAATCATATTCTGTATATGTATATAGGGAAGAAACAAACAATTTCGAGGACAATTTTCACAATAGGGATAAATCATTCATTTTTTATCTTAATACATCCAGAAGCTATCGAAGTTCTTATGGAAGAAAGCTACTTTATAACGAGTGAAAGAAGCTATCCATTTTGAAAATGTTTTTACTGCGAGACAAACAAATTTCTTTCTTGCCGGAATAATGGTTTTGGGACAAAAGGTACATATAAGATAAGAATATCAAATATCAATCATATTCTGTATATGTATATAGGGAAGAAACAAACAATTTCGAGGACAATTTTCACAAAATATAAAAATTTAAGCAGCCTTGTTTCTAAAGATCTTTTTTTCTAATAAACAAACATATAAAAATATTTACAATTATCTTATTTCGAAGACTAACGGCCATTTTCACCAAGTTCGGTTATAATTAACTATCGGTTATAGCTGTCAAAACATATGGGTAACCAGAACTTTAAGTAATGGTTAGTTATAACCGAACTTGGTGAAAATGGCCGTAAGGGGCTTATAGTGTAAAACGCAACGCCAACAATTTTATTAAAAGCAAAAATAAAATCAAAAATATTTTATAAATTTGTTGTTGCTTTCTACAGACATTCATATTATTTTTTTTTCAATTTTCAACGCCACAAAATAGAAGTGTTTGAAATTTAAAAATTCAAGATGAATTTCTATAGAAAGTAACAACAAAATTATAAAATATTTTTGATTTTGTTTTTGCTTTCGTCACTTTTTTAGAAAAAATCATCAAAACGTCACTTTGTTAATATCGGAACAAAAAATCGTCAAGATGACTCGTCAAATCTGGCAGCCCTGTTTTTATTATATTTATTTCTTTTGTTGACGTTTCGCTTTTATTTGACACTTAAGTGCTGGAAATATTCCAGTATAAACAGAATTTGTTGTGTCTGTTTTCGCATTCAAATACAGAACAGAGAACCAAGCCGATCGGCGCAAGCCGATTGGCTGGCCGCCGCCGCTTGATTTCTCCAAGCCGCGCCGCCGCCGACTTACAAGGCTTAGACGGCTCAATTAAAGCCGCCGATGACAGCAGCTCCGCCGTGAAATTTCTTAATTTGAGTGACAAAGTTTATTTTAATGTATTAATTTCTTTGTCAAAAATGGTATGTTTTAGCATCAATGTGCAACATTCAAGTGCCGTTATATTTTCTTAAAATTTTTTAAAGCGTCATTGTACTTGTCAACATGCAAAAATCTCTGCAAGAAAAAAGACAAGTGAACTACAACAATATGATTTAGATTCTGAATCAGAATGTAACTCTGTTAGTGATAGCTTAGCTCTGAAACAAAATCATCCATGCATTTTAATAATATTTATTTCAAAATTATATACATATATATAGTTTGGCTTATATACGGTCATGTTCTGACAATCGCACGATTTGAAATCGCAAAACGCCAGATTTATTATATGGTGTTCTTAAACTAGTGCATTTAGCTTGTGATCTACTATAGTTTTTTTTTACAAATATTCTAGTTCTCTTTTGCAATTTGAACTCGCCAAACTTCTTGCTGTTGCGATTTACAGAACACCTTATTTGCAATTTTAGGTCAGAATCGCCAATGTTAAGCGTTTTGCGATTGTCAGAAGATGCCCGATAATAAAAAACCGTAAACAAAACTACACATAATCAGGGGTGTTCTGGAAATCGAAAACGCAAAACGTAAGAATTTTGAAGTTGTTTTTAATACACTTTTAATGTAATATTTAAAATTTTTGTTGTAAAATTTTGTTTAATAGAAAAATATGTGTGTTGTCATACAATTCTTTTAATACAGAAATCTTATTAAAAATTACGTTTAAAATTCTTGCGTTTTGCGTTTTCGATTTCCAGAACACCCCTGAATAAAGCAATATAATCAAAATTTTTGTAGTACCCATACAAAAAGTAAAATTATCAGCTTGTCTCTTAAACTTGCCTAATGATTGTATCATGGTTAAAACGATGCTAGTCTAATAAATCAATTTCTTACTTTTTTGAAGGTATAATCGGTTAAATGCTTCTCTCGTTTTCATGAATGCATACATACATACATATGTATGCATGTGAATAAATGTATCTTTATTAAAAATAATTTTTACACAAATATTTCTATGTTAATAACAAATTTTAATTTGCAATATTTTCAAGTAAACTTTTCATGTTCATATTAATATTTTGATGGACTTTTATTTAGGACACAACACCGTTCGAACATACAGAATTTCATAGATATAGAAATGATAGTTTTCCTTAAATAACAATTTTAAACATTTCAAGCCGACATTTAAGCCGCCGCCGATTCATTGACGGAAACGCCGCCGCCGCCGATCAATTATACCCGCGCCGCCGCCGCCGATCAAACGCCTTCGGCTTGGTTCACTGATACAGAAACACTTTTATCTCATAAATCGAGAAACGATGGAATTTTCTGTTTCACACTTCATGTAAGAAATTTTATTTATTTATTTTTTAAAGTCTATGGAATAATCCTTACAGACTAATTTAAATACAATTTATACAAAATATAATTAAGAAATTACAAATAATTTAACAAAAATCAAATATAAATGAAATTTTTACATATGAAAATTAAAATATAATAAATGTTTTAGGTTATTGTATTTAAGTGTAATATAATATCTCTTTTCACGATTTCCAAACTTTTATTAAAATCTATAACACATTGAACTTAGGATGAATTTTGGTTAATTTTTTTTTTTTTTTTTTTTTTTTTTTTTTTTTTTTTTGAAACTGTTAATCAGATGTTTCTGATTTTGTTTTTGAAATGCATTTAAGAAGCTTTTTGTTAATTTTGCCAGTGAGGGATGAATTCAGAATTCTGGAAAAACATGGGCGTAAAAATAAATAGGATTTGTGAACATTGAGTTCATCTGTTTCAACCTTGACAGTTAAAAGAGGCATCTGTAAAATTAGCCGTCATTTGTTCAGTCTGTTTTTCCAAATAACCATGAACAGATATGGCATTCAACAACTCGTGGAAATGTGCCCAAGAGCTGTTCGAAGCTGACCCTAACTTTCTTTGAACAATAATATTTAGCAACGAGGCTTATTTCTGAAATAACACACAATTGTGCCGAATATGGGACGATATCAATTCACATGAGATCCAAGAATGTCCAAAGCATCCTGAAAGTCACTTTTTGGTGTAGAGTTTATGCTGGTGGTCCATAAATCTTTAAGAACGACGTAAGTTGACCCATTACCGTCAACCAACTTCCGTTAACCTAAATTGGTTTATACCTATTAAAACCAGCGACAGACATATGGTTTACCAGGACGGGGCTCCGTGGTCAAGAGCGATTTAAGAGAATGGTCATCTTACGTGGAGGTCATTTTATCTGGTCACCGAGATCTTGCCATTTGATCCCATTAGATGTTTTCTTGTGGAGGTTATCTTTTGTCGCTGGTCTATGTAAATAAGCCTAAAGCCACAGCAGTCGATTTAAATTCCACGAAGCCGCGGCGGCATTTGCGCGGTGTTATTTATGTTCCATACACAATGGCATCGATAGGCTTTTCAAACGAATAAAATATCACGTTTGTACCGATCTCACACATACTACATGTACCTATGTAGGTATGTGTTATTTATGTAACTTCAGAGATAGGAAGCCCTTAATGAAAGACCTTTTTTTTTAATTTTTCATTAAGAAAAACTTCTTTTGATAAGAAATACCTTTTATTTCTACTAGAGAATATTTTATCAGATATAAACCATAATAATATTTACATTTTAAGCCTTTAGAAAATAACATTTAGGTTTTTATTAAAATTTAACAATTTTAACAAATTTTCTAAAGATCGATTACAATCGTTTTGCCGTCGGCATGTTAAGAAATTTGTTGTTTTTATTTTCTTTTGTACACACAAAGTTGTTTTTTTTTATTTAATGAGTGGCTCTTTATCAATTCTTTACATTTGTTGTTGTTTTGTTTCACTCTTTTTTAGTTATACATAATTTGTGTATGTTTGTGTGGGTCTGTGAATTGGTATAATCTCCTTTCAGTCATCTCATTTTGTTACAGCTTAAAAGCAAAAACAAAAAAACACACACACACTTCATTGTTTTTTTTTCTTTCTCATTTTATTTGCATTTGATATGATTTGATTTTTAGTTCGTTGGTTCAATACAATTCACTTGAAATGAATTGTGAAGAGTTGAGTTTATTAATGTTTAAACATTTGAATACATTTGTGCATATACAGTAGTCTTCTGATTTAACGAACCAATAAGTTGTTTATCCTGTTCGTTAAAATCGAGGTTTATTCGACATTTCTCAGATGTTTTAAGCACTGTTGCCAATTTGACGGTTTCACCGCGATTCTAGCGGTTTTTATGTGCCCATCGCACACAAATATTAACAGAATATAAAATTTCTGTTCTAGGTATTTGAAAATTTTAAATTTTTTCATAAAATAAGAGATTTCAAGTATGTATTTTTTTTAATTAAAATTATAAAGTAAGAAAAAAAAAATGTTGTTTTTTTCGAAATTGAATTCGCTTCCGCTATAAAAATATTTATTATTATTTATTTATTTTACAAAATTTTTTTTATTAATTTTTTGATCAGGATTAACTGGAATTCTGTCAAATTATGTTCAGTTAACAAAAATAACTAATTTTATAGTTGATTATGCTAAAACCACTGGTCGCAAAAATAGAAAAAGGCGGAAGCAAAAACCTTCTTATGTGATTTTAATTAACTTTAGCGTGCTGAATTCAAATCTTTTTACAGGTTGATTCTATTGTATTTAGTTTTTTATGCGCTTGACTAATATTTAGTCCGAAATAAGGTGGCTATGCTTTGAAGGGAATTTTATTCCAAGTCATAAACTAATTTAATCCAAATCGTACAAATCCGGCGAAATATTAGATATTTTCATAATTATCAAAGTTTTTGATCAAAGTTGTTGTTATTCGATTTATTTATTTTCATAATATATTTCTTATTTTATTTGTAATATATCTGGCTTTTTGATAAATGATAAAAATGTTAAACTTTTTTTTTATACATTTCTGAAAACAAAAAATAGTAAAAGTTTTTGGTTTGCATAAAAACCAAATCTATCGCAACTTACTTTAGAATAGCTCCGAAACAGTTAAAAATATAAAAAAATGTTATTTGGATGATTTAAAGAAAATTCTATTCGTATTCATTTGTAAGTTTGGTTATCAACCATTGGATCAAAATCGGAGAAATCATTTTCCAGTTATGATGAAATATATTACCATCACCAGCCCATAAAAAAACTAGACGTGGTAAAAAAAGACTTAAAACGGATTCGATTTTAAAACCTTTTTATTCAATACAGTTACCAACTTTTAGGCACTTTTTCCGGGACTAAAAAGTCAAGGAAATCAAAAATCTTATTATATAATTTTAATAAAAAGTCGTATAAAAAGCACCCCATATCTTGATTTGTATATACATTTTGCAAAACATTGAGAGTTTGGCGATATTTTAAAGCATTTTACGCTAAATAAAAAATTTACCAACTTCTAGCGGTTTTTGAAGTACGAATTGACGGTAGTAAGTAAGTCTACAAAAAAAAGTTGGCAACAATGGTTTTAAGACATTTCTGAGACATTTCGCGTTTAAAACGACATTTCTGATAAATTTCCTATGTAAGCTTTGCCTTTTAATTCGACAGGACGAAAAACTATCAGACAAAGTTTAAAATTTATTGATACCTCAATTATTTCAACATGTCACAAATTTCTTTAAAATTTCTTTAGGAAATTTTCCAAAATTCGTACAGAATCCTCCGACAAAACGCCAAAGATTTCAGAATTTCCTTAGCCATAGGGTTGCGCCTACTTGTCAACCACTCACTCATCATAAGTTTCGGCACATAATCTTACACAGAAAGAAAAACCTCGTGCTAAATTTAAGTTTTTCCACTTGCGTTTAGTACGAGTCGTACTTAAAAATTCAAATACGAATAACACTAAAAAGAACTTAAAACAATCCTAAATAGGATCACTTTAGAAAACCTTTAACCTTTGTTTTGTGCATACGCATATGTTTGTAATAGATTGCTGTAGAAACAATAACAACACTTCAGATTAGGTATAAAAACGTTTGCTTATTTTGTGTAAAATCAACAAAAACAACAACAAAACTACAATAAGAAATACATACATACAATATTTTCATGTTTAAAAGGTAAAATAAGGAGCAAAAACTCCCAGTTTTTATTAGTTCAAATTATTTAATTCAATACATCAAAGTAAAATGATTACAAAAACATCATCAGGCATGCTGCTGGTGTCTAATAATTGTGAGTTCTTCTGTAAACAAAGTGGGGATACAGCACAAAGGTTATACAATAGGGTGGGTCAAATTGTATGGATGAAAAAAAAAACTGAAAAGTCGTATAGCTAAAAATAAAATCTACGGAAAATTCTAAGAAACTTCTCAGAAGAAACCATATGTCTAAAATTAAATCCTATTTAAATTTTGACAGGAGTAAACTGAGCTAGGAGCAGTGTTGACTTTTCAGTTAAGAGATGGGAAGTTAAAAAAGTAACGAACTATTCAACCCTACCTCGTATTCGTCTTGGCGTTATAACCAAGCATGTATGTATGTGTCCATGTCCGTTATAGACTCTGAAACCACCCCAACCAATGTGCTCCAAACAGTTTTCATTTAAAAAGGAAATTTTGTAAAGATGGTTTTAGGTATACATATATTTTTTCAAACATGCGTTTTTTTGCTATGAATTATTATAATTTTTAATAAATACATACATGCGGTAATCCGGATAATTCGCTACTCCGGATTGGGGTCTGCAATCAATTATCCGGATTATCGAATTTTTACTGTACATACATACATATTAAGATACATCAACTATGTATTTTTTCAAAGATAGGACTACGAGGGGATTAAATATTTTAACGCAAAGAAATTTGAAGCAATGATGCGCTGCTTAGTTCATCGTCTACACCAACATGGCACCGTTAGAGATTTTCCTCGAGCAGGTGGACTGCGTTTAATTCGCATTGCAGAGAATATTGAACGTGCAGAGCAAAATGCTAACGAATCACCAGAAACATCTACCAAGAGGCGTTTTGCTCAACTATGAATGGCTCGTACGTCACTACGACGAACTAAAAAAAATCAAGTCCCAATTCATACGTTGCAAGTCTTATTGTTAAACTTTTTACATTTTCTTTTTTGAATCGGCTTCGGCATTCATACAGTGCTTGTCTTATTGCTAAAATATTACTTTTTTTATGTATGAAGTAGACACATTAGGGCGGGTTGATTTGTATGAATGAAAAAAAATTTAAAATTGTAAAGCAAAAACGTAATCTACATAAAATTAGAAGAAAAATCTCCAAAGAAACCATGGGTCTAAAATCAAACCCTAATCCGCGCCTCTCGACTTAAAAATTTTTTTACATGGGTGAATATTTTTTTTTAATGTAAAAAAATTTTTAGTGTAGAAAAATATAAAGTGCAAAAGAACCACCTTACTAAACAATTTTATTCAGAAAATTCGATTTCTTTTTGGAAAGCACTTTTTTTCAAACATTTATGTATGTGTTTGGCAAAGGCGGGCATATACATTTTCACGACGAGAGGCGCGGACTGGGATTTTATTTTAGATACATGGTTTTTTCGGAGAATTTTCTTAGAATGTTAAGTAGTTTACGTTTTTGCTATACGATTTAAAAAACAAATCGAACCTTTATTGCAACATAGTCATATCTCAGGAAATCAAAAACTTTAGTTATTTAAGCAAAAATGTTCCTTCATACATTCTTTATATGTAAAAAAATCAGTATTATATCTCAAACTGAAGCGAAGTTATAGCAAAATATATTTTATTAAATCTGTATATAAAGGTACATTTTGAAAACTTTAATCGCATTTTGCCAAGTTTGATTTTTTTTGAATATTACTATGTTGCAGTAAGGGAGCGATATGTGTGCGTTGTTTACATTACGAATGAAAAAACAAAATGTATATCACGAGCACATCAAGCTGAGTACTCGTTTATTTTCCCCTCGTCTCTTTTGCCTGTAAAGTAGCAAGCTGATCAATACGACTTGCAAATTGGGACTGTTAGGCCCAGAACAGACGGTAAAACGCAACTGCAACGAAACTTTTAGAAATCATTGTCTTGAAACTAGTTTTAATCGTTTTTCACACACCCTGCATCCTAAATTGTACCAAAATGTAATGAAATTATCACAACCATTTCGATTTTCTTTGAGAACAGATGAAACGCAAACACGAGTTTCCTGCACGCCGGTTTCAATGTAACTGATTTCCAATGCATTTCAAACCGGTCTCAAAATGGTCGCGTCATGTGTGGTCCCTCAAAGGAGTCTACGGCATAAGCTAAAATGAAACTCGTAAATAACTAGAAGTTGCAGTTGCGTTTCACCGTCTGTTCTGGGCCTTATTCCCATATAAGAATACAAAAGTTAAAACCCGCCGATCATCGACAACGTCTAAATTCAGTTTAATGTCAATACCATGGTTATTTTTTGCCCACCCTGTATTTATTATATGTTTGTTAAACTGAGTGCAAGAAAAATTGTTTTGAACACAAAGGAACGCGAAGATCGCAGAATCGAATGTTCGTTAAACCGGAATACTACTGTATTTCAATATGTTTAGTTTTTTTTTAATATTAAGGTTTTGTTGCTGTTGTTGGTTTGCTTTATTATAAAATTCTCGTTTTAACATAAAAAAAATTAAAACAAAATGAAAAGAAACAAAAAAAAAGCTCCGTATAAAAAAAACAAGTTTTTCTCTTAGTTAAAGTTGTTTTTGTTTAAATAGCTTTTCTATTGTTGGGTTATAGCAACAACTACTACACCAACTACAAAAACAATATGAGAACAAAACAGTGGGGTACATTTTTTCATTTTTTTGTTTTTATCATTTTGTTTTATATTTTTTGTTATTTTAGGTTCAGTAGTTTTTTGTTGTTGTTTTTGTTTTCTGTTTATTTTAGTGTATTTTGTATTAATTTATTTTATTTTTTGTTGGTTTTTTTTTTTTTTTTTTTTTTTTTTTTTTTGTTTATTATTAAAGTAATGTATTTTAATTATAATTTATAGGTATTTATTATACAGAATAAATTTATAAGTATGTTTGTAGGTATGTACATATATATTTTTCGCAAAAACATTTTTGCAATTTAATGAATTTTATTACTTATTTTTGAATTTTTATGTTAGTGGGTATTTTTTTTTTTATTTTCTGAATTTAAAAAAAAAACCTTCCTAGGTATAAACAAAACACAATCTTAAACAATTTTAAAGAAATTTGTTAAACAATTTCTTTTATTGTTTATTGATATGTAGGTATTTCTTTTATTTAAGTCTTTTATTATAGAAAAATCATAAAATGTTAGTTAATGACTTTTTCTTTAAAATGTTTTTCTAAGTTTTTGCTTAATTACACAATTGATTAGACTTGGTGGTGGGTTTTTTTTTTTGTTGGTAATAAAAACAATTTTTTTTTTTTTAATTTTCAGGTATGAAATTTGTTACCAAACTTGGGAGGGTCATCATAAAATGTTTATTTGGTGTTGGACAGTGGTTTAGGCAATGGCATATACCTAGATGGGAAATAAAAATGCCATAGGTAGGTATTTTATGGGTTTTTTTAATGTTCCAAATAAAGTTTTGTTATTTTTAAAAATTTTAAAATTGAGATAGGTATGTAGGTATTAAAAGTTTTTCGTGAAAAAAGTTTCTAATAATAACATGTCGATGTTGTCGCCACATCTGTCAATATTGATTAAGTCCCTCTGCCAAAATATCAGAAAATTTCAAGGTAAGGAAAAATTAAAAAATCCTGGCTTTTTATTGGTAGGTAGGTATGTAGTTTGAAAACGAAGTGTTAAATTTTCAAGTTGTTATGGGAGGCAATATTTTTTTAATTGGAAAATTAAGACATCATTGAGTAATTAACATACAAACAATGTGTGTTTATTTACTTTACTAGCAGAAACTTGCAACGAGAGAGTAAATTTAAAATTTACCAAATTACTCAAAAAAATAATAATAATAATGAACGCTTTACCAGCAAACAATATCAAGTTAGACAAATCGACACTATTCAGCTGTAAGATACGGTATTATTTCTTAAAAAATTCCATTGTTTTGAACTACATATTTGGGCAAGAATATTGTTCTTAAATTTTAGAAAAATAAATATTTTATAATTAGTATTGTGGTTATTTTGTTGAACTATTTATGGGTTTTAATCCAAATTTGAATTATTTTAATTAGGCTTAAGTTCATCAAATTTAATTTTCATTAAATTATTTTTATGAAAAAAGGAATTTTACAACATGAAAATTAATTAAAATTGTTATTGATAATCTTTCATTCTTGACCGTGGCCGGGGCTCGAACCCTTCCTCCTTTCCTTTCCTATCTTCATAAAAATAATTTAAAGAAAATTAAATTTGATGATCTTAAGCCTAATTAAAATATTAAAAATTTGGATTAACAACCATAAATAGTTAAACAAAATTACCACAATACTAATTATTGTTAAAGCTAAGGCACGAGCTCTATGTGAACATTTGTCCTTCAAGTTGTGCTGAAAAAGGTCAACAAGAAAAAGAAAGGCAAAAATGAAAAAACAAAAAAAAAATGTACTTTGGACTTCAAGAAGAATTCTTGACAAAATTACGGAAAAAACAGAAGTAAGGAAAAACATGTTAAATCAATTAAAATGGATAATCATTAAAAAAAGCAAATTTCGATCTACCAACGGTTAAAATACAATTTGGTTTAAGGATTGATGTTTGACTATTGACGTCAGCAGTGGTCGATGGCTGCGAGTGTAAGACGGCAAATCCATCTCAGGAGATCGAGTGGTTGCGATCGAAACATGTCATGGTAACCTGCCGGACAGGGTTCGAGCCCCGGCCACGGTCAAGAATGAAAGATTATCAATAACAATTTTAATTAATTTTCATGTTGTAAAATTCCTTTCTTCATAAAAATAATTTAATGAAAATTAAATTTGATGAACTAAAGCCTAATTAAAAATATTAAAAATTTGGATTAAAAAAAAAAATAAATATTTCATGCTATTGAAAAACTGTTAATTTAAAAATTATGAAAATTATATTTGTTTTGTTAACAGAAACATGAAACAGGTGGTTGATTAATTCTTGCTAGTAAACATTTTACTATCATATAGGTATTTTGGACAAATCTTTTGTCTTTCTTAATTGTATGATCTTTTTCATTCTCTCGTTGCAACTTTGTAGAGTACATAATCACTTACTAGTAACAATTATTGAAAATAAGCAATTATTTTCTGTAAATGAACACACCTAACATTAAAATTTTTTTTTTACAGAAAGAAAAAACAAACTCGTACTAAATTTAAGTTATTTCCACATACTTTTAGTACGAGTCGAACATAACAATTCAAGTACGAAAGTACTTAAAAGAATCCAAAATGGGATTATTTTCGAAAACCAATCCCGGAATTTCTTAAAAAAGGTATACAATTCTTAAGCTAAGTAAATAAAAGCTTGAACTTTTCGTTGGTCGTGCCACTCAATATTCTATTGGGTGATTTTTTAAGAGCTATATGAAAGTTTAAAAAAAAACACATAAAATTCAGAAAAATGCATGAAATCTTTATTTGAATCGATAGTACGGTCCATATAATTTAATGTTTGAAGATAATTTCATGCAAATATTGACCGTGACTGCGCCTCAAATGGTCCATCCGCTTAGTCCAATTTTGGCATACTCTTTTCAACATTTCGGCCGGTATCTCATGAATAAATGCTTCAATGTTGTCTTCCAACGCGTCAATTGAAGCGGGCATGGGTATATAGACATGAGCTTTAACATAGCCCCACAAAAAATACAGCGCAATTATGAATAAAAATTCCCCGGGAATTTTCTCCCTTCTGGGAAAAGGGAAAAACTCCCGTGTAATTTGTATTCATAATTAGGCTGATAGTCTAAAGGCGTTAAATCTCACGATCTAGGCGGCCAATTGACCGGTCCCGAACGTGAAATAAAATGTTCACCGAACTCGCCTCTCAATAAGTCCATTGTTAAGCGTGCTGTATGGCATGTGGCACCGTCTTGTTGAAACCACATGTCATGCAAGTCAAGCTCTTGCATTTTGGGCAAAAAAAAGTTGGATATCATCTCACGGTAGCGCTCACCATTCACAGTTACGTTACGATTCGCATCATCTTTGAAAAAGTACGGTCACCAGCCCATAAACCGCACCAAACTGTGACTTTTTCTGGATGCATTGGTAGCTCTTGCAATGCTTCTGTCTGATCTTCACTCCAAAATCGACAATTCTGCTTATTAACCTACACATTGAGCCAAAAATGAGCTTCGTCGCTGAACACCATTTTTCGATAAAAAAGTGGATCGCATTTTGATAATAAAATTCAATAATTTGCAAGCGTTGTTCGTTTGTAAGACGATTCATGGTTAAATTATAGACCAAACTGAAGATGTTTGACAGTGAAACAAAACACGAAACGTGCGTCATCTGTTTAAACCAGTGTTGCCAAAAAGATAATAGCTAAAAAATCACCCGATATATGCGTGCATACGCGTGTGTTCGAAAAAGTTTGTTGTAGCACCAACAACGACACTTCAAAGGTGGCTAAAACAAACTGTCTTCTTGTTTTGTGTAGAAAAACAAGAGCAACATTGCAAGAAGAAAAAAGCATAATAGTTTCATGTTGAAAAAGTAAAATAAGAAGCAAAAATTCCCGATTTTTTTTTTTTTTGTTAAAATTATTTAGTTAAATTATTTAAGAAGAAATATTAGTTAAATACATTAGACTTTTATTCGACCTTTACAAAATTTATTATTATTATTTAATTAAGCTTGAAAACTAGATTAGCAGGACATAAGTCAGATCAAAAATATAGACATATTTCATCCCAAAAAACGGCTTTATCAGCTCATTGTGCAAATTTAAACCATTATCCTGATTTTGAAAATACAACAGTTTTAAGTACGGAAAATAATTATAAACGTAGGCTCATGTTAGAAATGTTGCAAATTATAAATGTACCGACAATATCGAGAATTAATTTTAAGTCAGATACTGAAAGTTTAGCACAAAATTATAGGCATTTAGTTTATAAAAATATAAACGAAAGTTAAAAATTTATTTATAATGTAATAGATTAGTTTTTGAATTAGAAAACCTTTTTTTGTATTTAATTGAAAACTGTTTTTTGATTTTTTGTTATATTTATTTAATTTGTTAAAAATGGTTAATTTTGTCAAAAATTCAAGAAAAACCCTGCAGAAGGCTCACAACGGAGTGCCGAAATATTGGTTTAATAAATTTAATATATTTTTTATATAAAAAAAAGACCTCAAGCTTAATTTTTTTTTTTTTTTTTTTTTAATTTTTTTTTTTTAATTTCCTAAGCTAATCCCGCGAAGCTCTATGCTTGTCTGCAGGAAAGAAACCAGAGTCTCTGGCGGGAATCGAACCCGCAACCTCGGCGCTGATAGACTAGCTCGCTACCAACTAGCCTACCGAGGCACTGAATAATAATAGTAGAATAATTACGAAAACCATATCGGACATGTTGCTGGTATCCTATAGTTGAGAGTTTCTCTTTAAACAAAGGGGGAATACAACAAAGGTGAAACAGACATTTGTAACGAATGAGTAATAATAATTCGAACATTTCGTAATTGTTTTAAGAAAAGCTGTAATAACCGTACTATTGACACCGCTCAGGGATTTTATATTGAACCTATTGTGGTTTTATTTCTGGCAATATAAAGCTAAGTTGGACCAAATTTTACCACAATAGCATTATGCATTACGTCAAAGACAAATCGGGAAGAAGTCATTACTAAATAAAGATCCGTATCAGACATAAAAAGGTAATGCAGAATAATAAGGAGTTGCTACAGTCCGAACCCACGTTACTTATAAAATCCGAAACCATTCAACTTTAAAGATCGCTTTAAAATTTCTCAAGAAACTGAGCATAGTCTGTAACAATTAGGATACCATAAAAAATTATTATTTTATTCATCGGTTTTTTTTTGGGTTCTCCTGTCCTCTTTATATTGCTTAACTGTTACTTTCTTTACATTACATTTCTACCAACTCATCTTCAAAAGCTTTTCAAATTGAACGTAGATTGGCAAGTGAGTGCAATCAGAAAAGTCGGGCTCAGGCAATATCCGCTGACACCATACATCATCATCCTTCACCCACTGAATCAATTCACTTTTTTATGTTTTCAAGACTACACAAATGTTAAAAATCAAAGTATGCCTTGATTTAAGGTGAATGATATTGTTGCATTTTAAAGTATTAAAGGAAAATCAACATCAAAGTAATACATAACCGCACATTTCATAAGAAAAATGCCAAAAAAAAACGTCCTAAAAATTTTACAAAAATGGAAATAAAAAATAGCAATGAAAAAAAAAATTACTAGATCTTCCGCCTGGATAAAATATAGCCATTTTTTATGGCTAGATGAAAAATAAACCGCCAGATCTAGCCGGAAAATGGCGAAATTGGCAACCTTGACAATGACTACCAAAAAAAGACATGTTCGTCGCCGCATAAGTTAAGAATTTCATGTTAAATTTAGAAAAATATTGCCAACATTTAGTATAGAAAGTACGATGAATCCCATAGGGTACCGATATATTTTGCAAGACATTATGCTTCTTTATGCAGATGACGATGACCGAAAGCATTCTTTTGCTTTGGCCAATTGGACATATAGGCTTTCTTTGTATTAAAAGAATGAAATTAATATAATAAAAACAAGTTAGAGTGCTATATTCGGCTGTGGCGAATCTTTGATACCCTCCACCGACAGTTCGAATGTTTAAGGAGTAATATCTGTATGATGTCTTTTTATTATTATTATCTTAAACTGTGACGATTTGTTATTAATTATGGTTTTAGGAGACTAAACTGTTTTCCGGGAGTAGGGCATATATGGGGCCTAGGGTAAATTATGTACCGATCTTCACGAAATTTCACAGTATCATTTATAGTCCTATAAAATTGTGACGAGCCAAAATTTGTTATGATTGCATTATTTTTTACGGTTTTAGGCGTACTAAACTGTTTTCCGGGAGTAGTGTTTATATGAGGCTTAGGGTAAATTATAGACCGACCTTCGCGAAATTTTACAGTGTAATTTCTAGTCGAATTAAACGGACTTGTGCAAAATCTTATGTCATTCCGTGCATTTTTGCATCATTTATGTTAGTTTTTGTAACAAAATTATCAAGTTTTTGAAGGTGGTGGTTCCACATTTTGATTCATAGCTCTGGTCCTACTGAACCGATTTTGCTGAAATTCAATCCCAAACTGCTTAGGATAACTACAAGCAATTTGAGACCTAGTTTGTTTATTTCTTTTGAGTTTTTCGAAAGTGAGCGTGTTTTCAACAGACGGACAGACGGACAGACAGACGGACATGGCTAAATCGACTTAGAATTACTCAAGCAGGCAGAATATATATACTTTATGGGGTCTGAGATGAATAATAAAAAAGTTTCACACGGAATGACAAACTTAGTATACCCTCTTCACAACTAATTGTGGTGGAGGGTATAAAAATAAATAAAAAATAAATTGGGTCAGGGGGAACAATGTTAATCTTTAAGCTGGCCTAGCCAACCACCAGATTTGAAACCCATCGAAAATGAAGAAACTAATCAACTCAACTTTTAGAAATAAGAACGATTTGGAAGAAAACAATTAAGAATTTTAAAGTGATATTAATTTTGTCGAATACTGTGTATTGATAACCAAGTTGCTTGTAGCTAATTTGGAAGCTTTAGCTCTTGCCGTTCTCCAGATATGGGTAATTCCAAAGTGTTGAACGTGACAGTCGTACGCATCAAAAATGCAACAACATTTTAAACAACAAATATTTTTACGTTATTTTAACTCTTAAATTATAGCACTAAGAAAGCACTATTATCTATGCTAAAGTTTATGGGGGGCGCGATTCTAGGTCAAAGATAATGGCAAAAGAAGTAGCGGTTCGAACGTGAAAAAAATAGAAGTAGTATTTGTGGCCATGTATAAAAAGTTGTAATTCAGCGAAACCTGGCACAATTTTTTAGTCAAACTACTTTCAGAATTTTACATAGCAACGTAACATTAAAATGTATTTGGTTTGGTTCCAAAATCGTCTGTACTATTTTTTGTTTAAGCCAAAATCTGGTTCGATACGTGACAATTCGAACGTGAAATTTTTTCCACAATAATTTAACTGAATAATGATTAATACAAAATAAAAATTTACCGTTAATTCGAATAACATATTTCTCTTCGAACTCTTCCTTAGATTACAGACCACGTAAGAAATTTTTTTTGGAATAATTTTCATCAAATATCACCTCTTTAAAGGAAGATAATATTAAAGAAAATATACAATAAAACATACTCACAAATAAGAAATTACGTTTGCACAACTTTGCAGTCTGATTGTTCATCTAAGGGAACAAATTTATGGGTAAACTTATAAAATTAGTAAAATCTAAATATTTCTCCATAACAATATCGTAAAATAATCAGATTTTAATAACTTTTAAATTTTCGGTCACGGTGGACCATTTGGCGGAAATGCCCATATACAAAATTCTATAATGCCTTTGTAAGATAAGTGCCACGCTCACTTACTTCTCTAATCCCGTCAATTTTGTTTTGTTCCACGCCCACTTCTCCACTTCCGCCCACATTTTGTCGGATGTATAAAAAAAATAAATGAAAAACAACAAGGAATTTATGGGTAAAATTAGATGCAGTCGAAGCTTTTTGCACATCTTAATCATTTATGGAACGATCCGGCTAAATTTCAATAGCAAAGAGTTCCGGACTACTAAAGGGTGTTTTTTTAAGCTAGATAGAACTTTAAATTGTAAAAAGTAACACAAAAAATTAAACTTTGATGAAATATTTTTTTTTATCGTTTCAGTATACTCTGACAAATCATCATGAATAGACTCACGCTTGAACAACGCTACGAAATTATCCAAATTTACTTTGAAAATCAGTCGTCGATTCGCGCAACTTATAGACGACTTCGTCATTTTTATGGCGTACATAATCGTCCATCTGAACAAGCCATTCGTCGAACTGTGGATAGATTTCGTACCACATACTCTCTAGAGGATGCAATAACACCAACACGTCGAAGGAATGTGCGTACTGAAGAGAATATCGCCGCTGTAAACGAAAGTGTGGAAGAAGATCCAAATTTATCGATTCGTCGTCGGTCGCAGGAATTGGGGCTCTGTCCGTCCACTACGTGGAAAATTTTGCGCAAAGATCTCGGCCTACACCCGTATAAGATCCAGCTGGTGCAGGAATTGAAGCCACGAGACCATTATATGCGTCGTTCTTTTGCCGATTGGGCTCTAGAGCAGTTGGCAACTGACCCGTTGTTTTATCGCAAAATTGTGTTCAGCGATGATGCGCATTTTTGGCTTAACGGGTTTGTTAATAAGCAAAATTGCCGCATATGGAGCGAGACCAATCCACAAGAGACCCTACAGACTCCATTACATCCAGAAAAATGCACCGTTTGGTGCGGTTTTCACGCTGGTGGCATCATCGGACCTTATTTCTTCAAAAATGAGGCCGGAGCTCGCGTTACGGTCAATGGAGATCGTTACCGCACCATGATCAATGATTTTTTGTTTGAAAATATGGATGACATTGATCCGGAGGAGATGTGGTTTCAACAGGATGGCGCTACGTGCCATACGGCGAACGCAACCATCGACTTATTGAAATCAAAATTTGGCGATAAGTTGATTTCGAGAAATGGACCTGTCAATTGGCCTCCAAGGTCGTGCGATTTGACACCTCTCGATTATTTCCTGTGGGGCTACGTGAAGTCACTGGTTTATGCTGATAAACCAGCAACAATTGACGCCTTGGAGGCCAGCATTGTTCGTGTTATTCGTGACATACGGCCAGCAGTGCTCGAAAAAGTGGCCCAAAATTGGACGTCCAGAATGCGCTTCGTCAAGAACAGCCGCGGTGCCCATATGCCCGAAATCATTTTCAAATGTTAATGTCACGTATTGATCTTTCGAATAAAAAAAAAATTTTGATTACAATTTAATTTTTTGTGTTATTTTTTACAATTTCAAGTTCTATCGGGCTTAAAAAAACACCCTTTATATGTGACTTATCTGGGGTCTTCGCAAAACCCATTTCAATGGACAGACAGACGGACTGACGTCGTTAAATCATTATAAGGACCCAGAATATATACATTTTATAGGGTTAAAGTTCAATATTGAAGAAATTACAAAAAATTATCTTTTTGGTACATTCTTACGATAACTCGACATAAAAACAATGTAACCCTTACATTTAAGATATACAATCCTACAAAGGCACATGTTTCTAAAACATTTTAACCCTTTTGCTCTAAACCGTTTGGGTCTTAATTGTTCCATTGTGGAAATCGTTTGATTCAATACTTTAAAAAAAAGTCTAATTATTTAAATTGAGTTTCACCAAATTAATAGAAATGTATTCAAAATTTATTATTCTTTTTTTTAAGCCATAATGGAAATAATCTCTTCTTTTTGCCCCTCCCTCCCTGCATACAAGATCACTTTAATGACTTTAAGTGATTGTCTTTTAGAATTTCAAATATAAAATCTGATTTTTATTTTAACACTTTGTTTAATGATTTAGGGTTTCTTGGGAATAGGATTAAAAAAAAGAACAGAAAATCATTTCATATTTCTAATTTGAATTGAAAAAGAAATTAAAAACTTGAAATGAAAAGTAACACAACCATGGGAAATATTTGAATGTGTGGAGGGATAAGCTGCTGCTGGCAAAGAGTGAGTTTTTGAATTTCGTGGAAATATTGTTGTTTCAACACGATTGCATATACTTAAGTATGTATAAATGTAAGTAAATAATAAAAAGAATATGGCTGTCGTTCTGTCTATTTGTGGCAGAAATGCTTGGCTGACTGACAGACTGGCGAGTGGTTAAGTTTCTTTCTTTCATTCTCCCATTCTTTTATTCTTTCTCCTTGTGGCCACTCAGCCGACCAGCCAGTCAGTCAATGAGTTAGAAAGACAGATAGTCAGTTAGTTGGATTTTTTTTTTTTTTTTATTTAGCACGTGCTGTGTGGTTTTATGAATGTTGTGGCTTTTAGCTTGTGTTTTCTGGTGGTGATGGATGGCAGTGGTGGTGGTTACACCTTTTGAAATCTTTTGACATTTTCATTGTAATTTTTTTTTTCAATTAGGAATCCGGTTTATGACAATGTTATGTCAAAAAATGTTGTTTTCTTTTTTATTGCATTGCTTTTTTCTGTAAATACGCTTTTTTTGGATTTAAATTAAAGCAGCAGGCTTGTAACTCACTGACTTTAAAGATCAAAATGGTGGTTTTTGTTATTTTAAACGATCTTTTTAACGAATATTTGAAACTTAATTACAAAATCTTTTATAAGTTGGAGATAATTCATCGTGATTATAAAATTGATGCTCGATTTTTTTTATAAATATATTTAAGCCTAATGAAAATGAAATAAGACTTCAATATGTATAAAACGATTAATTGTACAGTGTTGGTTTTAAGAATCGTTGGGACTTCGGCGGGCCGCAAGGATTTTCTCCTCTATGGTATAACAATTACAGCCTCTTGCTAATTAAAGCTTCTCTGCATAGGCGGCCTTCGGCCGGTCGCCCTTGCAGTCCCTAAAATCTATTTCAATAATTGTTTAGCAGAGGCCTTCAATTTTTTGACATTGTGATTTTGCCTTGGCTTCGGATTTTTACAGATCTATGGCAATAATTCGGAGGCAATCGAAATACGATACAAGTACAAAGCCATGGTTGAATTTTGAAAGAAATTTTTGTAGAGTAAAACTCACTTAAGATGTTCTACTTGCTTGGCTTTGGCTTTATTTTTGAATTTCTTATTTTTCTGCATACTGGGATCCTTGTCTTATTTTTTCCATGTTTGTTGGTAGTAGTTGGAATGTCTTTTTTAATATCCAAACGAAATAACATATTTGACTTGATTTGGAGAGTGACTTTTTGTAAAAACTAAGTATTCAGCACATTTTAGTGGATCTATAAAAAAAACTGGCTTTCGGGAAAACCCTAGAAAAAAAGCGCCAAGCGTTTTAATGTTTCTAAATTTTTGGGGAACAAATGTATATGGGCATTTCCACAGAAAAGTCTTCTAACGGGTCCGCCATCTAACGTTTTTTTTTTTTCAACTAGTGCTTATTTCGTGAATGGTAAGTAACACTTAGCTCATGTCTGATTTGACAGATATTTAGTTTTATCCTTCCGCTGAACGAATATGGCTTGAACAACGCTGGGAAATATTGCGACATTACTTTGAAAGTCATGGTAATGTTGGAGAATGTGTGCGAAAATTGCGTACGGATTTTGGAAGAAGAGAAGCACCGTCAGCTCCGTATGTTCGTTATCTTGTGAAAAAAGTGAAAGAAACTGACATCCTCATCGATAAACCAAAGCGTGAAAAGCCAAAAACAGTGCGTACACCCGAGAATATTGCTGCTGTGGCAGAAAGTGTGCGTGAAGCGCCATCAACATCAATTCACCGTCGTTCTCAACAATTGAACATTTCGGAGGCATCATTGAGACGAATTTTGGATAAAGACCTTGGTATGACGCCATACAAGGTCCAATTGGTTCAGGAGTTGAAGCCAACTGACCATCCAATGCGTTTTCGCTTCGCTAAGTGGGCCTGCGATCGACTTACAGAAGATGCCGATTTTGCTAAAAAAAATCATATTTTCAGATGAAGCTCATTTTGATCTTGGCGGGTATGTAAACAAGCAAAATTGTCGCATTTGGGGCACAGAAAACCCGCACGCATACATTGAAAAGCCGATGCACCCAAAACGAGTCACTGTTTGGTGCGGATTTTGGTCCAGAGGTATAATTGAGCCATTTTTCTTCGAAAATGTGCTAGGGGTGGCCGTTACAGTCAATGGCGATCGTTATCGGGCCATGTTGAACGAATGTTTGTTCACCAAAATAGAAGAGGAGGAAATTGGCAAGATTTGGTTTCAACAGGACGGCACTACGTGCCACACAGCCGCAGCTACACTCGATGTTTTGCGCCCTGTTTTTGAAAATCGCATTATCAGCCGCAGAGCTGATGTCATTTGGCCACCTCGGAGCTGCGATTTGACACCGTTGGACTATTATTTGTGGGGTGCCGTCAAAGATAAGTGTTACGCCGACAAGCCAGAGACAATTGACGCTTTAAAGGACAATATTCGTGAAGCCATTGGTAAAATACAGCTGCACACAATCGATAATGTGCTTAAAAATTGGACCGATCGCTTTCCATTTAGAAAAAGACAGGGAACATTTGAACAACAAGGTCTTAAAATACAAGCTGAATTGTATGGACGCGTAACGCGACAAAAAAAGAGCGAGGATACATCGGGCGTTTGAAAATCGAAAATCATTGTTTGATTATTTTTTTTATGGTTAAGCCCAAAATCCGCAACAAACGGTATGACGTCTTGGATGCATTTGTATTTCGACAATCCGTATTCCAAATGCAGCATTTTGGACGATTAACAAAGTCAGCAAGCTTCATCGCTTAGGATGATTTTGCCGGAAAAACCAGCACACACTTGTTAACGTTTAATATTTATAGGGATGTAACGATATGTATTTTTGCCGATACGATACCGAACTCAAAAAGAAATTTTGGCGATACCGATACGCATATTAAATTTGAAATCAAGTTTAAATTAATAATAACAGTAATTTTTTTATCGCATTATTTATCGCTTTAAGCATTTCATAATTCGCACTTTTTGGTGCTTTTAAACGAGAAATTAATTTATTAAAACTTGCTTATAAGCATATACTGTGCTTATAATATTCATCAGCATTTTAGTTTAGTTTTGATGAAATAATTTTTGTGCGTTTTTTATTGTATTTAGCTTAAGTTTGAAATGATTTTTATATGACAATTTTTTAATGTAAAGTTTTCTTTAAGTTTGTGTATTACACATCACTGCTTCTTAGGCAGAACCACATCTTAGGATGGTCAGAAGTTCATTCTCCTCGGATTATCTTATAATTTGTTCACAACCCAGTACCCATGTTCTGTAACGATGTATAGTGAGAACTTCTCGCATCGAAATGATGTCAAACAAAATATTCCATCGTTTCTCGAAAAGTGAGAAAAAATTGTGTCTGTAACTCATGTCGAAAAATAGCAAAAAAGATTACGTCGTTACGTTATAAATGTCATAGCATTGCACTCGAAGCCGATGTGACACTGCAGACGTTGAGAACGCCAGTAACACATATCGTTTACTAAAATTTAAAATTTTTCAACGACGGCGGCAAAAACAACCATCGGCTATACCAAATAATGTAAAGTGCGACTTTAATGTTTATGGTTTACAAACGAGCTTTGAAAATATTCGTATATTTTAAAAAACTGTTAAAAGCAAAATAATTAAACAATAAATAAATGTGCCAAGAACAAAATATTATTATTATTTTTCTTTGTATTTTGCATTTTTACTTATTTTTTAGTGTTAACATGTTTTCTCGCCCTATTTTTATTCGCGCATACGAATCTTTAGATCGATTCAGGTGGGCCTGAACCAGTTTTTGTATGTGTTACCACCACAAATGCATAAAACTCTGTGCACTAATAGTACTCTAATAAAGGATTATAACAGAATTTTGAAAAGTACTCTTAAACGTCATTATCTTTGTTGTAGGGATGTACTTTGTTACTAAACTGTTGATCACATGTAACATACAACAATGAGACACTGTTGTTCAAGACGGCCAAGGACGTGTTGGCGTCTCTGGATCAACACTAATGGTGTTTTCTTTTCTACCAAAAAAATGTGACATTTTATATAAAAAATGCAATTTGGTGTCTGTTTCTTAAAAATGTTGCTTCCGAAAAGGATGAGTTTTTTAGAATAAAACAAGCCACCCTTTTCGGGAGCAAAATTTTTAAGAAACAGACACCAAATTGCATTTTTTTTAAATAAAATGTCACATTTTTTTGTAGAAAAGAAAACACCATAAAAGTTGTAAATGGTCCCATACGACCCAACAGCATTAATAACTGAAAATCGAAAAAGAATTAACTTTGTAATATTGAGACAGCTATATGTAGATCATAAATATATTTATCCCTATATATGTAAATACCATAGCTGATCATTGTAAATTTGTTTCTTTAAATATTGACTCAAAATGAATTATTTACAATTTGTAACTGTTTTTCAAAAATTAAAATATGTTAAATTTATTATCAAAATAATTTTTAGGAATACAAAATTTTAATTTACAAGATTTTGTCATTCGTGCTTAATTCCCAGTTTTTATTCTTGATAAAAACACTTGAAATTAATTGTTGATGGGATAAGCTATTCCTATGCGCATTTCAACGGTTGCTTAAGCCAGATCATCAGGAAACTTCATCCATAAAGATTTCAGAAAAACTAAAGATACTAAACCAAATAATACCGTTTAGCGTATAAGAATCATAAGCAACAATTTTCCTTGTAACAATATCCCATCAACAATTAATTTCAAGTGTTTTTATCAAGAATAAAAACTGGGAATTAAGCACGAATAACAAAATCTTTTAAATTATGTTAAATTTATTTAATACTTCTTTAAATTAAATATAAATCAGTTTCAAATAATTTACGATAATGTCATTCAAATTTCATTTCTTTTCTTGGAAGTTAAATTCACTATTAGGTATTTCAATTTATACTATTCAAATTAATATTATAAAAATATATTCAAATCAATAAAAAAGCACACAAATTTGTTTGAAAAAAATTGAATTTAAAATAAACAAATACAATAAATTTGTATAAAACTTGTAGAATAAAAAATTTCAAACTTCGTATGAAAAATTTTATAATTTAAAAAAAATGCCTAAATATTTTAATTCAACAAAAATTTTTTGAATTACTCACAATCTGTTCTTCGATGTTAGAAATATTTTTTTTTTATTCTAAAATTGAAAAAGCTTTTACAACTTATGTTTTTTATAAACGTTATTACCTTTTATATAACCAGTAAGAGTGGTTTATTCGGCTATGCCATTTAAATTTCAGTCGAATTGATTTTTAGCACATAACTGCACTTTGCTATTTAAAATACAGTGGCAAGGAAGTTTTATTACAAAGTGTTTAGAGCTCAGACCATGGTGAAATAAACAGGTGGCAGCACTACGCCAGATGACGATTTTTTGCTCTTGGATTATTTGTCTAGGTTTATGTCAAAGTTTTGTTTATGTTTACAAAAAGTCCACGTTTTGTGCTGTGATTATTGTATTTTATTAAAGTTTTTGATAATTTTAAATTAAAATAAATAAGATATTGATCATAATTAAATAAAAATTGGCTAAAAATTAATTTATTTCATCACGTTCAGTGGCACGCTGTGATTTTTCTTAAATGTATTTTTTGACGTAAACGGTGATGTAATTTCCATTTTTGTTGTAATGTTGTATTTGTTGCCGTAACGATGCCACCTGCTTATTCCACCATGACTCAGACCATGGTCGTTGCTTTGAGCAATTCAGCCTCAAAACAACCTCACAAA
This sequence comes from Pollenia griseotomentosa, assembly GCA_963931875.1. Lineage (NCBI taxonomy): Eukaryota > Metazoa > Arthropoda > Insecta > Diptera > Polleniidae > Pollenia > Pollenia griseotomentosa. Next base: position 189,972,348 of record OZ007560.1, read on the forward strand.
TTGCACTTTACCATAATTCATGGAATATAATATTGCTTTTAGTTTCTGGCGAGTTTTCCGCCGAATTTATGTATAAATTCCATGGAAAAGAACCTTGTGTTAGTTAAGTAACCAGTAACTGTATAATATCGTTAAATTTTTTAAATTTTCAAATACGAAATCGTCTTACTTTTAATGTTTGTATTTTAAAATCGAGCTGTACTGAAATTCTGTAACTTTTTAACCACAAAAAATTGTCGTTAAGTAGTCAAAATTCGTTAGCTAACGATAATTGTCGTTAAGAACTATTCTGTAATGAAATTTTAACAATTTTTATCGGCAAACAATGTCGGTAGCTAACGATACAAAAAAAGTTCTTGTTAAATAATAACGATAATAAATATACTGTTGAAGGATTAAAAATATAGAGTAAAGAAGCCAATTTTTTACACAAAAAAAGGAAAAAACTATAGTCGATAAAGCCCGACCCTACATAACAGTATTTGGGCGATCATGTGTCCGCAAAAAGAGTTAAGGTTAAGATTCAGATAAGAGATTTTTGTGTCAAATATTATCTTAATATCTACTACTAAATATAACTACTATGAGATAACATAGAAGCTATTATTAAGGTAACTTATTTTAAGTGTATTCGTATGGGAGCTGTGGTCAAATATGGACGGATTCTAATATTGCTGATTTATGGAGGTTGCAACAAAATATTTTTGGACCTAATTAAACCCAAATGTCTATAAAACAAGATGGTTAATGGGCAAAAAACCCTATTCCGGAAAGAAGTTTTAATGTGGGCTTTAAAAATTAAATAACCGCTTCTCCGCTTTTTAAAATCATGTGCCAAATTTTATAAAATTATTTCCGAAATTCGACCTGTAATTTGCGCACAAAGTTATCTTGGACAGACAACCAGCCAGCCTGATATAAGGACGGACCTCGTTAGATGGATTCTGAAATTGATTTTGAGTCAATCGTTATACTAAAAGGTGGGTTCAGAATCTATATTTAAATGTGTTACACACATTTGCACAAACACATAATATCCTCTTCAGATACAAAAAGTAAGAGCAGAATGTTGTGCTAGAGTGGTTAAGGCACCTCGAACTTTTTCCCTATGTATAAAAAGATTTTAAACCAACATATTCGTTTAGAAATATAATCAATATTTACACTTTTTCATTCATGTTTTGTTAAAATAAATTTTTTACGAGCAAATTTATTTTATATTTTTTATTAATTTTAAAAATTTTAACTTTGACGTTCTTACATTTTTACCGATATTTGTCGTTATTTTTTCTTATCGAATACATTTGTTAACTTAAAATAGAGAATAACAAATTCGTTAAGGTGACCGAGATTTCTCGTTACTTAACGATATCGGTAGTTAAAATAAAAAAGTTACAGAATTGAGGTACTGATCATTTTTTATCTAAGTATTTTATTACATTGTCTACCTCATTTTTTAAGGAAAAATTTAAAAACAATTAATAGAAATTTTTGTAGGTAGGTATTTAAAATTTTTTTGTTTGAATAGTTATTCATTTTCTACCAATTTTGTTGAATAAAAATTCCAAAACTACAAATCAATTTTTTTTATTTGAATTAAATAGATTGGAATAGGTAGGTATATTCAGTTTAGAATATTTGAATAGGTATAAAAAGATTTATAGAAAATTTTTGAGAATCCAACTTATTTAATATTAAAAACTTCAAATAATTTTTTTATAGTACCTACCTACATTTTAATAAAAAATATCTAAATACCTATATCAGAATTTTATTCGATTTTATAAAAATTAATACCACAAACATTTTAACAAAATATCTAAAACTAAAATTGTTTTTATTTTCTTTTATAAAATAGAAATTAAAATAAAAAAAATTATTTTAATTTTGTATTTAATTCATATCTTAAGCTATGGTCAGACTTATCAAATATTTGACGAAAAAAACGGGACCAACAATCAAACTAAAAAATCTTTTCGCTTAATATTAATATTTATTTTGATTAAAATACCACATCTTACAAAAAACTGTTTTTTGCTATGTCTAGTAGTATAATTAGTTTATTTTGTGATATTATGACCATTTCAAATCTCACTTACTATTAACAAAAGTATGGGTTACGCTTATTTGATCAAATATTTAATAAGTGTGACCGTAGCTTTACAGCTATGATAAATACAAACATAGGTACATACAGAGTACTTATTTTTATACAAAAAAAAAAAACTCTTTTACTTTTTGTATGTACATATGTACGTGTGTATGTGCGTCAACAAAGTAAAAACAAAATGATTTGAAAAAGAAAAAAAACGTCAAAAAAAAACTGTGTAAATAAAAAAAGTAAAACAAAACAAATATTTTTATTTACACCAAAAAATGCAAAACAACTTGAAAGAGTTTGTGTGTAAACTTTGTAAATGTTTCAAATTGTATGTATGTATGTGTTAATTCACACATCCACAAACACACACTCATACTTGTCGCACATTTACATGAATATAAATTTCTATGACTTACCCAAGTCAGCAACTCGTATGCCGAAACAATTCATATCCTTATTAAGTGGTTGTGACAAAGGCAACGATGAGGAACTCGTTAAAGATGGTGGAGCAGGTGGTGGTGGTGCTGTTGTTTCCTGTGGTCGTTTACGTGCCACTGCAATACCAATTGGTACAGTATTATCTGAAAGTAATAACAAAACCAACAACAACAACATTTAGTCAATACAATATAATCATATAAGGCAACAATATCAAAAAAAAAAAATAAAAATAAAAAATTATATAAACAAAGATAAAAAAATCAGAGAACTTTAGTAGTAAAACCAAAACAATTACAACAACAAGATATTAGCAGAACAATTCTCAATAATAGTAAGAAGTGGGGGGAAAAAAGAGTAATAGGAATAACTAACAAGTGTGTAATAAAGTCAATAAAAAAGAAATGAAAGTCAAAACGAAAGCACACAAGGCAACAAATCAAATCAAACTACCGACGGCAACGGATATTGTAACATATAAATTTGTTTAATATTTTTTTTATACCTAATTCTTTTTCTAGTTGTTCTGCTTTGTTTAAGTTCGTTACACTTATTACAAGTACTTTAAGATTTATTAAATACTATTTTTTGCATTCGTTTGAAAGAGCCATCGAAAGCAGGATGTCAAGTTTATGGAAAATGTTGAACATTTCAAAAACCAAATCCGGATTAAACGATCTATAACATCAAACATAATTTTGTTAGTTTTCACTTCAAGAATTCAAATTTACTTAATAGTCCGTTTACACAGAAAAAATTTTTCACCGATTAAAGCATTAATCAAAAATAAAAACGATTTTAATTAAAAATTTAATCAAGTGAATTAAACGTTTAATTGATATCTACTATTAATTTGTTTACTGGTGCAAATTTGATTAATTTTGTAGTTAATATCACAATTATTTAATCGAAATCAATTTTTTTCTGTGTACACTACAACGAAATCTAGTACTAGCGAGATTTAGAGCCAAATCTGGTTATTTTGGTTCGATTTCTCATACAAAACAAAGTCTACTTCGTGCAAAGATTTTGACGAAATCTACTTAAAATCTAGCAGTACTTAAGGCATGTTTACATAGTAAAACATGTACATACAGACATATATCAGGACATGTAAAAAAATTATGGAGCATAAAAAAATCTTATCATGTAAAAGCAAAATGTATTGAGTAGGAGAGAATACGGATACAATATTTGACAAGAGATCGGTAAGTGTTTATTTTCTAAAAGATTTTAGAAACTTATGTGTTCTCATCACACCAGAGTTGTATTTTAAAAAACATTGACAGCATTGCCAGTACATATACATATCGTCTTTCGTAAATTATTGTGTTCAATAATATATGTAAAGTGTAACCATATAGAACACAATAATTTTCGAACGACGATATATTGAAGGTGTTAAAATTTTTTTACAATTACAAAATGAATATTGAATATTGTAGAACTATATCCATTAGCTTTTTGTTATTAAGGGTTCTTTCCACTATCACTATCACATTCGGCGCCCTATGCTCCAGTGGGAGTTGGAGTTAATATATGTATATTCACAGTATATACATATATATATATATATATATATATATATATATTACACTATCACTCAATTCACATGAGGGCTTTTACGATGTCGTTCCAAAAACCCTTTGCGTTTATACGATGATTTTTGGTTACATGTCTTTTTTTTATTAATTTATTATCCGCAATTCTATTTACCGGAAAATACAAACAAATTTTTTTGCATTGACTAAATTTTTTTTTTAGAAGTAATCTCTATTATCCGGCATTACCTCTTTTATCCGAAATTATAAACAAATTATGCTTTTTTTGTTTACTTTTGAACAATCAAAAAAAAAAAAATGTAAATAAACGAAGAAAGAGAATTTTTCAACGTACTGGAAGCATGTTCTGCCAAAATTACTTTTTCCTCATATTTAAATATTACATAAAAATACAATATATATTTGCCGTCTTTAATCGATAATCGAGGTCTCACTGTATTTTCAACCTGGGGACTAATTATGGCAGTGGTGATCGAAAACTTTTTCGATTCGAAAGCAATTTTATTTATAATTCTTTCTGTCGATGCTAAACGAATCGAAATTATTTTTTCAGTGTTATAAAGCATTTATTTGATTTTTCATAACACTGAAAAAATAATTTTGATTTGTTCAGTATCGACTGAACTAAAATTGCTTTCGTGTCGAATAATCATTCGATAAAGAATGCCAGAATTAGCCCTCTGACTTTTCAAAGTAAGAAAAAGAATAAAAAGTAACGAGAAGATGTTAAAAGAGAAATTAAACACCGTTCGACACAACAAAAAAAGAGACGTCGAAAAAGCGACGTCTTAAAATCCCCCGTGTGAATTGGTGTGGGTGTGTTCGTAAATGCATCACTGCGCTGCATCAGAAAAGCAACATTTTTTAAATGCCGATAAAAAAAATAATTAAAATTTTTTATTGTATGACTATTATTTTTGTAGAGTATTCGATAATGTTTTGGTCCACATCTACTTCACTGATATGTATATAAACATTTGAAATCACTGATGCAGCGCAGTGATGCATTTACAAACATGCCCTGTATCACAAAAGTCTTAGTCAGGGAATCATTTGCGTCAAACTACGTAAGACATTTGTGATAGTGTAAAGTAGCCTTAGGTTATCTGTTAAATGTCTTTGCTTTGATTTTACTTATACATACCATCTGTGTAAACACGAAAAATACTTCCAGCCAACTTTTGTACTCTTTTCTTAAACACAAAGAGAATTTCATAATATTTTGATTCTTCAAAGTCGTAATACGTTGAAGTATCATATAAACATCCCTTTAATAGTGTGTTATAGTGTGAATGCAATGTGTTATCAAAATGACATGTATTACGAAAAAAATTTTGACATCCCATACGACTTAATCGTTTTATTAAATTTTTCATTTGATCGCGGTTGCATTTAAACAAAAGCATGTTAATGTGTGATTGTGTGAATACAAACTGTCATGCTAAATTAGATTGTTTGGCAGTCGCAACAAAACTCATTAGATTTCTAACTTACAAAGTACTCTGGAACACGTAAGTGTGATATTGTAAAGTACCCTTTAAGGCTAGTTTACACTGTTATACTTTGTATTCATACATGTCAAAAACTCAAGTAATATGTAAAAGACTGATAGTGTAAATGCATGTGTGATGAAAATGACACTTCGTTTTTTTTTTTTTTAATAAATAATATTTTTTATTGGATCAGGGTTGCATTTTATTTCATGTTTGAGTGTTTATACTTTGTGCGATGTTGTGAACACAAACTGTCATGTTAAATAAAAATTAGTCGCAACAAACCCCATTAGATTTCTATCTCACAAAGTATTATGGAATACGTAAGACTTGTGAGATAGTGTATAATACAAAAAAAATAAAAGTGTAATGAAAAGCACTAGATTTTAATGAAGATTTCAAATCAAATCTATTAGATTTCGTTGCAGCTTCTGGTTTAATTTTCTAAATTATCCTTTACAATAAAGTAACTTGCAATAATCTTAAAACGCTTTAGTAAAATGGGTAAAAAAAAATCGTGTACTCCACATATGAGAGAGTTAATTGTGCAGTGTTATCAGAATGAAGAACCGTCCATGTCCATGTCCGTCCATGTCGGTTATAGTAGGGTCAGTAAAGGTCCAATTAGACGTGACTTAAACGTATTGCCATAGCCGTAACGATGACCATAGAAACCAAAAATTAATTGGTTTGTATGGTCGTGGTTATGTCGTTATGGTAAGTCACCCATAATTAAATACAGCGTTGCCCATATGGTTGTTTCAAAGAGAAAAGAGCTGTGGCTATGGTTATGTCACGCGTAGAAAAAAACCTAAATTGGATAAATATGGATACTAAAGAGTTTTCATCTACCTGTCTTCTGAAAACACCTTTTGTTCTGTCCGAAATTTTCAGTGGACGTCCAGTTGGAGGAAGCTTTATAGTTAGTCTATTAATGTTTTCAGCGCGATTAAAACAGGCTTGCCACACATTCTAAACGGAATGGTTTTGATTCGGTATATCTAATTCCGATCGATTTTTTTATGTTCTTTAGATTCTGAGCGAATTTATTTATTTCCAAATATTTAAAAATCTCTGCTTTTCAAATAAAGTATGGCAGTGTTGTCCATAATAAAACAAAAAAAGATGGTCATGTTCATCGTTAACTTTGCCACTGACTAAATTTGTTCATACATTTTTTAATACTAAAAAAAGTGGTTTGCACAAAAAAAATTGTGGCAATACTTTGATTGGAAAATACATCAGGGGGTTAAATCTGGCAGTTGTGATCGAATACTTTTTCTATTCGAAAGCAATTTTATTTCTAATTCGTTCAGTATCGAATGAAAGAATTAGATATTAAATTGTTTTCGAATCGAAAAAGTATTCGATTACGACTGCAAGCATTTAGCCCCAGTTTTTTTTTTGTTTTCTCAACAAGTTTAATAAATTTAAATGTTTATGTTTAAATACTAGGGGGTCCAACTAATCGGGTTTTATTTTTGTTCGATTAAACGATTAATCGATATTTGGAATTTTTAACTTATTCGATTAAACGAATAAAATTTTAATATTAATCGATTAGTCGAATTATTCGAAATCCAGAAATTTTATAAATTACGAGATTTAGAAAAGAATTAGTATTTGAGTAAATAAACATTCTTTTTTAAATAAAACTTGTCAATGTAGCTCCAAATTGTTGCTTCACTTTGTTTGGGGCACTTAGATTTTAAAAGAGTCAATACAACTTTGGACTTTTTGAAACTTTTCAACGACATTCCATCCTCTGCTATGCTTCTGCAAATAATTTCTTCCAAAGAATCAATCGAAGTATCTTGTTTAAAATATTTATTCATTTATTCAAAGTTGTAATACTGGAACAATTTTTATACGGCCGATAAAATACAACCTTTAGCTATCGGTAAGTTGTGAAAACCGGCCTTAGAATTATTAGATTTATCCTTCGTACAATATTTTTAAACCAAACTCATTCTTAAGAGAGGAACGCATATGCTATTTTGTTTAAAAATACGGGCGTGTTATAAAAAATGGAAATGAAGTGCATTTAAAATCAAGCAAATTTTAAAAACGACCCTGTAATGAAAGTTCATAAAAATATTCCATTTTATCTACTTCATTCTTTAAGTAACTATTATTTTTGCAAGAACAACACTTAAAACCACGAAAAACTACGGTCATTTTGTAAATAGTAATTGAATTAAAATTATCGTTCGGTTTCAGTTTTACTACATTTCGATTTCTTACATTCAACAGAAATACTATTATTATTCGATTAATCGTTATAAATTCTTCGATTATTCCTTTAATCGAAATTAGCAATTTTAAATTATTCGAACAATAATTCGCTAAAATTGTTCGATTAATCGAACAAGAATTAATCGACTGAACACCCTAATAAATACCTATGACTAAGCGCTTAAGAAATCGATGTAATATGTAATCAAACAAAGCTATTTAATCATTTAATTTGACGTAGTTTTATTAAAATTTTAAATTTAGTTTATTAAAATTTTAAATTTAATTTATTAACATTTTAAATTTAATTTATTAACATTTTTGTTTAATTTAATTATTAAAAATAGCAGTTCCTTTTAGAAAGCTAAAAGTGGTTTTATTCCGAAAATTTTTTCGTTCTACATTTTCTTAAGAAGTAAAATACAGAAATGGTTGTACTTTCGATCGGAATGGAATTCTGTGACACACCTGATATTGATATTGTACACTGTTGGTCTTGTTATTGAAGACATTTACGATCGTTTTTGCACCGTCTTTTCGATCTGATGGTTATTGTAAACTAACTGAATCGAATTTAAAGATGTTCTGTTGCCAGGCATTTTAAATTCTCGTAAATTTATCATTTTATTAATAAAAAAAGAAAACTTTGACAAAATCAGTAAATATGGTCATAGCTTGAATAAAGAAAAACTTATAGTTTGAACGTTAAAAACCAAAGGAAATAAAAAAAGACACACAAAAAAGGATTTTTTTTGTTTTTCTTTTTTTTTATAATTACAGTCGATTTCCTCCCCCCCTTGCTGTTGTTTGTTAATGAATATATCGTCACCTAAAACGCAAAAGGCCCTAACTAACAAAAAATTAAAAATCCACTTTTTCATTAAATCGTATGTATTGCATCAACACAAATGTCCGCAAAAGATTTTGCAATTTCTCGACCAACAATAGCAATTTTACTGTCCAAAAACAAACGGCCCTATCTACAAAATGTTATACGATAAACGCTAAAAGACCTAACTAAGAGTTTGTATAATATGCAACATTGTGTTACAAGAAAAATAGAAGGAAAATTAATTATAAACAGTTTAATTCAATTTATCCATTTATCATATTAAATAGTTGTTTTCTTCTTCTGTAAAATTTTCAAAATGTTAGATAGGGCCTTCAGCGTTTTAGGTGACGATATAGATAAATCGATTTAATAAAAAAATTTATTGAACAACAAAAGAAAACTAGTCTATTGATTGATTAAAGTTTTTACCATGTCAAAACATTTTCTTGAATACATTATGCCATATGTTCGGAAAACTCATTTCAACGGACATCGTTAAATCGACTTCCCTATTTATATAGATCCATAATTATCAAACTTTAAGGGTCTACATTCAGTCACGGACTGTATGATAAATTTTCAACAAAAATTCACATTGTTTCTTTTCAAATTTTTAATTATAAGACCTATTAAAAAAATCAAAATTATTGGCACAGTTTATTAAAAATATAAAATATTAGTTATTTGCGAATATTAATACCATTTAGTTGCTATTTATTTCTGTTTTTTAACTGTGCCGGCTTCAGCTGATTATTTTTCGTTATTGCCCTCTTTTTCACTTCCAATCCAACTCTTCCCATAAATGCTAGATCGGATTGAGGTCTGGGGATTGTGGCCATAGTTGCCAGGCAAAATGTGTCGAAAGTCGCCAAATTTTGCAACAAAAATCGTCAAAATCATTAAAATAACATACTTAAATCGTCAAAAACCCGTCATTGTAAAACAACAAAAACTTTTGTTAGTTTTTTAAAATTGTTGGCTATTTTTCGTTGTTCAAGTTGTTTTAATAACATACAAAAATAACAACAACAAAAAAGTCATATATATTTATTTCTTGTCTCAAAAAAAATCTCTGAAAATAAAACGGCTGTTCTAACTCGTTTTGACTACAAATGTAATTGCCTTTTCACATTTGTTAATATTTAGCATCTAACATTATTTTCGAAGATGTTGAAATGTTCCCATAAGAAATACTCAGGGCTAAAAATGAAAAGTTTTGAACATCTTTACAAAATGTAACTATCTCATTTTGTTCCCTTTTACATCTATTGATTTTTTTAGTGTCATCACTAGAAAAGTGGCAATTAATTTTAATACAATTGTGACAGCACGGACAAAATGGCTTTTTATTTGAAAGCAGTGTTACCATTTGTCGAGATTTTACTTTTTTGTAAGTCTTTTTTTGCTTAATTTTTTTTTTTTTTTTATTGTAAAACAAACTGAATTCCAAATACATTTTGGTGTTTTTTTCTATAATTTTAGCACTTTTGTAGAAAAAAAAATTATTTAAAAAAATAAAAGTTTTGTTTTCAAAAATGGTGACATTTTTATTGATAGTAGATGATAGATGTTTCAAGTGTGAACACATGTTTCACATTTTCAACATCTTCCATTCGTTTCTCGGAAATGTATGCAAGTGTACAAAGTGTATAAGTTTAAAGTAAAAACTTCTTTTACAAACCAACTTAAATAAGAGCGGCAATCTTTTTTTAAATATGAAAAATTTAGTTTTTTTTTAATCCAAAATGGAAAAATATTTGAAACACCCCTCGTACATATAAGTTAATTCTCGAAGCCTGTCAACAGATCGTCCGCTCTTGGTTTGGCGTATATGCCATGAAGTTTTCTTAAAATATATATTTGTATTTTCACCACTACTTCCGGCATATGTTTTAAAGAAAAATTTTTTTGTGCACGTTGATGAACGAACTTTGAAGTTAATAGCATTTTATTGAAAGTGAAAGTTATTGTCTTTTGCCGCATACGCAACTTTTTAAAAACTGATTTTTAAAAATTAGCTTTTTGTGCTGCATACGTATACTTACTGCTGTGTTTTGAGTTGTTGGAATTTTATTTTGTTTTAACTCATTTTTTTACGTCAATGAAGCGAAGCATGAGTGAAATTTATTTTCTTGTTATCATTTTGTTTAACTTTAACTACAACTTTTTTTTTTCTTACGGAAAAAAAGCAAAGCAAGAGTTAAATTTATTTTGTATGTTTTCGTATGAGGAATTTTCTGCATTCGCCAGACAGTGGCGTGTAGAGCAAAACAATACTTAATACACTTTAAAATAGTTGATATGGAGCAAAATTACTGCTTAATATCTCAGAAACCATAACAAATGTTTAAAACCAGTTTTAGATTCAGAAAGAGGTTATTCAAAATATATATACATTAGAGCGACTCACCAAAAAAAGTGCTCGATGTACCCTCCTAAAAATGAACCTTGGACTTTTTTAAGATACCATTTTAAATATTTCGGCTCCAGCTTTGACCTCTCGTGAGCTGGACCATTTTGAAAAAGAGTCTATTTTTGCATGTTTTGTTAATTTGAGAATCTGTTTCCTTACCAACATATACAAATTGGGTATCATAAGAAAGGTTTTTTAAGGCGCGTCCAACTGTATATACAATTTGTCCAAGGACGATCATCCATATCCTTTTTTTTAAGGTTTTTCTGTAAAAAAAACGGTTTTTGAATTTTTTGTTCGGCGTTGCTTGTAATAAAAATGCCAAATTAACATATTTTAATCTTTAGTCGATTTAATTAAATACGTGTTTCTGGTTTTTTGGAAATTCGCGCTAGTTCGCGTTTTGACAAAAATGGAATGGGGTGGCAACCCTTCATTTAAATATAGCAATATGGGCATCAAATTTCTTCTTTTACCAAGTACATCATCTTTGTATGTAAATAATATTATTTTTTGCAAATTAGATGCATTTTACACGGTGCTATAGAATGTATATAAATGCAATTTTGTAGTAACTGTAATATGTTAGCGGATTTAGTTTCTAGATCATGTATGGATAAAAATAGAACTAAAGAAAGAAAAAAAGAAATGATCCACGACTTTTTGGCGGCATATTTTTTTCGCAAATTAAAAAAAATTTTAAATTTTAAATGATCTGTATAAAAGTTTTGTAAATATAAACAATAAAATTTAAAACTTTTTTTAATTTGCGAAAAAAAAATATGCCGCCAAAAAGTCGTGGATCATTTCTTTTTTTCTTTCTTTAGTTCTATTTTTATCCATACATGATCTAGAAACTAAATCCGCTAACATATTACAGTTACTACAAAATTGCATTTATATATATTCCAGAGCACCGTGTAAAATGCATCTAATTTGCAAAAAATAATATTATTTACATACAAAGATGATCTACTTGGTAAAAGAAGAAATGTGATACCCATATTGCTATATTTAAATCGAAGGGTTGCCACCCCATTGCATTTTTGTCAAAACGCGAACTAGCGCGAATTTCCAAAAAAGCTGAAACACGTATTTAATTAAATCGACTAAAGATTAAAATATGTTAATTTGGCATTTTTATTACAAGCAACGCCGAACAAAAAATTCAAAAACCGTTTTTTTTACAGAAAATCCTTAAAAAAAAGGATATGGATGATCGTTCTTGGACAAATTTTATATATAGTTGGACGCGCCTTAAAAAAACCTTTCTTATGATACCCAATTTGTATATGTTGGTAAGGAAACAGATTCTCAAATTAACAAAACATGCAAAAATAGACTCTTTTTCAAAATGGTCCAGCTCACGAGAGGTCAAAGCTGGAGCCGAAATATTTAAAATGGTATCTTAAAAAAGTCCAAGGTTCATTTTTAGGAGGGTACATTGAGCACGAATTTTGCTTCCATACATTTTGAGTCGCTCTAATATACATCATACCTAGCTAAATTTTTTTTTAAATGAGCTGACGACATGTTTTTGCTTGTCTTGTATTGTGCAGGATGTCATACATCCGATTATGCTACAAAAGCTAAATTCGAGAATCCGGACTCCACTAATCCGGAATATTCGGTAATCCGGACAGAATTTTGCAGCTCATTGCGTATTCTATAATCCGGATTGATTGCAACTATGTAGTCCGGATTGAATTACACCTGTTTTAATTTATTTTTTTTATTTAAATCAAAGCATGCTTTGAAAAATACAGTCATTGCGTATTCTATAATCCGGATTGATTGCAACTCTATAATCCGGATTGAATAACACCCGTTTTTATTTATTTTTTTATTCAAATCACAGCATGCTTTGTAAAATGCAGTTAGATTTGTGTGATATGAGTATGTTTGCACATGCGTTTTTTTGCTATGAATTATTATAATTTTTAATAAATACATACATGCGGTAATCCGGATAATTCGCTACTCCGGATTGGGGTCTGCAATCAATTATCCGGATTATCGAATTTTTACTGTAATCTAGAATTAGAAACGTGACTCGTATAAGATCTTTAATCATTCATAAAAAAAAAGTCAAACATTGGGTGACACATGAACTGAGAGACACGAAAAATTGTACAAAATTGTTGAAAAATTGATCTATTACCAGAATCCCAAGCGCAAGCTGTTATATTTATATTTGTTTCATGAACTGCTCACGCGAGACGGTTACTGTCAACCAAATAAACGAAAGTATCCAAGAAGTTATTAAAAAATACGAAATAATACTCTAAGCTTTTGTAAATTAGTACAAAACTGGTCATTTGAAAAAATCGTCAAATTTATGGTAAAGTGTCCGCCATCTAACGTTTTTTTTCAACTAGTGCTTATTTCGTAAATGATAACACTAGGGTTTTTTCTCGGGATTTCCCGTCCCGGGAATTTCCATTATTTTATTTCCCGTTTTCCCGGGATTTTTCTTGCGGGATCCCGGGAAATAGAAAATTCCTCATAATTTCAGAAAATAGCTTTTTATACTTTGAAATTTAGTTTTCTAAGTGAGTACATGTATTTAAATCAATGTCTCCTGATGCAATAAATCTACTAAAAGCAGAATGGGCAGTGCAACAGTTGATAATTATTACATTTAGTGAAGTGAAGAGTTAATAAAGTACATTAATTCAAAATAAGATGCAGGCAGTAAAGTTTCATTGTTCATGAACAAGTCTTAAAAATAGGATATACCTTAACATATCGCTCCTTTATTGCAACATAGTCATATCTACAAAAACAAACGATCTTGGCAAAATGCGATTAAAGTTTTCAAAATGTACCGACTTAAAGATATATTTTGCTATAACTTCGCTTCAGTTTGAGATATAATACGAGAAGGTATGAAGGAAAACTTTGCTAAAGTTACTTAAAATTTTGAGATATGACTATAATGCAATGAAGGAGCGATATGTTTATTAGGTGATAAACATAAATTTTCAATTTCAATTTGTGTTGGTTTACATACCCGTGAAGTGCGGGGAAACCAAAATAAAATAACATTTTGGAAACTCTTGTAAGATACCACAACATACAACTTGAAAAACACATTGTCCTAAAGATAACAAATGGACCTATTGAAATGAAAAGGTTTGGAAGAAGCAGTCCGGTTGATGCTATTTTTGCATCAACCTTGACATACATTTGACTGATATTGACGTTGTTTATAAAAAAGAAAAAATTGCTTCTGATTGTGAATCCGAAGCATGCTACAACGGTGCACTTTTAACTATTTGTTCAACCTCGGTAAAAAATTAACGAAATTTTTCGGAAACATGATAATTAGTAAATAAAATCAGGAATATACTTTTTGATGACTTACAAAGCGCTTTGAGTGTGTCAAAGTTATTTCCTAAGCCATAAAAAAATGTTATACATATATTTCTTTAAAGTATTTTATCTATTTTATTAATTAACTTTTTGATTTCATATCTTGAGTACCTCAATTTTTATTTTGTTTTTATTATTGTTTTATGAATTATCCAGAGCGTAATAATACTGAATAAAAGCATAGTAATAGGGAATAAAGGCGTGAGGTTATAATAATTCAAGTTCCTATTTCAATCTTCAATTAATTTTTTAGTATTGAACCATTTCATTTACTTTCTTTGCAAACAAGTTCCCTTACTTTTTTTTTATAAAAGTTTTTTTTTATTAATTAATACCAAAATTTACTTTGTATTATTTATATGGAGCGGGTTCCCGGGATCCCGGGAAATTTAAAAAAATTTCCCGCTTTCCCGGGAATCGAAAAAGTCCGGGAAAAAAACTCTAGGTAACACTTATCTCATGTCTAATTTGACAAATAATTAGTTTTATCCTTCCGCTGAACGAATATGGCTTGAACAACGCTGGGAAATATTGCGACATTACTTTGAAAATCATGGTAATGTTGCAGAATGTGTGCGAAAATTGCGTACGGATTTTGGAAGAAGAGAAGCACCGTCAGCTCCGTATGTTATCTTGTGAAAAAAGTGAAAGAAACTAGCATCCTCATCGATAAAAAAAAAGCCAAAAACAGTGCGTACATCCGAGAATATTGCTGCTGTGGCAGAAAGTGTGCGTGAAGCGCCATCAACATCAATTCACCGTCGTTCTCAACAATTGAACATTTCGGAGACATCATTGAGACGAATTTTGCATAAAGACCTTATTATGACGCCATACAAAGTCCAATTGGTTCAGGAGTTGAAGCCAACTGACCATCCAATGCGTTTTCGCTTCGCTAAGTGGGCCTGCGATCGACTTACAGAAGATGCCGATTTTGCCAAAAAAAAAAATCATCTTTTCAGATGAAGCTCATTTTGATCTTGGCGGGTATGTAAACAAGCAAAATTGTCGCATTTGGGGCACAGAAAACCCGCACGCATACATTGTAAAGCCGATGCACCCAAAACGAGTCACTGTTGCATAATTGGGCCATTTTTCTTCGAAAATGATCAAGGAGTGGCCGTTACAGTCAATGGCGATCGTTATCGGGCCATGTTGAACGAATTTTTGTTCACAAAAATTGAAGAGGAGGATATTGGCAACATTTGGTTTCAACAGGACGGCAGCCATTTGAATGAAATTATTTTCCATTATTAACCGGAAGGATTGTACTTTCAAATAAAAAAAGAAATTTGAGAAAATATTCATTTATAGCATTTTCAAAAAAAAAAAAAAAGTTATTTGGCGGACCCTTTATAAATTGTCAATGGAGCATTTTTGGACCTAAAAATAACGATAAATCGTCAAATCTGGCAGCCGTGATTGTTGCGGATGTTGTAGAACATGCGAAACATTATATGTTAGCCACATACGCACAACATGAGCCGAATGCTTAGGGTCATTATCGTGTTGAAAAGTGAACGATAATGATGAATTCAACTGTTCGGTACTTTTTTTTAGGTCTTCATTTAAAATATTCATATATTTTAATTTGTCCAAAGCGCCTTCAATAAACAGAAAAGATCGCCCACAATAGCACATACAGCCCCACGCAATCACCCCTCCACCAGCATGTTTTACACTTGCCTCAAGGTTTCGTTTTTCTAGTTCTGTGTTGGACTTTCTCCACACCGTTCGGCTGCCATAAGTGCGAAAAATGTTAGTTAGACTTGCTTTCATTTGAGAACAGCACTTGGTCAAAAATCGGTTGGTCATTTGGCTTACGCAAATACATCTTGGTATATGCTAAATGCTTCTTATGGTTGATTACCGAAATTAAAGGTTACGTCTAGCAACACGACAATTGTAGTTCGCCTCATGTAGCACTCTCTGGACCATAACGGGATGAACGTATTATTCAAACTCTGGCTTAATCTCAGCAGTGATCTAGGTTGATGATATTGTTTGACTTACTTTGACTTTTGATTATCTTCGAATGGTTTAGCGATTTATGTTTATTCATCATTTCTTCAATCTCTGCACAATATTTAACCTTAATAAAAATCACTTGTTAAATCAATCGTGAAGTTGAAAGTGCTTTCTGTGCTAATAATTTAGCAAGTCACTGTATGTTTGTATAATATATTTATTTTTCCCCGTTTTTACCTGTGGTTAGTGGCACAAAAATACATTTTAAGTTTAATTACAATAGCAAGGCTTGAAAAGATAGGTGACGGCAAAACCTGCATAAGTGCCCATTTACATTCTAGGATTTTTGCCGTTGCGATTATTGTTGTTTCTTCTTGTAAGTCGGTTTTATATTTACATTGTTAGATTTCTGTCGATACAACTTGTTCTGTGCCACCGAACTTTAACACATTTTTCTTTAAATTATTGAACAATAATAGAACGAATGAGCGAATAAAACGAATCGAAGAGTACCCTCGCTCGTGTACCCCTTTTAATTCCTCTCTCCCCTCTCGCCTATAAGGTAAGAATCGCCACGACAAAAATTGTATAATGTACATGGGGAGGACTAATTGTACTAGAAATAAATTCGATCGATGCAAGATTAACGAAAAATCTGTGACCGACTCCTTAAAAATTTCTTCTCGTAGGTATTTCGTTGCTAAGGCTTCAAAAATTTGTTTCGGAGAAAAATTTTGTCTAAAAGACTTTTAAGATTGCACTAATAAATAACATTACGAGCATTTTTGCAAAAAACAACAACAGAAAAATGTAAAAACCTCATTTTGTGTTTTTTTTTTTTTTCATTTTATTAATTTTGCTTTGCCTTCTATTCCTCCATACAAGTGAATGAAATGAAAAGAAAATTTGCCGTCGGCAAATTGCTCTTTGCCTGCACAGACACACACAAACAAAAACGTTCATGCACAGTTGAGTGTATGAAAGCTTGTATGCATTTCAAATGAAAAAAAAAAAAACTAAAAGAAACGATAAAAAATATATTCATTGGGGAATTTTGTTATGGTTTTTGTAACGCCTATTGCAAAAAAAGAACCCGAAACAACAACAAATTCAGTAAAAAAAAATAAGCAAAAAAAAATGTATGTATGTATGTATGTTTTTGTGGTGTCATACTGTATAACGCTTTGTCACCGATATTTTGTTGTTGTTAGTTGTTTCAGTTTTACTTACAAAAAAACATTTTTCAGAGTCTACTTTCCACAGAACTTTTAAAATGAAATGAATTTTTTGGTTTTAAAAAAACGATTCCGGTCAGTTTAAAGAGTGTTAAATGTTTACGATCGGAAAACGTCCATTATACTTTTTAACATTAATGACAATTTTTTATAGCACCACAACGTACAGACAGTCGGACATTCTTAGTCTGTTTTAATTCAATACACAAGGGATATTTTAGCTTGATGTTTCGAAATAGACATGGTCATACATACATATGTAGTTTAAATTTAAAATTGCCACATTTTTTTCTTAAACATGTCATAATAAAAGAGGCGTTTCGCAGTGTTTTTATTTCAACACGCCCACTTCCTTTACTTGAAAGTATGTAACGTACAAAGATCTTACAGTGGAAATTTACGGAAAAATGAATGGTAACAAACTTTATTATTATTTTTTTTATTTTAATGAATTTTTAATTTTTTTTAATAAAACCTTTAAAAAAATAACTGATACATACGAGGGCGGGTCAATAAGTCTGTGGCTTAAGGTATTTCGCGCCTCTTAACTGAAAGAGCAACCCTGGTCCTATCAACCAGTATCTCTTACAGTCATTCTTAAACAAAAGCGGAATGTTTTTTTCCGCTTAGCTTTTATACCATACCTAAACAAAAGCGTCAATGCTGTGTTACAAACAATAGTGTTAACAAGGTTTTTCTTGAGAGTCAAAAATGCATTTTCGTTTTAATGTGCTAAATTCCTAATTCGTATTCTTGATAGACACACTGAAATTTATTGTTGGTTGAACAAGCTAGTTCCTATGCGCATCTCACTGGTTGCTTAGGCCAGATCACCTTCTTCTAAAGACTTTAGAAAAGCTAAAGATATTATACAAATAAAACTGTAAAGCGAATCAGAATTGCAATGATTTTAAATCAAACGTCTCCTCAAACGACAAACGTTTGATATTGATTATAAAATCATTTGAAAATCATACTATTCTCAACAAAAAGGGGAAATAATTTTCAAATTTAAAAATGCCATTATTTTCAACTTGCTTTCAAACGTATTTCTTAAATGTGCATTAATACCATGTGGAACATAAATAAAAATATTTTATTTCTTTAATTTAAATTCAATATTTTTTTAAATAAACAGTGAGATTAACATTCGGCACCATAGCCAAAAGATGAAATATAATTCTTGCAAAGACTAAATTGGCTCCATTTTATTTTGAGGATTGTAGCACCGCGGTTATACAACAAACTTATAAATTCCGAACTTTTTTTTAATTCGTTTTTTTTAATCATTGTAATTACGCACAAATAATTTTTATTTTTCACAAGAAATAAAACTCTTCACTTGTAAAACACGTTTAACCACGAAGTAAAAATTTAACTTTAATCCCCATTTTTAATGTTTACATTTATTTTTCGCTTAAGTATTGCCAAGTTTAATATTGATTTGAATTTAACATTTGATACCAATTGGACATCAAATTGATAAAACATTTGATGTCAAATGTTTATTTTCAAATCATTATCTATTTGAATTTAAATGTTAAAATCAAACATTTAAAAAAAGGTTTGAGAATTGTCCCGGCGGGAAATTTGTGACAATTGGTCCAACAGACTTGGTCCTGGGATTTGTGAAAATAGAACAAGTACAAAAAGAAAGAACCGATGACAAGTGAAAGGAGAACCAATTATTTATCTGGTTTGTGAAAAACTAAGAGGTAGAAAAAGTAACGAATTACAGTACAGTCTTCACCGGTAGTGTGACTCATTTTTTGGGACTTTCTAAAGTTTGGTTCTTGAACTTAATTCTAGGACTTGTTTTAGTAGCTGACATTAAATACGTCCATTAAGAATAGATGTGTGATTGGTCAAATGGTGTCAATTGACCCCTTCCGATGACAAAGTGATAGGTCTTATTCATATAAAGTGTTAGAACTAAAACCGGTCTCTACCACCAAAGACCTATTACGGGACCACTTTGGTGTCAGTTCGGTTCCCTCTAGGGGTGTTTAAAGTCAAATGATACATTCATTTCATATCAAAGGTTTGACTTCGTGTTTGTTGGGAACTCTCTTGTTTAATAAAAACCCACAACATAGAAATATAAAATGGAGATAAAATCGCTAGATTGACCTTAAAATAGCTAAATTTCCATTATGTATTAAAAAGAGCGGCCAACTTCACTATTAAAGCGTAGTCGAAATCGGATTTTCCAATTGCAAAGCGTTACCGCCACGCTATTTTGGTATGCTGCATACAAAATAATGTATGGGCATACGAATTTTTTAACAGCTAGAAAACTCCTTCCGCTCTTGTTTAGGTGTGGCTGACTGCTGTCAAAATGTTAGTAAGTCATTTAGTTTGTGTTTAAAAGCCATTGAAGGCAACTCGTAATTTTTTCATCAAAAACCTATGTTTTCATTTATTGCCCATCCTCGTATTATTAACATTATTTTTAATTAGGTATTGGTAGTGCAAAAAAGTTCATGCTGCTTTTTAGTCAAAAATGTTGCTTAATTTCAAAAAAGTTTTCAATGTTTTTGAAAGAATTATTTATTCGTTATCGGAGGCACTGCGTCTCTGGCCTGCAGGCCAGTGGTTAGAAAAGAGGGGGTAAGCCACCATGGTGGAGCCCTAAGGTCGCATAGTATCCCAAAGACAGTCGTAGGCTATTCAATATGGCTAACCATCTGGAAAACTGGGCGGAATATAAGCCGGCATTGAATAGGTTTAAGAACTTCGTTAAATCGACGAAACGAAATGCCTGGAGGAACTTCTGCAGCGGCATGGAAGGCTCCTCGGAGACAAATCAATTAATTGAAAGCTGTACTAGAAATTGTCAGGAGACGTCGGAGGTGTTAATTGACACACACTTTCCTGGTAATTCCCTTCCAACACCACGGAATAACAATTGCTTGTCAGAGCCTGGACCTGCGACCATCTCTTTGTGCTATGATAGGCTCAATTGGGCTTTTTACTATTTACACGGCATGCATTAAATTCTCTTACGTTCCTACCCACTGGACTAAGTGCTGGGTGGTTTTCATTCCGAAGGGAGGGAAAACATCCCACACCAAGCCAAAGGACTACAGGCCAATCAGCCTGTCGTCATTTTTTCATTGATATTCAACTGAGGATGTCTATTCCCAGACATTTGCTCTCTACCTCGCAGCATGCCTACACCAAGGGCAAATCTGTAGATACGGCGCTTCACTCTATGGTGGGCTTGCCGGGTCTAAATCCACACTCATATTTGGTGTACGGCTTAACACTTTTGCATATTACGGTTGAAAGTATCTTGTTAGCTGCTACAAATCGTAAAGGGTGTGAAGATAAATTCGTCAGTTAAATACGTCCTACAGTTATTTTAAATACGTTCCACACGCTGTTAAACGAATTGCTAAAACAAACAAATTTTCTTTTTGTAAACAAAAACCAATCTAATTATTAAAATTAAAAACAAAAACATTTTTTCAATAAAAAACAAACTGAAATTTTTATTAAAAAAATAATTTTTTTCATTAAAAAAGTATTTTCATAGAAGTTCACATTATAAAAGGGTCAAATATAGATGTTTCCAATAGGTATTTCGAGAAGACATGAATCGGGGTAGCGGGAGACTGGAAGTAGCCTAGGGCTAGTAGATTCCAGGACTATAAGTTCTACGTCCAGATTCGTCCCGATATCGGAGATATATAATTTTGAAAAATTTGGTTTTTCATTGACTGAGTATGAAAAATATGGTAATTTTCAAGTCAAAAAAATAGGTATTTCGAGAAGACATGAATCGGGGTAGCGGGAGACTGGAAGTAGCCTAGGGCTAGTAGATTCCAGGACTATAGGTTCTACATCCAGATTCGTCCCGATATCGGAGATATATAATTTTGAAAAATTTGGTTTTTCATTGACTGAGTATGAAAAATATGGTAATTTTCAAGTCAAAAAAATAGGTATTTCGAGAAGACATGAATCGGGGTAGCGGGAGACTGGAAGTAGCCTAGGGCTAGTAGATTCCAGGACTATAAGTTCTACATCCAGATTCGTCCCGATATCGGAGATATATAATTTTGAAAAATTTGGTTTTTCATTGACGGAGTATGAAAAATATGGTAATTTTCAAGTCAAAAAAATAGGTATTTCGAGAAGACATGAATCGGGGTAGAGGGAGACTGGAAGTAGCCTAGGGCTAGTAGATTCCAGGACTATAAGTTCTACGTCCAGATTCGTCCCGATATCGGAGATATATAATTTTTTTTCATACTCAGTCAATGAAAAACCAAATTTTTCAAAATTATATATCTCCGATATCGGGACGAATCTGGATGTAGAACTTATAGTCCTAGAATCTACTAGCCCTAGGCTACTTCCAGTCTCCCGCTACCCCGATTCATGTCTTCTCGAAATACCTATTTTTTTGACTTGAAAATTACCATATTTTTCATACTCCGTCAATGAAAAACCAAATTTTTCAAAATTATATATCTCCGATATCGGGACGAATCTGGATGTAGAACTTATAGTCCTGGAATCTACTAGCCCTAGGCTACTTCCAGTCTCCCGCTACCCCGATTCATGTCTTCTCGAAATACCTATTTTTTTGACTTGAAAATTACCATATTTTTCATACTCCGTCAATGAAAAACCAAATTTTTCAAAATTATATATCTCCGATATCGGGACGAATCTGGATGTAGAACTTATAGTCCTGGAATCTACTAGCCCTAGGCTACTTCCAGTCTCCCGCTACCCCGATTCATGTCTTCTCGAAATACCTATTTTTTTGACTTGAAAATTACCATATTTTTCATACTCAGTCAATGAAAAACCAAATTTTTCAAAATTATATATCTCCGATATCGGGACGAATCTGGATGTAGAACTTATAGTCCTGGAATCTACTAGCCCTAGGCTACTTCCAGTCTCCCGCTACCCCGATTCATGTCTTCTCGAAATACCTATTTTTTTGACTTGAAAATTACCATATTTTTCATACTCAGTCAATGAAAAACCAAATTTTTCAAAATTATATATCTCCGATATCGGGACGAATCTGGACGTAGAACTTATAGTCCTGGAATCTACTAGCCCTAGGCTACTTCCAGTCTCCCGCTACCCCGATTCATGTCTTCTCGAAATACCTATTTTTTGGACTTGAAAATTACCATATTTTTCATACACAGTCAATGAAAAACCAAATTTTTCAAAATTATATATCTCCGATATCGGGACGAATCTGGACGTAGAACTTATAGTCCTGGAATCTACTAGCCCTAGGCTACTTCCAGTCTCCCGCTACCCCGATTCATGTCTTCTCGAAATACCTATTTTTTGGACTTGAAAATTACCATATTTTTCATACTCAGTCAATGAAAAACCAAGTTTTTCAAAATTATATATCTCCGATATCGGGACGAATCTGGACGTAGAACTTATAGTCCTAAAATCTACTAGCCCTAGGCTACTTCCAGTCTCCCGCTACCCCGATTCATGTCTTCTCGAAATACCTATTTTTTGGACTTGAAAATTACCATATTTTTCATACTCAGTCAATGAAAAACCAAATTTTTCAAAATTATATATCTCCGATATCGGGACGAATCTGGACGTAGAACTTATAGTCCTGGAATCTACTAGCCCTAGGCTACTTCCAGTCTCCCGCTACCCCGATTCATGTCTTCTCGAAATACCTATTTTTTGGACTTGAAAATTACCATATTTTTCATACTCAGTCAATGAAAAACCAAGTTTTTCAAAATTATATATCTCCGATATCGGGACGAATCTGGACGTAGAACTTATAGTCCTAAAATCTACTAGCCCTAGGCTACTTCCAGTCTCCCGCTACCCCGATTCATGTCTTCTCGAAATACCTATTTTTTGGACTTGAAAATTACCATATTTTTCATACTCAGTCAATGAAAAACCAAATTTTTCAAAATTATATATCTCCGATATCGGGACGAATCTGGACGTAGAACTTATAGTCCTGGAATCTACTAGCCCTAGGCTACTTCCAGTCTCCCGCTACCCCGATTCATGTCTTCTCGAAATACCTATTTTTTGGACTTGAAAATTACCATATTTTTCATACTCAGTCAATGAAAAACCAAATCTTTCAAAATTATATATCTCCGATATCGGGACGAATCTGGACGTAGAACTTATAGTCCTGGAATCTACTAGCCCTAGGCTACTTCCAGTATCCCGCTACCCCGATTCTTGTCTTCTCGAAATACCTATTTTTTGGACTTGAAAATTACCATATTTTTCATACTCCGTCAATGAAAAACCAAATTTTTCAAAATTATATATCTCCGATATCGGGACGAATCTGGACGTAGAAGTTATAGTCCTGGAATCTACTAGCCCTAGGCTACTTCCAGTCTCCCGCTACCCCGATTCATGTCTTCTCGAAATACCTATTTTTTGGACTTGAAAATTACCATATTTTTCATACTCAGTCAATGAAAAACCAAATTTTTCAAAATTATATATCTCCGATATCGGGACGAATCTGGATGTAGAACTTATAGTCCTGGAATCTACTAGCCCTAGGCTACTTCCAGTCTCCCGCTACCCCGATTCATGTCTTCTCGAAATACCTATTTTTTTGACTTGAAAATTACCATATTTTTCATACTCCGTCAATGAAAAACCAAATTTTTCAAAATTATATATCTCCGATATCGGGACGAATCTGGATGTAGAACTTATAGTCCTGGAATCTACTAGCCCTAGGCTACTTCCAGTCTCCCGCTACCCCGATTCATGTCTTCTCGAAATACCTATTTTTTGGACTTGAAAATTACCATATTTTTCATACACAGTCAATGAAAAACCAAATTTTTCAAAATTATATATCTCCGATATCGGGACGAATCTGGACGTAGAACTTATAGTCCTGGAATCTACTAGCCCTAGGCTACTTCCAGTCTCCCGCTACCCCGATTCATGTCTTCTCGAAATACCTATTTTTTGGACTTGAAAATTACCATATTTTTCATACTCAGTCAATGAAAAACCAAGTTTTTCAAAATTATATATCTCCGATATCGGGACGAATCTGGACGTAGAACTTATAGTCCTAAAATCTACTAGCCCTAGGCTACTTCCAGTCTCCCGCTACCCCGATTCATGTCTTCTCGAAATACCTATTTTTTGGACTTGAAAATTACCATATTTTTCATACTCAGTCAATGAAAAACCAAATTTTTCAAAATTATATATCTCCGATATCGGGACGAATCTGGACGTAGAACTTATAGTCCTGGAATCTACTAGCCCTAGGCTACTTCCAGTCTCCCGCTACCCCGATTCATGTCTTCTCGAAATACCTATTTTTTGGACTTGAAAATTACCATATTTTTCATACTCAGTCAATGAAAAACCAAATCTTTCAAAATTATATATCTCCGATATCGGGACGAATCTGGACGTAGAACTTATAGTCCTGGAATCTACTAGCCCTAGGCTACTTCCAGTATCCCGCTACCCCGATTCTTGTCTTCTCGAAATACCTATTTTTTGGACTTGAAAATTACCATATTTTTCATACTCCGTCAATGAAAACCCAAATTTTTCAAAATTATATATCTCCGATATCGGGACGAATCTGGATGTAGAACTTATAGTCCTGGAATCTACTAGCCCTAGGCTACTTCCAGTCTCCCGCTACCCCAATTCATGTCTTCTCGAAATACCTATTTTTTTGACTTGAAAATTACCATATTTTTCATACTCAGTCAATGAAAAACCAAATTTTTCAAAATTATATATCTCCGATATCGGGACGAATCTGGATGTAGAACTTATAGTCCTGGAATCTACTAGCCCTAGGCTACTTCCAGTCTCCCGCTACCCCGATTCATGTCTTCTCGAAATACCTATTTTTTTGACTTGAAAATTACCATATTTTTCATACTCCGTCAATGAAAAATCAAATTTTTCAAAATTATATATCTCCGATATCGGGACGAATCTGGATGTAGAACTTATAGTCCTGGAATCTACTAGCCCTAGGCTACTTCCAGTCTCCCGCTACCCCGATTCATGTCTTCTCGAAATACCTATTTTTTTGACTTGAAAATTACCATATTTTTCATACTCAGTCAATGAAAAACCAAATTTTTCAAAATTATATATCTCCGATATCGGGACGAATCTGGACGTAGAACTTATAGTCCTGGAATCTACTAGCCCTAGGCTACTTCCAGTCTCCCGCTACCCCGATTCATGTCTTCTCGAAATACCTATTTTTTGGACTTGAAAATTACCATATTTTTCATACTCAGTCAATGAAAAACCAAGTTTTTCAAAATTATATATCTCCGATATCGGGACGAATCTGGACGTAGAACTTATAGTCCTAAAATCTACTAGCCCTAGGCTACTTCCAGTCTCCCGCTACCCCGATTCATGTCTTCTCGAAATACCTATTTTTTGGACTTGAAAATTACCATATTTTTCATACTCAGTCAATGAAAAACCAAATTTTTCAAAATTATATATCTCCGATATCGGGACGAATCTGGACGTAGAACTTATAGTCCTGGAATCTACTAGCCCTAGGCTACTTCCAGTCTCCCGCTACCCCGATTCATGTCTTCTCGAAATACCTATTTTTTGGACTTGAAAATTACCATATTTTTCATACTCAGTCAATGAAAAACCAAATCTTTCAAAATTATATATCTCCGATATCGGGACGAATCTGGACGTAGAACTTATAGTCCTGGAATCTACTAGCCCTAGGCTACTTCCAGTATCCCGCTACCCCGATTCTTGTCTTCTCGAAATACCTATTTTTTGGACTTGAAAATTACCATATTTTTCATACTCCGTCAATGAAAAACCAAATTTTTCAAAATTATATATCTCCGATATCGGGACGAATCTGGACGTAGAACTTATAGTCCTGGAATCTACTAGCCCTAGGCTACTTCCAGTCTCCCGCTACCCCGATTCATGTCTTCTCGAAATACCTATTTTTTGGACTTGAAAATTACCATATTTTTCATACTCAGTCAATGAAAAACCAAATTTTTCAAAATTATATATCTCCGATATCGGGACGAATCTGGATGTAGAACTTATAGTCCTGGAATCTACTAGCCCTAGGCTACTTCCAGTCTCCCGCTACCCCGATTCATGTCTTCTCGAAATACCTATTTTTTTGACTTGAAAATTACCATATTTTTCATACTCCGTCAATGAAAAACCAAATTTTTCAAAATTATATATCTCCGATATCGGGACGAATCTGGATGTAGAACTTATAGTCCTGGAATCTACTAGCCCTAGGCTACTTCCAGTCTCCCGCTACCCCGATTCATGTCTTCTCGAAATACCTATTTTTTTGACTTGAAAATTACCATATTTTTCATACTCCGTCAATGAAAAACCAAATTTTTCAAAATTATATATCTCCGATATCGGGACGAATCTGGATGTAGAACTTATAGTCCTGGAATCTACTAGCCCTAGGCTACTTCCAGTCTCCCGCTACCCCGATTCATGTCTTCTCGAAATACCTATTTTTTTGACTTGAAAATTACCATATTTTTCATACTCAGTCAATGAAAAACCAAATTTTTCAAAATTATATATCTCCGATATCGGGACGAATCTGGATGTAGAACTTATAGTCCTGGAATCTACTAGCCCTAGGCTACTTCCAGTCTCCCGCTACCCCGATTCATGTCTTCTCGAAATACCTATTTTTTTAACTTGAAAATTACCATATTTTTCATACTCAGTCAATGAAAAACCAAATTTTTCAAAATTATATATCTCCGATATCGGGACGAATCTGGACGTAGAACTTATAGTCCTGGAATCTACTAGCCCTAGGCTACTTCCAGTCTCCCGCTACCCCGATTCATGTCTTCTCGAAATACCTATTTTTTGGACTTGAAAATTACCATATTTTTCATACACAGTCAATGAAAAACCAAATTTTTCAAAATTATATATCTCCGATATCGGGACGAATCTGGACGTAGAACTTATAGTCCTGGAATCTACTAGCCCTAGGCTACTTCCAGTCTCCCGCTACCCCGATTCATGTCTTCTCGAAATACCTATTTTTTGGACTTGAAAATTACCATATTTTTCATACTCAGTCAATGAAAAACCAAGTTTTTCAAAATTATATATCTCCGATATCGGGACGAATCTGGACGTAGAACTTATAGTCCTAAAATCTACTAGCCCTAGGCTACTTCCAGTCTCCCGCTACCCCGATTCATGTCTTCTCGAAATACCTATTTTTTGGACTTGAAAATTACCATATTTTTCATACTCAGTCAATGAAAAACCAAATTTTTCAAAATTATATATCTCCGATATCGGGACGAATCTGGACGTAGAACTTATAGTCCTGGAATCTACTAGCCCTAGGCTACTTCCAGTCTCCCGCTACCCCGATTCATGTCTTCTCGAAATACCTATTTTTTGGACTTGAAAATTACCATATTTTTCATACTCAGTCAATGAAAAACCAAGTTTTTCAAAATTATATATCTCCGATATCGGGACGAATCTGGACGTAGAACTTATAGTCCTAAAATCTACTAGCCCTAGGCTACTTCCAGTCTCCCGCTACCCCGATTCATGTCTTCTCGAAATACCTATTTTTTGGACTTGAAAATTACCATATTTTTCATACTCAGTCAATGAAAAACCAAATTTTTCAAAATTATATATCTCCGATATCGGGACGAATCTGGACGTAGAACTTATAGTCCTGGAATCTACTAGCCCTAGGCTACTTCCAGTCTCCCGCTACCCCGATTCATGTCTTCTCGAAATACCTATTTTTTGGACTTGAAAATTACCATATTTTTCATACTCAGTCAATGAAAAACCAAATCTTTCAAAATTATATATCTCCGATATCGGGACGAATCTGGACGTAGAACTTATAGTCCTGGAATCTACTAGCCCTAGGCTACTTCCAGTATCCCGCTACCCCGATTCTTGTCTTCTCGAAATACCTATTTTTTGGACTTGAAAATTACCATATTTTTCATACTCCGTCAATGAAAAACCAAATTTTTCAAAATTATATATCTCCGATATCGGGACGAATCTGGACGTAGAACTTATAGTCCTGGAATCTACTAGCCCTAGGCTACTTCCAGTCTCCCGCTACCCCGATTCATGTCTTCTCGAAATACCTATTTTTTGGACTTGAAAATTACCATATTTTTCATACTCAGTCAATGAAAAACCAAATTTTTCAAAATTATATATCTCCGATATCGGGACGAATCTGGATGTAGAACTTATAGTCCTGGAATCTACTAGCCCTAGGCTACTTCCAGTCTCCCGCTACCCCGATTCATGTCTTCTCGAAATACCTATTTTTTTGACTTGAAAATTACCATATTTTTCATACTCCGTCAATGAAAAACCAAATTTTTCAAAATTATATATCTCCGATATCGGGACGAATCTGGATGTAGAACTTATAGTCCTGGAATCTACTAGCCCTAGGCTACTTCCAGTCTCCCGCTACCCCGATTCATGTCTTCTCGAAATACCTATTTTTTTGACTTGAAAATTACCATATTTTTCATACTCCGTCAATGAAAAACCAAATTTTTCAAAATTATATATCTCCGATATCGGGACGAATCTGGATGTAGAACTTATAGTCCTGGAATCTACTAGCCCTAGGCTACTTCCAGTCTCCCGCTACCCCGATTCATGTCTTCTCGAAATACCTATTTTTTTGACTTGAAAATTACCATATTTTTCATACTCAGTCAATGAAAAACCAAATTTTTCAAAATTATATATCTCCGATATCGGGACGAATCTGGATGTAAAACCTATAGTCCTGGAATCTACTAGCCCTAGGCTACTTCCAGTCTCCCGCTACCCCGATTCATGTCTTCTCGAAATACCTATTTTTTTGACTTGAAAATTACCATATTTTTCATACTCAGTCAATGAAAAACCAAATTTTTCAAAATTATATATCTCCGATATCGGGACGAATCTGGACGTAGAACTTATAGTCCTGGAATCTACTAGCCCTAGGCTACTTCCAGTCTCCCGCTACCCCGATTCATGTCTTCTCGAAATACCTATTGGAAACATCTATATTTGACCCTTTTATAATGTGAACTTCTATGAAAATACTTTTTTAATGAAAAAAATTATTTTTTTAATAAAAATTTCAGTTTGTTTTTTATTGAAAAAATGTTTTTGTTTTTAATTTTAATAATTAGATTGGTTTTTGTTTACAAAAAGAAAATTTGTTTGTTTTAGCAATTCGTTTAACAGCGTGTGGAACGTATTTAAAATAACTGTAGGACGTATTTAACTGACGAATTTATCTTCACACCCTTCAAATCGTAGGGTCTCTTTTCTTGTGGCTAGGGCAGAGGACACTGAGATTACAATCATCTGGCATGCTTTCTTCCGACTATATTTTGCATAAGAGTTGGTGCATGCATCTTACCAATTCTTCGCCACCAGTTTTAAACGTGAAGGCCATCAGCGCTTCCTGCTTTATTGTTTTTAATAGGGTATATAGTCGGGTGGCGGTATGTATAAAGATGCCGTCGTCGTGGAATTATTATCGTCATCACATGTAAGAAGCTTGGAAAAATGCTCCTTCCACATTCTCAATGTACCTTGCGCGTCGGTTACCAGATTGCCATCGCTGTCTCTACAAGATAAACCACATTAAAATTATTCCTTTTGACGCTTGATTTTTGAAAGAATTTTCTGGTTTTATTCCTGTCATAGTGCAACTGCATTTCATCATACTCACGCCTTTCTTGTGTTTGTTTTTATTTTTTGCGTCTGTACAGGCATCGCTCATCCTTTCTCTAATCCTATTTAAAGGTTTGCATCATTTTTCTCGTCTTGCCTAACAAATGGCTGAAGGGTGGCTCGGCATGCAACATTTTTTCTTCTGTGGCGTTACCACACTCCTGGTCATACCCCTGGATTCTTTGAGGTCGATCAGAACCGATCACATCTTCGGCATCAGTACGGAGAGCCGAGTGGAATAGTTTCTAGCTATCGTTTGTTTCATTTTGTTTCTGAGCTGAAAGTCTTGGATTTACTGATACGAGTTAGGACTTTTGCTGCAACAATATAGTGATCGGAACCGATGTTTGCACCTCGTATCGTCTGCACATGTAAGACACTAGATGCATGTCTTTCATGAATCACAACATGATCCATTTTATTTATTATCGTTTGTTCTGGGGATAGCCAAATGGCCTTGTATATGTTACGGCGCTGGAATCTAGAACTACTTATCACCATTTTTCGAGCTGCAGCGAAGTCGATTTGTCTCATTTCATTGTGTGAGGTGTCGTTATGAAGACTATACTTCCCGACAGTAGGACCAAATATGTTATCTTTTCCAATTTTGGCATTAAAATCGCCAAAGACAATTTAAATGTCGTATTTCGAACCGCGTTAAAATCCATTGAATGTTATTAGACGATTGAAAAATTAAAGTGCATGAGAAGTTTTTTTTTTTTTTTGTTATGAATAAGTATATGTGCACTTTGGATCATAAGTACAACCGTGTGACCACTTCAAAGGAGTATTTGGCAATGTTTAGATGCAATACGAACGAGTTTTTGCTCCAGTGCGTCGAAAGTAAATACAGAAAGCTCATCAAATATCGAGAACAAATTGGGATTTTTTAAAAATTAAAATAAAAGAAACCCTGAAAAATAAGGTCACGTGCGACATCGTAAGTGTGAAAATTAAAATTAATATATATATTTACTTGCAAACACACATTTACACAACTGTCAAAACGCACTGGTTTTTTTCGAAATATGGGTACGTTCGTAAATGCAGTTGTTGCGCATCAGTTGCGCATTAATAAAGTTGAATGTTCATTAATGCATCACTTGTAAGAAACTTGACATTACTTTCATGTGGCAAAAGTTTTTTTATGCAGTGATGCCGCAGTTCTGCAGCAAATATTGGCAATTATTGCATCAGTTAATTTTCTGATGCAATAACTTTTAACATTAAAGAAATCGTTTTATTTTTCTTTTTTGATGATTTTTCTTGTAATTTATAAGAAAACTATAACTTTTAGTTAAATATTTTCAATAAAATTTGCCATCGCGATTGTGGATAACATATTTTTTTATAATTTTATGTTCGCTCATTAAACTTTTATACTTTAGCTTGTGTTCAAAAAATTCAAACTTTGCACAGCTGTTGTGCAGTAAAAAAGCATCAGCATCACAAGTGCAACTGCTGATCACGCATCAGCAACAAAATTTTTCATCACTGCAGCAGTGTTGCACAGTTTTGATGCATATATGAACGTACCCTATATTGTGTTGCTGCATTGTAGTCCTTGATTGTAGTCATTTATTTATTTTTTTAATTAATATTATTTATTTGTTATTCTTTCTTTAGTAGCCCTTATTTAAAGAAAGAATCTCATATACTACATACATATCTACATATATACGTACATAGTATGAAGGTATAAAGATTTATTTTTGCATTAACTGTCAAGTGGTCAAAATTCGGCCACCGGGCGAACGTAGTACATTGAATACTTCTGTTCATTAAAAAAACATTTCAACTAAGCTCGTTTATATATAATTTCGCAAAAAGAGAAATAGAAACAACATAAATATAATGATGGCAAAAAATGTCACGTACGACAGGTCACATGCGACAGTGATTAAAACTAACTTAAAAAAAGTATAAATCATGTTTGGGTTAAATCAAAACCATTTTTAAGAGACATTAGTGCATAACATTTTTAAGTTAGTCGCATTAAAATATTGGCTCAGGTTTTGCTGAAATCGATGTTTGAATTGTTAAACGCGAAAACTACTTTTGATTTTTTCACGTGCAAATGCCTTGTTTTTTTTTGCAAGGGTCTTGAAGAGGAAAAAATTGTTATAAATAAACAATAGCACCAATAATAGGAATAATTAAGAGCTATAAGTTAAATCTATTGTCAAAATCAAAATCCGTTTTATATTGACTTTTTTCACTTTAAGAGTGTTCGACATGATGAAAATGCCCAAATGTATTCTGAAATTTTTCCCTACAGTTTTTGTGAATCAGCAGGAACTTCACTCAAGAACCCATTACATATAAGAACCCACTACATTTAAGATCTAAGCCATGGTTATACAAAAATAAACCATAGATCTAAGTATGTATTATTTAAAATCGATTCAATATAAAGAAAATATTTCTTTTTAAAGTTTTAAAGTTATACTTTGATTTTAAACTTAAAAGGATTTAAATAGAAAACCTCACAATTGATGCCAAAGAATAACATTTATGGTTAAAAGTTAAATTGAGCATATTGAAAAATAAACAACAAAAATATAAAAAAATTTCTACGGAATTGGAAAAAAGCAACAATTTATTAATATCAACGAAAGAATAACTGACTGACTGACGAATACTTGCACATTTGTACGCACGTTTTGCGTGAGAATATTCAACTTTACTTCCGATCACGTTTCCCCTTTTTGTGCGCCATTCCAAAAAGGATTTGAATTTAAAAGAAAAAAAGGCTTAAAGCTTTAGCAATTTACATACAAACAACAAAGAAAAAAAAACGCTAAAATTTCTTGTATTAAACATGAAAGAGTTTTAAAAGTCAGGACATCCTGTAACAAAATTTAAATTTTGTAAATAAATAATCAGAAAAATTCTTTTACTTTCTTTTTTTTTTTTAATAAAGAAAAGGAGACGTAATTTGTCTAGCAAAACTCAATTTAATGACAGCTGTAACTGTCAAATTAAAAAAAAGATGGAAATGAAAAAAGAAGAAACCCTTTCATCAATTTCGAGCCTGAATTAGAAATGACATTTCAGTTATTTAAAAAATGTAATGCATTTGGTAATTTTAACTGCAAAAAGGCAAACAAACTACGAAACCCCTTTTAGGTTTCGCACAATAAGTACTTGGAAAATTTGCCGTATTTCTTCGACTCCGTATGTCTAGTTCGCATAAGCTCGCAAGTGAGTGAGTGTTAAGCATAAAGGGAAAGTTAATTTTTTTTTTAACTGTCGCGCTAGTCACACTTCATTTGTTAAATGACATGGTTGGGTTAACTAACTGCGACACGTGTGTCTCCTGTGGCGAAGACGTTATTTACACAGCATTTAACTTTTGCCCTGGTCTACTCCGGGCAGCAGCAGCAGCAGAACCAAAATCAGCTTTGAGACACTTTAGCCTTAAGAAGAAAATAAAATTTGAAAAACAAAATATAAAAGAACAGAAAACATGTCTCAATTGTTTCCTTTTTTGTTGTTTTTGTTTGTCTGACAAAGAAACAAAGGGCTTTTAAAAGTAAAATATTGTTACAAAGTTTCATTAGTACTTGGTAAGTACTTTTTTTGTGAAATGAAAATACATTCTTGTGCACACATTTATACAATATAAATTGTTGCAGTATGCTTTTTCTTAATCTTTTCACATGACTAAACTAAAGATTTTGAAGGAGATGTGGGCGTGAGTGTTTTTTTTTTACTTAAGATTGCGCTTGGTTACCATTTGTTTTAAAATTCTCACGACTACGCAAGCTCGCTTACAAAATATTCGGTAGCACTAACGCTGACTTAAGTAATATGTTTTAAGTCTCGCAATCGCTTAGATTTACGAAATATTTTTTTTTAAAGTACTTTTTTAGTAATACACGAAGCATAATGGAAGTACTTTTTTAATAAATTTTAGTACATATTATTACAATTTTTTTTTTTTATATTATTACATTATTAAAAAAAAATGATTAGGTTAAAATATAAAATAAAAGAAAATATCTTTATTTTAACATGAACGGCGTTGCCTGATTACGCTGCTGGCAACTCAACTTCAGTTTAGTTGCCATCTGTAATCGACCCATAAATAGTTTTTTTCCCCAGCTTTATAAGCACGTGAGAAATCGTGCGTAAATTCACAATCACGCACGCAAATTTTATATTGCAATCACGCTTACTCTCTAATGCGTGATTAATTTTTATAGTAATTACAATCACTAGTTGTTCAATTGAAAAATTCAGGTCACGCGCACATCTCTCGTTAAGAAGTCAGAATTTAATGATTCGTTGTATTTGGCAATATTCTTGTTTTATAGATTTGAGGAGCAAAACAAAATTAATGAGTTTTTTATATAAAAATCATAGTAATTGATAAGTCTTTTATCTTATGCTATTTTTACTACATCCCAACAAACAAAGAGGTGTTTCATTTTTAATTTGAAATCAAAGGTTTGATTGTGATTTGAAAATCATTAGAAAGTCATAGCATTCTCAACAAAGAAGCGAAATTATATTCTAATTGAGAAATGCATTTATATTCAAATTGCTTTCAAATGTTTCTCAAATGTTTTTTAAATCTGTATTGTTATACAATGTGGAACATTAACGAAGAATATTTTTTTTTTTTAATTTAAATTTATTATTTATTAAAAAAAACTAAAAAAAGCTTATCATTCGTTACCCTAGCTGCTGCTGAAAGATGAAATATCGTTCTTTCCGTCCTCAAATTCTTGGAAAGACGAAATACTTGGCACCTTTTCATTTTGAGAATTGTCATGGCTCTACGTAGCAGCGCGATTGCAAAGATGGTCCAAACACGATGTTTATTGTAAGTCACACCTTAACGTCAATTTTTTTGCATAACTTTATTTGAAATTTCTTTGTTTGAGTATTTGACAAATTCCACCATGAAAAAAGGTACACAATTGAGCAGCGCGTTACGATTGTTGAAGCCTTTTACAAAAAAGGGAGTTCAAATCAAAATGTATTTCGTGCACTTCGAGATTTTTTGGTAAGCATAATCGACCAAATGTGTCCACAATGGGGAGAATTGTGCGCAATTTCAGCAAACCGCATGCTCGCGCAGTTCGTTCTGCGTCATCCCATCTTCTTTGAAAATGAGGTCGGCCATCGTTCGCTATAACGAAATGATAAGGGACGTTTTGTGGCCAGAAATTTTACCCGAGAAATTCAATAGCTGTGTTATCTCACGTCGTGGCGATGTTAATTGGAAACCACGATCATGTGATTTGACACCGTTGGACTTCTTTCTTTCGGGATATTTCAAAGAAAAAGTGTAAGCCAAGAACAATTCAAGAGCTAAAGGATGAGATAATTCGGCTCATTGACGACACTGAACCTCAATTTTATTTACAATTTAAATAGTGCGCTTTGGTTGGACCCCTCTTTACAACAAAATTGCAATTTATTCACTTTTTCGTTGAATTTTTATTCTCAGGACGACATGAAAAAAGTTTTTATAACCATTCCAACTGATTTTTATGTTTTTTTGCCATGCTGCAGCCGAATATGAATTCAGTTTTTTTCCATCACTTCATATTTATCAGATAACGATACATTTGTGTTTTCGCTGTTTTCTTTTCTTTCTGCTGCCATCCAGAGTAAATCCGGTTCAATTGAAATAATTGTTCCTGTTTGGAAGGGCAAAATTAGAAGCAGTCGTGATTTTTCCTCACATCTCAGTCATTTATGGATCGATCTGGCTGAATTTCAATAGCAAACTTTAACGGAGTACATATATGTGACATAGTATATAGTTCACATAATTTTTCGGAAAACCTATTTCAACATACACATGGACATACGGACATCGTTAAATCAACTTCGCTACTTATAAGGAAGCAGAATATATATACTTTATAGGACCTAAGATTAATATTGAAGAAATTACAAAAGGAATGACAAACTTATATATTCCCTTTAAACATCGGCGAAGGGTGTAAAAAGGTAAAGTCTTATTTGTTCATATCAAGGCGAATTAATAATCAAAACTCAGTGTGCTCTACTGATATTGAAGTTCAAAAATAAATGTTTTGAAGCCTTTTCTCTTTCAAGCCGATGCGGTGTGAAAAGTTTTTTCCCTCGTAATTTGTTCACGTTTCCCTTAGATTTTCTCACTTTATCTTTGCTCGGGAACAAAGCATGTATGTCAGTAGTTCCTCCTAAAAATCGAATATTAAGGGCTAGATCCGTTAACAAGGCACAACCCGATATATTGGCCAACAAAATGCCAAACAACAGGTTGATTGCCGGCGGATTTGTGAAGCTTTCGAAAGACGTGGTGGCAGAATTTTGGAAAATATTTTACTACATAAAATTTAAAAAGTGCAAAAACTAACTTTGTAATCAACCTATCCCTCCAATACTAATTATTTAGCTTTCTTTTTTAACTTTTCTTTAAAGTATAAACGTGTATATTTTTGAATAAAAATACTTTGATTTTTAATTTTTTATAATCTTTCTTCAGTGGAACTGATAGCGTGAAAAATTTTTAAAATGAGATTCACGATTGCTTTTTTCCCTTCGAAGGGAATGAAAATTTCATGGGAACAAAAATTCCACTTGTAATTCACGATAGGGGTGATTATATTATTTACTTAACCATATTACTTTTACCTACAACCATATTATGGTTAAATTAGTCCTCAACCATAGCATGCTGCTGTTGGAAAAGAGGAAAATACTATTTTTGATTTTAAAACAAATTGTTGTCATATTTATTCATAACATGTTTAGAGGCAAACATAATATGGTTGTGGCTTCTTGAAGGAGGAATTTAACCATAATATGGTTGTAGATGACTATAATATCGTTATATTAATCATAATATGTTTAGAATTTTCTTTTAAAATAGTTTTGCTGGAGGTGACCATATTTAAACATGTTTTTTCTCTGCGTGTACATACGTTTCAATTTTCATGAGGACGAAGCATTTTCACATAAGCCCCTATACAAACTTCTTTTTGAATTATCTTTGTGCCCCTAAACTATCTTTCTTATTAAGTTGGTATTTAAATTAAATTTGGTCCAAAACCATCTAATTGCAACCTTAGTCTTCTTACCAAATTTAATCTCGAAAATATGTCTTTCTATGCTGTGGTGTAGGGAATCAAATGGTCGAGCTTGACCCACTATATTTTCTTACTTGTTTTATCTTAACATTTTTTAAAAACATAGGACAAATAAGAACACTTTTTGACATTTTGCCCACAATTTTTTTTTTTTTTTTAGCCTTAAATTTCTCATAATATGTATAAACACATCATTATGTCCCTTGAGTATTTCCATCTGTATACAGTTATTGAATAACTTACACTAAAGCTAATAATAGACAAAAACCATAATAAAATAATACAACTACGAGTATATTAAAGTTAATACCCACTACAAGACAATATATATTAATTTTACTATATAAAAAAAAAGCCGACGGCAAAACATTTTATGACTTTTTTTTATTGCTGTAACACATACATATAAATAAAACGGCAATAGAATTAGAAAACATATCTTTTTCCATACTAGAAATAAAAGACTGGTTAGATGTTTCCTAATGAACTCATTTCTATAATTAGGAATAAATTAAATAAAATTATTTTACAACTGTTTCTCTTGTTTTAATGGGAAAAAATATAAATTATAATAAGTTTGTTAAATTTACTCCGAGGATTAAAGATTTAAATGAAAAAAAAAAAATCAAATACATCCATAGAGAAAAAGTTAAACTTGTTTTTTTTTAACATTCAGTTTTTAAATTACAACCACACAGTTTTATATTTTAATAAATAAATAATTGCAACCCATTTAATAGAATTATATACATACATATGTGTGCATTAAATATGTATTAAATATGTATGTATGTGTTATGTACATGCAACTAATTAATGAATGACATGACATGTCATTTTTAAATACAAAGGCACAATGTGAGAGTGTAAACTTAAAACCTGATGAGAGAACTGTCAGAAACAACACAAACTATTTTAGAATGTGAACACATCCAGGGTTGGGCAATATTTGAAACACGTGTTTTTGAAATACGCATTTAAAATACAAATACATTAAAGATATGCACGTCAAAATTTGTACTCTTGCGAAAAATCAAAATTTCGCAAAAATTATTGTCAATTTTGCTTTTTGGCAAGAGTGATACCATTGAGGTTAATAATTTTATTTTATTTTGTAATTGAATCTTAGGTCCATTCAAAAATTTATTTTGTATTTTAAATACATGTCGCTCAAGTATTTCAAATTTCAAAAACTTATGGCCGTTTTCTTATTAAGCGAAAAGAAACTTAGTTTTCTAAATCAGCCCAAACACGAATTTCTCGCGAAATTTTTCTTTTTCCCCATTCCTCCTATTGTAAATAAAAATTCCTCATGAAATTTCTCACTTTTTGCAAAAAAAAAAAAAAAATACCCTTGCAAAACAGAAGTGCGGTTTTTGCAAAGATGCTGAAAACGAGCTTAACTATGTACATGGGACTACCAAATAATTGTGTTACTGAGTTTAAAAATATTTTAATCAAAACCCGTTGGTGGTACCGATTAACCTGTTACAAAAGAAATTTTTAATAAGGAACTTGCAAGACTATGCAATTCTTTTTAGTGTTTTATTTGGAATTAAATTATTTTACTTTAGCTTGCACAACCACAAGAAAAAAATTCAACGTAAATAAGCAAAACAACTTTGGTGACGCCACTTGTTTACTTTTTTTTTTTTTTGTTCCCGGGGAATTTAAACTAAAACGCACGATGTTAATTGTACATAAAAAAAGTTTTCAGAGTATTATATTAATAATTTTTATTATGTTAGAAAGATCTATGACGGTTATGTGAAAACAAAATATCGGCCAAATGCACGCCACGACTTCGGTGGCATAGCGATGGTCCATATTTTCAATGACTCTGAGACATAATTGAGGTTCAATGTCGTTAATGTGCCGAATTATCTCATCCTTTAGCTCTTAAATTGTTCTTCGCTTATTGACGTACACTTTTTCTTTTAAATATCCCCATAAAAGAAGTCCCACGGTGTCAAATCACCTGATCGTGGTGACCAATTCTTGCGCAATCGAGCCATTATTTCGTTGGCTGTGTGGCAAGTGGCAACGTCCTGTTGGAACCACATATCGTCCATATCCTCAATTTCTGGCTACAAGAAGCCCGTTGTCATATCGCGATAGCGACCACCATTCACGGTAACTGCTTGGCCGACCTAATTTTCGAAGAAGTACGGCCCGATGAGCCGCACCAAACAGTCACTCTTAGTGGATGCATCGGCTATTCAATAATCACTCGTGGATTCTTATTTGCCTAAATGCGGCATGCTCTGTCGCAAAAGTGCGCACTACCACTCATTTGTCAATTATTTATTTACCGTACGGTATCAAAATACATTTTTACAAATAACATTTATTTCAGTTATGTATTTTATAAAGCTTTTTTTTTTTTTTTGTAATAGTTCAATTCCTTAAATTTTTAGGAATGACTTTTATACACTACCAGACTATTATATTGTATTTTCTTGTTACATTTTACCTTAGCTATCCGTTGGATAGCAATGAAGTATATTATATGTACAGAAAAATTTACAAATATTAGACACCAACAGAATGTAATGCATTAATGTAATGTAATGCATATCCGTTGGATAGCAATGAAGTATATTATATGTACAGAAAAATTTACAAATATTAGACACCAGCAGAATGTAATGCATTTTCTGGCCCGCTACAGCCTTCGTCAGCATTCTTTGTGTCACACTGGATAGTGATACTCTATAAATTGAATGTATTTAACTCAACTATTTTTAACAAATAGAAACTGGGAATTATCACCTTTCGTAGGTTACTTTATATTATATTCAACATTTTTTATTTTTCGAATTTATTCTATGAGTTACATTTCAGTTATGTATTTTATAAAGCTTTTTTGTAAAGTAACCTACGAAAGGTGATAATTCCCAGTTTCTATTTGAAAGGGGAATAATTGACAACTCTAATCATATTAAATCAAAAACTGGATGTTGAATTTGTATGTTGTTACGCCTTTTTGCATTTTAGGTGATGATAGATGAACTTACACTATTGTATTTACATAAAACATCCAAGCAAGGCAGTTCTGGTCTGCCAAAAATCTTTATTCTCGTTCTGTGAAACGGTGTTATGAAAAGTTTCTTCAGACTTTCATAATAATTTTGATTGACGTTTAGTGAAAAAAATTAAAAGTAAAAATCAAAATATTTTCATAGGAAAAAAGAGAAACGAAAAAAAAATTGTTCATCGTTTTACATCAAAAAATCTGATCTTCGTTGAACCCTTTTGTGAGTTCTTCATGCCTTAAAAAAAGCACTCTCCCATCGGACGGTGAACAACTCCACTGAAAGCCAACCTCCTAACAGAAAAGCAAGGCTTTAGCAAAGACAATCATCGTCAAAGAAAGAAAGCAACAGCATACTAACGGAGACCGCACCAATAGTCAAACCGGAATTTGCACCTACCGGGGGTTACTGACTCCCGTGACACCTTAGTTAACCACTGAGATACAACTTCGAAACAAATGAAGTGCATTGCACCTCAAGGACCTCTGCGGTGGCTGATTTTTTCGATGTTTACAACTTTACTAAGATTGTTTAATCTTGATGGCTCCAAAAAAAAAAAAAAAAAAAAAAAACTAAAAAATGTGGCTCCTTAAAATCTTAAAACATATGTTTTATAAGATTTCAACTTTTTGCGGAAGTAATTTTTTCCAAACATCCAACGGTATAGAACATCAGGTCGCCTAGTTTTGGGACCGCCTACTAGCGTTAGGGACATTTTCGACTGCGCATTTCCTATTACTTAAGAAGAAGAAGAAAGTAATTCCAAATTGTTTTTTTTTGTGGACGCAGAGAAATTGACTTGTCATAGAACTTAATATTAACAAAATATTACAATAAAACAATAGGTTTACATTTTTAAGACAAACTAAAGGGTGTTTTTTTTAGATGTATAGAACTTTCGACAGATTAATTATAAAAAAAACATGCAGACTTATACCAGAACAACTGTTCGCCAAACTTATAGAGCACTTCGACATTCAAAGGTCTGCATAATCGTCCATCTGAGTAGCAAATACGCAATAATATGGATCGATTCATGACAACATTTACTCTTTCGGATGATATTCATTCAATTTGAGCCTGTACCGTGAGTACAGAAGAAGCCATCGCCGTTGTAGACCTGAGTATGACAGAGGACTTGAATTTCTCGATACGACGCCGTTCTCAGCAACTCGGTCTCTGCACGTCCACTATTTGGAAAATCCATAAAGATACAACTGGTGTAAGAATTAAAGCCAGCGGAATATCAATGGCGTCGTGTGTTCGGTGAATGTGCTGAGAATCAACTGGAAGTTCAACTAGATTTTTGTCTTCTTGCTTAACTGTTATGTAAACATACAGAATTGTCTTTTTGAAAAGACCACAATCTTCATGAGACTCTCGAGATTCCACTACGTCCCGAAGAAATCTCTGTTAAGTGAGGTTTACATGTCAAAGGCGTCATCGGCCCATTTGTCTTTAAATTCGAAGTCGGTGCCATTACCGTGATTGGTGAACGCTGCAGGCAACTGATTCGTTATTTTTTATACCTCATGTAATAACAGATCATTTAGAGAAGAAATAGTTAAGTTCCAACAAGTTGGCGCATAAAGCCACGCAGCACGCGAATTATCCCAAGAAACGGACCTGTGAATTGGCCACCTTGGTCGTGTGATTTGATACTTTTGGAAAACTTTGTGGGGGTAATTAAAATCTCTGGTCCATACTTTCGATGAAAAAAGATTGGTATGTTCGAAAAAATGGCACCGACAGGATGGCGTTTAAATGGCGCTATCGCGGAGGCCATATGCCAGAAATTGTTTGGAACATTAAATGCCATGAAATTTGTGAGCTAATAAAGCTAATAAAATGTTGGTCATTCCATTGAATATGTTGTTTCACTTTTTTAAAAAGGTTATACCTGTTCCTCTAAAAAACACCGCTTCCTATTCAAAGAAAAAGTCCACCTTGTGAGCAGTGTTGTCAAAAGTAGGGGAAATCCCTACATGCAGGTATTTTTGATATAAAAATTTTGCTGTGATTCGTGGCAAGAATTGTGTATGAACGCGCTACAATCTCTATTTTTCAGTTCAAAATTCCAACTTGACAGTTGAAAATGTTTTTTTTCTTTAAAATAACTCGTTTTTAAGTAAAACTGATACAATAACAGCCTCTTTTTCTAAACCGACTTAAGTTAAAAATTTCGGAAGCGGCGACCTTGACAATTAGTTGGGCGCTTGGCTTAGAAGGTTTAAGACGTCTGCTGCAGGTCTATGTCAAATGCAGGTTGAGAAATTCAAAATGACTTAGTATTATCATTGATACTAAATATTTTAGTGTTATTAAATAGTTTTTATCGCTTATCCGGCTATAAAACGAAGTCAGATAAGCGATAAAAATTAGTTGTAAACATCAGAATATTATCGAAATTATTTACATATATTAAAGCCATATTATACGTATACTAATACTCGTATTATTAAGAGGTAATACCTATTTGTTTTTTTTTTTTTTCTTTGTTTGTTTGTAGAAGGTAATCTTTTATAGTCATTACTGATGGTCTGGTAGGTGCTCCCATACAAAGACATTATGGATTTATGTACATCTGTACAACGACAAAAGCTAAAGTTTCCAAATTTAGTACGAACAGCTTGGTTATCAATACACAACATTTGAAAAAATATGGGCAAGATTAGAAAAGTGGCACAAAATATATATATTTGTGTAACGGTAGGAGATAAAAGGTCCAATTTTGGTGCACATTGCTGGGTTAACAATATACCTCTCTAAAAAAGAGGGATTGGAAATGTGGGCGTCGCACCTCTCA
This sequence comes from Pollenia griseotomentosa, assembly GCA_963931875.1. Taxonomy (NCBI): domain Eukaryota; kingdom Metazoa; phylum Arthropoda; class Insecta; order Diptera; family Polleniidae; genus Pollenia; species Pollenia griseotomentosa. Next base: position 190,015,718 of record OZ007560.1, read on the forward strand.
TACAAAGACAAATTTCTGTATATCTGGAGAACGGCAAGATCCAAAGCTTCCAAACTAGGGACAACCATCTTGGTCATCAATGCATAACGTGCGACAAAATACGTTTCCAAATTTGTTTCAAATAACTTAGTTATCAATACAAGAAATCTGAGTAGTATTGGAGAAGTGGGCTTGACGAAAGATAGTTTTTACAATAGCAAGTTTTCAAATTTGGTACAAATATATTGGTTATAAATACGAAACTTCAGTCAAAAAGTGGACTGGATTGGGCGTGGCACCTCTCATACAAATAAATAAATTTCTTAATATCTAAAGAGCGGTCACAGTATTTTAATATTGGAACGAAAACATTGGTATTCTTTACGAAAAATCTGATAAAAAGTCGGGCTGGATTCGAGAAGTATCCATGGCAGCTTCAATATTAATACAATATAAGTTTCTGTATTTCTGGAAAACGGTTACAGTATCTTAATTTAGTACAATTTGCTTCGTTATCAATTACACGAGATCTGTTTAAAAAAAAAGGTAGTAATATATAAAACACTCTTGTGTGTTCTGGTAGGTTAGTTGGAAGCGAGCTATTGCATGAAATTGATGGTCGAAGGCTCGAAACGGTGGGTGGTCTGTTTCACAACACATGCTTAAGGTCAACGTTACTTTTGCTAAATAGCCTGACCAGCACATAGGTATAGCACTTGTTAGGGAAAGCTTGGAAAGATTATCATTTTTTATGCACATTAAAATAAATATTTAAAGTTAATCTTGCCCGAAATAATAAAAATGAAAATTTTAAAAACTAGATTAATTCATAAGAATCAATATGGTAGACTTGAAATTCAAATTAACTGTTATTTTCGGTCCCTGGTTTATTAACTATTTGCTAATTATTCTATTTTGAAACCAATTTATCCAAGTAAAAGCAATTTCGTACAGATGCCCTTAAATGAGAAATAGAGTTAGTTCTAAACCAATAAGAATAATTTAACAATCGCAAAACACTTAACATTGGCGATTCTGACTTGAAATCGCATACAAAGTGTTCTGTTAATCGCAGTAGCAAGAAGAGGCACCTAGTATATTTGTAAAAAAATCTTTTTTGCAGATCACAAGGTAAACGCACGAGTTTAAGAACACCATAAATTAAAGAAGACCGTAAATTTAGTTATCCTGGTTTGAACAGGATGGCGCTACGGTTCATATGACGACCATCTACTTTTTTCATCCAAAATTTTACGATGAGTTGATTTCGAGAAATGGGCCTGCCAATTGGCCTCCAAGATCGGCTGATTTGGCACCTCTCGATTTTTTTCCTGTGGGTCTACGTGCAGTCACTGATTTTTGTGATAAACCAGCAACAATTGAGGGCAAAATTGTCCGTAACATATGTAGGTACGGCCCTGCCATTATAGAATACAGGATCACTCCATGATCATGATGACGTATTTTGTTCGTGGAAAAGGTCTCTAAGTGTTAAAGTCCCTAAGATTCACAAATTTTTTTATAGCAAATTTATGCACTTTAAAAGCCCCGCAATGAAACAGCAACTATCTTAAGTTAGCCAATAGGAATGTACTTCGCCTGACGTCATTTGTGCGACGTAATCTTTATTTCAATCATTCTTAGATAGGTACGGCCAGCAATGCTTCAAACATGGCTTCGTCAGCCCTATGCCCAAAATCACTTTATTTCAACTAATTTTGTATGTATTTATTTATTTAACACCCTTTATTAGAAATAAAAAATCCAAAATATTTTGACAATTTTTTTCGGTAATAAAATTATAGAAATATTCAAGGCGAATTCATTGGAAATATTGATTAAAACTTTCGTTTTCACATCTTCATAAAAATATGTAATTTTATTAAAAAAAAAAACTTAAACACTTACTTGAGCTATTAACAACATTTCCGCCACCACCAACACCATGAGCATTAATATGTGTTTTATCCATTTCATGAACTTTTGGTGATGAAGCCTCTATTTTAACCAATGTCGTCAGAGTTGACGACGACATTGTTTTCGCAGCGGCCAGTGAACCCGATGCCGTTGAAGCTGCCAACGAAGACAGGGAAGATGCTGCGGATGAGGCCGCCGCTATAGAACCAATCGTATGATGATGATTATTTGTATTTGAGGTGGTCACCTCCGACACCTGGCAAGGTTCGCGTTTAATTTGCACAAACGTATACGAAGATGATGTATTAGAGGCAGCCGTGTGGGAATTAAGCGACACCGGATTCGAGGTAACAAAATGGGGTGAGGCCGAGAGAAAAGCCGTCGAATCCAAGGACAAGTGAGAGGAAGTAACGGGCACCAGATAAGTGGTGGAGGTAGTACTACTACTACTGCTGCTGCGTTCGAAATGTTGTTGAGAAGGATGATGATGGTGATGGGAATGATGTAAAGGGGGTGGTGGTGGATGATGGGAATAATGAGCTTGCGGCTGATGATGGGGCTGATGTTGTTGGTTATGTTGAGTATTTGAGCCGCCGGCGGCTAAGGAAGTACTCAACACATCTGCTGCTGTTGGATGATGGTTGCTGCTATTATATGATGCCATTCATTTGCTTTCTGGTCAGGTTGTTTTAAAAAGGAATTTTTCTTTTGCGTACCTTTTAGACTTAATTTCACGTTTTTATCAAAATATTTTAATATTCTTAATTGTTAATTGTTGTTGCAATAATTTGAGGTGTGTGTGAGTGTGTTTATTTTTGTGTTTATGTCACTTTCTATGTACGAGTGTGTATTTTTTGTTGCTGGGGGTGGTACAAGACAAGACACCCTTTTACAAGGTGGTTTTCTTTTAATTAAAACATTTTTCTTTCATTTATTTTTATCATTTCTTTTATAAATCCCCAAAATTTTCAGTAAATTTTTTGCAAATATTTTTGCAGTGACATAATTCCGGCCATTTTGCTTGTATTTTTAATGAAATTTATAAACCATTTTATTTTTTCTTTTTGCATAAAATGATGGCGACGGCTTTTAATGGTGGCCGCCATTCAAGCAGACTGGATTTTTGGTTTTTTTTTATTTTTTTTCTTCACACTTTTTGCTCTAAACTTTTTACTTCACTTATTTATCTTTAACTTAATCACACATACATACATACATTCTCTTATTTAAAATAAGAAACACGTACAAAACTTTAATGCACCATTTATATTTCAAAACGAGGAAATTTATCTTTTTTTTCTTTAAAATTCTTGTAAGTTCTAAGAATTTTCTACATTTTTAAGTTTTTGACAAAAAAATGGCCAACAACAAAAACAAATATGTTGCGAAAATTTATTGCGACGGCCCTGTTAAAGCACAAAACCAAAAAAACGACGTCAACATACAACCGAAGACGATAACGATATAACAACGAACGTACAATTTTTTTAAAATCAAACGGAGAGGAGACACAAAAACTATGGCCACAACGGCTACGACGACGACAATGGCGACCACCATCATCATAAAACATTCACTCACACCATCAAAGAAAAAAGTAACTTTTCCAGTTTTCACTTTTTCTTTTAACAACGCTTTTCTTATTGTTTTGCCTCTTTAATTTCTTCAAGATTATAAAGCTGCTTTTTCAATCCAAAACAAAAACTCTACATTAGCTCTTAATTTTGGTTTTCAATTTTTAACTATTTTATTTTCTATTTTTTCAATACATAGTTTTTTTTATTTATTTTTGTTTGTTGCTGCTGTTACTGTTGTTGTTGATATTATTTTCTTTTATTTTTTTTTTGCACATTTTCTTAGATTTTCTCTTTAATCATTTATTCTGCCTTCTGCCTGCCTTACAACTTATTTATTATTATTTTTATTTTGTTTCGTATCTTTTCCTTTATTTTCTTTTATGCACTATTTCCGTTTTGTTCTGCGTATCTCCCTTTTCTTTTCCACTCATGCACACACAAATCAAATCACTTTTGACAGGTTTGTAAAATGAATTAATTTTTTTGTCATTTCTCCTCAATAATTTTTAACTTTTTTAATAAAAATTTTTGAATATCTTAATAAGCACTTATTTAAGTTGTATTATTTGCACAATTTTATTATTTATTGAGTAAATTTATTGCCGAAAATATTTAATATTTGTTTAATAATTCGTCCGTCGTTTCTACCATTTTCATTCTGTATAGCTTGATTTGAGTAAGTGTGAGTGTGTGTGAAACATGCAATATTAAAATGCCAAAGGTTGTAAAATAATAATAACAGTGTTGCATGTTGAAGTAGTAGGAATGTCGATAATACAGTTAATAGTGAAGAGCGTGTTAAGATTTTATGCACCATACCTGAAAATTCACCACACCACGATTTTAAATGAGAAACATATTGTACGGAAATATTTGATTTTAAATATGTATTATACTAGATAATCGATAAAAGAACATCTCATATAAGAAAAAATTGCTTTTAAGAAAGTATTTCAAAAGGCAACGTGTCTTTTCCATATCTCGCTCATTAACTTCAATAGTGACATAACTCAAAAACATCCAACACGTTTAAAGTTTTTAATTTGCCTTAACCACTTAAAAAAATACTCTTTAAACGAGGAAAGTATAACAAAAGTAAAGCTCGAATTAGACGTGACATAACCATACCAAAACTGTATTACCATAATCACTGTACTACCAAAATTACATAAACATACCATACAAACCAATTCAATTTTGGTTTCTAAATTCGCCGTTACGGCTATAGCATTATAGTTATGTCACTTCTAATTTAAGCTTTAAGATGTATTTACGACACAGTGCATACATACTTGCTTGCAAAAAAATATTCAACTTACCCTTGCAAATAATACGACTAGTCCATACACGCATGTAAAATATCTAGGACTAGTCCAAAGGTAACCTAAATGTATTGAAAATATGTTCTTTTTAACATTACGATGTTCTAGGGCTGGACCATATAACCCAGCTTTGCTTTACAACTAAGAAGTCTTAAAACTGCTCCTTGTTCATATATGCTCTTAATGGATTAGATTTGGAACTACTTCACGGTGTACTCCAGAGGATGTTTTGAAATCGTTTAAAAACGAAAACATGGCATTACATTGGAACATGTTGTAAGTAGTCCATTTTATCAAAAATGGAGCAAGAAGTCCAGAAGGCGTGGATTCACTATCTTACACAATCGTCCGATTCACTTGCACTTCTTTCCGACATAAAAAAAAATGTTTGCAAAATCTGTTTGCAATGCCACACTATCACACCAAAAAGATACAAAATAATTTGACTCAGCTCATTTACAAAAAAATTTAGTTAAGATCGCATGGAATCTATAATTTTATGAAAATTTTCATAAGCATTTGCAAATCGGACAGATTTGTCAAATAAAATCTTTCATCATGCTTATCAGGCTTGCCAGTTTAGCACTAGATTTAGAACATTTTTTTCTGAATTAGCACTAAGAATTTCGAAAAAAAGTGCTAATAGCTAGTTTAGCACATTTTTATAATTATTTAGCATTTTTAGCACTTTTTTTAGATCCCAAATCAATTCCAGTAGAGTATCAATTCTTTAAGTGTATCAACAAAAATATATACAAATTAGGCATATAAACCTTTTAAAATTTTTGTAAATAGGAAAAATTTAATTTTTTTTTTTTTTAAATCACATAAAAGTTTTCGCATCAAACGCAATTACCAATAAGCAATGCCAGCACTCATTAATGCTCGTTGGAATTTTGGCATTTTTGTCTTTTATACTTATTCCGAAATATCAATTGCAATTATTTTCTATTTGTATGTGATGCTTAGAGCGAAGTTTGGTTTTCTGATCATACTATCAACAAAAATCATTGTCGGGCTTTAGAGAAGCAAATGAATGTTTTCTCAGACATTGGGACAAAAAACCATCAGCTATTCAGAAAGTTCAGCGAGGCAGCCTCCTATTAGACCAAAGACCTAATGGATACCCCTTGCTAAGAACGAGAATGAAAACAGAACTGTTATGTTCAGTTATACGCATAAGAGAAAGTGCAAAATTAGCCAACGTTTGTTGCCACACTTTACCGGACGGTTTTGTAAAAAAATCGGCTCCTCTGAAAAGTACCAAAATGAGTTGGTATATGAGAAACACAAAAGAACTTGAACATTTTTCCCACAGTTGTATTTTTTGTACAAACAAACACAAAAATTCCAGACGTACTGTTTTCAGCAGTACGCGTACTTTTTTTACTCTTTGTACTGCTTTCTGCATAACCATTAAAGAAGTACGCTATTGTACTTTTTTTCGCTTATGTACTTCTTTTTGTACTTTTTTTGCACAAAAATAAAATACGTTTTCTCCATACATATATAAACATAAAGAATTTTCAACATCCACTAAAAGGACTGAAAATCTGAAAGCAATGTTTAAATATTGGTATGGACTAAACTGCTGCGCCACGTATCTACTCGATGGCTTCCTTCTACGCCTGCAGTTGTAAGATTTTTAAAAAGCTACCCAGCCGTCAAAGCTTACTTGTTGTCCCAAAATGGGTTTTCTCCTGTTTAAAGCCAACTTTTTGTAAATGAACTTGCTCAAGCCTACCTTGACTTTGTAAACAACATAGAAAATCCTTTATTTTGCGTTTTAAAAAAATAGAGGGGAATGAACCCCTTATAATAATTGGCATGTTACGGATAGTAAAGCAAGTTTGCAACAAATTTGAAAAACAACAAAATGAAAAATGTTATGGTTTTTTAGCCGAATGTATTTGCAGGAAATACGAACAGGAGAATTGTTTTTTTAAAACCGTGTGGATGAGTTTCTATCATATATAAGAGTATATACCCCTTTCAGACCGTGATGCATCAATAGTGCAGGTCGGTTTCGGTCTTAATATTTTCGCTTCTATTTGACAAATGTCAAATAAACCGGCATGCACCAATTGCGCTAATTGCTCTTTATGTTTGTTTCTCACATTATCCGCTGCTCCATTAACCGTTACTTGAATTATTGCGAAATTCTTGCGTTACATTTCAGTTTTGCCGAAATGTGCCGCTGAAGTAAGTTGTGTTTTCAATTACAAAAGTACTAATCGTTAACAAATAGTGAAGTAGGCATAAATTAAAAACAAAAATAAAAAGAGTATTTTATTCGACCTTAATTATTATAGACACTTAATTTATAAAAATAGAAACGAAAGTTAAAAATTTATTTATATTGTAATAGATCAAGTTTGATTTGGAAAATATTTTTGTATTCAATTGAAAAATTTTTTAATTTGTCATTCTAATATATGTATTGTAGTTCGATTTTACAACGTCGATTTAGGTAAGACTATGTGACGATTTTTTCTTTAATGTTTTAACGATTTTCAACCAGTTTTTTCTGGCAACTATGGCTATATTGCATTGCTTAAAATTAAGGTTTGTGTCAACGCTAAGTGTAGGCCTCTAAGTAAATAATACGTAGAATTCGACCGAACGTTCCGGCTCGTTGTCATTTTTACCGAACACAGAGTTTTTTCAAAAACTTATGTACAAGTCGTGGGTTGTTATTGGTTTGCCGCATGGCACATTTTTCTCTAAATTGGAAAAAAAAAAATTTAATGATAGCTTCATTGTTTTGGAAACATCCAAAAAGATAGAAAATTGTGCAAATTAACCTAAAAGAACGTACGTATTCATACTGAAGAAGGTATATCGTTTCCGAAAAAAAATTACGGAATTTTTATGTCTTGTAATAATCACATTAACATGAGAATTTGATATTTTGTTTATAAAATCACAAAATATAAGGTTTTGTCTATTCAATAAAAAAAAGTTAGGTCTATCCGAATCTACCGAAGTTCGGGTTCGGTTGAAAAGTGTGCGCGTATCCGGACACTAAATAAGTAAGAGTAAATCAACAAAGACAACCACCAAAATTAAATCAAAGCCGTTTAAATATTTGGGTATCATTTAAATATTACAAGGACTGTGTAAAATCAGCGTTACCGCTGTGATACTATCGTATAAATTTAACCCTTTTTCGACGGTCTTGATAGCCCTTATGACCCCTTTTTTGATTTACCCTTTTGTATCGTTTTTAACCAGGGTTTAAAAAACTGCAGTCGAAACCAAAAACTGTCGAACAAAAAACTACATTTTGGATAAAACTTTTCGCTTTTTAAGTTGGTTTGACAGCGACTGTTTATATTTAATGAATCTGAAGTAAAAACAACAAATTTTTTTTGGCCAATGACAAATAAGGCAGTGAAAGAAATGGCAGTTTTTCTACTTTAACTGTAGTTTTTAACGCTGTTTCTTCTCTCATAAAATTGATTAAAAGTCCCTCTGTGGTCGGGTGTTAAAAACAGTAAAGGACATTCTATAAAATACTTAAGTTTTTTGAGAACTTCCTACCAGGGCCCTGTTTCTCAAAACAACAAGTTACAAATCTACAAGTAAAATACGTTAAAAAAGCAACAATTTTACAATTTTTGTTTCAAATATATTTTGCTTGTAGATTTGTAACTTGTAGTTTTGAGAAACAGGACCCTGAAATAATTTTTGTTTGTTTATAAAAACTTGGTCTGTTTATTGTTTTAAAAATGGGAAATTCTTCTTATAAAAAACTTGACCACTTTGTAGTTTAAATACCCTTTTTTGATCCCATTTTCTTAAAACTCCCATTTTTATGACCCTTTTTGAAAATTTCCAACGGTAATCCTGTGTAAAATATAAAGAAAGTTTGCCGTTAACGACAGTCATAATGCAAATTTTTAAAAACGTCTGGCTTTTGACTACGACGCTAAAAGGAATTTAACGTCGACCACGACAAATTAGAAGCAGCTTATTATTGGTTTACCCTACTAACCATTGAGCTGGGTATAAGGTTTATTTTGAATACCCCCTTTCTGAATGCTAAACCTGTTTTAGAAATTTTTTATGGTTTCCGAGATATTAAGCATTAGTTTTGCTCCATATCAAATATTTTAAAGTTTTTTTAGTATTGTTTTGCTCTACACGCCACTTTTTGGAGAACGCTGTAAATTCCTCATACAAAAACGTGCAAAATAAATTTTACTCTTGCTTTGCTTTTTTCCCGTAAGAAAAAAAATATTTAAAGCGAAAGCAAAATAAAATGACTAGAAAATAAATTTTACTCTTGCTTCGCTTAATCGCCGTAAGAAAAAAAGTAGTTAAAGCAAAGGCAAAATAAAATTTCAACAACTCAATACGCAGCAGTAAAAATAAATTCAATAAAATACTATTAACTTCTATGCTCGTTTATGAACGTTCACGAAAATTTTAAATTTTCTTCATAAATTGTATCGGGTATATTTTCAGAAAACTTCATGTAAACCTTCATTGTTGTTTTTCTCCACTTCGACTACTTTTTGCATATGCGCCAAAACAATAATGAGTTGACGATATCTCTTTTTATTTATTTTATTTTAATGGGATTTGTTTAACACAATCACGCCTATCGTGAAAAATATGTAAACAGTTTTTTCCCTCGAAATTTTGCTTTTCCCCATACATTTTTTACGAAAAAGGGAACAAATTTCGATGGAAATTGTTTTCACTATTGGGTTGACTAGTAATGAAATGAAATCAAAATTTAATATCTTTATGTAAGTATATTGATTGATCTTTGTTAGTATCTTTATTGTAACTGCACTGATCACTTAAAAGCTAAACGAATATTATTTTGTTTTTTGTTCAAATAAGTTTTTTTGCAAATAAAATTACTTAAACTAAATTTTTAAAAATTACATAAATAAAAAAACGTTTAATCAAATCTGTAAGAAACAAAGTCAAAACATAAAATTAAAACTTATAACAAAATGGAAATGCTTTAAATGAGCCAGATCAAATCAAACAACAACATAATATTTGGTAAAAGGCTAGAAGAGTTTGCTCAAAGATTGTTCAATTTTATTTTAATAAAGCTTCGTTCACAATGGTAACAACAATTTCGTATTTTCTTGTATCTTATTTCTCCCAAAGTATTTCATATATTTTCCTTTAATTTTCGAACAAAAATGTTTTTTTAAAAAGTTGAGTCTACTTTTACTTCGGCAACAATTTGTATTTAATTGTAAATGAAGTTAATAATAATTTTGTTTAGTTTTGAATGAAAATTTAAAAAAATGTTTAAAACAATAATAATATCAAAGTTATTTACGGGAATACAAAATTTATCATTAATACGATTTCTGTATGACGTGCTAAATTCCCAATTTTCCATATTTGATAAATACACTGAAATTTATTGTTGAGGGAAAGCTAGCTTCTATGCGCATTTCACTGGTTGCTTAGGCCAGCTCATCAGGAAACCTTTTCCTAAGATTTTAGAAAAGCTAGAAATATTATACGAATAAAACCCTAAAGCGAATAAGAATTTTAAACACTCAAAGTTTTACTCGTAAGTAACAATATCAAAGCTTAAACAAAACACCAACAATAAACAGTGAGTTTATCTTTTCTTACATCCCTCCCTAATGTTGTTTTACACTATCACACAAGTCTAACGTATTTAAAAAAATACAACCCTGTCATGACAAGTTGTTGTTTTTTGAAAATTTTGAAACAATAAATTAGATCAGAGATTTTCGTCAAAATACGTATGATTTGTGTGATAGTGTAAAACGGCCTTAAATAATAAAAATGCTTGTGGTTGCGAAAAAAAATTGTGGCTTTATTGTGAACACCAAGTGAAAATGTTGCTGCCATTGTGAACAAAGGTATTTATAAATATGAATTTATAAATACGGATTTTTAAATTTTATATTTTAAAATACTAAAAACTATTTTGTATTTTTTTTTTTAAATAGAAAAAAAAATAAGTATTTGTATTTTGAATTATCTGCCTGGCCCACGATGTCGACAAGAACATTTCTTTCGTATGTCTTTATATTGAAAACAAAAACCAATTTTAGTTTTTTATTATTGTTTTCAATATAAATATGTGAAAGAAATGTTCTTGTCGACATTGTGGGCATGGCAGTTAATTATTTCAAATACGTATTTTCCACAACTCTGAGTTTGTTCTACCTAATATTTTGCAATTATTTGACATTGGTGTGTTCATAATTTATAAATTCTAAAATATTTTTTAAAGTACATTTGATTACATATAAATACGTCTTAAATCTTTTGGAGTCGTTATTAAATTGCATTGAGGACACAGTTTGCGTGCCCCCAAAGATCTTAACCAGCATTGTTCGCAATGAACATGCCAACAGGCCACCGATATGGCTGGATTGCGATAGTCATCCAGGCATATAAGACATTTGTATTTGCCTGGCACATGTTGTTGCTCGTATTGCCTTAACTTAGCTTTTAAAGAGTCTATAATTTGTTGATAATGAGCAGGTGTTGAGGGCTGGACGGCTAACTCAGTATTGGTCTCTAGCTGACCATCAGCAGTTGAACCAGTCGTTTCACTAATGGCCTCATTGGATTGTGGTGAACTTAAATGATCATTGGTATTTTCTAGATTTGTTATCAATTGACTGCTGGATGACCCTGTTATTAAACGTCTCATATAGGAGGTAACATCGCTTTCATTTTCATTAAGTATATGCGAAGGTATAACATCACTTTCGCCATATTGTGCTGGTCCATAGATTTGTGTATCATCTTCGTCCACATTGAGATCTTCATCGTCTTCATCATCGTCTTGGCGGCCATTTAAACGGTGGCTACTACTGCCACTCCCGCCATTTGTCAGAGGTTGACCGATGCCAATAGCAGCATATCCACCTTGTAATAGACTAGACACTCGTATACGTTTCTGGCCAGCCCATTCATATTCTTCGTATTCCTCACCACCACCGCCACCACCTATGTCATCGTCATCATTACTGGAATGTTCGTCACTATTGCTCCTTCCATTAGCCGTACGTCGGCTTCGTCTTAAACAGTCTTCGGCGTGCTGTTGTATTTCATCTTGGGGAAAAGGTAAATTGCACACAGGACAGGGAAGTTCGGGTGCCAAGGGCCGTTTTCGGTTGCGTTGCTGTTGGGTTAAAATAAAGTCAATTTAATAGAAATAGTACAATATATTTTTAAAAAGCAGCAACATGAAATAGGAAAAATTCCATAGACCCATGCACACACACATTTTTTTACTGTCCCTAAAAAAATTTTAAAATGCAACAGCAATGATTACAAAGTTAGAGGTTTCTAAAAAATCTTATTTTACAAAAAAAAAACAAGAATTATTAAAAAAAATCCCACAATCTTAATCGCTACTTTATTCTTGTCGTTTTGAAATGAACTTTTGGAACCGGCTTGATAAAAAGAATCTGTTGGTATAATTTCGTAGTAGTTCGTAGTTGTAAATATTAATAAAACTGATGGAAATATATACGTTTTTAATTAACAAAAAAAGCGCTAGTACTGGTCTGGCGTTTTTCAAAACATTGAAAAAAATATGTTTCAACAGCTGTATTCATTTAATAAAAATTGTTACAAATTTGTAACAATTGTTACTAGTAAAATTTTTTTTAACATGCACTTGTAACAATTGCTACAAATTTGTAACAGTTTTTAGTAAATGAACACAGCTAATGATGTGAGAAGGTACTTGCACTCTTCGCAAATTTGTCGAATCCAAATAGGCTGGGTTTTGAGATCTCATTCTAACTAGGTTAAGATTTGTGCCCCCATTACCAAGTCTGTAAACAAAATTTTAACGGAACAACTTAGTATTGCTTAAAATGTTTGTCTTTAATTAAATAATAAAAAATCACATTTCGCTAAAAAATCCGATTTTTAGACTACATTAAGCTTAGTTTAAACTAAATGCACATTTCATAAACTCGGCTTTAGTGTTCATAATAATTTTTTGAAAGAGAAGTCATTAATTCCGCTTCCCATGAAAAAATAACAGATAACAGGCTAATATTATGTACACTAGACCGACTCAGCTTATCTGGGGAAAAAAAAGTTAAGTTTTCCCCTTAGACATGTTTTATGAAGATTCTGAAAATATTTTTAAGTTATTTTAGTTTTCATTTTAATCGAATAGAAAATCATCAAAAAACTGATATACAAATATCGCTATCTTGAGTCTGTAGTAAGATTTTAATGTAGAAGAATTCCTAAATATCTATTATATTCGGTCATTCATTGGACAAAAAAAAAATTACCGAACTTTTTATTCATGAAAAATACCATTTTTGGATCCTTTTTTGATGCTGTTTAGCTCGCGAAAGATTAGCGCTAGAGCCAAAATATTTTGGGAATCCTCATAAAACAGGTCAAAGATGGTTTTCAGGGGGTATAACTTTAACTTTTTTTGCCCATATAAGGTGAGTCGTTCTAATATACATACTTTATGGGGTCTAAGATTTATATTGTAGAAATTGCAAATAGCATAACTCTTTCCACGTATTGTGAAGAATAAACAATATAACCATAACGTAAATAAGCTGGCTTAAGCATCGGTGAAAATACATGTAAATCTGAAATTTTGAACTTAAGGAAACTTTTTGTTAAGTTTGTAAATTGCTTAAGCAAAGTGCGAAAATGGTCGTACATTCATTATGGAATTATTGTTTTTTAAATGCATTTTAGACGATTTTCAATAATTTTTGACAGTAGCTTAAGCTTACTCATGCATATTATAGTTGAGCATTTAGTTTTATTATCATACTAAGCTGAAGAGTTTGTACACATATCAGAACTCTGTGTTTTATGTGTGCAAGGCGACAGAAGCCATAGAAGAGTTGCTTAAACACTCGACAATATATCATGTTGCCAATGTATCCGCATGTCATGTTAGCACCTACCTTCATGCGTGACTGCCTATTCCTTTGAACTCTTTGAAAGACAGTCCAAGGTTTACGTTTTTCCGAAGTAGACTGTCCATTCGATGTAAAACGTCCAGCTTCGTCATCTGCAACACCAGACTTATCCTCGCCTTTGGTTCGCGCTTCTGCCTGGGCATGTGTTGTCTGTAGTTCTTTTAAACGTTGCATTTCTTGTTCACAATGTTGGGCCACTTCGTAACGGTGTAGTTTGGTATCACATGTAGGACACTGTACCATGGCATCATCTTCAAATGATGGTGAAGAGTTAAGAGTAGAGCTGGATGAGACTAGATTTGTTATAGTGTGTAACTGTGGTAAACTGCTTGTCGAAGAAGACTCCATTTAAAGCCATAGAATCGAGAAAATCTTTTTAAAAATTAATCAGTTGTTTAAATAACTAAAGTTTATTGTTTTATTAGAAGGAAAATTGAAAACAACTTTTAATTTTCTTTTGGATTGTTAAGATTTTTAAAGATTTTTTCTACTTCTTTGCGGCTTTAGAAACTTTTTTGTAACTTTAACAACTAAAAAAAAAACAACAATGACAGCTGGCACAAAAGCAGCAATAACAACGCACCGTACAACAAAAACAATCAAAACAAACAGTGTTGCATTATTTAGTACCAAATGAGAAGAGTTTAACATGCAACTCTGTTAAAATGTGAGAACATTTACCTACATTTTGTTTTGTTTTCTACATTCTTGGACAAAAATAATAAAAATATTTTTTTTAAGGGGTAAAGCAAAAAGTAAAAGAAATAAAAATAAAAGTAACAGCAAGCAATATCACCAGTAGTTCATAAAATTTTCTTGAATTAGACACACGACCAAAAGAATAAAAAGAAACACAAATATAATACGGGAGTTTTATTATTTCGAAAGCATTTTTTCAATACACAAATTTCTTTATAATTTTTTTGTTCTTTTCATTTCTTTTTAAAACAATAACCTAAAAAGCAAGTTTATTAATAAAAGAAAGTGAAAACAAGTTATAACTGAAGGAAATTTGTCAAAAATAAAAAACTAAAACCAAAAAATTGACGCCATTTTGGTGTATGTGTTGGAGACCTTACAAAGTGAAAATATAGAAATCAAGAAAAAAAGTGCGTGTAGATGTGTGTGCTAGTGTGAAAAAATAGCATAAATCTATTTATATTTTCAGAAAAAAAATTAAATTTCAAAGAAAAAAGTAAACATATTTACATAAATATAAAAGTATTGTGTGTTAAGAAAAAAAATCATAGAGCTAAAAAAAAGTAGAATACAATGGCAAAAGTGTATGAAAAATCCATTTCTCAACTTAGCAACAATTCCCCTTTGCAACAACAGCAGCATCATTTAACACAGCAACAGCCCCCCTTATCTTCGTCATCTATGCAATTGCAACAACAACAATCTATGTTAAGCAACATACAACAACCACAACAACAAAAATTAAATAACAATGCCCTTGCAAATGC
The DNA here is from genome assembly GCA_963931875.1 of Pollenia griseotomentosa. Taxonomy (NCBI): domain Eukaryota; kingdom Metazoa; phylum Arthropoda; class Insecta; order Diptera; family Polleniidae; genus Pollenia; species Pollenia griseotomentosa. The sequence continues at coordinate 190,030,918 of OZ007560.1, forward strand.
AAACAATTTTATAGGTGGTTTTAGTTCTTTCGATAGTGATTCTTTACCCGATTATTCTGAATTTGATTCAGAATCTGTAACATTGGATTATTTCAAGGAGAGGTATGACTGGCAAAACAAAAAAGGGAGTTTGTCTTTACTTTTCTTTAATTTCTTTGTCAAGTATTGTTTTTCGTTTTGTTTGTTTTTCTTCGTTGATTATTTTTCGTTTCGTTTATTTGTTACTGTTTTGCTTTATATTTGTTTGAAAAGTTTTTATTATTTGTTATTTAAAATTTTGCATTATTTACCTATTTACTTTTTATTGCTATATGTATTGACTTTTGTTAATTTAATATATACAACTATATAAACCTATGTAGGTGCAATATTTTTTTTTTTTTTTGTTTATTTGTAACCAAAATAGAAAAAAAATTACACAATTTTCTTTTGTTTACATTTTATTACGTGCCTTTTCTTACACAATTCTTCATTGCCAACCAACTCCTTTTCGATTTGATTTTCTTATTTCAAGTACGTTTTAATGTTTTCTTTACATTTTTTTTTTATTTTTGAATGCATTTTTCGCTTATAAATAACACAAAAAACGTCATTAAATTGTCCTTTGTTTTATTTTATTTATTTTTCGTTTTGTCTATTGTTTTATTTTGTTAATTTCATCCGCCTAACGTCTAGAAATTCATTGACAGGTGCAATCGGCAAACACCACAAACATTTTTAGATGATGTTAACAAGAACAGTGGTGTCAAGTGAAATTTGCAATAAGTCTCAGATATATATTTTTTTTATTGTCAGTATCAGCACAGATAAATATATTTTATAATTAAAAATAGGTATACATATACAGCTGCGGTCAAAAAAATTGCACCAGAATATAGAAAAAAAGTTCTTCGTTAGATATTTGTAAATAAGACAAACTGATTTCTTTGAATTTCAAAAAATAGCACTACAGCTCTTATTCTATTAAAAATAAATAGGTACTTTAAATAAAAATAAATTAAAGATTTTGAATTCGATTTTTTATTATGTCTTCTCATATTGAAATTAATATTTTGTTACGTGCCAATTATTGGCATTAACCTCTGCACAACGTTTTTGCATCGAATTCACCAGACTTTGGAACCTCGCCTTCCAAATTTTGTTCCAAATTTGCTGAACTGCCACCCGAAGGGCTTCGTTACTTGTTGGTAGTATTTGGGATACTCCCTTCTATATATCTGTACATAAGTTCTCGATTGGATTTAGATCTGGGGACTGAGCTGGCCATTTAATAACATTTATTTTATTGTCCTGAAACCACTTTTTGGCAATTAACGGGGCCTTCTTGCATTGTCTCACCAAACGCTTAATCATTGATGGTGGCAAAACTTTCTTGCGAACACGTGTTTCCGACTGTTGAGTTAATTTTAATGCATTTACAATCATTTTATTGGAGCACCTAAAAGTTTCGAACGTTAACGTTCGCATAGAAAATTACATTTAAAACAAAAACAAAATTCTAAAATTTGCCAAAACTTATTGAAGAAAAAATGCTAGATTTTGTAAATGCTAAAGAAATTTATATATGTAAACAAAAGGGAAAAATCTTCATTACAGTAAGGGCCAAGCACATTTTTTATAATATGCTGCATTTTGTCCTTCAGCTTTCGCGACGAGGTGTCAAATTGCTTTTTACAAAGGTTTGTCAGATGATCGACAGGTGCAAATGAACTATGCGCAGCACATCAACTTAATACCGCCTCTGCTGAACGTTATAACGAATTCTTTTAAAGGATTTAAAACGAAGTTTTGCCCGTAGCATTTTTGTGTTTTCTTGTTTCTGCATGTTGCTCCAGGTCACTAAATTTAGAAACAATATAGCATTTCCAGTGATTTCCAAAGGTTTTTTCATCCCTTTCTTTCACTCCTTATTTTAACGTTAAGTGCTTTAGCCAATATTTGTAAAACTTTTTTAAATAGGTTTTACTAATTTGGAAAATTTTTCCTTTTTTAATTTTTATTTCAGTTTATTTATATCCACATTTACGAGCGTTTACATTATTGCCTATTTAGATCTATTTTAATGATAGAATCTTTCGCTTTTTTTAACATTAATGGAAAATATTAAAAATACCACAAGAACTAAAAAATGCTAAAAATTTTAAAATAATCTTAGAAAATACGCTAAATCCTAAATCAGATTTTTTTTATGCCAAATGACTTTAAAAAATGCTAGATCTATAATGAAAAATGCTAAATTGGCAACACTGGTGTAGATGGTTCATTTGTTTTTATGAGTTTTTTTTATGAATCAAATATGTATTTCTTTCAATTTTTCTTTAGCATTAAACTAAAAATGATATAATTGTACTAATTTTCATATCATATTTTATTGTTTTGATTATATCATCAACATTGCTAAACATAAATTACAAAGTATTTCCAGCTAGTTGTATTAAATCCACCTCTACAATATAAAAACCACCCACAATTCAGTTGAATGTATTCATTATTGTTTAAATTATAAAAAAATCTCACACTTTCAAAACAAAAACTAATAACTTTTTAATAAAACATATGAACATAATACATACATATACTTTTTTAAACTAAATTAGCACACAATTTAAATTATTTTGCCTATTAGTCTGCGTTCATATAGACGTTGCAGGTATTTTGACGAAAAAATTATCTCAATTTTTTTTTTTTTTTTTAAATTTGATTTAAATTTAAAATAAATAAAAAAAAAAAATTTAAGAAACGCGTTCACAATTGATCACGCTTTTCTTTAAAAGATGTGTGAGATTTTTTCCATTTTGATTTAAAAGTATATGTTGTTTGAAATGTTCTTATTTTTGAATTTTAGTCGATTTTTTTAGTATTCATATTAATTTTGTGTTCACAACTGATCAATAAATATATTAAGGTAAAGAAAAGCGTTTCTCAAAAATTTTTTTTTTTATTTATTTTATTACTTTTTAGTAACGAATAGCTTTAATTAATACATTACAATTTCCATGCTGCCTGCAAAGTTTCATACATTTGCATTGAGTAAAAGGCGGTTAAATTAAAGTTACAATATTTGATGCTCCGAAGTGAATGTAAAGAAAAGTATTAAAAAAAAAAAAAAAATATCTGCCCCCCCTAGATTTCATCCTGGCTACGCACATGTATTCGTGTATTGTCACCGGGAGTATGAATGCCTGCAAAGTTTCAACCATTTGCATTGAGTAAAAGGCGGTTAAAAGCATTTACAAAAAAAATTCTGGCCCCCCTAGATTTCATCCTGGCTACGCCCATGAATTCGAATATTGTCATCGGGAGTATGAATGCCTGCAAAGTTTCATCCATTTGCATTGAGTAAAAGGCGGTTAAATTAACGTTACAAGATTTGATGCTCCGAAGTGAAGCTAAAGAAGAGCACTTTGCAAATAAAATTTAGCCCCCCCTAGAGTTCATCCTGGCTACGCCCATGTATTCGTGTATTATCATCGGGAGTATGAACGCCTGCAAAGTTTCATCCATTTGTTATGAGTAAAAGGCGGTTAAATTAACGTTACAAGATCTTAATTTCCGAAGTGAAGCTAAAGAAAAGCATTTTAAAATTTAAGATTTTTGATCGTTGGTTTATTTTTGTTATGAAATATCAAATTTGTTATGTTTTTAATTGGGCCATGTAAAAGGTGTTTTTTATAGAGTGATACAAGTTTAAATCATAATCAAGCATAGTAACATATTTTTAATATCAATAAAACGGTATTTATTGGAAAGAAAATTTTATAACATTAATGTTGATTTCGGCAATGTGGCCGCCACGGCTGGCGCGTAGAAAGCGCAATCTGGAAGACCAATTTTCCACAACTTTTCGCATTCTGACCATCATCGTTTTTGAAGACATTTGGGCCAATGACTCCGCCAGCCCATAAAGCGCACCAAACGGTAATTTTCTGTGTATGTAATGGTGTTTCGATAAAAGCTTGTGGATTCTCCTCCCTCCAAATGCGACAATTCTGCTTTTTTACGTACCCATTCAACCAGAAATGGGCTTCATCGGAAAATAAAATTTTGAATGGAAATTCAAATTTAAATTCAATATCAATTTGTGCTTCACCCCATTCGCCGAATTATTTTGATTAAAAATTTCAACAATTTTCATACGTTGCTCTGGTGAAAGTCGATCTCCATAATGAAATGTCAAAATAAACTAAACAAAAAGCAACTATCAGCTGTTAAATGGGTGGTCAAATAAAGAAGTGATGCCAACTCAAAGTTGTATCACTCCAAAAAAACATCCTAACTGCCGTATTCATAAAAAATTAAAATGGATGTGAAATGCATTTTAAGAAAAATTTGTGTGAAAATTATGCCTTAAAACCAGAGTTCAGAGAAATTCATATGTGATCGCTCATATTCAACCATTCTTGAATTTTTTTCATAAATGAAAAATGTAAAATATGTAACTTTTTTCACAGTCATAACTGAATTGTTAATATTTCTCCAAATTCATTTATGTTTTTGAGGAAAATTACATTTTTGCCTTTCTTCAGTCATGAGGAATGAGGAAAAAAAAATTTTTAGAAACGATCCTCACTAGTAATGTTGTTGTTGCTCGACAGTTTGCATGACCACAGCTCGAAATGCCTGTGTGTGTATTTGTTTGTGTAAAATATTTTTGGTAAAGGCAACCAGCCAAAGTGTCTGTTGGATTTTTTGTAGGAAACAATTATTGAAAAAAAATTCAAAGAACTGCACATATCGTCATCTTAAATGCAGAATAATGTAACATCACATTAATAAGTTTACATGCAAGGCATAAAACTTTGTAATATTTTAATTATTTGAAATTTAAAAGAATTTTAAATATTTCAGCTCAAAATGCGAACACCGATATATTTTTGGGGAAAAAATATTATATTTATTGTTATTTTTGAAGTTGTGTGTGTTACGTTAAATTAATTTGTAATTTTCAGAATTAAAAAGACGTATCATCAAAAAATTTATATAAGTATTAAGTGAAACAAACATTTAAAATAATTAAATATATTTTGTTAAATTACCGGAAAAATAGAATATATATATGATAACCACACGAATATTTATATTATTATAGACATTATGATATACCTATTATGTATAATTTTTTATTGATTTTAATTACTAATAAGTAGTGGTTTAAACTAAAAATTGTACTTCATTAAATTTAGCTATGAATTAATTTAAAAAGCTATCTTTTTCATTCTAATTTAAAAGTATTTTGATCTCCTTAAAATGAATTTTTTTTACAACGAACAAATTTTGCAAATAAATATTTGACTCATATTCATACATACCTATTTGTCTCCATATATCGAATTATTTCAAATGAACTCTGCATCGCATACTTACAAAGATCCACTTGGAAGAATGCAATCTTTACAAAAAAAACAGATTATTTTAAATAAACTAATAAAAAATATTTCTTTTGTATTATAAACTTTTTATATGATGAATAAATTTTGTGGTCCAATACAGATTCATTATAGGGAAGTTCGACTGTAAGGACGTACATACATATATTAACTCAAAAATCTAAGGACCTGCAGATGTTGCCATTTATTCTTGGAAATTCTTAGCGTTTGGGAGTGCAATGGGGTAGGCTGCAAAATTTCAAAATTACTAACGGTTCGGTTCTTTTAATTTTAAAGCACTTTTTTATTTTTTCTTATGCAATACTGAAAATTATTATTATAAATCATTATCTGTTCACTAATTTCACTAACACCGTAGTGACAGTTATAAAACAGATTACCCAGTTTCAACGTTTAAAAATATTAATGTGCTCTCATAAAAAGAATTAAAAACTCTGCAAATTTTTTTCTCGAGTGTGATTATACATTATGTTGTTAAAAAAAATTATATATGTATTTAATTATACGTCATTTTTAATTTTATAATTAACTTGGTTATTTTTTAAGATAGAAGTTTAAAATTTTATAAAAATATGTAACGTGAATCGTAATCAACAAAAAAAGTCAACTTCAAATGTTCCAATAATATCTACATTGTTTTGCATTTATGCTAACGATATGTGTTTTGTTTGTAAAAAAAAATTCGTTGATGCCTTTAAAAGGTCCCTGTTTCTTTCGTCAAAAAGACGTACCTAAAGGCAGCAATTATTAAGAAAAAAAATAGCCACGAGATGTTGTTGGTATTTTGTGCTTGTAAAAATATTTTGGTTTCTGTACCAATCGCGCCGGTGGTTTTTTTTTTCTTTGAAAATTAAAAAGGTATTGTTTTGCTACAATTTGTGTAAGTAACCAATATACATAAAAGCAAATGTGACAGTAGGTAGAATTTTTGCGAAATAAGATGTGTTTTATTGATGTATTAATGAAACTTTATTGTTTCGCACTAAATTTATTGCTTACTTTTTTTATGCTACAATTATATAACCGAGCCCAAAGAGTTAACCTTACCATTTTATGGTAATTTATTTAACGTAAATTTGACCTGTTATAATGACTTTATACATTTTTGCAGGCAAACACAGGTGCGCATTTGGTATTTTGTAAAAAGTTATGATATACCATTAGGTAGAATTAAAATGTATGCACAGATGTTTGAATGAATTGTCCTGTTGCCTTTTCTTATTGTACATTTTTCTAAGTATTGTGGTTACCTTTTTATCATTGTGACAGGCAATAACTGTAAAACATTTTGCACTGGCAATGCAAAATATTTACATATACAGGCAAAGCCCGGTATAACGAATGATATAATGTCAGCCCCTTTCGTTAAACTGAAAGATTCGTAATACCGAACTTTCTTTTAAATAAAAAATTAGCAACATTTACCATTAAATCGAGCTGTTTATGTACTTACATACGTAAGTACATACGTAAGTACATACGTGTGTACATATTGGGACAAATTATTTGTCCAAAAAAATCTGTAGTATATATGTATGCTTACACTTATATGTTAAAAAATAATAACAAATTCCTCTATCAGCGTATTCATATTCAATACGCGATATAAGAAAAAGACACCTGTTTTACATTCTTCTAAAATTTTGTATTTTTGCACTGAATGATATGCTTTCCTATTCACCATTTTGCTTCAACAACACTTCAAACAAAACTCTTTTATAATGCTTGAAACTAATCTGCATGTTCTCATACTTTGTAACAAATAAAAAAAGCACATCCAAACAAACGGTATTGTACCGACTTTTGGGTTTTGCTTTGTTTTTCTTAAACATTCGTTAAACCGGGAGCAAAAAAAGTTGATCGTTCGTTATATAAGCTAGCTAATGAAAAAACTTGCTCATTCGTTATATCGGATTTTCGTTAAAGTGAGTATTTGTTATACCGAGCTTTGCCTGTATGTATTCATATAGATAGTTTTTACTGAAAGCAGTTCTTAATAGGTGATTACCGTGGAGTGTGTGTCTAAGTTCAAAAGTTTATCAATGCCAAAAAAACAGTTCAACATAAAAAAAATTGTGTCGTATAATGCATCTTCAAACAAAAGCACTTGTTTAATAACATCATGCAAAAAATAACTTTGTGGAAAGATAAAATCGATTATAAACAGTCATTATAAACTTGTTCATCGGCAGGACATCAAAAGTGATAATGAAAGTAATAGTGATTATGTCCCTGATTGCAAAAAAAAAAAATAAAAAAAACAATAAAGTTAAACACTACAATTAACAAAACAGATTTTTTGATACTGTCACATTTGCTTTTATGTATATTGGTTACTTACACATAAATTGTAGCAAAACAAGACCTTTTTAATTTTTTTTTTTCAAATATTTTTACTTACTTAAGAAAAGTGTTTTCAAAGAAAAAAAAAAAACCACCAACGCGATTGGTACAGAAACCAAAATATTTTTACAAGCACAAAATACCAACAACATCTCGTGGCTATTTTTTTTCTTAATAATTGCTGCCTTTAGGTACGTCTTTTTGACGAAAGAAACAGGGACCTTTTAAAGGCATCAACGAATTTTTTTTTACAAACAAAACACATATCGTTAGCATAAATGCAAAACAATGTAGATATTATTGGAACATTTGAAGTTGACTTTTTTTGTTGATTACGATTCACGTTACATATTTTTATAAAATTTTAAACTTCTATCTTAAAAAATAACCAAGTTAATTATAAAATTAAAAATGACGTATAATTAAATACATATATAATTTTTTTTAACAACATAATGTATAATCACACTCGAGAAAAAAATTTGCAGAGTTTTTAATTCTTTTTATGAGAGCACATTAATATTTTTAAACGTCGAAACTGGGTAATCTGTTTTATAACTGTCACTACGGTGTTAGTGAAATTAGTGAACAGATAATGATTTATAATAATAATTTTCAGTATTGCATAAGAAAAAATAAAAAAGTGCTTTAAAATTAAAAGAACCGAACCGTTAGTAATTTTGAAATTTTGCAGCCTACCCCATTGCACTCCCAAACGCTAAGAATTTCCAAGAATAAATGGCAACATCTGCAGGTCCTTAGATTTTTGAGTTAATATATGTATGTACGTCCTTACAGTCGAACTTCCCTATAATGAATCTGTATTGGACCACAAAATTTATTCATCATATAAAAAGTTTATAATACAAAAGAAATATTTTTTATTAGTTTATTTAAAATAATCTGTTTTTTTTGTAAAGATTGCATTCTTCCAAGTGGATCTTTGTAAGTATGCGATGCAGAGTTCATTTGAAATAATTCGATATATGGAGACAAATAGGTATGTATGAATATGAGTCAAATATTTATTTGCAAAATTTGTTCGTTGTAAAAAAAATTCATTTTAAGGAGATCAAAATACTTTTAAATTAGAATGAAAAAGATAGCTTTTTAAATTAATTCATAGCTAAATTTAATGAAGTACAATTTTTAGTTTAAACCACTACTTATTAGTAATTAAAATCAATAAAAAATTATACATAATAGGTATATCATAATGTCTATAATAATATAAATATTCGTGTGGTTATCATATATATATTCTATTTTTCCGGTAATTTAACAAAATATATTTAATTATTTTAAATGTTTGTTTCACTTAATACTTATATAAATTTTTTGATGATACGTCTTTTTAATTCTGAAAATTACAAATTAATTTAACGTAACACACACAACTTCAAAAATAACAATAAATATAATATTTTTTCCCCAAAAATATATCGGTGTTCGCATTTTGAGCTGAAATATTTAAAATTCTTTTAAATTTCAAATAATTAAAATATTACAAAGTTTTATGCCTTGCATGTAAACTTATTAATGTGATGTTACATTATTCTGCATTTAAGATGACGATATGTGCAGTTCTTTGAATTTTTTTTCAATAATTGTTTCCTACCAAAAATCCAACAGACACTTTGGCTGGTTGCCTTTACCAAACATATTTTGCACAAACAAATATACACACATGCTATCGTGCTCTCCAGCGGGAAAAATTTCCAGCGCTTTCACTTTTTAGGCCTTAAAGAAGGTTTACAGCTGTATTTCTAATAAACTTTTACTTATTCCACTCTGCCTTATTTTAAAAGTTCTTTTAGAAGGGTTCTTATAAAATATTTTACAAATTTAAATTTTCTATTCTAAGATCGAAATCGTTTTATTAGTAGTTATGTTGGAATGTGTACCAAGTTTAATTATTAATTTATTCACTTCGCATTATTAGCAAATACAATTACACTGGAATAAAGCTTTATTCTTTATTATTTTAAGAAGGCCTTTAAAGTAGATGCAAAAAGTCAAGGTTTTGGTCTCCAATAACACACTGTATAAATTAGAAAACTTTATACCGGCAAAAAGGCCTTCTATAAGGCCTCTTTACTACTTCATTTTCCCGCTGTTAATGGTTGCGTTTTTTTCATTATGAGGAATTTGATTGTGAATTTTTTTAAATTTTTCATATCTGACAAATTCACTTATGAATTTTTTTGTTTGCTCGTTTTTCATGAATGAGGAAATTCAAATTAGTTTTTTTCCTCACCCTCATGAGGATGAAAAAGCAGTAAAATTTTTTATTTTTCACGCTCGCTCATGACTGAAAAATGAGTGAACGTTTCGGTACTCTGCTTAAAACACATTTCAAACTATGTGGGTGAAGATAAATATGTCGAATTAAATATGTTTTGACGTAACATCTTACGTCTTCACATATTTAAAATATGTTTTTCGTATTTGGGACAATTTTCCAAATATGTTTTAATATTTATGACAAACAATTAAATATGTTTTCGTATTTGTGACATATTTAAAATATGAAATTATTTAATATCCTTGTATTTTTTACATATTTAATGAAATTTGAAAGAAATTAAGAATTTTATTAAAAATGCAGATTCTCCGAGGGATTTTTGGAAATTGTGGACAAACTGGAAGACCTTACAGGATGGCAAATACCTCATTTGAAAGATAATTACGCCCACTTTTGTAATCTATTTCGGTTTTTGAGAAAAAAACCTCTGGGCTATCTTTAAAAAATTTTTGAAATTCTCAGATGTACTAGTACTGATTCTCTGAGGGATTTTTGGAAATTGTGGACAAACTGAAAGACCTTACAGGATGGCAAATACCTCATTTGAAAGATAATTACGCCCACTTTTGTAATCTATTTCGGTTTTTGAGAAAAAAACCTCTGGGCTATTTTTAAAAAATTTTTGAAATTCTCAGATGTACTAGTACTGATTCTCTGAGGGATTTTTGGAAATTGTGGACAAACTGGCAGACCTTACAGGATGGCAAATACCTCATTTGAAAGATAATTACGCCCACTTTTGTAATCTATTTCGGTTTTTGAGAAAAAAACCTCTGGGCTATCTTTAAAAAATTTTTGAAATTCTCAGATGTACTAGTACTGATTCTCTGAGGGATTTTTGGAAATTGTGGACAAACTGAAAGACCTTACAGGATGGCAAATACCTCATTTGAAAGATAATTACGCCCACTTTTGTAATCTATTTCGGTTTTTGAGAAAAAAACCTCTGGGCTATTTTTAAAAAATTTTTGAAATTCTCAGATGTACTAGTACTGATTCTCTGAGGGATTTTTGGAAATTGTGGACAAACTGGCAGACCTTACAGGATGGCAAATACCTCATTTGAAAGATAATTACGCCCACTTTTGTAATCTATTTCGGTTTTTGAGAAAAAAACCTCTGGGCTATTTTTAAAAAATTTTTGAAATTCTCAGATGTACTAGTACTGATTCTCTGAGGGATTTTTGGAAATTGTGGACAAACTGGAAGACCTTACAGGATGGAAAATACCTCATGTGAAAGATAATCACGCGCACTTTTGTAATCTATTTCGGTTTTTGAGAAAAAAACCTCTGGGCTATTTTTAAAAAATTTTTGAAATTCTCAGATGTACTAGTACTGATTCTCTGAGGGATTTTTGGAAATTGTGGACAAACTAGAAGACCTTACAAGATGGCAAATACCTCATTTGAAAGATAATTACGCCCACTTTTGTAATCTATTTCGGTTTTTGAGAAAAAAACCTCTGGGCTATTTTTAAAAAATTTTTGAAATTCTCAGATGTACTAGTACTGATTCTCTGAGGGATTTTTGGAAATTGTGGACAAACTGGAAGACCTTACAGGATGGCAAATACCTCATTTGAAAGATAATTACGCCCACTTTTGTAATCTATTTCGGTTTTTGAGAAAAAAACCTCTGGGCTATTTTTAAAAAATTTTTGAAATTCTCAGATGTACTAGTACTGATTCTCTGAGGGATTTTTGGAAATTGTGGACAAACTGGAAGACCTTACAGGATGGCAAATACCTCATTTGAAAGATAATTACGCCCACTTTTGTAATCTATTTCGGTTTTTGAGAAAAAAACCTCTGGGCTATTTTTAAAAAATTTTTGAAATTCTCAGATGTACTAGTACTGATTCTCTGAGGGATTTTTGGAAATTGTGGACAAACTGGAAGACCTTACAGGATGGCAAATACCTCATTTGAAAGATAATTACGCCCACTTTTGTAATCTATTTCGGTTTTTGAGAAAAAAACCTCTGGGCTATTTTTAAAAAATTTTTGAAATTCTCAGATGTACTAGTACTGATTCTCTGAAGGATTTTTGGAAATTGTGGACAAACTGGAAGACCTTACAGGATGGCAAATACCTCATTTGAAAGATAATTACGCCCACTTTTGTAATCTATTTCGGTTTTTGAGAAAAAAACCTCTGGGCTATTTTTAAAAAATTTTTGAAATTCTCAGATGTACTAGTACTGATTCTCTGAGGGATTTTTGGAAATTGTGGACAAACTGGAAGACCTTACAGGATGGCAAATACCTCATTTGAAAGATAATTACGCCCACTTTTGTAATCTATTTCGGTTTTTGAGAAAAAAACCTCTGGGCTATTTTTAAAAAATTTTTGAAATTCTCAGATGTACTAGTACTGATTCTCTGAGGGATTTTTGGAAATTGTGGACAAACTGGAAGACCTTACAGAATGGCAAATACCTCATTTGAAAGATAATTACGCCCACTTTTGTAATCTATTTCGGTTTTTGAGAAAAAAACCTCTGGGCTATTTTTAAAAAATTTTTGAAATTCTCAGATGTACTAGTACTGTTTCTCTGAGGGATTTTTGGAAATTGTGGACAAACTGGAAGACCTTACAGGATGGCAAATACCTCATTTGAAAGATAATTACGCCCACTTTTGTAATCTATTTCGGTTTTTGAGAAAAAAACCTCTGGGCTATCTTTAAAAAATTTTTGAAATTCTCAGATGTACTAGTACTGATTCTCTGAGGGATTTTTGGAAATTGTGGACAAACTGGAAGACCTTACAGGATGGCAAATACCTCATTTGAAAGATAATTACGCCCACTTTTGTAATCTATTTCGGTTTTTGAGAAAAAAACCTCTGGGCTATTTATCTTTCAAATGAGGTATTTGCCATCCTGTAAGGTCTTCCAGTTTGTCCACAATTTCCAAAAATCCCTCAGAGAATCAGTACTAGTACATCTGAGAATTTCAAAAATTTTTTAAAAATAGCCCAGAGGTTTTTTTCTCAAAAACCGAAATAGATTACAAAAGTGGGCGTGATTATCTTTAACATGAGGTATTTGCCATCCTGTAAGGTCTTCCAGTTTGTCCACAATTTCCAAAAATCCCTCAGAGAATCAGTACTAGTACATCTGAGAATTTCAAAAATTTTTTAAAAATAGCCCAGAGGTTTTTTTCTCAAAAACCGAAATAGATTACAAAAGTGGGCGTAATTATCTTTCAAATGAGGTATTTGCCATCCTGTAAGGTCTTCCAGTTTGTCCACAATTTCCAAAAATCCCTCAGAGAATCAGTACTAGTACATCTGAGAATTTCAAAAATTTTTTAAAAATAGCCCAGAGGTTTTTTTTCTCAAAAACCGAAATAGATTACAAAAGTGGGCGTAATTATCTTTCAAATGAGGTATTTGCCATCCTGTAAGGTCTTCCAGTTTGTCCACAATTTCCAAAAATCCCTCAGAGAATCAGTACTAGTACATCTGAGAATTTCAAAAATTTTTTAAAAATAGCCCAGAGGTTTTTTTTCTCAAAAACCGAAATAGATTACAAAAGTGGGCGTAATTATCTTTCAAATGAGGTATTTGCCATCCTGTAAGGTCTTCCAGTTTGTCCACAATTTCCAAAAATCCTTCAGAGAATCAGTACTAGTACATCTGAGAATTTCAAAAATTTTTTAAAAATAGCCCAGAGGTTTTTTTCTCAAAAACCGAAATAGATTACAAAAGTGGGCGTAATTATCTTTCAAATGAGGTATTTGCCATCCTGTAAGGTCTTCCAGTTTGTCCACAATTTCCAAAAATCCCTCAGAGAATCAGTACTAGTACATCTGAGAATTTCAAAAATTTTTTAAAAATAGCCCAGAGGTTTTTTTCTCTAAAACCGAAATAGATTACAAAAGTGGGCGTAATTATCTTTCAAATGAGGTATTTGCCATCCTGTAAGGTCTTCCAGTTTGTCCACAATTTCCAAAAATCCCTCAGAGAATCAGTACTAGTACATCTGAGAATTTCAAACATTTTTTAAAAATAGCCCAGAGGTTTTTTTCTCAAAAACCGAAATAGATTACAAAAGTGGGCGTAATTATCTTTCAAATGAGGTATTTGCCATCCTGTAAGGTCTTCCAGTTTGTCCACAATTTCCAAAAATCCCTCGGAGAATCTGCATTTTTAATAAAATTCTTAATTTCTTTCAAATTTCATTAAATATGTAAAAAATACTAGGATATTAAATAATTTCATATTTTAAATATGTCACAAATACGAAAACATATTTAATTGTTTGTCATAAATATTAAAACATATTTGGAAAATTGTCCCAAATACGAAAAACATATTTTAAATATGTGAAGACGTAAGATGTTACGTCAAAACATATTTAGTTCGACATATTTATCTTCACCCACATTTTCAAACTTATTTTATTTTTTATGAATACGGTACAATAATTTTGGTGAAACTTTTAAGTCCCCATCCATATTTTAAAAATTTTACTGCGAACCATTTGAGTTCGATTATGAAAAGTGAAAAACGTATGGAAAATTCTACATTGTTTCGTGTACAAGCAGTTTTTGTGAGTTTATTATTGAAAGGAAGAAGAAGGAAGAGAGACGCATACGAAGCTCATTTCGGGTTAAATGGCTACGTCAATAAGCACTATATTTGGAGCGAAGACAATCTTTAAGCCGTTAATGAATCACCATTACATCCATTAAAATTGACTGTTTGATGAGGTCAACACGCGCTTTCGGAATGATCAAGGAGCTTCCGTTACGGTGAATGGCGACTGAACATGAGTTACCTTTCGTGAAATTTCCTATCAGTCCTAAATCCTTAACTCTAAGAATGCTACTAGCTGCCATTCCCATCACATTCTGCTCAATTGACAGAGGATTGGTAGAATAATATCCAGAGTCGCCTAAGGAGTACTTCTCAAATTGTTATACGTTGTAGATCAAAAAATTATCTATATTAAAAAATCAGTTTTTGGGGACTTATTTCATTTCAAGAATTGGGGACTTATTTCAAATGAAATAACTCCCCGATTTTTGGGGATTTCTTTCATTTTGATTTAGGGAGTTACTTCATTTCGTTGGGGTTTTATTTCATTTTAAAATTGGGGGTTTATTTCATATGAAATATGAAAAAAATGTACTTTGGACTTCAAGAAAAATTCTTGACAAAGGTACGAAAAAACAGAAGTAAGGAAGAACATGTAAAATCAATTAAAATGGATAATCATTCAAAAAAAGCAAACTTCGATCTACCAAAGGGTTAAAATACAATTTGGTTTAAGGATTGATGTTTGACTATTGACGTCAGCAGTCGTCGATGGCTGCGAGTGTAAAACGGCAAATCCATCTGAGGAGATCGAGTGGTTGCGATCGAAACATGTCATGGTAACCTGCCGGCCCGGGTTCGAGCCCCGGCCACGGTCAAGAATGAAAGATTATCAATAACAATTTTAATTAATTTTCATGTTGTAAAATTCCTTTCTTCATAAAAATAATTTAATGAAAATTAAATTTAATGAACTTAAGCCTAATTAAAATTATTGAAAAATTTGGATTAAAAACCATAAATAGTTCAACAAAATAACCACAATACTAATTATTGTTAAAGCTAAGGCACGAGCTCTATGTATTCATTTGTCCTTCAAGTTGTGCTGAAAAAGGTCAACAAGAAAAAGAAAGACAAAAAAATGAAAAAACAAAAAAAAAAAAAAAAAAAAAAATTACTTTGGACTTCAAGAAAAATTCTTGACAGAGGTACGAAAAAACAGAAGTAAGGAAGAACATGTAAAATCAATTAAAATGGATAATCATACAAAAAAAGCAAACTTCGATTTACCAAAGGGTTAAAATACAATTTGGTTTAAGGATTGATGTTTGACTATTGACGTCAGCAGCCGTCGATGGCTGCGAGTGTAAAACGGCAAATCCATCTGAGGAGATCGAGTGGTTGCGATCGAAACATGTCATGGTAACCTGCCGGCCCGGATTCGAGCCCCGGCCACGGTCAAGAATGAAAGATTATCAATAACGATTTTAATTAATTTTCATGTTGTAAAATTCCTTTCTTCATAAAAATAATTTAATGAAAATTAAATTTAATGAACTTTAAGCCTAATTAAAATTATTGAAAAATTTATCAAAGTAGTTTGCATAATAAACGACAGCCTCCAACCACGTTTCCCACCTTGTAATTACAGGTTGAGGTGGAAGACTTAGATCAAGATACTTTTCTTTAAAAATTGCTGCCCGCGATCTTGATTTGAGAAATATTTTTTCCCATAAGAAGTTAAACGATCGATGTCATCAAATTGATTCCTAATTTCTTCTGCAAGTCTGTGTATTGCATGTGACATGAATCATTTTAGGGTAAAATACGTTTAAATATTTTGCAGATTTGATCATATATGGTGCAGCATCAGTCACGTACAATAATATGTATTTGATTTTTATTAAAGTTTTCACCTAATATTGCAATTGAGTCATTAAAGGCTCTAGCAATTGTAGCATGATTTTCTGCCACGTTAAGAAGGAATTTTAGTTTACCTCGTTCTTCGTCTGCATCTAAAATACCAACAATTACATTGGCAACAAATCGCCTGTTAATGTCTGTTGTCTCATCGATAGAGACCCACAAATAATTTTGTTTCAATAAGTCTACAATTTGGTGAAGTTTTGTACCAGACAACTTGCTAATATACACATTTCTTAACGTAGTTTCAGACGGAATAGTCTCGTTAGAATATTTTTTTTAAAAATATAAAGAAATGTCGGCAGAGACAAATGCGTTACATAGCTCCATGCTAAACGAATTTGTTTTTTCCTCATTCGATCTACCAGATATTAATACCTATGAGGCCTTTCCAATAATTTGCTCATGTTTTTCTTTGTCCTTTTGACTTTTTAGATGTTGATCCACAAGAAACTTTTTTAAAAGATATTGATATGTCGCATATTTTACAAAAAAGCACTTGTCCATCAGTTTTAAAGACTTCATTGTTTTGTGACACATACTTGCTTAAAATACTTCTGGTCGATGGCTTAATTTTTGGCATTTTTCATAAAACCTAAAATTTTTATATATTTTTCAAATATAATCGGTATTTAAATATCACTTACGGAAATTGTAGTCTAGAAGTTTACTTAACTAGTTTTCAACAAATTAAAGCTGTAAAAAGCTTACAAAATATTTTACATTTACATATTAGCAGAGGGCAAATTCAGCTCAAACTGCCCGTCTATACCAGAGATAATTATTGCGACATATATTGCAGTAAATGTTAAAATTATGTTATCTTCAATGTAGACAGCAATTTTTTGTACAATTTTATTGCCGGCAATTTACGTTGTAATAATTGTTAGTCCATTTTCGTTGACAATTATTGCTAACATAAAACGTCAAATTTGGCTGTCAAATGAGAAAAAAGAAGCAAAAAAGAAAAAATAGAAGCAAATTTTTGAGAAAGAAATTAAATTTGTGAAATTGTAGCAAATTAGAATAATTGTAGTAAAAGAATTAAATTAAAGAATTTAATTAACACTAAAATAAAATTACAAGTATTATTTTAACTAATATAATTTTTTTCTTATTCCACCTTTATTATTTAAATTTATATTAATTTGAATTTCAAAAGATTTTGTTATTCGTGCTTAATTCCCAGTTTTTATTATTGATAAAAACACTTGAAATTTATTGTTGATGGGATAAGCTATTCCTATGCGCATTTCACTGGTTGCTTAGGCCAGATCATCAGGAAACCTCATCCATAAAGATTTTAGAAAAACTAAAGATATTAAACCAAATAAAACTGTTAAGCGTATAAGACTTATAGCAACAGTTCAACTTGTAATAATATCAAAGTTTAAACAAAACACATCAACAATAAACAGTGGGTTTATCTCATCTTACATTCCCCATTAATTTGTTTAAGTTTGAGTTCTTTTTTATATAAAAAAAAGGGTAACCTGTCCGTTAAAGCCTTAGTTCGAGCCCAGCAGCAGTTAAGAATGAAAAATTATCAATAAATTTTAATTAATTTTCATGTTGTTTATTTCCTTCTTCATAAAAATAACTGAATGAAAATTCAATTTGATGAGCTTTAGCCTAATTAAAATATCAAAATTTGGATTAAAAACCATAAATAGTTCAACAAAATAGCCACAATACTAATTAAAAATATTAATTTTACTTTAGAGTGAATCCATGTCAAACCAATACGAAAAAAATGGAATTTTCGGCATTATCACCCCCGATTTTAATGAAATTCAACACAGATGTTGTATGTTATTGGACTTTAACAAAACATAAATTGTCAGACCCCAGATTCTTTCGGCTTTCGAAATATGACGTCATAAAAGATGTGAAAAATGTTAAATAATCACAAAAGTCTCCTTACAAAAGGGGATAGAACTTTAGAACTATGCAAGATAATTTAGTTTTTTTGGTATTCTTTTAAAGGTGACAGTGCACCTTTTAAAATGATATGCGTATTGTGTTTTTTAAGAAGAGATCGAAGGTCATTTTTTGGGGTCTTGAGTTCAAAGGTACATATCTGCAAAAGTATATTTTTTAAAATTCTTAAAAAAATAAATGTCAAGTATTATACCCTCTTCTCCATTTGCAGAAAATTTAAAGGTTGAGACTCGATTGGTGTCAGAGTTATAGACCAGAACGTGATCCTAAGTATGTTTTGTGTTCGAAAATCCAAGGTTGTTGTTGAATTTAATTGCTTTTTTCAGTATAATAAAATTCTTAACAAAACTCTTTAACAAAAAAAAAATTTATAAAATTAATATTTTTATATAAAAAAAAGACCTCAAGCTTAAACCAATTAATATACATTTAAATAATAAAGTCGAATAAGAAAGAATTTATATTAATAAAAATAGTTTTTGCAAGATAGAGTCCGTTTTTACACTGCACCTTCTTCCTTAATTTTTTTTTTTAAATTATGAGTTAGTCTGAGTTTACACTATGAAAGTTTTCTTTCTGAAAGTCTGAGTTTATTGGTGAGAGAGGAGAGAAAAAAGCATGTTCTCTTCCCCTCTCACCAATAAACTCATACTTTCTGAAAGAAAACTTTCATAGTCTGAACCCAGACTTAACATAAATACGTTTTCCCATGCCTTTAACATAAGCTGAGCATAAAAAATATTGCTCTGTTATTCTGCTGACGTTATTGCGAACTTGCTGAGATATTTATATTTAGTGTAGACCAAGGGAAAGACGCTGCTTAAAATTATAATTTCTTATAGCCGAGTTAAAAACACACACACACAGGTATCATTAAAAAGTAAAAAACAAGGAGAACTCATGTACACAGTGGTGGCAATACTACAACAAGTACAATAATATCGAAACAACACTGTATTTTATTTGTTGCTTTTGTTGGTCGATATGCCAGCAGATCCACTGACTTGCACTAACAAATTGATGTGATTTTACTAGAAAAATATTGTGATTCGCAAAGATATTGACTTTAGGTGGGTCTCAGAATAACGACAACAAACATGCATTTGCATGAAGTCCCTTGCCCTGGTTATAAGATTGAGATTTATATAAAAGTTCTTTGTGCCGAATATTATTTAAATATCAATATCTTTATGTGATTTGTTTGTCTTGAAGCTATTTTGGAGAGGAGGGTTATATTTGACCTACCAGTACCTTCCAATGACATGACATAGTAGCTTTTATAAAAGTTATCGTTGCCAAATTTTATATCAATACCAATATTTTGGCACAAAGCTACTTTTGAGAATAGTATTTATATGAGAGCCATAGTCATGGTCATATAGACCGGTTTTTTGGAAAAGATAAGCATGTTTCTAGCAAAGAGCAAAAATTCGATACACTAGTATTGAAACTTTAATAGTATTTGAATATTATAATTTTTGAAAAGTAATTGTTCTGCATTGATGTCTTGTTAATTGTTTCTTGAGTCGGAATACAGTTATCCTCGTCGGTATTGCTGATAGTAACTTTGCGGCTATTGCCTTGAGGTTTATAGATGGACTACAACGCTAGTATTCATGTTAATTTAAGTTTCTAGAACTTAAAGGCTTAACGATATTTCAAAGCCGTTCTGCAATATGAATACAGGTAAATGGGACAACACCAAACCGGACTTTTGCAGGTTATGCGAGGATTCGGATGAACTAGAGACGATTGAGAATGTGATGTGCCACTATCCTAGGATGAAGGGTCTCAGGCAGAAATGGCTAGGAGATAGATTTCACGACGAACTGGGGTGTATCGCTGGATGTAATCCAGTTGATCTACTGGGGTTTGTCAGGGAAATAGGATGGTTGTTTCTGATGAGGGGACTGTAGAAGGAGTTTTTTTTTTGTTCTACTCTGGTATCTACTAACTATCTCAAATCTTTCTTTCATCTGCTTACTTCTTCACTTCTCCATTTCATCTATATAGAAGGGATTCACAATGGACCGCATTGGTCTCCGAGTCGGGGTGTTCCCTTGGTCGCATAACCCTTCTTAACCTAACCTAACCTGTAATATGTACCTTTAATGTACGTTCTTTTCGATTTATTTGTACGATTTTCTATCTCTTTGGGTGTTTCCGAAACAATGAAATTATCATTATATATCACGTACAAAATTATTTTTTAATAAATTTGTTAAAATACCGAACATCAACTGAACATAGTTCTTGGTCGAACTCCGACATCGAACCCAAACAGATTTAAGCAGATTTAAAAACGCATTAATTATTTGCCTTAAGGCAAGAAGAGTATGTACCTTATTACAAAATTAAAACTTTTCAGTATGTACTATTTTTAGTAAAAAGGTACTTTTTTATAAAAGCTTTTCCTTTTTTGTATAGAAACTAATTTTGGGCAAACGTATCTATCTTTTTTTGCCTAAAGCAGTCAGGCTTATCAAATATTTGACAAAAAAAAAAAAAAACGGGACCAACAACCAAACTAAAAATTCATTTCGCTTAGTATCAATATTTATTTTGATTAAAATACCACATCTTACAAAAAACTGTTTTTTGCTATACCTAGTAGTATAATTAGTTTATTTTGTAATATTAAGACCATTTTAAATCTCACTAACTATTTACAAAAGTAGGGGTTACGCTGATTTGATCAAATATTTAATAAGTGTGACCGTAGCTTAAAACTTTATTTAATATAATAAAAGTACCATTTTATGAAAAAATGCTTTTTGTTAAAAAGAACCATTTTGTAAAGAAAAAGAATATTAAACCAATATTCATATTTAACAGAATTATAATTTTTATTAATAATCACGCCTATAGAGTATAGTTTTACTCTCGAAATTGAGCTTTTTCCCATACATTTTTTAAGGGAAAGGAAACAAATTTCGCGGGAATTTTAAATATTATGTTTTGTGGAAAAGTATTTTTTTGTAAAGAGTTTTAATTAAAAAGTACCTATGGAAGAAAAGTAACATTATAGAAACTATTTTTTTGAGACCTCTACCATCAGTGGTGAATGAGGGTATATTAAGTTTGCATTCCATATAAAACTCTTACATTTTCCTTTCAGATCACATAAAGTATATGTATGCTGTGTTCTTAAGTTATTCTAAGCTTATTTAGCCATGTTTTTAGTAAAAATAAATAGTTTAGCATGAATTATATTTTCTTTTTTAAAATTTTTAAAATAATAAAACATCTTACTCAAAATCTTGTATGCCTCTTCCTGCTACAAATCTATCAACGTCATTACCGCATACCTAATAAATATTCATATAATCTATTCATTTGTTCACATAGTTTCATTATACTTGTTGTATTAAAAAGAGTTACTATGAATGTATGTATATACGAGGGAGGCGCCAAAATTAGCAGAAATAACCTACAGATGGTGCCAGTAGTTAAAAAAAATACTGTGGTAAAAAGTGAAAACCCTTTGAAACACATGACTTTTATATTATCAAAATTAGAATTTTTTTTACCAAATATGAATAAAAAATGAATAAAAAAAAAATGCACTGATTTTTCATAGAAAATACATAATTCGATATCCGACGCAATTTTTCGCGCACTTTTACCGACGAAACTCTGGGTTGTTTTGGCATACATACTTTCATTTAAAAGATATCAGTCCAACAAACATTAAACCTTTCGTTAACGACTATTAAATATTGGTGGCAAAGTTTAGAAAACACTGTAGGAGCTGCCAAGACGAACACCATAGTCGTCGACTAATTAAGGCAGTTGCTGCTGGGTTACTATTATTTGAGCACCCCGAGAGAGGCAATGCAAAAAAAGTATTGTCCGCAAACTAACCGATATTTTAGTCTCGGAGGTTCCACAACTTTACACGCCAACTGAAGTTATAGAAGGCCTTCGAAAAGCAGACAGGCCTGATAACGGATTTTAACCAGTCAGTAAGGAGCGTTATAATACCTAGCGCCTAGAAAGAGGGTCGAGTGGTCCCACTGTAAACCCGGGAAAATCGCGAGCGAGGGACTATCGTACAGGACGATTTCCCTTCTGTCGCCAGTAGCGAAAATACTCGAAGCTCTTCTCCTCCCGCAGATGACCCTTCAACTACCGGCAGCTCGTCAAAACCATGGATTTCGAAAGATGCACAGTACCACCACAGCATTATCCGCCATAGTCACTTGGATCTCACAGGGCTTAAACCACCAGAGGCTTTGTGAATGGATTATCCCTCTGGGATATCCTGTAGCCCACAATGCCAAGCAACCGAGTCAATTATCTGAGTGGCAGACAGTCGTTTGTGGAGCTTAGAGACAAATTCTGAAAACACCGTAGAGTTACACAAGGGGTCCCCAGGGCGTGGTCCTGTCACCGCTCTTGTTTAACATCTATCTATTATATCTATGTATTATGGCGACTGGTCACAACGCTTATGAGCTTTGCGGTATGTTAAATGCTTACCTCGACGAAATACACAATTTCTTCACCGCGCGTAACCTACAGTTATTAGCAACGAAGTCATTAGCAACACTTTTCGACACCTGAACGAAGGAGGTAAAGCTCAACCTAGGCATCATGATCGACGGCGTACAATTTTCGAAAGTGAACCACCCGACACTTTTCACCACCTAGATGAAGGAGGTAAAGCTCAACCCAGACATCATGGTCGACGGCGTACAAATTCCGAAAGTAAAACACCCGAAAATTTTGGGTGTCACTTTAGGTACCTTTTTACCCCATCAGCGCACGCCACTGAAATTACACACAAATCGTTAAATAGTACCAAGGTTATCAAGGCGCTAGCCGGCAGAACTTGGGGTATGTATAAAGAAACCTTGCTCAATACTTATAAGACGATTCGTCGGTCAGAGGCCAACCATGCTGCCCCAGTGTGGTCCCCTTCATTTAGTGTAACCCAGTGGAGAAATATTCCAAGCTTTTAAAGTCTTAAGGACCTTCACAGGCTGCCTTCGAATAACCTCTAAACACCATCTTCATGAGGAGACAAACGTTCTACCGGTCAAGGAACACAACGTTATGTTGACAAAACAGTTCCTTCTGAGATGTCATCGGAGAAGTCATCCAAACTTTGACATTACGCAGTTGGAGGCACCACCGAGGCATGTCAGACTGGACCTACGTATATACGAGGACAGCATACAGAGGTATGTGCATAGAGACGACACAAATTCCTCGTAAACAGGATACCGAATTAATGTCGTACATGGAGGTCACCCACCGCCAATAGCAGACTGAAATGATTCTGCCGCGAAAAAAACAAGATACGTGCTGGCATAACTTAGATCAGGATGGAGCAACAGGCTTAATGCCTTCTGGTCCTGCATAGACCGTGCAATTATTAACTCATGCCCAGCATGTGATCTGGGTCGTCATGACACCACCCCACATATTTAACAGTCCAGACACCGCTATGTGCAAAAAGTGTTTAGACCCACCCTGTGGAAGTAGCTCAATTCCTTAGACTTGATCTGGTAGAATCCGGATAAAATTTTGTATATTGGTGATATATGGTCGACGGCTGAAGGTGCGTGAGATAGCTGTGTTCATGCTCATATCAAAAGTACTATTCCCAATAAAAAATTAAGCTTCAAACGTAGTTTATCATCTCGCTAACGGAAGGCATATATTTTATATGGCGAGTTCCTTTATTTAATGCAGTTTAACGATAAACTTAACACACTGAGTTTTTTGTTGTCACAGCTATTCTTTAATGTTCTCCCATACGAATCAACTTCATAGAAAGGGAATTTTTTTTTTATTAAATGTTTTAAGAATTCGTATGTCTTATTTTTTATTGCAATACATCGTATGTTGACCAAGATGCGTGGGTACCCCGTTTGCACATACATCAAGACAATGCACCAGTTAACACATTCACTATACAAAATAAATGAATTTAAGTATAAATTGCTTCATCGCACATAATTCGGCAGATTAAGCTCTCTCGGACTATTTTCTATTTAACAAAAATGGCTCGGTGTCAAATATTTAGCAACAATGAAGAGGTGAATTTCGCGACGGCTATTTAAAGGAGCTAACACGATATAGAAGCTTTTAAATATCGCTGAAGAAAACTGTACCAGGCTAAACAGAGATTATGTTGAGAGATAAAAAAAAAATATCTTTTAAATCTGTTGTCTGTTCTTTTTTATGTTGGCTAATTTTGGGACCGCCCTCGCAATTTAATATATTTCTTATTAAACATATCTATAAAGAAATGATTTAGGTTTTGGCCTTTCTTCTCAAAATTTTGATGTCAGACAAAAATTCGTTATTGTCTAGGTGCAAATATATTTTCTTTTTACTATTTTAACAATTTAAAAAAAGTACACAGTATTTTTAGTTTTATTGCTAAATATTCGCTAACTATTGTCAACTATACTATTCATATACATACAGTAGTTTTGACTTAACTGCCTTTTGTTTACGTGCACTTTTGACTTAACTGCACAAAATTGAAAATTTTTTGCATTATTCTTTATAATCCCATTAAAATTCCTTTTTTAAGTGCACTTTCTTTACCTGCACATTTAAGATAAGTGCCCAAAATTTTTGGCATTTTAAAATTATTTTCATACAAAAAATTTAAGTTAGCTGCACTTTGACTTAACTGTCCAAAATACATGTTTTCTGGAATTATTCTTCAAAATCTTTGTTTACGTTCATTTTGTATACCTGTATATTTTTAGGCAGCTTTTAAATATATTCATACAAAACAACAAAGTTAGCTGCACACATGAAAAAAATATGGTGGCCACTTTTTCACATAAATATCCAAGTTTAGCTGTTTATAAAAATATAAATCGCGATTATTTGGTTTTTTTTCATAAATTATTATGATCTTTGTGAATTCTCATTGTTTTTGTTAATGTTTCTTTTAAATTAAATAAACATACATACATGTATAAAATGATCTGTTATTTGAAATAAAATTTTAATAAAATATAAATTTATGTACGTTGTTTTCGGTTAATTGAGCCCCTCTTAATTGAGTTTCCCGTTTTATTGCACTAAAAATCATGGAACGAAATCATTCAGTGTAACCGTCAATTTAAAAATACCCGTTTAGTTGAGTTTCGTTGAATTGCGTCACCCGTCATCCGTCAGACCGCATTGCGAAAAACAAAAGCAAATGTTTCGGTTAATTGTTTCCGTCTTCTTAATGTGTGTTTGCTCCTCAAACGTAGAAAAAATATTTAGCGGCAAGAAAGATTGTACGATAAACGTACCTGATTTTTATTTTGTTTTAAAAAACCTGAACCATTTTTAACTTAATAAATAAAGAAATGAGTTTTATTTTCTATCTACACATGGGTGTTTCGCTTTATTGCACATCTTGCTCAATTAAGCGATTTTCGTTTTAATTGCGTCGGCGATTTATTGAGTTCCCGTTTAATTGCGTTAAAAGTCGTGCATTTTTAGAAACTCAATTAAGCGGGAATAACTGTATTAATAAAAATATTTTTTATTCCACTTTTAAATCAAACACTTTACTTTAGCTGCACTTTTGTGCAGGTAACCACAATTGTGTATCCGGACATTAAGACAGGTTAATGCAATTAAGATGGCTGCATTTTTGATTTACCTGCACAAAAAATCGTGCAAAGGAGATTGTGCAGCTAAGTCAAAATTACTATGTATGTAAATTTACCACAGCATTTGATTACACCGCTGAACAGCTTTTATTTTTTATACACTTTTAACATTAATCCGTTTTTTTTGTTAGGATCAGCACTCAGGGGATGACCCCTACATATGCATTGCATTTCGTTGGAACTGGGAAAATAAGTAATGGGAAGAATGATAGAGGGAGTAGTGCTTGTCGACATTCGACTTAAACTTATTTATGTTGAAAGTAAGAGGAAAGACTTTAGCAGGAAGGTTTTTTCACAAAAGCACAGTCCAGTCAAAAAACGAATTTTCCTTGTAATGCGTTGTGCGATGCGCCGGTCAAGCGACCGCCAAAAGGCTGGGCTCTGGAGAAAAAAAAACGTGTATTACAAACAAACATGTAGTAACATTGTGGTAACGAAAAAACAGGCAAATACAACCCACATTTCTACGGTGCTCAAGGGAGTCAATAGAATTGGATACCCTACTGTCACCTATCCTGCACGCGGTCGAGAAGCTCCAAAATAGACTTTGAAGCACGGCCCACACATGAAAGTTGTATTCCATACGCGGTCGGATATAGGTGGTATAAATAGTAAGAAGATCAGATGGAGTGATGTATCCTACACCGTCTTAAAAAATCGAGGCACTTGAATGCTTCTTTCGACACCTTGAATATATGTTCTGTCCATCGGACATTAATCACATTGTATCCTCATGCCCAGATCATTAAGAGATTCTGATTCCTCAATAATTATACCACCCATATATACAGATGCGGCACCTTGATCTGTCGCGCGTCTTTGCGTCAGCACGCAACATTGGGTTTTTCGGGCATTAAAATCGATCCTATTTGCACGACCCCATTCCGAGACTATGTCAAGGTCTCGGCCAAGCGTATCATTCATATTCTGCCTCATAACACCGACATCGGATACGCTTGGTCTGCAATTAAATGAGTACGAATGGCAAAGGTTGTTGTCATCTGCAAAAGAGTGGATAGGATAGGAAGTTTGACATAGGAGGTCATATAGAAAGATAAGAAATAGAGTAGAAGAAAGAACGGAGCCTTGCGGCACCCCTGAATGAATCTTGAACTCGTTTGACGAAACCCCATCTATAACAACTCGTATAGTGCGATCTCTGAGAAAACTCGATATAAATCGAGAGAAATTATCACCAAGACCAAATGCAACAAGTTTTGACAAAAGTGCATCATGTCAGACTCTGTAGAAGGCCTTGGAAATATCCAAAGCAATTACCTTACTTTCGCCAAATTGGTGAATGGAACGGCACCATTTTTCCGATAACAGAGCTAGAAGGTCTCCAGTAGAGCGATCTCTACGGAAGCCATACTGGCGGTCGCTTAGTAGGTAGTTTAACTCTAAATATTTGACAAGATGGTAATTTACAATACTCTCCATAACATTGGAAAGTGCCGAACAAATTGCAATTGGGCGGTAATTTTCAGGCTTATTAGCCATTCCTTTTTTAGGAATTGGCGTTACATTAGCAACTTTCCAGCAGACTGGAAATTCCGCGGCATGGTATTAAGTGCTAAAAAGATTTGCTAAGAAACGAGCTAGCGTCGAAGAGCACCGCTTCAATACCAGTGCAGGAATAGCATCCGGCCCAGGAGACTTGTTTATGTCGAGATCCGCAAAGACCCTTTTAACAGCTCGAGCCCGAAAAAATATTCTAGGCATAGTAACGGATACTTTGTCGAGTTCGGGTAGTAGTTGATTGCTAGCTGAGAATTATTAGAAAATAATTCGGCAAAACTTTTAGCCTTATCAACCGGTTCCGTGAATGTTATATGAAAACCAAAAACAATTTGTTTACAAAATTTAAGTATGCACATATATACATACATTAGACCGACTCACCTTGTATGGAGTTAAAAAAAAGTGTTTTTGTTACCCCTCTGAAAATAAAGCTTGATATATTTTATGATGATTCCCAAAATAGTTTGGTTCTAGCGTTGATCATCCATGAGCTGGAGCATTTTTTAAAAAGGCCTTTTTAAGTTTTTTGAATTTTTTTGTACTTTGCACCAAGACGACATAAATAAAATTTGGTATCATCGAAAAGAGTTTTTGAAGCAGCATCCAATCGTATATAAAACTTGTCCACTTGCGACCTACTAATTGAGATATTTAACTAAATACATATTTTCGTTTCGGGTTTTTATACAAATTTTACGTATGTGGAAATAATGTTCTGCTTTTCAAATTGAATCTGTATTAAAATAATGTTAATTTATTTTTTTTTTTTTTAATTATTCATATAAAACGCGAAAATCGAGATATATTTTATCTTCTTTCATGTATAGGCAATATGGGTATCAAATTTTTTCATTTTTAAAACCTTTTCTTTAGCTTCACTTCGGAAAATCAAATCTTGTAACGTTAATTTAACCGCCTTATACTCAATGCAAATGGATCAAACTTTGCAGGCATACATATTCCCGATGACAATACACGAATACATGGGCGTAGCCAGGATAAAATCTAGGGGGGGCAAAAATTTTTTTTTTTGGTAAAATGCTTTTTTGACAGCCTTTTACTCAAAGCAAATGGATGAAACTTTGCAGGCATACATATTCCCGATAACAATACACGAATTCATGGGCGTAGCCAGGATTAAATCAAGGGGAGGGCCACAATTTTTTTAAATGCTTTTTATTAGCTTCACTTTGGAAAATCAAATCTTGTAACGTTAATTTAACTGCCTTTTACTCAATGCAGATGGATGAAACTTTCCAGACATACATATTCCCGATGACAATACATGAATACATGGGCGTAGCCAGGATAAAATCTAGGGGGGGGGCAAAATTTTTTTTTTGGTAAAATGCTTTTTTGACTGCCTTTTACTCAAAGCAAATGGATGAAACTTTGCAGGCATTCACCAGGATAAAGTCTAGGGGGGGGGCAAATTTTTTTTTTTTGATAAAATGCTTTTTTGACTGCCTTCTACTCAATGCAAATGCATAAAACTTTGCAGGCATTCATACTCCCGATGGTAATACACGAATACATGAGCGTAGCCAGGAAAAAATCTAGGGGGGGGGCGCAAAAATTTTTTTTTTGATAAAATGCTTTTTTGAGTGCCTTCTACTCAATGCAGATGGATGAAACTTTCCAGACATACATATTCCCGATGACAATACATGAATACATGGGCGTAGCCAGGAAAAAATCTAGGGGGGGGGGCGCAAATTTTTTTTTTTGATAAAATGCTTTTTTGACTGCCTTCTACTCAATGCAAATGGATGAAACTTTGCAGGCATACATATATCCGATGACAATACACGAATACATAAGCGTAGCTAGGATTAAATCTAGGGGGGGCAGAATTTTTTTTTTTGAGATGCTTTTCTTTACATTCACTTCGCAGCATCAAATCTTGCATCAATTTGCGTTAAGTAAAAGTCGGCTAAAAAAAGCATTTTATAAAAAAAATTCTGCCCCCCGTAGATTTCATCCTGGCTAAAAAAAATTTTCTAATGAATTCCTTACTTACTGCAGTTTTTACCCCTAAATATTAAAAATATTTTCATTTAAAGTTCAAACTATTTTCGTAAATGTAAATTGTAATGTATTAATTAAAGCTATTCGTTACTAAAAAGTAAAAAATAAAAAAAAAAAAAAATTTTAAGAAACGCTTTTCTTTACCTTAATATATTGATCAGTTGTGAACACAGAATAAATATGAATACCAAAAAAATCGACTAAAAGTCAAAAAATAACAACATTTCAAACAACATAAACTTTTAAATCAAAATGGAAAACAACTCACACATCCCTTAAAGAAAAGCGTGGGGCGCACATACCAACCTAAACTTAAAAAAACATGACTGCCGTGAGTACATTTTAATATTTCAGACCGAAAGAAATACAATCAATCATGTTTAAAGCTACCAATTTTCAATAATTGAGCATTTTGTTTCATAACAACGCGCCCCACGCTTTTCTTTAAGGGATGTGTGAGTTGTTTTCCATTTTGATTTAAAAGTTTATGTTGTTTGAAATGTTGTTATTTTTTGACTTTTAGTCGATTTTTTTGGTATTCATATTTATTCTGTGTTCACAACTGATCAATATATTAAGGTAAAGAAAAGCGTTTCTTAAAATTTTTTTTTTTTTTTTATTCAATTTATCAAAATGTGAAAAATTAAAATTACAATAAAAAAACATAAAATGTATAAAAAATCTTTTCGCGATTCTATCTTTGTATAAAGTTTGCACGATTCCATTTTGTTTGCAATATGACCAAATTTTATTTTTGTCGTCTTGGAGCAAAGTACAAAAAAATTCGAAAAACTGAAAGAAGACCTTTTTAAAAATGGTCCAGCTTACGGATGGTCAACGCTAGAACCAAACTATTTTGGGAATCATCATAAAACATATCCAGCTTTATTTTCAGAGGGGTAACAAAAACACTTTTTTCAGTTCCAAACAAGGTGAGTCGGTCTAGCCTATATATGAAAAAAGATAAAATATATCGCGATTTTCGCGTTTTTTGTGAATAATTAAAAAAAAAAAAAAATAAATTAACATTATTTTAAAACAGATTCAATTTGAAAAGCAGAACATTATTTCCCCATACGTAGAATTTGTCTGTATTTAGTTAAATATCTCAATTAGTAGGCAAATGGTCAAGTTTTATATACCATTGGATGCTGCTTCAAAAACACTTTTTCGATGATACCAAATTTTATTTATGTCGTCTTGGAGCAAAGTACAAAAAAATTCGAAGAACTGAAAAAAG
Organism: Pollenia griseotomentosa; assembly: GCA_963931875.1. NCBI lineage: Eukaryota > Metazoa > Arthropoda > Insecta > Diptera > Polleniidae > Pollenia > Pollenia griseotomentosa. The sequence goes on from OZ007560.1 coordinate 190,061,790, forward strand.
ACGTTTTGTAAAAACGGATGGTCAACGCTAGAACCAAAATATTTTGGGAATTATCATAAAACATATCGAGCTTTATTTTCAGGGGGTAACAAAATCACAATTTTTGTTTTAGTCGCTCTAACATACATATGAAGGTACATACTTATTTAGGTGAGATATTTGTTATTCTTTAAAGTTGTATAGCTTGCGAGTAACAAGAAAAACGAGAGCCATAAAAAAGGAATTATATAAGATTTTTACTTCTAATGCACTTTATAAAATTTATATATCGGCAATTAAACAAGTTCGACTTGTAGACCTCAACAAAGACGTTAAAGAATAATTTCAAAATGTTAAGAATAAAATTTATTAAAAAACTAAACAAAGTTTTTAATCGAAATGCTGGTCTTCAAACGTTGCCCAAGTTAAAAACAAAATATATTTTAATAAAAGCGAAACCGAAGAATATATTGACACTTTCTCCATATAAACAAATATATTTAAGTAACCGCATCTGACAAAAAGTGGGCTGGATTGGACAAGTGGGTATTGCCATACAAAGACAATATAGTTTTCCATATATCTGGAGAACGGTAACTGTAATAGTTTTCAAATTTGGTATAACTACCATGATTATCATACATAACATCTGTAAAAAAGTAGACTGGATTAAAGAAATGGGCGTGGCACCTTCCTTACGAAGGCAATATAGTTTTCTGTATATCTAGAGAACGGTTACAGTAAAAAATGTTCAAGTTTCGAACAAATAGTTTGACTATCAAATCAAAACATAAATATTTTTGTACAGTCTCTTAATATCTTTCTTTCAGTGTAATTAAAAAAAATGCAACATGCCAAGGAAATATCTGTTTCTCTTAACCAATAATTAAAAGAACATGCATAGATTTTTGTTTAGTCTGCTATTTTTCTTACTCTATACACTTTTAGTTATTTTTTTCTTTTCATCTATTCATCCATTCAAACATTTTATTTTCTCATCTTATTTTAAATGTTGCTGCTGTTGCCAAAAAATTGTCTTTTTCCGACATGTTTTTTGGTCTTTTGGATTTTTTGGCTGTTTTTTTTCTCATTTTAGTCGTTTTGCTTACATTTGCTTCCTTTAATGCAAATATTCATAAATTTTATCTTTTGTCTACACGTTTCTGTTTTCTTTGACAATTCTATGAATAGTTTTATACATTTTTGTGCTTTCAGTTGTATTTGTGTTGTTTGCTGTTTCTATTCTTTTGATTATTGCCGTCTCGTAAAACTATTTAAACATTTTTTTAAATTAATTTTTTATGTTTGTGGTTGTTGACTTTGTTTCCCAGCGGGAAAACTCAGAAGACTTTCTTACTTCAGGCCTTTTTAAAGGCCCGCTTAAAATATTTTTTGGTATAATTACTATTCTTATCTAACTGCTAAAGAATGCTTCATAGAAGGCCTCGGCTCTTTGGTATAAAAGATACACCTTCCAAACTCGTTGAGGAGGGAGTAGAGAAGGAGTAACATTTTTTGTACCGTTTTTTTGCACAAGCAAAAGCAAAATAATAATTTTTTTTATGCCTTTACCATTCTTATGCAGTGGTAGGATCTGACAATTCTTAAATTGTACCGTCTAAATGGCAAAATTGTACCAAATTGACATAAATTGTATCGTCTTAAAATTGTACCAAATTAACATAAATTGTGCCAAAATTTTGCTATAAAATGAACAACCATACATAGTAAGAATTCATAATACTTTTTTATTTTATAAAGAGCCCGAGCATTTGATAATCTACACCACAGTATAAACAGACAAATTCATGGAACCGCCAGAACAAAATTATGTTATGAGGTTGAGATATATGTAAAAGTTTTTGTGTCGACTATTACTATGATATCTTCATCTATATGAGATTTGTTAACCTTTAAGTGATTTTAGGAAGGGATTTATATGGGACATATAGTTAATTTTGGACCCGCCAGCGCTATATTTTGTCTTGAAAAAGTGGCTATCGTAAAAGTTGTTGCCGCCAATTTTTATATCAATACCAACATTTATACGGTAGTCGCCAAATATGGACCGATTCCAATAAAAAATGGTAAGATAATTTGGATTGCAATAAAATAAATTTGGTCCCAAATACCAACGTAATAGGATGGTTTTTAGGAACCAACACCATTCTGGAAAGAAGTTTGTATGGGGTCATGTGAAATTATAGACCGATTCTCACCATATTAAGTAGGCTTTGACCTAATGAATTGAAACCTATGTTTAAAATTTCATCGAATTACCATTAAAATTGCGACCTGTACTCTACTAACATGGTTACATGGACAGACAACCAGCCAGCAGGGCGGAGGAACATCGTTGAATCGACTCAGAAAGTATTATTTTATGTGTTACACACATCAGCACAATCGCATATGCATATATTACCTTCTCCACTATTGTGGTATGGGTGTAAAAATTAAGAAAAAGCAAAAATTTGTCTATTTCTCTTTTTTCTCAAAGGCAGAAAAAAGGTAGACACTTGGTTGACAGTTTCACCAAAACAATCGACAAAAGTGGTGATTTGGAGACACTTAATCCTAGGCTTCTACAGGGATACGAGTACATATACTTATGTATGTTTGTACTTTATATGTTAGTATAACATCCGAACCTTAATTAACAATAATACAATTTTTGCAAGTACTGGTCACGGCTGGAGATGTTATTTAAAATGTGTTATTGAAAAGAAAAGTGAGTTAATCCACCTTAAAGAAATTATAAAACTTCGTGGGTATTTTTTTTATTGTACCAAAAAGGGATGAATTGTACCAGTGTACCAATGAAGTTTCGATTGTACCAAATTTGGTACACTTGTACCACAAATCCCATCAGTGTTCTTATGTACTCCGCAATGACAACGTGTGTAAAAAATATACATATGCATGAGTATGGAATGGAGCGAGCAGGCCTTGTATATACAAAAGAAGTAGTACAGAGGCCTTGTAGAAGGCATCCGTAGTGCTGCTTTTTCCCGCTGGGTTTTTTTTCACTGTCACAACTACACACAAACATGCATCAATGCACACATAGGCAGACGGAAAAAGCAAAAGCAAATCAAAAAAGAGATAACATCATAATGATCAAAAATTATTGTGATTCAATATTTATTGATGCGCAACAATGACTAAATGCTTGCAATGATTATTATTTAGGTACATTCTGTACATAGTTTTAATCTATTTGTTGTTGTTTTTATTGTTCTTACTGTACTTATATGTGAATAATAAAACTTTTATAAACTGCACATACAATAGATACATACTTTATATATGTAAGAACGCAGACAAAGTGACCACCCTGTGGGAAATATCACTAGTAAATCTGTACTGATACCTTTAATCGATTTGCTTTGCGTTAAAGTGAACTTTTTGTTAACAGAGGTGAAAGAAGCTTCAGTTCACCAGTTCTTTCACCAGTAGATTTTATATCTTCCTGGTTCATGTTTTTCTTTAGCCCATTTATATCCCATCTCCTCTCTTTTGTTTACCAAAGAAAAAAAATTTCATGTACAATTATCTGACAACATCAGAAAGCCATGTTCTGGAAATAGAATTCGAGTGAAATTGAAATCGAATCCAAAGAAAATTTCCAAAAAACCCTAATTGTCTACGTTAAAATCAATGTGTTTTCTTTCTTGCAATGTTGTTGATTTTATATACAGAAAAAAATAATTAAAAAAATTTTGAATTTTCTGCGATGACGATTTTTGCGGTATTGATAAAAAAGTTTGTAGGTATAGTTATTGAATTTTTAGTCAACAACCAATTTTCTTCAACAAAATGTTTACGTGATTTGTTTAAATAAATTGTTTGAAATGTTGAATAAATCAAACAAAATGTTTATCGAATCTTTATTTATTTATTCATTAATTGTAATGTGCTAAATTTCCAATTTTTATTCTTTGATAAATACACTAAGGCCCGTTTTCAAAATTTACCGATAGCTAAAAGTATACTTTAACCGGCCTTATAAAAAGTGTTCCATTATTTAAACTCTACTTTAACCTAAAGTGATCGATAAAGTAAATTAAGGTTCATCCTACCTGGTAGGTTAAAGTAAAGTTGTAATAATGGAACACTTTTTATACAGCCGATAAAATCCTACCTTTCGCTATCGGTAAGTTGTGAAAACGGGCCTTAAACTTATTTTGTGGCTATAAGCTAGTTCCTATGCGCTGGTTGCTTCGGCCAGATCATCATTTATAAACCTTTTTCCAAAGATTTTGGAAAAACTAAATTTATGCAAATAATACTCTAAAGCGTATGAGAATTATGAGCTATTGAAAAATGGACAAGAGTTGTAAAAATACTGTTTACTTTAATCTAAATATTTTTTTTATTGAATATGAAGAAATGTTTAATTATTTCATTATTAAATATGTTTTATTGAGTACTATTTTGCAAAGTGATAAATTTGATAAATTTTGTCATTTAATCAAATAAAAAGTTTGTTGACCTAAAATTTAATTTTTAACAAACTGTGTTGTTAAAAATTTTCTTGAGTACAAACAAATAAATTGATTTTTAAACCAAATTTTTTTATTCTCATAAAAAGAGAATTCTTGCAATTTATGAAGAACGTCACTTATAAAGCAGTGCAGTAGACTTTTAGTGTTGCTGTGCTAATTTGACTAGTACGAATCTAGTAATTTTGCAACAATTGGCTTCACAACTAGTAATACGACTGTCCTAAAACATAGCTAGTTATGATTTAAACTTTAGGGCATTGCCCAAGGTCACATACACATACTTACTGGTTTATACAGTAAAATTTTTGAAAATTTACTTTTTATTTATATACCCAGCAATCATTTTAGTTTGGTTAAGAAACTTTACCACGGCTGTAAAAATAAGTTTTCTTTGATAAAGTCAAACTAGCAAATACAGAAACATTCTGTTAGATAACAACAGAACAGACAAAGTGAAACTACTCCGCAGAACAAACTTCGCCCCATATTAAATAAATTCAAACCGCAGACAAGTTTGAGTTTATGGCTATATCTATGCATATCTCTACAGAGTACAACTTTTTTGTTGTCAACCATGAACATTTTTTATTCATCCAAAAATGTGTAATTTAGGACCAGTTCAAAATTGCTAAAAAGTTTTTAAAAATTGGACTATATAAACGTTACGTTGATCGTTATATCCGTCTATGGTGACTGCATAAATGTAGTCAAATTGACATATTTAGGTTACACAATATGCCCGTTATTTAAAGAGCTTGACAGAAGAAAAACCAAATTGTTGCTTCTCTTGAGAATGATGATTAAGGCAATCGTTTTCGTTTCGTTTTTATTTATTTAGTTTTGAAAATTAATGCAGTTTTTGAGGACGTGTTCATTTTATAAATTCAATTTCAGTGTAAAATTCCATTGTTATATTTTCACTTAAATTGTTGTGTAAAATTCTTTTTCATTAACACCTTAAAAAGCGCTGAGTTTTCTTAAATTTTTTTCTTTTAGTGTGTTTATTTTGAGAATATACATACATATGGGGGATTTCATGTCAAGTGACCCAATTTTGAAATCGATGTCTTCCGATTTGGATGAAATTTGCACCAAGGTTAGTCCTATTGGATAGTAGTTTAGACACAAATTTTCAACAAGATCGGTGTAAAAGTTTCTGAGTTAGTGGGGGTCAAAATTTGACATTTTGGCCATACAGGTGTTCTTTCTTATCCATGTAACTTATTACCTATTGGTGTTAGCAAAATTTGTCCCAAGTAGCTTCGATAGCTATTTGATCCATCTTTTGAAAAAAATTTTTTTTGTTTTTTTTAAAAATTTTTTTTATTTTTTTTTTTTAAATTTAAAACTTTTTTTTATTTTTTTTTTAGCGGGAATGTTTTTTTTTTTTTTTTTTTTGTTCAAAAGAAAGCTTATGTCTTTTCCTTTAAGGTAGTTTTGGTCTCTTTTTGGGATGCGAGCGGCTTATGTATAAAAAAAAATAATTTCTAACTCTAGACAAGGGTTTTTCAATTTTTAGCATATGCAGTGTTCTTTCTCATCCATTTAACTTATTACCTATTAGTGTTAGCAGAATTTGTCCCAAGTAGCTTCGATAGCTATTTGATCAATATTCTGAAAATTTTTTTTTTTGTTTTTTTAAAACTTTTTTTTTTTAATTTAAAATTTTTTTTTTAAATGTAAATTTTTTTTTTTATATTTTTTTTTATCCGGAATGTTTTTTTTTTTTTTTTTTTTTGTTCAAAAGAAAGCTTATGTCTTACCCTTTAAGGTAGTTTTGGTCGCTTTTTGGGATGCGAGTGGCTTATGTATAAAAAAAATTATTTCTAACTCTAGACGAGGGTTTTTAAATTTTTAGCATATCGTTACTTTAATATAGAAAAGCCCTAACTAACATGTTCCTTACTTTACAGGAGAAGGAAAAAACTTAATAAAAATTATAGTCTTGTAGTCGCGATTTTTTTTAAACGCAGTTTTTTATTAAACTCTCTAAACAATTGATTAAAAAAATGCGTTTAAAAAAAAATCGCAACTACGATACTACAATTTTTATAAAGTCTTTTCCTTCTCCTGTAAAGTAAGGAAAATGTTAGTTAGGGCTTTTGTATATTAAAGTTACGATATGCACTATTTTGAATTTTTTCCTATTTGTGTTTAAGTGTTTCTAAAGCCTTAAAAATAAAACGTTTGCAAAGAAACTAGACAAATTAACCTTTCCGACGGTATGTTACAAACCCAATTATTATTTTATACCTTCGATACTATAATGCCCACAATATGTTAATCCCAGGAATAAAATCACTTTTTTTCTGTAGAAATGTTGACAAATTAAATTCTTTTTATTAATTTGTAATAATAATTAAATTAATATATAATTATAATAATAATAATTTCTAATAATAATAATAAAAAGATAAAGATAAATAATTTAATAAAATTTATGTAGGAAAAATTAAAAAAAGAATTATTTGTCAACATTTCTACAGAAAAAAGTGATTTTATTCCTGGGATTAACATATTGTGGGCATTATAGTATCGAAGGTATAAAATAATAATTGGGTTTGTAACATACCGTCGGAAAGGTTAATTTGTCTAGTTTCTTTGCAAACGTTTTATTTTTAAGGCTTTAGAAACACTTAAACACAAATAGGAAAAAATTCAAAATAGTGCATATGCTAAAAATTTAAAAACCCTCGTCTAGAGTTAGAAATAATTTTTTTTATACATAAGCCACTCGCATCCCAAAAAGCGACCAAAACTACCTTAAAGGGTAAGACATAAGCTTTCTTTTGAACAAAAAAAAAAAAAAAAAAACATTCCGGATAAAAAAAAATATAAAAAAAATATAAAAAAAAAAAATTTACATTTAAAAAAAAAATTTTAAATTAAAAAAAAAAAGTTTTAAAAAACAAAAAAAAAATTTTTCAGAATATTGATCAAATAGCTATCGAAGCTACTTGGGACAAATTCTGCTAACACTAATAGGTAATAAGTTAAATGGATGAGAAAGAACACTGCATATGCTAAAAATTGAAAAACCCTTGTCTAGAGTTAGAAATTATTTTTTTTTATACATAAGCCGCTCGCATCCCAAAAAGAGACCAAAACTACCTTAAAGGAAAAGACATAAGCTTTCTTTTGAACAAAAAAAAAAAAAAAAAAAACATTCCCGCTAAAAAAAAAAATAAAAAAAAGTTTTAAATTTAAAAAAAAAAAATAAAAAAAATTTTTAAAAAAAACAAAAAAAATTTTTTTCAAAAGATGGATCAAATAGCTATCGAAGCTACTTGGGACAAATTTTGCTAACACCAATAGGTAATAAGTTACATGGATAAGAAAGAACACCTGTATGGCCAAAATGTCAAATTTTGACCCCCACTAACTCAGAAACTTTTAGACCGATCTTGTTGAAAATTTGTGTCTAAACTACTATCCAATAGGACTAACCTTGGTGCAAATTTCATCCAAATCGGAAGACATCGATTTCAAAATTGGGTCACTTGACATGAAATCCCCCATATGTATATTCGTCCATCAATAACTTTCAAGCTAATTTGTAAACAATAATCCAATTATGGGCAGGTGAAATAAACATGATGTAATGCTTGTGCATTACTATAAAATTAAAATATGTATGTAGTTTAGAAATAAGTATACATATATAAATATCGTTGCCTAAAACGCAAATTTTATTTTTAATTTTATTATTTTCATTCAGTTTCTTTTTAAAAAGGTAGTGAATTTTTTAAATAGAAAAGATAGTTTTAGTAAAAAATAATATACATTTTTTTATTTTACCAGCTTGACTATGATTATTTTGACAAAAACCTCTAAACCAATTATTTATATACAGAATTTTCTAAAAAGGAGCACAGATATAGAAAGCTGAGAAAATGTTCTTTTAGACAGGCCCTCTTTCAGCGATACAGGACAACTGTTCACCAATTGCAATAAATATTTCCAAAAAAGTAGCATTTTTTCAGATTTTCTGAGCACCAAATTTTCAAGTCAAAAACCGGAAGCTCGATTTTGATTTTAGAACCATGGTTTCATTGGGATAAGTTCTTAAAATTTTTCGTAGATTACGATTTTGCCATACGCTTGGTGGGCAAACAAATTTACCCACCCTAATGTATATGGTAACGATATGAATATATGTATATCAAATAGAATAATAATTATTGAACCTTAGATTAGTGAGTTACACCGTTTTAAAATTAACTTTAAAAACTAAGGTTTAAAGAAAAATAGTCCTAATGATTCCATAAAAAGACGTTATTGGAATAAATACGCATAAATTACATACGTACTTTGTAACACAGAAAACAACAAATCAATTGTCATATTTAATACCATATTCGTCAATACAATTTATTTTTTTTAATTTGTAACGGCACCAACAACAAAATTTGTGAATATAAAAATTACTTTTGTTAATTAAAATTGGTAATATTCAACAAATACTTTTAACTATAAGTTTGTAATACTGAATAAAATAATAGTAAACAACCCAGTTGGCCACGTCTTGAAGACATCCACGCAGACGGATGCATGACAATGTTAATTTCTGCACGACATGTGAGGGACAGCGAGAACAAATCGTCAACGACATTTTCGAACAAATGTCGCGAAAATCGTGCACGACACAAAGAAAGACAATGTCTCCTACTTTGTCGTCAAAGACTACATGCATGACAATGTCGTCTTTTTTGACATCCACGACAAAAATTTTTATGTGGTTATCTATTTCAGGCAGTTTTTTTAGTATAGTTGGAATTTTAATTTCTGTTACATGTTTTATATTCGACTTTTATAAGCAATCCTAAAGTTGACAGTGAAGTATTAACTGCATGTCATCCATTTTCCAGCCCTCGAATAACTTTATCAGCATTTTTCAGTTTTACTGCTTAGAACTAATTCGTAAATTTTATGTATGTAGGTATTTAAATCAACAATTAAAAAAAAAGAATGTGTGAATTTTAAGAAAACCAAGCAAGTGATTAAATAGCATTCAAGAAAACTTTGTCGTCAATAGCTTTTATACAAGACAACTTATAAGACAATGTCGCTCATACTGTCCCACATAGAGCCAAATAGAAGACAACTTATAAGACGATGTCGCTCATACTGTCCCACATAGAGCCAAATAGAAGACAACTTATAAGACAATGTCGGTCAAACTGTCGTGAACGACAATTTCCTGAAAATTGTCTTCCAGAAACCCTAAATGACAGGCGACAAGTCGTGCATACATCATTGACGACGATGTCGTCAACGGCAATCTGGCCAACTGGGAAGCAAATAAGGGGTTTTAATACCAGTTTCTCATACTAACAAAATATTAATATGCTTATATGTTGCTAGTTTTAAATATTTAAATATATTTTTTATTTTATTTTATATAAATGTTTTTGACATGTTGTAATACCCAGTATTATAGTGTAAAGGAACCTTAATAAATTGAGGTGTATGTCTCTGCTATTAAATAAGTACAGTATATAATCTATATCTATAATCCGGATAGACATACAGCCTTATTCCGATTGTCGTTGTCGTAATCGATCAAGTCGTTTTTGGTAAGAGATTAAAGTAATACACAACCAGTGTTCTTTAATCTCTTACAAAAAACGACTTGAACGATTACGACAACGACAACTGGAATAAGGCTGATAGTTTCAGCTACTGTCCGGATTATTGGATCGTCCGGACTACAGTTAAAATAAAAATTTAATCGTAATACGTTTATGTACATTTATATACATAATTTACTTTTATTACCGAAAAAAAGAAAAACTACACATAAGAATTCATTTGTGTTTAATTTATTTACAGAAGACATAAAGAAAAATATTTAAAGTGGTCCAAAATATTCATTATGAAAAATAAAAATTTATTTTTGTTTGAATACACATATCAATATGTAATCCTGATCTCTTTTAAGTTTGAGAAACATATTTTCTTATTTTTCTTTTCTTGATTTTATATCAAAATTTGTCGACTTATGCTGGGTACACACTATGCAATGCATTTACGCAATCCAGCAAATTAAATTCATTTTCATTCATTTTTCATTCATTCCAGATTGCATCAACATCAAAACGTATTGATATTTTGAGATAGCATTGATGTAGATTGCATGAAGATTGCACTGTGTGTATTATAGACACCGTATTGTTCAGCCACTTGTCTGATTTATTTTCCACTATCACTTGCATCCAAAATTTTTCACTTTTCTGCCAACGTTAATGTTTTATGTTGTCGTTTATTTACAGGTGCCGTATTTACGCAAACTCAAATAAACTTAAATATTTTACACGTTCTTTAATTCTTGCTCACACACAAATACATACATATGTATGTACTTATTTTGTCACTTGTCCGGACTATAGAGGAAAAATTACTAAACTGTCCGAAAAATCCAAAATGTCCTGATTGCTGGATAAGCCGAATTAGCGAGTGTCCGGATTAGAGAGGTTATAGTGTATTTATCTTTACACACATCTGATTTTACAATTAGCCTTTTGAAAATCACTAGTGTCCGACTGAAGCCACTTTTTAGGGCGATGCTGAAGCCGAACTCGGCAGAACAAGCCGAACTTAACTTATCCAAATTCACAACAAGAAACAACTTTAAAATTTTTATGATAAATTAATTTACTAACCAGAAAACCCCACCTATTTTTAAAAATGTTTCCTTTTCGAGAATTTTTCATTATTTTCTTCCACTGCAATGTGAGGAATTAAGTCTTGCATTTCCCATGTAGAAACTTTAATTTGTTTTCTACTTTTTTTCTGCCGATATAACTTGCTTAATTTACCATAACCGAATTTTTGATAAAAAGTTCGGCCTTCGGCAAAAATCGGCATAAATAATATCGAACACCGATTATCGACCGATTAGCAATTTTTGGCCAATACAGAAGCCGATTAATCGGTCGGACACTAAAAATTACTTTAAACGCCTAAAGGGCTAAATACACTTGTCAAATGCTTGCCCAGCCGTGTACATGTGCTGGACGTAATAATCGCTGTGATATCTAAATTTTTTGATTTTTCATTAAGCGTTGTCGGTGACACACATACAAAAACATTTTCACTAATACTCACTAATAATCAATGTATTTGGGCCTTAAAACTCAAAGAAATAACAATGTTTTGGTAAATTTAGGTCCAATGATTTTATGAGGATTAGCACATAATTTATCACAGACTCCAACCCACTTCTGAAAAATTATAATTTTTTTTTTTTTTCAAATTTATTTACAAATTAATTCATAACAAATTGTTGGTCTCAGCGCCTTAAAGGCATTCTTGAGACAAGTTGGCATAATAATATTTTCCATAAAAATTATATATTGAATACAGAAAAAAAAAGAAAAAAAAACAATGTATAAAAAAGTTAATTAAAATAATTTGAGATCAGTTAATTTGATATCATTATATAAAAAGTTCATTTATATATTGCTGAATGTGTTCTTTAAGAAGTCTTTTAAAGACGGAAATTCTGTTTTCATTTTTTAAAATTAGAGGTAATTTATTAAATTCACGACTACCCATAAATTCCACACGCTGTTTGGTTGTTTCCAACCTACACCAGGCGATTCTTAAGTCTTCATTATTTCTTGTATTTATCGCATGATTATTCCTCATGAAATGTATAGTGTGATGTCTTATTTTCAAACTGATTTGCTACTAACAAACATTGGCATCACTGTAACTTACCTATTTTACTTTTAAAAACACAATTATTCAACTACTTTTTCCATGTTGCAGACACTTGTGATTTCAAGTGTAATTTGTATTTTAAAGTGCAAATGATTTTTTAAAAGCCCCAAAAGTACAAACATGCAATCAAAAATAGTTTAGACTAAAACAGATGCCAAGCAGCGATACAAATTAGAAAGCGCCACTAATAAATTGAATACGAATACAACACCAATAAAACAATTATTTTTTAAATGTAATTACAGTACTTTTCGCTTATAGTCCACTACTATAGTTGCACAACTTTTGTGGACTATAAGCGAATTTGGACTATAACCGATTTTTTTTTATAAGCCATTTTATGGATAATAAGTGAAACCTAGTATAATCCACATTTTGGACTATATAAATATTATTTTCTTCAATAAATCCACTCTTTTTAAACCAAAGAAAAGTTTATTTAAAACATAACCAAATATTGATTTATTTTAAATAAATAGTTAAAACAAAAATCTTTTTAATTAACTAATTCAAATGCTTTAAAAGATTTCAATAAAAACAAATGCGTATGAGATTCATTTTAATTCTTTGGATGACGAAATCAAACACAACATAAATATCAATTTCATAGGATCTTTACATGGGGTCTCCACCTGACAGTTTTTTGTTATACCAAACGTCAAAGTCTATATAAAAAAACTCTTTTATTTTTATAAGCGTTTTTTTATGAAAAATTGTCAGACGAAGACACCATGTCATGAAATATAAATTGCGAAATTTAGCATTTATAATACAGTAGACGCTCAGAAATTCGAACTCTCAGAATCAACTTGATGTTGTTAGAGTTTAAAACTCAGTTTTTTGGTGTTTGTATTACACATACTAAATAAAGTCAAATGAACTGAATTGTTATTTTTTATATTTCATTAAGTTTTTTATAGTTTTTATGTTAAATAAACTTAAATTAAAAAAAAGTATAGTTTTGTATATCTTTATGGTCAAATTTATCTAAATTTTTGTAAAAAAAAACCGTCCAGAAATTCGAATAACTCGGAAACTCGAATCGCCCTAAAAACAAAGTGGATCGAATTTCCGAGCGTGTGCTGTAATTGCCAGAAAGGTAAATTAAAACATGTTGCCAGTTGATTAAAAATATATAAAAAACAAAGTGGACTATAAGCGAACATTTTTGCATGAAGAATTATATACGCATGCTAAGAAAATGTGGCTTTTAAACGAAAATGGACTACAAGCGAAATGGACCTTAGAACAAATAATTTGTATGAAATTCGAAAAAATCTGCATGTGAATATGACAGTTCTGGCTTATATCCGTTTTTGGCCTTTAAGCGGAATGGACTATAAGCGAAAAGTACTGTAGATAAAATTGAAACAACTACATACATACATCTGACACTATTACAGCAGCAATCATTTAGAAAAATAATGTATAAATAGAGGCAGGGGTCTTGTGAGTTCGTAAGGGGTCCCTCGCTTTATTTGTATTAGATCAACAAAACACACGACCCCGAAAAAACTACAGCGCCGTAGCAATAGCACAGTTTGACGACAATGAATAAAAAAGAAACAACAACTAACTTGAGCAATATTCTTGTTAAAATAATGAAAAAAAAAAAAATATAAACACAATTGTTAAAACTTTAAAAGAAATACAGTAGCCGCTCGCTTATATGAACTAATTCAGACAGGGCCTGTTCGATAAATGGAGAAGTTCACATAATCGAGACAATATAAAAAAGGTATTTAAAATCATTTTTAATATGTGAAATTAGTTTGTTTATAATAAATGTACATGAAAGTAGCCGGTTATATTTTTTGCTTTTAGGGATTTCTGCAATGCCTTGTCCCTGCATTTTCGCAATGCCAAATATCATTATCAGATATATTATTTTCACTCCAAGCAATAACTTTTTAAACACCAACCATCTTATACATTTTCCTTTGCATTCGTATATACATTTACTAGCTTCTAATACAGATTTCTAATAAAGGGTGTTTTTTATAGAGTGACACAAGTTTAAATCATAATAAAACAAGGAAATATATTTTTAATATCAATGAAACAGGCTTTATTGCATAGAAAATTTTATGAAATTTAAATATGATTTCTGCCATGTGGACGCCACGGCTGGCGTGTGGAAGGCGCCAATTTTCAACAACTTTTCGCATTCTGACCATCATCGTTTTTGAAGACATATGAGCCAATGACTCCGCCAGCCATAAAGCGCACCAAACAGTAATTTTCTGTGGATGTAATGGTGTTTCGACAAAAGCTGGTGGATTCTACTCACTCCAAATGCGACAATTCTGCTTATTTACGTACGCAGTCAACCAGAAATGGGCTTCATCGGTAAATATAGGTTTGAGTAGAAATTCAAAGTCAATATCAATTTGTGCTTAAGCCCATTCGCCGAATTATTTTGATTAAAAATTTCAACAATTTGCGCGTTGCTCTATTCATAATAAACCATAAGTCGATTCATAATGAAATTTCAAAGCAAACTTAACTAAAAACATTTATCAGCTGTTAGTCCCATTTTACACTAGGAACATTTCTTGCCGGACATTTTTAGAATTCTCTTTTAATCTTGCTTGAAGCGTTTACAAATGAAGTCAGACAGAAAAATAATATAAAGCAACAAGATGTAAACTACGAAAAGTAAGAAAGAGAAATGAAAAAATGTCCAGTACAGATAGTCATGCACTACACACTCTACCTTTTCGACCCCTCGCCATCAAACTTCGTCTGTCCGGCAAGAAATGTCCCTAGTGTAAATTGTGACTTAAATGGGTGCTCAAATAAAGCAGTGATGCCAACTTAAAGTTGTGATACTCTAAAAAACACCCTTTACAACAAATACATAGTTACAAAAAAATCAAAGGTTGCAAGTTGTTCACTCTTTAGAACCTCATGTGTAAAAATTTTTTTGTTCACTATTCTGGATGTTCATATAACTGGGTATTCATATAACCGAGCGTCTACTTACTGTATTTCATGTTTAACTAAAAATATAAAATAGTAGACAAAATTTTATGAAAAGTAAAAAAGGTAGGGTCCGAAATAAATATTCTCTCAATATTAAACAATTCTGAATAAAATTGTATGCAAAAAAGGCAGCTTTCGAAGAAAGAGACAGAAAAAACTTAATATCTTCTGTCTCCTGTGTACTCTGTGGCTTGCTAGATCCTTATTTGAAGTAAAAAAAAAAAACCTTGCGCTCATAAAACATTTATTCCATGACAAAAATCTATGAATAAGGCAACGAATTGCTCCCTCTTATCCCCCCTATTATCCGGATTAAGCCACGAGTGTATATTTCTTGTTTTCAAACCTAAAGAAAAGGTCCGGCGGAAAGAGATTCGACTCTTAAGATGAAGACCTGAAAAATCTTATTTTTTATAGGAGGAGGGGAATTGGAGAAACGTTGGACAAAGTGTATAAAGCTCAAATTAGACTACTTTGAAAAAAATTGTGTTTCATTTGAAAGGCTACGGATCCGCTCTCGTATTTTATAGTAAAATTCACAAAATTTTACTATTTTTAACAACATTTTTAAAGAATTGCATCACCCCTATAGTGAATAATAAGTAGAATTTTTGTTTGCATGAAATTTTTATTTCCCTCAAAGGGAAGAAAACAATCGTGAATCTCCCGTGAATATTTTTTCACGCTATCAGTTCCAGTGAATGTAAAAGAAAGAAGAAAGATTAAAAAAACTTAAAAATCAATGGAACTTTTTTTTTTTTTAAAATACACGTACCTATATATTTTAAAGAAAGTTAAAAACTTAATCAATGTTAGTTTTTTGCCCTTTTTAAATTTTATGTAGTAAAATATTTTCCAAAATTCTGCCACTACGTCTTTCACAAATCCGGCGGCAATCAACCTGTGGTTTTGCATTTTGTTGACCAATATATCGGCTTATGCCTTATTAATACATCCATGTTCTGTTCTCTAGCAGAAATAAAGTGAGAAAAACTTTTCACGATAAGTGGAAGTTTTTCCCGTGAACATTTTTTCACGTTATTATTCTCCTTTGAATTACCTTTTTTCATGATCGCAAATACATATGTGAAAAGGGAAAAAATTACAAGGGAAATATTATTAACGAATGAATATAAAGAATAAATAATTAAAACAAATTAAAAAATTTGACCTGTTTGGTTTACTTTTTTTTATTTAATTACATTAAACAAAACCCACAAAGTAATAAATTCTTTAATAACTCTGAAAAATACTCAACAACAATTTAAACAATATAATCGCTGTTGTGTAAATGAGTTCAAATTTGTTACAGTCAAAAAAAAAATAAAATAAAAAATGTAATGGAAAACGCCACTTTAACAAAAAAAAAAAAAAAAAAGGAGTGAAGCCTCACTGCACTTCCCCTGCCTAAGTTACTCGTTTGTTTTTATTCTAAAGAAAAAAAAAACACTCCCATATCAGTGTCTCGTACTTCACTTCACTGATAACCAACAACCCAGAAAAATTTGAGGAGAGCTCTACAAATATTATAGCCAACATTGTCGTCATAATAAACATCGCATTCGTTATATTTATGTTTGTTTTGGGTTTTTAAACGTTTGACAAGTGGCGTCAAATAGATAGTGTTGGAAAAAGTGAGATTTAATAAATATAAATTTGATTTGATATTTAATTATTTTAAGGGCCTATTTCACCAATTCTATTTAAATACCAATTTATGCTTACAATTCTTTTTTCATGTCAAATAAAAATAAAATAATATAAAAAACTATATTTATATATAAATTGATATTTAAATAGAATTTGTGAAATAGGCCATGAAACTTGTAAACAGAAATAGATTTTAGGTGTGTTCATTTACTTTACTAGCAGAAACTTGCAACGAGAGAGCAAATTAAAAATTTACGAAAATTTTCAGTCAATTATTTGAAAAAAAAAAAAAAATAAAGCAAATGAAAGCTTTACCAACAGAAACCAGTAAGTTAGGCACTTTGACAGTATCCAGCTGTATGATACAATTCAAAATTCTGTCTTCCTTTATTGAACTGTTTTGAACTATGGACTTGCAAATGTTTATTGTTCCTAAGTTTAAGAAAAATTAAGAAATTGAACATTTGAAGTGAGGTCTTTTGCATTTAATATAGACAAATTAAAGCACAGCCATTTTGGTTTTATTTTTCTCAAATCATTTTTTTGGTTAACCTACACATTATTGGGAATTATCAAGGAACAGTGTCATGAATTTTTTCCGAGTTCCTTTTCCATTTCTTTTCTATTAACATTCGCTTTGAAGGTTGGCATTTAAAATGAAATTCACTTAGTGCTTCCACCACAGGAACTACAGCAGATTTCCAGTCATATATATGAACATCGCTACAAAAATATTTTTCAATTTACATTTGATTATAAGAAAAAAATTTCTCAAAGCGAACTTGTTTTTAAATTTGCATTTTTAAATTCCCTAATACGACTCTGTTTTATTAACGATATCTTGGCGAACTTCAAACAGAAAGGTGAACCAGCGAGTTTTCTACAGAAAATGCAAAGAGATAGTTTTGAAAACTACTCACCTACTCATATGTTAAGTAGACTGGTCCTTATTTTCTGCCTTTAAAATTTTTAAAGCAGACCTTTTTAAAATATTTTTTAATTTTGAAAAATATTAAACAAATTTGTATGCCGAAAAATTTTGGAGTCGGAGTCGCGAGTTTTTGTGGTTACTGCGACTCCGACTCCGGTATAAAAACCTCAACTCCGACTCCAGCCCTGCTTCCTAGGGATGGTTTTAGGCTTCACTTTTTTTCAAAATTCGGACCACGAGGGGAGTTTGGGAGCAATTTCTGCCCATCCGAAATTACCTCATAGATTTTAATTAAATTTAAAACATAAATAAATCCCCACTTTAACAATACATTAAAAAAAAAAAACGGACCACAAGGGGAAGTGAAGATGGTTTTAGGCTATACATTTTTCCAAAACTCGGACCACGACGAAAGTTTGGGACAATTACTGCCTCTCCGGATCTATCCCACAGATTTTAATGAAATTTGAAACATAGATGGATGTCTACTTATATCGACAAAATAGTAAAATATTTTTGAAAAAAAGGACCACAAGGGGAGGTGGGGGAAATTTCTGCCCCTCTGGAACTACCTCAGAGAATTTAATGACATTTAAAACATAGATAGATTCCTACTAATACCATAAACAAAACGTATTTCTTTTTTAGGCGTAGTAACACACGCCGGCCCATCCGCTAGTATTTCTTAAAGTAAAGCTGTTGCTTTTGAAAATCCAATAAGTAATTTGAATATTTCTATTGGTTTTGATGAACAGTTAAGATGCCTTGGCGTGTATATTGATGATCGACTTACTTTTTCAGATCATATTTATTTCAGAGTATTAGTGATTTTGCCACGGATATATTCATCCTGTAAAATTTTGTGTGAATTGTTTACATTTTACGACTGTTATTTCGAAAATTGCATTAAAATATTTGATCTGCCGGCTTTTTTAGTATCGTTCGCAGGGTTGCTTTTTATTTCATAAGGGGAATAAATAAAATGTTCGCTTGGAAATTAACGAACTGGTTTTTTGTTTTCTTCCCAGTTTTTTTGTTTTTATTGAAGTTTTTGTTTTTATTTAAGAATTACTGCCTATTTCACGATGTCACTCGAACGCTTTCGTTCGTACAAATAACATTTAAAACAAAAACAAACTTTAAGAATTTGTTTTTGTTTAACATGTAAATTGTTCGAACGAAAGAAACAATGAAAATTTAAATGGATTTACGTGTAATATATCGATATATTGAAATCTCAATATTTTTAAATAATAAATATCGATACTCTTGAAAAATATATATTCGATTTATATCAATATATTTTTTCAATTTGCCCATCCCTAGTAGAGGGTATTAAAGATCGGCATAGCCAAATATTCTTTATCATTTTTCATTTACTTATATAAAAACATTTCTTTTGATTTTTTTTTTTCATAAAAACTTTTTGTAATTTAAAAATTTTTATTATGCTAAGTTATTAAGACGTTTTATATGTAAATTTAAATTTTTGCCGTGTCTTGTTTAATGCGTACGTTTTGTTTTCAATTTCATTTCTTTTTTTGACGCATTTTCATGTTGTTGTTGTCGTTGCAATTATTGCTGCATGTTGCTGTTGAAAGATGCTTTTAATTTCTATAAAATTCATTGTAATTGAAATTTAAAACTTTTTTGCTGTCATCTACATACACATTTACTTAAAAAAGCAAATATTTTAATTATTATAATAAAACTCAGCAGAGGGAAAAAACGGGATTTAGACTTGTGTTGTCACTTGTTACACTCAGAGATATTGTATTGTAGTGGAAATTTCCGATTTTGCTTTAGAATGCAACGAAAACTTTTTAAAATAAAAATTTTGTTTGTATAAATATTTCGAATATAAGAGCATTTTTTAATTTAAATAAGTCTTTCAAAAGAGAAAAGGTAGCATTTATTGCAACATCTTTTATGTAATGGGTTTTCCACGAGGACTTGACAATTTCTTTTTAAATAAAACGCAAACCATTTGTGATATTTCCAAAACTTTATGATCGACTTGAAACACAATCAAAATATATATGAATGTTCATATGGCCACCGTTGGCACGTCGGCAGCGGTAGATTCGTTGGACCCAATTTTCGATGAATCAGTCACACATTTCGGCCGAAACGGCCGCTATTTCACGTTCAATGTTGGCTCTAAGTTCTTTCAGCGTCGTCGGCTTGTTGGCATAGACCAAAAATTTGACGTAGCCCCAAAGAAAAAGTCTAGAGGCGTTGAATCGCACTAACGAGGCGGCCAATTAACTGGTCCATTTCTTGCGAAAACACGCTCACCAAACTTACTATTCAATAAATCGATTGTAACGTGTGCTGTGTGGCTTGTGGCACCGTCCTGTTGAAACCGCATGTCGTCCAAGTCCATGTTTTTCAATTCGGGCCAAAAATAATCGGTAATCATGGCGCGATAACGAGCACCATTCACAGTAACGTGCCGATCGTTATTTTCAACGAAAAAATATGCCCCAATGACGCCGCCGGCATGCAAACCGCACCATACAGTTATTTTTTGTGGATGAAGTGGTGATTCATGAAGCACATGTGGATTTTCACCTTATTGACGAACCCATTGAGACTAAAATCAACTTCGTCATTGAAGATGATTTTGCGATGAAATTCATCATCTTGGCGCACCAGAGCCCGATCGGAGAACGTACGTCGCTTCAAATGGTCCGTCGGATTCAATTCTTGAGTCAGCTTGATCTTGTTTGGGTGTAAACCAAGATCTTTACGCGAAATTTGTCATAAAGTGGTCTTGGCGATGCCCAGTTCTTGAGAACGCCGCGGAATCGACTAATTTGGATCGTTTGCTACGGACGCCTGACTAGCAGCAATAATTTCGTCACTTCGACCCAACCGTTGTCTTTCTGGCACGGCAGCATCACACAATGAATATGTATACTCAAATTTATGCATTGCTTGTCTACTTGGGCGAGAGTAATGAAACAAAATAAAAAAAAATTTTATTCCGTACGGAATGTGCGATTAGATTCGCACCTTGCTTAAGCAAAAGACAGTTTCATTCAACTTAACAAAAAGTTTCCGTAAGTTCAATATGGATTGCCTTATATAATTAACATGTATTCGCACATTTGCTTAAGCCAACTTAAGCACATTATGGTTGAGCCTTTAAAGTTGCGGTCACCGACTCCGAATTTCGTTAGTACATTTTTATAATTTGCGTACGTTGTTCGTACGTGTACTTTACCATGATGAAAATGTTGAGTTTACTGAAAAAAAGAAAGTAACAGTTAGATGATCAGTGAAATAGTGCGTTCTAAAACTAAACTCAAATTTGTCAAGTACCTATTGGAAAACCCTATACTATCAATCAAAAATGTCCCCATTTTGAAAAAAAATACTATTATTTTAATACTTTTTTTTAGAATTCATTTTGTTCCATATTAAAAAAAAAAAATAAACACTTCCAAAAGAGGAAAAAACTGGCAAATCGCCACGCTGCTTTTAAAACACTTTTCTAGTGATGACACTAAAATAATCGGAAGATGTAAAATGGAATACAATGAGATAGGAATTCGTTGAAACATGTAGTCTCATAAGATCCTTACTAAAAAATACGATATACGGCCTTGTTCTGTAAATCGAAATCGATTGAGATTTTCACTTTAATTTGTTTTTTAAATAAGCGTATTTTTCCCGAGAAGTAGTTCCGAAAAGTATATGAAAGAAAATATTTTTGTAAATTTGTTCGATTTCCATTGCACTCAAGAAATTGGCCGATACATGTACATATTTGTAACAATATGACCAATTTAGTTTTTCTGAGTGTACAAATTGACTACATCAGTAACTAGATAACTTTTCATGTAACTGCTTCGTTAATTCCCAGCTGGGGAAATATTTTATATATGTACATTTATGCAACTGTCTCATATTTATTTAAACTCACACAAAAAACTTTAACATACATATATGTATGTACATTTATACATACACATGCCTTTGTTTATTTATAATCATGTAGCAGAGTGTTTTTAATCTTGTTCAAAACCTTTTTTTTATCATTTTTTACCACAAAATCTTTAATATTGTATATATCTTTTTTTTTAAATCGCAGTTTTAAAAATAAACCCCAAAGCTTAAGGTGTTCAAAAGTGCATTAAAAAGTGTTGGTAAAAAACAAACAAATGTTTAAAGAGCAACATTATTAATTTACTACTAATAAACAATAAAAAAGCAGCTAAAAAATAAACAAAATATTAAAGAAAGAAAACCCCCCTCAATAACAAAAATAACACAAATAAAAACTTTATCCAATAATTAACATATTGATTTATTGCATTATTCCCTTATAAAATAAAACTAACGCAATTTTTTTGTTTTCGATAAGTAAAAAAATAAAACCAAGATCAAAGCATTTTTTGTAAATTACAAAACTTAACCAAATAAGCAATTAAGTTTTACATATTCAATAATAAGTTAAAGAAAATAAGTATAAAAAAAATTATAAAATTATAAATAATTTTTTTACAACTCAATAAAAATAAAAACTACAAACATTATTTTACAAACTGGTAAGTATCTAGTATGTACTTGAAAAGTAACTGCCTGTTGAACAATTTTGAATGCGAGCGCTAACGTTCGAAATTTTTCAACAGACAGTAAAATATATTTAGTTATTTTTTTTTTTTTTAATAATTTTTTATAAAAAAATGTATGTGTTTACAAATAAAATATTAATTTGTCTATTTTATTTCATATCTATACAGTTCACGACGTCCATCACCATCGAAAATGGCGCCCACAACGACTATCGAGACCATAACAATCACCAGACCTTTGAAGGTAATAAAACAACAGCCGTTTTACAATACATATTTCTTTTTTTAAAAAAAGTATATCTAGTTTTTTATACCCACGCCAGAATAGTTTGTGCTTATGTTTGTAACACCTTTAACTATTGGTTCGAGATCCACATTTCAGTACACCGATCGACTTACTTTTTGAGTCGATCTTACGATGTCCGTCCGTCCAGCTGGCTGTCCATGTTAACCTTGTGCACAAAGTATATTATTTTTTGCACTGCAGCTAAGAGCAATAACTCATTCAAAAGCAGAGCATAAAATCAAACAAAATAATAACACTGTACAACACACATAAGAGGGGACTTAAAAAAGATAAACGTGTATACGGCGTTTTAAAAGTTTACATCTCAAACTAATTTTACGGCCTATTTAAAGTTGCACCCTTGTGTAGTAAAAAAACGCAGAAAATCGCGTGATACTTCAGAAGATTTATTCAGAGCATTACAAGCAACATTTTGTTGGTATACATTAACGCTCTTATTCTTCTGTAAATGGGTCTTTTTTGCAACTTTTTTGAAAAAAAGCAAAAATCACCTTTAAAACAGATAACACACTTAAATCAAAAATTCAACTTTTATAACAGAAATAAGCAATAACTTTAAAGGTGGGTTAGGGGTTATTTATATACTTACGCCAATATGGCAAAAAATAATCACAGAAAAATTATGTTACAACAAAACAAAGGTAGAAAATCAAATCAAAAACAAAAGTAAGAAATATTCTTAGCAGTGCGAAGATAAAACAAGGGATAAATGCTTAAAGCTAAAATCATTAAAAATAATTTTTCCGAATTATGACTTCATTGCAATAGTAAAATACCTGTTCGGCCTGATATAAGAAAGCTAATGAAAAATTATGAATTTGATCAAATGCTCTTACCAAAAGAACTCTCGTCATGGAAATGTGTAGAAGATGTCATTAATAATGTTCTAGGTAAAAACCGTTCTCCTATTGCTCGAAAATACGTCGAAACCACGCTGAGTGCCTTTAAAAAATAAGGTGCTTATTAGTGTGTCCCAAAGCATAATTTAAAAGCTTATAGGGTAAAGTATTTTTGAGATTTTTTTCAGATTTTTCGGAAGAGCTTTAGAGGTCGCTCAAGTCGAATTTTTGGCAAAAATCGGGTCTGTCAGTCTTTTTTTAGTTTTCTTCATAACATTGTCAAAAACCACGATTTTCTTCACTTTTAAGGAAATAATTTAAAAGAAAAATATCCAAGCTTTATTTTGGTGTTCAAAGACTATAAGTTTTTGCAATGCATTTGCTCATTTATGCACCCTATATTAAAATTTTTCGTAGTTTTTCCATAAATTTTGTAAATAACGCTATATAACTTTTAAAGTCTTTATGAAAATGAAACAAACCAACAATGCAGTTTAAAAGATCAATTTATTCTAAATAAGTAAGAAACAAATATTTTTGAATTCGTTCTTACCGTTCCTGAGCTATACCGGTTTTCAGCTTTGTACCCAGTTTATGATATTATTACTCATACCCAACAAACAATTAAAAATCAAACTTTTGCGTTTGATTTGCGTAAAAATCATTTATTGGGGTTCATACGATGTAGCTCTATGCCCTGCAATAAACTGGGAAAATCAGTTTCAGATCAGATGCAGCAGATTAGATCAGATTTGAGCAAATTAATTAAAGGCCAGCTTGAAGACATGCAACCGATAGAAGACTATAAAGAATTGCTTCATCTGAGTCTTATTTTTTTCGGTGTAAAGTAAAAGCTTCAGGGGCTTTTAATCGGGCTTGCTGGAGGAAGAAAACTATATATTCTTTGCAAATATGTATTTTTCGAAACCAGCTGCAATCTTACAGGGACAATTAAAAATTAATACCTTGATAGAATTAAGTTCATTTATTTTAAAAAGAAATATCAAAATTTGTTACCTGTGTCAGTGCTCACGATATACTGTTCTCAATGATCTTAGTCTTTAAAAGCGGTTGGATAACTAAAAAATTATTAATGTAGCAGTTGCACGTGCTACGTTAAAAACTTAGCCTTTTTTGATAAACATACTGACACCAAAACATTGAGTTGAATGGCAGAAAATCTACATACCCCAAGTAGCGAGAACTATGTAGTTAATTTTAATAGTAGACAACCTTAAAAATAAAAAAAATTCAAGGAGTCATTTCCAAAACTAATCTTAATTTTTTTTTTAAATATGCAATATTTCAATTGATTTTTTAAAAACTGATCCAGAAAATTGGGAAGCCAACAAATCATTTCAAGATGCAAAGAACAAAGCTCAAAATTTACAAGTAGTAAATGATGTGGCAGAACGAGGTGTAGCTTTGGCTACCACTTACTTCAATGCCACAACTTCTGAAACTGATTTTTAGAATTTTTGCAGGGCATATACTACGTCGTAAGAACCCCAATAAATGATTAAACTAAGCAAACCAAAACGTTTGATGTTAGTTTGTTTGTTGGGTACGAGTAAAAATATTATAAACTGGGTACAAGGCTGAAAACCGGTATTACTCAGGAACGGTAAGAGCAAACTCAAAAATATTTTTTAGAATAAATTGATCTTTTAAACTGCATTGTTGTTATTTTCATTTTCATAAAGATCTTAAAAGTTTTAAAGCGTAATTTACAAAATTTTTGGAAAAATTACGAAAAATTTTAATGTAGGGTGCATAAATGAGCAAAAGCATTGGAAAAACTTATAGTCTTTGTACACCAAAATAAAGCTTGGACATTTTTCTTTTATATTATTTCCTTAGAAGTGAAGAAAATCGTGGTTTTTGACCAAGTTATGAAGAAAACTTAAAAAAAGGTCGGCAGACCCGATTTTTGGCAAAAATTGGACTTGAGCGACCTCTATAAATCTGGCCGCGAATATTCGTTACCAAAAATAAAACATATTTGTTAATATGAAAATACACACAATCATAGCGTCGCGACGCGTCGGCCGAAATTCATCATACGCGGCGACTTTGCAATAGATTTATTTATATATCATACGCCGGCGAACGACGAACAAATCAGTACCAGGTGACCATGTTTGATTTTAGTTTTCAAGTATTTTCGTATATAAAGCTATTTTTTACTTTAACAATTGTTTTTTTTTTTATTTTATCGCATTTTAAATAAATATACAAAGTAGATAACTATAAGAATAGTTTTTAATTGTGTTTTTGTTAATGTTTGTGTTTTTTAAGTAAATTTTTTGTATATGGTCCCACTATTTCTCTCTCTTTGCATAAACAGCAAACAACTTTCTCATTTAGTAAAGCTGTAAGCTATTCGTCGTTATTCGTCGTATCAGCGAATTTTTATTAAAAAATATGAAATATGAATTTTGGAATCGTATTAAGGACCCTCTGGGCTTCCATTCCTATATGGTGTGCAACTCCATTTTTGTCCAAAATGGTCATTGATCTTCTCCAGAAATTTCAAATAAATATGGCTTTTTTCAAAATTAATTTTCTTAAATTCCAAAATCATTTCAGAAATGTGAATTTTGGAATCGTATTAAGGACCCTCTAGGCTAACATTCCCATATGGTGGTTTATGTGCGCAACTCCATATTTGTCCAAAATGGTCATTGATCTTCTCCAGAAATTTCAAATAAATATGACTTTTATCAAAATTAATTTTCTCAAATTCCAAAATCATTTCAGAAATGTGAATTTTGGAATCGTACTAAGACCCTCTGGACTACCATTCCTATGTGCAACTCCATATTTGTCCAAAATGGTCATTTAAATAATGATTTTTTGTCTCCGTAGTGTATAACTATGATTGTTAAAGGCTAGATTACACTATTATACTTTGTATTAATACATGTCAAAAACTCAAGTTATATGACAAAGTGTGATAGTGTGAATGCAATGTGTCACGAAAATGACAAGTATTATGAAAAAAGTTTGACATCCCATACGACTTCATCGTTTTTTGAAAAATTTCTAATAATACTTTTCATTGGATCAGGGTTGCATTTTATTTCATGTGTGAGTGTTTATACTTTGTCTGATGGTGTGAACACAAACTGTCATGTTAAATTAGATTTTTTGACATCGCAACAAAACTCATTAGATTTCTATCTCACAAAGTATTATGGAATACTTAAGACTTGTGAGATAGTGTAATCTAGCCTTAAGTGGTTAACATTGCTCAGTTAACTGCAAAATGAGCAATGTTAAAAAATATGGTTTGCGTCTTTGCTAGTTAAATTCGAATTTATCTTCACACACATCAATAATGTGAACAGTCGTAGGCGTATTTTAAATACGCCAAACACAATAAGGGTGAATATTATGTTATCGCCAATTGTAAAATAATTTTGTATCAGTTGTGTCGTTAAAAAAATACAAATTAAAAAAACAAGTTTAAGAAATTAAAAAAATAAAGAAATTGTATTTACATTAAAAAAAATTGTAATGTGCCCCAAATAAAAAATCGATGCAAAAAAATTTTAATTTTTTATATTTTCGTGTAAGTGGTGCTGTATCATAATATGATTACTTATTATGGTTACCATGACAATAATACGATTACTTCTTAACTTATTATGGTTACCATGACAATAATATGATTACTTCTTAACGTTCTTCTTAGGATAAGAATATGATTAAGGGAAAAATATTATGATGTAATATTACGAATATATTAAGTCATAATATGATTCAATAACAATCGTAATATGGTGACTGCAATCATGAATCTTATCATAATATGTTGCTCTTAGAATATGTTTACCACAACCATGCTTTGTTTTTGCGTGTTGCAACTGAAATAACAACTGCTAGTTTACAGTGTAATATAAAATTGCACGCTGTGACAGGTGCTTTAAAAATATGTTTAAAAAATACGCGCTGGACACCAGCCATAATTGGCAGGCCATCTGATCTGTCAACTGTGTGTGTGTCTTATTTTGCAATATTTTTGAATAAATTATTCTACACAAATTTAATAAATATATTTCTATTCAGTAGATGCTTGAAAAATAAAATATTATAATATTAAATTGGTGTTTAAAGAAAATACGAATTTTTAAATAAAAGGTAATTGTTTATTTTAAACAGTTGAGTTCGAAAACCATTATTTTCGACTTATAAACTTTTTCTTCTAAATTATTCACAAAACAAAAACATTAAATTATTAAAAGATATTCCTTCTTCATACATTTATGTTAAAATTTAACCGGGGTCGTAAAACAGTAAATTACCAACTAATTTACTAAACCTACAAAATACACATAAAAGAAAAAAATTATTAAAATTTTATTTCGTAAATTCGCAATGAAAAAATGTAATTTGTTATAAAAAACTTTAAATTATTATTTAATTGCTAGTACTAAATTTAATTTATATCCTGCAGATAAGCCCCATGGCTTCGCAGGAATAGATTTAAGAAACAATGTAATTAAAATTGAAAATAAATTGAAAATAATAAAAAAAAAGAATTAGGGCTGCCAGACCGGAAATCCCGATCACAAATCCCAGGATTTTAATTTTTGTAATCCCTGGATTTTCGGGATATAGTGAACCCCAAAGTTGTTAACTAAATGTTAAAATTTTTTAGTAATTATATAAACACTAGCTTTGACACGTGACTTCGTTCACTTAGAAATTAGAGCAAAAATAAAGGAAAGGGTTTATCCAATAAAAAAAACAACAGAAATTTTATGTAGTTTTAAACATCTACATTCCTGGACCCACTTGAGCTTTGCTTAATTGCGGCTATCAGAGGAACCTAACCTACATGTACCTGTACTTATTTTATGCAGGGACCGAAAATAACAGTTATATTGGAATTTTAAAACAAAAAAAGCATATAAAAGTACTTGTCGAAAAACTGATTCAAGTATACCATATTGATCCTTATAAACTTGTCTATGATAAAATATATTGATTTTTATTGTTTCGATCAAAATTAACAGGTATTTTTTTCTAAACAAAAATAACAGTTATATTATGATTTTTATTTTTTTGGACAAAAATAACAGTTATTTTATGATTTTTATTTTTTTGAAACAAAAATAACAGTTATTTTATGATTGAGAAATGTACGTGTAATAAGAATTTAGTTAACTTTAAATGTATATTTTACTGTGTAATCGTCATTGGAATTTCTTATGCACATTAAAATAAATATTTAAAGTCAATTAAATTATTATTACACGTACATTTCTTTAAAGAATAACTTTTATTTTTGCTCGAAAAAATAAAAATAAAAAAAAAATAACTGTTATTTTTGTTAAAAAAAAATTAAATAAAAAAATAACGGTTAATTTTGATCGAAAAAATAAAAATCAAAAAATAACAGTTATTTTTGTCCAAAAAAAATAAAAATCAAAAAATAACAGTTATTTTTGTTCAAAAAAATAAAAATCAAAAAATAACTGTTTGATTTTATGTTCAACTATTTCTATAAACAACATTATAGGAATTAATTTTTTTTTCTTACACATACATACATATAAGTTTTAAGCACTCGATAATCCTGAGAAACCGACATTCAACTGCCCATATAAAAAGGGGGGTCTAAATTTGATTATTCCGGTCACTGGACCATATGCAATCTGAATACAAAATTTGTCAAAAAAAGGACAATTTTTTTCCATTTTTACATAATAAAATTTACCTTATAGGGTTTTATGAAAATATGAAGAAAACATACATATAAAAATATGTATATGAATTAGAGTATCCAATTATTTGACTTTTGGTTTTGTTCGAGTAAGGAATTAATCGATTTTTGAATTTTAAATTTGCTCGATTAATCGAGTAAGGTTTTTAAATTGTATAATTTAAATTATATAATTGTGTAATTCACTCGAATAATTCGAATAATTCAAATAATTTTATCCAATGGGGAAAAAACATAAAAAACAAACATGTAGTTTAACAATAAACAATAAAATAACAATTCATATCGCACCTTTATTGCAACATAGTCATATCTCAAAAAATAAAAAAATTCAAGTTACTTTAGCAAAAGTGTTCATTCATGCCTTCCTTACGTATATGTAAAAATAAAATAAGTATTTTATCTGAAACTGAACCGAAGCTATATAATATAATATAATAAAATACAGTTGAACTTCTATAACTCCATTATCCCGACAAAAAAGTTCAACTTGTAGAAACTTCAAGTTAAAGGATTTTGTAATAAATGCACAACAAAACATTAAATTCTCGGTATTCATGTTATTTTAATTTTATTTCGTACAAATACATATGTACATATTTAAAGATTTCATTTAATGAAATATTAGCTGCGTTCGAGAACACAAAAGTTTTTACTATTTTTAACTGAACTTTACTGCATTTTACGAAATTGCGTTCGAGTACACAAAATGCAGTAAATGAGAACACAAATTGAGAGCGAAAAGTGACAGTTCTTGTCTGAGTATTTACAAATTTTTAATGCAGAAATTTTTGCAGTAAAATTTAGTAAAACAAAAAAACATATGTTTCAAAAGGTAAACAAACAAAAGTAACAAAAAATGCTTACAAATTGTAAAAAAATTGTTAAATAAACGAAAAGTTGAAATAAAAATTAAACAAAAACAAAATTTGAATAAATATTATTTAAATAAACTTGTTTGTGATTCATTTACTTGGCTAAATACCAACATTTGAATCTTTTTTTGTTGTGTTAATTTTTTAGAGTTGTAAAGTGCTAAGTACTTGGGTACATAAGTAATCAATAGCAAAAAATTATTCATGTTCTTTTGAATAAATTAACCCGCCACAAATTAGTAACATAAAATAAAATAAAAAACAAACAAATATGAAAGATTACATAAAATGGTTTGTTTGTATTTTCCAAAAATGTTTGTGTTATAAAAAGTATTTAATCAATTACCGATAAGAAAACGAGTTAAGTAGTCAAAAGTGTTAAAATTTTTCAACACTTCAAATATTTTTCACCAGCTGTCGCCTTTAGGCCCAACCATAATGTGCTTAGGTTGGCTTAAGCAAATGTGCGAATACATGTTAATTATATGAGGCAAACCATATTGAACTTAAGGAAACTTTTTGCTAAGTTTAATGAAACTGTCATTTGCTTAAACAAGGTGCGAATCTAATCGCACATTCCGTACGGAATCAAATGTTTTTTTATTTTGTTTTTTTTAAATACATTTGAGAGACTTTTTGTTAATTTTTGACAGTAGGTTAAGCAAGGTATATTATGGTTAGGCCTTTTATTTTACGAATTTTTACAAAATTTGCGTTTGCGTACTTTTTTGGACAACAGCTTTTTGTGAGAGCAAATTTTACAATTTTCTCATTTACTGCATTTTACTGTAAAAGTACTCAAACGCACCCATTGTGTGATTTGATACGCGTTTGCATGCAAAATTTGAAAAATTTAAATTCTTGAATTTAAATTTATCAAATTTTATTTAACTAAAGAAAAATGTCATATTTTAAATGCTAATTAGTTTTAAGTAAAACAAAAATTTAAGATGGAAAACAATTTTTGGAAAAAAATTCGACGCGTGGTGCGAATACTTTACTTTGAGTGATAGAAAAATTCAAGATAAAGAAGTTCAAGAGTTCAAGTTATAAGAACAAAATCATGTGAATTGGCCTGTCCACCCCATTTGCCAAGAGATTCCCTTCGACTTACAGAAAGAAGTTCGACTTATAGAAGTTCAACTGTATATTTCATTAAACCTGCATCTAAAGGTTCATTTTGAAAACTTTAATCGCATTTTGCCAAGTTTGATTTTTTTTGAGATATGACTATGTTGCAATTAAGGAGCGATATGTAGATAGTTTTAAAACTTTTAAATTAAATAAATAATTTAAAAGATCAAAAAACCCGGCTGCAAAAAATACAGTTCTTTTACATTACAAAGACCGAAACAAGATTAACGGCCAATTTCACCAAGTTCGGTTATAATTAACTACCGGTTATAGCTGTCAAAACATATTGGTAACTGGAACTTTAATTGAAAGTTATTTTTTACCGAACTTGGTGAAATTGGCCGTAAGGAAAACCAAATTAAAACAAATTATAAACAATGTTTACACTAATTCGGTTTAAAGGGGTCTGTACACGTCAAGTTTTTCTTACCAAGCGCTATGGTAGTTGTATGTGTCACACCGACGATGCTGGATGGAAAATCAAAAAATTTAGATAAGACAGCAAATATTACGTCCAGCGAACGTACACGAGTGAATTTGCCTGCTGGACAAGCATTTGAAATGTGTATTTGGCAACTATAATTTGCAATTATGTCCCGCCTGCTTTTAAATATAGGCTTGAGCTTATGTTTTTTAAGACAATTTTTTATTTACTTCTTATATTTTTGTCTTTTTAGTTCCGGCATATTTTGTGAGAGGTGCCAGTTAGTTATGAAAAACTTTTAAAACTAATTTATTATTCCTAGAAATCGGGTGAAATTGAAGTCGAAGGACATTCTTAGTTAAAAAATTTTTAAAAATCACCTAATTTTTTATAATTTTTTTTATACTTTTAAGATTTTAAAAATTACATACTTTGATTTCAATTTCACTGATTACTTTAAAAATTTTTGTAATCTCCTTTAATTTACACATTTTTTTACGATAAAAAAATAAAATAGAAGAAAAACGAAATTATTGCTATCATGGTGAACAAAACTTTGAACTTTTGTTTTAAGTCTCTTTTAAAGACGTTTTTTTATAAATATCTTTAAAAAGCATTTATTTTTGAATTTTTAAAAAACCCCGGATCCCGAAAAATCCCGGAATTTGATTTTTTGAAATCCCGAATTGCGGTAGTTGCAAAAACCAGTCCCGATTGGCAGCCCTAGTTAGAATATTCAGTTCATTATTTCGCTTAAAATTTAAAAATCTCTTCACCGTATAATTTCTTTATTAAAACGTTTAACGATTTTCTTTGTCTCTCAAATTTCAGGTCATTGCATTTATTTGTGGTGTTATAGTTGTTTTACTCATGATTATGGCATTAGCTTCCACCGATTGGCTAATGGCTGAAGGTTGGCGTCAAGGCCTCTTTGTACATTGCATTGAAGAAGATGTATTGCCACCACTTCCATTTAATTTACACGATCCTCCAGGCTGTTATCCCAGTCGTGATGTCTGTAAGTATCCAAAAACTTTGTTATGTACATATGGATGTATTTGTTTATTTATACATTTAATTATTTATAAATTTAATTCTTTTTTTTGTTTCAGTTTATATTAGAGCAACTGCTGTTTTGTGTGTCATAACATTAATTACTGATGTTGTTGCAACGATACTAACAGGACTTGGTTTAAAAACACAAAATCATAATTTAAAATATAAATTTTATAGAATTGCGGTATTAGTAATGTTATTATCATGTAAGTATTATTATGAAAATAATTAAATATTCGTAGAGTGGGTAGTGACTTTTTAGGTTACATATTTTTTGTTATAGTTAAAAAAAAAACTTCGTAATTAGTGAAGTTGTTAAGCATAAAGAACAAATGTTGTATGAAGTTTCGAAAGAGTGTATTTTTTCAATTTTAAATTTACTTGCTGAAAAACTAAACTCAGAATCTATAAGCGGAAAGATAATTTTTTAAAACAGTTTACTTGAGCCACGTAGACATGCTTTTTTTATCACGTTTTTGTTGATTGGCGTTAATTACTCGCCACGACGTTACAAGGAGTATAGTCAAACTCGTGAATTGATGGGAAATTGAGAGACCCCCGAAAAAATTTTCCTTTGGAGCCGCTTATTACTATCAGGGGTATAGGGGCAAACATTTAAGGCGATTCAGTAGTCCCTGGTTGCACTGCACCGGTCTGACAATTGGTTGAGGCCTCAGGATCCACGTATGTGGATGTCGTTTGGACCAAAAGTCGCTGGAAGAGAGGTTTTAAAAAGCCTCTTTGAGGGCTGATTTTTACTATTTGTGGAAATGTTCAGACTGCGGGCGGATCTCCCTAGTTGTTGCTATTCAACAGATGCTACTGGCTTTTCCTAAAGCAAAGAAGGGGTAGAAATGTATAATTCTGCTAGATTGTACACTCATATTGGTAGCTGTGTGTGTTGGTTGATTTCACATACAGGGCCGGTTGGTAAACGCATTGTTTGTCACCCAGTGGTTAAGACTACCATGGAGTTAGGCCTACCCGGCAGATACCTTGTAAATCTTTTCCACATCGGTAACCGCTGACTGACCGCCACTGCCGCTGCCATCGGCCATATATACAGATGTGGCACGTACATACCACTATCCGCAACCTGTAATGCGTACGATAACACTCAACTGTGCTTGACATAAGCAGCTTATATTTCATACTTCACAGGGTATTCTTTATTGTCCCCATGGGTGGAAATTGGAACTTGGTTAAATTTAAGGCTTCAGATGTATTTAGAAAATTTACGTAAAATCCTATTCGTCGTAGAATTCAACATTAATTCAGGAGAAGGATCTATTTAACTTTAATCTGACCAAGTCTTATACCATGTTCACACGGACAGCAATATTCGTGTTTCGCTCTCCCTGTTTCGCGCCCAAAACATGATTGAAACAACATGTTTGAAACAACATGTTTTGCCAAACAAAATTTTCATAGCGAAACAGGTCGTTTCATTTTGAAACATGCTGCGAAACAGGAAAAATGTACTATCATCTCTAATTTTGATAACAATTATCGTTAGTTTATCTGAACTAGCTCTCAAAAAAAAAATCAAAACAAAGAAAAAAACAAAATAAAAATTGATGTTCAATTAAATAAAGTGATAATTATACAATAATTCGTTCCTAAAAATTTAAAGAATAGAACTATTACAAAAAAGCTTTATAAACTACATAACTTAAATTTAGCTCATTGAATAAATTCGAAAAATAAAAAAAAATGTTGGATATAATAAAAAGTAACCTACGAAAGGAAATAATTCCCAGTTTCTAAAATAATAATACATATTAATAAAAGTATAAGGCCCCTATTACGGTTCACAACTCAACTCAGTTGAGTTGTAATTAAGACAACCGTTTGTGATCAGTTGTGATTTATGTTATGATTTTGTTCGCCTCAATATAGCAAAGTTGTAAACCATAATACAAAAATTAGCTGCGTTCGAGAACACAAAAGTTTTTACTAATTTTTACTGAACTTTACTACATTTTACGAAATTGCGTTCGAGTACACAAAATGCAGTAAATGAGAACACAAATTGAGAGCGAAAAGTGACAGTTCTTGTCTGAGTATTTACTAGGGTATTCATTTAATCGGGCTTTTGCTTTAATCGGTTAATCGCTCGATTAATTAACCGAGGTTTTGGTTTAATCGGTTAATAATCGGTTAATTTTGTTATTGATCGGTTAACCGATTATTAAAGTTTTGTTATAAATTTAGTAATTTCAATAAATAAAAATCCAAAAATTATTTATTATTTGAGTCTTTAAGTAAAATAAAAAAAACAATAACATAACGAACAAAACAATTCTTGAAATAAAACGAGCAAACAAAAAAGTAATTCATATATATGAAAAACACATTTTATAATTTATACATAATATTTGTTTGTATTTATTAAAAAAAAAACTGTGAGATTTTTGTATTCACCCCTATTCTGCGTTTCGATTCGGATCGAAATTTTCTCCGTTTTTGGCAACTTTGGTGTTTTGTGCCAATGTTCTGTAACTCCCGCGTTGAGAAACTTTTCGATTGAAATGTGAGAAATGAAACAAAAATACCATAAGTTGAAACAAACATGTTTTTCTCACTTAACTGTTACTGAAACATTTTTGGCGAGTAATTTCCTTACGTTACAGGTATTACACACCAAAAATGATACAGTAACAGTTTAGTGAGAAAAACATTTTTGTTTCAATTTATGGTATTTTTGTTTCAGTTTTCACATTTCAATCGAAAAGTTTTTCAACGCGGGAGTTACAGAATATGGGCACAGAATACCAAAGTTGCCAAAAACAGAGAAAATTTCGATCCGAATCGAAACGCAGAATAGGGGTCATTAATTATTTTAATAGTTTAAGATTTTATAAAATAATCTTTTGGAAAAATAATTTGGTTTTAAAGTTTAGAATTTAAGTGATTCTTTTCTTTAGTTCTGATAAAACTTGATTTGGAAACAATTCTTTCACTTATCGAAGATGTTTGAGAAATCGGAAGCAGCCCATAATACAGATTCATTAATGATAAAAACAAGATTACGCATTGCACATGTTTACAAAACTCAACTGTTTAATATGACGTCACTTAAAAATTGTATACACATGTTTGTTTGCTTGTGTTTCTATATTGTAGCTGTACTTATACGCTGATGTGACGTAGATGTGCAGAAACATTTCATTTTTAAAAGCTGAATGCGATATCTTGGTTTCTTTGTTCTTTTCCAGGATTTCCCTCAACATATAAAATCTTCCATTATGCCATTATTTCGGCTAATTTTGTTAAAGATTGTTTGTGTTACAATCGAGAGCTTCTTCTATTGTCAGGTCATCATCTGACTCATCCTGGCAAAGCTTTGCACCGAAAAAAATTAAATACGAACCCCTAGTTTCTGTTTTTGTACTGTATTTTAATAGTAATGTATTTCTCGAAGGAAATATATTGTAGGAACAAATATTTTCCAAACATATACCTTTTTTATATGAGACGAAACAAATAATTAAAAACGCAAAAAATATGTTATAATACTACAAAAACTAAAATTATTTGTTACATCGGTTAATCGGTTAATCGACTGAAATTAACCGGTTTAATCGTTAATCGAAAATTGCCAATTTTAAATTAACCGATCAGTTAATCGGGTAGTAATTAATCGGTTAACCGATTAACGGTTAACCGAATGAATACCCTAGTATTTACAAATTTTTACTGCAGAAATTTTTGCAGTAAAATTTAGTAAAACAAAAAAAACATATGTTTCAAAAGGTAAACAAACAAAAGTAACAAACAAAATGCTTACAAATTGTGAACAAATTGTTAAATAAAAGAAAAGTTGAAATAAAAATTAAACAAAAACATAATGTGAATAAATATTAATTAATTAAACTTGTTTGTGAAGCATTTATTTAGCTAAATACCAAGATTTGAAACTTTTTTTGTTATGTTAATTTTTTAGAGTTGTAAAGGTGTTAAGTAATTGGGTACTTAAGTAATCAATAGACAAAAATTATTCTTGTTCTTTTGAATAAATTAACCCGCCACAAATTAGTAACATCAAATAAAATAAAAAACAAACAAATATGAAAGATTACATAAAATAATTTGTTTGTATTTTCCAAAAATGTTTGTGTTATAAAAAGTATTTAATCGAGTACCGATAAGAAAACGAGCTAAGTAGTCAAAAGTGTTAACATTTTTCAACACTTCAATTATTTGTCATCAGCTGTTGGCTTTATTTTACGAATTTTTACAAAATTTGCATTCGCGTACTTTTTTGGACAACAGCTTTTTGTGAGAGCAAATTTTACAATATTCTCATTTACTGCATTTTATTGTAAAAGTACTCAAACGCACCTATTAAGAGATTATTTATCTCCATCACAATTTGATTAAAAATAATTAATTTATTTGTTTGGTTTAAGTAACAGGGCCGATATGTGAAATCGGCCTTCGATGCCTTTTGGCTTTGGTTAACGGTGTCTTGCTCCTAATGCATTCCCAAGATATTTTAGTCTTTTTTTTGTAGGGTCTTCATCATGACAAGAATAGTTTAGTTTCAGATAGCTAGCCCCGGTAGGCTAGCTGGTAGTGAACTAGGCTATCAGTGCCGGGGTGCGGGTTTGATCCCGCCAGAGACTCTGGTCTCGTGCAGACAAACGTAGAGCTTCGCGGTATTAGCTTTAGTAACAAAAAAAACAAAACTTGTTAAAAAAATGTCCAAGTTAAAATTTCAAGTATTACCACGTCCACTCGGAGGTTGATAAGGTCTATTGTAAATCCCCTTACAGTAAAGAAGAATGAAGAAATTTGGATTTAAGGGAAATTTTAGTTAACGGCAGAGATGAAAATGAAGATGTATTGTAGTTTGCGCCCTGATAAATCCCTCAGATCATCGTGGAAACGGCTACGTAGCCCTGTATACCATAAATCTTATCCAATGGCAGACAATATGATCAATGGTATCGAGTTCATCTACTTCTTCGCACAATCTGCAGAAGTCAAGTATGCCTTCTTTAGTGTTTGACATTTCGTCGTACCAAAGTCGTACAAACATTTTTTTGCTAAATAGAATCGTTACAATATAAAACATCAACTTTGAGAAAACAAGCTACTTAAGGAGTTCAAAAAACGATATAGACCTGGGGATTACTCAGTTCTGTTAAATTTACCACAGGAAACGGACTTATCTCATTTTTTTGTTTTATTTTTTTTGTGATTACGATGAAAAAAAGGATTTTATTGATATGCTTATTTCGTAGCAAATCACGTGTTTGATCTAAGTTGTTTTTCTAAGTTTTTAAAATACTCAAAATTACTTATTTTCTCGAAAGTTTTTTTTAACCATCCTTTAAGAAACTGTAATTTGGTTTTTTTTATTTCTTAATTTGTAATTATTTTTATTTTTATCATTACAGTATTAGCTGTTTTATCGGCCTTAATTATTTATCCTGTATGTTTTGCTGGTGAATTAAATCTAGGTAAGTGTACTTTTGTTAATTAATTTCTATGTTGTTCTTTTATTATCTTTTTTACACCATTTTTCTTCATTAGCAAATCGACCAATTTGGGAATTTGGCTGGGCCTATGGCGTAGGCTGGGGTGCGGCCATTTTCTTATTTGGAGCTGTTGTTCTATTATTATGCGATAAAGAATCAGAAGAAATTTATTATAAGGAAAGAAAAATTGTACATGAAAACCAAATGCGCGCCTAGGCCAGGCCGCACGACCTGCCTGACGTCGTTCTTTAGACATATAAGTATACTTTTTGAATTGAAAACGAAACAATTTTTTTTATTATGTAATTATTATCAGTTCTATTTTGTTTTTCTTACTTTTTGTACTGCCCCCACACACCAGAAGCTCTCCTCTCCCAAAAAAGGCCCACTATTTCCTCACACATTTTTCCATACTTCATATACTCTCTCAAAAATGATTTGTTTATTTTTTTAACAAAGAATTGTGAAAATTTAAAGCAAAACTCACAAACTCCCAATTTTAACTCGTACATACGCGCATTATAAAATGAAAATCGAAAGAAAAAATACCATTTAAAACATATTTAACAACATCATAGACATTTAGAATTGCATATATTACTATATACTTATTAAAAAAAAGCAAAAACAAAACAAACAAAATCATATGAATCGTATACAAAAACATTTATACAAAGCATATATAAAAATCGTATATATACATAAATAAATATATATATAGATATATAGAGCACATATTTATTTAGATTTTGTTTTTAAAAGGAATAAATTCCATTTTATTTCTTATTTGTTGTTCATTAAGCTGTATTTTTTTAACCGTTGAAAAGTGTTTAATTTCGAGTTAAAATTTTAGATGCGATACAACATTCTTATTTACTTTAAAAACATGTATGACCCTCCATATATTTTTTTATATACATACAAACGTTTTTTTTTTTCATTCATATTCATATATTGAAATCTTGTAATAAAAATTGCTTGCTAGATCGTTTATTTTCTTGTAATTTTTTTTTATTGTCCCCTTTTAATTTTTAAAATAATTTCCTTTAAATTTTCAAAAAACAAAATTATATAAAGAAATATTTACTATAAATGTTTGGCTATATTCCATGTAGTTTATGTGTGTAATTGTGTAAAAGAAAATTTTATTAGACAAACCAAAACGATACGAATCTTCAAATTTATTAAAACAAAAGAAAAAAATATGTATTCAAAATTATGAAAAACAACCAACCAAACTTTTTGACAAAATAAAAAACAAAGAACCTAAAATGAAAGTAAAGAGGTAAATATATTAAAAATTAAATAAAGGTTACCCGGTCCGATTTAAAGCATTGTTTACAATTTGAACTTTTTTTTTCATTTTGTGTTATTAACCAAAGTATTCATATAAAATCTCCATTTTAAAACAATCCTATTTACATATTATTACATTTTTCAAAAGCAAACATGTTACAACAAAATTAAAATTTTATTATAAAACACTTTTTTGTAATTTTAAATGCAAAAAAAAAACATCAAACGAAATAAAAAAAATCACCCACCCTTCCTTTTGTTAAACTTATTAAAACTATTATTTACCGTTAATTTGCCTTCAGCAAAGAGTTTTTTGTTTTTTAAGGTTATGTTTAAACAAAAAATACGAAAATGAATTAAGAACTTCAGGCATGTGATAAAACCTGATCAGTTTCTTAATGATTGTTTTTAAAAGGTATAATGAATTTCGAACGATTGAAAACAATATAAATTTTAAAAGTATTTAGACAGAAAATAAGAGGAAAATGTTAAAGGAAAATAATGCTGACAACGAAATTTTTGGTTTGAAATCGCTTTGTTTTTAAAATCGATTTTTTCCAAATACCTGTATGCATGGTTAGGTTAAATGGGCAGTCGCAGCTCACTTGGGTCCTTATAGCGGTTGCTATGTAATACCCTGTTAAGTGTTAAGCTCCTACATCAAACCCTATTTTCGACTTAAAGTTATTTCAAATTCTAAATTGTTTGGTTACAGTTGTAAAACTGTGAATGATATAATAAATGTTTGAATAAATAATAATAAAGTTTCATGATTACAATTCAACTCTAGTTCAGTTGAAATTTTGTATTATTGTCAACAACTGTGTTGGCAGTTGTAAAGTTAAGTTGTTTACTGGGTTGAGTTATTAACCGTAGTAAAGGCATTAAGGGTAGTCACGATGGTCATTGTGCAAATTTGCAGTGGATATACCCCTTTTATTTTTTGTGCAAATGTGCTATTTTGCTAAAAATTTATTCTGGCAACACAAAAAAAACTTCTGGCAGCACTAGCATAAGTTGTCAAAAAACTTAATTTTTTACAATTATAAACAAGCATTTTCGCTTTTATTTTATTTTAATTAAAATTTTTTTAATTAAAATTTTCTTTCTTACAATTAAAAAAATGGCGGTCCGTATGTAAAAAGTTGTTGTTTGCTCTTATTTGCAACTCAGCAAATATGCACTACTATTTTGGCTCAAGGGTTTTTAGTGCAAACGAAGTGAAATTAAGCAAATTGCAAATACGGACATTTTGTTTTTGTATTGTGCAAATGTGTGTATTTTTGTATCGTTTGCACTACCCATCGCTAGTGCTCGTTTGTCATTAAAGAACGAAAATTTCGTTTAATTTACTGACATTGCCCAAATTTGTTTTTGCTCCCGTACTAAAAATTTGGATCCAATTGTTTCCAAGCGTTTTGGCAACATTGGGATACCGATTTTGAGAACAGTAACAAACCTTTATAATGAAATATTACCTTATTCAAACATGTTCAATAAACTTTTACTGTCAATCATGAACAGGGGCCTAATTCTGGCAGTCGTGATCGAGTAATTTCTCGATTTAAAAGCATTTTTATCTCAGTCGATACTGAACGAATCAAAATAATTTTTTCAGTATTGTGAAACTTAAATTAATGCTTTACAACACTGAAAAAATAATTCCAATTCGTTCAGTATTGACTGAAATAATTAGATTTTAAATTGCTTTCGAATCGAGAAATTACTCGATCACGACTGCCAGAATCAGGCCCCTGATTTAGGAATTAACCAAGAGAAAACATGTTCATAATTAGAAAAAGAATAAACATAAATTTTAAAACAAAACTCTTTGTAACCATCACGTTTTCAAATGTGCACCCTTTTTCATCGTCCTTTTCCTTTTTTGTATTTAAAAAATCCTGAACTCATTTTGCTGTTTTAATTTATTAAAAATGTTTAAAACATATTTTTCTAATTTATAGCTTAAGACTAAGGCACTTAATTATTATCAACTTTTCTTTAAATTTCACTAGACAATTTTCGAAAAATTTATATAAAGAAAAACTTTTTCAATGCAAATATCATATTCATATTTGAAATTTTTAGTGGTTGGTAGATAGTTCGAATATTTAAAAAAACTAAAATATTAAATAGAAAATTACGCTCATTTGGCGCAACGTCGTCAGAAAAAAAGAAAAATTACGAAATAAACATGTTTAAAGTTTTTAATTTGCTCGCATCACTTAGAAAAATAACGACATATTCCCTTCAAACGGGGAAAGTAAAAAAGATATAAAGATAATATAAAGAAAAACATAAGCGAACAATTCTGCATCACTAACTGCAAAATTTAATTTTTTGAGGTTTGACGACAGTGCAGCAAATGAGCGACTTGTACTTCATGTTTAACAATTACGAACGGTAACTTGCGCATAGAATATTTCTATGAAAAATACACACAGTTTTATAAGAACGTTTACGTTCAAAATTGTTGAACAAACAGGTACTGTACGGTTAATGCAAAAGGATGTCTACCATTCAAAACAAAACATCGCAGTTTCTACAAACATTTTTTTTTTTCGCTTAAGAATTAGCGGTTCATTGAGATTTTTAAATATCAATCAATTTTGTCGTTGGAAAATTCCTGTTTGAAAAATTTTCAAATTATGAATATGATTGTTATGCCTTCAAATATTTTATAATAATAAAAACGTTTCGTTTTAATTTAAATGGTAGTAAAAAACTTGTTCGAATTGTTTTAGTTTATCCTAAATATTTATTTATTATACGATTATAAAAAAAAATATTTTCTTTATAATCTCTAGCTTCTTTAAAAAGTCTTTCTTCAAATGAAGAAGTAATTGAAACGACAAACTAAAATAACTAATACCTTACGTATGTTTATTATTTAAAACTATAAACAATTAATTTTTAACTATTAAATATTATTTATTAAATATCCCACACAGGCAACTGAAATTTTCTATTTTAACTTAGGCAGCTAACCAGCTTATTTATTCTAAAAAAAAGTAAATGCCTATTAAAACTTATAATTAATATTTTATATTTTTAATTATGTATTATTTTTTTTTTTTACTTAACTTAAATGAAACTGTTAACTTGTTTAGTATTTATAAAACCATTTTGCATTAAATAACAACTTTAAACCAGAATTTAAAAAAAAAAAATAAAAAGCAATTTAGCTTTTTATTATAAAGTTTTCTTTTTTTTTGGTGTTTTGTTGTTATTTTTTGAACATTGAACCGTGACACTTGATTATTGATTTGTACAATTTTATTATTATTAATTTTATTATTTTTATTAATTTGTTTGTTCTTAAATAAAAGTTTTTTATTTAACAAAAGTATATTGTTGTTTTCTTCTAATTTATATAAGTTTAGTTTCACTTTTAAATTTAATTTTTTTTTTCTAAAAGAATTTAAATATTTTAGATTAAATTGTCTTATTTTCTATAGAAAATAAACTCAAATGGAAAATTTTCAATAGAAAATAATCTTGTACGAAAAATTTTCTAAAGAAAATAATCTTATTAAGAAATTTTTCTTAAGAAAATTATCTTATACAGAAAAATTTCTATAGAAAATATTCTTGAATTTTTTAAAAAAATATAATGTGATACGAAAAATTTTTGATAGAAAATTATCTTATACAAAAAGTTTTCTATAAAAAATATTCTTATACACGAAACTTTTTATAGAAAATAGTCTTATACAGAAATTTTTTTATAGAAAATATTCTTATGAAAGAAATTTTCTATAGAAAATATTCTTAAACAGAAAATTTTCTAAAGAAAATAATCTTATACAGAAAGTTTTCTATAGAAAATAATCTTATACAGAAATTTTTCCTAGAAAATAATCTTATTAAGAAAATTTTCTTTAGGATTAAATCTGATACAGAAAATGTTATAAGAAAAATAATTTTATACAGAAAATTTTCTATAGATAAAGAAAATAATCTGATACGAAACTTCTTTTTAAGAAAATTATCTTGTACAGAAAATTTTCTATAAAAAATAATTTTGTACAGAAAATTTCCTAAGGAAAATAATCTGATGCGGAAAATTTTACATTCTTGACAGAAAATTTTCAATAGAAAATAATCTTATACACGAAATTTTCTATAGAAAATGATCATATACATAAAATTTTCTATAGAAAATAATTTTAATAGAAAATAATCTTATAAAGAGAATTTTTTATAGAACATATTCTTATACAGAAAATTTAATATTGAACATTATTAGAAAGTTTTCTATAGAAAATAATCTTATACGG
This sequence comes from Pollenia griseotomentosa, assembly GCA_963931875.1. Lineage (NCBI taxonomy): Eukaryota > Metazoa > Arthropoda > Insecta > Diptera > Polleniidae > Pollenia > Pollenia griseotomentosa. Next base: position 190,105,579 of record OZ007560.1, read on the forward strand.
TAAAATTTTTATAGAAAATAATCTTACACAGGAAAATTTTTATAGAAAATAATCTTATAAATAAAATTTTCTATCGAAAACAATCTTATACATAGAACTTTATACAGAAGCTCGTCTAAAGGAAATAATCTGATATCGAAAATTTCTATAGAAAATAATCTGATACGGAAAATAAAAAAAAAAATAAAAAGAAAATAATTTTCTATAGAAAATATTCATATAAAGAAAATTTTTAAAAAAAATTATTTTTATACAGATAATTTTCTATAGCAAATAATCTAATACGGAAATTTTTCTATTGAATTAAATTTTATACAAAAATTGTTCTAAGAAAAATAATTTTATAAAGAAAGGGCCTGTTCGGAAATGCATCACTGCGCAGCGTTAGAAAAGCAAACTATTTTTAGTGCCGATAAAAAATAATTTCAATTTTTTTTTTTTTTTATTGTGTGACTATTATTTTTTTGGAGTATTTGACAATTTTTTGGTCCACATCTTCTTCACTGATATATATTTAAGCATTTTAAATCACTGATGCAGCGCAGTGATGCATTTCCGAACAGGCCCAAAATGTTCTTTAGAAAATAATCTGATAACCGAAATTTTCTATAAAAATAATCTTATATAAAAAATTTTCTATAAAAATAGTTTAAAACAGAAATTTTCAAGAAATAAAAATAGTTTCCATTAAGTCTTAAGAAAATCACTAGAGATTTATAATAAAGAGTATGTATAAGTCCCTTTGATTCGGATTTTGATTTTTTTTTTTTATATTTTAAATAATCAATTTAACTGCGAACAAGGTATTTTCTACCACAAACCCACAAAATTGGGCTATAAACAACATTGTCATTACGATTCCTTTCAACAGATACAAATGTCGTTAAACATTAAATTAAAACATTTCTTTTTATACTCTTAACAATTTATATTTTTTTATGAATTTTTTTTTTTACCAATTTTACTAAATATTTACTACATGTATTAACTAAAGACAACTCAATGCAATTTTTGTGTTCCAAGCAATCAAAGTTTTCCATTATTTTTATTGAAAGACAAGCCAAAACTTTACTAAATAAATTACAATAAACTATTAAAAAAATCACTACAAAAAAATTTCACTCACAGTATTGAAACAAAAATTTAGAACTCAACTGTATACTATGCTCATAAAGAAATCTCATCAAATGTTCATATTAATTATAAACTATTTTAAATAATTTTATAAAAAACAAAAATTAGGAAAGTGTTAAAAAAGTTCATGAGCCAAATTTTTTGATATTTAATTTAAATTATGCCGAAATATAAGGAAGACGTGAATAAAGTCAAGAGGTTAAATTTGTTATTGCAACGTTGCGTCAAAATAAGGTTTCGTCATACGCTGTATAAATAAAGTTCTTTTGACAGTAAAAATCTATATGCATAAATAGTTGAAAATTTGTATGCTTAATTTTTTATTGGCATTAAAAACTATTTCGAACGTTAACGATCCCATAGAAAATTTATATGAAAAACACTCAGCTTTAAAAATCTTTGCCATATAAAATTCTATACAAAAGTTTAAGTTCCAAATTGAATAGTTAGTTTATGTTTTTTTCAAAGTTCAAAATGCACAAGTTAATGTTAGACAAAAGCGGGTAGTTCTTTAACGGTAGAAGATCCTTCTGGTTCGCTTTCTTGCCAGCACGGAGAGTTTTATAGTGAATTAAACACTCCTTTTCATTACTTTTGGTCGCATTTACTCTGAAGCACGACTTAAAACCTTTCGAGTAGTTCTGTTAATTACTTAATACATTTCATTTTGGGTACTCAATACTTTCACCGGGGGTTTTTTAAGATTTCAAACAACGTTACGAAGCCAAACGCTTTTTAAACATATAGGGAAACCCCGATGGTCATTGTGCAAATACCACTTTTATTATTTGTGCAAATTTGCTATTTTTCTAAAAATGCATTCTTTACAATTATGTATACACAAGCAAATTAAAATAATTTTTTTTTTTAATTATTTAAATTTTATTCTCTATTTTATATTAAAACCGACGAAAATTTTCAATTTATATTCTTTAAAAACAATATGTCGCTTAAAATGTCAATGTTATTGTTTACACTTGTTTGCAACAGAGCAAATATGCATTACTAATTTTGCTCATGGGTTTTTAAGTGCAAACGATTTAAAAAAGAATAAATTGCAACAAATTGTATTGTGGCAAACTAAAGCTGTTAGTTGATTTTTTTCCTCCATTTTCACATATTAATGTAACGAGATATGAAGTCTCCTTAAAACGTAGGGGTTAAAGTATGCGATATTTGAGTAAGTTTCGTGCCAAACGGTTGGGGTGAAATTCCAACTTTTCTAAATATTTTGCACTATGTCTAATAATTTCCCCTTTTAGTAGGGATACATTCAAATCTCTGTGCAACTATTTGTTTCACATGTACTTATCACGGAGCACCTGTAATCATTCCTAAAATCTTATTTTGGCTAGAAGGATTATTTTAGAAATGTTCGGTAAATTGATTTAATAAAATTAAAAAATTCAGCTTCTTTTGGCTTAAACTATTTAAACACTTTTGCTAATAAAAGCTTAATTAAAAAACTAAATACTATTTTTTTATTTTAAAATTTACATTAAAATAACTACAAAGAAATACAAATGACATCAATCAAATAATTACGAAGGATTTAGAAAAACTAAATATGTATTTATGCAATTTACATTTGATCAATGCGACAAAAAAACAACAAACCTATTTTAATTTGCCGTTTTATTTTCTTCTTCTTTTTTTTTGAGCAATTAGGCGTATTTTGTTCAGATTTTGTTTGTTTACTTTTCATTTACGTTGACGTTTTTTAATTATTAATTGTGTATTTGTGTGTGTTTATTTTTAATCAAACAAAGTAACAAAATTAATGATATTTTTTTATGTTTTACAAAAACAAAAAATGAAATATATTTATATGTGAACAAACAACAACAACAAAATCGTAGGCAGGAATCGTGCGGTGGTAAAACAGCAAATTACAAAACAAAAAAAAATTAACTATAAAAAACATAAAAATAATAAGGATACAATTACTGATAAATTAATAAATTACAAATGAAAAACAGAAACAAATTAAAATTATAATAATATACAAATATAAATAATTAATAAAAAAAAACAAAAGCAAATTATTAATTTAAGTAAGTTTAATTATTAATAATTATGTATTTAACAAAACAATGGCTAATAATTAATTAATTTTAACAAGAAAAACAACAACAAAAACACAAGTATTGAATTGTATTTTTTATTGTACATCAAAAAAATAAAACTTATAACAACTAAACTAAAACAAAAAACACTTAAAAAAACTATTCTTTTTAAGTATTCCATTAAACAAAATTAAAAACAAAGATATTTATTTATTATTATTAATTATTAAAATTAAGTAAGATTTTCTAAAACAAAAAAAAAAAACAAATTACATAATACATATTAAAAACAAAAATGCAAAGCAAATATGTAAACAAACGCAGCTTTACAAAATGTTAGCCATTTTGTTGGTTAAAAAAATGGCGTCTTTATTTACATTCTCTTCATCAAATAAAGCATGCTCTCGATAGAAAATAACCCTACAAGAAGAGAATCAGCGAGTTGTCACTTTTTTCACGTTGGTGTTAAGAAAATGATAGAATGAAATGACCGAAATCAAATTTTCTGTCATTTTATTCTATCATTTTCTTAACACCAACGTGAAAAAAGTGACAACTCGCTCATTCTCTTCTGGTAGGGAAACTTCTCTAAATTGGTTACTTTTATTTCAATGTGTAATTGTGTACTTTTTTTCCAATTTCCGTACACGTAAACAAGTGAGTGAGTGTGAAATTATATTGAAAACAACAATAAAAAACGAAAATTTGTTTTTGTTTTCAAAAGAATTTCTCACTCACTCACTTGTTTACGTTTTCTAAAAACAGGCAGTAAAGTATATACAAAACTTCCGTTTTCTATCGTTTTTCACACATTTTGACAAAAATTATCTAAAAAAAAAATTTCGCAAGAATATTTTTTTTCTTTAAATAAAAACTACAGTGTTATGTTATTCTGACGACACGATCGATTAATCTTCCGAAGAGTACAGCGAAAAAGAGAGCAACTTGAAGGATATTGATGGAGATGATTAAATCGAGGACGATGGTAATAAAAGCCCCTAAAAGGTCTCCACAATATTTTTGTGTGTTCCTTTGGCGTATGGTATTTTTGTGCCACCCAAGAGTTGTTCGTTACCAGTTAAAAAACATGTGTAGAAAATGAAAAACAAAGTGGGGTCTGTCGTACGTTTGGCCTGTCTGGGAGCATCCTAAGAATTGAATAAACCGCCATATTTTTATGGTAGCGCCCCTAACCCCGGGTCTCCACGTAGCAATATTTATTGCGGCAAACGTCAAATTTGATTGCTCCATTGAGTTTGCGACGTATAGACCGCATATTGCCATTAGTGGCAATCCATTGCGCAATGATTGCTCTTCTGATTGCTTAAGCAATTATTGCTTAGCAATCTGCTGTAAAATCAGTTGTAATTTATCTGACATTTTATTTCTCTGTACGGTTGTTTATTTATTTGTGTGTTTCAAATGCAAATAAACAAAAAAGTAATACAAAACACAGCTATTATTTTATTAAGTTAATTTATTAATTGAAAAAAGACAATTTATCAACCACTTGAAAACACAACATAAAACATTTGTTATAAATGCAGCCACAAAACTTTGAACAACTACTCGCGGTGAAAATTGCAAATTTATGGCAAAGCTATTTCAAGTGTTCTCCAGCAATATAATCAGCAATTATTGCTCCATTGTTCTGTCATTGTTCTGCCTACGTTTTTGCTTGTACTTAGCAATAAATATTGCTACGTGGAGACCTAGCGTTTGGGTGTGTGTGAAACGGTAGGAAAGTACTCACGAAAGTAAAATTTTTACACTGTTAAGGTGAATAATACTTCACTAGCCCTGGGGGCTAGTATAAATTTTGACATTAGCGTAGAAATTCTTGACAATTTTAATTCACCATAGAACTTTGCTACCGTTTCACACACACCCTAATTAAGAAAAACATTTTGATAATTTTAAATTTTCTCTCTTGTTGCAAGTTTTTGCTAGAAAAGTAAATGAACACACCTTATGTTAAACACAAACTGTTAAAATGTCAAATTTTTGACAGTTGTGTTTTGCGCGAATTCAATAAAAAAATTACAGAATAAGCCCAATTATGAATACAAATTCCCCGGGAGTTTTTTTCCCTTTCCCTATTTTTACAACTGAATTTACATAGGAAAAATTGGAGAAGGGAGGAAACTCCCGGGGAATTTTATTCATAATTGGGATGAATACCTACCTGTAAGCTAATAAATTTGTTTGTATCAAACAGAACTACATATGTACTTATAGCAAATTTTAAAAATTAATGTCCTTTGCAATTCTGCCTACGTTATGGCCCAGGATGTATAGAACATTGATTTCAAATCTCAGAAACTTTTGAATTTAAGCGATATTTTTTAAATAAAATATTTTTTAAAAATATCTGTGGCCTTTTGACAAAACATCTTCTGTCAAATTTAAAAAGTTGAAATAAATGCTGTTAATTATACGAATTTTCGTTCAAAAAACATTTTTGATTACGATTTAAAAATTTTGTATTATAAACGAAATTTTTCTTTAATTTCGATTTACATATTTTATTATTTGATAAAAATGATTTTTTTACCGAGTTTTTTTTTACCTTTCTTTGCTATCTTATCTCGACTTAAGATGTTTTGTCAAAATCCCTACAAGAAGTGAATGAGCGAGTAGTCACTTTTTTCACGTTGGTGTTAAGAAAATGATAGAAAGAAATGACAGAAAACTTGATTTCGGTCATTTCATTCTATCATTTTCTTAACACCAACGTGAAAAAAGTGACAACTCGCTCATTCTCTTCTTGTAGGGATGCCACAGATATATTTTTTTTTTTTTTCTAAAATTAACCCGCCGTTACTAGCGCGGGGTGTAAATTACACCCCACGAATTATTTTTTTGGCTATATCTTTTTTTTCCAAAAGGTCCTGTTTGCAGTTTTTTTAATAGATGAATATTATGAACTATCTCATCGTATGATTGATGCCACGTCCTTTTAAGTCATATTTTCGAGAAGAGCGATCACATTCCAGTTTTGCTGTGGTGTTTTTTGCACCCCGCGACCATCTGCGTTACTAGAAATAATTGAATTGTCTCTAATTCAAGATCATCAAGTGGTAGGGATACAAATTTTCTCCTTACCCACATCTTTAAAAAGGGCGTTAGACGCACCCAGTACAAGTACCCAAAATAACCCAAACAAGAATAGATGCTGCATTTGTTTCCGTTCAAGAAACGTAAACGTTAAGAGTCAATGTGCTTTTTGCCAAAATTTTTGTGCAAAAGTCATATGTTTAATATTTAATTTTTTCTTTTGTTTAGAATTATGTTTATTGAAATTAACTTAAAAAATGCTTTTATGTGTAAAGTTTAAGCTTTTTGTCGACGAAAGTTTTTATTTTGAACCTCTATTTGCTTACGGTTGTAAAAAAATAAGCAGTTTATCTTGGGGTGTAAAAAGCACCCCGCGAGTAACGACATACAAAAACAAATGCGCGAGTAACGGCCGGTTAAAGCATTTATAATATAAATAATATATAAAGCATTTATAATATAAATTTTATATGGCTATAATAATTTTAAGTGCAAATAATACAAATTTTATATGTTTATTTGTATACACCTCAACCTACAGCTGACTTCAAGTTAAAAACAAAATAGAATTGCAGAGTACATAAAACTGAGTACCCCTCCTTAATCTTCTCCCCAATCCAACCAATAAACTCAAGAATGGCTTCAACAAAAATTGCAAATCTGGACGGTGACTAAAGAATGTACTTTGGACAAATTACGAAATTCGATATTTCGATCACTGGATTGTTTTCCAAAACACAAACCAGATGCTTGATTTCATACAAATAAAAACGAAATCATTTAAAACACGTTTTGGACTTTTATTTTATTACAAGTGTTGCCAGAATGACAAATATGAAATGAAAACACAAAATTTTATTTTTTTTCCTATGAGAAAATAAAAAAAATCCAAGTTAAAACTATGCTAAAATGAATTATTCCCAATTTTGTATTAAAAATCAAGTTATTCACTTTTTTCACAAAATTAGTACTTAAAAACTGGTATATTTTTTATATTCTCAACAATGCGATTTAATATTTTAATTATAAAATAGATGAAGGACCTCTAGCTTGACGATTTATTTGTTATTTATATTTTAATCGTTTTCTACTTTTGTAAAGCTGTGTTTTACATAGGCTTTTTCATTCAAACTCATATATCATTTTGAAAAATTTCATTTCAATTTCTAGATAAAAACCTTTGTTTCCGAAATTCGATGTTTAAGCAATTTAGAGTCTCCCAAAATATATGTGAGTTTGTTGCAAATAAAAAAAAAACAATTACACAAAAAAAAATAAGAATTATTAAGTTATAAAGGAAAAGGAAAATTATCAATTGCTAGTGATTTATAAATACATACATATATACATATTAACTTATATAATAACATTATATTTAAATACTTATTTAATAAAAAAAAACTAATAAAAAAACCAAAAAAAAAATAAAACATTTAATTAAAAACAAATTAAATATATTTACAAACATCTAAAATGAAAAATACAACAAAAAACAACAAAGTTAATAAAATGGAAAGGACTTCAATTTTGTTATTTTTCAAAAAAAACCAGGATATAATTTTTAAAATTTGTTGTTGCATTTTTTTTTATAAAAAAAAAATCCCCATTTTATTTTTATTATAATCCCAGCATACTACAAGATATTTTGAATTTAATTAACAAGAAATAAAACTTAATAATTGTAATAGAATTAATTAACAAAAGAAAAAAATTATAAAAAATAGTAAAAATTGTTAAAAAAAAACGTGCAACAATTACATATACATACTTACAACATACAACATTAAAACATTTTATGTCGTCCCAGTGAAAAAAAAAACTTTTAAATAAAAAAAATTAATAATCAAAATAATGCAAGTATTTTATTAAAAAAAAAATAAACAAAAATTTTTTATACACATAGTTTCAATAAAAAAAGGTAAGTGGAATTAGCAATAAGTTCTTTAATAATTCCGACTCTTTTTTATAAACCGGAAACAAGAAAGGCCAATCGGGACTGGGTTTCGCAAATTCCGAAATTCGATCGACTCTACCGTTTTCTTTACCAAGCTTATGTATTAATAGGTACTCTTACGTAAACGTAGCGTTGCGTAGCGGATGAACTTGATACACTCAAAAATTTTCTCCGTTTTTACGTATTAGCTGTTAATTGACAGAGCGAACATTCCATCAACGCACACAGCGTTTCCTTTTTATATGTTTATACAAAACGAACAAATAACTAAAGCCAAAATGTATGAGAATTCTTTTTTTTTAAATCATCGTTACACATAGTTTGACAAATTTTCTGTTAACTTTTTAACACATTTCAACATCGTATTTTTAGCCACTACCAATAATTGAAGTTGAACGTATGATTTACGTATGAGTAATTGCCAATAATGGCTTTCGATAGCTATAATAGTTATTCGATAGTTATAACAAAATTCTGTCCTAGTAGGCCCAAAATTAACCCTAGGTCCCATATAAACCCCCATTCTAAAATTTCAGATATACAGATGAAGATATCTAAATAATATTCGGCACAAAGAACTTTTACATGAATCTTAACCTCATAACAGGCGGGTCCATTTGTCCCAAAAAGGGTACGCTCGCGAAAATTGTTTTTATATACAGTAGTGTAGGTTATCATATGACCGGGCTTAACCGACTGTAGATTTATTTATATCTAAAGAACGGCCGCTAGGAGAAAAATTGTCCAAATGTGGTAAACGTAGCTGGGTTATCAGTACACAACATTTGCAAATATGGGTGGGATTAAAGAAATGGTCATGGCACTTCCCGTACAAAGACATTTCTGTGTATCTGGACAATGGCAGGAGTCAAAGTTTCTAGATAAGGTACAAGCATCTAAATGAGGTCGGGATTAAAGAAGTGGGCTTGGCACAAAATAGATTAATTTATATCTCAAGAACGGTATTTATATAAATTTTTGCTAAGTCAAAACTTGCACTAAAAAACTTGCTGAATTGTTAGATAAATCTAAACAAGAAGATTGTTGAAATTGTTTTTATAATTTTTTTTATTTATATAATTTTAAATTATACAATTATGAATATAATAAGTATTTACACTTTATAAACTAAATACAACATGGTATTATTTTTCTGTTTCGCTTTATTGACATTTTAAAGCAATAAGTTATGAAATAATGAGCTTTTTTACTTTAAAAAATATTGATTTATGTTACGGAACTTGAAAATGTGAAGTTTAATGGCGTTTTCTTTTCTGAGTAAAATTCTGCATTTATTCTGCCTTTTACATTTTTTATGTTCTTTTCTGAAAAACATGTGTTATTTTAAAAGTATAAAGCGTTCTTTTCTGATGATGTTCCCTTTAAAAAAAAAAAAAAAATGCTACATGTTTAACACTCATTTTAATAAAAGGGGCATGAGTGCAGCACTAGATCAAGGCGAATTCAGTACAAGGTGGTGGCAAGTTTCGAGCCGTAAACACTAACAATGCAATACAAAAAACATCTGTTGTTTCTTTTGGCTTTGGATTGTTTTAGTCTTGCCACCACCTGTTACTGAATTTACCTTGCGCTAATTGTACTTTATTGTTTAATGCCAAAATTTGTGTTCTTTTGTAAACGTAGAATATGAAACAATTTTTAAAAATTAGGGGTGCATTTAAAAATGTTGCCAAGTCACATGTTACACTTATGCAACACTTTTTTTTAGAAAAGAAAACGCCATAAGTTTTAAACAAATAGTAAATGGAACGGTACAAATACAGGGTATTAATTAAGAATTGAAAAATTTAAATTTTAAATAATTTTTTTTTAATAAACGAATTAAGTGTTTGCTTGTAAAGCTTTTCCTTTTTTAAGTTCTTGTTTAATTTTTTATTTTTTTTTTTAACAAAGACAGTCTTGTGTTTTTTTTATATATATATAAAATTTATAACTTTTTATGTTAAATAGAGATTTTGAATTTATAAATAAATATTTTCTAATATTTCTTTGTCTTTTTGCAATACGATCATTCTGTTTTCTTAATAAATTTAGAAAGTTCATTCATTCTTTAATAGTATAGTTTAATATAAATCTAAATTTTTTTTTATAATTATTTTTAAATTATACTAATTTTTGCGTTTTTTGGCCAACAATAAGAGTGTATAAGAGAATAAGGTTTAGGCAAATTTAAACAACTGGGAATTAGTAATTTACATACATTTTTAAATAATTACGAAGAAATTTTGTTATTATTTAAAATATTTGTAATTAGCATTTATCATTTTTAATTACAATTATGTATTACAAGTAAGTTACTGTTGTTTTTGTATTTCGTAAAATTTCAATTGCCAGTAATTATAGTTGAGAAATTTTAATTACAATTACGTCTAATCGTTATTAGGTTTTATCATTTTAATTAAGTTGAAACTGTATTTTGAAATACATTTTGCAATTTCACAATCCTATAATTGTTGCAATTTCATTCCAATTGATTTTAGTTAAGAAATTTTATCAATTTTAAATAATTATTACAGATAACCCCCATAAAAACCTAAAAAAAAATAATGAATCCACAATACAAAAATATAAGTGAAAATAAAAATTAGTAAAACTATGGGTTATGTATATTGAATAATTTACAATAAAATAATATTATAATAACAAACAAAAAATATTCAAGTAAATATCAAACACACGTTTTTATTAACATTCGTGCTTTTTTACTTATTTATTTTATTATTAAAAAATTAGTTCGAGGAAAAAATTGTTCAACAATTGTAATTATGTATGTGTGTAGAATTTTTCTTTCTTTTCAATTCATTGTATTATAACGCAAATTGCTATCGATACCAACACCAGGGCTATCAGGTTCTGGTCCTAAATCGGAAATAGATCGTGTAAATTGCCGCCTCGTGGGTAAAACATCACGTATACTTTCAATTAAACGTTGATGGAATGTTTTATATTCCATATCAACAGATTGTGTTTCGCCGAAATTAAAATCAGCTACTTCAACATTGAAACTAAAAAAATTTGTTAATTCAAATCATTAAATAAATAAAAAAAAAGTACAAAAATCGTTTGTAAACTTACCGATTCCGGCCTTGTAAGTAATATGAGACTCCGAATACAACCAGAATTATAGCAACTAAGGAAAATGAAACAGGCACCACAACGACCGATAGTTGGGATTGCTTTTTAGCTAGAAAAAATATAAAAGAAATAGTTTTGTTTTGAAGCTAAAGTAAATTCAGATCATAATTTTTATTTATTTTTAAGCCCGATAGAACTTGAAATTGTAAAAAACTAAATTTTAATAAAAAAAAATGTTTTTTCGAAAGATCAAAACATGGCAATAACATTAAAAAATTATTTGAAGAATGTGGGCACATCGGCGGTTCTTGACGAAGCTCATTTTGGACGTCCACTTTTTCGAGCATTTCTGGCCTCCAAGGTGTTAATTTTTGCTGGTTTATCAGAATAAACCAGTAACTTAACGTTGGCCCACAGAAAATAATCGAGAGTTGTCAAATCGCACGACCTTGGAGGCCAATTGACAGGTCAACTTCTTATTGCCAAATTTTGATTCCAGTTAGTCGATGGTGGCAGTAGCCTTTGGCATGCAGCGCCATCTAGTTGAAACACACTCGCCCGGTTCAATGACATCAACATCTTTAAACAATAAATCATTGATCATGGTGCGGTAACAATCTCTATTGACCGCAACGCGAACTTTTTTTTATTATATTATATTTTAACTGTGTCTGAGACATCGTTGCGCATAAAAAACAGTACGGTTTTGCTCTCCGAGAAATAGCGGGAATATGTAAACTCACATTCATCAAGATCATAATAATAGCCACAAGTCTCATTGCCGGTTGCATTATAGGGGGCTAAGAAAAAAATTAGGAATGTATGTAGAATTAAAACCAAAATTTTTAATTCGAGCATTGCTTAAGTCTCACCCTTAAAAACCAAGGAACAATATTTTATTTTTACTGAACCTTTACATTTTATATTCAAACTAAGTATATCACCATGTTGCAGCCAGTTTTTGCCACTAGCAGTAAAGTTACTAATTGGGGCTAGAATAAAAGTACATTTGATTTGATTAATAAACTGTACAAACGTTTGTTGAAATGTTTACATACATTTTGAAACAATCAATCTTCTATAATAGCCATAAACCTTCATGGGATCTCGCGCTATAACCGATTTATTAACACAATTGAAAGGGGGCTGGTTGTCAAATATAATAAGTATTTACACTTTATAAACTAAATACAACATGGTATTATTTTTCTGTTTCGCTTTATTGACATTTTAAAGCAATAAGTTATGAAATAATGAGCTTTTTTACTTTAAAAAATATTGATTTATGTTACGGAACTTGAAAATGTGAAGTTTAATGGCGTTTTTTTTTAATAAACGAATTAAGTGTTTGCTTGTAAAGCTTTTCCTTTTTTAAGTTCTTGTTTAATTTTTTATTTTTTTTTTTAACAAAGACAGTCTTGTGTTTTTTTTATATATATATAAAATTTATAACTTTTTATGTTAAATAGAGATTTTGAATTTATAAATAAATATTTTCTAATATTTCTTTGTCTTTTTGCAATACGATCATTCTGTTTTCTTAATAAATTTAGAAAGTTCATTCATTCTTTAATAGTATAGTTTAATATAAATCTAAATTTTTTTTTATAATTATTTTTAAATTATACTAATTTTTGCGTTTTTTGGCCAACAATAAGAGTGTATAAGAGAATAAGGTTTAGGCAAATTTAAACAACTGGGAATTAGTAATTTACATACATTTTTAAATAATTACGAAGAAATTTTGTTATTATTTAAAATATTTGTAATTAGCATTTATCATTTTTAATTACAATTATGTATTACAAGTAAGTTACTGTTGTTTTTGTATTTCGTAAAATTTCAATTGCCAGTAATTATAGTTGAGAAATTTTAATTACAATTACGTCTAATCGTTATTAGGTTTTATCATTTTAATTAAGTTGAAACTGTATTTTGAAATACATTTTGCAATTTCACAATCCTATAATTGTTGCAATTTCATTCCAATTGATTTTAGTTAAGAAATTTTATCAATTTTAAATAATTATTACAGATAACCCCCATAAAAACCTAAAAAAAAATAATGAATCCACAATACAAAAATATAAGTGAAAATAAAAATTAGTAAAACTATGGGTTATGTATATTGAATAATTTACAATAAAATAATATTATAATAACAAACAAAAAATATTCAAGTAAATATCAAACACACGTTTTTATTAACATTCGTGCTTTTTTACTTATTTATTTTATTATTAAAAAATTAGTTCGAGGAAAAAATTGTTCAACAATTGTAATTATGTATGTGTGTAGAATTTTTCTTTCTTTTCAATTCATTGTATTATAACGCAAATTGCTATCGATACCAACACCAGGGCTATCAGGTTCTGGTCCTAAATCGGAAATAGATCGTGTAAATTGCCGCCTCGTGGGTAAAACATCACGTATACTTTCAATTAAACGTTGATGGAATGTTTTATATTCCATATCAACAGATTGTGTTTCGCCGAAATTAAAATCAGCTACTTCAACATTGAAACTAAAAAAATTTGTTAATTCAAATCATTAAATAAATAAAAAAAAAGTACAAAAATCGTTTGTAAACTTACCGATTCCGGCCTTGTAAGTAATATGAGACTCCGAATACAACCAGAATTATAGCAACTAAGGAAAATGAAACAGGCACCACAACGACCGATAGTTGGGATTGCTTTTTAGCTAGAAAAAATATAAAAGAAATAGTTTTGTTTTGAAGCTAAAGTAAATTCAGATCATAATTTTTATTTATTTTTAAGCCCGATAGAACTTGAAATTGTAAAAAACTAAATTTTAATAAAAAAAAATGTTTTTTCGAAAGATCAAAACATGGCAATAACATTAAAAAATTATTTGAAGAATGTGGGCACATCGGCGGTTCTTGACGAAGCTCATTTTGGACGTCCACTTTTTCGAGCATTTCTGGCCTCCAAGGTGTTAATTTTTGCTGGTTTATCAGAATAAACCAGTAACTTAACGTTGGCCCACAGAAAATAATCGAGAGTTGTCAAATCGCACGACCTTGGAGGCCAATTGACAGGTCAACTTCTTATTGCCAAATTTTGATTCCAGTTAGTCGATGGTGGCAGTAGCCTTTGGCATGCAGCGCCATCTAGTTGAAACACACTCGCCCGGTTCAATGACATCAACATCTTTAAACAATAAATCATTGATCATGGTGCGGTAACAATCTCTATTGACCGCAACGCGAACTCTGGCTTAATTTTGAAATGCCATCAGCGCGTAAAGGACACCAAGCGGTGCATTTTTCTGGATATAATAGTCTGGTTTGGTCTCACTCCATATGCGGCAATTTTGTTTATTACAAAACCCGTTAAGCCTAAAAGTAGCCATGTCGCTAATCACAATATTGCAATAAAACATCGCTAACTGATTTTCAAAGTATGTAAATTGTATAATTTGATATCATCGTTCATGTTTGAATATATATTACCGCAAAAAAGCTTAAGCTACATCATTTGAATTTTCGTTTTTTTATTAATGACTTTATTGGCAACACTTGCATCATCTCCTAAAATATCATTGTTACATAAGGTACCGTTATGGTTTTATAGCAAAAACAATTTTATTGTAAGCGACAACCTTCATAAAAAAATGTTATGCAATAAAATAAAAAAAGCCTTCCTTCTCCTGTAAAATTATGTTTTTGTCGCTTAAGCTTTTTGCGGTTATGACTCGATCGATATTCATGATGATTTGTCATCAATGACGAAAAGTGAGCACAGTATGTCAATTCGTTTGACAGCTTACATTTCCTAAGCTCTGTTGGGCTTAAAAATACACCATTTTAGTAAGTTTAACAAAGCTTTTGTATATTTTTTTGTGCAAAAATTTTTGTAAAAGTGTAAGAATAAATCATTTTATCGTTCTTCTGAAAAATTTAATTGTATAAGTCGCCGTCCGGACTTGCAATTTTTTTAAATTAGGCTTTGAAATTGCATAAGTGCCCAGATTATGAAATTCTAGTTTTGAAATTTTTTTTTATTTTTATCTTGTCCTTCCTCTTCTCCTGTTTTATATAAGTGTGAGAATTACAAAACCAAACAGAATTGCAGAATACATGAAACTGTGTGAATATAAGCCGACAATATATAATATGAAGTGTTTTTAATCTTTTTAAAAGTTCAATATTTTATAAAGTGGCCACATTAAATGAGCTAGAGTTATAATCATTTTGCTCCACATCCTTGGAAATGAGATTTAGAAAAAATTGAAGGAAAAAGTTGGGAAAATTGAAAATCCTCAATAAAATTTGAAAGACGACAAAATTTGAAAAAATCTCTAAAATCGAAAATCGCTAAATTAAGAAAGAAAAAAACTTCAATTTAACAAAAATTAAGTTTTTAAACAAAAAAAAAAAAAAATTGCTTCCTCTTACCTTCATAAATATTAATTGTAACTTGATTAACTGTGTCTGAGACATCGTTGCGCATAAAAAACAGTACGGTTTTGCTCTCCGAGAAATAGCGGGAATATGTAAACTCACATTCATCAAGATCATAATAATAGCCACAAGTCTCATTGCCGGTTGCATTATAGGGGGCTAAGAAAAAAATTAGGAATGTATGTAGAATTAAAACAAAAATTTTAAATTCGAGCATTGCTTAAGTCTCACCCTTAAAAACCAAGGAACAATATTTTATTTTTACTGAACCTTTACATTTTATATTCAAACTAAGTATATCACCATGTTGCAGCCAGTTTTTGCCACTAGCAGTAAAGTTACTAATTGGGGCTAGAATAAAAGTACATTTGATTTGATTAATAAACTGTACAAACGTTTGTTGAAATGTTTACATACATTTTGAAACAATCAATCTTCTATAATAGCCATAAACCTTCATGGGATCTCGCGCTATAACCGATTTATTAACACAATTGAAAGGGGGCTGGTTGTCAAAGAGTGTAGCAGAAGGCGGCAACAGATTATAGTGTTTTACAGTTGTGCTTAATTTTGGATTTACCAATACGGAGGATATATTTAAAGAAGACGAATTTTTATTTTGTTGTTGCAAAGCTGCTGTCAGGTTGAGACCTAATAACGCTGCATTCGCATGGGCCATTTCAGCAATTTCTTTATCGGCTGCTAAAGTGTCACGTTTTGTTTTTGTAGGCGGTTTGGGTGTAGTTGTTGTGGTACTAGTGGATGTTGTAGTTGGGGATGTGGTAGTTTTTGGTGTTGTTGTGGTAGTAGTTGTTGTTGTCGTTGTTGTAGTAGTTGTTGTTGTTGTTGTTGTTACTGGATCCGGTAACTTTTCAAACGACACCACTACTAAAGCTTCTATTTCATAGATCTGTTCTGGTTCGCTATAGGAGGCCTGATAACTTAGACCGTCTGTTACTCCCAGATATGAACAATTTTGGAACCAATATGTTTGTATATACGTTGCATTTTCCATAATATACTTTTTCTCTTCTACCGGTAAATCTATATCGTGATTTACTATCGCCTTGGTGGAAACAAACTGCTTTTTACGTACATTTCCATCTTGTATGAGTTGCATTTTACCGGACAACGTATCGGTAACTTCAATATCCACCGAACCCGAGGCAATTTTTATCCAAAATATATAATCCTTTTGCACAAGTAACTCAATTCGATATTTGCCGTATTTTGTTATATTTTTTGGGTAGTTTATGGTCCAATTATTAACGGGTTTATTTGATTGAATTTCCTATAATGTATAAATTGAATAGAAAATTTTAATTTTTGGAATTGAAAAGTTATTAGGTTAACATTTAAAGTTATTTATTTGTATTTTTAATACATATGATTAAGGAACAACCCAGCGGTAAACTTTTGGAGGCCTTCTGTAAGACCTTTCTACAACCTTTTTTAGATCCAGTACTCATGCTCGCTTGCCTTCTCAGGATGGTCTTGTGGATGGGCTACACATATGTATACATACATTTTGTGCGTCTACTATGTTTATAGCAATAAAAATGATAAACCGTTACAAAAAAAAAAAACACATTGCAAAGACAAAACTATAAAAAAGTGAAGAAAAACAGAAGGTATGTAATTTAAATTAGTTTTTCTTAAATTCTGTGACAAAGCAGTTGTGTTTTGAGAGAATTTTTTACAATCAAACCTGCTGAAGAAGGGAAAGCGGAAGGCCTTTGCTGGCTAGGACATCATGTATAAAAAATCTATGAGTATGGAATCGGGTAGTAAAGCCTTGTGTCTGAGAAATAAGGGCTCCAGAAGGCCTGCTTACTACTTTTTTTTACTTACAGCTGGAAAAGTAAATATACATACAGCTCAATTATGAATACAAATTCCACGGGAGTTTTTTCCTTTTCCCACTTTTACAATTGAATTTACATAGGAAAATGGGAGAATGGAAGAAAACTTCCGGGGAATTTTTATTCATAATTGGGCTGAAAATAAATTTGAGACGGTACGCAACAAATTAAAGGACAAACGTGTTAAAACATTTTCAAATATGAATAAACAAGTTAGAAAGAACAGTCGGTCAAGCCCAACCACAGTATATAAAAACAATTTTTGTTAATATAGACTATATATGACCAATTTGCAATCATGGACCCGTCTAAACAAAATTATGTTTTCAGGTTTAGATTCATGTAAAAGTTTTTTGTACCGAATATTATTTAGATATCGTCATCTATATGAGATTTTAGGATGGCGGTCGGTTGATATGGCACCTATGGTTAATTTTGAACCTACACACAGAAAAAATATAAATGTTAAATTAACATGGCGAAAAGTTGAATGAAAATCATAGTAAAAAATGTTAAAAAAAAAACATTGTTCAATGTTGAATCTATAAGACCCTCGTTCAGACTCGGCAAGTTACTTGCGCAAGTCTCTTGCGCAACTCTTGGTTTGTAGATGTCAGCGGTAAGGTCGGGTTAAGGGAAAAAGACTTGAGTACAGACTTTATTGTACTCGGCAAGTGACTTTCGCAACTAACTGAAAGGTGTCTAAGAGGCTGTTTTACTTGTTTTTAAAAACAACAACACTACTCCAAGAAGAAAAAAATTAAGTTTCTTATTTTCACGTTTAAAATAATTTATTTAAAGAAGAAAAATTCCCGTTTTCTTTTTGTTAAAATTATTTAGTTAAATACAGCTAATTTTCAAAGTAGAATGATGACGAAAACCATATCTGGGCACTCTGCTGGTGTCTTTTAATTGCGAGTGCTTCTGTAAAAAAAGGGGAATACAAAAAAGTGAAACATGTGTTACAGGAAAATAAATAAATACGATTCTTTCTCCCTCTGGTTCCGCGGGTAAGCGCTTGGAATTTTTCTTTATATATTTATTGTCTCTGAACCTTCTTTTTACTGTTATTTCACACTCAAACTAATTTGATTCTATATGAAATTCATGTTGTTTCAACTTAAAATAACTTTCATTCAACGTGATTCGTAGTGTTATTTTAATATCAAATGTAATTTTGCTCTAACTTTACTGGAATGTTAAATTAGCATGAATTATAGTTATTTTAAAAGAAAAAAATGTTGTTTGAAAGTTATTGTAAAGTCATGTTAAATTAACATGGAGTAACAACGAAGCAAAATCCCTACCGAAAAATGTAAAATCAACCATGTTTGCGACGATTTAACATTGGTTTTTATCTGTGTGTACCAGGACAACACTTTGTCATGAAAAAGTAGCTATCGTAAAAGTTATTATCACCAACATTTATAAGGAAGTTATAGGTTAAAAACTATTTTCTGAAGCAATATTTTAATGGGAGCTGTGGTCAAATATCAATCGATTCCAATTAAATTTGGTAATAGGATTTTTATTGCATTAAAATAGGTTTTTTAAAAAATTTAATCTATATACCAATATAATAAGATGGTTTATGGGCATAAGGACCCTTTTGCTGAAAGAAGTTTGTATGGAGGCTATGTAAAATAATGGACCGATTCGCCCTATTTTCATTGGTATACTCAAAGGTCTAGGACCAATATTTTAAGGTGTTACAAGCATCAGCACAAATGCAAAATACCCTCTCCACTATTTTGGTGTGGGTATAACGAAATCTATAAGTGACAACAACAGTAATTACAATTACGATTAAGTACAATTGAAGGGCTTTTTGTTAAAACATCATAAGCAACCCGAATTAGTGTGCCCCGGTAGGCTAGCTGGTAGTAAGCTAGTCTATCAGCGCCGGGGTTGCAGGTTCGATTCCCGCCAGAGACTCTGGTTTCTTTCCTACAGACAAGCGTAGAGCTTCGCGGGATTAGCTTAGGGAATTAAAAAAAAAAAAAATGTGTTTGTGATTTTTGCTATTGACTTTAACTACAGCATGGAATTTCATGCAAATGCACGTTTTTCTCAAGGGTTTAAATGTTAACTAGAATGCCGATTAAGCTAAGCAGCTTTGTAGCTCAGAGTTAATTCATAACAAACTTTTATCAAACTGCTAACTTTTAATAAATTAACTCTGAATTTTAATGTTGCCACATTATATTGCACAAAATACAACTTATATGAAAAGCATTCAAAAAATAAATTTTACTGTACAATCAATCGCCTGACATGCGGAAACTGCACAGTACAAAAATTTTTAGCAAAATATCGTAAATTGTGTATTTTTTAATAAAATTTAGCAAAAAGTGGTTTTTATAAACAAACGAAAAAAAAGGAGTTTATATACGACCATATTTTTTTTTTTTTTTTTCACAAAATTACAGTTTTCCGAAATTGTGAAAAAATTTATACACTCAAAAAATAACTTTGTATTTTTTTTTTCAAATAAGCCAAATCGGTCCATTTTTATTTTAAATGGATCCTAAAATTAGGGTTTTGGAACTTGCTAGGTTGATAAAATTTAGATCAAATATTCTTTAGATATAAAATTAATTTCGTATTAAAAATCTGCCAATTCGAGAAGATTTAAGGGATTGAGTTTGATAGCGACCACAACAAAAGAATAGCAGCCATATTCATAAAAAGTTCTTATTTTAAGCTTATAGTATGTAATAACTATTAAACGCTTTTTGTCTTATAAACCTCTTATAAAAATTTGTATTCATAAACGTACATTAACAGGTTTTTTACTATTAACTGTTTGTAGCGATTTTGTGTTTAAGTATGGCAACTTTCTTTATATTTTGCTGCCATTTTATTGTTAGTGATGCATGAAACTTCTATTCGGTTCACATGATATTCTATATTTAAATTTTTTTAAAAAATTTTTTTTTTCATTGTAGACATTCAAAATTATTCTTATCAAATAAAACTACATATTATTTTAGTTTCTGAACAAAATGTTGCCGAAAACTATCATAAAATCTTTTGTTTTAACCTTTTTTAAATATTCGATAAGAAAGTATTCGAATAAAAAGTTTGTTATATTTTTGAACAATAATTTTTTGTTTTAAACAAAAAAACAACTAGTTGCAATAATTTAATAAATAATTAAAGAGAATATCTGCATTTGCCCCTGAACATATTCATTTAAATCAAATACAATTTTTTTAAATAATTATCAATATAACTTTAAATGGGTTGTCTAAAATAAAAAAAAAATAGTTAAATGTATTTAACATGTCCATATTAATAAATAAAACATTTTTGTCATTATTTTTCAACATATTGCACAAAAATAATATCATTATATGCAAACACTTATCAAAATGTCATTTTATTTTTGGTTTAAAGAAGGGTAATCAAAATCCCGAATTTCTTTAAATACCGAATTTCAGAATTCTAGATTCTTAATTTAACAAATCTCCAAATAAGTAGCTTCAGTTAGCGTAGCCGGTGTTTGTGAAGCCAAAGAGGAGAAAATCCATTCGCCCTTCTAAAGGCCCAACCATGCATTCTATCGCGTGATTTTTAAAACCAGCACCGTACAAATTTTCAGGATATTAAAATTCGGAGTTTTGAAATTCAAAATTTCAAGTTCGAATGACGTTTTGTGGAATTCATTCTTCGATTACAGTTTAAAATGATGAGTTAAACTAAAAGGGGGTTCTATAGAAAAGAGCTTATGAAAATCTTTATTGTTAAATATTTAATTGAATAAAATTGTTTAGTTATTTAATAAAACTGTCCCTCTATAAATAAACAAAAATTTATACTAAACAAATAGCAAAGTATGTTGTTGTAAAAAATTAAATGCTTTTTAGTAAAAAGTTTTTACCAACAAAACAAACAACAATGCACAAAATTGTTTCAATTAATTTTAATTCATTTATTTATTTATCATTATACACTTCATAGTAAAAACGACATGTAGATAAAAACAACAAATTAAAACGAAAAAAGTGCTAAGTTTGACAAACAAGTTTTAAAGTAATAAACTTTTTCTGTTTGCTTTAAAACTGGGAATTTCGCAATTCTACCTGGTTTTAAAGTACTTAAAATAAACTAGGTAATAATCGCACTATGAATAACAACTGACACAGTTTTTTGATTAGCTTCTATTTGTATGTACAATTTATTACTTTAAAATATTTGTGTTTAGAAGTTAATTAACAAAACTGTAAATATTTACAATAATTTAAATTTTTATATCGGTGGTCTCATGTAAAAAAGCCCTAACTCGATTTTTTTTTCGAAATTGAGTTTTTTGGGAATCCAATAAGTAAATTTCACATAAATACATCTCATCACAAAAATTAAATACAATAGTATCAACAATAACGGGTTTACAAGTAATTTGAAATATTTAAACATACAATTTCTGTTATGTTTTTACCTTCTCCTTTAAAGTTGCAAT
Organism: Pollenia griseotomentosa; assembly: GCA_963931875.1. Taxonomy (NCBI): domain Eukaryota; kingdom Metazoa; phylum Arthropoda; class Insecta; order Diptera; family Polleniidae; genus Pollenia; species Pollenia griseotomentosa. The sequence goes on from OZ007560.1 coordinate 190,127,636, forward strand.
TATGTGAGTTAGGGGCTCTCTATATGAGACAAAACGATATGCACATATATAAAAAAAATCTGTATTTGTTTGTTTGTAATTAAAATTCGTTTAAAATTCCGTTTTAAATTCCTGCTTTCCCTGGAAATAATTGTGGGATTCCCGGGAAATTTTGAAAAAACGTTTTTTTAAAACTTTATTAAATCTATGGGGACTCGTGTCTTAAGTTGTTTTATCCAATTAAATTCCTCCACAATATTAAAATTTGCTGCATATTAAGGTTATTAAGCTGATTTTTGAGAATGGGCTTTATATAGGGCCTATGGTAAAATATAGACCTATCTTTACGAAATTTTATTTCTTGTCTTAGCAAATTGAAGTGGGCTAAATTTTACAACAATATCATTAAATTTTGCGATTAAGGGCGTTGTTAAATTGTTCTTCGAGAGTGTGTTTTATATGGGGCGTATGATAAATTAAGACCCGATCTTAAGAAAATCTAGTGGTATGAATTCGAGTCTTATGAAATTATATTACGCTTAATTGTACCACAAAAGCATTACTCGTTACGTTTCAATCACAAACTGCCTAGGCTAGCACTCCTATTTGACCACTATTTGACACCCAACTTTAGAATTACTGATGGCCCCAGAATATATACTTGCCGTTAGGCAAAAAGGTTTAAATGGAGAAATAAGTAAATAAATAAATTAAAAATTGTTGGCGGGAATGCCGGGATACCTTCTTCCAGAAAATCCAAGTTTATTGGTGAGAGGGGAGAGAAGATTAGCTTTGAGTAGAGACTTTCCTGTGCAATAGTTCCCGCTTAAATGCACCCCCCTTAGGGCCTTTCTATACCACAACCAAACACAAATTAATTCGACTGACGAAATTTTTGACTGTCACTCAAGTTCGATAGTGTGTTCCCTGCCAGGGCTGTCAGATGTGGCGATTTTTCGCCAATCGTGGCGATTTATAAACCTAATTGGCGATGCAATTTTGTGCTTGGCGACATGGCGATTTTTTTGGCGAAATTAAAAAAACTTGGCGATTATTTGGCGATTTCTAAAACACATTTTATCTGTTTTTCATATTTATATGAACAAATTTATAAGTACGTGCCAAGTTTTTTCTTTGAATTTTTAATAAATTTTAAAATCGCAATACGAATGCGATTGTTTTAAATGATAAATTGATAATATTGCCAGATAATTACATTGAAACCATAAACGAATTTTTGCCATAGAAATTTGGAATGAAGCTTAAGCTTGTTTAGATTTTCGCACATTTTCCTGATCATAAGTTATCAATAATCGGAGCTTTACCGAAAAACTTATTTTGCAAAATAAATTTTAAAATCGCAATCGTTTTCGATTGCATATGATTGCATTTTGACTCCGTTTTTTACGAAATAAAATCGACTATTTCTTTTAAACCTTAAAATATTAAAAAAAAAAAATTTAATATTCACTTGAAATTTTTGAAAACCCTGATTTTATAAAGAATTGAAAACGAATCTGGGTTAGAAGGTAATTTTTAAAAATAATTTTTGTAATTTGTTTAGAAGATTGAGTTGACTTAAGGTATTTGAATACACCTTTTAAGATATTTATCCTTTGCTTCAAATAAATACAAAATTTTACCATATTCTGACTTATATTCACATAGAAAATCACGCTTATAAAAACTAATTTTTTTTGCATCAAACTCTACTCATTTTGATAAAGTTAATGTTTTGACACAATTCAGTTAACTGATCACACGAGTTCTAGGTTTTAAGATAATCAGCCTTCTTATGATTACAAAAATTCTAGTTCCCTTCAGCATACTTTTGCAATTTGAAGTTGCCAAACTTATTGTGATTGCGATTTATGATTTACAGATTTCAAGTCTGGATCGCAAATGTTAAGCGTTTGGCGATCGTCTACTATAATAAAAACACACTGATAGAATACGGATAAATATGGAAAATTTATATAAAGGTTCAATACACTTGTATACTCTTTTTTATATTAAACTTTTATTTGGCGATTTTTGGCGAATTTTTTTTACCAAATATCTAAAAAAAATTAATTTTTGGCGACATTTGGCGATTTTCGGTATACTATTTGGCGATGAAGGTCAAAAAAAATCTGACAACCCTGTTCCCTGCTAAAGTTTATCGGAGAGAATCATTCGATGAAAAATTAACTCATTTTTTTATAAAAAAAAATTCTTGCAAGACGTTATTTAAACTTATATGTATGTGGAAACAATAAAATAAGAAAATGCAAGCAATTAGAGCCTGGTCTCGCGAGTTCTGTATGGGCTAACCATTCCAAGAAGTTCTCTTTTTTGATTCCTATTCAATGAATTATAATATATTCACAATTTTAAGAAAAACGAGCTTCTTGAAACTGATCCCAATGTAAACGCTCCCATAGTTGATTATTTATTGTAAATGAAAAGAATTTTTACTATAAAGAAAAAGAAATTTTCTAAATAAATCATTTGCGATTTTATTTGAGATTTCTTTAAATCCTCATTTTTGCATTTGCGAGGTCTCGCTAAAATGATTCTCCGCTTAAATGCGTAAAAAACTACATATGTAGTTCAACATGCGCAGTGGCCTCCAAGTTAAAGAAAGCGAAGCCTCTGGACCGATTTAGTTGAAGTTTACATAGGCTACAAAATTTTTCGACAGAAGCGGGGAAAGTTGCATTCCCTCATCCCTACACCCACAAAGGACGCAAGTATTTAATATCGCATATCTAAAAAACGATGAGATCCGCTATGCCTTGAATCTAAAATAAGATAAAAGAATGGAAATTGGTCCCCCCTTAGGAGTTTTTATTTAAATCTAAGTATGTAGTAAGACAATTAAAACTTATTAAGTGCTACTGTAATTGTTTTTTCCATTTTTTAAGTCCCTGCAAACAAATGGTAGATATCCCCTTAGGCAATAGTTTAGCAATATCCCCAAATTGTCATCTAGAAGAAAAAAATTAATTTTCCATTTCCTTCTTTTATATTTTTTAAAAAAAATTACAAAGTATAAACAGAAAAAAATTTCAGAACAATTTTATTTAAAATTCTTCTCTTTATCATCCTAATGATATTTTGGCGATATCTTCCTATTTTCTAATAAGTGGTTTCTTGGCAATATTGCTAGTTTATCGTCTAAAAAAATTGCTTACGGGTACATTTAACGTCAGCATACGTACTCTTTTTTTAACTGGCTGTCATCAATAAAATTTGTGTCATCTTTATTTTTAAAATTGGTTTTTATTTTTATAAATTTCACGACGGTCACCAGGGTTAGATGTGGCGATTTTTAAACATGTTTGGCGACCTAATTTTTGATTTGGCGACATGGCGACTTTTTGGCGATTTAAAGAAATAGTTGGCGATTTTGTTGGCTATTTTTGATGAGCTATGGATTTATTTTAAAATTCGTTATATTCAATAAGAAGCAAAAATATTACTTTTATTCTAGTATTTTTATGTATGAAATTTGAGGCATTCATATGTATGGTCAGTATTTGAAAGTATGTATGTTCAAATGGCTGATGAAGAGAATAAAAATCTTCGAGAAAATGGTTTTTCGTTTTTAAAAGGGATCTTGAAAGAGTCAATAAATATAATTCCTTTAAACATGAATATATTTAAAGTCTATGAACATCGGACAGATTTTTCATAATCTCCAAAATGTAGGGATTTTTCGTCATATCGTATTGTTAATAAAATAAATGCTATAAAAAAATTTTTTTTATGATATTTTATTGCCCAAAACCGATGAAAAAATGTTTTCCCCTAAAATAGCTTTAAAATATATTTCCAGAGCTGTTTGTGGTTTAAAAAGTTGGAGACACAAATGTGTATGTATATCTTTTTTTAAAGTTATTATTTAATAGGTGTGACCCCGTACTTTTTGGGTAAAATGAGAGTAAACAAAAATTTCTTTCACTAATAGACAAAAATGTAAAGGGTCCGCCAAATAACTTTCTTTTTTTTTGAAATGCTATAAAAAAAAACTACTGAATATTTTCTCAAATTTCTTTTTTATTTGAAAGTACAATCCTTCCGTTGTTTCTTCCCTAAAAAAGTATCTTTCGCAATACGAAATCGATTATTGCCACAATAATATTTTTCTTCCAGGCAAAACGTTTGGCAATATATATGAAGTATTTCTGTGTTTGCTGGGATTGAGAACTATTTGACTATTTATTTTACTTATTTAACAAGAGTTACAAATACAATTACAGATTATATTCTAGCTTAATTTACCGAGCAATAGTAATGTAGACCTTCAGCCCGTTGTAGTGAAATAGACCAGAGTCTCTGGCGGGAATCGAACCCGCAACCCCCGCACTGATAGACTAGCTCACTACCAACTAGCCAACCGGGGCACCCATGGGTGCATTTAATTATAGTGATACTTAATTGTAAGATAAATAAAAAGATTTACAAAATTTATAACTAGAATTTAATTTATTTTACTATGTAGATTATGAGCAGCGAAGCGCACCGGGTTAAACACATACATGTATCCAAATATTATTTTTTATTTTATATTGTTTTAACATCTAATTTTTTCGGTTCTTATTTCAAGAGAAAATGCTGTAGATTTTTTTTAATTTCCCACAAGTTTTGTTTCTGATTATTACAATTTCATTGAATTATCAGCAAATTAGTAACAATTTTATAGAATTGTAAATTTGTAATTCATTATTTTTAGTGTTCAGGCTGTATGTTAATATTAGATAAAAATGTGCTAGACAACAAATATAGCATGTTTCTGGTGCTCAGAAGTATTTTTTTGTTTTAAAATTAAACGCGTTATATATAAATGTGTAAGTTATAAAACTACGCCAATTTTATCAAATTGTCATATATTTTAATATCTAACTTAATCATTAGGGAATTTTTAATAAATGTATCTTTTTCTCACTTTCATGAAAAATTATATTAAATTCAGACCTAACAAATATTTGGCGAATCCAAATAAAGCGTGACCAGTAAATTGATTAAAGTAAAGCTTTATTTTTAACAGTTAATAAATACAGTTGTTGTCCTGTTTAACGAACCTTCGATTCTGCGAACATCGCATTTAATGAACACACCAGTTTGCTCCATTGAGTACCTTATATAGCGACCAAAAAATATTTGTTTGTGCTCAATTAAGCGAACAAATAAGATTCATAATTTTAGTTTAAAAACGCATAATGTGAAGTAATTTCTAACTAAAAACAAAGTGAGTAGAAAATGTACCGCTATTTTATGTTTTTTTTTATGTAACATTTTTGTTTGATTATGCTGCAATGATCAGTTACGCATATTCTTTCGATCATGAAAAACATTTGGAGCAACAAATAAAACACATACATATTTGCTATCAAAAAGGTAAATTTGTCAACTTTATTGCTTTGTTTCCTTTTACAACGTGACAGACAGAAGGCAGACAGACGAAGTTTGTTGGTAAGAGGGCGAAGCTGTATGCGTGACACACTTTACTTTTTTTCTCTAGCCTACAAACTTCGTCTGTCTGCCTTCTGTCTGTCACGTTGTAAAAGGGGACTTTTAAGAGAACTTCAGGAAGATGCCACAAAACAAAATTTTTTTGTTCCAAAAAAAACAAACATTACTCGTCAAGTCTTTTATGCAAAATTTTCAAGGAAATTGAAAGTTAATTTGAACCTATTTTTCATTAAAATTATTTAAGGCTTTATGCTACCAGTGTAATGAATTGTAGCTTTTTAATTTTTTTTTAATATATTATACAGCTCTCAAAACATATTTCAAAATAAACGACAGATAATACAGTTCTAGTTATTTATTTATTCATAACATAAGTACTAGACATAAGTATGGCATATAACGAACTTTTCAGTTTAACGAACAGGCCAGACAAAGTACTGGTTCGTTAAACCGGAAAACTACTGTAATTATTTTTAAGAAGATAATTTTGTATAATGTTATTTAGAAACTGTCAAATGATGTTTGATTTAGCATTCGTTGTAGAAGTAAACCATTTTTTAATAAAATTAGTGGTTACGTGTAGAATATCAAACATTTATAGCATAAAGCAACCTTCCACGAAATCGAAATACATGAGAATAGTTCAAAATCTGAATGAGTTTTTATAAGTTTTTTGATATATGTATCCTTTTCTTACTATCTTCACTACAAGCGGCGTGTAAGGGTATCAGTGTTGCCAAAACATGGTGACCAAAAATGGCTTAATTTACGGAAAAAAATGGCTAAAAATGGACTAAAAAATGGCTAAAAGCTTTTTTAAATAAAAACACATTAAAATTCAATAACACAACAGAAATAATTCATTTAAAGTTGTTTACGATGAAATTGTAAGTTAAGATCACTTTGTTGAATAAGAATAAATGTAAATCAAAATTTTGATAGATATTTAAAAAATTAAATCATCGATAAATTCGATGTCGTTATGGTTCATCTCAAAGGAATCACTCGTTTTAAATAATTTGAAGGTTAATCATAATCACGACAACATTTACCCAACCTTTTGAGTCCAGATCTACAATAAAAAACACGTAAGAAAGTACCCCGACTATATGATACCCTTCACCACATTAGAACCTTTGTACCAAATTTTATCAAATAATCTCCAAAACGGCGACCTGTACTTTGCGCACAATGTTTACATGGACAGCCATCCATCCGGACAAACATTTATTCGGCTCAGAAAGTGATTCTGAGTCAATCGGTATACTAAGAGGTGGGCTTAGCACCAATATTTTAAGGTGTTACAAGCATCAGCACAAACGTATAGTTTATATTTTATTGTTATGTTAAAAATATTTACCTAACTGATAAAATCGAATTAACGGTTGCTAAAAGTAACCTATTTCTCAAATTACTTTTAACGCTGTTTACTTGGCTAAAAACCCTTTTTACTTCAGAATTAGACCATGGGAGTGAGAGCAACTTTATAGGCAATTCTGAAATTTCTAAAAAAAATTTTGTTGCCGTCTGCATCTCTTTATTGAAATACTTGCAACCAGAAAGAAACACCGATGTTTGTGTTGATCCATTTTATAAATTTAATATTGGAATACTTTTCCTTTATTTTGAAAGATGTTTCATCATCATAGTTTATAGCAATTTGCAACATTTGCAAAAGTTGTGATTTAAATAAAAGGCGTTTTAATTGTTAAAAATTTTTATTTTACTTTTTAAATTTTTATGATAAAATGAAAATTATTCTTTTAAAAGAAAAACGACAAAAAAAATTGTATGGCTAAACAAGTTGAAAAATGGCTAATGGCTAAACTCATTCTTTAATGGCTAAACAGGGTGAAAAATGGCTAAATCTAGCCACTAAATGGCTAAGTTAAGACGCCTAGAAACTGTTCCGATTTTCGTCCAATCAGTATCTTATCAGTCTGTTGTAAAGTTTTGGAAATTATTATTAGGGATCAGATGTTAACACACCTTAACAATGGTAATATGATTCATCCCCAGCAATCAGGATTTAGAAAGGGATTTAGCACTACTGGCATTCTTTTAGATATAACTGAGTCTATTAGAGAAAATCTTGATAAAGAACGTGTTAGCATTCTGATATTTCTTGATTATTGTAAAGCATTTGACTCAATTAGTCATCCTAAATTAATTACTAAACTCTCCAGAATATTCGGCTTCAGCTCTAGTGCGTGCAATCTCATTTACTCGTTTCTATCTGGACGTAGTCAATATGTCCAAGTAGAACATGAGGTTTCTCGTGGTGTGCCTCAGGGTTCTATTTTAGGTCCATTATTATTTCTTTTATACGTAAATGATTTATTCCATGAATTATCTTTCTTAAAAGGTTATACTTATGCTGATGATATGCAATTGCTGGCAACATTTGACACATCATCTTCAAGTATTTCTAAAGAGCAGATTAACATTGAACTCACCCGATTAGTTGAATGGTCAAAATGCAATTTTTTACAATTAAACCCTACAAAATGCAAAGTTATGATATTTTCCAAACACCCTATAGATATTAACATTTTACTTGATAATGAGTCGTTAGAAGTTGTTACACATTATAAGACACTTGGCATTATTTTGGATGATAGTTTAACATTCAATCATCACATTAATTCTGTTATTTCTCGAATCTCTTGGACGTTACGTAGGTTGTATAATGTTGCATTTTATTTACCTTTATCGATAAAGCGACGAATTGCTTTATCTTTATGTTTACCCTTATTAATTTATGGCATTGAAGTTTATTCCTGCACCTCCGTAATGAATAGGTCTAGATTGAGAGTCTGTTTTAATAAGGTAATTCGGTATATTTATGGTATTCGTATCGATAATCATGTCTCTGAATATTACCTGGATTTATTTGGTTGTTCTTTTGAAAAATATATTGAATTAAGGTAAATATTATCTTTTTACAAAACAATGAAATATTGTAAACCCGATTATCTTATGAGTAAATTTCATTTTGCCATTTCTAATAGAACACATTCTTTAATATATCCTGCATACTCTTATTCAGTGATGGAAATGTCGTTTCGTGTAATCGTTTCACGGATATGGAATAGGGTGATACCGTATCGTGAACGAGGATTTTCTCACTCTTTACCAGAATTTGAACAAATTTTCTTATCGAATTTATAAAGAGGCTTAACTTTTCTTTAAAAATTATATATGTTATATGTATTTTTTTTTTTTTTTTTTTTCATATCTGTTATTTTTTATAACTTATTCACTCACTAATGATGTTACTCATCTACTTTCATTGCGAATGAAAGTTGTAATGACAATTTTATTAAAGTTCTTGAGCATACCCGGTATGTATCGCTGAATAATAAACACAATTTAATTTTAACTTATTTGAACATTAATAAGTGTAGAATAAATATCATTAAATTTTTTTTTTTTAATTTTTTAAAATTTTTTATATTTTTTATATTGTTGCCATCTCATGGGCTACCTCAGTTTTGCCACAGCTTTCTTCCCGAAATTTTTTATTGCAATAGGTGTGTGTAAATCCCAATATTTTTTAGATTAAGTATTATTGTTAAGTAAAATTATTATATGAATTGCATTTAGTAATTATAATTTAAGTTCTTAATTTTACTCTCGATCTCATTGTAGACTAGCCAACTACTACGGGCTTGCGGCATCCATTTTTAACAAATAAATAAATAAATAAATAAACGAATTAAATAAATAAATTGGCAACACTGAAGGGTATAATAAGTTTGTCATTTCATGTGAAACTGTTATAATACGTTGCAAATAATACGATTAGTCCATACACGAATGTAAAATATAGCCCATAAGGGACTTCGGCTAGTCGTCCAAAGGTAACCAAAATATATTGAAACTAGTAAGAGTGCTATATTCGGCTATGCCGAATCTTATATACCCTTCACCATGGTTGGGAAAGAACAGAAGTATATATCTAAATATATGTAAATTTATATATGAAGTATAAATCGCTTAATTGCATTTAATTATTTGCACATGTTTGCGTTGTATTAAATAAATTAAACTTAATTATAAAAAAAGAGTAATTTTTGGTATTTCGGTATTTTGGTTACAACTCAGCCGTTTTTTTTTGCCGATTTGACAGATTTACATACCGACGTGTTTAAGGAGAAAATACCATTTACTTGGGTTATAAAACTTGGACTCGAAAAGATATATGGTTCCCGAAAATGGGTATTTTTGGTCATAACTTTTTTGTGTCTGAACCAATTTTTTCAGTTTTTCAGAAAATATGTTCTACTAAAGCTTTCTGATCTTTTGATATATAAGACGTAGCCCAAAAATTTTAATGGTTTTTAGCTCATCTTAGGAGTACTTTACTCATAACTTGCCCATTTTTTAAACGATTTGAGAGATTTATATACCGACGTGGTAAAGAACAAATTTTTCATTAACTTGGGTTATAAGACTTGGACTCGGGAAGATCTATGGTTCCCTATAATGCGTATTAAATAAAAAAGAAATAGCAAACTCCATCTTAAGCCTTCTACTTTTCTCACTTATGAGTTGTTTTTACCGTGGAACCCTGCTATTTATCCGCTTTCCCGTTATGCTCTTTAAACTGTTTTTGGATGAGCAAGTTTATTCAAAGAATTAGCGATATCATCCGCTATTTTGGTTGCACTTACTCTGGGATTTTTCTTCACTTCTCGTGGGTCATGGCTAGGATCTCGATTAGAAAGTGTTTTTTGTTGTTCTTGTTTGTTTGCAAATTCTAACGATGTTCTGGACGCTGGAAAATAGTTAATTCAACAATTTTCCTATTTCTCAATAGGATTTTCCCTCTTAAAAATGTTTAATAATGAAAGATCTTACGCCGAAATCTATTTCTTTTCCTTTACCCATAGTCTGCATTATATTTTACAGTTATGCATCAAAAAAATAACTAACAGCAACAATTGGACGATGAACAATAAATTTGACATCAAAAAAAAATAATAATAACGGGAACATAAAAGGAAGAAATGATATTAATTCGATAAATTTCAACGTGTTTTTAAATTTTTTCCTGGTTATTTTTTTTTTATTTTGTTGGTTTTTTTTTAATTTCCGTTATGTATTCAATTAAGTCAATATTTTTTTCTTAATTTTATATAATCAACGAAGGGAAACAAAACTGCATACCACAAATTTTCGGAAAAACTTTAGTTTTTCTAAATTTTTGTATTGAGCTGATGGCCGAAGACGCTAGTGCTCTAACAATTCAACTGTATAATTTTATAATTATATACCTACTTATAAAAAATAAATAAATAATTTTTGAATTATGGTTTACAACTTTGTTATATTGCGGTGAATAAAAACATCAAAAAAATTACAACTCATCGCAACCAAGTGTTTTAATTATAACTCAAATGAGTTGAGTAAAACGGGCCATATTTCATTTAAATGATGTTCAAACAACGCTCCTTTATGGTTCAGTTGTCTAGGGGTTTGTTACCGTTAGAAACTGTGAGTCTCCCGGTTCGAATCTTGGTTTTTCAAAGAAAATTTTTTTTTAACTTTTATGTTTTAAAAACGGCTTTAAAAATGTATTTACCAGTTTTTGCTTTTTAAATTTAATTTATAATGAAGTTTTTAGTGTTGTAAATATGTACATACAGTGGCCGACAAAAGTCTACATACGACCCTCATTTCTTCCACCTGACGAGACCAAAAGCATTATGAAGAAAAGTAATGATGCAGGTTTGTTTGAAATCTGGTTTTATTAATAGAAAACGAAAAAAAACAACTTACTTCAATATACACTTTAAAAAATATTTACAAAAAACAAAAAAATAGCATTGACAAAAGTCTACATACGGCTTGTAAGCTAACATAAAAAACTTCAATGAAACATTAAATAATATTTTTATTATTAAATTTAGTATTTGGTTGGGCCACCATTGGCATCTTTAACAGCCTGTAAGCGTCTGGGCATTGAATTAACTAAATGTTCCAATTCAATCGGCGTAATTCTTAGCCATTTTTCTTTCAGCATCTTTTTCAACATTGGCACGCTAGTAATATGATGCTTTCTGATTTTACATTCCAACATTTAAGTCCGGGCTTTGAGGTGGTGTGTGCAAATGTCGGGGGGCATAGTAAAGCAGCCATTCTTTTACAACTTGAGCGTTGTGTTTCGGGTCGTTATCTTGTTGGAAAATCCAACTCTCACCAAGATCTAATTTATTGACCGATGCTCCCAGATTTTGTTCTAAAATAGACTTATATGGAAACGGATCCATATAACCTTCGACAAATACAAGATTTCCTACACCAGATGCAGCGACAGCACCCCAAACCATCACGTTGCCACCCCCATGCTTAACAGTAGGTACTAAGTGCGTCGGATTCATCGCTGTATTAGCTTTTCTCCAAACTTTCGCTTTTCCATCACTTCCAAAAATATTGTATTTTGACTCATCTCTAAACAAAACTCGTTTCCAGAATTCAAATCCTTTGTCAAATTAATTTTGGAGATTCCAAGGGAAGTTTTCGGTTTTATTCGCTTATAATGGGTTTTTTGCGCGGATTTCTGCTGTGGAAACCAGTATTATTTGGGGTTCTTTGAATTGTTCGTGGATGCAGAACCGTATTTGATCTTATTGTTAGCTCTTGGGCCAGCGTTGTGGCATTCACTTTTAGATTTTTTTCCACTTATTTTATTATAAAGCTGACATCTCTGCGACTAAGCTTTTTAGGGCGACCACTACGCGGTTTATTATATATTATATTTTCAATAGAACCAGTGTTTTTAAAATTATTTAATACAGTTTCAACTGTTGCTTTACTTAAATTCAACAGTTTTGATATTTCCCCGAAAGATTTTTTCTCGTTTCTATATTTTACTACTAAGTTTCTCACATCAGTTGAAATTTATTTTCGCGAGGTCGTTGTTATAATTGAATTATGCTGGAAACTGTCCAGAATACAACCGAATGCAATTGATTTGAAATGTAAAACATGCAGAAAAGTAAATTTAAAAAAATAACGGTAATTAGCCGTTATCATCCAGCAGCAAGCAAAACACAAAGCATGACATGTTGGCCGTATGTAGACTTTTGTCATTGCTATTTTTTCGTTTTTTGTAAATATTTTTTAAAGTGTATATTAAAGTATGTTATTTTTTTCGTTTTCTATTAATAAAACCAGATTTCAAAAAAAACTGCATCATTACTTTTTTTCATAATGCTTTTGGTCTCGTCAGGTGGAAGAAATGAGGGTCGTATGTAGACTTTTGTCGGCCACTGTATGTATATGGGCATTTCTATGAGACTGTTAACCACGACTCAAAAAATTAAAAAGCTTGACACTTTTTTTCAAATATGGTAAAAAGAAATAAAACACCTAAATTTTACTATGCAGACGTACTTATTTATAGCTTATTACAATTTTTTAAAAACAAATAATAAAAGTTTAAACTGACTTTCTCTTTGATTCATTTTTATATAACTGACATTTTCAATTTTCTTCCGATTAAATACAGATACTGGCAACCCTGAAATTTTGCATTAAAATTAATGTTTCAACAACAATGAACAAGATCAATGAGGAAAGACCAAATATATACATATGTAGTTCGATTAGCGGTATATTTTTTGTTTTTTTGGATGCTATTCTAATGTCACGTTCGTGGTGCAAAAACAACATTTGTCTTTGTCATTTCTATTTAGCCAGTCTTAGGTGTTTCGAAATAAAAGTTCAAAGCAAGATATTTGCTGCAAAAAAATATTGATCGGAATTTTTTTTAAATTGGTATATTCAAAATTTTATAAGCTTTTAAAGCTCGTTACATACGATTTTGTTAGTACTCAAATGCAACTAAATGCATCATCTTATTATGTTGGTATTTACATAGTTTAAATTTGGTCAAACCTTATTTTATTACAATCAAAATCTTTTTTGGAATCGGTCCATATTTGACCATAGCTCCCATACAAGTGCTACTCCCGAAATCTATCTCTTTTTTTTTGAAAAATACTATGTTTTTTGCAAGGCAACTTCATAGCAGGTGGTCTTATAAACCCAGGTGATAACTTTTTTTTTTTGGTTTACATATCATTAGCTGCGTTCGTTTACCCCAAAATTTGTACAAATTTGTAATGGATTTTACTGAAATGCGTTCGCGTACTCATAAACTTGTAAAATTTTCATATAACTCACCTACTGGATTTTACTGGAAAAGCAAACGAACACACATATTGTTGGATGTCAAAACTTGTTTATTATTTTTGTTTTCATTTTAAGTTGAAAACTTTCAGCAGACATGAAAAAAAATTTCAACATAAAAACAATAAAATAAAAAAAAAAAAACGTGGAAAAAGTTTCAATAGAAAATAAAAATGCGTTAATCAGGTATGTGATGAAAAACGATCGTTTTCAAAATGATCGTTTTAAGCAGGTGTGATGAATTTCGACCAATTTTTAAATTCATTTCTAAAGTAAAGTTTTAATTTTTTTTCAAAATACAGTTCAATTAACATATATAATAAAGAATTTAAAAGAATATATACAAGAAAACAGAGGAAATTTATTGGAAATCAACTTTTAAAGATATTGAAAACGACATTATCGTTTTCAAAAACGTATTTTTTTCAAAATCGTTTTCCATCACATACCTGAATGGTTTCTAAAGATTTTTGAATGAATTCTGCACACAGTTCCAAAGCTTTTTGCGAAAATGCTTGCTTTGTAACACACATCGATTCTGTGGCGATAATGGATCTAAAAGCTTTTTACCAATTTTTCGTTCTTCTTTGAGACTTTAGGAGCTATTAAAACTGTCAATTCCCATACCTTATTCTCGAAGACATGTTTAACACACGGATGACCCATAAGAGTCGTAGCTTTCTGCAGCAAACGTTTCAGGGATTGACCTTTAGCATCCGGTTTAACCTCGGCTTTGACTTTAATGGTAATACATAACATAACACTTCTCAATCCAAATAGTGGGTCTTCAATTGAGATTAACGGTTGTTGGCATTCATGGCATCTTCAATATGTTTTGTGTCTACGGAAACCACCACAAAGTTTTCCCATTTGACGTAAGGCGAAATGCGCAAAATTTTGTGAAAATGTTTTCAGCAACGATTTGAGTCTTGGGATAACTTAGCCAAGGTCCTCATTAAATAGGGCGACAAGCAGAGCCCATAAAGTTTAAGCAGTCATTGAAATGCAATTACACTAAGGCCCAAAACAGACGATAAAACGCAACTGCAACGAAACCCTTTATAAATTGTTGTTTTGAAACCAGTTTCAATCGTTTTCCACACACCCTGCAGCCTAAATTGTACCTAAATGTAATAAAATTATCACAATCATTTCGATTTTCTTTGAGAACAGATAAAACGCAAACACGACAACTGAATTACAATTCATAATAACTAGAAGTTGCAGTATCGTTGCAGTTGCGTTAAACCGTCTGTTCTGGGCCAAACTGGAAAATTTGGGAAAACTTTGTTTTGGTTTTCGTAGACACAAAACATATTGAAGATGCCTTGAATGCCAACAACCGTTAATCTCAATTGAAGACCCACTATTTGGATTGAGAATTGTTATGTTATGTATAGGGATGCGATTTCCATGCAAATGCATGTCTCAGAATTCTATTAAAAAAACTTTGAGAAATTTAAGAATGTTATTAAAGAACTTGTTGCGACCGAGCTTATGCCATAAAAAAGTAAAAGAAATATTTAATTTAAATAACATCAAAAGTCAATTAGCATTTGTATTTTCCAACTTCGGATATATTGGTGAAACAATAACTAAATATGAAGGATTTAGTTCACTTATTAGTCAACTCAAATTCATTGATATGGCAGAAAGTAAAATTAACATGTGGAAGGAAAAATAGCCCGACAAGTTAAAAAAAAATCCAAAACCTGTTGCAAAAAAATACAGGATTTCAAAAAATTAAACAAATTTCAACAACTTTTTGATCTGGAATCAAATGTGGGATCTGAATTAGAAAATTAATATTCTCCAAATGAATTAGCATCCTTCAAGTATGCCTCAACTTCGGTTGACGTTGAGAGATTATTTTCCATGTAATAAAGCTTTTTAACAGACAAAGGATTACTCTTGATAAATTTAAATTATTAAGTTATTTAAATTAAGTCTAAAAAAATATTATACCTTTGAATAACAATAGAATAAAAACAACAACAGAATTTTTTTTTTTTTTTTTTTTTTTAAATAAAATAAAAAAAAAACAAACGCTTTTTTATTGAAAATGGTCAAGTTTTTAGTGCATATTTTTTATTTTTTTAATGCAAATTTTTAAGTTTTTAGTGCATATTTTCGATTTTTTAGTGCATGAAAATCTCATCCCTAGTTATGTATTCCCATTAAAGTCATAGCCGAGGTTAAACCGGATGCTAAAGGTCAATCCCTGGAACGTTTGCTACAGAAAGCTACGACTCTTATGGGTCATCCGTGTGTTAAACATGTCTCCGAGCATAAGGTATGGTAATTGACAGTTTTAATAGCTCCTAATCTCTCAAAGACCGAAAAATTGGTAAAAAGCTTTTAGATCCATTATCGCCACAGAATCGATGTGTGTTACAAAGCAAGCATTTGCCCAAAAAGCTTTGGAACTGTGTGCAGAATTAATTCAAAGATCTTTAGAGACCATTAACGCATTTTTATTTTCTCCACGTTTTTTTTATTTTATTGTTTTTATGTAGAAATTTTTTTTCATGTCTGCTGAAAGTTTTCAACTTAAAACGAAAACAAAAATAATAAACAAATTTTGGCATCCAACAATGATAAACCTAAAAAATAATAGTATCATAATTTTCACTTTAATTTAGAAATATTTTTAATAAAAACTGAAATCAGATTTTTTGGTGTAAATTTTGCTAGCCAGTTTAAAATTTCGTTGTCGAAGTTAACTTTATTATTATACTGTTACGTTACTGCCTTTCAATAACGTTTTGGTTTATTTCCTTTATAATAAACCGTTTTGAGTTCTTTATTGCAACTTTAATAAAATAAATAAAACACAAACACTTTAAACACTGTTTACAATTTACACAACTTTATTTAGTACAAAGTCACTCTAACAAACCGTAATTTATAGCTTTTATTTATTACCAACTATAATTTCTTCCGCGTTATACGTTATTGACAAAGTCTGAACTAAGAATAAATTAATTACGCTAGTCGCCGCTAGTGTTTATACTGCAATTTGGTTGTCTAGAACATTCGAAATGTTTTTCGAAGGTTCGAGGCTTTACTATTCACCACACTTTAATTTGATTTATGGCAGCACTTATGTTTACATAATTTTACCTCTTATACTGAAGCTTTTTTAACGGTCATTTCAGGGCTTTCTGCACATTGGGATTGAAGTGTACTAAATTATAACAAATTTTAATAACAATGTAAACTAGTAAAATTACTTATGAATACAAGACAACTAATAAATACAAGACAACTAATAAATACTAGATAACTAATAAATACAACTAATTCTTAACTAATAATTACAACCAATTCTTAACTCAAGTTACTTTCGTAACAATACTTTCAATGTTATTTCTGGATATATAAATATCTACGATACATAAATATCGTTAAGTGGCAGATAACTTGCTTCAAATTTTAGCTTTGATAATTTGTCTACAAACTCCTTATTTCATTTGACGAAACAAAATTTTAAGCGGTCTAAAAATATGTGCAAACGAGCAACTTGGGATGGCATTTCCAAATTTATTGTGTTTACAATTAACAATATGTACTGCAGAAAGAGGAAAGACATTTTATAAGCTGGAGAAGAAAGTCCGGATATAATAAAATTTAATTTAGCGCTTGTAAAATCTCCTTCAAAATCATTTAGAGTAAAATATTAAAGGCCATCTTGTTGACGAATATTTCAAAATATCATGAGTTTCCGTTTCAAAATAATCTTGAAATGAGATGAAGTCGTCTCTACTACTAGAACTTTTGCAGAAGTGGTTTACTATTATATCTTTAAAAAACTTGTTAATATCATCAGAAAATGCAGGCTTATATGCTGCCGCTGATACTTGATTTAGAATGTGGCATATCGATGGTTTTCTTCCGCAACCACGTAACTCGATTTTTTCCGATTTTTTGTTTTAACCGGAAAAGTAATCAGTAATACTGCCTTACAATTTTGCAATTTTTTTTGTTTAGCGGAATATCGGAAGTTTTCCTAGTTCTTGGATTATGAAAGAATATATAGCAAAAAGATTCAAATATTTAGTAAAAAAAAAGTATTTTGTCTCTCCCGAAAAGTAGGTGTTTTTGAATTACGAGGTTGCGGAAGAAAAAATCTATTCATTTAACAGTAAATACGAGTTGCCATTTTAAAGCAAATAACAATAGATTTGAAAAATTTGGAAATAGTACCAAATGAGCCATGGGGGCACCAGCGTACTTTTTAGCTTTAAACTGTAACAAAAAGGTACAATTGTACCAACTTAATCAACCGTGTTGAAAATATAAAAAGGGAATTTTTTTTGTTTATAAAACATACACAATTGCTTTAGAAGATAAATCTTTTTCCTGACTTTTTGACTCCAATTATTCCTTACGCCATTTTAAATACTTGTGTTTATATTTTATATTCACTTTTTTGTTTTATAAAATTTAAACAAGTAAAAAAATTTGTGTTTGGTTCGAGAAACTTATGGTGGAGTTCCCAAACATTGATACACATTGCAGTGATGCGATTTTGCCAATGGTTTGATACAAAGTAACGTACTGTGTTGTTAACTTTGTAAAAATAAGTGTTAACAAAATAATTGTTGCACAGTTTGCTTATTTTTTGCGCATCAACTTTTATTATACATCTGGGGACGTATGACATTGTCAATGTTTAAATGGTTGCTTTTAAGAATGTATGAATTGTTCAGATACATTGCAAATGACGTTTTGGAAATCAGGCTATATTGTATGCAGCGTTGCCGTTGTAAAGTTTCGTACAGACGATGGTCAGATCTGTCAAATGAAAATAGCGTACAATGTTCACACAGTTTGCAAGACATTTTTAGTAAATTTTAATGACAACATTGTAAGATCTGACCACCGTCTGTACGAAGCTTATTAGGACTAAAGTATCACTTTTGACCCTTTTTCATACCAATGACATTATTGGGACCTGTTTGCGTGCAAGGCGGAAAAAAAATGAAATAAAAAGAAAATTTGGTATTTTGTTTAAATTTAAAACAGGTTCGCTTTATTTACCTTAAGAAATTCGTTGTGAACGGTTGGTAGTTATGCTAATAACTAACTATAGATACAACAAAACTTGAAGATGGCGAAAACAATGTTCTATTAACCGTTAACGGTATTAAATATATAAGTAAGCACTTCGTTTTTTTAATTTGAGAAGTCAACAAATTATATGAAGTTGACGCTTCAAAAACATTTTGAAAATGAACTCGCAGTGGCATGTGTAAACACAAAAGCTAATGGCATGAGATTCGACTATTTCGAACAAATTTTCTTTGATATGTATACAGTAGTGGCATGCCACTACTTGCATGTGTAAAGACAGGGTAAATCTTATGCAGATATCAACCAAACATATTGCATAGAGGCATACGTAAAACATAAATAAAAGCAAAATAAGTTAAACAAGCATGTCATGAAGTCATATGAAAAAAATATGTATGTACAAATATATTAAAACAAGGTATATTTACACAAGGTAGACTCATTTGGGAGTGTAGACATGCTGCTCTATAAAAGGAACCGAGTTGTCAAAATTGTCTTTATATAAAACAAAAACAATTTAACGCACACATGTACAAATTTTGGCTCATATACACGAAATTTGACGTTTGGGTTCCAACTAGGGGTAAACAGCTGACAAACATATGGGCCAACAAGTTTACCTTGTGTAAATATACCTTGTATTAAAATAATTTTAAAAAAATTAAAGCAATTCAAATCTGTTTATGTACTAGCAATTATGTAGCGTATTTATTTCAGCCCTATTCATCATCATATAAAGCAATTTGATGCAAAATTTTTTTAAATGATTATTTCTATTAAAAAATATATATAGATATGTTCACATGTATATACATAAATTTTTTTGACAAAAATTATTTAAAATTTAATTTATTATAAACCGACTATACTATTAATAACCCACAAATTGGTTGAGAAATAAGTAATTAATAGTCAATTTAAAAGTCATGCAGAGATAACCAATTGACTACATCCTATGACATGCCTATGTTAAAATAATGAGTCGTCGACAAGGAAAAAAGTCACTTAATCAACTAGATGTGGTTATAAAAAAACCAGTTTGAAGTTACTTAACAATGTGTTTGACTTCCTACAGGGTAGGTTAGGGTATCTCACTGTAGAGAAAATCAAAAACATAACTATAAATAAATTTCATCCGCCATTTTCTGAAGTATCGTCTTCATTTTGAATATTAACCTTACAAATGTCGTTTTCTTCAAGTTAATTTAAGATTAAGGGGTTTCTTCTTCTTCGGTTTGGTCTTCCTCATTCCTGGCAGAAGAGGGTCTGACGTCAAAAGCAACCTGATTAGCACAGCTTGGTTGCATTCTATTTTTGAAAATTTTCTAGAATAATCCAGTGTGTATGCGCAATATGTTTATTACGGGCTTCTGCCGCTTCTTCGGAGAGTTGACCGATTGGCAGAATCGCCTCCCTTAATACGGCTACTCCATGGTGAAACACCTTGTTCAATGTCGGTGACATAGGGTGAAATTGATAAAGGGAACATACAATTCGGCAGTTTCCTTACAGTAAGCCTCGAACTTTTCGGTGTTTATTTTAATATTAAAGCATATGTCTCTAATGATCTTTCGTATTCTTCAAAAAAGTGGCGAATTGAATTCTCATCATTAGTGTTGCCTTAGGTATGTCCACCAATAAGCCCAGTTGGTCTCGAAATTTTGTAATTAAAAATGACATTTTATTAAAATTCTTGATTAACCTAGTTTTCAAAGCCAATGTACTAAAATAATCGCTAACAATTTAGGGGTGGTGGCTGTTTTTTGCTTTTTAAATTTCTGGAGGGTGCATTCTACAAAATACTATTAAACTTTAAGCTCAGAAATAAACAGAAATAGTTTAAAACCTTTGTTATATAAGAAGATGTGTGTTTTTTTTTTGCATTTGTAGAGCCTAACAATTGAGGGCAAACAAAACTAGTAAATAATTAGAATCAATGTAAAACTTAAGTTTTAGGTAAAGCACATACCTGATTGTACACAATCCATGATCGAAACTAACACAAAATCTACTTTATCACCATAAAATGAATATTTGAAAACAGTAAAGTTGTCAGCGTATCGAACAATCACACGAACACGTTTGGCAAACGGTCACTACCAGTGTTGCCGTTAGGATACGAAAGATAAATTTTTCGTATCTTTTGGCTACTTCAGGTATCATGTATAATCCTGACATTTTTCGTATCTTTTCAATCTGTACGCAAAATGTACCGAAACAAAACATTCGGGAATTTTTAGCCAACTAAAACTTATTGAGACTGATCATCGTAACCGACTCAATACTAATACAATAGCAGCCAAGGCGCATTGCCTAAAAGGTGAGGTCAACTCTACAACAACACTGCTTCTGTGGTCGGATTGTCAAAAATATTGCTAGTAAAAACGTTAGTTTACATAAAAAAATTGGTTGGCATACACACTTTGACAAGTCGACCACCGAAAAAAAACACCATATGTTGACTTGACCCCACCTTCTAGTGAATTCGTCTTGATAGCAGCTTTAATAATGGTGAAAGAAAACATTAAGGAGTTGCGACATACGATCCACCTAAATCGATAATTACTATGTAGTAGTGCGAAGTTGTTCTAAAGGAAATTTTCAGGAAATTTGTATGAACGTTGGTATAATCGCCGTAGTATAAACGCCTTAACTAGTATATTAATTTTTACATAAATGAATTTGTTTTGATTTTGTATTTTTAAAAATTACATATGTACCTAACATTTATGACGTAAATAAATATAAAATATAAAAATTAATTTATACAAAACCATTTTCTTTACAATATTCATTGAAATATCAAATAAAAATGTTATGTTAATAAATGTTAAACGTTAAAAATGGAATTTCAAATTTTTTCCAAAACGTATCTTTTTGGAAACTAAAATGTATCTTTCTCGAAATTTCACTGGCAACACTGGTCACTACCGACTGACTTCATGCAGCTGGTGAAATGTTTAAGCGCGCCATGTTTGTTCTATTGTTAGGAAAGGTTACCTGACTTTTAAAAATAACAGTAAAAGGGATGTAGTGCTTATATAAAAAAATGAATTTTGAGCGACTTTTAGGGCGGAATACCTGTCTGTGTGACGTTTACAATAATTTTATTTAGTTTTAAAGCTCGATTCACCCATGCGTTCCGAACAAAATTTTTGTCCGGACAAAATTTTTGTTATATTGAGTTTGACGTTTTACTTTTGAGAGAGAGAGCAAAGATTTAGTTCGGCACGTTTTTTCTTGAATTGGTTTAATTTTAATTCTTGTGCCGAACAAAATGAACTGAGATGCCACTTTTTTTCAATTTGTACATAAAAGTTGAATTGAGCCGCCAAATATTACATTTTTCGTTTTGTGCTGAATAATTAAATAAAAAATTAAACAAAAGATGGATGTTAAAGAAAATATTGCCCTGAAACTAATTGAAGAAATAAAAAAACAGCTTTACCTTAATGTTAAGGACAAGTTTTCTGCCGGCGTAATATGCTCTGGTTTACGAATAGGTATACCACGCAAATCAGGCCCTATAATTGCAAGGATATCATTGAACGTATTGGGGTCCATACGGTGAAAATTTATAAACGATTCCACGTCATGAAGGCGCATCTCAGGAACAAGTGTGTGGAAAACACCGTTTGTTCTTCTTTTCTGTAATATTTTTCTTCTATTCTTTTTACTTTCAACATTTTTTGATAAATTTTTGATGCTAGTAAATGGGTTTTATGCAATTCAATTAAAAATAATAAAATTAATTTTCTTCTTTCGTCCATTTAAAACACTTATAAAAAACACTAATAGTTTGCTAACTGTGCTGCCACTTTGTATAATCGTTTACATCTGTAAACCATATGGTAGCTTTGTTTGTCCGGACAAATTTTCCGAGATGGGTGAATCGTTCTGCAGAACACTCTCTGTAAAAAAATTATTGTCTGGTCAAAAATATTGTTCGGAACGCATGGGTGAATCGACCTTAAATGAAAACTTTAAAAAAATGTTTTAAAACAAGTTAGTGTGTTATATTCGGCTGTGCCGAATCTTTGATACCCTTCACCGACAATTTGAATATTTCAGGAGTGATATCTAGGTAAATTATGGACCGTATATCACAAAATTGCATGACATTTTTTCTGGCCATATGAAACTAATTTGAAAGAAATTTTACCACAATAATCTGCTACGATTTTAGGCGTATTTAATTAATTTACCAGAGTGGGCTTTATATGGGGCCTATAGTAAATTATGGACCGATCTTCACGAAATTTGTTAGTGCTATTTCTAGTCCTCTAAAACTGTGAAGTATTCAATTTTATTCTGATACCATTATAAACTACGGTTTTAGGCGTACTAAAATATTTTTCGGTAGTAGGGTTTATATGGGGCCTAGGGTAAATTATGTACCGATCTTCATGAAATTTCACATTTTCATTTTTAGTCTTAAAAACTGCGACGTGCCAAATTTTGTTATAGCATTAAAAATTACGGTTTTAGGCATACTAAACTGTTTTCCGGGAGTAGGGTTTGTATGGGGCCTAGGGTAAATTATGGACCGATATTCATGAAATTTTACAGTGTAATTTCTAGTCCTAAAGAACTGCAACGTGCCAAATTTTATTTTGATAGCATTTATAATTACGGTATTAGGCGTACTAAACTGTTTTCCGGAAGTAGAGTTTATATGGGGCCAAGAGTAAATGATGGACCGATCTTCATGAAATTTCACAGTGTGATTTCCAGTCGAATAAAAGAACATTTTCAAAATCGCACATCATTCCGTGCATTGTTCCACCATTTATGTTAGTTTTTGTAACAAAATTATCAATTTTTTTAAGTGGTGGTTCCACATTTTGATTCATAGCTCTGATCCTACTAAGCCGTTTTTGCTGGATTTCAATTGGGGGTCTGAGATGAGTTTCACACGGAATGACAAACTTAGTATACCCACAACTTATTGTGGTAAAGGGTATAAAAAATAATATATACGTAATAAATATTGTTCTAGGCCATAGTACCATGATTCTGGACAAAATTTGCAAAATTAACTGAAAATGAATGTGCTTTAAAAAACAAATAATGATTTTTTGTTGTGTACGCCAAGTGAAAATGTTGCTGCCATTGTGAACGAAGCACTCAAAAAATTGAGTGATTTTCATATAAATTTTACCACACAATCAATTGCCTGTCACCTGGAAACAGCGCATTATAGACACAAATTTATAATTTTATTTTTTTTAATTTATATTTTTTTCTTCTTGATTATAGGTATATTTCGTGATACATTGTTTAACCCGCAAGCGTATCTACATCCTTCGTCACAAATTGTCTGGTTCATAAATTATTTTTTCTGCGACATGTCGCATAGTTAAACGTGAATATTTTGTGTTTCTATTTCAAGTACCTGACTTAAATGTATTTTGTATTTCAAATACACGACTTACATAAATGTATTTCATATTTGAAATACAATCATTGCATGCTTTTGTATTTCTACCAACCTTGTCTACATATTCAGAGCATAGATGCTTTATTTCACAGCAACTGTTTTTTTTTTAAATTCCAATTAGACAAAGTTAAACCTAACACTTACCGCACTATGAGGCGGGGTGGCATTATCCTTCCAAATATACCGATATTCTCCATTGGATGCAATCTGACCATCATCATATAAAGTAGCCGTAAAGTTTATTGTCGAACCAATTAGAGCCGAATCAGAACCTTTGATTTCAACATAATAAGCATCCACTAAAAAATATACATATAAAAATTTAAGTGCATTAGTTATAACTAGCAGGGGCGTTTTTTAGAGTTTCAAGCAAACAATAAAGTGTACATTAAAAAATCTGAATAATACACACCACCACTCCAAATGACGCAGTATAAGAAAACATTTATCAATAAATGCAAACGAAGATATGAATGTTGCCTTAAAACTTGCATGATTACCGCTGCCTGCAATTCTTTTCCTCTTTGTGGCGAGGTAGTTAGTTTCTGGAAAATTTATTTTACGTTATCGCTTTTGTATCCAGATTTATTTTTAAAAGGAAAAACCACGTTGATGCATTTACTTTTTTGGAATTTTCTATAATTAATAACAAGCGTTAATTATTCAGCGTATATTAGCAAATTGTTACTTTTGTTTTTATTTATTTTTTATAATTAATTGTGTAGTTTTCGTTTTTTACACTCTCTCTTTTTTGTTGTTGTAATGATTAACAATTAATTCTTAACGTTTTTCTTATATATTTTATTCGATTTAACACTTATTTACATTTACTCTCATAAACATCATAACTACGTTTCATTTTTTGGTTAATTACGTTACAATTTTATTAAAATACAAAAGATTTTCATTAACTTTATTTGTATTTTTTTCCTTTATACAAATATGTTACTTCTTGTCTTTCTTTTTGATTAATGAAAAACAGTGTAGACTATTCTTCGATTTTTCTAACAAATTTTTTGGCTTTGACAAAAGGGTAATTTAGCGGTCGAAATTATTTTGTTTCAACATAAATGCTAGCGATTTTCATTAGATAATATACAGTTTGTATTAAAGGGCAACAAACCAATTCAACTAAAAAAATAATTGGCTTAAGCCAGAAACAATATACCATTTTTGTAGTGTCGTCAAATTTTCTTAATTTTATACGATTTCTTGTAAATAAAACAGCTTATTGCACTAAAAATTAATAAACAACACATTGAATATTTAATTTAAGTAATTTATTATGACGGTCATCATACAATAGTCGCAAAAATATCAAAGTGATTTCAAATAGATGTTTACGTAGCTGAATGTTGATTTTTATTTTTCATAAGAAATAAATCGTTCACTTGTAAAGCTCATTTAACCACGAAGTAAAAATTTAAATAATCGCCATTTTTAATGTTTACATTTATTTATCACTTAAGTATTGCCAGGTTTAGTTTTGGATTGAATTTAACATTTGATACTGATTTGACGTCAAACTGATAAAACATTTGATGTCAACTGTGGATTTTTAAATCATTATCAATATGAAATTAAATATTAAATTCAAACAATTGGAAAACGGTTGCGAATTGTGTTTGATGTCAAATGATAAAGTCATTTCATATCAAAAGTTTGACTTCGTTTTTATTGGGTACAAGGTATATTTATAGCAGGTAGCCGCGAGATTACAACAATTATACAATAAAACAAACAACAGGGCTTTTTATTGTTGTTATTTGATACAAACTGTCAAACAGCAATGGGGTTGATAAGATACAAAAAATACAAAAGATAAAGACAAAAAACTTGTTTACTTGTTTTCTATGCAACATTTGACAGTTCGTATCACAAAACAAGCAAATAAAAAATAAACAGCTGGCGCTCCGAGACTACCTGCTATAAATATACCTGGATTGGGTATATGTAAAAGACCAAGTCCTATCCAATAGATCTGCCTACCTCTACAACAATAAAACAACACAAAAAACAACAGGCATTTTGTTTGTGTAAAATTCCTCGCCGTTGTCAAAATCTTACTACTACATAGGAAAAACAAAAGGAAAAATGTGTTTTGTGTACATGTATGTGTGCAAAAAACCAAAAACGTAAGCAAAAATATACATGTATAAGGAAAATGCAAACAACTTTTGACATCGTTGAGGAATAAACCAGATAAACATCTGGCTTCTTGCGCAGACCTATTGGATAGACCTTGTAAAGGACTATGGCCCCTATTATGAGTTACATTCGATAAACGATTTTCGCTGGCTATCGAACATCGACTATCGAATGCTAATTTGGTATTATGAGTTGGCAGCACTGTCGAAAATTTCGTTGTGCATCGAATTTTTCAACGAAAACAAATTTGCTTTCGACGGTGCAAATAAATGTAAAAAACTTGTTGAAAATGTAACTATTTGTAAATTTTTTTGTGTTCGTATACCAAATACCATATTTTTTATCAGTTTTGTTCATTTTATGCAAGTCCAACGTCGTAAACAACAATTGGAAACTCTCATATTCTCAACTCAAAATTATTTTTTGGCCAAATGATTTGCAGCAAAGTTCAGCATCTAAAAACCATAATTCCGCCGTGGCCCCGTTTAACTTTAATTTTATTTTTTAAATTTGTAAACAAAAATTTTTTTATTTTAAGTTACAGCTGATCGAAAATGTACTACTGTGAATTAACAAAATCACAATAGTAAATTTTTATCGAATGCGCGCCATAATACCAAATGAAAATTCGTTCGATCAGCTAATTCGACTACTGTCGAAAATCGAATTTAGTTCATAATAGGCACATATAAAGAAAAACTTAATCGTGTGGCTGCAGGGTTAACTATTATTTTTATATATCGATTTATATTTCCCATCTCTAGTTCATTAATCTGGCCAAATATCTGCCACGAAAACACGAGTGTCAATTGTCAGACTGTAGTCAAAATACTTTGGGTTTTTCGTTCAGTAAAAGTTTGTGCAAATTATAATTAATAATTTAGGAGTAAAAATACTCCTAATATAATGTCTAAAGATCAAAATCCGAAGGAGACAATTATTAAATCTGCTTATGCTGATGTTAACAAACTTGGCCAAAATGGGGAATTCGATAAAGCAATGAAAGCTGTCAACCGTAGTAAGTACCCTACAAGAAATGAATGGGCAAAAATGATGGGAGAAATGATAGAAAATCAAGTTTTCTATAATTTCTCCCATCATGTTCTTAACACCTTGATTTTCTATCATTTCTCCCATCATTTTCTTAACACCAACGTGAAAAATATGATGATTCGCTCTTTCATTTCTTGTAGGGTAGTAAAACTAGTAGTGATTTTTGGGGTGACCAGTAGAAGTTGAAGCTTATTGATAAAAGTTTTTAATAGAAAGTATTTTTTTAAAATTTAGTTCTAGGCGTTGCACCGGATGACACCACAGCTTTACATTGCAAAGTTATTTGTCTGATTCAACTTTCGAAATTTGAGGAAGCTGCTAAATTTATTGAGAAAAATAAATTAACTTTTCTAGTTTTCGAAAAAGCCTATTGCGAATATCGTCTCAATAAGCCAGAGAATGCATTGAAAATTATTGATGAAGCCCATTTGCCTTCACTATCGCCAAACCTTAAGGAATTGAGAACGCAAGTTTTATATCGTTTAGAACGTTATGAGGAATGCTTTGAGTCCTATAAGGAAATCATTAAGAATACTAATGATGATTACGAAGACGAAAGACGCACTAATCTTAGTGCAGTTGCTGCCAATTTAGCATTAGATCAATCGAAGGAAATTCCTACAATTCCTGAAGAAACTTATGAGCAACATTTTAATGGCTCTTGTATTCTATCAAATCGTCATAAATATGCCGAAGCTGAAAAGAAATTGCGGGCCAGTGAGAAATTATGTCGAGAAACTTTGGAAGAGGACGGAGCTTCAGAACATGAAATTCGCGAAGAATTAGATACAATACGAGTGCAAATAGCTTACTGTATGCAAATGCAGTGCAAGGCTAAAGAAGCAGTTGCCATTTATGCTGAAGTGTTAAAAAATAAACCCAAAGATCCTGCTTTAGTTGCTGTGGCCAGTAATAATTCGGTAGTCATAAATAAGGATCAACATGTCTTTGACTCAAAGAAAAAGATTCGCTCAGCCTTAGCAGACACTTGCGAATATAAATTGACTTTACGTCAAAAGAAGGCTATTGCTTTAAACAATTGCCTGTTGGCACTTTTCACCAATGCTAGTGATCAAGTGCAACAATTATGCACAAAATTAGCACATCAATATCCTGATATGGTATTCCAATCTTTGTTGATCAAAGCCTCTCAATTAGCTAAGGATAAAAAACATAAGGAAGGAGTTGAGTTATTGCAAAAATTTGCTTCATCTAGTGTCGACAAAGATCAGTCATTTGCTGCAAAATTTGCCATTGTACAATTGTTGTTATCGCAAGGTTCTCGCAAGGAAGCTGCTGATGTCTTGTTGTCTTTGGGAGAAGCCAAATACAAGCCCGGTATTGTATCTGCTTTAGTTACTCTGTATTTAGGTTTGAATAACAAACCAGCAGCTTCCGAATTGTTAAAAACTGCAGTGGACTGGTACAAGAAAAACAATGTAAGTAGCGCCGATTTGTCTGACATGTGGCGCCAAGCAGCAGAGTTCCACTTGCGTGGCGGTGCTACCGAAACTGCAGCTAGCTCATTGGAAGAGCTGCTTAAACTTAAGCCCAACGATATGAAAGTTTTGGCCCAGTTAGTAATTGCTTATGCCCAATTTAATCCTAAAAAAGCTTTAGATATTAGCAAGAAATTGCCTAAATTGGAAACCCTTACTACAGCATCAGAAATTGACGCTTTAGAAGCAGCCAACTGGGTTATGTCCACTAAAGCAGCTAAGAAATCGGCCAATGCCAAGATCGAGCAGTCGCCCGGTACCCCAGTGGTTGAACGTAAAAAAAATCGTAAACGTAAGCGCAAGGGCAAATTGCCCAAAAACTATAACGTCGAAGTTCAACCAGATCCAGAACGATGGTTACCAAAATATGAACGTACTGGTTTCCGCAAGAAGCGTGATCGCAGGGCCAAGGACATTATTAAGGGCTCACAGGGAATGTCTTCGCAAGCCGCAGAACAATAGTATGTATTATAAAAACCCTATACATTTTCCCATACTTTATAATTTATGCCTGTTTATTTCAGTGATATGTCGAATCGTGCTAACTTGGGTAAAAACTCCCCAGCTACTCCTGTGTATCAGGAACCTACTCCTGGACCGCGTCAACAACATCGCAAAGGTGGTCATAAAAAGAAGAAGGGAGGGCGTTTCTAAACAAATGCATTTTTATTTAGCAATTAACTTGTGCTGTAAAACATGTTGGTCATGTTTACACAAAAAAAAAATTGTTTTTTTTTTACTACTTTCTTTAACTAAAGTATGCAAAAATATTATGGAATTTCTTAAAACTGTTGTATACAAAATTTGTTTTTTATATCTAACAAAAATTCTATTCGTCGTCATCATCTTTATTGCCTTTTTCTTCACTTGGAGGGATATCTTCTTTTCTGGTGTCATAAGAGTGTAGGCCTAAAGTTTCTAGCCACTCCAATATTGGTTTCTGTTCGCATTCTGTGCGATAAATATTATCAAAAATTCTTTTTTCAATAAATTCTTGGATCTCGGACTCTTGTTTTTCCCAAGTTAAAGGATTGTGTATGCCATCCTGACCATATCGATCATTGTAACGTTCGTAGTGAACAGTGTCTAGAACCAAGCCCAAGCCTGGAGCCATAGGCAAATCTAATCGTTCTTCAGTTAACGCCTTTTCCAAGGTGCTGGTATCTGTATGCCCACGCACAATAGCTATAGTTAGTCCAACCATTTTGCGTATTTGATGCAACATAAAGCTTTGACCTTTTACCTTAACTGTTACAAATTCCACACCTTGAGGACTTTTAAACGGCTCAGAACAAGTAAACGACATAATGAAGCGTTTTGCAGAAGGGTCTAAAAAGTTTCTTGAATATTATGTAATTTATTAGATTTTTTGAAATATTTTTTATTCAAGACAAACTTACTTTCTGCTGGTAAAGTTATGAAAATTTTTGGTTCCTTCAAACATTTCCAATACTTCTTGAGCTTTTTTCAGTCTTTCTTCTAAAAGAAGAAAACTTTCTAATTTAACATTTTCATTGCAATCGGAGAAAGCTATACTTGGCATTGTATAGGTATATGTGCGTGCATTACATTGATCTTTGGCATTAAAACCTTTTGTAACACGTTCCGTGGCAAATAAACGTATTTGATCGGGTAGATCTGCGTTTAAAGCAATTATATCTAAATCTTCGGCTAGAAAATAAAAAAATAAATGTATATTTTGAAGTACATTCAATTTATTAGTATAAACAAGTAAGAAAGCATAGTGAGTGGGTCAAGCTTGGCCATATGATAACTTTGGACCCGTCAAAACAAAATTATGTCATGAGGTTAAGATTTATGTAAAAGATCTTTGTGTCGAGTACTATTTAGATTTCTTCATCTTTAAGAGATTTGTTCGCCTTTAAGTGATTTTAGAAAAGGGGACATTTGTTTTGTTATGACGGAGTCAGGTATGTGATGAATTTCAACCGATTTTAAAATCCATTTCTGAAGTAAAGTTAATTTTTTGTTCAAAATACATTTTAATTAATATATTGTATGTATATATTAAAAATAGTTAAAAAATGTATTATAAATAAATTTTTAAAGATACTAAAAACGGGTGCTTTATGGGCACACATACGCTGTTCTGGAAAGTAGTTTGTTTGTGAAATTATGGACCGATTCTCTGGCTTGTTCCTTGTGACAATTAAAACATATGTACCAGATCTCATATCCGAAATTGCAACCTGTAATTTGTGTACAAGATTTACATGGACAGTCAGTCAGGCGGACGAATTTATTAGATCGATTAAAAAAGTAATTCTAAATCTATCGGTAAACTGAAAGGTGTTGCAAACATTAGCTCAAGCTCATAATACCCTTCCCAAAAAATACGAAAATTTTATGTGTTCTTATAACTTCATTCATCATCTTTAAGCTCATTTGACATTTGATTGTTTAGCAATATCTGGGATTAAAAACGGTAGCTTTATATGCAAAGAATACATATGCGTACATACTTAAAATTTTTAGAATCGAATTGACCAGATGATGGAACGCTTTGGACTTACAATTAACTTTTTAAAATTTAAACTACATACATACATATGTATGTATTGCGAAACTGCAGTTTACTTTTAATTTTGGAATTAAAAAACCCAAAATTAAGTTATCCAAAAAACAGCCCGCCCTCTAAGTGGTATGCGTTGGTACTTAAATTAAAGGTAATTGTGTAAGAAAAGCGAAAATAATTAAATTAAGGGCGGGCCGGACTTCTGGGGACTAAAGCTTCTGAGCATAGAAGGCCTTCAGCCGGACGCAACGATTTTCTCCTCTATGGTATAACAAATATCGGCTTTACTAACTAAGGGGGGTGTGCTGGAAATCGCAAATGCAAAACGCAAGAATTTGGAGGCTGTTTTTAATACACTTAATCTTATTTTTATAATTTTTGTTATAAAATTCTGTTTAATAGAGAAATGTTTGTATAATATTTGTCATAAAATTTATTTATAACAGAAATCTTACTAAAAAACGACTTTTAAAATTCTTGCGTTTTGCGTTTGCGATTTCCAGCACACCCCTGTAAAGCTTCTTTGAATAGCCGGCCTATGGCCGGGCGCAGTTTTTACTTTTTTTTGTATGCCCTGTAAACTGCATTTCATTTTTTGATTCTAGAGTGAATCCATTTTTTTTCGTGAGCCCCGTAAACTGCAGTTTTGCCCACGTATAGCATAACAGATTCATAACTTACGCAATTTTATGGAGCACACTTGTCTAGCAGCTGATACTCCTTTGTCAGTACGCGCAGCTCGTTGAAAACAAGCCAACTGTGCTTGTTCGAACATTTCTTCTGTCACCCATTTATGTTTTAGCATAGCTTTAAACAGTTCCTCCTCAATTGTTTGCATTCCCGGATTACGTTGCATGCCAAAATAGTTTGCTCCAGAGTATCCTAACAAAATTGCAGTTTTCTTACGTTTTACTCGGTCGGCGGGATTAAAAGGCGCCCTCTTTATATCGCTCTTTTCCTCATCTTCTGTCTTCCAGTCTACCCATTTGCGTCTTTTAAGATTCCGCTTTAGTTTTTTAATTTCTTTGGTAGATTCAATGGCTTCTTCTTTTTCTTGTTTTCTCAACTCTTGCTGTTGTTCGAGTTTTTCCAACGCTTCTGTCATGATTGCTGCAAAACCTTTGTAACGTTTGCAAATATTTAAAGTTGGATCAGGGTTGGTGGTAGTCGTTAAAGTTAATATGGATTTTAGGCGTTCTTGAATATTCAAACAAAAATTGTAAAATGTTTATTAAGTTATGTACATATGAAAATCAATTTCTACCTGCCTTTAAATTTGTAACAATTCTGCTTATACCTAACATTCTTTTCTACGATTTGCTGTAAATTTTAATTTATTAAATGTTAAAAAAAATATTTTAATTTGCGAATATTTTACACGTGCAGCGTTGCCGTTGGAAATTTTCTAAAAGTGGCACAAAAAGGGAATTTTTCAAAAGAAAGTAAAAGGGTAAATTTTGTTATAAGCAGTATTGACCAAAAAAGGGGTCGCGATTGGGTATTTGAATGCAAAATAAGACCAAGTTTTTTATAAGCAAACAAAAACAAATTTATTTATTAATATTTTATCCAAAATAAAATATATGTATGTGTATGAGTTATAATGTTATTAGATTTTTATTTTAAATTTGTATCAAGGCGAATTCAAAATAAGGGATTTAAACTATTTTTTGTGGGTTTTTTTATATCGAAAGTCTACAGCAAATCTGTAAATGAATAGTTCTTTTTTGATTTTAATTCGTTACGAATTAGCTAAATTTTGAATTAATTATTTTCACAAGAAAAAGGAAATGGATTACATTTGAATCAATTCAAATGAATTGCAATTCGTTTCCAATTCCAATGATCTAAGGGGAATTACTAAAATTTACCATTTTTATTGCAGTTGGCAGTTTTCGACAGGGTTTAAAAAACTGTCTAGCAAAAAACCAAAATTTGTGTACAACTTTTCGCTTTTTGAGTTGGTTTGACAGCGACTGTTTACATTTAATGAATCAGAAGTAAAAGCAACTGTTTTTTTTTTGCCAATGAAAAATGAAGAAGTAATAGAAATAGCAGTTTTTACTTTGACTGCAGTTTTTTAAACGCTGGTTTTCAATACAAAAAATAAACAAATTTTCCAATTGTGGTTAAAGTAGTAAGAATTTCGAATAAACGAAGCTTTGACAGCAAAAAATGTTATTGAGATTTAAAGTTGCTAAAATCTTTAAAATTCGATTGAAAAATTAAAAACAAAAAAATTTTTCACAATATACAAATATGAGAATTTTTAAACAAACAATTATTTGTTAAACACACTTTTGTTAATATTTTCATTATGTGTCGTGTACCCCGCACCAAAGAAAGGCTCCGGGGTACAGTAATCAACTTCATCAGGGACATTCGAACGCTTGATTATCCTGGCGTGGCCATATTCGCGGGTCAACAGAGCAACGAGCCATCACTGTGGTCGTGATGTGCAATGGGAGCCAGTTTAACAATTTAAACAGCGCCCGCATGGGAGGGGAACGCATTAATCCTGTAACCATCATGAGAGATCTGAAGCTCAGTCCTTTTTAAACACGAAAGTCTTAAGCCTGCTGTCCTATACTTCCTAGTAAAAAGTTCCAGTTCCCTCTTAGACGGATTAACACCCAGTCCACATAATACGCTCCAGGTGCTGAGTACCTTTAATGCGGACTCCATACACTGAGACATTATATTCAAATGCCTGATGGCCACCACGACATCGTCAGCATACGCCACAGCATGGTATTCATAGTCAAGTTCCACAATAGTGGGGATAGTATTCCTCCTTGGAAAGTGCCAAGTATCCTTTTTTCCAAAAATACCCTTTTTATGAAACTTTTTCGAAATTTTTAACGGAAACCCTGATTAAAGCTGCAATTGGATTAGTATTGAGCAGTGTGACCCTTTTAGCATTTTCACTGCTAAATTTAGTTTTATTTATTTTGATATAGCAGCGAATTTTTCAATTTACATTTAGCATATTTTTCGGCATTTTTGTTTTTTTTTCACCATTCTTTCACCATTGCTATTTCACAACATAACTTATAATTTCTGTCAATCTCTATCATTGTATTTTGAAATGCAAATGCAAGGTATATTTATAGCAGGCGAGATTACAACAATTGTACAATAAAACAAACAACAGGACCTTTTATTGTTGTTATGTGATACGAACTGTCAAAAAGCAAAGGGGTTGATAAGGGACAAAAAATACAAAAGATAACATAGGGTCTCCACCTGAGATAAGATATAAGATTTTTATATCAGCAATCGTCAAATTCAATCGCAGAGAGTATTATCTTACGTGTAGACTCTCAAATAGTGTTAATGTTATAACCCTAAGTCTAGACGAGCAATTTGTTTGGCAATTATTGCCGTAGCAACTATCAAATTCTATTGCCAACACTATATATTAACGTGTGGATTGCATAAATATGTATTTGAACACATGTTCAGCAACAAATGTTATAATATATTGCTGAGCAATAATCTTTTAACACAAGCTGTCAAAATCAATTATCATTTACAAAAAAGGAAAAATTTTAAACTTAAAACATAAAATCTAAATACAAAATTTACAAATTAATAATAAAAAAATAATTAAAAATAAATTGGTTGCCAAACAAAATGGAAATATTTATTTACATACAAATTCATGTTTTGTGTTTAGACATACGTTTACTCCACTCTGAAAAAAATGTTAAGCATAGAACATTTCTGTGACGTCATTCTGCCGACGTTATTGCTAATGTTAACAAATACAAATTGCTCGTATAGACTTAGGGTAATAAATCTTATGAGACAGTTGTTTTGAGAAATCTTATAACCATAGACTTATAACAACTATTTTATAAGATGAGCTGTCAAAAAAACACATACATGCATACATAAAAAACAATAATAAGACGCATTCATTAAAATGTTAAATTTTTCTTGTACAAATAGTGAAAATCTTGTGATAAGTGTTGAAAAAAACAATATTATTAAATAAAAACAAGAAAAAACTAAAAAAAAGAATAAAAACGACACAAGTTTACTGTGCGAGAATCATTCGATTATGAAATCTTATAAGATACGTGTTCCCCTTGTTTAAGATTAAGTTTAACATGAAGAAATTTGTTCTCTCATTCTGCCGACGTTCTCTCACATATTATATCAGATATTATCTCAGGTGAAGACTCAGTGTCAAACAAAAAACTTGTTTACTTGTTTACTATACAACATTTGACAGTTCGTATCACAAGACAAGCAAATAAAAACTAAGCAGCTGGCTTTCCGAGACTACCTGCTATAGTCTGTTCTCTTATCCTCTGACCAATAAACTCAGACTTTCTGAAAGAAAACTTTCATAGTGTGATCCCAGACATATATACCTTGTACAAATGAAACAATAGCAACCCTGTAAAAAACAAGGCGGTTGAATACGCCCAAGGTATATTTACACAAGGTAAACTCGTTGGCCCATATGTTTGTCAGCTGTTTACCCATAGTTGGAGCCAAAACGTCAAATTGCGTGTATATGAGCCAAAATTTTTACATGTGTGCCCATAGTTGGAGCCAAAACGTCAAATTGCGTGTATATGATCCAAAATTTTTACATGTGTGCGTTAAATTGTTTTTGTTTTATATGAAGACAATTTGGCAACATGGTTCCTTTTATAGAGCAGCATGTCTACACTCCCAAATGAGTTTACCTTGTGTAAATATACCTTGAATACGCCTAAAACTTAAGTCTGGCAGTGCATGCCTTAGGGATGGGCAAATTGAAAAATATATCGATATATATCGAATCGATATTTTTTAAGAGTATCGATATTTATTATTTCAAAAATATTGATTAATCGATATATCGAACGTATTTTACTGAAACTATTACCAAATTAAAAAATTTAATATACCTTTGTACAAATATATCATATGTAATGACATTGTTACTTTTTATTGGTTCATTTTATTTAAAAAAATTAATAAGAACAAAAAATTCAATTAAAACAAAAATTCAATAAAAACGAAAAATTCAATTATAACAAAAACCAAAAGGGAAGAATACAAAACAACCATATGATATCTAAAAAAAAGTAAATTACGAAGTAAACATGGAGGTACCAACTTACCTTCAAATTTGAGTTGCACCCCAAAAGTACCAACTTTAACTAAAAATGTTTTTGATTGTTTTAGTCAAACCAGTAATCATGAGATGTGGACATCAGGAGCACTCTCTGTTTTATGTGCTCTCATGTCAATCTGCTTCTTGTATCCGGCCCTGCTTCTCATAAATGCCAATCATTTAAGATCTTCATATTTGTTTAAAAAAATATGATATGATGCAGTGATGCCAACTCTTAAAAATATACTGTTTGAAAAACGACTTAAATTTTGAGTTTTTAGTGAAGACTGACTTTTAAAAATATCGAATTTGATAGTCGTATTTCAATATCGATATATCGATGTTTCGGTATTTTAAATATCGGTGATATATATCGATAATTTTTTTTATAAATATCGATATTTTGATATATCGATATTTTTTGCCCATTCCTAGCATTTTAAATTTTCATATTAAAAACAAAATACACCTTTTAACATTAAAATGGAAAGGTAGGTAAATAGTGTATCAAAAATTTTACTTTAATAAAAATTATATTTTTTAGGTTTCTTGAAAGAACTGAGCAGAATTCTATAAATTTTGACAGTGATATCAGTGACTCTGAAGAAAATTCATGTGGGTCAAGCAAACCTAAAAGGTAAAAAAAAACTTCAAATTATGTCAAAGAACTTGCTTATTAAATCATCTAAATATTTTAGAAAATATACACAGAAACTTAGAAAAAGCTGGTTCAGTGACCCGAGGCTATGCAAATGGATTGTCGCCCTAAATGAACAGAAAATAAAATGCAAATACTGCCAATGCATTTTACAATCAAGATTAAGTACCCTTTTGACTCATGCAAAGTCTTCCAGACATTTCGTAGCAGCGGCACCGTTTAGCAAAAATAATCAAAGGCCAATAACTTTTCAACCTGTAAATAATAATTCCAAGGTAAAAAAGCTAAATTTTTACAAGCTTTATATGTATCGGTGCACACCACGATAAGGTCAGCCGATCACTTAGTTTGCTTAAAAAAATATATATTTAGTGACAGCAAGGCCGCTGTTGACATGACTGTGAGAACAAAGTGTACTGGAATTATTACAACAGTTTTAGCTCCCCATTTTCAACAGTTATTGTCTGAAGATATCAGTGACAGATACTTATGTCTTTATAGACGAGTCTACTGATATAACTGTTGAAAAACACTTGGGTATTGTAATTCGTTATTACAGCAAGTCTTTCAGAAAAATCGTTAATACATTTCTACACCTTAGTGCATTAGAAGACGCATTAGCTAGCGGTACTTACTTTTACTTACTTACTTACTTACTACTACTTTTTTAAAAACTCTTAATAAATTTAATTTATAAATATCAAGCTTTATATGGTAGGTTTAGGCACTGATAACGGCAAAATAATGACGGTAGTCAACCAGGGGTAGTAGCAAAATTACAAGAAAAAAAATATATGTTCCTTGTGTTTGCCACTCAATCCAGTTAGCAGTATCCTCATCATCAAAAACGTTACCTAACGAAATTGAGTATCTGGCTTCGGAAATTTATAATTGGTTTGCTAAATCCTCGTTAAGACAAAAAATTAAAAAAGAATTTACGCTGCAATTAACGATAATATTCTACCATTAAAATTAGTTATTTGAGTCAGCTGTTAGTCGCATAGAAACACAATGGATAGAGTTAAAAACTCATTTTGAGATTGCCGCAATAACAGAATCATGTCATCAAGCAAAAATTTAAAAAAATTTATACAATGATACAAATTTATTATATAAAGGGTCCGCCAAATAACTTTTTTTTTTGGAAAATGCTATAAAAAAAACTACTGAATAATTTATCAAATTTCTTTTTTTATTTGGAGTGCAATCCTTCCGGTTAATAATGGAGAATAATTTCATTCAAATGGCTGCCTCGGCTGGCCATGCAGTAGCCTACACGATCGGTCCAATTTTGAAGCACATTATCGATTTTGTGCAGCTGTATTTCACCAATGGCTTCACGAATATTGTCCTTTAAAGCATCAATTGTCTCTGGCTTGTCGGCGTAACACTTGTCTTTGACGGCACCCCACAAAGAATAGTCCAACGGTGTCAAATCGCAGCTCCGAGGTGGACAAACGACATCAGCTCTGCGGCTGATAATGCGATCTTCAAAAACAGGGCGCAAAACATCGAGTGTAGCTTCAATATTCTCCTCTTCAATTTTTGTGAACAAAAATTCGTTCAACATGGCCCGATAACGATCGCCATGGATTGTAACGGCAACTCCTTGCTCATTTTCGAAGAAAAATGGCCCAATTATGCCTCTGGACCAAAATCCCCACCAAACAGTGACTCGTTGTGGGTGCATCGGCTGTTCAATGTATGCGTGCGGGTTTTCTGTGCCCCAAATGCGAAAATTTTGCTTGCTTACATACCCGCCAAGATCAAAATGAGCTTCATCTGAAAAGATGATATTTTTTGGCAAAATCGGCATCTTCTGTAAGTCGATCGCTGGCCCACTTAGCGAAGCGAACACGCATTGGATGGTCAGTTGGCTTCAACTCCTGAACCAATTGGACCTTGTATGGCGTCATACCAAGGTCTTAATGCAAAATTCGTCTCAATGATGTCTCCGAAATGTTCAATTGTTGAGAACGACGGTAAATTGATGTTGATGGCGCTTCACGCAAACTTTCTGCCACAGCAGCAATATTCTCGGGTGTACGCACTATTTTTGGCTTTTCACGCTTTGGTTTATCGATGAGGATGCCAGTTTCTTTCACTTTTTTACAAGATAACGAACATACGGAGCTGACGGTGCTTCTATTCTTCCAAAATCAGTACGCAATTTTCGCACACATTCTGTAACATTACCATGATTTTCAAAGTAATGTCGCAATATTTCCCAGCGTTGTTCAAGCGTATACACAACCATATTCGTTCAGCGGAAGGATAAAACTAATTATCTGTCAAATCAGACATGAGCTAAGTGTTAC
This sequence comes from Pollenia griseotomentosa, assembly GCA_963931875.1. Lineage (NCBI taxonomy): Eukaryota > Metazoa > Arthropoda > Insecta > Diptera > Polleniidae > Pollenia > Pollenia griseotomentosa. Next base: position 190,167,115 of record OZ007560.1, read on the forward strand.
CATTCACGAAATAAGCACTAGTTGAAAAAAAAAAAACGTTAGATGGCGGACCCGTTATTAAGTTTTTAAAACATTTTCTGTCGGATGTGTAAAAAATGTTTGAAAGCAATGATACTGACCCTACTTTACTGTTATCAGAGCTGTGCGTTATTCTAAAAGACCTTTTCTACCAGATCGTTTTAAGGTCGGGCTGTTTTGATCCTTTAAATTCTGTTTAACTGAGCTACCTAAATAAGAGCGGCAAGCGTCTGTTTTATGTCAAAACTTTTTATTTATATAAGAAACACACCTTTAGAACGCGAATTCAACATTACCCGGCTGTAAATTTTTATTTGAAAGATCGCTTGGTCGCCTTATTTTATTGAAAATGTAATGGCAACAGAATTTTCATGTTTAAAAAAACGCTTGCCGCTCTTGTTTAGGTAGCTCAGTAAGAAGATTTTTTTGTTCCAAAATTTACAATTACAGTTTTGAGAAATTTTTGAAAAATCCACAAATGTTTGTATTTTTCATTTTGTTTGTAATTTGACAGTGTTTTAAATCCCCTGAAGATGATCATCGATGTATGGTCGAAATATTTTTTAGTATACATAAGTATGTTTCAAAATTTTGCTATTTTTTGGCAATTTTTTTACAAAAGTTTGCTATGTGAACGATATGCATTTTTATTTGAACGCCCATTTTCATAATAAGCCTGAATAACTTTAACGCGTTCCTCGATTGTGTATTTTTTCATGATTCAAATTGAGTTAGTCTGAAATTGAGAAATGTCAAATGAAATGCAGAAAAAAAACTTGACGCTAAGGTGTGGTTTAGGTAATGGTAAAACGATTTCGATTCCGATTGAAAATCGATTTTGTGTTAAAAAAATTGATTTTTCGCAATCGAATTTTTATATGCAATTTTATACTGAACTTGATTATTGGGCTTTTAAAATCGATTTTTTTTATTTTTTATCAAAATTTACATTTACAACTTTACATTTTGTTTTTTTTTTTTTTGTTTGAAGGTATGTTTATGCAGTTTTCCAAGTTTAAAGCTAAAAAAATCAGTTGTATTTTTGCGTATTTACTTGTTATAACCCTTGGTATATTTTAATAAACATACCTAGGTCCTCTAGTTCTTCAGAAATTAAAGTCATTAATGGACAGTAAACAAAAAAGTCCTAAACGTATCGTACCGAATCAAACACTGAAGGTGAGCCTTGTGAAAAACAACATAAAATAATAGAAACACAACAGGCGAATCAAACTATGACATTCCTGTGAAATAACGCTAATATTTTACCAGACCAGTGTGTGAGCGACATTTAAATTTAGTTATTTGCAAAATTTCAAGGAAGTATTTCTGCATCTTTTCGACATCAATGACATGCAAACGTTTGTTTTCTAAAGCTTACTTAACAGTAACTTAGCAAAGAAACAGTCGCCACCAAACAAGAACTTTTATCATAATCCTCTGAAATGCTATCCATACATTGACTAATTCGCAATACATACATATTTAGAAACGTTTATTATAAAAAATGTTGTTATAATTCAGAATTTTTTTTTTTATAATTTTAATCAAGAACACAATTTAAATATGTGAAATATACATACATATCGTACTGATTCCTGTAAAAGGGAGTCAGCTTAAAATTAACATGTTCACTTTTTGCAGGAAAATGATAAACAGTGGTCATATCTACCTGCTGTAATATTTTAATTAAATTACTCTAGTATTTTGCCAAAAAAAAAAATACAGCTGTTTCCCCCTTTGGGATATACAGTGTGACCACAACTAAAAAAAATTGGATGCTAAATGGGGCTAAAAACAATGCTAAAAATGCTACAAAAAAATTTGAAAATGCTAAATTTTCTCAAATAATTGTATCATTATAACGAATTAATTATATTAATTAATCTGAAAATATTATATTTCTTTTAAATAAAACGAAGTTGATATAAAAAAAATTTATATACATACATAGGTACATAGATTTATTTAATAAAAACAATTCAGGAACATAAACAAAGTAAGTTTAATACATATTTACATACATGTAAATATTGCAAATATTTCTTTCAGTATTTTATACAAATGTATAGGTTCATAAAATAATTCTGATAGTGCATAGAAAATATTCCTGAAAAATATATAAATTGTAATTTGACTTACTGCCTATTTCACGATGTCACTCGAACGTTAACGTTCGCACAAATAACATATAAAACAAAAACAAAATTAAAAAATTTGTTTTTGTTTACTATGTTATTTGTGCGAACGTAAACGTTCGAGTGACATCGTGAAATAGGCAGTTAGAATACACATTCGAATTAATATGAAAATTTGTGGTACATAAAATATTAAAAAAAATTAAAATATACAGTTCAATATCCCGTAAAATCACTACCTTACCAAAAATTAAAAATCGACTTTTTCAAGGTATATTTACACAAGGTAAACTCGTTGGCCCTTATGTTTGTCAGCTGTTTACCCATAGTTGGAACCACAACGTCAAATTGCGTGTATATGAGCCAAAATTTGTACATGTGTGCGTTAAATTGTTTTTGTTTTATATGAAGACAATTTTGACAACATGGTTCCTTTTATAGAGCAAAATGTCTACACTCCCAAATGAGTCTACCTTGTGTAAATATACCTTGGACTTTTTCATTGATTCTTATGCATTGCATCAAAACAAATGTTCACAAATATTTTGGAATAATTTGACAAAAGTAGGCGATTTCTTAACCAAAAAAAAAAACAAAATATAACATGATAAACGCTAAAAGTCTTAACCTACAGTTTGCAAAATAAGTAACATTGTCAACTGTCAAAACAACTGGTAGGTTTAACATGAAAAGTAGAAGAAAAATAATTCATAAACAGTTTAAGGCGATCATTTTAAATATGTATTATGCTTCTCCAGTAAAATTTTCAAAATTTTAGATAGGGCTTCTTGCGTTTTAGGTAACGATATACACACATAAGTATACATATATAATTAAATACAAAATATAATTAAAAACAAAAATTGTCATCGAAAACATAAAAGGCTATTCAACAGCATTAAATTTAATTACATACACATTAAACACATCATTATATGAATAGTTTTCATTAACTGCACAAGTGTTGGTCAAAATGCCATTACAATATGATCTGTTTTCATCACACATTTTTATAAAATCAACTGAAATGATAAAATCTCTGAAATATTTATTTAGCCTTTTTAGTCCACATCTAACTTTAATCAATGAATTCAATACCATCCTATTTCTAATCTTGGTTTTATAAGGTTCATACCGCTAAAAATTCTTTCAACTTCCGCGTTACTAAATGGCAAAACCAAAAACTTCATAACAAAAGAAGCTAACTCGTGAAAAGCGTTTCTGTACTCATAAACACCTATCCAGAATTCAATAGTTGAGCTTTGGTTCATCCATTTGTATGCATTCAGCTTTTGCCATTGCTGTTCCAAAACCGTTACTTCTTCTGTAATAAAATCCACCATTTCTTCTTTAAATTATGTTTGGTGTTTACAGGGCTGCTATTATTTTACATTTGTGTGAATGTATAAATGACAAAATACAATATGTGCGTTCGTTTACTTTTCCAGTAAAATCCAGTAGCTGAGTAATATGAAAATTTAACAAATTTATGTGTACGCGAACGCATTTCAGTAAAATCCAGTACAAATTTATACAAATTTTGGGGTAAACGAACGCAGCTAATGATAGAGATTTACAGAAATGTTAGTTATATTGTGAAATAGCAATATACATATAAAATTTATAAGATTAAAAGATGCTAAAGAATGCTAATAAAATATTAGAAAAATGCTGAAAATTATGCTAAATACAATTTCAAAAATTCGCTGCTAAATCAAAATAAATAATGCTAAATTTAGCAGTGAAAATGCTAAAAGGGACACACTGGTGTTATAAGGTATAAGCTTGCAAATCAATCTTAAACGATTTTGAAATCTATTTTTAGGTGCGATTAATTGAATAGTCGAAATAAAAAAAAGTCGATCGAAAATCGATTTTGAAATCCATTTACCATTCCATAGTGTGGTTCACATTCAACATCGGCCCTTAAAATTTACATATATATTATATACATTTCTTTATATCAAATTCGTTTTATTTAAAAGAAATATAATATTTGCAGGTAAATTAATACATAATTAATTCATTGTAATGATACAATTATTTGAAAAAATTTAGCATTTTTTTAGCATTTCCTAATTTTTTTAGCATCTAATTTTTTTTACACTGGTATTGAGTCGGTTACGATGATCAGTCTTAATAAGTTTTAGTTGACTAAAAATTCTCTCCACACATGCATTCAAAAATGGAGGTATAAATGTTAAACAAACCACTTTTTAAAATTTTTAACATTAACATTTTTTAAATTAAACACTTTTTTCCATTACTCATCAGCGGCCATGTCAGTGTTAAACCAAAGTTGAATATTTTATTTCTGTACATTTTGCGTACAGATTAAAAGGATACGAAAAATGTGAGGATTATACATGGTACCTGAAGTCATCAAAAGATACGAAGTATCCTAATGGCATCATTGGCGCAGACCTACATATTGGACCATGATCACCACAAACCAAAGTACCGAAACGTTCACTAATTTTTCAGTCATGAGCGAGCGTGATTAATTATAAATTTTACTGCTTTTTCATCCTCATGAGGGTGAGGGAAAAAATATTTTGAATTTTCTCATTCATGAAAAATGTGTAAACAAAAAAATTAATATGTGAATTTGTCAGATATGAAAAATTTTAAAAAATTCACATTCAAATTCCTCATAAGGAAAAAAAACGCGATTTGCCCGACCATTAGCAGCGGGAAAATGAAGTAGTAAAGAGGCCTTAGAGAAGGCCTTTTTGGCGATATAAAGTTTTCCAGTCGCATTCCAACTGTATTTCTAATTAACACAGTGTGTCATTGGAGACCAAAGCCTTGGCTTCTTGCATCTACTTTAAAAATTTATTTTTCCTCATTCATTTATGACTGCGAACAACAAGTACATATGTATTTTACATTTTTCATTTATGAAAAAAATTCAAGAATGGTTAAATATGAGCGATCACATATGAGTTTTTCTGAACTCTGCTACAAACCATTATGAAATAATGCAGGTGGCAGCACTACGCCAGATGATTTTTTGCTCCTGCATTCATTTTAAAATAATATGCAAGGCCTATCCAATAGGTCTGCTTAAGAAGCCAGATGTTTGATTTGTTTATTCCTCAACGATGTCAAAAGTTGTTTACTTTTTCCTTATACATGTATATTTTTGTTTTTTTGCCACACAAACATGCACATGTATGTTGTAGTAAGATTTTGACAACGGTGAGGAATTTTACACAAACAAAATGCCTGTTGTTTTATTGTTGTAGAGGTAAGCAGACCTATTGCATAGGCCTTGATAATATGCATCAAGGCGGTCTTATTTTGAAAACGGATACAACACTGTAAACTACTTTAACGTTGTGTCAAAATAATACAACACTGAAGTAAACAAATTAGCTGTGCACTAACAAACAAACATTTAAATGTCAACAAAAGTAACAGTATATCATTTTGACACAAGGTTAGTTTTCAGCTGTTGCTTTCGTAGCAAGCCAAGACCACCTTGTATGAATTCGCCTTGATATGCATGTTATGTTACGTCAAAGTTTTGTTTATATTTACAAAAAGTCACGTTTTTTGCCATGATTATTGAATTTTATTAAAGTTTTTGATAATTTTAAATTAAAATAAATAAGATATTGACCATAATTAGATAGAAAATTGCCTAAAAATTTATTTATTTCATTATGTTCAGCGGCACGCTTTGGTTTTTGTTTAAAATATTTTTTAACGTAGGTTGGGACATAATTTCCGTTTTTGTTGTTATGTTGCCGTAGCGATTCCGCCATGCTACAAACGATGCAAAAACACCGAATCGACAACGCTTCTCGTCGCTTGTTTCGTTGTTAATCACAAAAAACTAATAACTTGCAAACTGCTGCCACATTGCTTACACACAGGGTGATTAAGTTAATGAAATAATTTTAGATTTTAAATTAACCTTTGTATAATCAAAGTTATACATTAATTTTTATTTTGATTGTTTAGTTAATATTTTCATTACATTGTTTGTATAATAATTTCGCAGAAATGCTTTAAAATACAACAGTTGTTTTAAATTCCCAGTTTCTATTTAATAGAATACCAAATCGCGTACCCTGGTCTTTCAAGGGTTAATGTTTACAATTTTTTTTTGTCTTTTGAATTCATTTTAATGAAATTTCTACAAGCCAAAGGAAACATAACCAATTTGCCAAGATAAATAAATTTTATTAAAGTAACATAGGATGAATTTTTCGCAGAATTCTTTGAATCCCGACCTGACAAAGCCAACATGTCGAGTTTGCTTGCAAAACAATAAAAAAACTAAAATGTTTTCAATTTTTGATTTGGACGAAGAATATGACGATCTTCACATTTATGAAAAAATTGAACAATGTGCAGGAATCGAGGTAAGTTAAAACAACTTAATTCTAATTATGTAAATAAATATTAAATTTACTAAATAATTACAAGGTTTTACGACATGAGAAAATGCCTTCTTTAATATGTGTCAACTGTTATGGGGGCTTAAAAGCTTCCTATACATTTCGCACAACTTGTCGGATTTCCGACGACTACTTAAAAGAATATGTGCTAGGTGAAACGGCTATTCTGAAAGTAGAAACCACTTCACCCAAACATAATCCTCTATCTATTAGTGAAAACACACCTAGAAAGGAAAGCAAACGTTCAAAATACAAAACCAAATTAAGAGACAGACCGAGTCCATTGCAACAGATCATAAAAGATGAAAAAGAAAGTCCTCCCAGATCTCCTATAAATTCAGAAGAGTTTAATGATGAATATTTTGGTGATGATGATGACGCAGATAAGGATGTATGGTTTGATATCGATTATAAAGATGATGATGATGACATATCTTGTGGTGAAAACCTAGAAGAGTTCGATTTGGATATAAAAGAAGAAAAAGCAGAGGCCAAAAAATCTAAGAAACAAACTAAGACCAAAAAAAAATATTCAAGAAAGCCTAAAAAGTCTTCTCAGAAAACTCTGGATATTTCGCCAGATGGAGAAGCTATTATACAAGAGAAAAAACCTCGATCAAAGAAGGAAAAAAAAGAAAAAAAAGAAAAACAACCGCATATATGTGACGTATGTGGCAATATATATCAGCGTCGTTATGACTTGATAACTCACATGAAAAGACATAGCTCAGAGAAACCCTATAAATGCGAGTAAGTAAATATGTACATATTTGTTTTTTAAAAATTTCAAATGTTCCACATGATTTATAGTTTTGTAAACGCTCTGTAAACCTATTGGTATTTACATAGGCTTTGTATTACAATATGGATTAATAAATAAATAAATATTTTTTAATTTATAATTGAGAAATTTCTAAGCCAATCATATCATAAAATCATATTTACTATGAAAAATAAAATAAAACGTTTATATTAATTTAATATTTAAAATTTTATACATAAACCTTGTAGGTATAAAGTTTAGGATAATTTTTCTTTTGTGTTTGCATCTTTTAGACTTTGCAAGTACTCGTGTTATAGCAGTTTTGAATTAATTCGCCATATGAGAAAACACACTGGAGCCAGACCCTATAAATGCAGTTATTGTCCACGAGATTTTGGAGACCAATCAACTTTAATTAAGCATGAAAGGTGGGAAAATACACATACATATGTTTATATTATATTACAAGTGTATTTACATATTATATGGTGTAATAATAATTATTTTTCGTAGATTACATCGCAACGAGCGACCCTTTAAATGCGATACGTGTGGCAAAAGTTTTACTTACTCTAATGTATTGAAATATCATATTTTAGTACATACTGGAGAAAAACCATACTGGTACGTTTGCTGAAATAAATCAGTTTTATAAGAAGGTTTTAGTATTTTTTACTTTCCAGCTGTGAAATCTGTGGCAAACTGTTTAATAGTCCTCATCATTTACGCGCCCATTTAAGAACACTTCAGCATCAAAACGATCCAAGAACTGAATCGCTTATAAAAAATATTAGGAAAAACAATGAAGCTGAAAATTTAAAAGTGGACAGTGTATTACAAAGTGTATAAAAGAACATTTAGCAATATGTAACTGTTTTTGGTTAAAAAATTTATATTTTAATAAAAAAGAGTTAGAATACTTTAAATATAAGAAAAAATTTTCTTTAGACAATTTTTGTAAATTTCGCAAAAAAGCACTTTACAGAAGATACCCACCAGAGAATGACAAAAGTATCATTTTAAGTATTAGTGAGAAAACAAGAAAAAAAGCGCGCCGTAGACCCCCTGCTGAATGTATGGTGTTGTCTTTTTACATTTTTCGTTATGTCTTAAGCTACGGTCAGACTTATCAAATATTTGACGAAAAAAACGGGACCAACAACTAAACTAAAAAATCATTTCGCTTAATATCTATATTTATTTTGATTTAAATACCACATCTTACAAAAAACTGTTTTTTGCTATGTCTAGTAGTATAATTAGTTTATTTTGTTATATTAAGACCATTTTAAATCTCACTAACTATTAACAAAAGTAGGGGTTACGCTTATTTGATCAAATATTTAATAAGTGTGACCGTAGCTTTAGGCATTTACAGTCCGATCTTAAAGTATGACATATCAATATTTTTGTTTCAAGCATTTCAATGTTTTGACATTATGATCTTTGATATTTTTGGCTTAAATTTGCATATTACATAGGTTGGCAGCCGTTTTTAAAAAAAGAATTGCTTTTGAGTCAATCTTGCAATTACAAAATAAAAATATGTCGGTTCTTTATTACTTAGCACTTTAAAACACTTTTGTGAACTGGTCAACTATTATCAAGTATTATTTTTAGTCAAACCAAATTGTATTGAATAAAACGAGCAATACCCATACTAATAAATAAATAATCGTATATAGTTATGATTCCGAAATAAAACAACTAAATCGATTCGTTGCTAATTCTGAACTGAAACTTTATTTATTTTTACCAAAAACTTATAAAACTATTTTTACATTGTCTTCTTATAAATCTAATTGTGTTTTTATAAATCTAGCAAATATGGAATCTGCTTACTGAGCAGATTCCCACGTTTGTTACTAGAGGAGAAATAAGCATACACAAGTGTTCGTATCTCATATGTCTGCTATTCAATAGAGACATATGGAATGTAAAAACAGAAACAGGGCTGGAAAAGAGTGAAGTCATTTGATTATATGACTCCTCCACCCTCAGTTTCAGCAGTCCCTGCTGAAGTCATAAAAAAAATATATTTTTCTGATTTTATATGTGCTTATTTCTATTCTGTTGTAAAAAACATTTTCTTTATTATTCTTATAATTTTCAGAAGCACAATTTACTTAGTGTTCCATATTACTCCTCCACCCTCAGATTTAACCATGTCTGTTAAATGAGAGGTTGTGGGGTAAGCTTCTAATTGAAAATTTACAATGTTTTTATCTCTATTGTTACAATATTTTTTGTAAATTATATATATTATAATTACAATGGTTATTATTAGTACTAAGGTTATGTTTATACCATAAGATACATTTTTGTGGTATAACAATTCCTCGATTTGCTTAATATTCTCAAATTGATTGATTTTAATAGCCTCAAAATTAATTTTTTCTCTAAAAGTTACATTTGTCACATCATTGTCTGGGTAAATAAATTTCTCTTGAATAATGATTTTTTTGTTTGTGAAATTCTTACTTAATATTTTTAATTCGCAATTATAAAAGTTAATTAAATAGTTTTTGTCTATTACAATGTCTCTGTTATCGCAGTTTTGCATTAATTTAACATTGTTCGCATTCTTAACTAAAATTAAGTCGTCATCAATAACTTCGATATTTGTTATATTGTTAAACTTCAATTCACAGTTTTTCAATATGACACAGTTTTCGCTGCTTCTTAGGTCGGTAAAAGTTAGGTTTTCTTCGTATGTGTAAGTTATGTTATTTATTGTGACTACACGTTCGTTATTCTCGTCGATTTCTAGATACTTATCGTTTGGTAATGGGATTATTAGTTTCAAATCTGTTGTAATAAAGTCTGTTGGGATTTTTAGTGCTATAATTAATGAATTATTCATATAAGTCATAACTCCCATTTTAATCATTTTTAGTTTTAAATAATCGATTTTGAATTCTTCTATTTCCTCAGGTGTAAGTACACCTGGGTGTATCATACTGTTTCTAGCTGACGCTATATTTTCTTGAATTTGTGTAATTTTCCCTTCCAAACTTTTCAATTTGAGCATTTGGTCCGTGTACAAAAGTCTCCTAACTATTTCATTATTTCTTTTCTTAATTTCATCGAAAGTTTTATCTATTTTAGCTCTGTCGTTTTCTACTGCTCTTCGTATTGTTTCAATAGATTCTTTAAAATGTGTGTTAATGGTGATCTGTTTATTCAAGGTTTGAATGGCATTGTGGCTATTAATGTCTACGTTTCTTAAATGTTCTAAAATTTCCTCTCTGTCGTCATTGTCCATTACTCCGAAGAGCCATTTATGAATACTACCTATTCCGTTAATTAAACCTCTCTTTGTCCTATTTGAGTTAGAGGGAATCAGAGTTCTAACTTTTGCTTTTACAACTTTGATTTCTACCCTTAGTAATTCTTTGTTGTCTACATCTATTTCTTCAATATTCCTTTCTATTTGATCAATTATATCCAAAATTTCCATGGGGTGTATTATGTGTAATATTGTATTTGTCACGTTGGTTATTCTTACTTTCATTAACTGGACCATAGTGTACCCCGAGTTCTCCTCAATTCTGTTAACTTGTAGAAGCGCCTGTACCGCCACCAACAATGGAATTAACAATGTGATTTTCATTTTCGTTATCCTGAAATACATATTTTCGTTTAACTTGAGTTTTATAGGCTTTTTTAAACTTATTATCATTGGAGACCAAATAATTATCTTCTACTCTATAGTTTCCTACTTTCCTATATTTAGGTTGAGCTTTACTAGCTCTATTATTCATTATAAACCTATTCTCGAATTCTCTGTCAGCCACGTTCCCTTCTTTAGTGTTTATAGCATTTATTCTGGTGGTCTTTTGCTTATGCTGTTCTTCTGAAAATTGTCTTAAGTCCTCGTGTGATATTAAATTGTTAATGAAATCGATCGGTTTCATTTTTGTCGTCAAATGGATTGTATTATTGTAAGCAATTATTGCCTTAGACACTTTCTCGTCCAAGCTATCTTCATTATGTTCATCCGAGTTAAATAGTCGAATGTGTTCATTCAGCGTCAGATGGAGTCTTTCGGCATCTGAATTTCCTGTTTTCCTATAGGTTGTAGTGAAATGAATATTGATTCCGTAATCTCGAAGGAATTGTCTAACTGCTACCGTGTCCAGTTCATTGTCCGTAACCAGTGTTTCTGGTTTACCAAGATATTGAATTCGAATTTTGATTGCGTCGACAATTGATACCCATGTTCTATCTTTCAGTGGGTGCGCAGTAGCGTATTTCGTCAATTTGTCAATGCTGGTTAAAAACATAACATTCCTCTGTGGGTACCAGATGTCAAAATGAACTATTTCATTATGTTTGACTGGGGTTTTTGTTATATTTAACGAATGTTTGATAGGGTTTCTATCATATTTAGCCCTATTACATATTTCACAATTGTTAATAAATTTCTGAATGGTTTTTTGTAAGTTTGGATAGTAGTGTTTCTTTTTTATTTCTGAAAAAATTTCGTTAATTCCCCTGTGGTTGTTCCGTAGGTGTTCAGATTCTATTATCTGAAGGATTTTACCCTTATCGGTAATGTCTTCTAAAAATATATTAGATTTTAAAACTTTCAAATTTTCATTCCTCACAAAGTATCTTATGTAAAGGTCTTGAAATTTTAGAAATAAATCATTGTCAGGACAAAATACTACCAATAGTCCTTTGTGTGGTAACTTCTCTCTCATTAGTTCCAATAAGTCGCTATTTGGCGTCACATTCATTGTTTCTCTGATTTTTCTTTGAAACACGATTTTCTTACTGCAGGATTGTCTCTCTGCATTTTTCAGGATTAGTTGGTTTTTAAATACGTTAATGGGGCTCTCAGTTATTTGGATAAAGTCGGTACTGTCAGTTTCCGCACTGTGTACAGTATCTATATCATCCTCAAACAATTCGTTTAAATTAATGGCTACCTCGTCTTCTGGATTTGCGACATTTTCTTTGCCTTTTATATAGTTTACGTTGAAGTCGAATTCATTTAGCTGAATTTTCCAGCGTTGTAGCTTTGCGTTCGGCTCTTTCAGGTTGTTCAGCCATACAAGGGGCTTATGGTCTGTTTTAACTGTAAAATGTCTGCCGAATATGTAAGGTCGAAAATACTTCGTCGCCCATACTATAGCCAAGAGTTCTTTCTCTATAGTGCTATAGTTCTTTTCGTGACCGTTGAGGGATCGGCTGGCATAACAGATAATCTTATCATTCTGCATCAGCGCCGCCCCTAGGGCAAAATCACTAGCATCAGTGACAACAGTAAACTTTTTTTCAAAGTCAGGATGTACCAAAATAGGATCCGACTTAATGAGTATTTTTAATTTCTCAAATGCATCTCTGTAATTTTTATCCTTAAGGTTAATCTTAGCACCTTTTTTTAAGTACTTTACTAAAGGGTGTGCTACCTTCGAGTAGTCTTTTATAAATCTTCTATAATAGCCTGTAATTCCTAAAAAAGATTTGATTTCTTTCTGATTCTTTGGAAGGGGAATCTTATCTATTGCTTCTACTTTTTTGGGATTTGGTTTTATACCATTACAAGTGACTAAGTGTCCTAAAAATTCTGTTTCTTGTTTTAGAAAGCTGCATTTGTTCCGTTGGATTTTCAGATTTGCCACCTGCAAACAGCTTAATATTTTAGTTAGAGACTCCATGTGTTCCTCTATACTTGTAGAGAATATTAGAATATCATCTAAATACACCAGACATATTTTACCAATGTGTTCCCTCAAAACCTCGTTCATTAGTCTCTGGAACGTAGAGGGTGCATTTTTCAACCCGAAGGGCATACGCAAAAATTCGTAATGTCCGCTTGCAGTTGAAAAAGCCGTTTTATGGATGTCTTTTTCATCCATTTCTATCTGGTGGAAACCCTGGGATAGATCGAGGGTTGTAAAATATTGACATCTTCCCAATTTGTCAAATATATCATCTATATTTGGAATTGGGAATCTATCTTCGATAGTTATGCTATTTAATTTTCTATAGTCGATCACAAGGCGCCATTTCTGAATATTTGACGCATCCATTTTCTTTGGAACTATCCAAATGGGACTATTGTAAGGACTAGAGGATTCTCTTATAATTCCTTGTAGCAACATTTCTTCAATTTGCCTATTTATTTCATTCTTATGTATTTCCGGATACCTATATAGTTTCGAGTACACCGGGATTTCATGCTGTGTATTAATCTTATGTTTTATCTTATTTGTAAAGGATAGGTTCTCGTCTTCTCGATGAAAAATTTTTCTGTGTTTCCTTAGTATCGACAACAATTTATTCCTATCAGTTTCATTTAAATGTGCGGTTTTCAAGTCCGAGATAGAAGTCGTATCCCTATTTTCTATGTCATTACAATGAAGTTCTACTACGTTTTCACTGTAACATTTATTCTTATAATCTTCTTCTTCTTTATTAAGATGCATAGGGATACATGCATCTCTTGTTTCTAGTTGTCTATTTTTGTAATTCACAACACAATCAAGATCTGCTAAGATATTATTTCCTATTAACCCATCAAATCTGTCATTAAAGTTAAACTCTAAAAATTCGCATAAATAGTTGGAATTAAATTCATTAAATATGGGGAATTTGCAAAGTTGCTTTACTCTGAATTCATTTCCCATTGCTCTTAAAACTACGTCGACTTCATGCTTCCATTTTGGATCACAAATATTTTCATTGATGATGCTGAATTCCGCTCCAGTATCAATAATGAATCGTAATGTCTTAATTGGGTTTTCAATAGTTATATAGGGAAGTCGTTTCGGCCTTCTCCATGAAAATTCACATTCGAGTTTCCAATGTCCATCGGTTCATGAACATTACCACGCGAATAACGGGAGTTTCTTGTTTGATTGGACTGTCTTCCTACGTCGGGTTGTTGTATGTTTCTATCAAATCTGTTATTGTCTCGGTAGTTACCCCTATTTGTACTATCGTTGTTAGTATTATTACTGTTGTTGTTAGTACCACTGTAAGCATTGTTATTAGCATTGTTGCGATCGTCATTATAATTTCGATTTCTAAAATTATCGAAACTCCTATTTCCCGAATGCGTATTTCGCACATCGTTGCTAAAATTCGATCTATAAGAGGGCCTTGTATTGTCGGTTTTTGGTCTGCTTCCAAGAGCAGTATAATTTTGCTGTCTAGCCTCGAGAATTATCTTAAAAGCCGCCTCTAAAGTTTGTGGGTTTCTTGCAAATATTATAGTTTTCGTCGGTTCGGGTAGGTTATCTTTAAATACTTCCAGTGAGATTCTATTGATTTCGTCCGCCGAAAATCCTTCTTCACTATTAGTTAACCTTCTATTATGGAGTCTATTTCTAATGTTATTTATACTATAGTGGTATTTTTCAATTGTCGAATCTAACCTCCAAGTTTTCAACTTGTCCATTAATTCCCTAGTTGTTTCTTTTTCTCCAAAGGTAGTCACTAGAATTTCTTTTAATACTTCCCAAGTTCCTACCACTCCATACCTATGTATTGCCTCTCTTGTCTTTCCTACACATTTGTTTTTTATATACCCGAATAATATATTTCTATTGTTTTCTTCGAACGTTGCAATAGATGGGAGCAGAGCTTCAACCTGCGCTAAAAAATCTGGCAGTTGGCTTTGTTCCCTTCCATCAAATGTTGGAATCTCTCTGATGCAACTAAGCATCAGATTAAATTGTTGGGTCAAGGCACTTTCCATTTCGTAATTTTTTTTTTTTATACTACGTTCTGTGTAAAAGAAAAATTGTATACTGCTCTTTTTTTTTTTTTTTATTGTTGTTCTAATAAACGTTTTGACAATTTAAAATCTAAGACTAACCAAGACTTCTAAACATTTCAATACTTCATATAACTTTAAGCGTATAATAGATTGTGTTCTTTTAATTAATTTTGCAAAATTACTATTAATACTTAATGTATAAAATTAAATTTATTTTATTTTATTTACTTTGTCGATCCTTGTAACCGTTATTTCTTCTTGCCAGTAGTTGTTGATATTTTGTTGTTGTTGCTGATATTTTGTTGTTGTTGCTGATATTTTGTTGTTGTTGCTATTGGCTTCCTTCACTTATGTTTTGAATTTCTTTCCTTTTAGTGTTAAATTTTGTTTGTTTTTTTTTATAGTTAAAGTCAATTAATTACTGTGTTTTTCCTTATTGGTTATTGTTGAGTTCTTTTTATTGAATAATTCACACCAAAAAGTTTTCTTTGATAATTTTTTCTCCTTTTTACCAATTATAAATTATTCGCTTTTAATGCGAAGGTGAAGAAAAAAAACACTATATTATTCGACACTAAATTTTGTTTCGCCGTTTGTTTATTTTTACACACCAAAAAGTTTTCTTTATTTTATTCTTTTGATAACTTTACTCCTTTTAATGAAAGATTCAAGCAAAAAGTTTTCTTTATTTTATTCTTTTGATAACTTTAATGAAAGATTCAAGCTATTTTGCTTTTAGCCAACTATAAATTATTTACTTTTAATACGAAGGTGAACAAAAAAAAGAATCTTATTCGACACAATTTTTCGTTTCGCCGTTTTAATCCTCGTCGCCAGTTATGATTCCGAAATAAAACAACTAAATCGATTCGTTGCTAATTCTGAACTGAAACTTTATTTATTTTTACCAAAAACTTATAAAACTATTTTTACATTGTCTTCTTATAAATCTAATTGTGTTTTTATAAATCTAGCAAATATGGAATCTGCTTACTGAGCAGATTCCCACGTTTGTTACTAGAGGAGAAATAAGCATACACAAGTGTTCGTATCTCATATGTCTGCTATTCAATAGAGACATATGGAATGTAAAAACAGAAACAGGGCTGGAAAAGAGTGAAGTCATTTGATTATATGACTATATACTTACTGTCCCAGTTGGCCACGTCCTTAAGACATCCTTAAAGAAGGATGTACGACAATGTTAATTTCTGCGCGACATGTCAAGTACAGCGAGAACAAATCATCAACAACATTTTCGAACAAGTGTCGCGAAAATCGTTCACGACACAAAGAAAGACAATGTCGCTCTTCTTGTCGTTAATTCGATCGAAAGATTACGTATGTAGACCACAATGTCGCCCTCTCTGTCGTCAACGACTATATGCATGACAATGTCGTCTATTTTGACGTCCGCGACAAAAAATTTTCTACGGTTATCATAATTTCTATTACATCTTTTATTTTCGAATCTTTTAAGCAATCCCAAAGTTGACAATGAAATATTAACTGCATGTAATCATTTATTCCAGCCCGCGAATAACTTTATTAGCATTTTTCGGGTTTACTAGTTAGTGATAATTCGTAAATTTTATGTATGAATTATTTTTTTGAAATCCATAAAAAACGGTTTTGTGTTTTTAATATTCGCTTGTGCCATAAATATTACGTTGTATAATAAGTATTTAAGAATTTACAGTTATAAAAATCATAAGCATTTCACATTTTAAAGCTAGCCTGTCTGGTTGAAAGAAACAACATAAAATCCATAGCAAAAAATGTATTCAACAAACATTTTATTTTATTGTGTTATGCTACTGTACAAGGCCTATCCAATAGGTCTGACATCGTTGAGGAATAAACCAAATAAACATCTGGCTTCTTGCGCAGACCTATTGGATAAACCTTGCTACTGTTTTTCTTTACTAATTTATGTTATAGTTGGTAATAATACCGGTATGATTTTATCGTATCATATACCGCACTTTATTGTCATTTTTGTGCAAGTGATCGCAAAAAGGATCCCAAATTTAATGCTAGTACTTTCGCTAAAAACACTGAGAAGTACTTAGATGTATCAATTACTCCTCAAACAATAAGAAATGTTTAAAAGAAACACGATTTTCATGCACGATCAGCTCGGAAAAAGCCACACATCTTTAACAAAAACAGAAAGCTAGGATCAGATTTCGCGAAAGAGCACGTGAATAAGCCTCTGGAGTCCTGGATGGATAATTTTCTTTGATGAAAGTAAATATAACATTTTTGGTTGTGATGGAAAGGTTTTGGTATATCGGAAGCCTAATACGTAGCTGGAAGAAAGAAACATGGTACCAACTGTAAAACACGGTGGCGGTGGTGCCATGGTGTGGGGATGTATAAAAATAGATTTACATTTTATCAAGACAATGATCCTAAGCATGGTGCTATCAACACAAAGCTTTGGCTATTATATACATAATTGTCCAAATATAATAAAAATGCCGCCACAGTCCCCAGATCTTAACCCCATTGAACACCTCTGGGGTCACTTGAAAAATAAAATAAGAAACCGTGAGTTTATTATCAATAACAATTTTAATTAATTTTCATGTTGTAAAATTCCTTTCTTCATAAAAATAATTTAATGAAAATTAAATTTAATGAACTTAAGCCTATTTAAAAATATTAAAAATTTGGATTAAAAACCATAAATAGTTCAACAAAATAACCACAATACTAATTATTGTTAAAGCTAAGGCACGAGCTCTATGTGTGCATTTGTCCTTCAAGTTGTGCTTAAAAAAGTCAACAAGAAAAAGAAAGACAAGAAGAATTCTTGACAAAAGTAGGAAAAAAAAGAAGTAAAGAAAAAACATGTAAAATCAATTAAAATGGATCATCATTCAAAAAAGCAAATTTCGATCTACCAAAGGTTAAAATACAATTTGGTTTAAGGATTGATGTTTGACTATTGACGTCAGCAGTCTTCGATGGCTGCGAATGTAAAACGGCAAATCCATCTGAGGAAATCGAGTGGTTGCGATCGAAACATGTCATGGTAACCTGCCGGCCGCGGTTCGAATCCCGGCCACGGTCAAGAATGAAAGATTATCAATAACAATTTTAATTAATTTTCATGTTGTAAAATTCCTTTCTTCATAAAAATAATTTAATGAAAATTAAATTTAATGAACTTAAGCCTAATTAAAAATATTAAAAATGTATATTAAGAACCATAAATAGTTCAACAAAATAACCACAATACTAATTATTAAAAAAAAAGAATATATTCCAATGTCGAATACTTTTTTTGTTTTAATTTTTTCCATTTATGTTTTAAGTGATGGAGTTTTTGTAATTTTTACTTTGAAATCTCATTTTTTGTATGAAATACACATTTTTGTTCCTTAATAAAACCTTAAATAAGTTTTGTTTGTTAAATAAAACAGCCAATCGTTTTTCATTTATGGTTTTATAAACTTTTTTGTTTATGTCGAATAGTTTTTTTGGCTACTGTAGGTATTTAAATCAACAATTAAAAAAAAGAATCTAAGAATTTTAAGAAAACCAAGCAAGTGATTGAAAATCATTCAAGAAAACTTTGTCGTCAAAAGCTTTTATACATGACAACTTATAAGACAATGTCGCTCATACTGTCCCACATAGAGCTAAATAAAAAACAACTTATAAGACAACTTCGTTCTTACTGTCCTACATAGAGTTTTATAGAAGACAATTTATAAGACATGACGATTCCCTGTCAATTGTCATCTAGAAAACCTAAATGACACCCTTGGGGGTGTGTACTTTTATGAATGGGACTATCAGGATAGTCTGCTTGCTAACTCTTTGTGTTAGCCTAGACCCTTGTCCATTTCTCTGTGCTAGGATAGACTCAATTGGGCGATAAGGAGCTTTAACTCCTTTAAGGCACCTGGTCTGGACGGCATCATTCCGGCAGACCAGGCCAATCAGCCATAAATTTAATACATCTGTCAAATGAAAATAGCGTACAATGTTGCAACACATATTTAGTCAATTTTAATGACAACATTGTAATATCTGACCATCGTCTGAACGAAGCTTTAGCAGACAGTAAAATTGGACAGTGATTTGACATTTGCTAACAGTAAGTTGAAGTTTTGTTCGCAAAAGAAAGAAAAAATCAAAAAGTAAAAACAAAAAATAAATATATTCTGCTTCTATTTTATAGGTTTTAGTTAAGTTTTGTATTTGTTTACGCAATATAGTTATTTTAAGCTATTTTTAAATTAGTTTAGATCATACAAAACAAGTTTAGCTGGACTTGCACTTTAACATTGACGTTTGACATATTTTAAAAAGTGAACTGTCTTAACTACTGTCTGGACGCCTACGTCACGAAGACAGTTAAGCTACGTACAGACGGTGCACAGTGGCGCCATTTGAGTTTTTTCGTTGCAAAAATCATATCTTTTGAACCGAATAAGTTAATTGAACAGTTTAAACAGCATATGATAGATAACTGTTCAGCCTATGAAATGATCGTTTGGAAAGGATGCTACGCTCTGTAGGGGCCTAGTTATCAAAGTTAAAATTAGTAGAAAAATCAATGTTATGGTAACTAAAAAAAATTATTTTTACATTTTTAGATTGTTTTTATTTTTTTTCTTTATGGTTTTATGTTTTAAATTATTACCCAACAAATTAAAAAAAAAAATATTTTTTTTTTAAATTTTCTGTCTGTGGTTGACTTTCTAAACAGTTCAAATAATTTAAAATTGTTCAACGCCATGTTTTCAGTACTTAAATTGTTTAATGGTTTCAGTAATTGTTGTGCCAACTTTCAGTCATACACTAATCCAGGCATTATGCTTATTTTGCAATATATAGGCTTATGCTACCATGCCTAAAAACTTACCTGTTCCCTGCATACATATGGATTTAGGCTGAATAATGCAATTTTGATATTATGCACGTGTTCAAATAAGATTTGTGCCTACCTGTAGGGACCATAAGTCAATATTGTTCTTGACCATTTGTACGTCAAAGTATTGTTTAAGTGCTATTAGATCAAACTACTGTCAGTCAAAACATATAAGGGATGGACGCCATACAATTTCTGCAACCATGTCTTTTTAACCTTTTTTACCTCTAGAAGCCAAACGGGCACGTACGGGCAGATAAAACCTTTTGAATTATGTAAAGAAATAATCAAAGAACACGTTTTGCAAATATGGCAAATATAGAAAAATATAGATTTTTTTTATTTTCCGTCAAAGTTGAAAAATAGTGAAAAAACGGATAGTTTTTAAATAGTGATTTACCAGGAGAAACACAAAGCAAACAGTTAATTTTTTTTTATCATTATACATTTAATAAATACATCAATCAATACAAACAAAAAATAAGGCGATTCGTTACCTATTTTTCGTGATATTACATCTGAAATCGCAACAAATTTACTTAAAATTGTGTGTTATTTTGAAAACCGAAAGTCGGTCAACTTTAAACGGCTATATCTTCTAAACTAAAAATGTGATATTATTAAGAGTGGCAGATTTTTAATCGTTGAAAAGTTTCCTATAACAAACTTCGTCGGCGCTCATGAAAATTTTGATTTTTGCAACCTCGTTTGCTCTACGGGCGCTACTGTGCGGTGGTCAGATCTAACAATGTTGTCATTAAAATTGACTAAAAATTATGTGTTAATTTAATTCATCTGACAATCGCACCATGGTGAGAAAAATTACAACATTGTAATATCTGACCATCGTTTGTACGAAGCTTAAGTAGTTTTTTTGGCAACTAATATGTTTTTCTCACTGTCTTGCCAGTACTGTCGAATGTAAACGCTGTGTTAAAAGCCCTGCTGATAACTTTTTTTTTTTTGCTAAAATCATTGTTTGGTGTCATAATTTTGTTCATTATCTTTGTCTTGTTTTATTTCTGTTTTTGACATTGTACAGCGATTTTACAAAAACAAATTGCTTGTGGTTTTTGTACCGAGATTACCTGGGATGAATTCGCCTTGGGTAAGTTCAAATTCATACAGAATTGATAACAAATATAAACAAACGGCATATCATGAAGCACAGGGTGCTTCACTTATAAACATAATTTGATTATTTAAGGGAAATTCAGATGACACAATTGTGTTGCTTGGGTCTGAAAGGGTTAAGGGAAATGTAAATAAATTATTTTTATTCGATCTTTAATTATTAAATTAATGAGATTAATTTTTTTTATAAAATATAAAATTTTTTTTATATTTTCCGATACCCCTCTCTCTATTACCTTCTAACAATTCAAAAATATAATTTTCTATAAAAAAAACAAGCCCAATAAAATAGACATACATTTAAGTGAAATTTTACTCAAGTTTTTTATACCCTTCACCGAAGGTAAGAGGATATATTTTCAATTAGCTTAGTTTGTTATTTTTAATAAAAAGAATGCGATGACTGCATTAAATCCCGATTTGTCAAAACCAACATGTCGAGTTTGCTTACAAAACTACCAACATCAAGAACTGTCTTCAATTTTTGATAGAAACACAGATTTTCATGAACTTTTTATTTATGAAATAATTGAAAAATGCGCTGGTATTAAGGTAAGTTGTAGCCCTTTTCCCTAAAAGTTGAAATAACATTAATTGTTTCCTTTAATAGGTATTATCTCATGAAAAAGTACCTACTCTAATATGTGGCGACTGCTATGGATTTTTAAAAGTGTCTTATAAATTTCGAACAATTTGTCGAAATTCTAATGAATATTTGATGGAATTTGTAGTTTCTGAAGAAGTTAGTACTAAAACAGAAACATCACCCAAACAAAATCCTCTAACAATAATTAGAAAGACAAGCAAGCGTCTCCAGTACAAAGCAAAACTTCGAGAGAAGGAAAGCTCACAGCCACAGACGATTAAAAATGAGTTAGTCAGTCCTGTCAACTCTCCTACAATTTGCGAAGACTCTAATAATGAAAATGTTGGTGATGGTGATGATGATGATGATACTGAAGAGGAATGGTTAAATATCAATTATCATGATGAAGATGATATATCTATTGATGAAAATTTTGAAACTTCTACAGAAAAAATGGAATTGAATTTAAGAGACGAAAAAGTAAAAGATTTAATTAGGAAACCAAATAAACGCAAGAAAAAAACTGCAATAAAAATCAAAAAGTCTCGTACTGCACCTTCTAAGACATTAGGAATCTCTTCAGATGGTGCAGCAATTGTACATGAGACAAAACATCGAACTAAAGGAAAGAACAAGAAAAAACAACCTCATATATGCGAGGTTTGTGGAAATATTTATCAGGGCCGCTACACTTTAGAACTCCACATGAAAAGACATGGTGATAAAAAACCTTATGAATGCGAGTAAGTTTAAAATTACAAAATCATTTACTATTATTTTAAAATTTGTTAAAAGTTGTTAGATATTTTCACCTAAAAAACTAGTGTTTGTTTTTGATAGCTTGAACAATAACAATTACTTCGTTATAGACTACATATATTTTTTTTTAATTTTAATTTTATTAAATAAGATTTAGGCTCTTGCATGTATTCAAACACATTTAATTTCATATATTATTCTTCAATAAATTCATGACGCTAAAAGTCCTTTAAATTTCAGAGATTGATTAGGGATATACGTATCAAATTATTTTTAGCAAAACTAAAGTTAAATAACTGGCCTGTTTGTAGAAAACGAGCGCAATACTCGTTCGTGTAACTTACATTTCAAATTTTGTTTTTGTTTGAGCAATTCTTAACGGATTTGAACCTAATTACATGCATTAGAAAGCTTATTGAACTTCCTAAATGTTTCTTAAAGCAACATTTCCATTTTGTTCGATGTTTTTTTATTCATAGCATTACAAATTCAGATTTTCAAATACGTAATAATTATTTTGAATATATTCTTGATATTAATTGTTTTATTTTTGCAGATTATGGATCTGCATCTATAATTACATACATATTCAAATGAGTTATAACGGTTATGTTATTTCTTATTCGTAACTATTAAAAATAATTAGTATATAGGTATCCATCGAATAGTAATAGTTATGATTGAGAAATACTTTTATTTGATTCCCATAATAGTTATCTTCAATTTTTAAAAATATAATTGGAAATAATAATTATTCTTAATAAATAAAATATAAATTTATTCGTAATAATTATTCGCAATTTTTATCGAATAAAAGTTATAACTATTAAGTCCTTGGTATTTTTTGACGTAAACGGTGATGTAATTTCCATTTTTGTTGTATTTGTTGCCGTAACGATGCCACCTGCTTATTCCACCATGCCTTTTAACACTTTGATAGAGAGTGAGCAAAAGCAAAAGCAAAAGCAGAAAAAGAGAGTAAATAATTTTTTTAGTCTCGCTATGTGTCTATCTTTGTTTAATAAGTCAGCAACGCAACAACTTAAATAAGTAATAAATTTTGTTTCTGCCTCTTATGCTGGGTACACACAATGCAATGCATTTACGCAATCTAGCAAACTAAATTCATTTTCATTCATTTTTCAGTCATTCCAGATTTCATCAACATCAAAACATATTGATATTTTGAGATTACATTGATGTAGATTGCACTGTGTGTACCCAGCATTACAAACTTTTAAACCAATTTTATAAACATAATATGGACACATAAGCATGATGTGTTTTTAAATACTGTGGTGTAGGGTATCATATGGTCGGGCTTGACCGACTATACTTTCTTACTTGTTTCTTAATAAATATGTAAAAAATTTATGTATGTACCTATATACATAAATGAAACTTTACATGCTTTTTTAAAATTAATTTGTTTATTTTTCAGTTTAAACTTATACATACATACTTATATTTATATGTATATTTAACGAAATACATATCAAGGGTTTTAATCGACGAACACGTCGTCCAAGAGACAGCCCTGTTTGGCCAGAATGTCCGCAGTTTGGTTACCCAGGCATCCACTTTGCCCTGGTACCCATCGGCGTAAACTTCGTCATTTATTAAAAGTTTCAGTCAGTCAAATTAAAAACTTACGAACATGTCATCTACCGAAGTTCTTTGTTGTGTACAACTTTTCGTTTTTTGCATTTATGTACTTTGTCTTCGACTGTTTACATTAAATAAATCAGAAGTAAAAGCAGCAGTTTATTTTTGTCCCATGAAAAATTAAAAAGTCTTATGACTTTTACTATTTCAACTGCAGTTTTTTAAACACTGTATTAAAGTCTATTCCAGATGTATGTTTTATATAAGACCTATGGTAAATAAAGGGCCGATCATTACAAAGTTTTACCATTTTTTAACTACATAGTCATATAAATAAAACTTTACTCGACCTAATTTTAATAAAATATTTTAATTCGTTTCAGTTTTAGGGGATTTATATGTCACATATGGTAAATTATAGTATTAAACAAGGTATATTTACACAAGGTAAACTCGTTGGCCCATATGTTTGTCAGCTGTTTACCCTTAGTTGGAACCCAAACTTCAAATTTCGTGTATATGAGCCAAAATTTGTACATGTGTGCGTTAAATTGTTTTTGTTTTATATGAAGACAATTTTGACAACTCGGTTCCTTTTATAGAGCAGCATGTCTACACTCCCAAATGAGTCTACCTTGTGTAAATATACCTTGGTATTAAAGAAACTAAATTTGGCCGAATTACATCACAATAGTATAATGGTTTTAGTTGTAATAAAGTGTTTTTCGAGAATTGGCCTTATAAGAGACAAATGATAAATTATCGACCAATCATCACGAAATTTTACTACAATGGCGTTATTCGTTACATTTTTAATGATCTCCCAGACAGTTCGCTCTGGAGCGTATGAGTGCCGGACAGTGGCAGAGTATGTGCTTCTCTGTTTCTCCTGGTACCCCACAGAATCTATAACTGGCACTTTTCAGTTGCCCTGCCCTTTTGGCGTATACTGCCGTCGAACAGTGAACCGTTATTAAGTCTACCAGAAGACTACAGTCCCCTCTCGGTAGTGATAGAAGAATTTAAGTCGATTTTGGATTATAGGATCCCCACATAACCCTGGAAACCCTGCACTCTTCAGTGTTTCCCCAAACTTCCTCAGATTTCTTATGTATAGTAGAGTCCGTATCCCTCTTAATATTACGAATTGGAACTGGAATGTCAATCACTCTTTTGTACGGTAATTGAACCCCCCGTCTCGCCAATTCGTCTGCCATCTCGTTACCTTCTACGTCCTGGTGGCCGCAAATCCAGTAGGTGTGTACCCTTCTGTTGGCACAAAGTCTATCTATAGAGTCCCTACACTCCTGGACGATCGAAAATTATGTATATTTAGCGGATATCGCCTTGATCGCCGCCTGGCTATCTATAAAGATGTTTCCATCTGTGTTCCTAGTATTAGAAGCACAAGCCAAAACAGCAGCCATTTTGGCCGCAAATATTTCCGCCTGGAAAATACAGCAGTAATCGGAAAGCTTATATGTTTCCCAAATATCAAGTTCCTGACAGTAAACTGCAGCTCCAACTGCCTCTTCCATTTTGGAACCATCAGTATAAAAACTGAAAGTCCTATGGCCAGATCGGAGTCCCGCCAACCAGCCGTTCTCTTCTAAAGTAATACGCGATTTTCTATTAAAAGTTAGTCTCGGAATGATGTAGTCGCTGCTACAGTCTATACCCTTTATAATACTACAGTGACTTTAAGGTCTATACACAAGTTGTCCCGTCGCTTTGAAGCGGATCGCAGATTTCCTTGCTGTTCCTTTTGGTGCCAGATGAATCGGTTGTAGGTGTAGGATTACATCCAGTGCCCTTATATGGTTGGAACAAGTCAATGGCCCATTCCACCTTTTCATGGGAGATAATATCGCTATCCCCATTTACTGTAAAAGAGTTTGTGCCAGTGGTAATGAGAGCGTCCGAGCAGCCCGGAAAGTGTTTATCAATAAGAACCCTTAACGTTTCGGTGCTGCTTTTCGTCCATTCTCCGTCTTCTCTACAAACTGTACTTGGCATGACCGGACTGCTTACCACCATTTTCCGCAGTCTTGCCTTGTCAGTTGTCTCCTCAATATTGCCGCAGAGGGCCTTCCACGAGATTCGCTTGGTCTTCTTACGTTGCGTTTCTATACCCTAAGAGCGTCCAACTGTATGTTCCATAAACGTGGCTTGGACTTACGTTTAGTTCGTGTTGAAGGACACGACTTTTCATAGGATCTAACTACGAGTGTAACTAATTTGTCTATAGAAGACTCTATATCCCCTGAACTATCAAATGCTCTAAAGTGACCTAGGTCCCTATGGAGAAGTGAGGAGTATCTGGCCCAATCTGTATTCCTCGGGTTCGTAAATACTGTTTTGCCTGGTTTATTATTGTAATTGATCAGAGAAGTATGGCTGCTTAAGTACCTTCCAGTCGTCTAACACTGTTTTATAATCAGTAAAAAGCGTCTAATCAAGAACATTTCCCGAATCGGGTCCCTTATAAGTCGGGACCTCACCTCTGTTCGCGATTTGAACATTATTATGTAGTATAAGGCAATAAGAGACTCACCCCTGTCGTTGATGTCCTTACTGCCCCATATTGTATGATGCACGTTGGCATATGTACTAAAGACCTGCACGAGTGTATCAGTAAGTATTGTTAAAACAGATACACCAGATATTTATCTGTTACTACTGATATAAATGAGAGAATTAGTGTAACTGATATTGTATGGTTTTGCTTTTGCCCACTCACCATATCTTAAAAACAAAAACAGATGCTTGTGGTTTTGGATTGAGTGTGTCATAACATTTTTTTTTTGCTTACAAATATCTGTTGTCACCATAAGTATTTCTACAATATCTGTGGTTATCTGTTGTAGGCTAAAATATTGTTGGCGAGTTGATGAAAATAAGAGAGTTTATAAAAACTTGTATAAGATCTCAACCAGGGGTGCCAGATGGTTTTAGTAAAAAATCGGCATATTTTCAAAAACAAATCGGAAATCAAATTATGAAAAAACGACAAATTAAAATTACTGTTTAAAACACAATTTAAACATTTTTTTAATGACAAAAACAACAAAGCAAAAC
Source organism: Pollenia griseotomentosa (assembly GCA_963931875.1). Lineage (NCBI taxonomy): Eukaryota > Metazoa > Arthropoda > Insecta > Diptera > Polleniidae > Pollenia > Pollenia griseotomentosa. Next base: position 190,194,225 of record OZ007560.1, read on the forward strand.
AATTAACCATTACATAATGCTTTAAAAAAAATAAATAAAAATAAATGTTTTATAAATTATATTTAATTAAAAAAATTCCGGGGTATCTGATAGCAGATTTATAATTTCAAACTTAAATAAAAAATGTAATAATTGACACAAAGTTTTATTAAAAGCATTGAATGGTTAAATGGAAATGCAATGGAAATGGATTTTATTTTTTAAAGAATATGTCATCTACATGTCATTTGTCGACTTGAACACACTGTTCAAAACGGAGCCTTGTTTTTCGAGAATTTAAAAAAATGACCCAATTTTCTCATGTAAAGGTATTTGATGTTTCAATCGAGGGTTGGAGGTTCTTGGAGACCAGTAATGGTAGATTTGTTTGTTGACGTGGCTATTTAAGTGAAAATGAACTTTGAACAAAATTGTCGAAGAGCAATTACGTAAGAATCATTGCCCTTAAAAAATGTCTCCTAAGCGAACGCGCGATGCTCACTCGACTACTGTGACTAACAAATCCTCCCAATCGATAATTCCAACGGCGCCAACCTCCCTCCGCTCCGTTTATTACTTTTTGAAATAATCGCATTAAAAATATAATTTTGCCACCAGACACCCTTTATATGAATAGATTTTACTTAAGGGTAAATGGCAGGTACCGTTAATAAGAGTGATCCATATAATTTTAGCTTGAAAACTCTTCATATTAGAGTCAGCGGAGACATATACTGTCTTATACCAATAGGTTCGTCTCTTTAAGAACCTATGGTGATCTAGAATAAACGATCTTAACTCCACAGTTAAAAATTATTTTTCAACGAAAAAATAAAAGTAGGTTTTAAGTATAAAAGTAGTAGGAAGTTCGGATGAACTCAATTTTCAATTGCGAACCTTTAACCATTATCGTTATATATATTTTATTTTGGTTGTGGTAATCAATTAAAGTAAAATTTATTTTTTTGGTTATTGATAACCTAAGTAATTTTTTGGTTACAAATATCTTTTGGAAAAAATTATTTATTTATTTATAGCAAAATTTAAATATGATTATTTCGCCTTTTGCTTTTTTCCTTTTTCCTAAAAGAAGAGCAAGTTAAAACAGACAAAACAAAAAAAATTTAAAGCTCAAAGAAAAAAAAATCTTCTCTGACTGGTAATAACAAAAAGCCGGTTCAATAAAAAAAAAGCAGGCGACGATTACAGATTACAACGATAAAATACTGATCAGTGTACAACTTGACAGCTTGTACAAAAATTTGTTTTACTTTCCATACAAATACCGTTTCCGCTTGGAAAAAGTAAAACACACAAATTGTGACGTTTATTTGATTCCTACATTGTATAGAAAAAAAAAATCTTGTTGTGTTTGTGTGGCATCAAAAATATCACTTGTCGTCGTAAATTATTTCTCAGCAATAGTGTGACTTTTAGCAACCTTTTGTGCTGCTATTATCTCCGATTTTGCGTCTATTAGCATACATTGGTTTTTGATTTGGCGGCTAACAGACAGAAGCTGTTTGTTTCATTCTTTTTCCTACAACATAAAGGTGATTGCCGTTGCTTTTTGAGCTTGTTTAAATAAAAAATTTTTGCCATTGTTAAAAAAGCAAGTTGCAGCTGCTTTTGAAAAGTGTGGGCTATTTTAGCAGTAGAACTTTTCAATTTTGATTTTTTTTAATTAAGAAAATGACAAAATTTGGCTGCTTTTGCTAATATGGCGATAGCATTTTAAGCCCTGGTTTACATAGCCAGCCAGCCGGACGTTTGAATTTCTTTAGATCGATTCCCCTTGTGCTTTAAGTCCCTTATATGAAGTTGTATATTTTTCAAAATGTGTTTGTTGTGTTAGACATACCATAAAAATACTGCAAATATGGAATATATATGTATAACCATTTTTTCCCTAAGTTACCCAAAATTAATAATTTATTTAAAATAAACCAAAAATTACTGTATTGTAAGTGTTTCTCAAAAAATAGGCACTTTGATAATTTAGAGGCAAAAATCGTCCAAATGCCGATAAATCGTTAAATATGGCAGGCCTGATCACAATGATTCTCGCTTGTGTTGTTGTTGTTGCTCGACAATTTGTACTGCCACAGCATGAACACACAGTGTGTGTTTGTGAAATGTCTGGTTTGTATTTGCGTCGTAGGTATAATAAGAAACTAGTAGTGTTGTTGTTGCTTGGCAATTTGTACGACCACAGAACGAGCAGCCTGTGTGTTTTGTTTTTGTAAATTTTTTTGTTTGGCTTATTTTCGCTCGAAATACATTCACGCTCTCTTTCATTGAAAATAACGGTATCGTACAATAAGTAACTTATTGTATTCCATAAGTATCCACTAGTATCTGCTTTTGCGAAACAGATATAAGCAGATATGATACTCTCTTTCGCTTTTTTATCAACTTACATCCACTCTTTTACAAATCATATCAACATCAACTTATATCAGAAACACAAGAGCACTCATCCATACGCATCAACTTAAGAAAAAACACAGAAACAGATATAAACAGATACATCTGTGCAGGTCTTTAATATGTACCCTTCTACAAGTTTCAACGACTATTCTATGGAGGTCTACTGGGCGGCATCTCTGTCGTGTGGCATATGGGATGATGCAAGGAGTATGATGTCATATTTCCCATCTTCCTATGCGACTACCGCGAGATCGTCAGTGCTGTAATTAGAAAGAATATATGAGAAAAAGTTATTCCTAACAAGTATAGTAGATCTTCTACCTACTTTTGAGAAGTACGTGTTAAAATTACGTGATTTCAACACAGATACCTGGTTTCCTGTGGAGATCCAAGGTTCCTGGAATAAAGCCACGTCGTAGCGACCCTCCTCTAGTATGAGGAGAATAATTTGCAGGATCTTTAGCGTCGTAAACAAAGATCAACAGACTAAGTCCAGAAATGGCCGCAGTAGCATCCGCTAGATCGCGATCCACTTCCTCGACCTTTAGAGTATTTTGGGTGGAGTCTTGTAGATGTCGCTTCTTTAAACGGAGAAACACACTTCCTACTTCCCAAGGCATTTTTCATATCGAGGATACAAAAGGTCTTCAGACACTTTTGTTATCTGGAGTATGTAATTCTGTCCATCTTTGTTGCCGTTTTGAACGTGTAGAACCCGACAGTCATTAGTTGGAATGTCTGGGTTCTGCTTTTGTAAGAGGCGACTTCCTCTTAAGTTGTGCATCCGACCACAGGCCCTTAAGTTTCATTATAACTTTTTTAATCCAATCCAGCGTCATAACGTCCTTGCAATTTATGAGTTTAACTACATTGAACCATCTTGCCCCATCAAAAGAGGGCAGCGGTCGTTAAGGATCAGCCTCCATCTTTGCGACGATTTCGTTGAAGATTTTGGATTCAACTATCTTCCACCGCTTTGTGGCCATTTGACCAAAGGGGTTACTCATGCCGAGAAGTGCCACGCTCAGGGGCGTTTGGCCACTTCGCTGACTTTCGCAACTTTTGGCAAAGGTTCAGTGGCAGCTTTGGATGTTGAGGGTTTCGCATCCACGTGGTTTATTTTTTGTGTTTTTTGTCTCTTTAGGATTAGCGCCAGATGGAGACACATGAACTGACCGCTGTCTTTTCCCCTGCATGCTTTTAATCACGGCCTCTTCAATGCAGTTGTAGAAACCGTGATTTTTGGAAGCATATGTAGGATTTTTGGAGAAGTGGGCCCTTTAGCCGCTCTTTTGCTTCGTTGGAAAGATTGGATTGCGAGCCGAGGCTATGCTGTATTCTGAACGCAGCCTTTTATTTAGCTAGAGCTCTAAAGTCCCTAATATTATGCTTATGTTGGCTTAAGCAATTGTGCGAAAACATGTGATTCATATGTGTCGAACCATATTGAACTTAAGAAAACTTTTTGGTTAATTTTATGAAACTGGCATTTGCTTAAGCAAGGTGCGAAACAGATCGCACTTTCCATACGGAATGAAATATTTTTTGATTTTATTTTTGTTTTTTTTTTAATTTTTTTGTTAATTTTTGACAGAAGTTTAAGCCAGCTTATGCATATTATAGTTGGGCCTTAAGCCCTTCCTACTGGTGGAAGGAACACCTCGAGGCGTGTTAGGTGAGCTTAGCAGCTCACGTTCATCTTTCGATGTAATCATTTTAACACTGTCGAGATCCGAGTCTTGAGTCGACAACGGCATCCGTACGTGTCATTTTTATATTATTAGCGTCTTTGATACATCCACCGTTAGGCGACTTAACCACGGCAGAGAATGTGTGACCGCTGGCGACACACAGAGGAGGTGATGGTTCTCCCTCGTGCCCGCCGCTGGTCGCAGTCACTGCTAACACCGACGTTTAGGTGTAGATTTCCGCCCGGTTTTTATTTTCATTATTATCCATTTGGTTGCATCAAGTCATCGTCTGGGTTGGTCTTCCGACCAACAGGTCATTTGAGTAAAATTACCTTTTTCATATCGCCAGTATGAGAACACGCCCAAGGCACCAAACTTGCATTTTATACATTGGATAACAGACACGCACCAGGAAGCCAATGTGGGAACAGAAGCGCCTGGATTTTGCAGAATCGCGGAACGCGATTACCTCCTACCTATGATCAAGACCTTTCCCAGTAGTGTGACAATAGATGTTACATTGTGACCCTCTATGGTCAAAGCCCTGATTTTTGCCGTGTACCAACTGGTACCCGTTTCCAGTCAGCACCCCCGTAGAGGGTTCAGTAGAAGGACTTTTATATGCCGGCCATATATGTATTGGTATAGAGAAACAGCAACAACATGGGATTTTATGGCAAAAATTAAAGGCAGTCGTGTTTTTTGCTCATATCTCAGCCATTAATAGACCAATCTGGGTGAATAGCAACGGACTGTATTTGACATAAATACTTATATAGCTACATGGTCCCCATCATACCTGGTGCCTACGGAAAACCCATTTCAACGGAGTTTTCTCCTCATAAAGGCCCGGAAAAGATATACTTTAATCCATATGAGCGAATAAAGGCTACAATTTTAATAAGACAAAATTTTGATGAAAGAAAAGGAAGAAACATGCAAAACAGCAAATTTCGAACCACCAATACAATTGGTTAAAGATTGATGTTTGACTGTTAGCAGGCACCGCAGTGGTGCAGAGGGTATAACGCAAAGAATTCTGATGATGAGAATGTGGTTATTCTCGAAACGTAAATTCAACACGAGTTCGAGTCTCAGCTCAGCCAAGAATAAAAATTATCAATAAATTGTAATTAATTTCATGTTGTAAAATTCCTTCCTTCAGTAAAAATAATTTAATGAAAATTAAAATTGATGAACTGAAGCCTAACTAAATATTAAAAAAATTTCAAAGTTGCAAAATGTTTCAAACATTTTTGCTTACAACAATAACAAGAAAAAAAATATATATATGTATGTGGCTAAACAAAAAGTTATTAGCCATGTTCGGGAAATCGAATTCGAGTGAAATCAAAATCGAACAAACTTTAAAAACGATCCAATGGCTTTTCGCTGCCACTTGTTGTGAATTCGCCCTGATTATAATTTTGTAATATGATATAAGACTGAATTTAAAGTGTTACGTTTCCTTGATTTTTAAAATTTTTTTTATTGCAAAATAAAATCTGAAGTAAAATTTTATTTCTTCTTATAGTTAAGGGTTTTTTCTATTGTCTTATTTGACTTTTGGGATCTGGCAACCCTAGTATAATGTTTTAAATTTTTGTTATTTCCATTAGTATCTTTAAATATTTAAAAATGTAATACGAATTTTAAAAATAAATTGATTTATAATATACAATTTTAAAATTTATGGAATTTTCTGTAAGAAAATGGCTGTGAGTTAAAGAAATTAGAAATTTTACTTTTTATAACTTGTCGGTATTTTATTTATTATTTGGCAACATTTTTGATTTATAAAGAAAAACTTTGACTGCAGTCATATACTTTTTCCCCATTGAATGCAATGCTTATATTCGCCATATTTATATACAATGATTCACCAAATACATCAAGTAGAACAAAACAAAACATTAATAATAACAATTATAAGTTTGAAATAAAATTTACAAACAAGATATAACATTTTAGACATATTTACCGATTCGTTCAAAACGGAGCCTTGTTTTTCGAGAATTTAAAAAAATGACCCAATTTTCTCATGTAAAGGTATTTGATGTTTCAATCGAGGGTTGGAGGTTCTTGGAGACCAGTAATGGTAGATTTGTTTGTTGACGTGGCTATTTAAGTGAAAATGAACTTTGAACAAAATTGTCGAAGAGCAATTACGTAAGAATCATTGCCCTTAAAAAATGTCTCCTAAGCGAACGCGCGATGCTCACTCGACTACTGTGACTAACAAATCCTCCCAATCGATAATTCCAACGGCGCCAACCTCCCTCCGCTCCGTTTATTACTTTTTGAAATAATCGCATTAAAAATATAATTTTGCCACCAGACACCCTTTATATGAATAGATTTTACTTAAGGGTAAATGGCAGGTACCGTTAATAAGAGTGATCCATATAATTTTAGCTTGAAAACTCTTCATATTAGAGTCAGCGGAGACATATACTGTCTTATACCAATAGGTTCGTCTCTTTAAGAACCTATGGTGATCTAGAATAAACGATCTTAACTCCACAGTTAAAAATTATTTTTCAACGAAAAAATAAAAGTAGGTTTTAAGTATAAAAGTAGTAGGAAGTTCGGATGAACTCAATTTTCAATTGCGAACCTTTAACCATTATCGTTATATATATTTTATTTTGGTTGTGGTAATCAATTAAAGTAAAATTTATTTTTTTGGTTATTGATAACCTAAGTAATTTTTTGGTTACAAATATCTTTTGGAAAAAATTATTTATTTATTTATAGCAAAATTTAAATATGATTATTTCGCCTTTTGCTTTTTTCCTTTTTCCTAAAAGAAGAGCAAGTTAAAACAGACAAAACAAAAAAAATTTAAAGCTCAAAGAAAAAAAAATCTTCTCTGACTGGTAATAACAAAAAGCCGGTTCAATAAAAAAAAAGCAGGCGACGATTACAGATTACAACGATAAAATACTGATCAGTGTACAACTTGACAGCTTGTACAAAAATTTGTTTTACTTTCCATACAAATACCGTTTCCGCTTGGAAAAAGTAAAACACACAAATTGTGACGTTTATTTGATTCCTACATTGTATAGAAAAAAAAAAATCTTGTTGTGTTTGTGTGGCATCAAAAATATCACTTGTCGTCGTAAATTATTTCTCAGCAATAGTGTGACTTTTAGCAACCTTTTGTGCTGCTATTATCTCCGATTTTGCGTCTGTTAGCATACATTGGTTTTTGATTTGGCGGCTAACAGACAGAAGCTGTTTGTTTCATTCTTTTTCCTACAACATAAAGGTGATTGCCGTTGCTTTTTGAGCTTGTTTAAATAAAAAATTTTTGCCATTGTTAAAAAAGCAAGTTGCAGCTGCTTTTGAAAAGTGTGGGCTATTTTAGCAGTAGAACTTTTCAATTTTGATTTTTTTTAATTAAGAAAATGACAAAATTTGGCTGCTTTTGCTAATATGGCGATAGCATTTTAAGCCCTGGTTTACATAGCCAGCCAGCCGGACGTTTGAATTTCTTTAGATCGATTCCCCTTGTGCTTTAAGTCCCTTATATGAAGTTGTATATTTTTCAAAATGTGTTTGTTGTGTTAGACATACCATAAAAATACTGCAAATATGGAATATATATGTATAACCATTTTTTCCCTAAGTTACCCAAAATTAATAATTTATTTAAAATAAACCAAAAATTACTGTATTGTAAGTGTTTCTCAAAAAATAGGCACTTTGATAATTTAGAGGCAAAAATCGTCCAAATGCCGATAAATCGTTAAATATGGCAGGCCTGATCACAATGATTCTCGCTTGTGTTGTTGTTGTTGCTCGACAATTTGTACTGCCACAGCATGAACACACAGTGTGTGTTTGTGAAATGTCTGGTTTGTATTTGCGTCGTAGGTATAATAAGAAACTAGTAGTGTTGTTGTTGCTTGGCAATTTGTACGACCACAGAACGAGCAGCCTGTGTGTTTTGTTTTTGTAAATTTTTTTGTTTGGCTTATTTTCGCTCGAAATACATTCACGCTCTCTTTCATTGAAAATAACGGTATCGTACAATAAGTAACTTATTGTATTCCATAAGTATCCACTAGTATCTGCTTTTGCGAAACAGATATAAGCAGATATGATACTCTCTTTCGCTTTTTTATCAACTTACATCCACTCTTTTACAAATCATATCAACATCAACTTATATCAGAAACACAAGAGCACTCATCCATACGCATCAACTTAAGAAAAAACACAGAAACAGATATAAACAGATACATCTGTGCAGGTCTTTAATATGTACCCTTCTACAAGTTTCAACGACTATTCTATGGAGGTCTACTGGGCGGCATCTCTGTCGTGTGGCATATGGGATGATGCAAGGAGTATGATGTCATATTTCCCATCTTCCTATGCGACTACCGCGAGATCGTCAGTGCTGTAATTAGAAAGAATATATGAGAAAAAGTTATTCCTAACAAGTATAGTAGATCTTCTACCTACTTTTGAGAAGTACGTGTTAAAATTACGTGATTTCAACACAGATACCTGGTTTCCTGTGGAGATCCAAGGTTCCTGGAATAAAGCCACGTCGTAGCGACCCTCCTCTAGTATGAGGAGAATAATTTGCAGGATCTTTAGCGTCGTAAACAAAGATCAACAGACTAAGTCCAGAAATGGCCGCAGTAGCATCCGCTAGATCGCGATCCACTTCCTCGACCTTTAGAGTATTTTGGGTGGAGTCTTGTAGATGTCGCTTCTTTAAACGGAGAAACACACTTCCTACTTCCCAAGGCATTTTTCATATCGAGGATACAAAAGGTCTTCAGACACTTTTGTTATCTGGAGTATGTAATTCTGTCCATCTTTGTTGCCGTTTTGAACGTGTAGAACCCGACAGTCATTAGTTGGAATGTCTGGGTTCTGCTTTTGTAAGAGGCGACTTCCTCTTAAGTTGTGCATCCGACCACAGGCCCTTAAGTTTCATTATAACTTTTTTAATCCAATCCAGCGTCATAACGTCCTTGCAATTTATGAGTTTAACTACATTGAACCATCTTGCCCCATCAAAAGAGGGCAGCGGTCGTTAAGGATCAGCCTCCATCTTTGCGACGATTTCGTTGAAGATTTTGGATTCAACTATCTTCCACCGCTTTGTGGCCATTTGACCAAAGGGGTTACTCATGCCGAGAAGTGCCACGCTCAGGGGCGTTTGGCCACTTCGCTGACTTTCGCAACTTTTGGCAAAGGTTCAGTGGCAGCTTTGGATGTTGAGGGTTTCGCATCCACGTGGTTTATTTTTTGTGTTTTTTGTCTCTTTAGGATTAGCGCCAGATGGAGACACATGAACTGACCGCTGTCTTTTCCCCTGCATGCTTTTAATCACGGCCTCTTCAATGCAGTTGTAGAAACCGTGATTTTTGGAAGCATATGTAGGATTTTTGGAGAAGTGGGCCCTTTAGCCGCTCTTTTGCTTCGTTGGAAAGATTGGATTGCGAGCCGAGGCTATGCTGTATTCTGAACGCAGCCTTTTATTTAGCTAGAGCTCTAAAGTCCCTAATATTATGCTTATGTTGGCTTAAGCAATTGTGCGAAAACATGTGATTCATATGTGTCGAACCATATTGAACTTAAGAAAACTTTTTGGTTAATTTTATGAAACTGGCATTTGCTTAAGCAAGGTGCGAAACAGATCGCACTTTCCATACGGAATGAAATATTTTTTGATTTTATTTTTGTTTTTTTTTTAATTTTTTTGTTAATTTTTGACAGAAGTTTAAGCCAGCTTATGCATATTATAGTTGGGCCTTAAGCCCTTCCTACTGGTGGAAGGAACACCTCGAGGCGTGTTAGGTGAGCTTAGCAGCTCACGTTCATCTTTCGATGTAATCATTTTAACACTGTCGAGATCCGAGTCTTGAGTCGACAACGGCATCCGTACGTGTCATTTTTATATTATTAGCGTCTTTGATACATCCACCGTTAGGCGACTTAACCACGGCAGAGAATGTGTGACCGCTGGCGACACACAGAGGAGGTGATGGTTCTCCCTCGTGCCCGCCGCTGGTCGCAGTCACTGCTAACACCGACGTTTAGGTGTAGATTTCCGCCCGGTTTTTATTTTCATTATTATCCATTTGGTTGCATCAAGTCATCGTCTGGGTTGGTCTTCCGACCAACAGGTCATTTGAGTAAAATTACCTTTTTCATATCGCCAGTATGAGAACACGCCCAAGGCACCAAACTTGCATTTTATACATTGGATAACAGACACGCACCAGGAAGCCAATGTGGGAACAGAAGCGCCTGGATTTTGCAGAATCGCGGAACGCGATTACCTCCTACCTATGATCAAGACCTTTCCCAGTAGTGTGACAATAGATGTTACATTGTGACCCTCTATGGTCAAAGCCCTGATTTTTGCCGTGTACCAACTGGTACCCGTTTCCAGTCAGCACCCCCGTAGAGGGTTCAGTAGAAGGACTTTTATATGCCGGCCATATATGTATTGGTATAGAGAAACAGCAACAACATGGGATTTTATGGCAAAAATTAAAGGCAGTCGTGTTTTTTGCTCATATCTCAGCCATTAATAGACCAATCTGGGTGAATAGCAACGGACTGTATTTGACATAAATACTTATATAGCTACATGGTCCCCATCATACCTGGTGCCTACGGAAAACCCATTTCAACGGAGTTTTCTCCTCATAAAGGCCCGGAAAAGATATACTTTAATCCATATGAGCGAATAAAGGCTACAATTTTAATAAGACAAAATTTTGATGAAAGAAAAGGAAGAAACATGCAAAACAGCAAATTTCGAACCACCAATACAATTGGTTAAAGATTGATGTTTGACTGTTAGCAGGCACCGCAGTGGTGCAGAGGGTATAACGCAAAGAATTCTGATGATGAGAATGTGGTTATTCTCGAAACGTAAATTCAACACGAGTTCGAGTCTCAGCTCAGCCAAGAATAAAAATTATCAATAAATTTTAATTAATTTCATGTTGTAAAATTCCTTCCTTCAGTAAAAATAATTTAATGAAAATTAAAATTGATGAACTGAAGCCTAACTAAATATTAAAAAAATTTCAAAGTTGCAAAATGTTTCAAACATTTTTGCTTACAACAATAACAAGAAAAAAAATATATATATGTATGTGGCTAAACAAAAAGTTATTAGCCATGTTCGGGAAATCGAATTCGAGTGAAATCAAAATCGAACAAACTTTAAAAACGATCCAATGGCTTTTCGCTGCCACTTGTTGTGAATTCGCCCTGATTATAATTTTGTAATATGATATAAGACTGAATTTAAAGTGTTACGTTTCCTTGATTTTTAAAATTTTTTTTATTGCAAAATAAAATCTGAAGTAAAATTTTATTTCTTCTTATAGTTAAGGGTTTTTTCTATTGTCTTATTTGACTTTTGGGATCTGGCAACCCTAGTATAATGTTTTAAATTTTTGTTATTTCCATTAGTATCTTTAAATATTTAAAAATGTAATACGAATTTTAAAAATAAATTGATTTATAATATACAATTTTAAAATTTATGGAATTTTCTGTAAGAAAATGGCTGTGAGTTAAAGAAATTAGAAATTTTACTTTTTATAACTTGTCGGTATTTTATTTATTATTTGGCAACATTTTTGATTTATAAAGAAAAACTTTGACTGCAGTCATATACTTTTTCCCCATTGAATGCAATGCTTATATTCGCCATATTTATATACAATGATTCACCAAATACATCAAGTAGAACAAAACAAAACATTAATAATAACAATTATAAGTTTGAAATAAAATTTACAAACAAGATATAACATTTTAGACATATTTACCGATTCGGAGTCGCTGCTGGGCAGGAGTAGGGTATGCGTTAGGACCATGATAGAAATTTTCACGGGCCACTGTATTATAGGCAGGATGGCGGTGAGGATGGGATCCGACTTGTCGGATATGTGCGGATTGTGTGAGCAGGGCTGTCAGATTGGTTTTGACCTTTTTCGCCAAATTCAATGTCAAAAACCGCCAAAATCGCCAAAGCCTTTGTTTTTCAGTTTTTGATAACAAAATACATATTTTTAGAATTATTAAAAATATTTTTATTAAATTCTAAAATATAAATTTGTTCATTTCGCTTAAATGCGTCAAAAATACGCCAAAAAAGGTCGCCATAACATATGTTTTGTTTAATATTTATTTAGAACACAGTAAAAATAGTTAATTAACACAAAAGAGGTACAAGGTTTACTATAAAATAGTTTATAGTAGCCTACTTAAAGCAACAAAAAAATAATTTTTGTAGTTAGTATTAAACAAATATTGGATATACATTTGTATATAAGTTCCAGTTATCTAAAACGCTTCATTGGTAAACTCCCTATTTGTCTTCTTTTTTAGAATACATTGTGAGAGAATTACATTTATTCAATGAAGGTACAAAAGAAGTGCAACATATACTATTCACATTCATATAATTTAAACCTCGTAATAAAGCGTCTAAAAGTTCGTAATGCATCCTACTTCGAAGGCGAGTTTTTGTGGAGTTCATAATATCAACACAGGTGTTTACACGGGTTTAAAGGGTTTGAGAGAGATGGCTCTAGAGCGCAAACGATTGTAAATAAAACACTTTTAATTTGCAAAACGTTATAAAAATTTATTTATTTATTTAGTATTTAAGGGGTAATGGTATATGTAGTTTTAAGGGTTTTGTATTACATATGTATATATATTTATTTGTAGGTTAAGTTCATTAGCGTTTACTTTTTTTTAAACACTTTTGGGGGTATTTAACTAAAACACTTTTAAGGCTTTTATTATTTATTATTTAAAAACACTTTTTCTTGGGGGGTTTGTTGGAGCTTCACTTCGGTGTTTGCCTTCTTGTCGACTTCACTATCGGTATTTGTTGACTGTGTGGTCGGCAGCAGTTCTTTCATTAGCTGTTGATGGGGGCGTTAATGCTGTAAGTGTTGGTACAGCGGTACCTTTTTGTTCACCGTGTGAACACAGGAAATACCAGAATATAAAGTACAGCCAAAGCAATTTCCTTTAAATGGTACGTACCTGCCGTATCCATGTAGCTATAAAATGTTGGGCTAAACCTTTATAAATAAGATGAAATATCATCATTAAAACCCTCTTTACAATTAAGAAACGCAAATTTTTCTAGTGTGTTTCGTAAACATCAAAAGGTACGTTAGGATTCATAAAAATCTTTAACAACAACGTTTTTTATCTATGATAATAAATTGCCAAATACATATAATGGAAAAATGTTCATAGATTTTAAATAGATTCATGTTTCAAAGAATTATATTTATTGATTGTTTCAAGAGCACTTTAAAAACGAAAAACAATTTTCTCGAAGATTTTTATTATCTTAAACGGCCATTTAAACATACATACTTTCAAACACTGATCATACATATGAATGCCTCAAATTTCATACTTAAAAATACTAGAAGAGAAGTAATATTTTTTCTTCTTATTAAATATAACGAATTTTAAAACAAATCCATAGCTCATCAAAAATAGCCAACAAAATCGCCAACTATTTTTTTAAATCGCCATGTCGCCAATCAAAAATTAAGTCGCCAAACAAGCTTGAAAATCGCCACGTTTGGCGAGAAATCGCCACGTTTGGCGAGAAATCGCCACGTTTGGCGAGAAATCGCCACATCTGACAACCCTGTGTGTGAGGACCCGGAGGAGTTGGAGACAGCTGTGTCACTGTCCCAGGATTCAGGGCAGCAGGCTGAGGAGCTTGGGCAGTAGATTCCTGGGCGAATTAGGGGATGTCTCGGGTTGTGGACTCGAGGGTCTGATAGGATTCGTAATGGGTCGCTGGCCGCACGAAGGCGAATTTGGTTGAGTATGATTTCTCTCGGGTTTGGTCCGAAACTTTCTATCTATCTTTTAAATCTGTCTTATGCTTTCGCTCTTTATTTCACCTACTTTCCATCTTTACATATCTAACAGCCTTTCTACCTACCTAGATGTATTTAAATTAGAAAATATTTACAAAAAATGCATTTCGCAGATCGCCAACCGATTCCAATTTCGCCAAAACAAGCGCCATATCGCCAAACGTATATTTCTATCGGACTAAAAAATCGCCACATTTGACAGCCCTGTCACTGACAGCTTTTTCCCTTTTTTTGTTATTTATAACTGTGAAAAACAAATTTCGTTTATTGTTAAGGACATATTCAAAAATACTCAAATTTTTCGGGCTTAACTCTTAAAATAAAAGTATTTTTTACGAAACAGGTCTCAAATAGAAAAAACTTTTAATTTAATATACGTTGATTTTCAAGAACATATGTCCCTCGTGAATATAAAAGGTGCTGAGTTTCGAGTCGTATTGATAGGGTTTATCGCCACCGGCCTCATCTACCCTTACTGATGAGGCCCCTGAGAGTTTCCCGCCTGTCTTCTGCAACATTCTATGGTTTTCACGTTTGGTCGCCCACAGTCCCAACAGAATAATTTTTGCTCGTTTTGGCAATTCCTGTAGACATGCCCTTCTTGACCACATCGTCGACATACAATACTGGGGTTGACTTGCCTTGCCCTATTTGTGTTTTCCGAGGTGACTCTTGAGGTGTTTTGCTGGTGATTTCCCCCTGGATCTCTTCTCGGTGGCCCTACCGGTTTAGGTTGATTTCGTGCCTGTTCTGCCTGTACTTCCTCGTAGTCTTCTGCCAGTCTGGCTAATTCTTGCAGGGTATGGAAATCTTGCCGTTTTATATACAGCCTGTATCCAGTCATGGTATTGCCGTATAGCCTCTCCAGTTTCTGTTCCTCACTATATCCGGCTTGTCTCATTAGATCCTGTAGCTGTACCATATACGTTTTATATGACTCACCCGGCTGCTGTTTCCGGGCCCGTATCGTGTCCTCTAATTTATTAAGGTAGCCTGATGGTAGGAAAAATGCCAGGAAGTCGTGTCTGAAATTGTTCCACGAGGTCCATCGTTTATTGTTGTTGCGGTAACATGATAGGGCGAAGTCCCTTAGTAACTCTGGCATGGTACGGGGAAGCAAATTCAGTCGTATTTCATATACATCTGCCAATTCTTCAATTCTTTCGATCCACACGGTGGGGTTTTTGCTGCCGTCAAACTTATAAGACCACTTCCTTACTTGTTCAATAGCCTGTAGATATTCTGCTCGTTCATCCTGCCGTTGTTCGTGGTGAGGTGTCGGTGTTTGTTGATCATTTGTCTGGTTCCTGTACATGCCACCTGCGGCTTCGGTATCGCATACGTGAATGTGGGGTACTGTGAACGTGACTCCTGTACCGCTACTTCCGGGTATTGTTTCTTGCTTAGCTGGCGATGCTGCTTTCCCGTGTGTCCGCTCCAATTGCTCAAGCCGTGACAATTCATCGGGTTGGTGATCACCGCCTTTGATAAATTCCGAAAAACGTCGCCGTATTTCCTCCACTGTGCCACTCGATTCTAACCCGAATTCTTCGGCATAGGCTACCAGCTCCTCTTTTCTCAGACTGTACACCCAGTTCATCTTCACCATCTTGCCTCTTTGTGACTATCTGTGTTATTTTCTTGTTGAAGTCCCTGCTCGGGCGCCACTTGTTATCCAGCCGAGCTCAAGAACACATCAGGTAAGCGAAGTAAAACAACCCAGTAGACAATTTCACCGAGTGGTTTTCTAACACGGAGTGAAATTCTAGTAAAACAACCCAGTAGGCAATTTCACCGAGTGGTTTTCTAACACGGAGTGAAATTCTAGTAAAGCAACCCAGTAGACAATTTCACCGAGTGGTTTTCTAACTCGGAGTGAAATTCTAGTAAAACAACCCAGTAGACAATTTCACCGAGTGGTTTTCTAACACGGAGTGAAATTCTAGTAAAACAACCCAGTAGACAATTTCACCGAGTGGTTTTCTAACACGGAGTGAAATTCTAGTAAAACAACCCAGTAGACAATTTCACCGAGTGGTTTTCTAACACGGAGTGAAATTCTAGTAAAACAACCCAGTAGACAATTTCACCGAGTGGTTTTCTAACACGGAGTGAAATTCTAGTAAAACAACCCAGTAGACAATTTCACCGAGTGGTTTTCTAACACGGAGTGAAATTCTAGTAAAACAACCCAGTAGACAATTTCACCGAGTGGTTTTCTAACACGGAGTGAAATTCTAGTAAAACAACCCAGTAGACGATTTCACCGAGTGGTTTTCTAACACGGAGTGAAATTCTAGTAAAACAACCCAGTAGACAATTTCACCGAGTGGTTTTCTAACACAGAGTGAAATTCTAGTAAAACAACCCAGTAGACAATTTCACCGAGTGGTTTTCTAACACGGAGTGAAATTCTAGTAAAACAACCCAGTAGACAATTTCACCGAGTGGTTTTCTAACACGGAGTGAAATTCTAGTAAAACAACCCAGTAGACAATTTCACCGAGTGGTTTTCTAACACGGAGTGAAATTCTAGTAAAACAACCCAGTAGACAATTTCACCGAGTGGTTTTCTAACACGGAGTGAAATTCTAGTAAAACAACCCAGTAGACAATTTCACCGAGTGGTTTTCTAACACGGAGTGAAATTCTAGTAAAACAACCCAGTAGACAATTTCACCGAGTGGTTTACTAACACAGAGTGAAGTTCAGCAAACTCACGAAATACCCAGTAGACAATTTTCCCCCCGTGTCTTTCTAACAACCAGAAAATAACCGGTAGAGCATTTCACGAAAGTGAGATTTTAGTACAACCCGAAGAATCCCGTAGTGACAACCCCATAAGTGTTTCCCCCAGAGTTCCCCGTAACAAGCCGCACAACAAAGCTTCAAACACTGGAATTTAGACCAGCTTAAACAGCCAAGCGTCTACAGCAATAAAACAAGAGAGGACATAGCACGGAAGAAGTGCTGAGGCAACATAAGCGGAGAACAACACAACCAGGGCTGCCGTTTTTGGTTATTTCTAACCAAAATTGGTTATATTTTTTTTCAATGTGGAGATGTGAATATTTTTTTAATTTTGGTTACTTTTTTCTAAAATAATAATACGTACGAATAGGTTTTTTGATACACGAACTCGAATAATTTATACTGTACTATGATTTTTTCATTATTTGTTACCAATGAGCGAAAGTTTTTTATACTTTATCGAAAACAAAAAATCCTTTTAAAACTGCCAACAAATAATATTTTTAAGATTTTGTTAAGAAAAATATTGCCATTTGTGATTTTTATATTAAAAACAGCCATGTTCAAAAACATATGAAGTTTTAATCGATGGAGATTTAAAAACATGCGGAATAAATTTCAGAAAATGACTGAAAAATTACACAAAGGTCGTTTTAGTGTTTTTAAAAATATGAATACAAGTTCAATTTTCTAAATTTAGGTTATTTCCAGAAGTAGATATATTTAAATACATATTTGAAAATACACATAGGAATTTTAAAGATTTTTGAAAAATACATTGATTTAAAATATATCATTTATAACTTGTTTATAACTTGTCGGTATATTTATTTATTTAATGTTTTTAGATTATTAATTATTTGGCAATATTTTTAATTTATAAAAAAACCTTTGACTGTCTCTTTCCCCATTTAATATACGCTCCGAAAGGCGGATTTGTTTATATTCGCCATAATATCGTACAATAATTCACAAAATGTATCAAATGGAACAATTTTAAAACAGTTATTAATAATAAGAATTATAAATTTGAAATAAATTTTACAAACACGAGAAAAAAGTTTTTATAATATTTTAGATACATATATGTATGTAAATTAGAAAATATTTACATAAAATGCATTTCGCATATCGCCAATCGTTTTCAATTTCGAAAAAACAATCGCCAAACGTAAATTTCCATCGACAAAAGGATTAAAAAATCGCCACATTTGGCAGTCCTGTCAATGACAGCTAAAAAGCGGAAAACAATTTTCCTTTTTTTGTTATTTTGAACTGTGAAGTACAATTTTCGTTTATTTAAAACGACATATTAAAAAATATTCAATTTATTAACTATCAATATACATTCTGAATTTTGTATGGAAATTTGACGGATTTAACTATTATACAATAAAAATATTTTTTACGAAAAAAGTCTCAAATAAATAAAACTTTTACCCTCAATTTCACCAAGTTCGGTTATAATAAACTATTAGCTGTCAAAACACATTGTTAACTGGAAGTTAAAATTATAGTTAATTTTAACTGATCTTGGTGAAATTGGGGGTTATTTAAGTTTCTCGTTATTTTTGTAATATGTAAAATAATTTTGTTTCTTGTTTTGTTTTCTTGACTTAGGCCGAGGCCACGCAATGAGCGGCTAAGCGTCAAGCGGCTGAGCGATGAGCGTCAAAAAATTAAAACATATGAAATACTATCGAAGTGGCCACGAAATGAGCGGCATGCGAGCGAAATTTTTGAGCGGCTAAGCGTCGTCGCTCAGGAATAAAACTTGTTCTAATTTTTAGTTATTTTCTGAGCGTCAAAAAATAAACATGGCAAAAGTGAATGTGGAGGTTACAATTTCATCTGTACAAAGCCGACCGCTATTATGGCAAGACAGATTACCAAATTTTAAAAATAAAAATATAACCGAAAATTAATTTTTTGGTTTTGTTAATCTAGTGTTATCTGCTTGCAACAGCAAATCAATGGATTTCACATTTGGGTAGATTTGAATATATATGGTTAATGATGAACACCAAGGCCTGTTCGTCGATTTCGATTAATATACATATATATATTATAATTTGTTATTATAATTTGTTTTTGTTTTAAATGTAAGTTAAGCGAACGAAGTCTTCGCTCGAAATCGACGAACAGGCCGCAAATTGTTTTTTTTTTTCTTAATAAACGCATTAAATTCATATGAATACGATTTTCGCGTAATTACATTAAACAATCCACTCTTTACAATAGCATTTTAACAACTAACCGCTCAGAACTGACGCTCAGTAATAAGCCACTTGCCGCTCAAACTTGACGCTTTGACGCTCATCGCTCAGACGCTTGACGCTTAGCCGCTCATTGCGTGGCCTCGGCCTTATACAGCCTGTTCAACGATTTCTAACGTTGACGTTCGAATAGAAAATTACATTTAAAACAAAATCCTAAAGTTTGTTTTTTGTTTAAATGTAATTTTCTATGCAAACGCTAACGCTCGAAATCGTTGAACAGGCTGATAATTATTATATTACTTTAAAGTGCAAATATCTTTGTATTACAATGCAACTTAAAATAAATTTTAATGATTTTCTCAATTAATAAAAGGCATTTTAAATTTGGTTATATTTGGTAACATTTGGTAACTTTTTCAAAAATTTTGGTTGCAAAAATTGTATTGGTTGTGGCAGCACTGAACACAACATAATTATTTTTTATAGCTTTTAAAATTATAATCATAATAAGACTAATAAAATTATTGAATTTATTATTAAATAAAAAAAATAAATAAAACTCAACACGTGTCATATTTCTTGTAACGGACCTGGACAAGGCTGAGTATACCCCAAAATAAAGTCGTTACAAGTACTACGACCTACTGGGTATTTTACTTCGCTTACCTGATGTGTTCTTGAGCTCGGCTGGTTAACAAGTCTTGTAACGACTTTATTTGTAACGACTTTATTTTGGGGTATACTCAGCCTTCTCCAGGTCCGTTACAAGAAATATGACACGTGTTGAGTTTTATTTATTTTTTTTATTTAATAATAAATTCAATAATTTTATTAGTCTTATTATGATTATAATTTTAAAAGCTATAAAAAATAATTATGTTGTGTTGTTCTCCGCTTATGTTGCCTCAGCACTTCTTCCGTGCTATGTCCTCTCTTGTTTTATTGCTGTAGACGCTTGGCTGTTTAAGCTGGTCTAAATTCCAGTGTTTGAAGCTTTGTTGTGCGGCTTGTTACGGGGAACTCTGGGGAAAACACTTATGGGGTTGTCACTACGGGATTCTTCGGGTTGTACTAAAATCTCGCTTTCGTGAAATGCTCTACCGGTTATTTTCTGGTTGTTCGAAATACACGGGGGGAAAATTGTCTACTGGGTATTTCGTGAGTTTGCTGAAGTAATCTCGATACTACAACAAGTACAACTCGTACAAAAACCACAAGCGATTTGTCAATCACAGAAATAAAACAAAACAGAAACAAAGATAATAAACAAAATTTTGACATCCAACAATGATAAAGCTAAAAAAGTTATCAGCTGGGCTTTTAGGAACACCTGTTATGAATTCGCCTTGTGTAAAAGAATTACATTTCTCTTTTTGTTTTCTTGATTTGTAATTAATATTTACTAGGGAGATCATCGAATGGTTAGTATTCGACCGGTTTTAACCGGTTATTTTAGTTTTGCCCAAGTCGCCTAAAATCGACATTTCAAGCTTGAAATATTAAAAGTGTTGCTGAATCAGCGGTTTATGGGCAAATTTAGCGATTTACCGCTTTTTGTTTGCGTTGTTTTTATGTTTCTCATAAACAAAAAGTTGACATCATTTCATAAAATAAACAAAACCATAATAACAGAAAAAAACTTTGTTTACAATTTTTATAGTTTTCTCCATGGTGGAAAAGGCATGGTAAGAATAAAGCTCAAATAAGACGTGACATAACCATTATGCCACAGCCGTAACGGCGAATTTAGAAACCAAAATTGAATTGGTTTGTATGGTATGTTTATGTCATTTTGGTAATACAGTTTTCCTATGGTTATGTCACGTCTATTTGGACCTTCAAAAATCAAAGCGTGCCACTGAACGTGATGAAATATATAAATTTTTAGCCAATTTTTATTTAATTACACAGTACAACATTTTTCAGGTGATTGATTCGGGACTCAATTCTGATAATTGTTTATGAAAGTAGACCCAAAAAGAAGAACTTCTGCATCATTAGTTTGGTCAAGGTAGCTCAAATAATAATTTAAAAATTAATTTGAAGTTAGGTAAGTATCGTAAAGGGGAATTTGTCACGTTTTAGGCTCTTTTGTTTGTCATAACTCGAGAACTACTAGTCCGAATAAGCTGAAACAAATTTAAAAAAGTCATCAATGTTTTTTCCAAAGAATTTTGTGGATATCTCGAGCAAATTTTTGAAATTCATACCTTTACTTAATTGTGAATAAAAGCGAAACGCGTTCATCGATTTTTATGATTCATGTGTCATTTTGTTCATAGCTTATGCGACTTTACGTGAAAGTGTAATGGGACTTGACACTTTTTTTTATACCGTTTTGGATTTTTTATGAATTAAAAATAAAAAATTTAAATTTTTTGGGCAAAAAATATTTTTTTTCTTCATACATTTATTTATAACTGCGAAACTGTTGCTTATGTAGCGAAACGTTGTATGAACAGATTAAAGGAATTAAATTTCTTAATTTTTTTAAATTTGTTTTAGCTTATTCGGACTAGTGGTTCTCGAGTTATGACAAACAAAAGAACCTAAAACGTGACAAATTCCCCTTTACGATACTAACAAACTTCAAATTAATTTTTAAATTATTATTTGAGCTACCTTGACCAAACTAATGATGCAGAAGTTCTTCTTTTTGGGTCTACTTTCATAAACAGTTATCAGAATTGAGCCCCGAAATCATGTGTTGTACTGTGTTATGGTCAATATCTTATTTATTTTAATATAAAATTATCAAAAACTTTAATAAAATACAATAATCGCAGCACAAAACGTGAACTTTTTGTAAACATAAACAAAACTTTGACATAAATCTAGACAAACAATGCAAGAGCAAAAAATCGTCATCTGGCGTTGTGCTGCCACCTTTATTTTTTCACTTTGGTTTTCTCTTTCTACCATTTACTGTTTCTTTCTATCAATTCTATATCAATTCAATGAATACAAAATGTAGTGTCATAAGGGCTTAATTTAAGTATTTTTCTAATTGAATATTGGGCAAACTTGAACTTTTTATCAAGAATGTCAAAACAAAATGTAACAAAAGTCAAAAAACAATTTGAACAATGTAAATACAAATCGCTTATATGCATAAGCTTCTTGTTCTTGTAACAAAAACCAATAACAATTCAAAATATTACAAAAAAAAATGTTCAGCTTAAAAAGTAATTAGCAATTGGACAGTATTCTAAATATTATATATTTTTTTGTAAAGATGTCATCGCTGATGATATTTCGACCTGATTTTACAGACAAAGGTGCTTAAAGGGCCCTAAAATAATAAGTTGCAAAGATTCTTAAACGTCACGACTTATTATAATTCATCTTTAATTAGTCTATAAGCTTGACATAAATAAACACCAAGTGAAACATGACTCTGTTCGAAGTAGTTCTTAAGAGACTGCAAATAATACTTAACTAAAATATGCTGCCAAAAATGAATGGAAAACTTTTAAGTAGTTCTACCATATCTTCATTCTTAAAACTACAAAATATCGGCGGAATCAACGATATGGGAAAATTCGTCAGTTTTGTTTAAAACAAAGTTGAAGGAATCAAACAATGTCATGAAAGGTTTTTAATTGTGATCGACGAATTGACAGATATGTCGTACAAAATAATTTGAAATATGTATATTAGGGCGGGTCAAATTGTATGGAACGATTTTTTTTGATAAAGCGTATAGCAAAAACGTAATCTATAGGTGATTCTGAGAAATTTTGCTCAAGAGACCATAGCTCTAAGTCCCAAACCCGACTTAGCCCCCAAAATTTCAAAAAATTATTTTTCCATATATACACAGAATAATTTAATTAAATTCGTCATTCGGATGGAATTATAGTAGATTTCTCAATCTGGGCTTGTTTGAAAGATATTTGTATCACCTTTCAGTATCTGTATTGATACCAATATTTTTTTTTTTTTATTTTTAGTAGAGATATTAGGAATGTTTTGTCGAAAAATAGCCTAAAATGAACTTTTAATTAATAAATTCTGAATTTTCTTCGATTTTTTTCGAGATTTTTTTTTTTTTAGGTTATGAATTCTCAGAATCACCTATAGACTACGTTTTTGCTATACGCTTCATCAAAAAAAAAAAAAAAAAAAAATTAAATGCCCTTTTCAAAAATTTGGTTGAAGTCTATTGATTCATATAGACATGCTTAATTAATCACCAACAAGTTAATATTCATTTAAAATAAATTTTTGAGAATATCTTAAATAATAAATTTATTAAATTCCTATAATTTTTTAAAACCAAAGTTTTTCAAAAATTCTAAAGCTATGACGTCTTACACGAAACCGCTAGTTTTCTTAAAGAATTGCTTGCTTTTGCAAAACGTTTGGCTAGGGAAAACATTATTTAACAGTTTCTAAATTATATTATACAATTATCATCTTAGAAATAAAGTTTGGTAAATAAATAGAAATTGTTAAAAAAAGGCAAAGTTTGATCAATTTACTGGTCACGCTTTTTTGGATTTTATCGTCAAATATTTGTTAGGTCTGAACATAACTTAAGTCAAATCTATGTATTTGTTGGTTCCTTACCTTAGAAAATTGTTTTGCTTTTTTATTTATTTATTTTTTTTTTTATTTTATTCAAATTAACTTTTTATTAAAAAAACTAATTTGACTTTTGTATTTTTATGTCTTCGAATTAAACCCGGTTAACCGGTTATCTTTAAAATGCTTAACCTAACCCCGGTTTTTTTTAAAATAACAGCTATTCGGAATGTTCGAAAACCGGTTTTTGAAAAAAGTCAAATAATCGACCTCCCTAATATTTATTTTATGGTGTTTTCTTTTCTACAAAATATGTGACATTTTATTTTAAAAAAATGCAATTTGGTGTCTGTTTCCTAAAAATTTTGCTCCCGAAAAGGATGAGTTTTTTAGAATAAAATAAGCCACCCTTTTCGGGAGCAAAATTTTTAAGAAACAGACACCAAATTGCATTTTCTTTAAATAAAATGTCACATTTTTTTGTAGAAAAGAAAACACCATAAGAGTTCATTTTGTAATAAAAAGCCCAAAGGCCTATTAAGTGCAAGTAGCCTTTTTATTACATGCAACCAGTGTTGCCAGTGGATTTTTCGAAGAAATACCTACACATGCTAAAAAAAATCTGATTATTCCCTACACGTTGAACAAATGTCCCCTACAAAAATCCCTACGCATTATTGTCATTAAAACAGAAGAAATCACATCAGTTATAAAAAATAAATTTTGTTTAAATATGTATATTAAAGCTTTGACAAAAAATAAGTAAAAAACTTAAAAAAAATAATACATATCGCACTTGTTCAACAATACTCTATTAACTCAAAATTTAAAAATTTTTAGTAGCTCGATATTTTTACAGCAGGTAGATAGGAGTAATACCTGCCGATTTTTTCCAAAAAGTGTAAAACAAAAAATTTTAGTTAGTACAATATTATTGAAAAGGTACGATATGTATGTACTTTTAAAAATTCAACTAAATGATATCTTAGAAAAAGCATATACATACGTACATATTAGTGTCGCCAATTTTTTAAACCACAAATAACTCTGGAAATATATTTTGAAGCGATTTTATTGAAAAGAAAAAATTTTCATCTGCTGTGAACAATAAAATATCACTTACAAAACGTTTTTCTCAATTTATTTTATAAATAATGCCGATATGACAAAAAAACCCCTACATTTTGGTGATTATAAAAAATCTGTCCGATTTTCCCTACGCCTCTATTTAAGTATCAAAAATACCTACATGTAGGTATTTTCCCCTACTTCTGGCAACACTGCATGCAACTTAAAATAAATATTAATGTTTTTCTTAATTAACAAAAGGCGTAATTAATTTTGTTATATTTTTTCATACTTGGTAATTTTTTCAAAAATTTTTGTTGTAGCAGCACGGAACATGTCATTGCGCCAGTAAACGAGCAAAACAAGCGTCTTAAAAATATTGGGATATCTAAGGTATTTTGGATTCTTCTTTAGCAGAATCACTGATAAGGATGGGCAGAGGCTCATCATCTTAAGACTCTTTTTATAGTTTTTAATCCAGAGGATCAGTTCTGGTGTACACTTACCAGAACTTTTACAAGGTGTAGGGATGGCCGTGTCTTCAACACTTTTAGAATGCAGGGTCATGTTCAGTAGTTCAATAAGACGTTTTTTCGATGCGATTAAAGTCGATTGTCTTTAAAATATTCGAGGTTTGTTTCGGAGTCTAAAAAGAAACAATTATGTACTTCATTACTCTCTAAACCCTCTAATCGCTTATTTAGAGGTAATTCACAAATTGACGCCCACTGTTCTACGTGAACATTTTATTTAAATATTTTATTTTACATTTTTTTGTATTCATATTATTTTTTTTTTTAGATAAAAAAAGGACGCTCCTTTATTGCAACATAGTCATATCAAAAAAATTAAACTTAAAATAATGCTAATAAAGTTTTCAAAATGTACCTTAATATACAGATTTAATAAAATATATTTTACTTTAACTTCGGTTCAGTTTGAGATTTAATACTGATTTTTATTTTACATTTAAAGAAGGTATGAAGGAGCACTTTTGCTTAAGTAACTTAAAATTTTTGATTTTTTGAGATATGACCATGGCAATAAAAGAGCGATATATATGGGTAATTCCAAAGTGTTGAACGTGACAGTCGTACGCATCAAAAATGCAATAACATTTTAAACAACACATATTTTTACGTTTTTTTTTTTAACCCTTATATTATAGCACTAAGAGAGCACTGTTAAAGTTTATGGAGGTCGCGGTTTTAGGTCAAAGATAATGGCAAAAGGAGTAGCGATTCGACCGTGAAAAAAATAGAAGTAGTTTTTGTGGACATGTATAAAAAGGCGTAATTCAGCTAAACCTGGCAAAATTTTTTAATTAAACTACCTTCAGAATTTTACGTAACAATGTAACATTAAAATTTCTTTGGTTTAATACCAAAATCTTTTTTTTTTTTAAGCCAAAATCTGTGTCGATACGTGACATTTCGAAAGAATGCTGACGAAGGCCGTAGCGGGCCAGAAAATGCATTACATTCTGCTGGTGTCTAATAATTGTAAATTTTTCTGTGCATACAATATACTTCATTGCTATCCAAAGGATAGCGTAGGTAAAATGTAAAAAGAAGATACAATATACAGTAGACTCGCGATAACAAAAACACCGCCTTACGTGAACACCGGCTAGCATGAACATAATTTTTTTTACACTGACTACTCTGTAGCGTGAACACAGTAAGAAAGCCCTATAACGTGAACAAATGTAAAATTCATGGAACATAGAAAAAGTTGTTTTCTTTTGAACATTTTTAAGCAATCACTACTTCTTTAAAAACTGGGAATCCCCGTAAATGATTGCTTATGAATATATTCTGGCATTTTGTGTAACGCGAGCTGTTGATTTGCTTAGTTTGTTTTTAGTTTGATATAAAGTCTGTCGTGAAAAATGTCGCAAAAACTAAAAAATTTTTTAACTTTAAAGGAAAAAGTGGATGTAATAGAAAAAATAAAAAAAAGATCAAGCGTGACTAGCGGTGTTCAGCTTTTTGCAAAAAAAGAAAATCCAAAAAAAGATAACCCATCTTTTTAAATAATTTTAATGTAAATTGTTTTTCTTAACAAATCAAATACGAATATGAATTAATGAATATGAATTAATAAAAAAAATATATGAATTTAAGTTAAATATATGTCTATTTTATTTTTAAGATGTAAAAAATTACACCTTCGTAAACATGAACAACTTCGCAAACGTGAACACGCTTAGGTTTTAATAGTTCACGTTACCGCGAGTCTACTGTAATAGTCTGGTAGTGTATAAAGTCATTCCTGAAAAATTGAAGGAATAAGACTATTACAAAAAAGCTTTATAAAATACATAACTGAAATTTAACTCATAGAATAAATTCGAAAAATAAAAAATGTTGAGAATAATTTTTATCAAATATCACCTCTTTTAAGGAAGATAATATTAAAGAACACATACAATAAAACATTCTCACAAATAAGAAATTACGTTTGCACAACTTTGAAGTCTGATGGTTCATCTTAGTGACGGAATTTATGGGGGAATTTATAAAATTAGTAAAATCTAAATATTTCTCTATAATAAAATCATAAAAGAAAATGCTTTTAATA
Source organism: Pollenia griseotomentosa (assembly GCA_963931875.1). NCBI lineage: Eukaryota > Metazoa > Arthropoda > Insecta > Diptera > Polleniidae > Pollenia > Pollenia griseotomentosa. The sequence continues at coordinate 190,221,390 of OZ007560.1, forward strand.
ACTCTTAAATTTTCGGTCACGGTGGACCTTTGGAAAGAAATGCCCATATATAATTCACAAACATTTCTAGGACTCTGAACTATTCTTTATCTCTGTTGATTTATTTATTATATTTTCTAATAATGTTTGAAGGCAGTTAACTAGTGGAATAGCGTTAGACAATATAGCAAACATTTTCTGCAAAATTATTTTTATTCACACAAACAGTAATGAATACAAGCAGTAAAATTTAAAAATGTACACATCATACATTTTTGCAATGAGAAAACATTTTACTACTATGGTGCAAAGCAGAAAGGTTAAAGCTGTACACAACGCATTTTATGCGTTTGATCAACTTCAAAAAAGTAGAAAGTAAACCAACTTCATGCGTTTGATACATACATGCATACGTGGTATGCACCTCCAGCACAAGAATTTAAAGAAACTCTTTGAAGGAGTTTTATTTTTCTGTCTGAAATAAAACTCATTTTGTTTATTTTCTCCTTTTTTTTAATTCTTGAAAATTTTTAACTTTTAATTATTATTAATATTTTATTTGTATATCTTTTAGAATTTGTAGTTCTGCGTTTCATAATAATTTTGAATTAGTACGTCATATGCGAAAACACACTGGATCCAGACCTTACAAATGCAGTTATTGTCCACGAGATTTTGGAGACCAATCAACTTTAATTAAGCATGAAAGGTAGAATAAAATTTATATTATATTACAAGCAAATGCACATATCATATGGTATATTAACTTTTGTTTCCTGTAGAATACATCGCAACGAACGACCCTTTAAATGCGATACTTGTGGCAAAAGTTTTACTTACTCAAATGTTTTAAAATATCATATTTTAGTACATACCGGAGAAAAACCATACGGGTACGTTTGCAGAAATGAATAAATTTAATAAGAATAAAAAAAAATATTTTTTTACATTTCAGTTGTGAAATCTGCGGAAAATGCTTCAACAGTCCTCATCATTTACGCTCCCATTTAAGAACGCTTCAGCATAAAAACGATCCAAGAACTAATTTGCTTATTCAAAATATTAGAAAAAACAATGAAGATGGAACTTTAAAAGTGAGCAATATATTACAAAGTGTATAAAAGAACATTTAATAATAACTTTTTTTGTTAAAAGATTCAAATTTTTAAAACTTAATTGATTTATCACCGTAATATAATAATTAGAATGAAATAAATAACTAACAAATATGTATGTATATAATGTATATTAGTTTTAGTCAAACCGAACATGTATTTTTTTGTTTGAGTTTCTTAAATTTTTCTGATAGAGTAGTCGATTTACGAGCAGATTGATGAAGAATACGAAGTGGCTTTCATAAGAATTCTCCTTTATTTTAATAAGAAATACCAGGATTTCTGTCTTGAACTCAAAAAGCTAAAATATATGGTAACAGAGAGATTCCCTTTTTTTAGTACACGCTAAAGAACCCTCCTAGACATGCCATAAAAAAAATATTACTGAGTAATACCATGGCTGTGGAGTCGTCGAAAAGTGGTTTTAATTCCGACTCCTCTTCCAACAGCTGAAATTTTTTTATCCGCCTCCATGTCTGACTTCGAAGCTTATATTTATCCGTTTTAGAGCTTTTTATGAATTTTGGCATCGATTTTGCAGCATTTTTTGCTTAATTTAGTTAAAGGAGCCTTGTTGCCGCATTTTTAAGTTTATAGGTAATATTTTGCCTTTTTTAAGGCATATTTTGATACCCACACCGCAATAGTGGTGAGGGTATTATGCATTTGTGCTGATGTGTGTAACGCCTTAAAATATTGGCCCTAGACCCACCTTAAAGTATACCGATCGACTCATCTCATCTGTTAGCATGTTTTTTAAAAATCCATCATTTACCATAGTAGTAAGTTCCAGTATATTAGTTGTCGTGGAACGCGACTTGCAAAATCCATGTTGACAAGGAGATAACAGCGAAGAAATTTGGTGTGATAAGCTGTCGGTTAACATTTTTTCTAAGGGTTTAGGAATAGCATTCAGCTTAGCAATTCCTCTATAGTTTGCAACATCGAATTTATTACCACTTTTAAAAAAAGGGATAATAAACGATTTTTTCCATTCGGAGGGTAAATAGCACAATTCAATAGATTTGTTGAAGATTGTAGTAAGTGGGCCGTACAAAGTTTCGGCACAATTTTTAAGAATACAACTAGGTATTCCATCAGGGCCAGAATTATTGCTCGCTTTTAATGATCTTAAGTTTAATAGAACTGTTTCATTACTCAAAAATGAAAAATGTATACCAGCTGAATGCGATAAATTAAATGGATAGGGAGAATTACTATCGTACGTTTTTTTAGAATATGTAGTAGCAAAGAAATTCGCGAACATGTTGCTAATCAGTGTGTCGTCATCAGTAATACAAGAACCATGTTTAAAAAATTTTGGATAGGCAGAAGCTCGACGTTTCGAATTAATAAATTTATAAAATTCTTTAGGGTTAGTTTTCAACTTTAATCTCATACGAGCTAGGTAGTAATCATATGCCAATTTGTTTGTTGTATTATATTCGGAGCGCGCGATAGAGTAATTTCTAAAATCAACTAAGGTTCCAGAGCTCTTATATTTCTTGTAACATTTATTTTTCTTATTTTTGGCATTGGTTAAACATTTATTATTCCAAGGCGGCCCTTTTTTATCACAGCTATTTACTTTTGGGACAGTTTTAGAGATGAATTCATAAAGAATGGAGTAAAAGTTAGAAACAGTATGGTTGAAATTATTTCCAGAAAGTATATTGTTCCAGTTGACATTAGATAATAAATAATTAAGTTTTGTATAATTAGTACGTGGAAAGCAAAACACTTTGTTAAGACTATGGCTGCAACGTCTTTGAAATAGGTGCTAATTTTTTTGCTTGAAAATATATTTCAACATCAATCGTAGGATGGTAGAGATCTTCAGGATATGTGAGAGGAGGTATATTTCGTACATGTATATCCATCGGCTGATTAACAAAAGCAAGGTCCAGAAGTCTCCCACATTTATTATGAATATGATTTACTTGAAAGAGCCCAAAGTCGAGTAGTGATTTAATAAATTCATTTGATACAGTAGGAATTAAGTAATTTAGTTCATAAGTTGAATTCCATGATAAATTTGGAATTAGAAACGCTTGCTGTGGTTGAAAGCATGGAACGATTTCGTTTCTATTTACTGGAAAAAGATTTTAAAGTATTAACGGATTGTAATTCACTTAAAAATACGGCCAGCAAACAAAATATAATGCCTGGAATTGCAAGATGGTGGCTCAGAAAACAGGGGCCTGATTCTGGCAGTCGTGATCGAGTAATTTCTCGATTCGAAAGCAATTTAATATCTAATTATTTCAGTCAATACAGAACGAAATTTTTTTTTCAGTGTTGTAAAGCAATAATTTGAGTTTCACAATACTGAAAAAATAATTTCGATTCGTTCAGTATCGATTGAAATAAAATTGCTTTCGAATCGAGAAAGTACTCGATCACGACTGCCAGAATTAGGCCCCAGGAGTTTGATTTCGAATGTATTCATAGACCAGGTATTCAGATGACACACGCCGACGCTTTAAGTCGGAATCCTTATGAGGAAGCTTGTGAAGTCGATGTTGCTTTTGAATTAGATTGGATAGCAACATTACAACGACAGGACGATTCTATAAAGGAGATAATAGAAAAACTTGGTCATGGCCAAAATGACAATACTAGAATGGGCTTAGAAAAGGAGTATGTTCTTAAGAAGAAAACATTGTACAAGAAAACTGAAGGTGGAATACGTTTTGTTGTGCCACATGGCTTAAGATGGAGGGTAATAAAGTCCTCGCACGATGATGTTGGACATAGTGGACTTGAAAGAACTTTAACAAGTGTGAAGAAAATGTATTGGTTTCCAAAGATGAGAAGGGTCATATCAAAATATTTGGATTCATGCATTCAATGTTTATACAACAAAATATCTAAGGATGAAACGAACTTTAATATATATCCAATTGAAAAACTTTCAATTTCTTTTTATACAGTTCACATTGACCAATCTAAAAAGGGAAATCAATATAAGGAATCATTGATTCTTTTTCGAAATTTATAATACTGCGGCCTGTGCGTAATACCACTTCAAAAGCTGTTTTTCAAACACTTGTGGAAATATCTCAATTTTTTCGGCATTCCATCTCAAATAATAAGTGGTCGTGGTACATCATTTACATCTAAAATTGTTGAAGCATTTTATGAGGAAAGTGGCATTAAACCAGAGACGTCCAAAAATTAAATTGTGGTTGTATTGCTTCATATAAGTATTAGTGAATAGAGAGAGTTTACCCAGCAAACACAAATTCATGTCAAACTAAAAAAGCAATTATTAAAATAGTTTCAATCAGTACCGTAATAATTACGAGCGATGCCATAAAAAAGTTTGTTATTTTCCATCTTTTTTTTGCTTGCAAAATAAGAATTATAATTTATAATTATAATTTTGCAATGGTAAATTAATTTTAATATTTGACTTTTATTTTTTTTATTATCAAAAAATGGAAGTCATTTTTATTCAGTGGGGTATTAATAGTATTGAACATAATGTTACTCGAGAAACACCGCGGCGGTTGCTTTTTTCTTTTACTCCACGAAATTATTTAGGAAACCAGTTAAGTATAGATCTCCATGAGGAGATTGATGATGAAGAAGACGATATACCTTTGAACGAACTAAAAGAAATCGCATTAATAATGAGGGGAAAAAGGTAGCTGACAAATTTAACAAAGAACATCGTTTACCGAACAAGTTTTCGAGGGTGACGTGGTGTTGATTAAATCGGAACATGCGTCTACCGGTCTACCGTTATTCGATATCAGATACGGAGACTTCTCAAGTGAATCAGAGAAAGTTTGAGTTAGTTCAAGCTGCCGATTAAATGAAACCCTGGTGTGATCTTGATGAATTTGTTGAAGCTCTAGAGGAGAGGGATGATATAGTTTCATCTGACAATGATGGGAAAAATTTGTAGATTGGAGAAATTAATGTTTTATTAAATTTTATGTTATTTAATATAATGAATGAATTTGTTTATTTTAGGAATTATCTTTAAACTATGAGAGTTTTTGGTATGTATGTATGTTTTATGCGACTTGTGAAATTATGGTTGTTCCGTGGTGAGTGTGATTTCCCACGTTGAGCATTTTATTGTTGTTGTTCCGTGGTGAGTGTGATTTCCCACGTGGAGCATTTTATTGTTGTTGTTCTGTGGCGAGTGTAATTTTCCACGTTAAGCTTTTGAAATATGCTATCACTGAGGACAGTGATGCAACAGGATGGCCGAATTATGTTGTTCCGTGGTGAGTGTGATTTCCCACGTTGAGCATTTTATTGTTGTTGTTTCGTGGTGAGTGTGATTTCCCACGTGGAGCATTTTATTGTTGTTGTTCTGTGGCGAGTGTAATTTTCCACGTTAAGCTTTTGAAATATGCTATCACTGAGGACAGTGATGCAACAGGATGGCCGAATTGTTAGATTACACTTGTTACGGAAATACTTAATTATGCATCAGAAAAATCCCGTCTCGGTATGCTTCTGTATGCTTCTGACTTACTACTCTATGTAGCTTTTGTTGTGTCACCTCGTTCAATAGATAACATCGGGCGTGTTGGCAAGTTATAATAAATTAAAATTATGAAAAGCGAAGCTCAAATCCGGTTGTCCGTCTGTCCGTGTGTATGTTGAAATGGGTTTTCCGAAGACCCCAGAAATAATGGGGACGAGGTAGTTATATATTTATGTCACATACACTCCGTTTAAGTTTGCTATTGAAATTCAGCCAGATCGGTCCAAAAACGACGGAGATATGAGCAAAAAACCACGACTCCCTCTAATTTTACCCAAAAATCCCTTGTTGTTGTTTTTTTATTTGTTTTTTCTGTATTTCTGGTGAACGCCAAGAGACAAAATTTCCAAATAAGATCCAATCATCTTGGTTATCAATACACAACCTCTCTAAAAAAATGGGCGGGATTGGAAAAGTGTGCGTGGTACCTCCCGAACAGAAAACATCAAAAATTGTCTTATATTTTAGGGCTACCATATGTCCGATAGATACGCCTAAAATATCAAAAGATCGAACTTAGAATTTAGTGCAACATTTCTTCTGAAAATCTCAGAAAAATCGGTTTAGATACAAAAAAGTTCGAATCTTAGTTTTTAAAAAAGAATTTTTTTTTTTAATTTTTATGTTCTAAAAACGATTTAAAAAAAATATTTACCAGTTTTCGCTTTTTAAATTTAATTTATAATGAAGTTTTGAGTACTGTAAATATGTACATATGTATATGTAAAAATTATTTAGTTTTTGTCTAGTTGCTCTGTATTCTGCTCGCACAATGGTGATGGGTATATAAGATTCGGCACAGCCGAATATACCACTCTTACTTGTTTTAGGATTGTTTTTATTAAATGGGACTGTTATTAAATTATTGAATGTTTTGTTTTCAAATAAGCAATTTTTAAATTTTTTGGGGCGTAATATTAACAATTTTCAGGGCATATACATATTCAAGTTTTTACTGCATATCGTCATCTTAAAGACCTAATAACCTATCTGCAAAAATTGCAAAATTGAGTTTTTTATGGGTTTTTATTTCCTATATCATAACGCATATGTGTGCAAAATTTTAAACATGTAATATTACAAATGACAAAGTTTTTGTACCTAGAGAACCGTTACGCACAAAAAAAAAGAGAAAAAAAATCATCATAAATAACGATAAAAGTTTAATTTTGTTGCATAGTGTAATTTAAACAAACAATTACTTTTTTACTTAACATGGCGTTTACATTTGCCAGTACTGGCAAGACAGTAGCAATTCATTCAAACTTTTTCACTAATACATAAACACTTTTACAGCTATTTTGTTTTTGCATTGTTTTGCCAACTAATATGTATATGCTTACTGTCTTGCCAGTACTGACAAATGTAAACGCTGTGTAAACCAGTAAAAGAACGCTGAAGGAAACCTGGGTGCAAGTGTCTCCAAGTCACCAGTTTTGTCGACTATTTTGGTGACATTGTCAACATTTTCAAGTGTCTACACTACACTACATTTGCCACTATATTTGGCTTAAATACGAAAATTTTTTTATCAATAACAACTGAAAAGTACAATTCCTATAAAAGTTAAAGAAATATTAAAAAAAGATTGTTATGATATCGTATTCGTATCAAAAATGTAGACTACATTTACTAAAATGTACTAGTGATTCTTTGGTTCCAATGTCTACATATGTTCCCAAAGGAACTACCTAGTCAGTAGTACCAACGTCAGAAGTAGATTTCCAATGACACTCACATGTTAAATGTCTATAGTAAATAACATTGTCTGGGGTATAATAAGTCACTAGTACTGGTGACTGTGTCAATAGTGAATCAGTACAGATTCACTAGTGACATTTCCTGCAGGGAAACTATAACTGTTATTATTTTTTTATGTATGTATATAATATTTATATGTATTTCATATTCATACTAATTAGTACTACAGATAGGTTTTTTTTGGTTTCAGATTTTTACATTTCCAAATAACTAAATAACAAATAACATAAGCTGTGTTTAGAAAAACAAAAATTTCTCAACCGATATATGTATATTTCTGCTTTTATTTTAATCAAAAACTGTTGTAATTTTCGTTTCAATATTGTAAATAGTTTAAATTTTATAACGCTTTTTCCCTCTCCTGTAAACTTTTGAAAACTGCAGATAGGTTATTTCGTCTTTAAGGAGATGATATGTAATGCGCATAAACCGCGTTTTTAAAGCATATTTTTGGTTTCCCTGCTAATCACGTGTTTTTTTATTGGTTAAAGGGTTAATGCTTAGTTCAAATTCATATAGAATTGACAACATACCCTACAGATAATATTGGACTACGTGGTCAATTGTGACTTAAATGGACTACTTATAAGATGGTCCAATGTACTGTAGTATGGACCATGTTATAAGAAATTAACATGCAGTGCTGCCAACAACTGCATGATGTATACTTTTCTATAGTTTACAGTATTACCCATTGGTAGCCCTGATGGTGTCCATTATTAATTGTTTATTTAAAAGTGAAAGAGGAAAGTTTGTAAAATTTGTGAAAAAAGGCATGACATATGATATGTACTATATTTTAGTTTTTCTTTTGACGCCCTATGTTCAAAATGAGCTTTTATATATTTAAGCGATATGTACAATATCAATTCATTTATATAAATAAAAGGGAATATATATATTTTTTTTCTAAAAAGACAAATTAATTAATTTAACTTAGGTTTCTTTATAAGGATAATTTAAAAAAAATGGAACACAAATTTTTTTATTAAATAAACATTTTCTTCCAAATAACACTACATGCAAACTTAAATCCTTCACCGTATACATACATATATAAATATATTATATGGGTGAGAAAAGGATTGTTTTTATTATTATGTAATTTTTAATAAACAAAAATAAAAAAGCTTAATCGTAAAGTTATTTTTAGTCTTTCAATCAGTAGTGGCATGAAGTAGTTTTAAAACTAACTCTATTAGTTAATCCATGGAGTAGGTCTGAAACTACCCCTTTAGTGCATTCCATTCAGTAGTGACATGGAGTACTTTTGAAACTACCTTTTTAGTGTACTCCATACTGTAGTGACATGGAGTACTTTTAAAACTAACCCACTTAAGTACTCCATGGAGTAGTTTAGGGACTACTTCGGTGGGTTATATGGTCCCCTCCTAGGACATCGTAATGTTAAATGGAACACCTTTACCCATATATTTGGAGTAGTTTTAGAGTACTCCTACTCCTTTATGAACTACTCTTTACATGCATGTATGGACTAGTCTCGTTGTCTGCAGGGTATAGACGGCTAACGTTTTGAAGCACAGGGTGTTTCATTTTCAAACAATATTTTTTATTAACATTAATATTAGGAAAGTCAAAAATTAAAAATACTAATGCCCAATTTTTAGGATAATATTTAAATCTATATTACTGCCCGTCTATACCAGAGATAATTATTGCGACATATATTGCAGTAAATGTCAAAATTATGTTATCTTCAATGTAGACAGCAATTGTTGTACATATGTATTTATTGCTGGCAATTCATATTGCAATAATTGTTAATCCATTTTCGTTGATAATTATTGCTATCATAAAACGTCAAATTTGGTTGCCCAATGAGAAAAAAAAAGCAAAAAAGAAAAAAAAATAGAAGCAAATTACGTGAGAAAGAAATTAAATTTGTGAAATGGTAGCAAATTATAATTGCAGTAAAAGAATTAAATTAAAGAATTTAATAAAAACTAAAATTAAATTCCAAAAATTATTTTTATTAATATATTTTTTTTTCTTATTCGACCTTTATTATTTAAATTTATATTAAATTTTTTAAGTTTGAGTTCTTTATTATAAAAAAATATTAATTTTACTTTAACAAAAAAAAAAAAAATAAATGAAATAATTATTCGAATAAGAATGAATTTATATTAATAAAATAATTTTTGCAAGATAGCGCCAGTTTTTACACTGCACCTTCTTCCTTGATTTTTTTCAAATTATAAGTTAACATAAATACGTTTTCCCATGCCTTTAACGCTGGGTCTCCACGTATCAATATTTATTGCTAAGTACAAGCAAAAACGTCGGCAGAACCGGCAGAACAATGACAGAACAATGGAGCAATAATTGCTGATTATATTGCTGGAGAACACTTGAAATTGCTTTGCCATAAATTTGCAATTTTCACCGCGAGTAGTTGTCCAAAGTTTTGTGGCTGTATTTTTAACAAATGTTTTATGTTGTGCTTTCAAGTGGTTGTTAAATTTTCTTTTTTCAATTAATCAATTAACTTAATTAAATTATTAATTGTAATTGTCGTAGCTGTGTTTTGTATTACTTTTTTGTTTATTTGCACACAAACACACAAATAAATAAACAACCGTACAGAGAAATAATATGTCAGATAAATAACAACTGATTTGACAGCAGATTGCTAAGCAATAATTGCTCAAGCAATCAGAAGAGCAATCATTGCGCAATAGATTGCCACTCATGGCAATATGCGGTCTATATGTCGCAAATTTAATGGAGCAATCAAATTTGACGTTTGCCGCAATAAATATTGCTACGTGGAGATCCGGGGTAACATAAGCTGAGCAATAAGAAATATTGCTCTGTTATTCTGCCGACGTCATTGCCAACTTGCTGAGATATTTATCTTTACAGTGCAGCCACACGATCAAGATTTTCTTGATAGTCTTTTACATATACTATTTGTCAAAATTAACAAAAAATGAAAGTTGTGACGTAGGCTGCATTCAATTTTTGAGCAATTTACATTCACGATGTCATCAAGAAAACAATTTATAAAGGCAAACCAAAAATTTGCTCACTAACCTTGAAATCAGCTGTTTTCTTGAACGTAAATTGAAGCACTCTATGGAAAGAGAATTTTAAAGGCAAGTTCGTTTCAGTTTTTAAAAGTATGAGTGTATTGGTAGAAAAGTGTGAGAGTATTAAAACTTGATAGGCAAAACTTGATCGTGTAACCCTCAAGTTAGTGTAGACCTAGGGTTAAGTTAATTTTCATTAAAACTTAAATTGTATTTAAATACAGATTGTTTTTTTGAATTTTGTTTAAAATGTCTTATTTAATTAAGATAAAAGTATGGTAGCACTACTAAATACAATAAAATATCATAACAATTATATATAACAAAAACATCTAATTATATACAAGGTGGCCTCAAAAAACAGTTGTCTGCTTTTGCTTTGCCTGTTGTTGTTGTATTGGTTTAATATTGAGACCGCCTTGCCATGCACCTTGCTAAGTTTTTCCAATGGAAACTTAAAATGAATTTAAATGTACCACATCGAAAATATTTTTGTATTTAAAACGATTTTAAACGTAAATGTGTTTTAATATCAATCCTAAAAATTGGGCATAATATACTCCAAAGAAGGTTTTTCAATTTAATTTGTTAAATAAATTCTAATTAAACGTATGCAATGACTGCGTTAAATCCCGATTTGTCTAAACCCACATGTCGAGTTTGCTTACAAAACAACAAAAATGAAGAAATGTCCTCAATTTTTGCCTTGGATACAGATTTTCATGATCTTCATATTTATGAAAAAATTGAAAATTGTGCTGGCATTAAGGTAAGCATTTATCTTTTAAATTAAGTATTACATTAATTGTTTCTTTTAATAGGTATTGCAACATGAAAAACTGCCTACTCTAATATGTGGCGACTGCTATGGATTTTTAAAAGTGTCTTATAAATTTCGAACAATTTGTCGAAATTCTAATGAATATTTAAAGGAATTTGTAGTTTCAGGAGCAGTTAATAATAAAAGTGAAACATCATCCCAACAAAATTCTTCAACAGTAATTGAATACACCTCTAAAAAACAAAGCAAACGTATCCAGTGCAAAACAAAACTTCAAGAAAAGAAAAGCTCGCCAGAAAAAATAAAAAATGAAATTGTAAGTCCACCCAACTCTCCTACAATTTGTGACGACTTAAATAATGATAACTTCGGTGATGGTGAAGAGGAGTGGTTCGATATTAATTATGATGAAGATGATATGTCTTGTGGTGAAAATCTTGAAATTTCAATAGAGAAAATAGATTTAGAAGACGAAAAAGTAATAGAATTTGATTCAATGCAAAAACCAAATAAACGCAAGAAACAACCTGCAAAAAAAATCAAAAAGTCTCGTACTGCCACTTCTAAAACATTAGAAATCTCATCAGATGGTGCAGCAATTATACGTGAGAAAAAACCACGAGCTAAAAGAGCAAAAAAGGAAAAACAACCGCATATATGCGATGTTTGTGGAAATACTTATAACCGCCGCTATGCCTTGGAGCTTCACGTAAGAAGACATCGGGATGAAAAACCTTATGAATGCGAGTAAGTAAAAAAACTACAAAATCAATCGCCTTTATAGTTACTAGCAAGGTAGATTTTTTTATTTATTTATTTATTCATCAGTTAGTTAATACAGAGACTTATTAAATTTAAATAATAAAAAATTTATATTTCTGTTAATTGCAAACAAAATTAATATGTAAAAATAAAATTATGATTGGTTGAAGTAGGAGTAGTGTACTCAACTGAGTACAATGGCATGATATCACTGAACAAGTTGAAAACTTGGTTTTTCAACCTGTTTGTTTCAAAAATGTCTTGCATTGCAAGCGCACTCTTGTATGACAGAAAACACATCTTAATTGATTTTCTTGAGGTTTCCCTAGGTCCAATGATGGAAGTCGAGCTTTGTTTTGCCGTTAATAAAACCTTTCATAGGGAACTTCCGTATAAAAGTTATTGCTTGCTATTACCTTGCCTCATTACGCAAAAACGTCAGGCACATGCAATCAACTTGTTTGGCTTAAAAAGAACATAAAAATGTGGAGCAATCATTTATCCGGAAAAACAACATTATTTTATGAGGTTGCGATTAATTTTAAAGTTGATTATGCCTTATATTATTTAGATATCTTCAGCTATACGAAAATTTTTTGCATTAAAGATATTTTAAAAAGGGGTTTATATGGTACCTATGGCCAATGACCATATATATCCGACCATTGGTCATAAGTATTTATATGTATGATTATTTCCGTTAATTTGTTATTTCGATGACTAATGGGGTTTTCTTTTCTAAAAAAAAAGTGTTGCATAAGTGTTACATCTTACTTGGCAACATTTTTAAATGTACCCCTAATTTTTAAGAAGAGTTTCATATGTTACGTTTACAAAAGAACACAAATTTCGGTATTAAACAATAAGTTGTTGGCCACACGTTCAAGTTTTGCCTTTCAATTCCATTCAATTTGCAATACACTCACTTTTTTACTAAAAAACTCACACTTTTTAAATTGACCACGAGATGGCTTTCAATTTCACCTTTCCATTTGTTTGGCAATTTTACTTTCAATTTAACAGCTGTTTTTATGTTTGTCTTCAAACAAATCAACTCATTGTATAATTCTTCTATGTGAACGAAAACACAACACACAACAACTGTGAGTCTATAACAGTCAACACTACAGTCAACTTTTCAATACACCCCAGTTGGCTATGTCGTGCACGAATCATTGATGATTCGTTCAAATTGTATTTGATGACTATATAGACGACAATGGATTCTACTTTATCGTCAACGACTGCGTATAAGACAATGTCGATGAAGTTAGAGGAGTTATAGCTTACACGACAATGTAACCTATAAATTGTGTTCTCGCAGCTATTGATGGAACATTTTGGCTATTTCAAAAAATATTGGAGGTAAAAATATAATGAAGCTAGTATCATTTTGCTTGTAACTGTCGTCCTTTAGTGCGCCAACAAAAAATTACTTTCAATTGCTAATAATTTTTGAATTGTCCAAATTAAAAATGGTTACTTAAGAATCACTTTTAATAACAAAGTGCAAATTTTTTTGTTTTAAATTTTATATTATTTTTTTACATGCATTTTTTCATAGACAAAAAATCATATCATATTCTTTATATTATCTTATTACCTATCCAATAACCTTGATACTACATATTAATAATTTTTACTACATTTCGAAATGTCATTTTTTCATTTGAAAAATATGGTCACCGTAGCCATGGGCCCCAATGGTAACCAACTATACTTTCTTACTTATATGTATATACACTTAGGTCTGTTTTTATGCGGTTTAATTTTATGTGGATTAGTAGTTACTCGGTTTTTTAATTGACTTTTTTTCTTTTTTTGGGTTTTTATAATTATTTTGTCGTTTTAAACGTTGACATCACTAAAATTCAGTAATTTTCAAAATTTGAGAAGGTATATGCACTAGAGCAGCCTTTGCTTGCTCCCTTTCAAGGTATATTTTTAACAGGTAGTCTCGGAAAGCCAGCTGTATTTTTTATTTGCTTGTTTTGTGCTACGAACTGGCAAATGTTGTATAGTAAACAAGTTTTTTGTTTCTTAAGCTACGGCCAGACTTATCAAATATTTGACGAAAATAACGGGACCAACAACCAAACTAAAAAATCATTTCGCTTAATATGTATCAATATTTATTTTGATTAAAATACCACATCTTACAAAAAACTGTTTTTTGCTATGTCTAGTAGTATAATTAGTTTATTTTGTAATATTAAGACCATTTTAAACCTCACTAACTATTAACAAAAGTAGGGGTTACGCTTATTTGATCAAATATTTAATAAGTGTGACCGTAGCTTTCTGAGTTCATACGGCTCTTTTCTTATTGAAAAGATTCTTCCTTTTTCTTCTTTGAACATGAATTGGCGTTCAAATTATTAATGTCATGTTTATGCCATGTTTTTTATTTTGTATAGTCGTGCGTTTGCATGTGTGCTTTTTTGATATTGAAAACAATAAAAAATTAAACGAATGAAAAAGCAAAACGTAAAGACAGTACAGGCATTTGTGTACTCGTTTCTTTTCCCCTCTCGCCTATAAAGTAGCAATCTTTTCAATAAGAAAAGAGCCGTATGAACACAGACTTATCAACCCCTTTGTCTGAGTTCATACGGCTCTTTCTTTATTGAAAAGATTCTTCCTTTTTCTTCTTTGAACATGAATTGGTGTTCAAATGATTCATGTCATGTCGACGCCATGTTTTTTATTTTGTATAGTCGTGCGTATGAAAACAAAAACAAAATTAAACAACGAATAAGAAAGCAAAACGTAAAGACAGTACAGGCCAAGGTATATTTATAGCAGGTAGTCTCGGAAAGCCAGCTGTTTATTTTTTATTTGCTTGTTTTGTGGTACGAACTGTCAAATGTTGTATAGTAAACATGTAAACAAGTTTTTTGTCTCTATATTTTGTCTTTTTTGTCTCTTATCAACCCCTTTGCCTTTTGACAGTTCGTACCACATAACAACAATAAAAAGCCCTGTTGTTTGTTTTATTGTACAATTGTTGTAATCTCGCGGCTACCTGCTATAAATATACCTTGGTACAGGCATGTGTGTACTCGTTTCTTTTCCCCTCGCCCCTATAAAGTAGCAATCTTTTCAATAAAGAAAGAGCCGTATGAACTCAGACTTTGCTGTTTGACAGTTCGTATAACATAACAACAATAAAAAGCCTTATTGTTTGTTTTATTGTACCACTGTTGTAATCAGTGAACCAAGCCGAAGGCATTTGATCGTCGGCGGCGGCGTGGGTATAATTGATCGGCGGCGGCGGCGTTTGCGTCAATGAATCGGCGGCGGCTTAAATGTCGGCTTGAAATGTTTAAAATTGTTATTTGCATGTAGTCTACAATTGACATGAAATGCTTTACTTTAACACTAATATGATGTTATTGTTAAGTATAGACTCATCATGTTAGAAGTTTTCTCATGTTATAACACGGTTGTTAATGCAAATGTTTTAGCAACGCTTTTATAACATCAAGTTATAACAGCAAATCATGTCAGTTGTAGACGGGCAGTTAAGGAAAACTATTAATCATTTCTATATCTATTTAATTTTATGTTAAAGTACAAAACATTAAATAATTATAAAAGGATAGTGCAATTTCGTTTTTTTCTCATTACTGTTTTGAACTGATGTTATCTGTAGGACCACATACCCATATCCATTTACAAAAAGTAAAGCTTTCTGCAATAATTAAATATAAAATTTCCTTAACCTGAACTTATCAGCAAAACTATTTTTTTAATTTAATTATTGTGGTCAAAATTATGCCACTAATTAGTTAAAAGCAAGAAAAAAATATGTTGTTCACATATTTTTTTTAATTTAACAAGTTTTCAAATATATTACTTCAATAAAGCATTCACTGATATTTTGCTATTACCAAGTTTTTTTTCTGAACTTCTAAATCGATATGTTTGGAAATACATATGTGTATAATACAACTTGTAATATCGCGGCTACCTGCTATAAATATACCTCGCTCCCTTTTTTGTTTGTAGTTTTATATGACAAATTGACATTACGAAGTTATACATATCTGTGCCATTTTGACAAAAAATCTTAAGTCGAGATAATATAGCAAAAAAGTTTAAAAAAAAACTTGCTGAAAAAATCATTTTTATCAAATAATAAAATCATACATGTTAAGTAATGATTAGCTAATGCTAATGATTGCTAATTAACATTCTTTTGTGAAATTCCCTAATTGATCAAACAATTAGAATTAGTTCAACTAATTCCCATTAGCTAATTAAAATTTTTATTCTAATGGTAAAACTAATTGCAATTAGTTGCCATAAGCAAAAAAAATTGGTTAACCTTTACAATTAGAAATCTAATTGACTTCTGATAATGCAATTAGATATTCAATTAGCTCGAATTAGAATCAATTATTTTGATATTTTCAAAAACAAAAAAAAACTACAATATTCATAATATGAATTTCACACATATATATATTACTTATGTACATATATTACATACATGCTAGGGTATTCAATTAATCGGGCTTTTGCTTTAATCGGTTAATCGCTCGATTAATTAACCGATAATAAACCGATTAAACAAAAACCTCGGTTAATTAATCGAGCGATTAACCGATTAAAGCAAAAGCCCGAATAATTGAATACCCTAGCATGTATGTAATATATGTACATAAGTAATATATATATGTGTGAAATTCATATTATGAATATTGTAGTTTTTTTTTGTTTTTGAAAATATCAAAATAATTGATTCTAATTCGAGCTAATTGAATATCTAATTGCATTATCAGAAGTCAATTAGATTTCTAATTGTAAAGGTTAACCAATTTTTTTTGCTAATGGCCACTAATTGCAATTAGTTTTACCATTAGAATAAAAATTTTAATTAGCTAATGGGAATTAGTGGAACTTATTCTAATTGTTTAATCAATTAGAAAATATAAACTTATTGCATCAATTGCTAATTCTAATTGGAATTTAACATGTATGAATAAAATAAACCAAAATTAAAAAAATTTCGTTTATAATACAAAATTTTAAAAACTTAAACAAAAATGTATTTTGAATGAAAATTCGTGTGATTAACTGCATTTTTTTCAACTTTTTAAATTTGACTTAAGATATTTTAACTTTTATAAAACTGTAGGCTAATTCTGGCAGTCGTGATAGAATACTTTTTGGATTCGAAAGTAATTTTATTTTTAATTATTTCAGCCGATACTGAACGTGTCGAAATAATTTTTTCAGTTTTGTGAAAACCCGAATAAATGCTTTACAACACTGAAAAAAAAATTTCGATTCGTTCAGTATTGACTGAGAGAACTAGAAATAATTTTGCTTTCGAATCGAAAAAGAATTCGATCACGACTGCCAGAAAATTACAGGTGACTTGTACAATGTCTTTTGTAAAAAAGTAAAGTTTAAAAAAAACATATTCTTATAAATTTTTTTTTATTAATGTATTTCTTCATCTTTAAGAATTTGCAGTTATGCCTTTCATAGTAATTTCGAATTAATCCGTCATATGCGAAAACACACTGGAGACAGACCTTACAAATGCAGCTATTGTTCACGAGCGTTTGGAGATCAATCAACTTTAATAAAACATGAAAGGTAATATACAGGTATGTGATGGAAATCGATTTTGAAAATGAAACGAATTAAAAACGAAAGTATCGTTTCCAGTTTCTTTAAAAATTGATTTCTTATACATTTTCCATTTATTTTCGGTCTATATTCCTTTAAATTCTATACTATGATTAATACATGGGTTTTAAAATCGCTTTAAAATCGATCGATATTCATCACATAGCTGATAATAAATAGAATTAAAAACACATATTTAATTTTTTGAATTTTTGTAGAATTCATCGCAATGAAAGACCGTTTAGGTGTGATACCTGTGGCAAAAGTTTTACTTATTCCAATGTTCTAAAACATCACATACTAACACATACTGGAGAAAAACCATACACGTACGTATTTGAAAATAAGATAAAGTTTAATAAATATATTTCGAGTTTGTATTGTTTCTTAATTTAGTTGTGAACTTTGTGGTAAATGTTTCACTCGTCCTCATCATTTACGCGCCCATTTGGAAACACTTCAGCATCAAAGTGATCCCAGATCTAAAGTACTTCTGCAAAATATCCGAAAAAACAATGAAAGTGAATCAGTTGATGTTAATAATTTTGCACTTTAATATACATATATTACAAAATTGTATTAAATTTTTTATTTCAATTTACGTTATTTAAAGGTTATAGTTGTAGGCGATATAATTTGCAATGAGTGTCTAATGTACATATCTAGAGATTATTTTTTACGTTTAATGAGATGAAATCTTACTGTTATTTAAGATTATGACTTCCTGTCTCCACTATCTATCAACTTGGTAAGAACAGCATGTCGCACATGAATTCTACTCGTGTAGACTGTTCATGTTTCGTCAACGTGCTGCCATCGTTGCCTAAACATTCGTCTTAGCATCCATGTGCGCCATTATGTTGGCCTTACAATGTATTTTCTCTATACAAGCAAACGACACAACAATAAAAAATTGTGGTCAATCAGAACATGAACATCAACACGTATTCGCCACATACAAGAACGTGAACAAATTAATAGCGTTGCTCTGCCGGCGTTATGGTCATGTCATGTTCAAATCGAAAGCGCATTCAGAAGTGGGGTAACATACATATGACAGATCGCAAGCAAAACGCACTAGTTTCAGAACACCATAAAATCAATAAATACTTATATATATGTAATGGGTGATTTTTTAAGAACTATAGGAAAGTTTAAAAAAAAAAAAAAACAAAATTCAGAAAAATGCATGAAATCTTTATTTGAATCGATAGTACGGTCCATATAATGTTTGAAAATTATTTCAGGAAAATGTTGACCGTGACTGTGCCTCAAATGGTCCATCCGCTTAGTCCAATTTTGGCATACTCTTTCCAACATTTCGGCCGGTATCTCATGAATAAATGCTTCAATGTTGTCTTTCAATGCGTCAATTGAAGCGGGCATGTGTGTATAGACATGAGCTTTAACATAGCCCCACAAAAAATAGTGTACAGGCGTTAAATCGCACGATCTAGGCGGCCAAATGACCGACCCGAACGTGAAATAAAATGTTCACCGAACTCGCCTCTCAATAAGTCCATTGTTAAGCGTGCTGTGTGGCATGTGGCACCGTCTTGTTGAAACCACATGTCATGCAAGTCAAGCTTTTGCATTTTGGGCAAAAAGAAGTTGGATATAATCTCACGATAGCGCTCACCATTCACAGTTACGTTACGATTCGCATCATCTTTGAAGAAGTACGGTCCAATGATGCCACCAGCCCATAAACCGCACCAAACTGTGACTTTTTCTGGATGCATTGGTAGATCTTGCAATGCTTCTGGCTGATCTTCACTCCAATCGACAATTCTGCTTATTAACGTACTAATTGAGCCAAAAACGAGCTTCGTCGCTGAACACAATTTTTCGATAAAAAAGTGGATCGCATTTTGAAAATAAAATTCAATGATTTGCAAGCGTTGTTCGTTTGTAAGACGATTCATGGTTAAATTATAGACCAAACCAAGGTATATTTATATCAGGTAGTCTCGGAAAGCCAGCTGTTTATTTTTTATTTGCTTGTTTTGTGGTACGAACTGTCAAATGTTGTATAGAAAACAAGTAAACAAGTTTTTTGTCTTTATCTTTTGTCTTTTTTGTCTCTTATCAACCCCTTTGCTGTTTGACAGTTCGTACCACATAACAACAATAAAAAGCCCTGCTGTTTGTTTTATTGTACAATTGTTGTAATCTCGCGGCTACCTGCTATAAATATACCTTGGACCAAACTGAAGATGTTTGACAAGGTATATTTATAGCAGGTAGCCAGTGTTGCCAAAAAGATAATAGCTAAAAAATCACCCGATACATCAGGACTGACAAATGATAAAACCAATATCGTACTAACGAACTTTTAAAATCGTACTTTTTCGACCCCAATAGTACTAAATCATGTTTTATCTTTTAAGGAAAAGGTCTTTTATTTCGATTAAACTTGAAACCGTTGGCCGTTTTCACAACTTACTGATAGCTAAAATTAGACTTTAACCGGCCTTATAAAAAGTCTTCCATTATTAAAACTAACCTAAATTGAGCTTTAAAGTAAATTAAGGTTCATCCTACCTGGTAGGCTAAAGTAAAGTAACAATGGAACACTTTTTATACGGCCGATAAAGTCCTACTTTTAGCTATCGGTAAGTTGTGAAAACGGTCCATAGTCTATTTCGTTCCCTTGTTTTTATAATATTTTAGCATGACAATTTTCTTTACATTCGCCGAAGAATCTGGAATGGAAAAAAATAGAAATATTTTCGTTTTTTAAGTTTTGTTTTTATTGAAATCACATTTTCTGAAGTAAATTTTGCTATCCTGTTTAAAATTTCGTCGTCGAAGTTAACTTTATATCTTAAAGCCTCGCAAAAAGTTATATAGTATTAAACTTTCAATGTTATTTTTGGATATATAAATATCGTCAAGTGGCAGATGATTTTCTTCAAATCTTAGCTTTGATAATTCGAATTTGTTAAAAACTCTTTTTTTATAATTTCGCCCTAATTTTACGAAACAAAAATTTAAAGCGTTCTAAAAATTGTGTTTACAATTTTCAATATGTACAGTAGAAAGATGAAAGACATTTTATAAGCTTCTACTCAAGCTCAGTCCGGATATAATAAAATTTAATTAAGCGCTTGTAAAATCTTCAAAATCATTCAAAGTAAAATAATAATGACGTGACAAACATCTTGTTGACGAATATCTCAAAATATTATAAGTTTCGGTTCCAAAATAATCAAGAAATGAGAGGAAGTCGTCTCTTCTACTAGAAGTTTTGCAGAAGTGACTTCATATATCTTTAAAAAACTTGTCAATAACATCAGAAAATGCAAGCTTATGTTCTGCCGCTGATAGTTAATTTAGAATGTGGCATTTGCAATCGTCAAATGAACACGTGTATAAAAATTAATTTATAATAGCGGATTTAAGTGTTTAGTGCAAATGCTCTTGCAAAAGAGTAAATGCAAAATATCATAGCTGCTTTGTTAAATCCAACAACAAAAAAAAAAAAAAAAACAGAGTTTCCGTTAGATATCATAAAAAACACTAATTAAGGTTTACAACTCAACTCAGTTGAGTTGTAATTTCTTTATTTTTGTATTATGGTATACAACTTTGCTATATTGCGGTGAACAAAAACTGAGTTGAGTTGTTAACCGTAATAGGGGCCTAAACTCCGTTTGTGTTCGTTGGACAGTAAATACGAGTTGCCATTTTATAACAAATAACAATAGGTTTGAAAAATGTTAAAATAGTACCAAATGAGTCACGGGGGTACCAGCGTACTTTTTAGCTTTGAATTGTACTAAAAAAAAGTACAATTGTACGAACTTTATCCACCGTGATGTACATACATACATTTGTACATATGTAAGCATATTGAACATTGATTTAACATAGGGTCCAAGGCGAATTCAACTACAGGTGGTGTCGAAACGGCATCTGATTTTGAGAGTTCGAGCTTAATTGTTTTGATTTGTTAGTGTTTTGCTAAAAATGGTTGACATTTTGAGCTAATGGCACTAATCCAGGCCTATCCAATAGGTCTGCTTACCTCTACAACAATAAAACAACAAAAAAAAAAACAGGCGTTTTGTTTGTGCGGATTGTTGTAGTTCCGACACCTCCTGTAGTTGAATTCGCCTTGATGGGCACCTGACGATTTTTTGTCATACAAAACATCAAAGTCTATATAAGAAAACTGTCAGCGTTTTTTTATATGAAACTTGACGTTTATTATGAAAAAATTGTCATGTGAATACCCCATGAAAAATAAAAAAAGAATGTAGTATTAAGTATTTCGTATTTTAAATATAGAACGTAACTGCATATTGTATTTTAAATAGACGACCTAAATGCATTTTGTATTTCAAAAACATCAATCCGAATCGTAATCAATAAAAAATCTTCATATGTATTTAAAATTTTAGGACGGTACGTTTTCTTTTTAAGTGACGATATTTTTATAAAAACAAGTGTTTTTAAGGGTTAATTCTTAGTTCAAATTCATACAGAATTGATAACATACATTTATAAACGACTGACATTTCGAAGCACAGGGTGCTATATTTACAAGTATTTCTTATTTACATTAATTTTTGGGAAGTCAGCAAATTAAAAATAAAATATACTCCAAAGGTTTTTCAATTAAATTAGTTAAATAAATTTTAATAAAACGTATGCGATGACAGCATTTAATCCAGATTTGTCCAAACCCACATGTCGAGTTTGCTTACAAAATAACCAAAATGAAGAAATGTCCTCAATTTTTGCTTTGGATACAGATTTTCATGATCTTCATATTTATGAAAAAATTGAAAATTGTGCTGGTATTAAGGTAAACATTTTTCTTTGAAATTTAATGTAATATTAATTATTAACTTTAATAGGTATTGCACCATGAAAATCTGCCTACTCTAATATGTGACAACTGCTATGGATTTTTAAAAGTTTCTTATAAATTTCGAACAATTTGTCGAAATTCTAATGAATATTTAAAAGAATTTGTAGATTCAGGAACAGTTAGTAGTAAAACTGAAACATCGTCCAAGCAAAATCCTCTAACAATAATTGAAAATACCTCTAGAAAGCCAAGCAAACGTGTCCGGTGCAAAGCAAAACTTCAAGAAAAGCAAAGCTACTCGCCAGAGAATATAAAAAATGAAATTGTTAGTCCTCCAAACTCTCCTACAATTTGTGACGACTTAAATAATGATCATTTCAGTGAAGATAAAGAGGAATTGTTTGATATCAATTATCATGAAGACGATAAATCTTGTGAAAATATTGAAATTACAAATGAGAAAAGAGATTTAGAATTAGAAGACGAAAAAGTAATGGAATTCAATGCCATAAAAAAACAAAATAATCGCAATAAAAAACCTGCAATAAAAATCAAAAAGTCACGAAATGCACCTTCTAAAACAATAGAAATCTCATTAGATAGTGCAGCATCTATACGTGTGAAAAAACCTCGTGCTCAAAGAGAGAAAAAGGAAAAACAACCGCATATATGCGACGTTTGTGGAAATAGTTATCAGCGCCGCTATGCCTTGGAACTTCACATAAGAAGACATCGAGATGAAAAATCGTATGAATGCGAGTAAGTAAAAAATTACAACATCAGTCGCTTTTAAAGTTATTGAATTTTTTTTAACACATAAGCCGCCATAAAAAATTTAACTTCTCTATTTATTGCAAACAAAATTAACATATAGGTATGAAAAATTAAAAAAAAAATATGAATATGAATACGGGTTACAGTTGAAAATGTTGAATACATGTTTTTTTTTTTGTTTGTTTTTGAACATTTCTTTCATTGCAAGCGAACACATCTTTTATGAAATTCTTAAATTAATTAAAATTTGTGAATAAAATCAAAAGTTAGTAACAGATTTTAATCATTTATGGCTTGTTTTGTTTGCAGCTTCGTTTTTTCTTTTCTATTTTCTGCAAAAAATTAAATGAATTTTTAAAAAACAAAATTTTCGAAATTTCGTAATTTCAATAAACTAAACCGTTTTTAAGTTAGGCGAATATATGTTGTGCAACCTCCTCCATTTTCGAAATAACGGTATATCTCAAAAACAAGAGCTAACCTAAAAAAAGGTGGGTACCATTGAATTCAGCGTACCCGAATTATGCTAAAACGCCATGTGCCCGGCCTGTCTAAAAAAAAGTGTCAATATCGAGCACAGTGTAATTGTATAATGTATTTTATAAACTGTTAAATAAGGTTTGCTTTAGCCAAACGTTTAGCAAAAGCAAACAATTCTTTAAGAAAACTAGTGGTTACGTGTAGGACGTCAAATATTTAATAGATGTGAACAAAGCTTACGAATTTTCAAAACTTTGGTTTTTAAAAATTATAGAAATTTAATAAATTTATTATTTGAGATATTCTCAAAAATTTATTTAAATGAGCTTTAATTTGTTGCTGGTTAAGCATGGTATAATAAGTACAAGGTATGGTCATTAGAAATTTTGTTCTTAATTTCAAAACCCATATAACATCAAACAAAACAAAATATGGAAAAAAATTAAAACAAGCGTTAAAAATCAAATAAATTAATTATACATTATATGGGTAAATAATGAAAACTCTCCCTAATGAACATACCTGGTACTTATTATACTATGGTGGTTAAGCATGTTTATATGAATCAGTAGTCTTTAACTATATTTTTAAAAAGTTGCAAACAAAACCTCTTAGCCAGAATTATATATTTCAAATTATTTTGTTTCAGCATTATAGAAACGAATAGTAATTTGAAATTGCTGTTGTATAAAATATCTGTCAATTCTTCGATCATAATTTAAAACCTTCCACGACATTGTTCGATTTCTTCAATTTTGTTTTAAGTTCTTGGTGTTTCAATAAATAACACTGATTAATTTTCCTATATCGTTGATTATTGATTATTGATTATTGTTGTAGTTTTAAGCATGAAGATATGCTAGAACTGCTTAAGAGTTTTTCGTTGAAGAACCTTTGCAACTTATCATTTTAGGGCCCTTTAAGCACCATTGTCTTTTTAATCAGTTCGAAATATCACCAGAGATGACATCTCTATAAAAATAAATATAATATGTAGAATACATTTTTTAGTATGTATTTTAAATTGTTTTTGTTACAAAACCACACGCTTATATAAGCGATTTGTATTTACATATATTGCTCATGATGTTTTTTGACTTTTGCTACATTTTGTTTTGACATTCTTCATAAAAAGTTTAAGTTTGCCCAATATTCAATTAGAAAAATACTTAAATTACGGGTACTTTTATAACAAAAGTAAGGAAAACGTATATAAATTACACATAACTAAAATAACCGGTTTATTTTACCATAATAACCGGCTTATTCGATATTCAAAAAATGGAAATTTTTTAATATTCGACTTGGGCAAAACTAAAATAACAGGTCGAATACTAACCGTTCGATAACCGTGATTTCTGAACGCCGAATATACATAAATCAGAAAAATGCAGATTGGACGGGCTTCAGAGAGTTTACCAACCAAAAGTTGTACCAATATCTTTTGACGTGCACTCTACAGAATAGGAGTTTTGGAACATCGTCCTCGCTGCGGCCGCTCGCTTTTTTCCGCGCCAGTAGCGGTACTTGCAGATTAGCTGAACGAAATTCGCAGAACCAACCCGAGTGTTCGCCGAATCGGACAATCAGCAAGTTGGTGAACGAATATAGAAGGCAGAAATAAATAAAGAATTTAAACATGTGCAACCTAGCCTCCGGATCCAGCAAGTTGTGGTCGGCGGTCAGATTTTTGACGAATCCGCAGAAGCGTGAAGATTGGGTAGCGATAACCTTCAATGCCAACACCATATCGGATCCCAAACAGTGCTCAAACTATTTTGCACAAAATTTCCAGAGATAAAGCTAAGAGATGTATCGTGAGGAAGATACAAGGTCTTCGAGTGATTGACGCGCCATGCGCTTTTCAACGTGCAAGGTTGACCTGTGCAAGCAGGATAGCTAAATTATCCAAAGCTCTTGGTCCCGTGGGAATATTCAAGATTATGCTTAAAATCTAGATGATCTTTAGCCACCCTAGTTATACCCGAAGCCTGGAAAATGGGTAGGGTGGTTCTTTTGTTAAAATCAGGGAAAACGCGACATAGGGAGATTCATGCAGGCCAATCTCCCTACTGTCACCAGGGTAAAGCTTAATACCTGATCCTGTTTAATTTCTACATGCCTAAATCTTGACACCTTCCCAAGGTGTCCAAATGATTTCGTACGCAGTTTGGTAAACGGTTATCTACCAAAATTATTGGGAGTCATTTTTGACAGTCTGTTCATGTCATCTGCATCATAATCTGCGATTAAAAGCGAAGTAAACATGTCAGAAAAGATTTTCGCTGGTATGAGAGTGAAGTCCAACAACACCTGAACTCTGTGACAGCTCCCACCTTATACCGGGAACCTCTGAACGCGGTTCAAAGAGAGTCGGTGGAAAATGTCACATATAACTAGGATAAACAATCAGGATGGTTCCTTAGATTTTTTGCACGGAAAGCTTTTTAAATTCTTTACTACTTTCATAATCTATGCAGTTTTTTCCTTGACGTTACCTCTAAACCCCGAAAAAATTAATCCCAGTTTTTACTGACCAGTGTGGATGTTTTTTCCTTGACGTTATTTTTAAACCCCGAAAAAATAAAATACAAAATTCGGTTTTAATAATTTTAATGTGTACATACTTTATATTTTTATTAATAACTAGCTGTTTTGTCCCGGCGCTGCTCGTGATTTTCTAAATAACTGATCCATTTCAAATGACAAAGACAAATGATGTTTTCGCACCACGTACGTGACATTAGAATAGCATCCAAAACAAACACAAAAATATACCGCTAGTCGAACTATATATTTGGTCTTTCCTGATGGATCTTGTTCATTGCTGTTGTAACAGTAATTTTAAAGCATAATTCCAGGGTTGCTAGTATCTATTTTTAATCGGCAGAAAATTGTTAATTGCAGTTACTAAAAATGAATCAAAGAGAAAGTCAACTTAAACTTTTATTTTATGCTTTTTAAAAGTTGTAATAAGCTATAAGTACCCCGGCATAGTAAAGTTTGGGTGTTTTTTCCTTTCTACCATATTTGAAAAAAGTTTCAAGTGTTTTAATTTTTTGAGTCGTGGTTGACTTTCTCATGGAAATGCCCATATGTTACATATGAAACTACTTAGAACTTAGTTCTAAAATAAAATTTAAAACATTTATGTTTTTAAAACTTTAAGAGATCACAAGAAATATTATAACTATAACTTCAACTATCATTTGATTTAAATAGATCTTTAGTTTTTATCAAACTTGAAACAGTAAAGGCATATGATAGATAATTAATCAACTTATGTAATGAGTGTCTAAAAATGGTTCGATGCCTACTAATGGGTTAGAAAAGTTCAAATTTGTAGAAAAATCATTTTTATGGCTTTTACATTACATAATGAAAATCAAAAATTCTATTTCTTAACAATAACGAACGAAACAATAACAATAAGAATGACTTTTCACTATTATATGTATGTCATAAATTGCACAAAAATGTAAAAATTTTACCTCTAGCAAAAAATGGGGCAAGGACGGGCAGCTGGAAATTTGTTCATTAGGTAAAGGAATTATCTAAAAACTTATTTTGAAAATATGGCGAATATATATAGAAATTTATAGTTTTATTTTTTATTTTCCATCAAAGTTGAGAAATATTGAGAAAATGGATAGATAGTTGGTAAGTAATGATTTACCTGGACAAACACAAAGCAAACAGTGCAATTTTTGTATATGCTTTTCTTCAAAAATAGATCTATTAATAAAATCAAAAAGAATGACGATCTGTTTCCTAGTTTTCGAGATACTGTATTTGAAAGTGGACCAAATTATCTAAAAATTGTCTGTTTTTTAGCACTGAAAATCATTCAAGTTTGAAGAGCTATATCTATCTACATATCTATCTGAACTATAAATCTGATTGTAAAAAGAGAAGCATATTTGAAATCTTTCGAAAATTTTCTTTTAAATGGGCTTATTCAATATTTTTGAGTAGCACATGAAATTTTTAATCTTTGCAACTGTGCGTCGTCAATTATTTTTAAAACAAAATTTAGTTCTTAATGTTTCGCAAAATCTCAAATAAAATGATTTTGCAGTTTTGCATGTTTCTATAAATATGTCAAATCGCGTACCACAAAAAATTTCATTTAAAGGTAAATGGTTTTCATTTAAATTTTAATTTTGCACTAACACTTTATCAAATACATTTTATAAAGTTTCTTGCAACTTTTAAGAACAAATATCCCATTCTGGATAGCAAAATATAAATCCTGGCGTCCTCGCTTTGCATTTGAATATTAACGTCGATAATTATTTTTTTTACACATAAATTTTAGAACAAACACATGATTACCAAAGTCTGCTATCGAAATGATCACATCATAGTTAAAAGTTAAAAAGCGCCATGGATAAAAAAAGCACTAAAAACAGCACGGGGGTACTGCGGTAATTTTAATAAGAAAAAGTACTGAAAAAAGTACTAAAGTAATGAATTTTTCAACACTGGTTTGCTTTCAAATTTCATTATAAATCGACCAGAGCAACCAAAATAATTGTTCTATTCGTCAAACTCATCGTACACTTCTTCTATTTTATGGCGTACATAATCGTCCTTTAAAGCGGCTAATTCGAGAAACAATTGATCGTTTTCGGACCACATTTACTGTTACTGATAATGTTCATCCCGTGAGACGCCAAACGGTGCGCACTGAAGAAGCTGTAGCCGCTGTACGGGAAGGCATTGAAGATGATCCTAATCTTCCATAAAGGATCTTGGCTTAAAAGCTTTCAAGATTCAACTTGTGTAGGAATTAAAGCCAAACAACAGTCGAATGATTTTGAATTTCCATTCAAAATTTCATTTTCCGATTAAGCCCATTTCTGGTTGAATGGTTTTGTAGAATCCACAAGCTTTTGTCGAAACACCATTACATCCACAGCAAATTACTGTTTGGTGCGCTTTATGGGCTGGCGTAGTAATTGGCCCATGTGTCTTCATTAACGATGATAGGAACATGATTCGAATTTTTTTCGTAACTCAATTACGTGGCATTAATCTTGCTGATATGTGGTTCCAACAGGACGGAGCCACATGCCACACAGCGGGCGCTACAATTGATTTACTTAAAAAAACTTTTGATGAAAAAATAATTGCACGTAATGGCCCAATTAATTGGCCACCAAGATGGTGTGATTAAACCCCATTGAAATATTTTCTTTGGGGTTAATTAATTAATTTCATAAAATTTACTTTCCAATAAATTAAAAATAAATTTCCTTGTTTTATTATGAATTAAACTTGTGTCACTCTATAAAAACACCCTTTAGTTGCAATGGAAGTTGAAGAGCAAAATTCGAAATTTTTAACTATGTTGCGCTACAGAGCAATTGTCAGGTTTATCTACTATTACAGCTACTTTATTCTGTTTCAGGCCTTATTTTGCCGACCTTTGCATTTTTTGCTGTGGGTTAAATATTAACGATTGATCCCCCAGCCGCTTTCAGAGGTTCGCATGTTTTACAAATTGGAATGAATTTATGGATTCATCCGAGGATGGATTAAATTTTAGCAGTACGGTCAACATTTTCCATACATTACCATAAGGGTTCATAGTGGCCAAATAATCGGTCTTACTATGAGTGTCGTTTTCGTAGTTGAAAGCTAATCCGACAAACTTTCTATGTGTTTTTGTCGTGAATTTGAAATGATACCTCCTGTTGCGCAAACGACGGCTAAAATGTAACGTGCTGTTGGGAATAAACGGTTGTCAACGATGTAGTTGGAATACATATTAGCGTATTTAAATTAATACTCTCTAAATTATTACATTCAAATAGTTCTTTATTAATAAAATGAAAAATGAGAAGTAAAGAAAAAATATAACATTTATACAACTAAAGAAAATCAGAGATAGTTTGTCTAAATTATGAAATATAAAAACAAGTATAAA
The DNA here is from genome assembly GCA_963931875.1 of Pollenia griseotomentosa. Classification (NCBI taxonomy): domain Eukaryota; kingdom Metazoa; phylum Arthropoda; class Insecta; order Diptera; family Polleniidae; genus Pollenia; species Pollenia griseotomentosa. Next base: position 190,250,996 of record OZ007560.1, read on the forward strand.
TATTTAAAGTACAAATCATTAATATTCTACATCCCTTCTCGATTTAACTTTAAATCAATCCAATTAATTGACGCAAATATCTAAGTTTTGTAGATTGTAGAGGTTTGGTAAGTACATCTATTGTCCATTTTGATCCGTTGGACAATAAATACATTTAATTATATTCTTTTTAACTACGTCACGAATAAAATTATATTTCGTTTCAATATTTTTTTTTTAATTTTGAGTTAATTTTAAGCAACTTTGGTTATCTTCGTATATAATTACCGCATCATCTGTTAAAATTTCAAAATCATTCATTAACCCTCGTAACCAAACAGCTTCTTGTGATGCTTCGCTAAGAGATATATATTCAGCTTCTGTTGATGATAAAGACACACATTCTTGCTTTCTAGAAACCCACGATATACATGATCCTTTATATTTAAAAAGAAAACCACTATTAGATTTGCGATCAATTTGGCACTGAGCCCAATCATCATCTGCAAATCCATATAAAACTTTATTATTGTTGCATCTCAAATTCAGTTTTAGATGCTTTGTTCCATTCAAATACCTAATTAATCGCTTTAATCTGTCCAATCTCTATAAGTCGGTTGACTAACTTTACGGCTCAAAATTGAAATTGCAATCGATATATCTGGACGTGTATTTATGCTTAAATATAATAAGCTACCAATCAATTTATGATATTTTTCATTAGATGGCATTAAGTCACTTTCAGTAATATCTTTTAAATATCCGATGTCCATTGGTATTTTTGAAAATTTTCCATCCATAACTCCAGCATCTTCAACGATTTTATTTATATATATTTTTCTTGACTAATAGTAAAATAATTATCAACTCCCTTTTCAATTTTAATTCCCAAATAAAAATTGACATCACCCATGTCAGATATTTCAAAATTTGATTTTAAAATTGTTTTTACAAATTCCTGATGATTAGCACATTTTGATGCAACAAGTATATCATCAACATAAATTAAAATAAATATCCATTCACCATCTTATCTTTAATTTGTTTCAGAATGCACGAATCAGTAAGTCCTCTTTGAAACCCTAAACTTAAGAAAACATTCACTAGTTTCTCATTCCAACATTTTGCAGACTGCTTTAGACCATATATACTTTTCTTAAGCTTACAGAATTTATTGTTTTCCAATTCGAATCCAATTGGTTGTTTCATATATATACTTCATTATTATGTTCTCCATAAAGAAAAGCTGTTTTAATATCATACTGTTTGACTATCATTTGTTTCTCACCAGCAAACGTTAAAAACATACGAAATGTTGTTTGTTTTATTACCGGAGCAAAAATTTCATCATAATCTACTCCAAATTTTTGACTAAAGCCCTGAGCAACAAGCCTTGCTTTATATTTTGTAACATTTCCATTAGAATCGGTTTTTATTTTAAAAACCCACTTACACCCTATTGGTTTACGACCTTCAGGGATGTCTGTCAAAACCCACCCATGGGTAAAAACATATGAAATCAACCAATGAGTTGACCGCACCGATTTCGAATTGGATGAAATTTGGTACGAAGGGAAAGTTAAACATAATAATAGCGTTTGCCAACTTTCAGTGTCTTAGCTCTCCTACTTTCAGAATTATGGCCATTCCAAGTTGGAAGAAATCAATAAAAATGCACTCAGATGCCTTAATACAATTTTTAATATCTCGAAAAGTATTCATTGTACGTTAATAATAAAGAGCGCATTTTACAGACAAAAACATGCGCCATTCCAAAAAATTTTTTTTTTAATTTTCGATAAAGGATAAAAAAGGATAAAAAAGGACTAAAATTTCCAAAGGATATATCTCGAAAATCAATATTTTTAAAAATTTCAAAAAAATATATGTTAATTCTTATTATGTTTTGTACAAGTCTGCCAAATTTCAATGTGGAGTCTTTATTACAACATGAGTTATTAAGAAAAAAGCAGGCGAAGGTTTATGTATTTCATGAAATGTACCAAAATACAAAAAGGTGACAAATTACAAAAAGAAGGACAAATCAAATGTAACGGAACTTTTTCGACTTTATTACCTAGGCGAAATATTTATTGCCTGTTCACACAAAAAATGTACAAATATTTTATGACCTGTGGCCGGCTTATTGGCAGTAGCAAATTCAGTCCCTATTTAAAAAACATTTTATGACCCGTAGTTCACGCAAATTTTCCAATTCTAAAAAAGCAAGGCGTTTATTTTTTTACCTGCAATCTATTTTTTTGTACCAAAAAAACAGTATAAATAGTTCAGAGACTCGAAGTCAAACTTCAGTTGAATACTAGATTTCATAAGTGCTAAACGTCAAAGTGTTATAGTGTTAAAGTGACTTGATCGTTTGAAAAGGAAAAAAAGAGACTAAATATTTAAATAAATTATAATTATTGTCAATACAAAAAAGTCGTGCACAATTCATTCGGTTGTGGTATTTAAATAAAAAATATGCCAGTCAATTCAACATTTTGCTGTAATCCTTTTAAAAAATCCGGTCACACTGGGTGCAATAAAAGTTTAAGACAAGTCCAAGAATGGATGCTACAGTATACTAAGGATAAAAACATTACGATCTCAAATAAAATTTGTGGGACATGTAGAATAAAATTTTCGCATGTGAAGAAATCTAATAAATCTAATTTGGAAGAAGGTTCAGACATAAACGAAAATGTAGATACTTTCGATGACATTGCGTCAGGCACGGAAGAAGATGACATTGCGTCAGACACGGAAGAAGTTGCTATTTCAAAATTAAACCAATCATTACCGTATCTGGAACAATCTCCGATAAAGAAGAAGAAGTAACATGAAAAACGGTACAGAGATGCAAAATTCAGGAAAATAAGTGATTCGATTCAAGACAAAATTTTCCACGGTTCAGCACAATCAACTTCGCATATGTGCCCACAATCCGAAATAATAGAACAATTAAAAGAAAAGTTTAAAACATTAACAAAAAATAGTGAGAAAATCCAACTGCTAACAATTTTACCAAAAAGCTGGACAATACATAAAATTGAGGAAGAATTCCTGGTTACAAACTATATCGAGCGAAAAGTTAAGCATTTGGTTGAAACAAAGGGTGTGATGAGTACGCCTAATGCAAAACTGGGAAGTCAAATTTCACCAGTGACAAGCAGTTTAGTAAAATCATTTTATGAATCCGATGACGTCAGCAGGTGTATGCCCGGACAGAAAGATTTCGTGTCTGTTTTTGAAAATGGTACAAAAGTCAGGAAAAATAAAAGACTTTTGCTTGGAAACTTAAGAGAAATGTACGCCTTATTCAAGGAACGACATGATGGAATAAAAATAGGTATTTCCAAGTTTTGCCAACTTCGTCCGAGGAATATAATTCTAGCAAATGCGAGTGGGTCTCATAACGTGTGTGTTTGTACAAAGCATCAAAATGTGAAGCTGATGATTGATGCTATAAATTTAAAAAAATTAACTGCTGGTGTTCCGAATAATCAGCTTTAATGTTACAAAGATTGTTTGAAACAAATGACATGCATTCCATCTTCTTCAAAGTGTCACCTACGTAAATGTAACAAGTGTCCAGGAATTGAAAATTTAAAAGCAAAACTAAATCAATTACTAGAGCAAAATGATATAGATGAAATAACATATAAGCAATGGGTTAGTGTAGATAGAGATAATTTAGAGACGATGATTGGCCAAGCCGACGTTTTTGTGGATTCCCTGTGTGAAAAGCTTCAAATTCTTTTACCTCATTCATTCATTGCAAACAGCAGGCAGCATATCTGAGCGAAAGAAAATCAAATTTGGAAGAAAATGAGTATATAGCAGTTTGCGATTTTTCAGAAAATGCTTCTTTTACTATTCAGGATGCAGTCCAGGGATTTCACTGGAACAACTCTCAGGCCACTTTATACCCAATTGATATTTATTTTAAATCAGATGGAAAAACACAACATACAAACTTCATAATAATATCTGATTGTCTTGTACACGATTCTATAGCTGTTCACCTGTTCCATCGCCACCTGAATGTATTTTTGAGAAAAAAGTTTAAAACAACCCCGAAGAAAATCACGTATTTTTCAGACGGTAGTGCTGCCCAGTTTAAAAATAAAAAGAACTTTATCAATTTATGTTATCATTTGGAAGATTTTGGATGTAATGCTGAGTGACATTTTTTTGCAACAAGCCATGGAAAAGGCCCAAGTGACGGTCTTGGAGGTACCGTAAAGAGAGAGGCACGTCGAGCTAGTTTACAGCGTCCATTACAAGGTCAAATAACTACTCCAAAACAATTATATGAATGGTGCCTGCAAAATCTTTTGAACTGTAATTTCAAGTTTTTAACTCTAAAAGACCACGAAGAAGAATCACGGTTCCTTCAAATTCGTTTAAAAGATTTGCGTACTATTCCTGGAACTCAAAAGCTGCATTCTATTGAACCTGTAGATAAAAAAAAAATTAAAGTCAAGCGTTACTCGGCAGATGCAGATTTTTTAATAGAAATCCTTCAGAAATAAATAAATATGCTGTAATAAAGTGTTTAATAATGCTAATACATTATGTTGTACTTTTTATTAAAGGTTTAGCAATGGAGGAAAAGAGTTTAAGCAAAGAAAAGTCGAAAAAGTTCCGTTACATTTGATTTGTCCTTCTTTTTGTAATTTGTCACCTTTTTGTATTTTGGTACTGTTGTGTCCTATGTGATTAAATAAAAGTCGTTGGTTTGACCAAGTTGAATTACTTCTTTAATTAATTGTGTTTTATTTCAACAGAAAAGCTAACAAGAAGATTAATAATAAAAACGTGTTGAGGAAATAGATATAAGTGATGCCAGTTTACAACAAAAGACAAGTAGTGTATGGTGATGCCAGATCACTATCCAACATTTCTTCCCACCGCTAAGGAGAGAATAGAATTCTCGGTTTCCGAGTTCTGGTCGACCTACGGGGCAGTATTGCTTCCCCTGACTCTTCAATTACACGTTCATTCGTATTTTCACCTGGGTTAGTTTGCCCTTTGCTCCAAATCGCCCGGAGTTCTCTTCGCGGTTCGAATCCCTTAAAATCCGACTGCGGTCCTGAACATTCGTTTGCCGTGGGCGAATCCGTATTGTTGTGTTGTAGACTCTGTGGTGTTGAGAGCCTTACAGGCGTTGAGAATGCTATTGGTGGTTCCGAACATAAGTCATCAACTTCCGCACTGGGTGGTGAGTGTCTTTCTCCCGCATTTAATTGCGATCGTGTTGTATGCTTCCCCGTTTCCTCTTTTGGTTCTTCTCTGAGATTGAAATCAACATTCCCTCTAATTTGGTCTATGTGCCGTTTAATACGTTTACCATTAAAGAGAATTTCATAGTGCAAGTCTCCGAAACGATTTAAGATTACACCAGGCAGCCATTTTGCATGGCGAGTACTATTGGACAGAAAATATACATTCTGCATCGGTTCTACTGTTCTAAACGACTTGTAAAATCTCATGTACTGCTTGTCAGCAACTTCCGACGACACTTCCTGTGGTAATAGTAAATCCAACCGTGTACGCAGTACACGTCCCAGGAATAAGAGAGCTGGTGGCTTCCCTGTTGTTGAGTGGGGGGCAATTCTGTATTGACGCAGAAATAAATTTAAGTGTTTTTGTAAGTTATTCTTACCAGCCCCGGCTGACTTCAGAGCATTTTTAATGGTTTGCACCGACCTCTCAGCCTGACCATTGGTGGACGGGTGATATGGAGCTGTAAACTTGTGGTATTTTACGCCGATATTAGTGAGAAATTCTTTGAACTCAGTTGAGGCAAAACATGTACCATTGTCGGACACAAGAGTGACTGGCACCCCATAGGCAGCGAAAAGCTCATCGAGAAGGTGAATTGTGGCCGTGGATGTACTGCTAGATGTTACTTTGACCTCGATCCACTTACTGTACGCATCAGTCACTATAAGCAACATCGACCCCAGAAATGGACCGGCATAATCCACGTGAATTCGCTCCCATGGTCCCTTTGGGTACTGCCAGTGGTGGTCACGAAACTTAGGTGGACAGTTTGCAATTTTCGAGCAATCCGCGCAGCTTCTTGAGATTCCCTCGATATCTTTATCAATGCCGGGCCAATAGACAAAAGATCTGGCTATGCCCTTCATTTTGACTATACCCAAATGAGCTGAGTGCAGATCCAGTAGAATTTTAGGGCGAAGTTTTTCCGGAATGACCACCCTATGCTCAAATGTTAAACAGTCACCTGCCATTTTATAATTGATTTCTGGCGATTTGTACCCATACGATTGTAGAGATTTGCCACTTTCCAGTATTCTAATAACCGCTCCTAACCTTTCATCTTTCCTGATTTCTAAAGCTATTTTGGCAGCGTTTGTTGGTAGTTGTTCAATTTGATTTATGATGAAAGTGTCAAAGTCATCTCGTTCGGATATTTGAATTATTTTGTTTAATGCATCGTTTTTCACGGCCCTTGAGCAATAATCGGCGTTTGCGTTTGCCTTGGTAGTTTTGAACACAACATCGAAATCGAAGTTTGCTAAAAAATCGGCATAGTTAGCCATGCGGCTAATACACAACACGGGGAGCGATTTATGCGGGTCTAGAATCTGCGCGAGTGGTTTGTGATCCGTAAAAAGTGTAAAATGACGTGCATACAGATACATGAAAAATTTTTGCACTGCCCATACAATAGCGAGTGCCTCCTTATCAATTTGGGAATATTTTCTTTCCGTACTACTCAGTGTGCGACTCGCGTACGCGATCGGCCTTTCCCGCCCATCTGGGAGTCGATGAGACAACACTGCGCCCAGTCCCACCTGGCTGGCATCCGTGGCAAGGAGTACTGGAAGTTCTGGGCTATAGGTCATCAAGACTCTCGGCGATACCAACTCGTTTTTTATATCCTTATACGATCTTTCTGCTTCCGCAGTCCATTTAAAATCTTTTTTTAGAAGTATATCTCTTAGGGGTCTGTTGCGTGTAGACAAATTTGGTATAAATGACCCATAGTACGTGGCTTTCCCCAGGAATAGTTGTAGTTCCTCATGTGTAGTTGGTGTGGGGGCATCCCTTACAGCCTTAACGTGTTTATCTGACTTATGAATCCCGCTGCTATCAATTTTGTGCCCCAGAAATTCAACGGCTGGTGCCGCAAATACACATTTCGAGCGGTTAAGCTTTAGCCCCTTTTCTCTAAAACGATTAAGTGTTGTTTCTAATACGTGCAACAATTTTTCAAAATTTTCAGCATAAATTAAAATATCGTCGAAAAAATTACAAACGTTAGGGATACCCTGCAAAACAGACTCCATCGTCCTCTGCCAAACTGCGGGTATATTTGCTGCTCCGTAGACAGCTCTGGTAGGTCGGATCAAGCCATGAGTCGGGGTGTTCAGTGTTAGGGCGTGTGCCAAATCATCATCAATTTGCAAGTGCGAATAAGCATCCGTTATATCCAAGTGGCAGAATAATTTCGAGCCATTCATTTTATTAAAAATGTTTTCCGGTTTAGGAATAGGATGCTCATCTACAATTATCCTAGGGTTAAGTGTTGGTTTATAATTACCTGTTATCCGGATTCTGCCATCTTTTCTTGCAACCACGTGAGTTGTGGAGGCCCATTCTGAGAAATCAACCTTTGTGTAGAAACCAGCAGAAATTTTCTTTTCTATTTCGGCTGCGTAGGCGTCCATTAATGCTACGGGAATCTCCCTTGCTCTGGCGAAAACGGGTCTGGCATCCTGTTTCAAATGGAGCTTAATTGGTGGCATGTCCAGCTTACCAGCAGCATCACTAAAAATACCTTCAAAATTAGATAGCATGCCCTGCAGTCTCTTGCATTCCATTGGCGATAAGTGTGGTGTATCCATTTTTATTGTATTAATGGATTGCGATGAAGAAAACAGCTTCTTGAAATTTATTTCATTAACGAATTGTTGGATCCACTCTCGACCAAATAACGCGTCGTAGTCACCATCAACGACGTACAAATTGAGTTTGCGCGTTTTGGGTCCCACTGTAACATTTACTACCACCCGACCAATCAGATTTATTCTATGCCCTGTGTAGCTCGTAAACTTTCTGTTTGTTGGTAGTACGATGAACCTACCCACTAGCGCTCTCAGTGTGGATTGGCTCATTATACCACACGGGGCCCCCGAGTCCAATTCCATTATGACCCTTTTGCCATTTAAGCTTACTTCTAGCATGTGTTTTCCCGATTTCGGACCACCCACTTTATTCAATCTTTGAATTAACTCCGATTCACTATCGGCATCATCATCCGATATTTGAGCGGTTCTAGATTTGCACACCTTTGCGAGGTGGCCCGTTTTGTTACAAGCATAACAGGTTGCATTGCGGAATTTACATTGGTTTCTGCTATGGTTGCCACCGCAACCATAGCATTTCGTACTACTTGCAGAATCTCTATTTACCGCGATTCTTTTTGGAGGAGCCCTTTTGTTGCTATCCGCTTTCGTGGTTTTGTAGCCCACCTTGAATGTTGATTCCGTCAAGGGGCCAGAAGAAGGAAAACTGCTCTTCATTTCAATAGCAGATTTGTGCGAGGCTTCTAGCCTCTGTGCAATTTCATACGCCTCCTTAAACAATTGAGGCTCCTTTTCGATAATTTCGTCACAAATACTACTGGACTCCAACCCAAAAAGCATTTGTTCGGTAAGCATCCTGTCTAATGAAATACCATAATTACAATATGCTGCAGCTTGTCTCAAGCGTAGTGCAAACTCCGCCACATTTTCGCCTTTTTCTTGCACCACCTGCCGAAATTTTACGCTCTCCGCGTACTGGTTCCTTTTTCTGTCAAAGTGTTCTATAAGCGTCGTTTTTATTTCATCGTACGTGAGGTTTTCAGGGACCCTCGGGCTGACTAATATCTTGAGGGCGTTGTTTAACTCCGCGCCCATATGAACAAGTATATATTTTTTATACTCTGTCTCAACAATTCTGCTTAGTTGCAACGACCATTCGCAACGAACAAAATAGTCCCGGACGGACGTATAATCAGCAGATTTGTACGCTGAAATGGAAACGGGTGGTGTTGCAACTCTAGACGTATTTTCCCGTGAACTATTTGCAGCCGCCGTTTGTATGGCCTGAGATGTAGAGTGTTGTATAGCGTCTGCCAGCAATTGTGACAGCGCCCGTAAGTCATCGGGTTCCAAAGGCATTTCGTCTTCTTTTACTACCACAAAAGAATCCCACTTCTGACACCACTGTTGTGTCCTATGTGATTAAATAAAAGTCGTTGGTTTGACCAAGTTGAATTACTTCTTTAATTAATTGTGTTTTATTTCAACAGAAAAGCTAACAAGAAGATTAATAATAAAAACGTGTTGAGGAAATAGATATAAGTGATGCCAGTTTACAACAAAAGACAAGTAGTGTATGGTGATGCCAGATCACTATCCAACAGGTACATTTCATGAAATACATAAACCTTCGCCTGCTTTTTTCTTAATAACTCATGTTGTAATAAAGACTCCACATTGAAATTTGGCAGACTTGTACAAAACATAATAAGAATTAACATATATTTTTTTGAAATTTTTAAAAATATTGATTTTCGAGATATATCCTTTGGAAATTTTAGTCCTTTTTTTATCCTTTTTTATTCTTTATCGAAAATTAAAAAAAAAAATTTTTGGAATGGCGCATGTTTTTGTCTGTAAAATGCGCCCTTTATTATTAACGTACAATGAATACTTTTCGAGATATAAAGAATTTTGTTAAGGCATCTGAGTGCATTTTTATTGATTTTTGCCAACTTGGAATGACCATAATTCTGAAAGTTGGAAGGCTATATGTCTGAAAGTTGGCAAATATTATTGTGCCGATCCGTAGATCATGTGTACAAAATCTTATCAAATTTGGAGGTGCTGAGGTCAGAAATGTTAAAATTTTCGGTTGATTTCATATGTTTTTACCCCCATGTATTATTTTCTGCTAATGAGTTTATTTCATCTCTCATTGCATTCATCCACTGATCTTTATCTTTCCTCTTCAGAATTTCATTAAATGTTCTTGGTTCTTTTAAATCTTTTGCGACAATCACTTGAAATCTTTCTGGTATCTTACCCTTTGTTGATCTTGTTGACCTTCTCAATGTTTGTGTTGGTTGCGTTATCAATTCCCCTTCTATATTATCTGACATTTGGTCAATATCAGGCCTGTTTGCTCTTTGATTCGTTTCCGTATCAAAATACTCCTCTTCATCGTTGTCATCTTCATCATGCTGGACTATATTCTCATTTTGAATTATATCTTAATTACACGAATTACTATTTTTATTCTCAAACGAAAACAGATCTATGTAAACTAAGCTCTTTTTGTTTAACAATTTATTATTTTTAGATTTTCCAAACAAAATTTTATAGTCACGACTTATTGTAATCTTATTCGTATTTTTATCCAAAAATCGTAAGCCTTTTGACTCCTCAGAATATCCAACAAAAATTAAATATCTTGCCTTTTCATCTAACTTCTTTCTTTTCTCTTTTGGAATGTGGACTAAGGATAAAGATCCAAAAATTTCTAACTTAAACGGTTCCATTTGCTATGTGTGTGAAGATAAATATGCCGAGTTAAATATGTTTCGACGTAACGGCTTACGTCACAACATATTTATCTCTGAGTGAAATAATTAAATATGACATATTTAACTATTACATATTTAAATATGCCATATTTAACTATCGCATATTTAAATATGTCTTGTATCAGATATTTTTAAGATTTGATTGTCTTAATAAAAAATACTTTAAAAAAAGCGGAAAAAATATCCAATTAACTTATTAATTATTTCCTAGTAATTTCTATGGAAAAACTAAAAAAATCAAACAAAAATAAATTGGAGTTGTCACATCCTTCTGGCCATATTTGGACAGATCCTTCGTTGTCACTCATCCGGACCATATGGAAAATGAGGACTAGGGACCACACTATCCTTCTATGGTACCCATATGTCTGAATTGTATTTGTGATTTTTTTAAAAAATTTTCAAAAATTGAACTTTGAAATTTTTTTGGTGTTCACTATGGGATTTTGGCCATATTTGGACAGATCCTTCGTTGTCACTCATCCGGACCATATGGAAAATGAGGACTAGGGACCACACTATCCTTCTATGGTACCCATATGTCTGAATTGTATTTGTGATTTTTTTAAAAAATTTTCAAAAATTGAACTTTGAAATTTTTTTGGTGTTCACTATGGGATTTTGGCCATATTTGGACAGATCCTTCGTTGTCACTCATCCGGACCATATGGAAAATGAGGACTAGGGACCACACTATCCTTCTATGGTACCCATATGTCTGAATTGTATTTGTGATTTTTTTAAAAAATTTTCAAAAATTGAACTTTGAAATTTTTTTGGTGTTCACTATGGGATTTTGGCCATATTTGGACAGATCCTTCGTTGTCACTCATCCGGACCATATGGAAAATGAGGACTAGGGACCACACTATCCTTCTATGGTACCCATATGTCTGAATTGTATTTGTGATTTTTTTAAAAAATTTTCAAAAATTGAACTTTGAAATTTTTTTGGTGTTCACTATGGGATTTTGGCCATATTTGGACAGATCCTTCGTTGTCACTCATCCGGACCATATGGAAAATGAGGACTAGGGACCACACTATCCTTCTATGGTACCCATATGTCTGAATTGTATTTGTGATTTTTTTAAAAAATTTTCAAAAATTGAACTTTGAAATTTTTTTGGTGTTCACTATGGGATTTTGGCCATATTTGGACAGATCCTTCGTTGTCACTCATCCGGACCATATGGAAAATGAGGACTAGGGACCACACTATCCTTCTATGGTACCCATATGTCTGAATTGTATTTGTGATTTTTTTAAAAAATTTTCAAAAATTGAACTTTGAAATTTTTTTGGTGTTCACTATGGGATTTTGGCCATATTTGGACAGATCCTTCGTTGTCACTCATCCGGACCATATGGAAAATGAGGACTAGGGACCACACTATCCTTCTATGGTACCCATATGTCTGAATTGTATTTGTGATTTTTTTAAAAAATTTTCAAAAATTGAACTTTGAAATTTTTTTGGTGTTCACTATGGGATTTTGGCCATATTTGGACAGATCCTTCGTTGTCACTCATCCGGACCATATGGAAAATGAGGACTAGGGACCACACTATCCTTCTATGGTACCCATATGTCTGAATTGTATTTGTGATTTTTTTAAAAAATTTTCAAAAATTGAACTTTGAAATTTTTTTGGTGTTCACTATGGGATTTTGGCCATATTTGGACAGATCCTTCGTTGTCACTCATCCGGACCATATGGAAAATGAGGACTAGGGACCACACTATCCTTCTATGGTACCCATATGTCTGAATTGTATTTGTGATTTTTTTAAAAAATTTTCAAAAATTGAACTTTGAAATTTTTTTGGTGTTCACTATGGGATTTTGGCCATATTTGGACAGATCCTTCGTTGTCACTCATCCGGACCATATGGAAAATGAGGACTAGGGACCACACTATCCTTCTATGGTACCCATATGTCTGAATTGTATTTGTGATTTTTTTTAAAAAATTTCAAAGTTCAATTTTTGAAAATTTTTTAAAAAAATCACAAATACAATTCAGACATATGGGTACCATAGAAGGATAGTGTGGTCCCTAGTCCTCATTTTCCATATGGTCCGGATGAGTGACAACGAAGGATCTGTCCAAATATGGCCAAAATCCCATAGTGAACACCAAAAAAATTTCAAAGTTCAATTTTTGAAAATTTTTTAAAAAAATCACAAATACAATTCAGACATATGGGTACCATAGAAGGATAGTGTGGTCCCTAGTCCTCATTTTCCATATGGTCCGGATGAGTGACAACGAAGGATCTGTCCAAATATGGCCAGAAGGATGTGACAACTCCAATTTATTTTTGTTTGATTTTTTTAGTTTTTCCATAGAAATTACTAGGAAATAATTAATAAGTTAATTGGATATTTTTTCCGCTTTTTTTAAAGTATTTTTTATTAAGACAATCAAATCTTAAAAATATCTGATACAAGACATATTTAAATATGCGATAGTTAAATATGGCATATTTAAATATGTAATAGTTAAATATGTCATATTTAATTATTTCACTCAGAGTTAAATATGTTGTGACGTAAGCCGTTACGTCGAAACATATTTAACTCGGCATATTTATCTTCACACACATCCATTTGCTTACCTTCCCAAACTTCAATTGGTATTTTATTTGTGGATCTCGTTATCAAATTATTTTGAATAAAAGCTGCTGTAAGAACAGCCTCACCCCAATAACATTTTCCAAGTTGTGCATCTAATAGCATACACCGAACCATTTCAACTAAATACCTGTTACGCCGCTCTGCCACTCCATTTTGTTCATGCGTATAAGGGGTGGTAAATTGCTGCTTTATTCCCTTATTTTTACAAAAATTTGCAACAATTGATCCTGTATATTCACCTCCACGATCTGATCTAACAACTTTGGGATATCTTGCGAAATTAGTATAAATCATCTCACAAAATTCTTTATTAAATTTATCGGAAACTTCCGATTTTTGAGTAAGCAGATACACTTTAATATACTTACTGAAATCGTCGATAAATGTAACAAAATACCGATTTCCGCTTGGCGTTGGAGTATCCATTGGTCCGCATACATCGCTATGGATCAAATCTAAAATATTGTTAGATTGTTTACTTGAACACTTAGGAAAAACTTTTCTAGATAGTTTTCATCGAACACAGATTTCACATAAATCATAACAATTGCATTTATCAGCTACCTTACCACTTTTCATTAAATTTTGTTTGACAGCATCAATATCACGGTGACCATAAACTCGATGCCAGTAATCAAGGCGAATTTATGTAAACGGTGGTGTCGATACTACAACAAGTAACAACACCAAAAACACAACAATGTGTTTTTTTGTTGCTTTCGTAGATCCATATGTCAAAATCACAAGGAACTTTTGACATTTCTCTCTATATTTAAGAAAAAAAGTAGCACAGCTGTGTTTTCAACGCCACCTGAAAAATGAATTCGCCTTGCCAGTAATGAACACATTTGAAAATCATTGCATCTTGCTCAATTGTATTATAATTAGATGTTTTAATCTTATATAAACCTTTGTTCGTAACTGCAGTTGCTAACATATTATTCTCGTTCCAAATTTCACAAACATCTGTATAGAATATTACTTTTAAGCCACGTTCAGTCAATTTTTTAACTGACAATAAATTGCTCTCAATACTTGGCACATAAAGAACATCTTATACCACTATATTTTGAGAAACACCTTTTCCATTTTAAACATTCAATTCACAGGTCCCTTTACCATACGCTTTCAATTCATAACCATTTGCTACAGTTATTAAAGTAATCGATTTTTCATCCAAATATTTGAAATTATCTTTTCGATTGCAAATATGACTTGTTGCACCTGAGTCTACGTACCAGTCACTTTCTTCTTTTTTAGGACTTATACAAAAACATAATTCACTGTTATCACTTTCATGATTTTCCGCGACAACATTTGTTTTATTTTTCTTCTTTAAATAATTTTGATAGTCTTGGCAATTTCTACGTATATGTCCCGGTTTTTGACAAAAATAGCATACTATATTATGAAATATATTTGCTTTCTTCTCCGGGTAAACTTTTACTTTCAGAGCAGAATCTTCAAACTTTTTCTTTTGGTTTCTTCTTTTTGATTCTTCAATAAGTTTTTCTTTTACAACCTTTAAAGGTGGTACACCCTTACTGCTTGCTTCCAGCGTTGTTACTAAACCGTCATAAGATTCTGGTTAACTTCTCAATATTATTGCGACTTCCCACTTTTCTTTAGTTCAATTTGAATATTGTTTAAATGACCCTCCATTTCATTGGTATAATAGTGTAATCTAGCCTTTAAGGCCGATATTCACTATCCTACAATCGTATTATTCATTCACACGAAAATCATGCAGAATTCCAACCGATATAAAAAATCTGTTGTCCATAACACACTATCGCACAAAAAATATGCAAAATCATAAGACAGAATTACTTTACAGGAAAACGCAACTCTGATCGCAAAGAATAATATAAAAATGTTCATTAACATTTGCAAGTCGAACGGAGTTGTAAAAAAATATGTCTCTCAATTTAATTTATAAGTCACACTACCATTCTTTCTGAGCACACACGATTTTTTTGAAAAATCGGACGACTGAATAGCATAGTGAATCACCGGCTTTAACTGCAAATATTTAAATTTTAACATATTTTACACTTCTTTTCTTTTGTTTGACATTATATAGTTAGTTATTTAAAAATGCCAAACAATACTTTTTTCCAGAGTAGGTAAATGAATTTCTTTTTTCTTTCTTTCTCGCGAAGGTTTTTTTGTACAAAACTTTTCGATTATCATTATCGCGAGAAAGAAGAAAATATTGTTGTTGTTTCCTTCTTTTGTGTTTGCCGAAGCAAACACAAATGCTTCTCTTCGTTTAGCAGAACGAAGAGGAATGATATAGAAGGAAACAAACTGAAGGAGAATAAAATTAGAAAAGAAAAATGAAATCGAAATATCGAATGGAAGGAAGGAAAAAATAAAGAATTCTTTTTCTGTTTTTTATTGAAATTATATTGTTATGAAGTAAAATTAAAAGCAAAGACTTGGTTTAGTAAATACAGAAATAAGAAAAAATATTTAAATATTATTTATTTTATTGTTTATTTATTCATTAAAACAAATTTCAATGAACAAAGTTTTTTCCTTCTTTTATTTCCCTCTATTTTTTTCCTTCGATTTAGAAAGAAGAAACAATTTTGTTTGCTTCTTCTCTCCATTTCGTTTCCTTCTTTTTCAGCCAAACGAATGGTTTTTTATTTCAGCACAAATATCAACGAAAGAAAACACAGCAGTTTCTCGCCTTCGTTTATAGAAACGAAACAAAAACAACAAATCTCTTCTTTTCGCGAAACGAAGAGGGAAAGATAAAAAAAAAAGAATTCTTTGCGAGGAAATACCTACCCTGCTTTTTTCAATAAAACAATTTCTTTATAAATTATTTAATGACTTTACATTTTAATCACTAAGTTAAAAGTAACCTTAAATCTACATTGATTTATATATTTATACTCATTTTATATAAATGTTAAAGACTACCCAATATTAATATTAAGAACATGAAAAATAAGTAAAAGAAAATATTTGATAATTAATAAATTAAAGGAAAGTTCAAGAAAGTAAATTAAAGTAAAGTTAAATTATAAAAGAAGAAATAAATAGGAAAGTAGTATTAAGGGTATTAACGTATGATTACATGTAACTTAAGGGTATTCAGGTATGATTACATGTAATTATATGGGTACCGTCTACTTATAATTCAATGGTTGTTACCCTCTTATGCAAAAAAAAACTCGATTCTTATAAAAAATAATTATTAATATTCTATTTATATCTCTTAGAATTTGCAGTTATGCGGTTCATAGTAGCTTCGAATTAATCCGTCATATGCGAAAACACACTGGATCCAGACCTTTCAAATGCAGCTATTGTTCACGAGCGTTTGGAGATCAATCAACTTTAATAAAACATGAAAGGTAATATATAATAATAAATGGAATTAAAAATAAAAATTTATTTGGCTTTTTGTAGAATTCATCGCAATGAAAGACCCTTTAAGTGTGATACCTGTGGCAAAAGTTTCACTTATTCTAATGTTCTAAAAGATCACATACTAACACACACGGGAGAAAAACCATACACGTACGTATTTTAAAATAAGAGAAAATTTAATAAATATATGTATTTCTTTTTTATTGTTCGTAATTTAGTTGTGAACTTTGTGGTAAAAGTTTCGCTCGCCGTCACCATTTACGCGCTCATTTGGAATCGCTTCAGCATCAAAGTGATCCCAAATCTAAAATACTTATGCAAAATATCCGAAAAAAACAATAAAAGTGAATCAATAAATGTAAAAAAATTTTACACTTTAATGTACAAAACAAACTTGTATTTTATATACGTTATTTCAAGGTAATAGGTTAGGTTAGGTTCCATGGGCAGCCATCGAGAGACAGCTCGCTTGTTCCGGCTGTAGAAACATCTCGTGCGTCATTGTCATTATTTCTTAAGGGCAATCAGGCCGTCTCTGTAAGTCTGCTTTTGCGCGTTTTGCGGCTCGTCGGGATTGGTTAATTGTTTGGCGTCACATAACAGTACCGAGTTACACATTTTGGCTGACTTTGGAAGCTTTGCCTTCCTACATGTAAGGTGTTGGTCGTTCGATAACTTGTAGATAAGGCTTATTAGGCGAAAGCTGTAGTTCGTGATGGCTATATGAATATTAAGCAGTGTTGCCAATTTAGCCATTTAGTTGCTAGATTTAGCCATTGTTCACCTGTCTTTTCTTTTAAAATAATAACTTTTATCTTATTATTTATATTTTTTTTGATCGGCAAGAGACACAAGTCTGCAGATTAACTTCAATGCACAGGATCTAATTATAGTGGTCAAGGGAGCACTGCCACCACTTGTAACGAACTCTTCGCACCAACTGCGATTTACAACTTAGCTAAACCCTTAAAAATGGAAAATAATCGTTTTTTGTTTTACTGCATCCTGCTACCCGTCACCTTGCACTGAAAAATTTTTCATTTTAGTTTTTTTTTTTTTTAATTTAAAAATTGGTATGGAGAGGTAAAGAAGTGCTTCTCCTGTAAATTTTTCAAAATTTTAGATAGGGCCTTTTGCGTTTTAGGTGACGATAAACATGTGTATGAATATAAGTGATTAAATTTACCAACAAAATCTTATGCTGAATAAAAAAACTTAGTTATACAAGAATGGTAAAATGTTTTAGTCTTACCCCAGGCATTCGCTACCGATCCGGACGAAAGCCGTCCCAAATAGAAGTCATTCCTTTAAAGACTTGCTCCTAAAAACCAGAGTACCGAAACGTTCAGTCATGAGCGAGCGTGAAAAATTAAAAATTTTACTGCTTTTTCATCCTCATGAGGGTGAGGAAAAAAATATTGGGATTTCCTCATTCATGAAAAATGAGCAAACAAAAAAAATTCATATGTGAATTTGTCAGATATGAAAATTTTGAAAAAATTCACATTCAAATACCTCAAAAGGAAAAAAACGCGATATGCACGACAATTAATAGCGGAAAAATGAAGTACTAAAGAGGCCTTATAGAAGGCCTTTTTGGCGATATAAAGTTTTCCAGTTGCATTCGAACTGTATTTTTGATTAACACAGTGTGTCATTGGAAACCAAAGCCTTGGCTTCTTGCATCTACTTTAAAGGCCTTCTAAAAATAATTAAGAATAAAGCTTTATCCCAGTGTACTTATTTTACCATGTCGACGCAAACCTAATGATGCTTCATATTAATCCTGTGATTATAATATATATATTCTATTTTCCGGTAATTTAACACAAATATTTAATATTTGAAATGCTTGTTTCACTTAGTACTAATATACTTTCGTTGATGATACGTCTTTTTGTTTCTGAAAATTACAAATTAATATAACGTAACACACACAACTTAGAAAATAATATTTTTTCGTAACAAATATATCGGTTATCGCATTTTAATCTGAAATATTTAAAATTGCTTTTAAATCTCAAAAAAATTACAATTTTACAAAGTTCTTTGCATGTAAACTTATGAAATGTGATGTTACATTATTCTGCATTTAAGATGAAGATATGTGCAGTTCTTTTAATTTTTTTTTTTTTTCAAGAATGTTTGCCTACAAAAAATCAAACAGACAATTTGGCTGGTTGCCTTTACCAAAAATATTTTATACGAACAAAATACACACACAGGCATTTCGCGCTGTGGTCATGCAAACTGTCGAGCAACAACAACATTACTAGTGAGGAGCGTTACTTAAACTTTTTTTCCTCATTCTTCATGACTGAAGAAAGGCAAAAATGTAATGAATTGGCAAAATCAGTTACATATTTTACATTTTTCATTTATGAAAAAAATTCAAGAATGGTTAAATATGAGCGATCACATATGAATTTCTCTGAACTCTGCTAAAAAACATCAATTCTCAATTTTTTATAATTTATGGAAAAAATTGAAATAAAAACAACAACATATTTTAATTTGACATGTTAATTAAAATTTTTATTTAAATTTTGAATTTTGTTTTGCTTAATTACATTTAATTAAGTGTATAAAACATAAATATTAAAATAAAACATTGAAAGGTTTTTGTTGCATTTATTTGAAAATATGTAACTATTTGTGTATATGTATAAATAAACAAATTAATAAGGAGGAAATAAATAACAATTTAAGGATAATAAAAAATGAAATGTATGCATAATAAAGAACATCAAATATGTATATTTTAAATAAACTTTTTTTCTTTTTTTAGTTAAATCAATATATTTATATGTATATATTTTACAATATTTTTCAAAAAATAAAATTAAAACCCTGTTCTATTGGGTTAGTTAAGGTAATTTCTAATTAAATAATTTATTTTAAAGTAAATAAAGTAAATAAAGCAAATACATAAATATATATTGAGAAAAAATGATTTGCACAGCAAAAAAGTACGAAAGAATATTTAGATTGATAGATTAACAAAAACATATCTTTTACAAAACAAGGCGCATTTTATTTGTTATTATTAATTTTTTTTTTATATTGTTTTTAATTAATAATTATGTTTTACTTTAGACTATGTACTATGTATGGGTCTTATTTACTTAATAACATGCGCACTTTATCGTTTAATAGATTCCTCAATTCAGTAACCATAAATTCATGGGATTCTTTAAATGTTGAAGCAACATCACCTATCAGTGTAGCTTCCACTTCGGGTTTTAGAGACATATCAGCCATGAAGGAATTTAAATTTCTAGGCAGTGCTGGCGTTTTCCAGTTAACTGAAAATGATAAAGAAATTGATTAACATAATAAAAACAGTTAGAAATGCTTTAAACATATAGACAAAAAAAATGAAATTGTGTAAATTTAAAACTTAAGATTGGAAATAACGTTTAATATTAATACGTACATACAAATCGAAAAAAACTATGTTACAATAACATACTTGAATAATCACTTAAAACGCAAAATGCCCTAACTAACCAAAAATAAAAAATCACAACAAATTTTGTAATCTTTCCACCAAAATTTGCGATTTTATTAGCAAAAAATAAAAGGCATAATAACCAATATTGTCAATTGTTAAAACAACTGGTAGGTTTGAAAAGAAAAATAATAAATAAACAGCTTTAGGCGATTTATCAATTTATCATTTTTAATAGTTTTTGCTACTCCTTTACATTTTTCAAAATGTTAGAAGTCGGGAATTGTTCTTATAAAATATTTTAGTTTTTAAACATTTTTCGAATTTGCTTCATTGAGTCAAATTTAAATT
This sequence comes from Pollenia griseotomentosa, assembly GCA_963931875.1. Lineage (NCBI taxonomy): Eukaryota > Metazoa > Arthropoda > Insecta > Diptera > Polleniidae > Pollenia > Pollenia griseotomentosa. Next base: position 190,271,432 of record OZ007560.1, read on the forward strand.
TTTGTATAAAGCTCTTTGTAATGCATAGTCCTATTTTCGTTATATTTCACATACTTTTTTCTTTAGCCAACCTGATCCTTGCCCTTTGTCCCTGCTAGAGGTTTCCAATTCATTTATTTTAACAGGTAATATAAAAAGCCTTCTCGGCCAAAAACAAAGTATTACAAAGTTAATACATTAATTAATCACTATGCCAATTTCTATAATCTTGTAACTCAAGCTCCTGTATATATTTAAAATTAAAAGCATGGCTCTCAACCTAACAACACAATTATTTCAACATAGAGACGATAAAAATTGTCACAGCTAGAGATTTATGTGATTGAACAGAGTTCTCTTATAACTGCTAAGAGAATGTGAAAAAGATTTTAGTTCTAGAGGTAAACTATTCCAAGGAATTAAGATATGAGGACTTCTAGACGAATGCAAAAAATTAAAGTTATGACATAAATCAAAGTGTTTTGAAAAAGAAAAGCAATGTACGCAGTAGAACATAATTTTTAAATGTACGTCCTAAAAATTCTAAGGCGCAACTAGAAACGTGATCACGAATCCTAAGACTATATACAAATCGCAATATTCTTTTAAAGACACGTTCAAATTTGTTTAGGACAGAGATCGATGATCCAGAAAATATCTCAATACAATAATTTAAAGAGACATAAGGACACGACTTTTTATGTACTCAGGAGTTTCTCAATTCTAAATAATTTAATATTTGAAAAGGAAGGAAAAAAATATAAAGATTCAATTTAAAGAAATCTAACATTTGATAGGAATAAAGAATTAAGCAAATAAATAATTTTATTTTATTTATTAATTCAAAATAAGTAATACGGAAGCTTCAATGCTAATCTAGCAAATTACTTAGTAATAATGACTTTTTTGCTAATATCTTAGAACCTTACTTATACAAATATACAGATTTTATAAGAAATATAGTGCTTGTCCAATGCTATTACAAAATTATAATATGAACGAAATAATAGTTTTTTATGTTTTCTTCCCCATTTAATACGTACGACAGAAACGTTCGTAACCCTGGAAATGCCCAATACGATAAGTATTTGAAGTTAAAGCTATCAACACGTTTGCCATTGTGGTGTTTCGTTTTTGGTTTTTCTGTGTGATTTTCAATTGCCGAAAGCACACTGAGAAACACAAAAACAATGAGATTTGCAGAACATCACAAAATCACACGTGTGATTTTAAATCACGTGATTTTCAGAACAGGCCTGATAAACTAAAAAAATGCTGCAAAAATTATATTTAAAAAAAAATAATAAAAAAAAGTGTAAAAATGCACTATAAAATCGATTCCAAAACTCATAAAAAGCTACAAAACGGATAAATATATTGTTTCTGCCTTAATTGGAAACGCAAGGAAAAACAAGCAATTGCATATTTACGTTTTCCCTGCATATCGTCAGCTAATTATTGGTTTGACATACCGACCATTTTTTCAAAAAATTTAGTAAGGTACATTTTATATATTTTTAATATTCCCTTTCTGAATCCAAAACCTGTTTCACGAAATTTTTTATGGTTTCTGAAATAATAAGCAATAAGTCTGAATTTACACGTTTCATCTTTTGATGCTCAACTTCTTTTCAATTCCCTTTTAAAGATGCCAAATATAATCACACGCAGCAACCGGTTTCAACTTTTTTCGGTTCAAAACAACAATAATTTTAATAACAGCAAATCAAAGAGAAAAAGAAAAGAAAAAAATTACATGCAGCCATCGTTGTGCAAATACCAACGAATAAAAACACAAAGCGTACTGGCCGAGTACAGGCATCTCCGTACTAACCCCCTTTCTTCTTTCTTCCCTCACCTAAAACCATAAGAGTTGAGCATCTAAAGATGAAACGTGTGAAAGCAGACTAAATTTGCTCCATATCAAACGTGTGTGAAGATAAATATGAAACGTTTAATTCTTTTTTTAAAAATATCGCATGCGATAAAAAATATTTTAAAAATATTACATGCGTATTATAAAGAAAATACGACTTTGCAAGAAATTTTAAAGTTTTTATGAAAAATCAATAATTTTTATTTTATATTTAAAACTAATTAGATATTTAATTAGTAGGGGTTTTTCCAGGGATTTCCCGTCACGGGAATTCCCGGGAATTACAATTATTATATTTCCCGCTTTCCCGGGATTTTGTTTGCGGGATTCCGGGAAACAAAAAATTGCTCATAGTTTCAGAAAACATCTATTTTTCTCTGAAATTTAGTTGTATTTTCTCAAAAAATTAGCATCTGTGGATGGGTTGTCGATAAGATCAATTACAAGAAGTGAGAACATACGTAAATCAATGTCTCTTGCTGCAATAAATCTATTAAAAGCAGAATGGGCAGTGCAACAGTTGATATTTAATAAATTTAGTGAAGTGAAGAGTTGATAAAGAACATAAATTCAAAATAAGATGCAGGCAGTAAATTCTCATTGTCCTTGGACAAGACTTAAAAATAGGAGATACCTAAACATATCGCTCCTTTATTGCAACATAGTAATATCTACAAAAAAAAAAATCAAGCTTGGTAATATACCCGGGAAGTGCGGGAAACCGAAATAAAAACAATAAGGATACTCGTGTAAGATACTTCAACATACAATTTGAAAGACACATTGTCCTAAAGATTACAGATGGGCGTAATGAAAAGGTTAGTAAGAAGTAATCCGGATGATGCTTTTTTTGGCATCAACCTTGACATCAGAAGCATGCAACAACGGTGCACTTTTAACTATTTGTCCGACCTCGGTAAAAAAGTGAACGAAATTTTTCGGAAACATGGTAATCAGTAAATAAAATCAGAAATATACTCTTTGACGACTCACTAAACGCTTTAAGTTTTAAGCCGTAAAAAAATGTTAATATATTTATTAAAATATTTTATAAATTAACTTTTTGATCTCATATCTTGAGTTTCTCAATTTTTGTTTGTTTTTATTATTGTTTTATGAATTAAATTGTTATGTTTATGTTATCTTTTTATTTTGTATCTAGAGCATAATAATACGGAATTTGCATATAAAAGCGTAAGGTTATATTAATTCAAGTTCCGCTTTCAATTTTCAATTAATTTTTGTAGTATTTAAGCATTTCTTTTACTTACTTTGTAAACAAGTTCCCTTACGTTTGTTTATAAAAGTTTTTTTCATTAATTAAAAACAAATTTACTTTGTATTATTTGTATGGAGCGGGATCCCGGGAATCGAAAAACTCCGGGAAAAAAAATCTATTAATTAGTCTTTTTATATTAAAATTTATGATTTTTGAAAAAATACGACTTAAAGTGAAATTCTCATGAAAGTGCTCTGTGAGGGATATGGCCACTGTGTCCAAACCCTTCGATCTCAGAGGTATTTTCTTTATAATACGCATGCGATATTTTTTTAAAATATTTTTTATCGCATGCGATATTTTTAAAAAATGAATTTAACTTTTCATATTTATCTTCACACACGTCCATATCAACTATTTTAAAGTTTATTATTAAGTATTGTTTTGCTCTACACGCCACTGTTTGGCGAATGCAGCAAATTGCTCATACAAAAACGTACAAAATAAATTTCAATCTTGCTATGCTTCATTGCCGAAAGAAAAAAGTAGTTAAAGCGAAAGCAAAAAAAAAAAAAAGACAAGAAAATAAATTTAACTCCTTAAAGTAAAAGCAAAATAAAATGTCAACAACTCAATAAAAGTAAGTATACGGATGTAGCAGAAAAAGCTACTTTTTGGAGATAAATTTAGACAAGTGGCGTAAAAAACTCTATCGCGTATATTTTCAGAAATGTTCATGAAAACCTTTTTTGTCGTTTTTCTCCACTGAGACTTTTTGGCACATGCTTCAAACCAATATTAAGCTGACAATATATATAACTTTAAATTGGTAGTCTAGAATGTCATTTTATTTTAAATTTAAAAAAAGGGTGAATATTACAATAAAAATTTTGATTTTATATATGGTTTATTAATTGTTTCGAGTACAACTTTATGACCTTTTGCTTAAACGGTTTATAAGCCTTTCATAAGTTTTTATGAATATGGCTGTTAATTTTTTGTTCAAAACACAGTTCAATTAACATATACATTATAAAAATAATAGTAAAATACTTGTGAAACCAAGAAAATCTGTGTAAATACTTTTAAAGTATAAAGTTTTCAGCAAATTTTCTTTTTTTTCTATAAATTTTTAACGCTTATATTATCAAACCTTCCTTCGATCCATAAGTTTATAATACTTACTTAATAATTTATCACAACGTTTAATTTCCAATTTTAATTGACGCATCAATTCAATAATTAGCAGACAACGTTCTTTTTCACTTATAACTTTTTCGACTTCGGCATTTTGCTTTCTTTTTTGTTTGGTTTTTGGCGAGGCTTGAAGTTTTTCGTGAATTGCTTGTAATATAAAAGCGTAAAGAGAAATAATCTGTAATAAAAAAATAGTTTATTTTCGGTTAAAAATCGAATGTGCACAACAACAAAATACTATACGTACACAATTTTGTTTTTAAATACCTTTTTAGTTTATTCTTTTAGTTCAAAGTATTTAAACTCACCTCTAAACAAACAGCCACTTTACTTTGCCATTCCCGCCTTCGCCACAGACCATCCTCGGTGGCTTCATCACTCTCTTTGATGATCGTTTCACACAAATTCACAACAGCCACTACATTATCACTGACCACTTTACACTGCATCTGTAAATTGTTATCGCCTAAGTACATCTGCTTCACCAAAGTGGCCAAATCGCTAAAGAACTTTTCATATGGCATTTCGAGTAGTAAATGCAAACGTGTTGGTAATAGATTGACTAGAAAACGATTGTGCAGCGGTTTAATATCGGCCAAACGTAGACGTTTAAAAACTTCCAGCCATGAATCACACAACGATTCAACCACAGAGATTTCTTTGGCAGGAGTGGAAACCGAATTTTGACATTCCTTAGCATTATAAGCAGCGGCTCGACAATATTTAGCGCTCAATGTGGGATGAAAGAGATCAACAAATGAAGCGATTAAACGTAACATTAACGAGCGTATATGCAGCACTTCAGTTTCCTGATAGAATGATTCTTTGCGTTGTTCTTCAACATCCACTAAATGTACGGGATCCCAGCGTATAAGAGCACCCAAATCACGATTGTCGCTTAACTCATTCCATGAAATACGATCCTCTGCCGGATCTATGGACATAACCATATAGGTGTTAAGATTTTGTTGTACATTGCCATACAACATGACTAAATCACACAATTGAGCCTCCACCGAACTGGAGACATAATGCAAACTGTTCGTTAAACGTTCTTTGAAATTCATAAACTCTTCCAGCTTTGAAAATGTGCAAAAGCGATAGGTAAGCGCTATGTATTCCAAGCGCTCCTTATAGCTGTTGGTAAAAAATTTCAAGGTCGAATCAAACACTGACCGGGACATGGAGAAACGGCCCGATAATACTAGGGGATTACAGTGAACATAACCCATGGAATCTAACTGTATTTGTTTGATTTCCAAGTAATCGTACATCTCCTGGGCACCCAAATGACAACCCAACATATGATAGATTTTAAGGCTTAAAAGCTTAACATGGAAATTACTGGTGCTGTTACGTAATACATACTGCAACAGGCACAGGGCTTCAAAAATGCGATCCGACGTTTGTTCTTGTTTGCTGATATCATACATAACATTAGCTAAAGAATATTTAAAGGAAAACAATTTTTTTTTTTAAAGAAATCGTAATCATTATATTTTATAAAGTTTACCTGCCAATAAAGCATAAGGATCTGAGGGACCCATGTCCGTGGCTAATAAGTTTTTACCAAATGTACTCAAACCATGCTCATAGTGCAATTTCAATGCGGTATAAAATGCTAAACGATGCTCAACTTCTAAATCCAAATGCGAGCCACAAATACGTGAAACTTGCAAAGCACAAATATGTTTTTGCATTTGCTCTTTCTAAAAAAAATAAACTTAGAATGATTAATCACTTTTACATATTTTTTTAAACTAACAGTTTGTGGTAATGTTGTTGAGCTAATGCCGCTTTCTAGCAGTAACTTATTGGCTAATTCTTGCCTTGCCTCCATAGAAATGGAGGGCAAAATCATAGCTATATCATGAGTACAGCAGGCTTTATCGCCAAATAAACGAAAATATTCTATAACTAATCCAGAAAAATCGCCCAACAGTTTCTGGGCATCCATGTTTAACTCACGCATACGTTTGTGCAATTCTAGGCGGGCTAAATAGGGCCCACGCACCTTTTTCTCTGCCGCTTCAATTAGCTTTCAAAATAATATAAATTAAACTCATTTTTTAAATAATACTTTTTAATTCAAATACCTGGCATAAAAAATCATGACACTCGTCCAAAACTGTTAAAATAGTTTTTTCTTTTTCTTCATCTGTCTTTTCAGCACTGGCTTCATTTTGCTGAATTTCCAGCAATTCAAAGCAAGTAGTTAAATAATCCTGGTAGAAGTCCCAGCGATCGTGTCTGAAATATATTAAAAGTTGGTTTAAATTAAATATCGTAAAATAACAAACAAAAGTACTCACTCGTCTTTTAATAAATCCTTAAGTAAAATATTACAATCTTGCCACATTTTAAGTTCTTTCAATAAATTTATTTTCATGTAGATGGGAGCACCAGGATATAATTTTTCACACACTGGTCCATTAAGGAATTCCAAAGCTTCTTTAAATTTTTCCTGCAATTTCAAAATATGCAAATACAAAAAAACCTCTTGCTCCGATTCTAATTTGTTCTCCTGTATCATTTTATCCACCATACGTTGAGCTAAAGATAAATAGATTTTACGTTTGGTTTCATTGTGACTTTCCGGGCCGCGTATACCCTACAGGTTTAGAATTGAAAAACTTTCATATTAAAGAAAATGTTTTCTGATCAGATATTTATGAACAAACATAAATACCTGTAATACAACGCTCATAACAGCCCAAAAATAATAGGCATTTTTTGGTTGTGCCTTGTACATTTGTAACGCTACCGATTGTTGTGCTTTAAAATCCTCCAGGCGTACATGAGATATAAAAAGATGGGCAAGTAATTCTTCATTGTTGGGTGATTGTTTAACAGCATAATTATAAATTTCGACAATTTTATCCACTAAATAATAGAATTTAAAAAAAAAATATCAATTAAAAAATTTTATATACTTTAGGAAATATTTATTATGTTTACTGTTTAAACATTAAATGCCAAATAAATTTCTAATTTAAATGATTTAACGTATTCTTTGGATTTAAGAAACAAATATTTCTTGTCTGCATTCATTTAATTGTAACAAATTAAAGCAGACAGCTGTTTTAATAATTAAAATAAATTTCATTTTATCTTTTAATATTTTGTACAAATCTATATAAACATTTGTATGCATTTCTTTGCATTTTCTTAGTTTTTTTTCATTGATTAATTACCCACGTACATTGCTCTAGTTCTTTGTAGCAAAATGACAGCACTTGCAGTGTAGCATCGTCTACAGGCTTTTCATCGGCAACTGCTTGCAAAAAGCCATGACTTTCTTCGTAACGTCCCAGACGTAATAGCGCCAGACCTTTAAGTGCTTTGGCACACAATAGATTTGGATGTTTTTTTAAAACTTTTTCGGTCTCTTGCAATGCCTTTCGATTATTACCAAGCTCCAAGTTGTCTACAACATAAAAAAAATATGCAAAACAATGTGTAAAGAATTATTAGCTTCTTAAATTTTCAAAAACACATGTACTTAATTTTAGGTGGATGCCAAATTTGTATTGTACATATTTGTTTTATATCTAAATTAATTAATATGAATTCTTTTAAATGATTAATGAAATGGGTAGTAACTTACGATTAATTAAATTTTATAATTTGTTAAGCAAAAAAAGTTTTAATGAATCGTTTTACCAAGCAAAACACAATTGCTAGGGAAAATTATTTTAAAAAGTTGTCAAACAAATTGTTTTAAAATTTGAGTACCACAAAATGCTATTTTAAAACAAGTAAGAGTGTTATATTCGGCTGTGGCGAATCTTTAGTACCATTCTCCTAACGTAATGCAGCGTCTTTGACCATTCACCTACTTACACACAATATGAAACGGAATTAAAAATTAAAATATATTTAGTAGATTGGTGGCGATAGCGGTAACAGGTGCCATTAGAACAACCCCCTCTAAGGCACTGTTTACGATTTTAAACTGGTTACCACCAGACATTTTGGCGAAAAGGCTAGCTTTGAACGCGGCGGTAAGACTAAGGGCCACCGGAACATGGAGGGATTACAATATCGGACATGCTAATATTCTGAATGAAATTAATTGGCACATGGATGTTGATTATGTCACACCCGAGCCAATCTTCAATCCTGGCTTCACGGTAAGCATTTTGGATAACGTGGTCAACTATGATGACCTACAAATTCCAGCGAATGCGATTCAAATTTAACGGACGGGTCTAAAACACTGTATGGTGTCGGCTCTGGCATATACTCCGAGCAGCTAAACTGGAGCATTCCTATAAGGCTGCCGGACCACTGCAGTGTCATCCAGGCCGAGATAATGGCCATCCACACAGCCGCGAGGCGCATCCGGTACGGTGAAATATCTGGAAGGGATATTCACATTATTACCGATAGCAAGGCGGCCATAAGATCCCTGGAGAATGTGTTCATCACATCGAAAATTGTCCGAGAATGCCGGCTGTCTCTGGAGGAGATAGCGTGACATTCACTGGTCACCCTTAATTGGGTCCCCGGACACAGGGACATACTGGGGAACTGCATGGCGGATCCGTTGGCGTATGCAGGCACCACCTTGAATCGAGACGGTTCAACATATAATGTGGGTGCTTCACTCCCAAGGAGTAAGCAACTTATAGCGCCATGTTTCATATTATCGCTAGTCAGAGGTGGCACGATGAAACTACCTGTGGGGAAACCAGGAAAATCTGACCCATCATAGATGAGAAAAGGACACGGCGGGCATTACAGCTGTCCAGACATCATCTTAGAAACCTGATTGCGGTTATAACTGGCTCATTGGGAGGCACGCCCCTTACAATGACTTATGTAAAAGTTGCCCGGCATTCGGAGATCTAAGACTCGAAATGTTTGGTCGAAGAGCCCTTGGGGACAAAACTTGTCTCTCTGATGTTGATGTAAACAGGAGCCACTCCTTTACTGAATCGACCGGATGGCTGCGTAGTAATACTAGCAGCCAGATAACTTAGGACCCATGGGAGACGGTGTGACATGGTAACACAACGGGAACTAATTAATGGACCCACGTGAGCTGAGCTTGATCACGGCTGCCAATGGAACCTAACCTAATAGATTTTTTTGTTTAAAACACATTTCTCTATTTAAAAAGAAGTAGTAAGCAGGGCTTTTGGAAGCCCTTATTTCTCACATATAAGGCCTTACCACCCTATTCCATACTCATACATTTTTTACACGCCTTCTGCTTTCCCTTCTTCAGCAAGGAAGCAGACAAACGTAGTAGGCGCACAAAATGTATGTATGTATACATACACATAATAAAGAACAACCTACATCATGTGCCTGGAAGAGAAAAGAAATAAAGCCGAAGAACAATTTAAAGCGATTTTGAAGAAGTTAAAGTTTTAAACTTTATTTCGATTTACAGAACATACCCGTATAATTGTTTTAAACAAAATTTACACATTAATTTCTAAAAATATTTATATGTTTCTCCTTTTTTATTTCATGTGTGAGTGAATTAAACAATTAAAGTCCTTTGTAGAATAGTGATCTTTGCCCATATGATGTATTAGCCCTCTTTAGTCTGAAGTTATTAGCATTTCTCAATCCATATGGTCGTACTTCGCCAACATATTTGATTTGGTCACATGTTACACAAACTACTTGTTTAGTTAATTCGATTTTTTCAGGAACCAAAAATAACAGTTATATTGGAATTTTAAAACAAAAAAAGCTTATAGAAGTAAATATCTAAAAACTGATTCAAGTATACCATATTGATCCTTATGAACTTGTCTATGATAAAATATATTGATTTTTAAAATTTTTATTGTTTGGATCAAAATTAACAGTTATTTTTTTTTTTTTTTTTTTTTTTTTGAACAAAAATAACAGTTATTTTTTTATTTTTTTAAACAAAAATAACAATTATATTATGATTTTAATTTTTATGAACAAAAATAACAGTTATTTTATGATTTTTATATTTTCGTTCAAAAATAAAAGTCATTCTTTATAGAAATGTACATGTAATAATAATTCGCCTAATGGTCAAAATTCGACCATAAATTTTTAGGTTCATATGAAGGTACTAAATCCAATTATATACGAATTAAAATGTTTTGAGCATTAATTTTTTCCATCTTAGTGGATCGATTTGGCAAGGGACCAACCTTTGGTTCATATTCTATCTTCTACTATAAAAAATATCAGAAAATATAAATTGAAAAACCAAAAAGTATCATAAAATCTCCTTTGTAAATTGTATTCCACTCAGGACATTGCATTTTAATTTTTTTCTATGTCTAATATTAACGAAAATTAATCAAAAATCCAGATGTTGAACGAAAAAGTACCAAAAAGCTACCCTTTACATGGTCTTATTCATTTTTCATCTTATAGATTTTAATTCACTCAGGACCCTGCACCTATAATATTATGTTTCTAAGTTAAATAAATCCACATGCAGCACGGAAAAGTAAAAGAAAGAAATTTAGTTTCCCGTATTTATATAGTCGATATATTCGAAAACTGGTTTCTTAAAAATATCGAATAATCGAGCACCCTATTTTTTTTATTATTTGATAATTGAAAAAAACAAATTTTGTATTTTGTACATATGTGTTAGTAGCTAATTTAACCGAAAATATTGAACAGATTTTAATAAAATACCCTGTAGGAAGTCAAACACATTTTTAAGTAACTTCAAACAGGTTTTTTTATAACCACATCTTGTTGATAAAGTGACTTTTTTCCTTGTCGACGACTCATTATTTTACCATAGGCATGCCATAGGCTGTAGTCAATTGGTTATCTCTGCATGACTTTTAAATTGACTACCAATTACTTTTTTTTTCAACCAATTTGTATTTATTTTATTTATTTAAGAGATAATTTTGTAATAATAAGCCCAACGGCCAAAAAAAGTTAATAAATAGTATAGTCGGTTTATAATAAATTATTTAAATTTTAAAGAATTTTTGTCAAAAAATATACATATGTATGTACATTGTACATACATACATATGTATATGTATATATTTTTATATAAAAATAATTATTTAAGAATATTTTGCATCAAATTGCTTTAAATGATTATGTATGTATAATAGTGCTGAAATAAATACGCTACATTATTTCTTGAACATAAACAGATTTGTATTGATTTCATTATTTTCAATTATTATTATTTTAAAATGTTTGTATAAATTTTTTTCATTTGACTTAATGGCATGCTTGTTTTACTTATTTTGCTTTTATTTGTGCTTTATGCAATATGTTTGGTTGATATCTGCATGAGATTTAAACCAATTTGTAGTCATTTGAAAAATAGTTTATTTATAGTTAGTGTTTTTTTTTTGCAACTGACTATTTAATTTACTACAGGTTATATATTGAGCACTTCTGTAAGTAAATATCTTTCAAATGTTGTGTGTTTTTTTCAAATCGGTTGACATAAAGAGGCGGAAAGTGTTCTTAACTGTTTTGCCTTAGCCGATTTATATATAGATGTGTAATCTTTATTGGGATTTCTTATGCACATTAAAATAAATATTTAAAGTCAACTAAATTATTATTACACGTACATTTCTTTAAAGTATAACTTTTATTTTTGTTCGAAAAAAAAAATCAAAAAAAACCGTTATTTTTGTTTAAAAAATTAAAAATCAAAAAAACAACTGTTATTTTTGTTCAAGAAAATAAAAATCAAAAAATAACTGTTTTTATCTGACTTTTATGAAAAAAGAATTAACTGTTACGGTCCCTAGTTTTTTTAATATTTTACTATTTCGCGCCAAAAGTCCGTCCCTAAGTATTCAAACAAGGACACTTAGGTTTTTAAGACGAGACTAACGTGCAAATAACAAATGGACCACCACCTCACAGTTCATCAAATAGGCAGGTGGAAAGGTTACTTAAGGTATGTTCAGACCTAACAAATATTTGACAAAAAAATCCACAAAAAGCGTGACGAGTAAATTTATCAAAATTAAGATTTATTTCTAATAATTTATATTGATTTACTATACTTTATTTGTAAGAAGATAATTGTACATATAATGTAATTTAGAAATTATTAAATTATGTTTCTACCCAAACGTTTTGCAAAAGCAAACAATTGTTTAATTAAACTAGGGATTACGTGTAGGATGACAAATATTTAATACGTGTGAACATAGCTTTAGTACTCTTTTAGAAACTGCCCGTTGTCTTAAATTGGAAAAATGTATCAATGATACAGTACATACAATTATAACAGTACAATTCATACCGTTACAAATAAGTGACCTATAGATGTAATTCACTCAACTTCTCCAGAGCTTAAAATTGATTTGAAAAAAAAAGTTACAAAGAGCGCAAGAGGCTCAAATCCAGCAACTTAATTAAACAAGACAGAGTTGAACACTTAAAATAGATGAAAAAGTTCTCTTAAAGACATATCGGAGATTAGGCAACAAGCTTACACTATTGGTATGTTAAAGAAACTGTTGAAGCCGACCTGGGGACGACGGTTCTCATTAAGGGGAGGATGGCCCATAAGACAGCTTAAGAAAATGTGGTTTTATTTGTTTTTTTACCCTAGGACTCTAATGGTGCTACTTCTTTGCACGTCGGTGACGGCAAAATTAACTGATTATTCCATTTCGTACAACATTTAAGTGGCTTATGGCGATGCAAATATTTGGCAAATTTTAAATATATACTGAATACGACGAATCTAACAATGTATTCAGAGATTTTCCACAGTCGCATACGAGGAGAATACTAGGCAAAGACACGGCACGCAAGAGGCATACATATTTTAGATTCACCTTGGAACCCCAAAGCATGATGATTTAGAAAATTTAAAGTTTAAACAGCGATAGCTCATCGACGCGAAAAATAGGCAGGTTCGTATAAATATAAGAGCACAGCAGCTAAAAGACAAATTAACAGATATTGGTGATGTTATTGTTAATTATATGTATGATACCTAATATTCTTCTAAAGAGATTATGTACCAGGATCCCAAACATCCGCTCTTCTCAACATTTCAAATCACCAAAGATTAAGCACGAATAAAAAAATCTTTTGAAACCAAAGATTAAAGATAAACTAAGAACTGGACTTTTGTTGTCTATGTCTTTAATTCTTGTCATTTTAACTACCTTTTGGCTTTAATTGCTCTAGTTTGAAACAGAAACTTAAGATATCTTGCAAAAGCACGCTATTCAGTCCGCTATTGAAGATCTAAAGAAGTCCGGGGGCGTCCCTCACTTAAGCCAGAGAGGAGTTAACACGTCTCAACATTGTCAAGTGGGAATTGATAAAAATATAAAATGTCAACAGTCTGGATGTGCCTCTTCAACAAAATACATACTCATAAATTGAGAAGGAATAATAAACCATTAATATTGATCAATACTAGCCAGATGCTTTTTAATCAGTTTTTATTTAGAGTTAAGTTGAAATAGGAGTCGGTAGTGGTAAATATAATAAATTTGTTTTAAGCCTCAAAGACAATAAATACACCTATTACTTATAAATAAATAACCTAAACTCCATTGATGAAAATCATTTTAACCGAGGTATTGGCAGATATTTCTTTTTTTTAAGTTTTGCATTGAAAAGTCGCGGAGCTTTTGTTTAATATGCATGGAAATACGATTTTTTATAAAACGTTTGTAAAAGATGATACCTATTTCTTTGAATTCATCTCGAAACTTACCATAAATTGGACGTAAACGTCTCTCAAATACTGCGGGATCTTGCACGTGTTGTGTCATTATAATTTAAAAATTTTTAATTAGGCTATTTGGCTAAATATTTAGTTGAACTTATTTTAGGTTTTATGTATTGAAACTTTGCTTTTGACTCTTGTCTTTTTCTAATAGACGATTACCCTCGAATGATATAGACAGATGATAAGAAAGAGCAATCAATTAATTTCATACGCACTTTCATTAATTTACAATTTGTTCACTTAATTAAAATAACAAAGAAAAAATTGCAGGTGGTCAATATAATTAGAAGTTTTAATTTATTTTTAATACGTCTATATTTCTATATATAGTTTCTATATATAAACGATAAAAGAATTTATTTTTTTGTTCACTGCAACAAAGTACTCATGCTCTATTTTGTATTTTTTCTATTTTTTAATTTTGCAGATTTTTTTGCGACCGGTATGTCTGCCTCGTTGCACGCGTAACTTTTCTATTTGTATTTTTATAACGAAAATTTGTCTATTTTTTACCGAATTTTTTAAAGGAAGTATACTGGATAGTAATATAGTTTACATTCCAATTTTAAATTATGATTTTAACAATTTTTCATAGATTTTTAATGAAAGTTAAATTTTTTTTCCTGACCGATTGCAACAAAAAAATTCTATCTCGACGAAAAAGTGAGCGCAAACTGCAAATATGTTAAATGTCATATTAAAGGAGAACTAGAAAACAGCGTGAGTTGAAGGGTTGTCAAGCTCTATAAAATGATATATGTACACTGAAAAAATAGATTCAAAGAAAGGAATTAAACTCTTTGCTTTTAATTTTTCGTAACTGGGGTATCAAAATCCGAAATAATCGTGAAGCTTCTTGCTTTTTGCCAAACTTTATACATTCTGGCCAGTTTTTGACTTCATGCTTAAATACATATTTTGTAATATGCAGGCCTGTCATAAATATTACATATAAAAATGGTTTAAAATCACAAGAAAGGTGTTCTGTGCATATGATTTTGTGATATCAAAATATTCAGCTACGTATCCGACTTTTTCAAATCACTTTGTTATTTTTGCAACCATTGTATGATGACTTTCAGATTAAATTACTTAAATAAAATACTCAATGTGTTGCTTAATTTCTAATGCATAAGTGGTTTTATTTACCAGAAATGGTAGAAAACAGCTGTTTGCTAGTGCAGCTGAAGAAAATCACACCGAAAAACAAAAACGATGTTATTAACAGAACACCACACCACATTTTAAAAGCACATGTGATTTGAATTCACGTGATTTTCAGAACATGCCTAATAATTTAGCTAAGTTTTATATGCTTATAAAAATTTATTAAATCACAACTTATAAACAAGAACAAGAAAAAAGCAGCAAAGCAACAATTGCAACAATGATTAAAAGTTAACCTAGAATGTATACAAATAAATAAAAAAAATACAACATACAAAAGTTTATATTGATTAAAAATATATTTATTTTTTTTTTATTTATTTTAGATTTGGACACAAAATGTTGTGTAATTGATTTGAAAAAAAAAACTTACAATTGGCTGTATAAACACTCAAGCTACTTGCAAGACTTTCGACTATTTCTTCGAAACTTTCGTTGATAATACATATACTCTACTTGCAAGTAATTACTTACATGTGTAAAGGTAGGGTTATTAAATCAATATAAATTGTACAATCCATGCAAATAGTAGGACTAGTCCAAACACGCGTGTAAAATGTAGCCCACAAGGGACCAGCACTAGTCCAAAAGTAACCCAAACGTATGAAAAAAACATGGTCTATTTAGCATTACAATGTCCTAGGGCAGGACCATGTAACCCAGCTTTGGACTACAAAGGAGTAGTCTTTAAGCTACTCCATGGTATACTCAAGAGGATTAGTTTTGAAGTCGTTTAAAAACGAAAACATGTCGTTAAAAAACGAAGACATGTCGTCTCGCTACAAACACTTTTTAACAATGACATGGGTCCATGCTTGCATTACATTGGACCAGTCCATGTAGTAGTCCATTTTATCAAAATGGATCAGGTAGTCCAATATTATTTGCAGGGATATAGTATGTTTGTATGTATATACAGGGCTGGGCAGTATTTGAAATACGTATTTAAAATACAAATACGTATTTTGTATTTGTATTTTTAATATATCACGCGCAAGTATTTTGTATTTTAAATACATATCCAGCAAGTATCTTGTATTTTAAATACATACAATATATAGAAGTAGTTTGTATTTTGTATATTAAATACATAAAATAAATAGAAGTATTTTGTATTTTAAATACATACAGATGGGTAAGTATTTTGTATTTTAAATAAAGACAAAGAATCCAAAATCTTGCAATTTATACTCTGGAGAAAAATTACAAAAAACTTAAAATGACACCTGGAAATATCAGACGTAGAATTACTGGTGAAGACGATGATTTTGTTGTTTTCATAGATAGAACCTAGGACATCAAATTTGGAGTTGGAATTTGTCAGTTTCGTCATTGACAAGAGCAAAGACATTATCACTCTTGACAGCTATCCAAATATACAAAGAGTATTCATAGAATTTTATACAAGTTTGTGCTCATCAGGACCTGTAGATAGACTATTTTCTTCAGCAGGTTTTATTTATTCTCCAACAAGAAACTGTTTGTCTGATGCCACATTCAAAAATCTAATATTTATGAAAGGAAACAATTGTTTTGTTAATTAGTTTTATCTAATGTATTTTTTTGTTTGAATAAAAATGGTGTATTTCGTATTTTAAATACATACATGTACATGACGTGTAAGTATTTTGTATTTGAAATACGTACAATAAATGGAAGTATTTTGTATTTTAAATACATAACCTGAAAGTATTTTGTATTTTAAATACATGATCAGCAAGTATTTTGTGTTTTAAATACCGCAAACCATGTATTTTGCTCAACACTGTGTGTATATAATTATCACATAAGTAGCAGCCCCAGCTTCAAACTAACATGTCTAGCATGTATACCTTAGCAAATCATCATGAATAGGTTCAAGCTTGAACAACTTTACAAAATTACACAATGTCAATTTTAAAATCTGTCATCGATTCGTAATTTTATGGCTTATGTTTGACTTAATAAACAGTATTGCCACATATAGAGTGAGTATAATCCTCAACAGTGTCTCTTATTTAATTACCCCCAACAATGCACCGTTTGGTGCGGCTTAAAACTGAACATTTAGAATGCCCATATGCTCAATTTTTATAATATTAAAATAAAAAACCACCCTTTAACATCAGATAAGCAGCCTTTTTTGTAAAATAAATTAAATGAAAACTAATAATAATGTATGTAATCTAGAAAACGTTGTTCTCACTCAACTTATTTGCATATATGTTTCAAAAATGTTGTAATAAAGTATCGTAAAGAGAAATTCATCTTGTGGGACATGAATATAATAACTTGTGTCCAAGACTGCCGACCTTGGCCTTCTGAAAATATTCAACAAAACAGTACACTTAACAAAGGATTTATAGCTTTTATGAAATTTTTTATGTTTTATTGATTAATACATAGTTTATGTATTTTGTAAGAATGTATTTTGAGACCAAAAGTATTTGAAATACAAAATACTCGAGCGACAGGCAATTAAAATATAAAATATATTTTGGGAATATATGTATATAAAAACAAGTATAAAAACGTATTTGTATTTGAAATACGTATTCCAATTACATGTATTTGACATACTGCCCAACCCTGCCTGTGAATTTTGACAAGCAGTATACTTTAAAATGCTGACAGCAAAACCTAAAAGTATGACTGCAGCGCTTATACAATATTATTGTATTTGCTTTTCATTATTATTTCTATTCCACATTGTACAATGTTGCTAGCACGTTTCACACTATATTGGCCTTTTTTCGTTCTGCAATAAAAATCAAAAGTCATTTGATTGTTGCCAATATTGGCGATTTAATTGCACAATACGAAAAATTTAACAGTAATATTGCAAAATTGTAATACATTGCTGATAAATTTTTTAACACAAGCTGTCAAAGTCAATTACTATTTACTGCAGAGTTTTAATTTATATTTACTATTACTTGCATTTAAATCATAACTTTTTCTTCGAAAATAAAAGACAACCTCTCTTTAGCATATTTTTCTATTAATGTTCTAAGATATGTGCGTGTTCTCCACAATGTATGTAGATATGTATAACCTTTAACATTGGCCATTTAACTCAGTTATTCTGCCGGTGTTATTGCTTGTGTGGTCGGGGGTTAAGATATGTAATTAATTAAGGTAAGAAAAAAAATAAATTTGTTCAGTGTACTATAATAGTTCTTGTCTTTGCTAAACATATGTTGACTACTCAATTGAAATACGGCTATTCGTTCATATACATCACATATATTTGCAGTGTTGACAAATTGGTTAATTAAAGCAAAACAATTTTATACAATATCTTGCTAAAAATAGAGTTTTAAAACAATTTAAAACAGTGTTGAAAATAAACACTTTCTGCCGTATTATAAAAAAATTAAAATTGATTTGAATTGTATTTCAAGAAAAAATAGTATGAAAATATTGCCTTAAAACACATTTCAAACTTATTTTATATTTATGAATATGGCCGTTAATATCGCTCCTTAGTGTTCTGTTCGGTAGATTTGTGGAAAACACAAACGCTAATAGTGTTTGTGTAGAAAATCATTAAAAAAATAACGTTTCCCTGTTTGTCATCCGAACACAAAAATAATACTGTTTTTATCCAACTCAACAAAAGATGAGAACATTTAATTCCGTTCGGTTTTTTTTAAACACATTTTATATGATGTTTGTCTACAGTATCACTACAATTGTTCTGTTTTTTAACGAAGAACAGAACATTTCTTGAAAATAGTTACGAACGTTATGAAGGGTTGTGTTCGTCTACACAATCAGTTAAAAATTAGATATCGTTCTTGGGCGTGTAAACCGAACGCTAAATAATGTACTATTTATTTTCGAACACTGATTTACATAGCGTTTACATTTGACAGTACTGGCAAGACAGTAATAAAATACATATTAGTTGCCAAATACACTACTAACTGTCTTTGTGACGTAGGCGTCCAGACAGTAGTTAAGACAATTCACTTTTTAACTTAAAATAGCATTATTGTGTGAACAAATATAGCACTTAACTAATAAAACATAAAAAAATCAAGGCAAAATATGTTAATTTTTTTCTTACTTCTTGATTTTTTTCTTTTTCGAACAAAACTTCAAATCACTGTCCAATTTTACTGTCTGCAAAATATGCTAGACAGTAGACAAGACAGTTGGAAAAGTGTGCATGTATTAGTAAAAAAGTTTGCATGTATTGCTACTGTCTTGCCAGTACTGGCACATTTCTATTTTTTTTTTTTAAATGTGTGACTTGTAAATTTTTTTTTAAATATGTAATGTGGAATTGTAAAGATTTTTATACCCTTCACCGAAGGTAAGAGGGTATATATAACTTTGTCATTCCGTTCGTATGTTCCAAAATATTGATCCTACACCCTATAAAGTATATATATTCTGGGTCCTTATGAAAAGCGAAGTTGATTTAACGATGTCCGTCTGTCCGTATGTCCGTGTGAATGTTGAAATGGGTTTTCCGAAAACCCCAGAAATGATGTGGACTAGGTTGATGTATATTTATGTCACATATACTCCGTTTAAGTTTGCTATTGAAATTCACGACTGCCTCTGATTTTGCTCAAAAGTCCCTTGTTGTTGTTGTATTTTTTTATTTCTGTATATCTTGAGAACGGCAAGAGCCAAAGTTTCCAAATTAGGTACACACATTAACGTTATCAATACACAGCATCCCACAAAATGTGGGCGGGATTTAACAAGTGGGCGTGGTACCTCCCGTAAAAAATATCAAAAATTTTATAAAAACCTGATTTTTCGGACTGTCATATGACCTATGGTTACGCCTTATATATCAAAAGATTTTAATAGAAAATCATTTCTGAAAAACTCGGGAAAATCGGTTTAGATACGAAAAAGTTATGACCAAAATATTAATTTTTTTTTTTTTGAAAAATACCCATTTTCGGCAACCATAGATCTTCCCGAGTACAAGTTGTATAACCAAAATAACTGGCAAATTTAACACGTCGGTATATAAATCTGTCAAATCGGTTAAGAAATAGCAGAGTTATGACCAAAATACTGAAATCCCAAAAATTACTCTTTTTATAATTAAGTTTGTTTTTTATACCCTTCACCGAAGGTCCGATACCCTATAAAGTATTCTGGGTCCTTATAAAAAGCGAACATACATGGTACAAACTATTTTGGTGATTATAGGCCACCTATTATGGTTCACAACTCAAATATGTAGTTGATTTAAAATTTTGGTATTATGGTTTACAACTTTGCTTTATTGTGGTGAACTAAAACATCAAAAATAATTACAACTCAACTGAATTGAGTTGTGAACTGTAAACTGATCATATTTACTTTCAATGATATTCATAAAACGTTCCTTCATGGTCCAGTTGTCTAGGGGGTTTGCTTAGGTTAGAACCTGTGAGTCCCTGGTTCGAATCTTGTTTTTTCAAATAGAAAATTTTTTTTTAATTTTTTTATGTTCTGAAACGATTTAAAAAAATATTTACCAGTTTTAACTTTTTAAATTTAATTTATAATAAAGTTTTATGTATTGTATATATTTATGTTTATGTAGAAATTATTTAGGTTTTGTCTAGTTGCTCTGTATTCTGCTCGCACAATGGTGAAGGGTATATAAGATTCGGCACAGCCGAATATAGCACTCTTACTTGTATATAAAAATGTGGTTTTCTTTAAAGAATGCTTTTATTTTTATTCAAAAAATAAATTGGTATCCTTTTAAGCACAAAACTCGGAGAAGACGAATTTGCTCTTATGTAAGTATATTATTGATAAAATTTTCTAAGGGCACTGGTACACGTTCAATATATATTGTGATATTTGGATCGCGATCTATATTGATAGATCACATAAAATGAGGCTTTTCTGCGATATGGATCGCGATCCATCAATATTGAATGCCACACGTTCAATAAATACCGTGATATTTCTAGTATCACGATATTTATTGAACGTGTAGCAGTGCCCGAAAAACAGGCAGTTCAACCGAGTAAAAAACACTAAAATGAATAATAAAATCGCAAGAAACTCATCACTGTACATAAGATTAGCGAAAAAAAAGAAAAAAAAACGGAAGACAGGAATACCAGCAGAGCAGACAGAACATTAATAATAAGAAAAAACAAATGAGGCCTAAATTCCAATAGATAAATAAATCGTATAGCAACAAAACCATTTGGGACCATTGATAAAAGTTCTCCAATAATTCAATAAAATTTTTGCTTGACTAAAAATATATAGTCAGGGAACACAAAAACCATTATTGTGTGCTAAAATAAAAAAAGTTCCTGGCATTTGCTTTACACAAATAAATTTTACATCTTTTTGTTTTGTTTGGCTAATTTTTGGTTCCTGCAACTGATTTTAGAAGCTAATCATCTTCTTTCATTGCTTAAATATCAAGAATCTAATTGGATTTTAAACGGCTGCTAATTATCAGAGACAATAAATTAAAATTCAACAATAGAAGGCAGCAGCGGCCGCAGTAAATACAAAAACAACGAAGACGACAAAATAAAAGAACAACTATAAAATAAAGGAGGAAGAAAAGACAAGATTGACATATTTACATATAAAAGTTTTTTTGCAATGAAATGAATGTTTCTTGGCTGAATGCTGTCATTGGTTCGATTATCAATACGACTGTGACAACTTGTGGCTCGGCCACTGCTCACATATACGAAGCCTATCAACTGCAACGCGGGCAATTGCTGGGAAACTATACGGTGTCCGGTATACTGCAAGATACCTTTGCTGCTCTTCATCCCCAGACGGTGTATAAACGTTTTGTGAATACTTCAGCCGAAGCCCTGGAGCACTTGATATACGCGATTGTGGTATACTTGTTAGTATGCCTCTCCATTTACGCCTTAATCTTTCGTTACAAAGGACTGGGCAATATACGATTGCCTTGGCCCGCAGCTACCACAACTGCCAAAAGAGTGCTATTTGTAATATCACATCCCGACGATGAATGTATGTTCTTTGGTCCCCTGCTCTACTCTCTGGCTCAATACAAACAGTGTCAAATTTATTTACTCTGCCTGTCAAATGGTAAGCAAAAAAAAGTATTTTAAAGCGGTATCGAAATTTTTTTTCCGAACGTAGGGGTTGTCATTTAAAAATGTTCGTATATCTTTGGCATTTACAGTCCATTCAATAATTTATCCGTGTTTTGTGAATGACATGGGAAAGCCGTGAAAAAAATTAAATTAAGCAAAGAAAACTATCAAATTAAGTTATGTATTTTACTTGGGCTAACCGGGTAACTCGATTATTTCGTTTTGTTTTAACACTGAAATGCTTTCAGTTCTATACGCAATACCAGCTGCAAGCATTTCAGTGTCAAATACCGTGCAGATCAGTCTATAATTTACAATAGATTCCATATAAAGTCCACTCTTATTTAGTAGAATTTGGCCTGTAATAGGTTTATAAGACTAAATAACATTATCAACTTTTGTTAAGTACGGCTTTAGTTTAACATACATAGTCCCATATAAACCAGCCTTTTGAAAAACACTCTAACACGTATAAAACGCTAAAAAAATAATAATTACTGTATTAAAATTTGGCTTAATTTAGGTTTCTTGATACCAAAAATCACTCTACAGAATTTTGTAAGGTTTGATCCATAATTTACCATGGGTCCAATATAAATCCCCCTCCTGAAAATAAACTGTTACGAATCATTCTATTTTATTCAAATTGGTTCAAATAACGTTTTATATGACTAGAAATTAAGGCTTAAAACTTTCTGAAGGTCGGCCAATAAATTCACATACGTGTACACAGAAAAAATTATTTTTCCAATTCAAACAAAAAATTTGTAGAATCAAACAATTTTTTGTCTGAAATCGGTCCTACAAACAAATTTGCATATTCAAACAATTTATTTGCATTTTGTTTACTGAAAAAAAACACTAATTTTTTTAAACAAATAATTTAACTGAATCAAACAAAAAGTTTACTGAAATTCAAAATCAAAAAAAAAAAAAGTTTTTGCACAAGCAATGACGCGCACACAAGTAAGCACTGTATGAGAAGGTGACGGCAAAGCAGAGCCGCCGACTGGCTTTGAAACACATTTTTTTGTTGGAATCATTTTTGAACGAAGTCTTATTTATACACACAACACAATGTTTTTCTTTATCACTCTCTGTTGCTGTATCCTTTCCTTTGCTAAAGAAGAAATGTAACCAAAAACGGCAGCAGACCGACTCGATATGTTTTTCGTCATCATTCTATTTTTGTATTTGATGTATTTAACCAAACAGTTTTAAAAAATTGAATACGGGATTTTGTTTCTTATAATGTCGTGTCTGCTATTGTTTTTCTTATAGTTGCACTTTTTTAAAGCGTCCAAAAATAGACTGTGTGTGTTTTTTGTTGTTGTTCTTATATTTCACATAAAGAAGTGTTGCTTACGATCAAATAAAAAAATGCAAAAAGACGACAACATTAAAGAGCGTTAAATATTTCATACAAAATTATGAAAACTTGACACCAATAACGCGTTTATTTTTTTTTTGAAGAGTTGTCCACATTTTTGTTGGTTAAATAAAAATCAAACAAAAATATTGATTGAATCAGTAAAAATATTTATAGAAATTAAAAAAATTTTCAAACAAGCGGTTGTTTGAAAATAATTCGGCAATAATTTTTTCTGTGTAAACCGCAACCAATACTTACGTCAGTTTTTTTAAAGACTGGTTAATAACTTATAGCTCCCATATATAGCCCACTCATGAAATATTCTAACTGTTGGTGGGAATACCAAAGATTCTTTTCGTATAATTAAATTTTAATATGTTTTTGCTGAAATTATTGCATTACTTCATTAGAAAAAGCTTAATCATTTTTTGCGAGCTTTATGGGTAGATTACAGATGGCAACATAACTGAAGTTGAGTAGGGAGGTACATTAGGCTGGTCGGGATACCTGAGGTCAATGGCTTTTAGTGCAAAACATTGGTCTTCAAGAGACAAAAATTTTAATATATCATACTTTAAGATTCGACTGTAAATGCCAAAGATTCGGCAAAAATAAAAAAAATAAAAATTGCAGAAATACTTTAGGGGGTGTTCGACGCATTTTTTTTTGCTTATAAGTTGGTATGCTCTAATATATGTACACACATAACTTTTTTTTAGTAATACTAATACTTTGTTTTAATTTCTTAATGCAGGAAACTTCGAAAAACAAGGTTCTAAACGTCGTGAGGAATTATGGCAGTCTTGCACGCACTTAGGCTTACCCGAAGGAAATATAATACTAGTCAACGCCACCAACTTACCCGATGACCCAAATGTCGACTGGAAAACTGATGCAGTTGCTAACATAATTTTACATACTGTCGAATCATTGGGCATCCAGGCAATTTTCACGTTTGATCGGGATGGTGTAAGTCAACATCCAAATCATTGTGCTGTCTATTACGCAGCCGCATCTTTATGTTTAGCAAATTTATTACCCAGAGGTAAGAGAGAAAGTTTAAAATTATAAATAGCTCAGATCGTTTTAAATGGATCTAATTTTTTAGCATTTTTATTTAATTGTAACAATATTCCGATTCTCTTCATAGAAATTTATTTTTATTGTATACATTTTGCTTATCTACTTTTGCAATATCTTGCTCCAATTTTTTTAATATTGAAAGTAATTGACGAATTTTCATGAATGTTATTCTTTGCTTAAACATTAAAATTATTTTCTGAAAACTTTAACCCAATATCTGTTTGGAGTCTGAAAATTATCAGTGTATAAAATGCTTAATATTAATAATCTATTGCTAAATGTTATAAAAAATAAATCTAAAATAGCGCAATAATCATGTAACACAAACTATCAATAGAGCAGTAGTTTAAAAAGTAGTAAAAAAATAGTGGTTCAGGTAGCAATAAAAGTTGTTTTTGAGTAACAATAAAACGACTACCTAATATGGCTAACGAAATATTAAAAATCTGCTACTATTAAAATTGAATGCACTGGTGTATTGATATAACAGATATCGATATAACAAATAGTAACGGGTGGTAAAACCAAAACTCACGAACTTAATTGTAAATAAAACAAAAAGTTTTCAGAAAATAATCTTAATCAACCTGATTTCGGTTGTCGTTGTCGTAATCAATGAAGTCGTTTTTTGTAAGAGATTAAAGAACACTGGTTGTGTGTTACTTTAATCCGCCATCCGGAAGATCTATGATTTTTTACATTTGTGTAGACTTAAAAATATAATTAAAAAGCGAATTGATTCAGTGGGTGAACGATGGTTATGTATGGTGTCAACGGACATTGCCTGAGTCCGACTTTTCTGATTGCACTGACTTGCCAATCTACGTACAATTTCAATAGCTTTTAAAGATGAGTTGGTAGAAATGCTATGTAAAGAAAGTAACAGTAAAGCAGTACATATATAGTGGACAAAAGAACAAAAAAAAAACCGATGAATGAAATAAGAATTTTTCATGGCAAAATTGTTGAAGATTATGCTCAGTTCCTTCAAAGAGAGATTATTGTTAAAATTAAAGCGATCTTTAAAATTTAATGGTTTCGGATTTTATTCGTAGAAATTGTTTTGATACGAATTTTTTTCATACATATACATTTTATTGATAATGCAAAACAACAAGATGATAATAAAATCTGGAAACTTCTTCTTTATTTGTCTTTTGTGTAAAACTCATTAAATTAAAAAAATAGTTTCTGCCAACTTTCCCATCACCATGTAATAAATGGAAGTTTTTGTTAAGTCTTGATAATAATAAATATAAGTGTTATTTGAAAAATGCAAGACCCAAAATTTGTATGTACTGCCCACTGTTACGTATATGTACCACCGATTCTAGGCCAAATAGAAATTTTTTTTTTTTTATTAAAATAGGTTTTTCAATTAAGGTAAATTGATGGTCAAAATGTCGTTGATTTATAGCCCAGACAGCTGTGGGCATTAATGGGTTAAATTGAAAAAAAGTCATTAAATATTTAATTCCTGGGTTAAATAATGCAGTTTTTAATATTTTTAAAAATCTAGCCATTTCTAGCCATTTTTAGTGTCAATTCTAGCCTTTTTGAACTGTCGAGTTAGCAACCTTAGTGCCAACCTTGCCTAAAGGTATAACTTTTGCATTAAAAGTTTTAAATTTGCTGTGATAGGGGCAGGTGAAAATGTATCATTAAAGCTATGTTCACACCTATTAAATGTTTGACGTCCTTCACTTAACCACTAGTTTAATTACAAAATTATTTGCTTTTGAAAAATGTTTGCAAGATCAAACATCCTATCACAGTTTCTAAATTACATTATACAATTATCTTCTTACAAATAACGAAATGATTAAAAATAATGCTAAGTTTGATCAATTGCTTGGTCACGCTTTTTTTGGATTTTTTCGGTCTGAATTTGTTAGGCCTTAAGAAGAAGGTACTTATAATCATATCGCTCATTTGCTGCAAGACCGGCATAACTCAAAAAATCCATTTCGAGATAAACGCATTTAAAGTTTTTGATTTGCTCTTACTACTTAGAAAAAAAGAAGACACTTTCTATTCTCTTCAAACTGGGAAGGAATAAAAGATATAAAGATGAATTTAATACACAATATAAAGAAAAACTAAGCGCACAATTCTGCATTTCTAACTCCAAAATTTCATTTTTTGAGTTATGCCGGTCTTGCAGCAAATGAGCATTATATTAAAAAAAATATAAAAGCTAAAGGTCTTAACTTTCTGAACAATTACATAATAAAGGTTTTCCGCAACGGCTTGTAAGTTGATTTATTCGTACTTGACAGATCGTGTTCAGTTCGTAGATGTTAACAATATATATTCTAATCTACTTCATCTGACATCTGGTGTTCCCCAAGGCTCAGTTTTGGGACCCATTCTCTTCACGTTATACGTTAATGACTTATCCAGTTATATTGATAACCATATATGTAAGTCATTTTTGTTCGCTGATGACGTAATACTTTTGTTTAATGGCAGAAGAGCGGAAATTAATAATTTATGTTTAAACATCAATGATATTCTTCAACGTTTTCTATATTGGTCTAATGAAAATTGCCTATCCATAAATTCGTCAAAGACTAAAGCTCTTGCTTTTGGTATCAATGAACAGCAGTAACTTGATTTAAATATATATGTTGGTGGAACACGCGTGAACTTCGTGGATCGGTTGAAATGTCTAGGCATTTATTTAGATAAATGTTTAAATTTTGAGACTCATATTGATAACATTAGCTGGAAATTTTCAAGTTTATTGCGTCAACTTTACTCTACGAATATTTATTTGCCACAACGTATTAAATTGCGTTTGGCTCATGCAGTTTTAATGCCACAGATCTTATATGGTCTTGAAGTTTTTTCTGGTTCAATGAATTATGTAACCTCTAAGTTAGGTCGCATCGCTAACACGATTGTACGGTACGTTTATGGTGTTCGTAGAAATGATCACATATCTGAATATGTTAAACGCTTTATAGGCTGTTCTTTCGGTAATGTAATAACTTTACGTAACTTGGTGTTTTTCTATAAAATTATAAAAAGCGGGTTTCCCACGCAACTTTATTCCAAATTTCTTTTTTTCCCATTCAACAAGAAACCCTCAAATTATATTGCCTAGAATTAACAATGCTTTATTTGAAAGGTCTTTTATTGTAAGAATTGCACGTCGTTGGAACACATTACCCATTGAGCTTCGTGTGTTTTCACACTCAAATAACGCCTTTCGTGTTCTTCTGAACTTATAGTAAACAATTTATTGTATTTAATTTAAAACGTGATGTTGCTTACATATATTTTGGGATCAATTGTCTTTTTATATTTTTTATTTAATTCTACCTTTGTATATGTATATATATATATATATGTGTACAATGTGCACTGTACATATATATGTACATATATTGATTTTTATTTTGGTTTGGGACCTAGGGATTTTAGTTAAATTCTAATTTAAATATTTTTAGTATTAATTCAGGTATATTTCTTTGTAATATAGTTTATTGGCCTAATGAGGCTGCAATAAATTGAAATTGAAAACTTTATTTTTATAAATATTTTTTATTTATTTTGCAGATTGTAAATTCTATGCCTTGGACTCAATAAATATTTTAAGGAAATATTTATCTATTTTTGATATAATATGTACTTGTTTTATGTCAAAACATTGGTAAGTTTATGATATATTAGGATCGCCCGGTGGCCGAAATTCGACCACTTGACATTTACTTTCGAGAGAACCTGTGCGTTATACAATAAAAACGTACACATTTTAACTCATTGGCACCCAATGATCCCAATTGGGAACATACACAAATAACTAAATAAATAATAATTGAAAAAAATTTAATAAATAATATTTTATTTTTCGAAAATAGCTAACAATCTATAAAATAAAAATTGGGCGCTAATGGGTTAAGAGAACGGCAAAATTCACTTTTCACCCATCTTTAAACGTGTGTCTGCAATATAAATTAAAACGTTTTTTAGACAATTTAATTCCAAAAATTTAGAAAAAAATATATTGTGAATATCCCCGTATTTAACTTATAAGATTTTCATGAAATGTTATCAAAGTAAAAAATAGAAACACAGATCTTCGTTAAAAGTTATTAAAATACACATTTAAGATATCGGCAAAATGCACTCACTATTCACCCATCTCTTACGTGTGACTGCAAAATAAATTAAAACTCTTTTCAAACCCTTTAATCCTACGCATATCTACGCAAAAATACCTTTAAAACGATATATGTTTCATTAAAATCGGTGGACGATAAGATACTTAAAAATCAACCACAAAAAATTGTTCCCGTATTTACATATAAGATGTATGTATAAGTTTTTAATAATTTAATTAAATAACCCAACAATTTGAAAATATATTTGAAAACAGTACTGTCTTTAAAGTACGCTGATTTCCGTCTTTTGTAATAAGAAATTTCGTTAAAGACTACTTAAGCGGCTCATACACTTGCAATAGAATTGTTAAAATTTACGTATTGTACAATTATATCGCCAATGTGTATGTGATATTCGAAGGTGGCACAATGTATTTGCAACAATCAAAAGACTTTTAATTTTTATTGCACAACGAAAAGAAAGTGAAATGTATTGGCAACATTGTACAATGCTGTTTATGTTATTTCTATAGGTTATGTTCACCTATTTATTGAATGAGTGAAACTATTGTGCGACTTATTGCATAATATAGGACAAAATGGAAATAATTTGTCGAATATCATATACAATAATATTGCAAGTGTATGGGCCGGGCCGCTTTAACTTTCACCTACAATTACTTATTATTTTTACAAGGGATATCCCCACTTTTTAATGCATTTAAAAGTAGTATATGTATTTATATTACTGCAGTGCACCTTTTTTTTAAGCAGAAACATTTACATTAAGAGGATACAATGTGTTAGAGCCGAGATTCGAACTCAGGTCGTAACGAACAACTTTTTTTCTTATTGAGCCAACAGTCAAACTTATATATAACTAGCTGTTTGGTCCCGGCGCTGCTCGGAATTTTCTAAATAAAAATAAAATATGAAAAAGAGTGTTTTGCTTTGTCTAGCAGTATGATATTAAAACCATGTTAAATCACACTAACTATTAACAAAGGTCAAAACAAGTGTGCCCATAGCTTAAGTTTTTTTTACTACTCCACTTACGTATAAATTGATTCCACAGCTGTTAACAAGTAATTTTTACATACATGCACACATTTTAAAAGGTGTAAAGAAAATTGACTGCCGCAACTGAGATTTGAACGTGGGTCTTTCGTTTTTCGTTGATTTTTCTGCGAATAACTCTGTGAATTACGAGGAAGTCAGTGTAGCGAATAATTAAGAAAGAAAATGCACTTGAGGTTCATTTAGACGACATGTTTTTTACATCTGACTTGTCAACTTTTCAAGTCACACGTAATTGTGCATGTCTGTCAAAATTGCTGTTTTACAGAAGGTTTATAATATTCGGTCACAAAAGTACATGTAATTTGCTTCTGACATTGTCTCTGTTTTTTTTCGCATAGTTATTGCAAAAACCCAAATAAAAATGCCGCCACGAAAATTTTTATTTACGTCGTGAAATAGTTTAACCATCTTAACATATTTTAGGAAGTTGTTACAGGGGTAGTTGTTGGTAAAAAGTAACTGAATTTTTTGCTGGGATGTATGTTTAAATGTTGCTTTTTTAGCAAAAAATAAAAATTTAAATTATTTTGAAATTATGTATGTTTAGAACTTTCTTAAAAATCGAAAATATCGAGTATTTTTCGCTAGTCTGGGATGCTCCTTTAAACAAATAGGGCATACAGTTAGATCTTTTACACTTTTTCACGTTATTATTCTTAAAGATATATTTGAGAAATAATAATAAAAAAAAATTAACAAGTTTTATTATGTCATAAAAAAAGTCAGATAAATTGGAAAAGTATTTGTTTAATCTATTTTGTTACATCCAGTACAAAAACGGATAATTAATTTAAATACAGCAGCAGTATTCTGCAATTCGATCAGTATAAAAAGCCTATAAAGCTAAATCTCTATTGCTAAAAATATATAAAGTTGATTTAGCGATTTTTGGCTACGAATGCAATACTGTAATGTGCATTGCTAAATTTGGCAATGCCATACAAATTTAATTCGCCGCAATTTTAGCTTTTTATGTCATCGCTAAAATGTTTTCATTTTGTATTCTCCAAGGCATTTTAGCGATCGAGATTAAGCTTTAGCTAAGCGAATTACAGAATTGGGCTTTAAGTTGAAGTTTTTGTTACTAAAATAGTACTATTCTGGTTTGTTTTTTATTTGGGATACAAGGCAAATAATGGACCAATGTTCAAAAAATTTTTCATTCGTATAACGCTAATATGCAAAAGCAGAATTTAATGATGTCCTTTACCGGTTTTATGTGCTTTTGTCCGTTATAAGAACATACATACACATTGACAAGTGTGAAAATTACTTGTACATTAAGTTTCTAAAGAACTCTCAAGACATTCAAAATATAATTGTTTGGGATATAAACGTGTTTTCAACATGCAGGCAAACATGTATGTAGCTAAATCGACTTAGAATTTTCCAACGACCTTTTGGGTTCCTAGATAAATATATAGTTTTTTTTTTTTAATTTTGCGTCTTAAACGTGAAAAGACAAAATTAATAGAGACCCCTTGTGGTAGTAGAATGAATAAAATAAGCAATTGTAGACTTAAATTGATTAACTTAACACTAAAATTTAACTCTTTTTCCCTTCTCTTCTCTTTCAGGTGCATTTTAAGCTGGCAACAAGCTTCGGTCATACGTAGTGCTATGAAAAAACATGAGTCACAAATGAAATGGTTTCGTTGGCTATACATAATATTCTCTCGCTACATGTTTATAAATTCAATGCGCGAAGTAAATTTGTATGATGTTGAACTGGAAATGCAAATTCATGATAATTAAATTGTGAAATGGAAACCTATTATGTGAACAGAATTAAACTCAAAGATGATGGCCAGATGCTAAAACCAAATAAAAAACGATATTAAAACAGTTTTGTAAAAACCGCATTACCTTCAGAAAACAAATTCAAAAAAAAAAATCCTTTAAAAGTGTTTGACACTTTTTTTTGCAATGCTTCTACAACAAATGACGATTTAAAAGCGGGCAAGACGATTTCTACATGTTAAACTAAAATCAAACGCCTTACAACTTAGATACTTTTTTTTGATATTACAAACTTAATTTTTTTTTCAATTGTTTTTGTTGTTATTATACTTAAGGTATAAATATCTTTTGTCTGTTTCTAACATTAACATACTTATTTATAATTTCAGGTTTAGTTTAATTAGAAAACAATAGAACTTTTTTATTTTAATGAAAACGTTTGTCCTGTACAAAACTCAGTATAGTAGAGAGTGTTAACAAAAACCTAAAAAAAAAAATTCTTTTTAAGGCCTGGGTACATATCCGAACCATTTCTCTTTAAATAGAGCTGGTGATTAATTAAATACTTGTATAGTTTTTCATATTTTTTTAGTATAAAATAATCAGCCCAATTATGAATAAAAATTCCCCGGGAGTTTTCTCCCTTCTCCCATTTTTTCTATGTTAATTCTATTGCAAAAATTGGAGAAGGGAGAAAACTCCCGGGGAATTTTTATTCATAATTGGGCTGAATATGTCTGTAATTTAAATTAAAATTTAGCCAATTACATTTTGTTAAATGCTCGTGTACAGTAGTGGGAATTCAAGAGCTACAAACATTTATTTTTTTTATACAAAAATACTATTTCACTTAAATTAACTGCTGCGTTTTTAACCAAAGACACATTTTTTAAGCAGTCAGAAATCTGTGCAGAAATCTATCCATACCCTACTAATTTTTCTCCTTAGATTTCGGAAGACATTTTCCGATTCATCATTTCTCTACTTTTTGAATTTCCATTTCTGTACATTCAGAGACTTCCTATAAACCATAGTTCCCATAAAGTTAGTTTTTCTTTCAAGTTCTTATGTAAATGCAATACATTTTTCAATTGTTTAGTACACTATTTTATGTATTATTTATATATGAATTAAAAAATAATAATAACTGCAATTTATAGCTTTTAATATAAAAAAAGAAAATCACAACAATAGTGTAATATTTAAACTAAAGTAGGTATGTCGTGTTTTTTTTTAATGAAAAAAAAACACTTTTAGCCATAATAAGAACAAAAAAAAGTAATTCATAAGTTTTAGGATGTACTTTATAAAATATTTGTATTAAATGGCAGCGAAGCAATTAAGACAAAAAGTTTTTAAACATTTCTTTTATTTTGTTTTCCTCGATTTCTTTTGTAAAATAAAATAAAAAAATCTATTAATAAAAAAAGCAAACATTTTTCTGTTAACTAAAAGTATGAAAGAAAATGGTTTCAATTTTAAACAGTTCTCAGTAAGAGAAGGTAATGCTGACAATTAGGACATCAAGCATTCTTTTATTCGAAGCACAAATAACAAGTACTCTGTGTTCGAGGTTGAATTGGTTTACCAACCAAAGGTCTGTAAAATATGTATATGTATTCCTTAAACTTACACAGGTCAAATAGTCTATTCAATCTACTTAAAATCACAAGACACAGTAAAGCTGTGCCTTCACAACTGGCCCTGTTGTGAACAGCATTATCATTTAAACATTTACGGCCAGTTTCACCAAGTTCGGTTATAATTAACTACCGGTTATAGCTGTCAAAACATATTGGTAACTGAAACTTTAATTGAAAGTTAGTGTTAACCGAACTTGGTGAAATTGGCCGTTAGTAGTGTAAACGTAAAAATTTAATAACAAAAAAATATTTGCTGCAACATCGGCATAAATCAAAAATATTGGTTTTACAGAAAGCGACTTTTTTAAACGTAATTTAAAATTTTATTCTTCTCTCAAGACAATTTCAATTGTCCCTTTACCATGGTGAAAAAATATCGAATCTGATGAGCAAGGTAAACGTTTTCACCAAATAGCTTAACCATGGAAATTAAATACAGAGGAAAGAAACTAGATTATGTTAGGAGATTTATACTGGTGGTTAAATATAACCACCGATGAAGGGGATACTAGCGATAAACAAGAACCAGAAACATACACAGATCCACAATCTCATATTATTAGAAATATGTTTTACAATTAACCCAACATTAAAAATTAATTTTTAGCCACAAAAAAGTAAAATCACCGTTTATTCTATGTCAATCTACAAGAAATAGCAAAATTTGTATGACTAACTAGCGTGAGTTTAAGGAAAAAAATAAATATCAAAAATGGATTCCGCGACCCCAAAAACTAAGATATCATAACTTTCCTGGATAATAAAAATAAATAAGCATTCAAATAACCAACTTCAAATGCGTGTAAAAAGATCTAGCGTTAAACAAAGAGAAAACGTTGGGGGTTTTGTTATGGAAAACGTCAAATTTCATTTGCTTTTGGTTTCATCCCATTCCGAATCGTAAAATTCGATTTTGTATTACTGTGTAATCAAGAGGGTTAAAATAAATTCATTTATTTTAACGTTATATTAATGTACGCAAAGCGTGTTTTTTTAGAGTGTCAAAACTTTGAGTTGGCATTACTGCTTTATTTCATAATGAATCGACTTACACCACAGCAACGCGTGCAAATTGTTGAAGTTTTTAATCTATTCGTCAAACTCATCGTGCACTGCTTCCATTTTATGGCGTACATAATCGTCCTTCAGAGCGGCTAATTTGAAGAACAAGAAATCCTTCGGACTACATTTACTGTTACTGATAACACAGTGCAACAAAATTCGGGTCATTGCCGCCAGCCTCAACACTTGCAACGCGAAATGAAAGTTGACTACTAATAGAGCAATTCTGCCAAAGGGTTTGGAAAAGTTAGCTCGGGTTCCCGAAATATGGGCCCCTAAAATTTTTGAATTTTTGGGAAAGGCGTTTGGTATAAGTAAAAAAAAAACACTAAATGTACTTCTGAGCTAAAAATTTTTAGATTCTTCAGTGGAATCGTATGGCGATTCTTTTCTTAGAATTTATTAACCCTCTAACTCTCATTTTAAGGTGTCATTTTTGTCCTTTTTCCCAACTCTTAGGTTAGGTTAGGTTAAGATGGGTTATGTGCCCAAGGGCACACTTCCACTCGGAGACCGGTACGGTCCATTGTGAATCCCTTCGATGAAAAGAAAAAAGAAGAAAAGAGAAAAGTAAAGAAATGAAGAATGAGGTGGATGAAATCCAGAAAATTAGAAAGTTAGTAGGTAATATGAAGAACAATTCCCCTCTCTACAGTCCCCTCAACAGAAACAACCGCACTATTTCCCTGACAAACCCCAGTAGATCAGCCGGATTACATCCAGCGATGCACCCCAGTTCGTCGTGAAACCTGTCTCCTAGCCATTTCTGTCTGAGACCCTGCATCCTAGGACAATGGCACAGTACATGCTCGATCGTCTCCAGCTCCTCTGAATCATCACATAATCTGCAGAAGTCCGGTATGGTGTTGTCCCATCTGCCCGTAAAAGCCCTAACGGGACAATGACCAGTCAAGAACCCTATAAGTGTTCTAAGACCACACCAGATATTTTTCAACGTACGGTAAATGTAACTCGACGCCATCTAACACTGGCCTAAATCCTTCTATCCTGTACCTTCTGGTAAATAGTACCAGTTCAGTTTTCACAGGGTTAACACACAGCCCCCTGTCCCTTGCCCATGCATAGAGTTCGCCCAGCATCACCTGCATAATTTCCCCGATCGTGGACAGAAATTTTCCCCTGACCAGCAGAACTATGTCGTCCACATAGGCAACAACCTTCCTGCCCATGGAATCAAATGACTTGGGAATCCCGTTGACCGCAAGCAACCACAGTAGAGGCGATAGAACCCCCCCTTGTGGTGTCCCCCTGGTAACCCTCCTCCTTATCACATGATCCCCAAGGCCCGAGTTTATAATCCTACTGCCAAGCCTGCAGACTATCCACTCTACCAGAAAGTCCTCAACTCCCAACTCAATCAACGAATCTCTAATCGCCTCAATCCTAATGTTATTAAAGGCTCCTTCCATATCCAGAAACGCGGTGAGAGTATATTCCTTATGCCTCAGACCGTGCTCAATACAACCCACCACCTCATGTAACGCACTCTCAACAGATTTACCCTTACGGTAGGCATGTTGAGCGTTGATAATAAGGCGGGTCTCAATATTGCTACTGAGATAGAAATCTATTAGTCTTTCGAGAGTCTTCAACAAGAATGAAGACAGACTAACAGGTCTAAAATCCCCCGGTTTTGAGTGGCCCGCTTTACCAGCCTTGGGTATGAAAATCACCCTCACCTCTCTCCACCTCGTAGGCAGATACCTCCTACTGAGGCATTTCCTGAATATGTTCACCAGCAGAAATGATGCATCGTCCGGGATGTTGCAAAGCATGGCCGGAAAAAAAGCTTCTCCCTTATGATCATTTCCTCGACGCAAGCGAAAGTATGATCCGATGTTCTGAACATCACGTCCCACTGACCGTCTCCATAAGTAAGGCTAGGGTCTCAGAGCTAGACTCAGTCTATTAGCCGTCATTCCTTTGGATGTAACCCAGCGCCTGTTCAAAAAATTCAAAAACTTAGGGGCCCATATTTCGGGAACCCGAGCTAACTTTACAAAACCCTTTGGCAGATTTGCTCTACTAGTAGTATACTTTGATTTCGCGTTGCAAATGTGGAGGCTGGTTTTTTTCGTTGCACAGTGTAATGTGCAAAATGTGTGAGTCGCCAAACAGTGCGCACTGCAGGAAAGCATTGAATATGATCATAATCAATCAATTCCTCAATGGTGAACGGTATAGGAACATTATTCGAAATTTTTCCGTACCTTAATTACGTGGCATTAATCTTGCTGATATGTGGTACCAACAGGACGGAGCCTTATGCCACACAGCGGGCGCTACAATTGATTTACTCAAAGAAACTTTTGATGAACAAATAATTTCACGTAATGGCCCAATTAATTGGCCATCAAGATCGTGTGATTTAACCCCATTGGATTATTTTCTTTGGGGTTATGTTAAGTAACTTGTCTACATCGATAAAAAACAAACAATTGAACACCTGGAAATCAACATTCGAAGAGTTATATACGGCCGCAAATGCTGCGAAAAGTAGTTGAAAATTGGTGTTCCAGATTTCGCTTTCTACGCGCCAGCCGTGCGGCCACATATTTAAACATTAATTTCATAAAATTTTTCTTTCCAATAAATCCCGTTTCATTTAAATATATTAAAAATATATATCCTTGTTTTATTATGATTTAAACTTGTGTCAATCTATAAAAAAAAACACCCTTTATGTGCATTAGGGGTGGAATAGTGCACGACTTTTTGATTTCGATACGCTAGAACCCCCAATTTTTTAAAGTTTATAAAAAAACGCATGAGCCAAAAAATTAGGGGGGTGGGATGAGGGTAAATGGCTCCTCATCGGGGTCAAAGCTATGTATAATAAAAAAGTATTTATATTTTTATAGGTTTAAATCAGGTTTTTATGTGAGAGTCTGCAATCATGCATGTTATATAATTTTATAGAGGTAAAAAATAAAATATGTAATTTAAGGGCACCACTGAAAAATAGCTACATACATAGTAAACAAAAGCAGCGTTTATATTTTCCAATTGTCAACTGTCGTTTTCAATATAAATTAGAAGCGAACTACAACTGCAGGCAACAGCATTTAAAGTCTGTAGCCTGCTGTCGTCTATGTGTTTACTTAATTTGTATTGACTTTTACCCAGCGTTGCCTTTTGTCAAGTTTACCCTTTTTTTGCAAGTTTTTTGAGATACAAAAAAATGTCACTCCTTGTGAATGCCCCAATTGAATATTTCTCAATTATTTGCTATTGCGCCAAATTTAGTAGATTTGAGTGATACTCAAGAAGTTAATAATGAGTAAATCGAGCAAAATATTAATGTGTAGTTTATAGAACACTAGCGCCTTACTCGTCCGTTCCACTTGCATTTAAAACAAAAACAAAATTTCGAAATTTGTTCGTTCAACTTACATTTAAAACAAATACAAAATTTCGAATTTTTTTATAAATGAGTAAGGCGCTCGTGTTCTATAAACCACACTTAAGTTTTTGTGAGTGCGTATTCAAAGTAAGTCGTTGTGATGAAGTTTTTCTATATTTATGTACATATATCTACAAATGTTGAGCGCATTTTTTCAAAAGTTTCAAATAAAATTAAAACTTTCTAGGATGACAGAAAAATTACAAAATAAGAAGAAAATATGAAGTGAAAAAAGTGGCGCAAAGTTTTCAAATAATAGACCTCTTTAGCTTTATGTCTGCGATTTCCCATAACATAACATTTCTGAACGTATATTGCCACTATTGGTAAAATTTTTAAAATTTCTTTCTAAAAATACAAAATTTATTTTAAAATTTTTAACTCTGTAATGGGAGCAGTTTTTAGAAAATTGTACATCAAAATGTTACGGAAGTGTACTAGGTCAATACTTGTGTAGTTTACAGGGCCCGTAACAATTATTCCTTTTTTCATAAAAGTCAGATTATAACAGTTATTTTTTGATTTTTATTTTTTTGAACAGAATAACCTTTATTTTTGCTCGAAAAAATAAAAAAATAACTGTTATTTTTGTTCTAAAAAAATAAAAATCAAAAAATAACTGTTATTTTTGATCGAAAAAATAAAAACCAAAATTTTAAAAAACAATATATTTTATCATAGAAAATTTTATAAGGACATTTAGTTCTATATGCATTTTTGCCCTAAACTTCAAAATAATTATTCAGGGGTGTCTGGAAATCGAAAACGCAAAACGCAAGAATTTGAAAGTGTTTTTATACACTTTTAATCTAATTTTTTTAATTTTTGTTATAGAATTCTGTTTAATAGAGAAATATTTGTATAATATATTTCATAAAATTCTTTTATTACAGAAATCTCGTTAAAAAACGACGTTTAAAATTCTTGCGTCTTGCGTTTTCGATTATTTTCGGTCCCTGGTAGTTTATTCCAATAAAAAAATTTAAAATTTATTATATAACAAACACCAGTTTTGCTAACTAAAGCTTTCCTGGATAGCTGGCCTTAGGCCGAACGCAAGGATTTTCTCTTCTTGGTATAACAAACAATGGCTTCGCTAACTAAAGCTTCTCTGCATAGCCGGCCTTTTGCTGGATGCAAAGCTTTTATTCTCTATGGTATGACAAACATCGTCTTCGATAACTCAAACTTTTCTCCATTTATGCTTACTAAAAACTTGTATTTTTGCAAACTCATTCCCGATTCTTAATGGGCTAAGAATTTTTAAATAAATTTTATATATCCAGAAGTGTATGTAAAGCTGCCCACAAACTAGTGATTTGTGCGTGTAATTTGTTAGCGTACAATTTCTCCACACACGACGAACAAATCACAATAACCTTTAACTTCAACAAGACAATATGAATTGTGAAGCGGATAATGCAATTGCACTTTTGATAATTTATTTGTGTACAAAACAAAATAGATTAAAAAAAAGAAGAATACAAAAAATGTTTGTATGCTAAACAGCTCCGCAATAGATACAAATCGACGTTTTGTTGTGCACGAAAAAAAAAATAGCTCAGTAACAAATCGAAAAAAAAGCGGCCACAGCCCCATTAACAAGACGTCGACCACGCACAAATCACTAGTGTAAACATTTCAAGTTCATTTAGTATTTGAAAAAAAAACAGCGATTGTACAAACTTTAAGCAATTAAAATAATAATAAAACAATGTAAAAATAGCAAATGTATTTATTAATACATATACAACTGTGTTGTTTATTAAAGATTGTAAAAACTCTAAACTGAAAAAATAATTTCGATTAGTTTAGTAACGCCTGAAAGAATAAGAGATATCATTGCTTTCAAATCAAAAATGTATTCGATTACGACTGCCAGAATTAAGCTTTGTTAACAATCAGAGAAACAATTTCGTTTTTTCTTCTATCTTTTTTCTTCCTCAAGTATTATATATATTTTCCTTTCATTTTTAGAACAAAAATGTAACTAAAATTTTTTTCAAAATGTAACTAAAGTTGAGTCAACTAGAACTTCAGCAACAATTTGTATGAAATTGTTTCTGACGTTTAAAATAATTTTATTTAGTTTTGAATGAAAATTTCAACAAAATGTTGTAAAAAATAATAATAAATGCATAATATTGTTGTAGCTAAAACTTGCAATCGGGTTCTTAATGCAAAATGTGTGTCTCCCACTAATGTTATATATAAAAAATGTTAGAGAAAAATTTTTTTTAAATGGCAATGCCGCTTTTACCTTTCTTTTGATACTAAAATTTGCAACTGTGTGCTTTAACTTTTTTTCTTTTTTTGCAGTGCTTCTCTTTTGTGACATTCATTGTTAGATGGATTTTTTGAACGGCTACAAAAAATACACGTAAAATAGTTACGTTCGTAATTGGAAGTTAAAAAAGTAAAGAAAATAATTACCAATAAATTAAAGTTAATTAATAAGAAATTGTGAAAAATTAAATTGTTTAAAAACAACATAAAGTGCTTAATATAAAACATTTTTTTTAAAGTGATATTCCTTATAAGATTGAAAATTTTTTTTGCGAGTACACATACAAAAAACAAAAGGAGGACGTCATCAAAGAAATATTGTTGGAGACGACTTTTTCAGATATTTTAAGTGTGCAAAATTAAAGTGAAAAAACCGTTTTTCTTTTCTTCGTTTCTCTATAATATTGTTTTCAAGAATTTCAAGATTAAAATAGATTAATTGTATAAAGTCTTATTTTAACTTAAAATTATTTGATATATGTTTTTTTCACGATATTTTTAAATGAATTAGTTATACTTTTTATTTCTGCCAGCTCAGAGCCACGACCTTCTCTCCCCGTTCCGACGACAACGGTTCTCCTTCGATATATTTTCCCCTTTTTATATTTGTTTCCTTCTTCATCACACTATTACTACACAAAAAAATAAAAAAAAAAATTTTAAATTTCGACAAACACAACAACAGACATTTGTACGTACAAAACAACAACAAATTAAGTGAGTGAGTGTTGCTGAATCAGTGTCAAATTTAACATCAACAAAATTTGTGCAAAATTTTTTATTAGATTCCATTTAAGAAAATTACCTGAAAGAAAATATTTTGCAATAAAAAAAATTCTTTCAATTGTCAACTATTAATTCTACATTTTTCAATTAAAACTTTCTACACAAACTAAAAAATGCTGATTAAAGAATTGTAAGTATTAATTACAGATTTTTTGTTTTTTATATTCTATCCTTTTTATTTTTTTACCCCATTTATTTAGTGTTAGCAACAACAAATTGTCTACTCCTTTTTGTTTTGTTCTTAGATGTGATTTCTTCAAAAATGTTTTACTACCAAAATTTTAAAGTCTTATATGAATTTTCATTGTGATAATAACAATTTTGTTTAGATTTGATCTCTATTAAATTTAAAAATTTTTTTTATTAAACATTTGCCGCTAAATTTTCGTTTTTTTTTTGATAAATCGATTAACTTGGTTTTTTTTCTTCTCTCACGGTCACTTTCCTTCTCTTTTTTTCTTTTATTTAGTGAGAAAAAAATACATGTGTTTTTAACAATTGCTTGACATTGTGTTTTTGTTGCAAATTTAGCGTTTTTTTTATATGTTTTTTGTTATATTATCTAATCGGGATTATATACATTACATAAAAAAATATTGTTTGCTTAACAATTTATGAAGTTAATAAGGTTTTATAATATGCATATCGCATAACTGCTCTAAGTGAGGATGCAGCTTGCGAGTCATTAGGCCAAACGACAAAGAATCCTCTAAAATTTATATGTCGTTTATTTATCTGACCTGCTGAGTTGATATACAGGTTTTCTTACGAGTTTTGTCCCATGTTATACGTCTCCGTTAACGCCAAGGACTTAAGTTGTGCAATTTTTAACGTACAT
The DNA here is from genome assembly GCA_963931875.1 of Pollenia griseotomentosa. Taxonomy (NCBI): domain Eukaryota; kingdom Metazoa; phylum Arthropoda; class Insecta; order Diptera; family Polleniidae; genus Pollenia; species Pollenia griseotomentosa. The sequence goes on from OZ007560.1 coordinate 190,313,039, forward strand.
TGAGTTATTAAATTCTATTAGTTTGTTTTTATTTTGATTTGTTTTCATTCGTTGTGTTGTGTGTTAGCAAAAATAAAATACAAAATAAATAAACTAAAATTAAATAGATAGTAAATTGTCTCGGTCTTGATTAAGTATCAGTCATTAAACTATTCATTGAGTGCCCCTTCTCCGTTGTTATGTTTGTGTAAGTTAAAAAAAGCGACATATACAAGTACAATTGATTCTTTTGATTTGGGATTTCCTAACCAGTGTGACCATTTGCCATTTTATTTAGCATTTTTATTTAATTTACTAATTTGTTTTTAAAGCTTTATTTTATAAAACTATTCCTCTTTGCCGGCCACATTAAAAATTTACACTGTGCTACATAGAAATGTATATCTAATGTTTTTCAAAATCTACACAATTTTTTAAATATTACCAGCCTCACGGTTAGGCGTATACAGGTAATTTGCCCCTTTTTTGACTGCCTTGCCACTTTTTTATCCTCTTTTGTTCATTTTGTATTTGTTTATGTACCTTTTTGAAGTAAATTTATCATACATACATATGCATTTCCAAAACAATTTGTATTTTATAACTTATGCGGAATGAAATATGGACTGAGTACTATTAAATCTTATCGTGCGTTGGCAAATTAATGCAGAGTTAACAATAAAATGTTGTAAAAATACGTAGCACATATGAGAGTAGTCAAATGAATAATTGAACACGGAACTTGTCAAAAAAATTTTGGTTGCAGGTCCTCCATGAATTGCATTATGGATGGTACTTTGCAATGAAAGTTAATGAATGGAAACCAATTCAAATTTTTAGACGAATTTGAAAAGAAAAATCTACAAAAAGGGATAGGAATTTAGAAACCTAGATTGTTTTATCATTAAAATGGGTATTCAAGAAACTTTGCGTAGAGTGCCTTAAAATAAAAAAACTCATCGTGGTGGCTATTATATTTTTTTTCAAACCTGGAACAGATAGTTTGGTTTTTAGTTATTTCAGTTACTCTACGGTCGGTCAATGCCAGATAATAAACTAGATGCGTGTTTGAATCTTAATTTTTAAGATTAATTAAGATTAAATGAATTAAATCTGGAATGTTATTGGCAAAACAATTACTAGACATTGCCAACAGCAAAATTCGTGTTGATATTTCTACTGGCTGTATTGGCTTTCCTGTGAATGTAAGCCGAACTCATCCAAAGGTTTTCCCAAACATTGCTAAAAATTACCTTATGACGAGTCAACCATAGCAATTCCAGAGAGTTTAGAAACTGGTTTGGGTAGTTGACGAAATCATGTAGGTTAATAATAGAACCCACCGATTTGTACGTGCTCAAATCGCGAGCAATTTCACTTTAAATCAGTGTTCGAAAATAAAGAGTACATTATTTAGCGTTCGGCACACACACCCAAGAACGATATCTATTTTTTTAGTGATTGTGTAGACGAACACAACCCTTATTACCGTTTGTAACTATTTTCATAAAAGAGCCGAACATAATATACGGGTATGTTCTGTAAATCGAAATGAAGTGTATTTAAAATCGAACAAATTTTGAAAACGAGCCTGTAAAGAAAGTTCATAAAAATATTACTTTTTATAAACTCCATACTTTGAGTTCCAATTATATTTACAAGAACAACTCTTAAAAACAGGAACAACTCATTAAATTGAAATTAAAATCTTGTTAATTAATTTCTTAATTTCAATTAATTAATTTCAATTTGTAGAACATACCCGATAATGTTCTGTTCTTTGTCAAAAAACAGAACAATTGTAGTGATACTGTAGACAAACGTTATATTTTAATGTTCTATAATGTTTCTTTTTTTACAGTGATAAAAAAATGAACAAACAAAAAATTTTAGCAACGACCGCTTGTGTGTATTGTGTATATGTTTTGTTTGTGTAAAATTATTTTGCTGGCTTTTTGTTTTTTTTTTCGTATGTGTACATATTTTGTTTTTGTAACAAATTTTTGGTTTTTTTACCAGCCAAAAGAGACAAACATTAATGTGCCGCACCAAACACAATGAAGTTTGTGAATTAAAAAAAAAACGAGCGGAAATAAATGTTCTCATCTTTTGTTGAATTGGATAAAAACAGTATCATTTGTGTGTTCGAAAGATGACTAACAAAAAACGTTATTTTTTTAATGATTTTCTACACAAACACTATTAGCGTTTTTGCTTTTCGCAAATCTACCGAACCGAACTTATTATTTATTAAGATTGACATCTTTTTATTTATTAAGATTGTCACAAAACAATTTCATTGTTTACTTATTTTTTAAATTTCAGTAACCTAGCCTATGGGCCATAATGGGCTTACAAATTTCTACTTAAAAATAGTAAAAAAATAGAAACTGGGAATTATCTCCTTTCGTAGGTTACTTTATATTATATTCAACATTTTTTTATTTTTCGAATTTATTCTATGAGTTACATTTCAGTTATGTATTTTATAAAGCTTTTTTGTAATAGTTCTATTCCTTAAAAGTCATTCCTAAAAATTTAAGGAATATAACTATTACAAAAAAGCTTTATAAAATACATAACTGAAATGTAACTCATAGAATAAATTCGAAAAATAAAAAAATGTTGAATAGTAAAAAAATTTAAAAGAAATTAAAAAATGTAAAAATAAATTAGTATATAGTACTTAACAGCAATAAATAATTAAAAAAATTTACATAATAATATTTTAATTATAAATTTTAATTAAAAGGTCAATTAAATTACACAAAAATTAAAAACAAAACCCAACACTTTCAAGTTTTGAATAACATTTCATACTGTAAATAAATTTTAAGCAAAAATCTTGAAAAAAATGTTACCATTTTTTAAAATAAATTTTAGCATTTTTTGGCCTTGTCTCATGCCATATTAAGCGGAAAATTTTTAAAATCTGCTCACACTGGTCTTAACATAAGCCGAGGCCACGCATTGAGCGGTAAAGCGCAGAGCGGCAGAAATGCCATTGTCAAGAGTGGTATCAAGGTATATTTATAGCAGGTAGCCGCGAGATTACAACAATTGTACAATAAAACAAACAACAGGCCTTTTTATTGTTTTTATGTGGTACGAACTGTCAAAAGGCAAACGGGTTGATAAGAGACAAAAAAGACAAAAGATAGAGACAAAAAACTTGTTTACATGTTTACTATACAACATTTGACAGTTCGTACCACAAAACAAGGAAATAAAAAATAAACAGCTGGCTTTCCGAGACTACCTGCTATAAATATACCTTGAGCGGTATGTTTAATGTTATTACGCAAAATCGTGTTCATATTTATAAGAATTTAATGCGTTTAAGAAGAAAAAGAAGGTTTGGTGTTCATCTCATGGTGAAATAATACAGGTGGCAGCACTACGCCAGATGACGATTTTTTGCTCTCGCATTGTAAGGCCGATCTATTGTCAAAGTGTTGTATATGTTTACAAAAAGTTCACGTTTTGTGCTCTGATTAGCGTATTTGAATCCAGTTTTTGATACGTAATTTTAAATTAAATAAATAAAATTAATTAAATAAAAATTGGATAAACATTTATTTTATCACGTTCAACGGCACGTTTTGATTTTTGTTTAAAATATTTTTTGACGTAAGCTAGCTAGACTTTGGCAATACTAATTCATGTCTGTGAAATCCTTTGATTTTCTGTTGCAAAAATTAACACCAGATTTGATTAAAAGTTAACAGAAAATTTAGTAATCTGTATTGCCATAATAGCGGTCTGCTTTGTACGGATGAAATTAAAAGCTCCACATTTACTTTTACATGTTTATTCTTTGCCGCTCAGAAAACAATTAAAAATTAAACACGTTAATATCTTGTGTTAGCATTATAATTTGAGAGTTGCCTCGGCATTCAGGGTTACCGTTGGAAATTTTTGAAAAGGGTCACAAAAAGAGGATTTTCAAGAAAAAGGTGTCAAAAAAAGGGTATTTCAATTAAAAAAGTGTCAAGTTTTTTATAAGCAGTATTTTCCATTTTAAAGAAAGACCATGTTTTTTAAAAACAAACAAAAAATATTTGTTTCAGGAATGCCCTTTCCTATTTTTAGCACCTGACAAAAAGTTCGTTCTTCATCATAATAGCTCATTTTTTAAAGCTTTTTGTGTTTTCTTTTTTGCCGATTTAGCGATTTTAAATAAATTTTAGGGTTTGTTTCCAATTTTGCAATTGTTTGCGAATTTAAGCTATATTTGCGATTTTTTCCTGAAGGTATGAAATATAAAAAATTTTCGCTAATTTTTGCAAACTTTTCCGAATTTTTAAGTTTTTGAGTAGATTTGTTGCTCTTTGAGGCAATCGTCGCTGTTTTAAAAACATCCCTATATATAATTAGAAGTAACCTATTTTACAGGGCACATTCGACACTGTCGATTTATACGGGCAACAAGTTTAATGCCTTATGCGATTAGTAAGGGTGAATTTTTTAGAATCAAACATGCTACCCTTTTGGAGAGCAAAATATTTTTAAGAAACGAACACAGAATTGCATTTTTAAAATAAAATCTCACATTTTTTGTAGACAAGAAACCCCATAAGTTATTCAATAAAAAAAATATATATACATATATATAAAATAACAAATATTCATGTTTATGAGTTTGCTATAAGGGAAATTGTGCTTTATTTTTTGTTTTACTATCAAAAATCTAACTGAGAAGTCGTAAAAAAGGTTTTTACACAAACTTTTAACGAATACTAACTCCTGCTTATTTCGAAAACTTTTGTTGAGCAGAAGCACTACTTTTCAGCAGTGTTGAGAAAAACAAAATGTGAGTGCTATTTCCAAAATAGTTGAATATGATACAAAAGGGTATATCAAAAAAGGGTCATAAAGGGTCTAAAGACCGTCGAAAAAGGGTCAAATTGATACTTTAGTATTACAACGGTAACGCTGTCGGTAGTAAATGCCAAACTTATTGCGTAAAATACAATCAGACAGAACTTGTTAATCTGTCTTCGCCTGTTTTATATTTCTCTCCCATTGGTTGGACGTCACATAGCTGTCGCATTACGGTTTTTCTGGATTTAACATTAACCAAATGCTTTTCATCTGATGGAAACCCAGTTAAATATCAAATCGATCAGACAGAATACCATTTATATATTGCCCTATTTGGTTTAGTGCCTTTGTAATTTTAGTTAGAATTATTGGAATTAAAAAGGCTTTGTTGAACTTTTAGTTTTAAAATTTGTATTTCCTTTTTTTTATAAGTATGTACATACATTCGAGTTGGTAAATTTTTTTCTCGACCAAGCGGTTGTCAAAATCGTAATCTACGACGAATTCTAAGAAGGTTTTCCCCAAGAAACCATGGATCTAAAATCAAAATCGAGCTTTCCGTTATTAACAACAAAATTCTCTTTTCGAATTTTATATTTTTTTAAAATATGTTAAAATCTTACATATTAAAAAAATTTTCCAATCCCGCCAAGATTTTGTCAGATGTTGTTTACTAATAACCAAGATATTCGTACCAAATTTGGAAACTTTAGATCTTTTCATTCTACAGATAAACATAAATCTATAATGTCTTTGTATGGCAGGTGCACCGCCCACTTAAAATGTCAAAAAAATATATATCCTATAGCACCTCCCAGACCATCAATAGTTCAACGGTTACGAAGATTACCTCCTGCAAACAAACAAACAAACATTAATTTAGTATAAGTGTAATTCAAAAAATGCAATAACATTTTAAACAACAAATATTTTTACGTTACTTTAACCCTTAAATTATAGCACTAAGAAAGCACTATTATCTATGCTAAAGTTTATTTTAAACAACAAATATTTTTACGTTACTTTAACCCTTAAATTATAGCACTAAGAAAGCACTATTATCTATGCTAAAGTTTATGGGGGCGCGATTCTAGGTCTAAGATAATGGCAAAAGAAGTAGCCGTTCGAACGTGAAAAAAATAGAAGTTGTTTTTGTGGCCATGTATAAAAAGGCGTAATTCAGCGAAACCTGGCACAATTTTTTAGTCAAACTACTTTCAGAATTTTACGTAGCAATGTAACATTAAAATGTCTGGTTTGATACCAAAATCTTCTGTATTTTTTTTGTTTAAGCCAAAATCTGGTTCGATACGTGACATTTCGTACGTGAAATTTTTTCCATAATAATTTAACTAAATAATGATTAAAAAAATAAAAATTAATTAATTTAATCCGAATAACTTTTCGAACTCTTCCTTAGATTACAGACCATCTAAGAAATTTTTTTTTGGAATAATTTTTATCAAATATCACCTCTTTTAAGGAAGATAATATTAAAAAAAACATACAATAAGACATTCTCACAAATAAGAAACTATGTTTGCACAACTTTGCAGTCTCAGTGAACAAATTTATGGGTAAATTTATAAAATTAGTTAAAATAATCAGCTTTTGACGGAAATGCCCATAAACGAAAAGAAAAGTTTCTCTTTAAAACGGGTAAGCTCGATTTTGATTTTAGACCCATGGTTTCTTTCGCAAACCTTCTTAGAATTTTTTTTAATACAATTGCTATGAAAAATTGTTAATAAATTTAAGAAAACAATTCGGTTTTTTAATAGTGAACTGCAATTTTTTTTTATTTAGTTCCGAAAATATGGTGTGTCCAACAAAAATGACTTCTTATTTTATTTAATGAGAATGTTTGAGCTTTTTTCTTTAAATAGATTTAGAAATTTTATGTCAGATCCTAAGAAAGGAATATAATTACTTTAATGTTATAAAACATTTTAAATTAAAACTAAATAATATACATGTGAACATAAATGTATCAAAAAGTTCGATATTGTAAATTTTTAGATTTTCTAGGTCAATATTGATTTTTTTTTGACAAATACCACAAACTTTCCCTTGTGATTATCAAGATAAAATTATTAGTCATCATTCAACACAAATAAAACTTTTTTAAGCACTCCACCTCACTATATTTCTATCTATCTTTTATAAATACATAAACATATATACATAAATACAAAGACGAGTCTGTGTATTTGTTTACTCGTTTAAACCTATAAAAAGCTAAATCCCTAGACCTATTTTCTTGAAATTTTCAAAGTATCTAGCATTCTGTGGGCTCCGATACTAAAATAAGCTACTTAAGTTTTCAGTAGGAGAAGAAAAAGTAGTTCCTCCATAGAACGAAAACATTAAATATCACATATCTAAAAAACCGCTGAACCAATTTCTAAGGTAGGATTATGTGTGTGAAGATAAATAGTAAAAGTTAAATTGATTTTTAAAAATATCGCATGATATAAAAAATGTATTAAACAAACGAATTTTTTTTTATCATTGTATTAATCTCAATATTAATAAGAAAATATAAACACATTGTTTATTGTTGGTGTTTTGTGTAAGCTTTGATATTGTTACTAGTAAGACTTTGAGTGTTTATAATTCTTATTCGCTTTAAGGTTTTATTTGTTTATTTGTTTTCTAAAATCTTTGGAAAAGGTTTCCTGATGATCTGGCCTAAGCAACCAGTGAAATGCGCATAGAAGCGCATAAATCAACAATAAATTTTTGTGCTTTTATCAAATATGAAAAATTGGGAATTTAGCACGTCATACAGAAATCTTATAAATAACACAGTGCAACAAAATTTCTAGTAGAGCAAATCTGCCAAAGGGTTTTGAAAAGTTAGCTCGGGTTCTCGAAATATGGGCCCCTTAAGATTTTGAATTTTTTGAAAAGGCGTTTTGTATAAGTCAAAAAAATATACTAAATGTACTTCTGAGCTAAAAAATAATTTCAGATGTCTTCAATAGAATCGTATGGTGATTCTTTTCTTAAAATATATTAACCCTCTAACAACCATTTTTTTTTTGTTTTGTCCTTTTTTAAACTTCCCCACAAAAGTATACTAAAACGTCACTTTAGAGGGTTAAAATGTTCCACGAATATTTTCTGCATCAAATTTCAGTAGGGGTCTTCTAAGACCAAAAGTTCGTGCAACGTATGTAAAACTGATTTTCGAAATTTCGGGTATTAAAAATTTTGATTTTTTTGAAAAGGCGTTTGGCTTGTACCAAAAAAAACTTTATGACCTATATTTCGGGAACCCGAGCTAACTTTTCAAAACCCTTTGACAGATTTGCTCTTCAAATATTCTAGTTTCATTTCGCATTACAAGTATTGAGGCTGGTTTTTTTTTGTTGCACAGTGTAATAAATTATGTATTCCTAAAAATAACTTTGATCATTTCTATCGAATTTTTAATATTAAAAACTAATTTCATATTTTATTAGTCGTTTAATATAAAAATTTATGGTTTTTGAAAAATATGACGTAGACTGAAATTCTTCCATCTCAAGGAATCAAACCTATTCAAAAAGAAGACTATGGAAAAAGTTACCATAATCTATAAACGCTTTATCCAAATTGTATTTGTCAAAATCATTTACATATTGAAAAATTTAATTTATTGCCTGTTTAACGATTTCGAACGTCAAAGTTAGCATAGAAAATTACATTTAAAACAAAAACAAATTTTTGAATTTAACGTTCGAAATGGATGAACTGGCTGTTAGAGTAAAATTCTCATTATTCTCTGCTTTGTGAGGGAATCAAACCTATTCGAAAATAAAGACAATGTACAAGTTTACCATAATCTATAAACACTTTATTGATCAAAGTATAGGAAAAATTTTGTAACAGAACGCTGATTTTCGTAATACAGCTGAATAGTTTGGAGCTGTTGTTGCGGTATCAGCCTTTCCATGATCAATTGTCAAAAACTACTTAATAAAAATAAGATGTCAGTATGACACCAGTCACGCGTGATCGTTAAAAAAAAAAACAAATAAAATAAGGTATACATAGATCACCCTTTACATACCTAATAATTTCAATGAAACCACTAAACCTATTCAAAAATTATTCGGTAGGCCTCGATTTACGCAGTCCACATAATTACCTATTTTTTTTGCCATATTTTTCATACTAAGTCAATAAATGGACGTAGAGCTTATAGTCCTGGAATCAACTAGCTCTGGGCTACTTCCAGTCTCCCGCTACCCCGATTCATGTCTTCTCGAAATACCTATTTTTCGGACTTGAAAATTACAATATTTTTCATACTAAGTCAATGAAAAACCAAATTTTTCAAAATAATACATCTCCGATATCGGGACGAATCTGGACGTAGAACTTATAGTCCTGGAATCTATTAGCCCTAGGCTACTTCCAGTCTTCCGCTATTCTGGTTCATGTCTTCTCGAAATATCCATGGGAACAATCTATATTTGACCCTTTTATAATGTGAACTTCTATGAAAATACTTTTTTAATGAAAAAAAAATATTTTTTTAATAAAAATTTCAGTTTGGTTTATATTGAAAAAATGTTTTTGTTTTTAATTTAAAAATTATTTTGTTTTTTGTTTACAAAAAGAATATTTGTTTATTTTAGCAACAGCGTGTAAAACGTATTTAAAATAACTGAAGGACGTATTTAACTGACGAATTTATCTTCACACCCTTTAAAAGTTATTGGTCCAATTGGACCTTGTGTGGATGCTTGTGTAAATGACGTGATAAAATGCGTCGAAGTGATCAATGTTCACTTGGTTCTGTACTATTTTCGGTCATTCTGATCGTGGCAAGTCTGACTCTGCACCTTGTTGTCGGAACCGTGCAATTACACGATTAATTGCGGTTTTGCTAGGTGCATTTCTAGTGTTGAAATAATTTGGTTGCGTCAGTAAAATTGAATGCCTACTTTAAAAGTAAAATTCTACCACTTTGGTTCGTTGCTTGGCTGTTAAATTTTGCATTTATTCGATGAATAAAATCTAAAAAAAAAACAATAAAAAATAAAAAAAACAAAACATTCAATTTTTACATGCAGGCGTGACTGTATTGATGAACTTAGACCTAATTGAAAAATATAAAATTTTATTTATTTTTTATGTTATATTTTTATCAAAAACAATTAAAACTGATTCAAATAGTTTTAATATGTATATCACAAATTTCTGATAACCATCAGTTTTCAATATTATTATTACCAAACGACTTCCGGCCAAAGGGTTTTCAGCAACCATTGTGTGTAAAAGTTTTTAACTTTTTTGAAGATTTTAATGCCATGTTAATTCAATCTAAAATTGAAAATACTTGCCATATTCTGATAGGCATAGATCTGAGTTCTCTTTCATTAAGTCTTAGATTAAAACGTTGACATAATGCCCTAAGTCTCTAAGGCTTATAAGGCCTTATTCCGAAAAACGCAACGTAACGCACAAAAATTTCATTGAAGCAAAAACAAATTCAAAAATACTATATAATTTTGTTCTTGCTTTCTATAGAAATTCATATTTTGTTTTAAAATTTTCGACACCACAGTATATGAAGTGTTTGAAATTTAAGAATTCAATATAAATTTCTGTAGGAATCAACAACAAAATTATAAAATATTTTTGAATTTGTTTATGCTTTCAATGAATTTTAAGGCATTGCGGTGTGTTTTACGGAATAAGGCCCTAAATAGTAAAGAATTTTTAGGGTGACAGGTTGTATTTCAACATCGAAAATTTTAATATAATTTTTTAAAAATTTTAGTAGTTGCCCATTTTGAAGCGTGTTATAATTAATAAGCTTAAAAAAAACGCATAATTAAAAAAATTGTTAATATAAACGGTCCGTGTTGTATCGCGTAAATCGAAGCTTACCTGCACTGCTAGAAAGCGTGAAAATAAAAGATGGACTTGCTGAAACATATGTATCTTAATTTTGAAAGCTGACTGCTGGGCGAATATTCAGACAAAACAAAAGGAAGAAAACCGAAAATCCCTTGGCTTCCTTCACCCAATTCATACGAGGGCTTTCACGACGTCGTTTTTCCTTAATTCCCTTTTGAAGCCACTACCAAAAATCTTAGACGATGATTTTTGTTGCATGTGTTTTTTTACTTACATTATCCGTAATTCGATTAACCGGCAACATCAATTATCCGGGAAATAAAAAGAATTTTTTGAATCGATTTAAATTATTTTTTTGAAACGAAATTTTTTCTTCAATTTTTTTTTTAAAGCTGTGTTTTTATGTACGTATTAGAGGTCTGCATGTGTGCGATTAAACGACACATGAATTCACATATCAAACTAGCAAGTAGTGTGTTGTGTGTGATTTTAGAATCATACACAATTAATTGTGTGTAAGTAATAGCCTATGTGTGCAAAGCGTTCAATTATTTATGTGAGTGTTGTGAGAGAAATATTTGATACAGGTATAAATAACAAATTTGCTCTTTAATTCGAGTAAATACACTTGTGTGACGATGTACATATTGTGTTTTATCAACACAGCATGTGTTTTGTGTTTAAAAATTTTTTTTTATCGTATTAAAAACAAAATATTAGTAAAAAGATGTTGCATTAAAAAGTGATACAAACTTTTTAGAAGCAAAAAGTAGTAGTTTTTAATATATTTTTTAACAAATGGAATTTTTATTAATTTGTTATTAATTTAGCACTCTTACTTGTTTTTTTTTAATTATGTCACACAGTTGACAATAATCACTATATCTACCTAATTTAATCGTAAACAAGTTAAAAATTTTACAACTGGCTACTTTTGTATACTTTGGCAGGTCAATCTATACTAAAATACACACTTAAAAACAAATTTATAATTTTTAATTAAAATAATTTTTATTTAAACAAATTAAATGTGTTTTCAATAAATAAAGTTAAAATATAAATAAATTCAATACATCGACAATAATAATAAGGAACTAGGTACCTATATCAGACTTTTTTTTTATAAAAGACGGAATAATATTAAATTAAATATTAAATGAAGAAAATATGTATCTCATGAGGAAAACATAGAAATTATTTTTGTAAAATATAAAGTCATGAAAATAAACATTTATTCCGTTTGTGCACTAATTTCAGTTTCTAATTCATGCGTTGGAATATTATAATGCAAAAACATAATTTTATTTACACTGTCATCATTTAATGCAATACTGCATCTTTTTTCTGTAATTAAATTGCGTGCTGCCGAAAATACCCTTTCGGAAGCTGCACTGCTTGCAGGCGTACCTAATATTTTACAGCTGAGTTTATGTAGCAATGGAAATTGTTGTTTGTTAGCTTCCCACCATTGCAGAATGTTGAAGTCGTCATAAAAATTGATGGTTAAAGTTTCGTATTTCAATATTTCTGTTTCCACAACATCCATACTGTTGTTGAATTGGGCTTGTGGCAAAAAATCGCAAATTAGCTCTATGTTTTCATTAGATACTTCTGACGTGCCCCCGCTTTGAGTTTGAGGTTCAACAACTTCTTCCAAAAACTTTCTCATTGTACGTTTACACTCATTTCTGATTTCTGTCTGCTCGTCTTCACTAAATTGAACCATTTTATTCAAAGGTGGGAAGAGAAATAGCCCAATTTTATGAAATATTGTCAAGTTGTTTAATACGACATTTTCCAAATAATACAATAATTTTTCCTTAAAATGTTTTGTAATTTCTATATCTGAATTATCGACGGCACATTTTTTTTTTAAACGGTAAATGTAAATGTAGACAAGATGCATTGTTGGGTAATTTTCACCTTCTAGTTTTTTAAAAGTGTCTTCAAATGTTTTTAATAGATTAACAAGAGCAGAAATTTTATTAAAGCTTATATTACTAATTCTGTTTAATTCGTTTTTTTGTTGTAGAAGTTGAATAATTTCTGACCAATTTTTCTGAATTGAAAGAAATAAATTGTAAATAGAATTCCAACGAGTTGGTGAAAAACTTTTTAATGTGCTGGGAAGTTTTGCATTGAGGGCCGAAATTTTAAAATATTTCACAAGTTTTGAACATAGCCGTGAAAGTTCTGCCACATCACTTACGTCTTCAATTGATTTTTGTACTGTATTGTGCAGTAGGTGGTCTACGCAATATATATGGTTATTATTTCTAAAAGCTGCCACCATATTTGAACCGCGATCTGTAACAATAATGGCAAAGTCATCGAGGTCCAAGTCAAATTCTTTTAATAATTTGAGTACTTTAAGTCTTACATTCTCATCTGAAAAATAACAAGATAATATAGACGTATGTATTTATTTTGTAGACCAAATGAGTTTTGAGCATTTATGTCAGCGCCGCTAGAAGCCAAACCGCCTAAAATTATTAAAATAAAAACCAGGACAAAACCGTATTGAAAAATAAATAAAATACTAAATAATATGCTAATGGTTTTTATAGAAAATATAATCGATTCTATTTGTAATTTTAAGCGATTTGATTTCAGAACGATTTATTTAACAAATTAAAATAATTACATGTACATTTTTCGCCTTCCATAGACTTCATTCCTAAGAGTCGACTAATTAAATTTGCATCTTTAATATAGTGTACAGTTAAAGATATGTATGTTTTTCTTAAAAAGCTATCGGTCCAGAGATCTGACGTTAGGCCAAATCCTACACTTTTAATTGCTGTTACTTCAGTTTTAATTTTTTCGAAGTAACTTTCGTACACTTTGCTTATATTCCGTGAAATAGTTGTTGGATGTGGGAAAAGGTTATTTAAATCAACATTAGGTCCATATTGCGCTCCTACTGAAACAAGATGCTGTCCGACTTTTTTGAACCCAGAATCTCCAACAATTTTAAAGGGTCTGCAATTTTCAATACTCCATTCTGTTAAAATTTGTATAGTTTTCTTCTTAGTTGAAGCGTCTACTTCTATTTTTGAAATTTCCTTATCAGTATTTATATCAATGTAACATTTGTGCCTAACTAAATTTGAAGTTGCAGAGCTGCTGAATTTATAAACATTCTTACAAATACGACATGCAACAACATTTGGTATTTCTTCGCCGGATGCATTATCTATTTTACCAAATACATTCCAAACCTTGCTTTTGCCTCTTTTGTTGTTTATTTTGAATTCATTACTTTTAATTTTTGATTTGATTGTTGAGTTTGACAAAAAGCTACTTACGTCGGCACTTGCTACCTCTGCTACAGAATCGTCCGCTGACATCTATTAAATTTTTTTTTTTGTAATAAAGAAGGCAAATTAACACAAAAACACTGTCTTAGCGAAAATTAAATAAGTAAAGGCTAAATTAAAACTAAGGTACTTTTAAATAGTTTGTAGTTTAAACAAATTAAATTTCTTAAAACCAGATCTTTTAACTTTTTTTTTTAAATCAAAAGAACTTATAACTTATTTTTAAACGTTAATAGATTATTTTTATTTTATAACGAGCTTTCTTTCTTAGCTTTGGTCATTTTTTTTAGTTAAAATGTTTTTAAAGCAAAACCTCTTAAATAAAACTTAAAAATGTAACTTAGAAATTCATATTTATATGTAATTTTAATTTAATACTTTTAAAATAAATTACGAATTACATTTTAGACAAACTTTAGTCACTTACTTTAATATTATTTTGAGTGTATTTTCTTTTTATGAGTTGAGCATATGCGTGCGCGAAATTCTGTTTAAAATAGCATCTCAAATATTTTCGTTAAGCCGTTATGACAAAACATTTTTTATTCATTGAATTGAAATAGAATTGATGGAATGAAACGGTAAATGTTAGAAAGAGTAAACTATAAAAAATGTAAACAACGCTTTTTTTTTTTTTTTTTGTTATTGTTTTGTTTATTTTATTCAATGCTGTCAACGTTTTGTTTATGAGAAACACAAAAATAAAACAAACAAAAAAACGGTAAGTCGCTGAATTTGCCCATAAACCGCTGATTCAGCAATACTTTTAATTTTAATATTTTAAGCTTGAAATGTCAATTTTAAGTTGAACAATTTTACTTATTTTTTTGACATTTACTGTTTCTATCTATCAATTCTATGTCATCAATGAATAAAAATATAGTGTAATAAGTGCTTAAGAATTATTGCCTTTGTATACTGGTTTGTCATATTTTAAAATATTTTTTTTTATAATATTATTATTGTTATTGTTTTTGCATTAAAAAAATACATTTATTACAACCATTTCATTTTATTACTTTTTTTGTTAAAATTTTAACTTTCCTCTTCACTTACCAAAATAAGAAAGTCAAGAAACACACGAATGATTAGTGTGATTTTTAACTTCGCTCAGGTTTTTTTATTGTAATATGTATGAATTTGAGTTCATCAAACAATAAACAATAATAGAGAAACACACACAATTAGTGTAAGTGTATGTGGCTAACTTTTTAATGAACGGTGTTGTGTTGATCTCTCATTTAAAATGATTGAGCGTGAATGACTCGCTCTCATTTTTTTTACACATTTGATAAGCAAATCAAAAACACACACAGCATTCATTTGGCTACCAAATCATTTGTGCAGACCTCTAGTACGTATGATTATTCATTACTAAAAAATTATAATATTCTCTTTTGTGACTTTTTTGAACAAATTTGTACATTTATAAAATTTTTCGAAAAACAAAAATTGGATTTAAATTAAATTTATACTAATATAAATTCATATAAAAAATTTATAATTTGAATTTTTTTAATAGCACATTAAGTATGCTTTAATTTCCAATTTTATTCATTAATTTATCGCTTATATTTCCAAAGTTACAGCATAAATTGTGAACTCAGGTCTTTTTTTCCAAAAAACAACGATGCACTTAACGGGTTAAAAATTTTTTTTTTTAAATTTTTTTCTAAAATGCTGTGTTTTTATGTGCTTATAATAACTCATTAATAAATAAATATAATATTTTGAAACTACAACTTTAATGAATTAATCGCCACGGTGCACCGTTTGCTGACAAACAAAAATGGACGTCGAAAAAGTGACTTCGTTAAAGTCTCCATGTAAATTGGCTGTTAGTTAAAAAAGAAAACAAAAAGTTTTGCAAGATTCTAAATTTAACAATTTTGCTAAAACGCCGCCAAATTTACGATACTGTGGATCAGTAAATAATTTACCAAAACTTCCATAAAAAGTATTTATGTATTTAGACTAGAAAAGTCAAGACTTTTATAATTTAAAAACTCTTATTTACGGTTTGTAACCTACTTTACTAACGATTTTCATTTTTTTTTTTCAAATATGCTAAAAATAAATATTTTTCAGGCTTTAGTTAACATATAACGTTTTTTGTATGTATGTATGTAAGTTTTGTTTCCACTAAGACGTCAAATAATGTATTTAAGTTATTATACAATATATTTATTTACATACTTACATAAGTACATTGTTATCTGCTTTTAATTTATTATTTAAATGGAATTTGTATTGTGCAGAAAAGCAGAACAAATATGAAGTAGGATTAATAACGAATAAAAGGCGGTAAAATTTATTGAAAAACTGCACTGTTTATGGCACACTAGGTAAATACTATATTTATCTTAAAGAGGCAATAATTAAAAAAATTAAAAGCTTAGAAATTAAAAAAAACTACATTGTTAGAAAAACAAAAAAAAAGAAAGAATTTATTTTTTTGATTACTGGCCAATCGGAAATCTGTAAATCGAAATCACGTGAAATTGAAATCGATGGAGATTTTTAATTAAATTTTTGCAAAAATCCGTTTCTCAACGTATCCTACAGATTTCATTACATCTTGAATAATGCACCGTTTGGCGCGGCTTATAATCATCCAATGTTAATAACAAAAATGAACCATGATCAATGATGTTTTGTTTCAAAATATCGCTGGCATTGAACCAGGCGAAATGTTATTTCAACAGAATGACGCTTCATGCCATACGGCTACCGCAAACATCGACGTATTGAAATTAACATTTCGTCAGCTCGTTATTGGCTTGGCGCATATATCAAAAAGCCGGAGTAGAGAAAAACGACAAAGAAGGTTGGTTTACATGAAGATTCCTTAAAATGTATACGATAGAATATTTTTATATTTTATTCGCTGCTTCTGGGACATGTTTTGAAGAAAAATGTACATTTTTGTCAGTTTTCATGAATGAAGTTAATAGTATTATATTGAAAGTGAAAAATATTCACCCTTATTGTGTTTGGCGTATTTAAAATACGCCTACGACTGTTTGGTAATAGATTAAAGGAAATAAGTTCACGTTCTCTTTAATCTATTACCAAACAGTCGTAGGCGTATTTTAAATACGCCAAACACATTAAGGGTGATTATTTTATGCCGCATACGCCACTTTTCTAAAAATACTTTTAAAAAGAAGCTTTTTGTGCTGCATACGTATACCTAGTGCTATGCATTGAGTAACTTGCTGAAATAAAAGTTTCTATATTAACAATCTAATAAAAAGTCAACATTGATGATTTTTTTTATTTGTTTTTATTTTAGCAAAACAGTTCCATTTTTATAAAGAAAAGTTGCATTGTGTTAGTAATTGATGATCTCTGCAAAGTTCACGTTGAAGGTGATGTCAATACCAAGGTTTTTATGTATCAACGGTCTTCGAATGTGTATTGGTTCATGAGTTATAGCCATTTTAGTGAACACTGCATAGTTGGGGGTAGTGCACTAAATATTGATTTAAATCAACAATGCACTATCACTAAATAAAACTGCAAAGAAATTAGTTTGTACTCTTTTTTACCAGCATTAGTCATGATTTTTATTTTTTAACTACCACTAAAAAAATTTAGTGATAGTGCAAATTTTTTCACTATCACTAAACGCAGATTGAATGCAAAAATCTGCACTCAATTCAAATAGTGCAAAATTTGGACTAGCAGTCAAAAAAGCTTCATACAAATATTGTATCACTAAAATTTAAAAAATGTAACTTTTATGGACATGGCTTTTGATTTTTTTGGAGGATATACATAAGCAAAGAATATTAAACCAAATGAAATGTGTTAAATAACGGTGGCTTAAATCATGAAAAAACCAGTTTTTGATTTTAAATTGAATGCAACAATTTTAGTTGCACTCAAATGAGTGAAGAAAAAAAAGTTTCAATAAACTGATGTTTGCTTTTTTTTAAATCAAACTATTTTTTTTTTTGAGTTCAAAATTTTTTACCATCACTATCATTCATGTTTAGTGAGGCTGCTAATTTTCAATTCATCACTCAACATCAACAAAATGATTGAAATATTTTTGCACTATCACTTAGTGTGAGTTGAAACTGCAAAATGAGTGCACTACCCCCATCTATGGAACACTGCATTCATTCCGAAACATGTTTTTTTTTGCATGGAAATTTTGAAAAACTGAAATTCAATTAGTTTTCAAATTCATTACAATTCGATTTAAGTCAAACCATTACTTTAATTTAGCTACTTAGGTATTTTAAATCATATCTTATAGCCATTTTAGTGAACACTGCTTTTATCACTGAAAAGACTTGCTATTAAAAGGTTGATGGCTTATGTAATTGAAGCTACTATTTTAACTGGAAAATTCAAAGGCGAAGATGTATTTATTCCACGCATCGCAATCATTCCGTCTGATATGCCATTTGAATTCAAACGATTTCAGTTCGATGTTCGGCTTGCGTTTGCGGTTACTATTAATAAGGCGCAAGGCCCATCATTAGGAATTTGTGGAGTGAATTTAGAGTATCCAGTTTTCTCACATGGACAGTTGTATGTAGCCTGTTCGCGCGTTGGCAAACCATCGGTTTTGTATATTTACACCGAAAATGGAAAAACAAGAAATGTTGTGTACCACAGAGCATTACAATAAAAGCATTTTATCACTGATTTAAATGAATTTGAATTGTTTTCTTATTTTCTTTTTTTGCACTACGAAGTGTGCAGGGGGGGGGGGGGGGTTTGCTAGTTTTTAATAAATTTAAGAAATTTTTACTATTTCTTAATAGGTGCTTATTATTTTATACAACTATTTTTATTCTTGTTGCCATTTTATTTTGCTTTTGCTCATGGTCCAATTATTAGGTCTATGCAGAAATACAACAACTAAAAACACAACACACACTTTGTTTGTGTATAATATGATGAAGATATCAAAAATATTGCTACAAAAACAATTGCATGAATAAAAAATCACAACTCTATAAAATATCAGCAGTCCAGTTTGCTTAAACTACCTTTTTTTCTTACGGCAATGAAGCAAAGCAAGAGTGAAATTTATTTTGAAGAATTTGATGCAATCCCCAAATAGTGGCGTGTAGAGCAAAACAATACTTAAAAAACTTTAAAATAGTTGTTATGGAGAATATCTCAGAAAACATAACAAATTTCGCGAAACAGGTTTTTAATTTAGAAAGGGGCTATTAAAAAAATATATTCCTCATACCTAACTCATTTTTTAAAAAAATGGTCAGTAGGTCAAACCAATAATGAGCTGACGATTTGGCAATTTCGTAGATTTCGAGAAATAGACCTGTCAATTGTCCGCAAGGTCGTAAAATCTGACACTCTCGCTTATTTCCTGTTGGGCTGGCTACTTTAAGTCACTGTTTATGCTGCTGGTTTATGCTGATAAAACAGCAAATGTGCAACCGTGTAAAATTTTACAATGTTATTTGTTCCAAAGTGCACCAAAAAAGTTGTCGATGCCTTCACAATTAGAAAACTGTGTTTTTTGGTACAAAATTTTTTGATCCCATATAAATCTTCACTTGTAAAGTATTCGGCTCAGCCGAGTTAGCAATCGTACTTGATTTTAAATTTTTTTATTGATTTCTTAATGGGTATTAAATTTCATGTTATATTCTAAATTTATTTATACATGTATTTTTTTTAGTTTCTTTTATCTTTTGTTAATAAAATTGTGTGTGTCCTTGGTGTTTTCAACACTTTGCAAAATTTTTATGTTTATTGTTATTTTTACAGTAAAAGACGGGAAATAAAAATAATAATATTGTGCATGTTTTAAAACATAATAATGTGCAGTGACATTTTATGTTTCTCGTTTTTGGAAGCAAAGTCTTTTACAGCATTCAAAGGGTGGTCCAACCAAACCGCACGATGTTAACTGTAAATAAAACAAAAAGTTTGAAGAGAATTATCTTAATATTTTTTATTATTATAGAAGGATCTATGACAATTATGAAACAAAATATCGGCAAAATGCTCGCCACGGCTTCGGACTTCTATCCGATAGCTTATATTTTCAATGACTCTGAGATATAATTGAGGTTCAATGTCGTTAATGTACCGAATTATCTCATCCTTGAGCTATTGAATTGTTCTTGGCTTATTGAGGTACACTTTTGCTTTTAAATATCCCCAAAGAAAGAAGTCGAACGGTGACAAATCACATGATCGTGATTGCCAATTAACATCGCCATGACGTGAATTTCTCGCCCAAAAGAACCATGGTTTCGTTGTCTGTGTGGCAAGTAAAACCATCCTGTTGGAACTACATATCGTCCAGGTCCATATCCTCAATTTCTGGCCACAAGAACATTAACGGTTGCTGCTTGGTCGAACTCATTTCCGACGACGTCGCCAGCCCATAAGCCGCACCAAACAGTTACTCTTTGTGGACGATTCGTGGTGATATTCAACAATCACTCATCGATTCTCATTGGCCCAAATGCGGCAATTATGCTTGTTAACGAATCCACTGTGGTGAAAGTGTGCCTTGTCTCTGAAGATGATTGTTTTTTGTAAAGGTACCATTCACTTCTGTCTGTTCAACCAAACATTGAGTTTGAGAACCTCTTCATGGTTGAATTTGTCAAGCACTGAAACAAAGGTCTGCCAAATTAAGTTGGGCAATAAACTTGACGTTAAGGTGTTATTCGCAATTAACATTGTGCGTTATGGCTGGATCACCCTTTATAAGAGCAAAAACTTTGACAGTAAAGTAAATTTTTTGATTTAATAATAAATATGTAGATGTATATTTAAAATTTAATACACATAGCGAAAAAAGTAGTTAACAAATTCTCAACCAATATTACTAAAACGACAACAAAGTGTTGTCAATATTTCGACAGCATCTGTTCTCAAATTTTTAACAACATGTTGTCAAATTGGAACCAAAGATGTAAAAAATGCCGCCGTTGTCAAATTGGCATCGCACCGTTGTCAAATAGATAACGCCCTCTTGTCATTATTAATAGCGTAAATATACATTTATGTATATAGAACGTTTGTTTTCTCAGCTTAAGAAAAATGGTAAAATGTTTAGTTAAGTAAAAAAATAAAACATGGACAGTGAACAAAATATTATTTTAAAACATGGAAGTTATTTATGATTATTTTAAAGATAAGAAAAAATATACAATAATATAAAATATGCAGTTAATTTTACAATTCTTTCATTTAAGATGCCAATGTGACATATATAAGCTTGTGGTACATGGTGTCTGGTAGCAGATTTATATTTTCAAACTTAAATTCAAACGTAATAATTGACACAAAGTTTTATTAAGAGCATTGAACGATGGAATAAATATGCGGATTTTATTTTTTAAAGAGTATGTCAGCCAGATGTCTTCCGTCGTCTTGAACACACTGTTCAAAACGGAGCTTTGTTTTTCGAAAATTTTCGATAAAAGTGGTCTAATTATCCCGTGCGTGGATAAGGCACACCAAACAGTTACCCTGGGGCAATGCAATGGTTTTTGATGTTTCAATCGAGGGTTGCGGGTTCTTGGAGACCAGTAACGGCAGTAACACTCGGTCCACCACGTATTCGCCGAATACCGAACTTTGAACAAAATTGTTGACGAGCAATTACGTAAGAATCATTAATCTTAAAAATGTCTCCACAGCTCGACCACTGCGACATCATGACTGACAAATCCGCACAATTGATAATTCCAACGGCGCCACCCTCCCTCCGCACCGTTTATTACTTTTTGAAATAATCGTATTTAAAAATATAAATTTGCCACCAGACACCCTGTATATAAATGAAGCTGTAACTTAGGTATCCGTGCTGAACTTAGAGAAAAACCGTTGTCATTGCAAACACAAGTTTGTAATATTGTACTGCAGTTTACATTGCTTCCTCTAAAAAGGGTTAACTCAAAATTTATAAATTTTCAGTAGAGAAAAAAAAAACTTTTTTTATTTTATATGTTTTCTTGTAAAAAAGAGGGGGATACAATTCGTCGGCTTAATATGCGAACCTGTTAAATCCACTTTTTAAGTAAATTGAGATTTTTATGCTGTGTGGTAGAGACAGATAGATATGCCTCGTCGTCCACCATGAAGTTTTTCTTCAATTTGTGTCTTAAAGTGTGTCCAATCAACAGCAACAAATAGAAAAAACAAAAAGTTTTTTGTCTTTCCTGTAAAATTTGTTAAAAGGGAGTTAGCAGGTTTGCATATTAAGCCGACGAATTGTATTTTTTTTTTTGGAAAAATACTAGAGAAATTGATCTAATATTTTTACAGTGTGTAATTATGACCACTGTACATGGATTTCTTGCAAACAGTGAAAGTTGAAAAATTTTGAATTGACTTTCTTTAGAGGAACCAGTGAGATATGTTTTTCATTGGTTGTGTTCAAAAAGGGTTATGCTCTCCTACATTCAGAACAATGCGTTGTCGAAATGACAACTGAATGTTATCAATATACCAACGGTGTGTTTTCAAAAATGAAAAGAACATGTTTTCGGAATGACACCATTATTGTGATAAAATGACAACGAGGTGATTAGAAAATGTTGACACCATCCATTATCAAATTGTTGTTGGCTCACTTTTGACTGCGGATGGTGTCAATTTTGGTATTTTTATACTGGGGGTTTTCCTCATGGGTATCCGATAGTTCCAAGCAATTTCAATATAAATACAATTTTCTTAACTCTATTCAAATTTTATCAGCTTTCTTAAATAAATGCGCATAGGAATAGCTTATCCTATCAACAATAAATTTCAGTTTATCAATAGTATGAAATAGGAATTTAGCACATTAAACGAAACCTTGTTAATTAAATTTTGAATCCCAAGAAAAATTTTGATAAAAAAGGCCGAAGGTTTTTGTCTTAAAAAGTTTTAAATAAAGATTTAAGTAGTACATATATGTATACATATACTATAGTATGGTATTCTAATTATTTTGTAAATAAAGGTTAATACTGTATGTCCTACTTAGTAATGGGTAATAGTGGTTTTAAAAAAATTTAAAATTCATATTTAAAATATTTGCATAGTTTTGATAAGTATTAAAAAAATATGTTTTGTGTTGTGCGATTTTAAAAGTTCTTAAATCTTTTTTTTAATCTTAAACCGTTTTTTTTTTATAAATAAAAAGGTCAAATGTCAATTTCAGTACACTAACAGCAGAAGAATTCCTTTATAAAACTATTTTGTTTAAATAAATAGTCAGTTGGCCTTACCTCCTTAACAGAGATTTAATGTCATAAAAACTATCTAGCAATGACGGTTTTTTACTTAATGTATTTACCTTGTAATGTAAAACGGCCTTGAAGTAAACATTATAATTATTTTATAAAAATTTACTGCACTGTCCCGTTAAAAATACATATTTTAATTTCTTAATTTCTTTTCATAGTTTATAATGATAATATTTCAGTTTACAAAGTTCACTAGCAAACATTTTAATTTTTTTTTTTTCAATTAAAGTGCATTTGACTTGTTAAAGGTATTTTACACTTGTGCATTCTTTGTTTATTTTTTCTACAAGCTTGAAAATAGTGAAATTCTATGGACAAATTTTAATTTAGTGTGCTTTATTTTTGATCGATTTTTTGTGAATAAAAAAGTATTAAACGCATAATTCGAATTTAGAAATAAAGAAATTTTAACTAATACATCCATACAAATTTAGATTTCTATAAGATTAGGAAATTTGTGAACTAAAGAGCAAACTAGAGTATCTTGGGTAATTTGATTACATATATTAAATAGCTTTCAAAGTTTAAAGAACAACGAAAAACACGAGTCTATACAGAGGGAAATATCCGGTTTAAAAATACCAAAATTGACACCATCTGTTTTTAAAAGTGTTTAATTTTATAACGGATGGTGTCAACATTTTCTATCCAACTCGTTGTCATTTTGTCACCATTTGGTCTCATTCTGACAAAAAACTGTTATCACCAAAATGTAGTTATTCCGAAATCATGCTGTTTTAATTTTTGATAACACACCGTTGGCATAATGACAACATTCAGTTGTCATTTCGACAACACATTGTTCTGAGTGTAGAAGAGAATTACCCATTTTGAACACAAGTCTTTATTATTTATTTAATTATTTATTTTACATATTTAACAAAAATTACAAATTGCACTACAATATTAAATACTTGTATTTTCAATGGCAAAAGTTTTCCTCTTAGTTCAGCACGGAGACATTATTAACAGCTTTATTTACATCTTTGTTTATATACTGCAGTTTCTATATGTCACATTAGAATCTTAAATGAAAGAATTGTTAAATTCACTGCATAGTTTATATTATTGTATATTTTTCCTTATCTTTTAAATAATCATAAATAACTTCCATGTTTTAATTACAATATTTTGTTTACTGTCCATGTTTTATTTTTTTTTTTTTTTTAATTTACACTGATTTAAATTCACTTATGTACATTTGAACTTTCTAATTTTCCTAAGCTAAGAATGCAAAAGTTGTTAATTTGACAGCATAATTGTGTTTTTACATATTATCCAGCCTTATACCGGTTGTCGTTGACGTAATCGATCGTTGTCGTAATCGATCAAGAACACTGGCTGTGTGTTACTTTAATCTCTTACAAAAAACGACTTGAACGATTACGACAACGACAACCGAAATAAGGCTGATTATGTTTGTTTGACCTTTAAATTTGCAATCTAAATATCGAAGCCTCGAGGTTATTAATTAATATAGGATTGTGTATTTACGCTAATAATAATGACAAAAAGATGTTATGTATTTGACAACAAGAGGTTGTCAATATAACAACGATGGCATTTTTACATCTTTGGTTTCACTTTGAGAACGGATGTTGTCGAAATATTGACAGCACTTTTTTGTCGTTTTAATACCATTGGTTGACAATTTTTTAACGTCTTTTTATGCTCTTTGTTCACATATCTGATTAACACAGGCATCAATTGTAATTATTCAGGGGTGTGCTGGAAATCGCAAATGCAAAACGCAAGAATTTTAAAAGTCGTTTTTTTGTTAGATTTCTGTAATAAAAGAATTTTATGACAAATATTATACAAACATTTCTCTATTAAACAGAATTTTATAACAAAAATTATAAAAATTAGATTAAAAGTTTATTAAAAACAGCCTCCAAATTCTTGCGTTTTGCGTTTGCGATTTCCAGCACACCCCCATTATTTATATTTATAACTTTATTTTTGCCCGATATAACTTTTCCCGGTTAGCAGGAACCCCACAGATGGAAAGGGTACATATGTAAAAGTTTGTCATTCCGTTTGTAATTTCTACAATATTCATCGTAGTCCCTTTAAAGTATATATGTACTAGCTGTCCCGGCAAACGTTGTTTTGTCATATAATTTACTTCTTTCAGATGTTACAGTGTCTGTATGCCAAATTTAAAGAAAACCGGTTGATAAGTTAAAAAGATATTGGGAGGGGGAGATTTTACCGCTTTTGCCATATTTCACGCCCTAAATAATAAAAAATATAGGATATAATTCCTTCCAGATGTTACACTATTTGCCTGCCAAATTTCAAGAAAATTGGTTGATTATCTAAGAAGATGTAAGGAGGGGGAGACTTTACCCCGT
This sequence comes from Pollenia griseotomentosa, assembly GCA_963931875.1. Taxonomy (NCBI): domain Eukaryota; kingdom Metazoa; phylum Arthropoda; class Insecta; order Diptera; family Polleniidae; genus Pollenia; species Pollenia griseotomentosa. Next base: position 190,338,617 of record OZ007560.1, read on the forward strand.
TTGTCCTATTTCACGCCTTATTACTTATTTCCTTTCTGATGTTACAGTATCTGCATGTCAAATTTTTAGAAAACCGGTTGATTAGTTAAGAAGATATAGGAAGGAGGAGCTTTTACCCCCTTTATCCCTTTTGCCCTATTTCCCTTCAAATCACAAATTTAATGATTAGATGTTACGCTGTCTGCATGTCAAATTTTAAGAAAACCGGTGGATTAGATAAGTCCCAATTCACATTATACGAATTTTGTCGTTGCAATTATTGTCGTTTCCTCTTTGAGGTCGGTCTCATATTTACATTGTACGATTTTTGTCGTAACAACCTTAATACATTTTTCGTCAAATGAGAGAAAATTGAGAGAACGAATTAATGAACAAAACGAATCGAAGAGTACACTCGCTTCTGTACCCCTTATAATTCCTCTCACTCCTCTTGCCTAAAAAGTAAGAATAGCAACGACAAAAATCGTATAATGTGAATGGGCACTAAGAAGATAAACTACACAGAAACACTATTCACGGCCCATAGACACAAAAAAAAAAACTAAATATTGCGCCATCTGTCGGACGAACTTCAAACTATACAGAAACACTACTCACGGCCCATAGAACATGCACATAAAATTTGGTCAAAATCGACTACACAGAAACACTACTCACGGCCCATAGACACAAAAAACTAAATATTGCGCCATCTGTCGGACGAACTTCAAACTACACAGAAACACTACTCACGGTCAAAATCGGTCCAGTAAATTTTATATATGTAGAGATATTCTTGGTTCATATGAGTAGCGAAGTTGATTAAACGATGACCGTCTGTCTGTTGAAATGTGTTTTCCGAAGACACTAGTTATGATGGGAACTCGGTTGTTAGATGTTTGTGCCACATTTGCTCCGTTAAAATTTGCTACTAAAATTAAGCCAGATCGATGCGTAGAAAAAAGTCGTCCAAATGACGAACAGTGGTCTAGTCAGGCATCGCCATCATAAAGTAAACAATAAATTACATATTCTTTGTTTTCTATATTTTTTGAGGCATTGACATGAAATAAATATTATACAGCCTTTTAGAGAATTTCTACAAAATTTAATACAACAAATAAAAAATAAAAGCCCTAAACCACAGTATATAAAAACAAATTTTCGAGAGTGTACATTTTTGTGACATATTAGCTATCACGGACCCACCAGAACAAAATTATGTAATGAGGTTAAGATTCACGTAAAATTTTTTTGTGCCGAATAATAAGATGAATATATCACATCTGTATGAGATTTAAGGATGGTGCATATAGTTAATTTTGAACCTACCATTACCAGTTTTTCATAACAGTAGCTTTCATAAAAATTATTGTTGCTAATGTGTGTTGTCAATACCAACATTTATAAGGAAGTTATGGGATTTAAATCTTTTTCCGGTGTAGTATTTTTATGAAAACTATGATCAAATATGAACCGATTGCATTAAAATTTGGTAAGATGATTAAGATTGCAATAAAACAAGTTTGGACGAAATTTTATCTTAATACCAACATAATAAGAGGATTTATGGGCAAACAGATCTACTCCGGAAAGAAGTTTATATGGGGGCAATGTGAAATTAAAGACAGATTTTCACCATTTTCAATAGGCTTCGTCTTGATGACAATTCAAACATATTTACCAAATTTCATCAAAATTGCGACCCGTACTTTGCGCACCAGGCTAAATGGACTTACAATCAGTCAGCCAGTCGGACGGACGGAAGGACGGTATAGGTCTAGTGCCAATATTTTTAAGTGTTACACACATCAGCACAAACGCATAGTACCTTCTCCACTATTGTTGTTTGGGTAACACAAAATAATACTTTTTGCAAAAAAAGACTTAAAAGCATTAACAATTTAAGCAACTAATCTTTAAGTTGAGTCGGAAAGTCCCTTGTTTGGTTTGATTCGTTTTATTTGTCAGTCAAATTTGCGACTTTAATTTTCTTAAACGACTTTTTCGACTTTATTTTAATAAAACGATCATTTCACGTTTTGAAAATTTCTAACGGTAACCCTGATCCTTTCAAACATTTAGAATATACTAAGAATTTTTAATTTGGAAGGGGAGGCCCCCTTTTTGGTCATACCTTTCGGTTTAGTATTGTAGATTCGACATTTCGACATTCTTTATTTAAAAAGCCAAGTTCATAATCTACTGCGACTGACCTCACCGTAATTCCTTTTAGCCCTTTCAATGAAAAAGAAGAATATGGTTAGTAATTGTTGGCAATAAAAAAATAAAGAACGAGTATCTTTAAAAAAAAAAAAAACAAATAAAATTATGCAGTTGTTTTATAAAAAAAAAAAAATAAATAAGAAAAATAGCAAATTAGAACTTATAAATCAATGAAGAAATAAAGTGCCATTAAACAGATGACAACGATAGGAAAAAGAAAAAAAAGGCCAGCAACAACAGCCATATGAAATGATATAATAAAATTATATTTGCCAATAAATACATTATATCCAACTAACATACATCTACAGTCACCACATCTTCTACATTCGTAGACACATCTTTATAAAAAGGAAAAGACTCACACCCAGTCCAACACCTAAAAACATCTTCGTCAAGCACTTAAACAAATTCTAAAGACACATAAAGATGTGCTGAAAGCAAAAAAAGGTAAAAGTGATAAATTGAGGTATTGATGTGAAAGTTAAAAAAAAAAGAACGACACCATTTTCAAGAAAAGAGGCAATATAGGACTAGATCAGGGAGCTGAGTTTTAAGTTAAATTGTGGCTTTTCAAAATTTGTATAACTAGTATCTTAAATATATCGCCACTAAAAGCTCAGTTAGGCGAACGTTGCTGTACCGTATCTGTACTGTATCAATCAGCTGTTCGCATTTTGTTATATGAAAACCAATACAAAAGCTTACCGAAATGGGTTTCATTATCCATATTATGATTTTTTATTGTTACCTGAAAAGTTACCAAATCGTAATGCCTTATGTGTATAATGACATTCGGAATAGATCTTAATGTATATATTTTATATCGGTAGAGGGCGTAACATAGGGCAAAACGGGTAAAAGCTCCGCCTCCCAAAATTTTCTTAACTGATTAACCGATTTTCTTTAAATTTCGCAGGGAAATAGTGTTACATCTGGAAGGAACTATAGCCTATAATTTTTTTTATTCAGGGCGTGAAATTGGGCAAAAGAGGCAAACGCTCTCCCTCCCTATATCTTCTTAACTAATCAACCGGTATTCTTTAAATTTTGCATGCAGATACTGTAATATCTAAAGGAACATTAAGATATACATGTTTTTGAATTTCCAACAATTAGGGCGTAAAATAGGGCAAAAAGGGTAAAAGCTCCATCTCCCCATGTCTTCCTCATTAATTATCCGATGAAAGTTTCAAGTCTTGAAGGAACTAAAGGCTATATACATTTTACCATTTACGGCGTAAACTAAAGGTAAACGGGTAAAAGCACCCCCATCCAATATCTTCTTAATTAATTAAACGATTCTTTTGATAAGTTTATGTATCTTTATTAAACGTTTTTTTTCTCCGGTTATTCTACTTCGACTTTGCAATGGTACACGATGGGTCGTTAAAAAATTTATGAAAAACGTTATCGAAGCTACCTTTTTGAATAATAAATTCCGAGACGAAAATGTTATGCTGCCACGAACTCCGATGGTTGCCACAGACGTCCCAAAATAATTAAAATTTCCTTTTAGATTGGCATTTGCAATGCCAGAGTTTTTAGAGTTTTTTATATAGACTTTGACGTTTGGTATAACAAAAAATTTTCAGGAGAAGACCCCATGCAATAAAAATTGATTATCTCTGTTTTATTACTTCAGGATAAAAAATACATCACTTTTTTATGTTTAACTTTTGAATATGTAGCGGAAAGAAATAAAAAAATAAATAGCTATTGTTTTTTTTTCATCGCCGATTATGGTATAAAGCGCTCAAGTGAAAGAAAGAGGAATTTATTTTACTTGAAATTAGGTTTATGGCAAAACAACGTTTGCCGGGACAGCTAGTACTCTACTGAAATTTGATATTCAAATTCAACCAGACCGATCCAGAAATGGTTTAGAGCCAAGGTTTCCAAATAAGCTACTAGCATCTTGGTTATTAACAGACAAAATCCGACAAAACGAGGGCGGGATTGAGGAAGTGTGCGTGGCTCAATATAGATTTATTTATATCTAAAGAATATTGTATATATGACGATTGTCCAAATTTGGTACACATAGCTGGGTTACACAACTTCTCTAAAAACTGGGCGGGTTTGGAGTAGTGGAAGTGGCACCTCGCATACAAAAAAAATAGATGTCTGTATATCTGGAGAATCGTGGCAGTAAATGTTTCCAAATTCGGTACAAATAGATCCGATGACAAGGCATGGGCATCTGGCAAATAGTGGGCGGAATTGAAGAAGTAGGCGTGGCACAAAATACATTTTTTTTGTATTTTTAAAGAAAAACTGCCCAAATTTGGTACAGATAGCTAGGTTGTCACAAAATCCGTCAAAAAGTTGGTGTTATTGGATAAGTAGGCGTGGCATATTCTATACAAGTACAAAATGGATTAGTAACCGTAAAGGTTATAAAATTTATTATTAATAGCTCTGATACCACTACAAGACATCCGAAATAAAGTGGGTGGGCTTAGAGAAATGGTCAGGCATAAAAAAAATTTTTTGTTTATCTGGAAATGAATCGCGGGGTGGCAAAACGCACCGGGTTAAGCTAGCACATAGATGCAGAGTAGAGTAAAAAACAACTAAGCTATCTAAATAAAAGCGTCTAGCTTTTTATAAACACGAAAATTCTATTGCCAATAAAACAACCCGACCTTGCGATCTGTCAAATAAGATTTACCAGCCAGGTGGTTTTGAATTTGCGTTCTAAAAAAAAGCTTGACGCTCTTATACAGGTAGCTCAGTGGGTCTAAATATTTTACATGTTTAAACTCGATTTGCCGTTGTCTACGCTAAAACCGAAAACAATTTTGTTTTTAGATTTTTTTTTTTTAAATAAATCGATAATGTATAAAAAAATATTCACTTCTTCGATAATAATTAAAAAAAAAAAAAAAAATAGCTCAAAATATAGCGTTGACTAGAAACAATGCAAATTGGGTAGACTAGACTGTACCTACGACTGTTGACACGACTTTAGTTCGGCTATAGACCCCACAATAGACTCATTTTGTGCCACGATTTGTTATAAATAGAGTAGATTTAACACTTGATTATAGTAAAGGGCTCTTCTTTTTAGATACGATACGTTACGTCTATAATAAACGGTAGTCCCTTTATAGGCTCCTTTACTTCTTCTTTATTCTGATGATCAAAACATTTTGTTAAATAACACGATTTGGATTCGATTTTAGTACAGACTTATACTCCACTGTAGCCATTATATTATAGACTCCCTTATAGACTAGTCTTAAGTCATGTAACGTTAGGTCTATATTTAAAACTTCGTAGAAGTTTTTCGGATAAAATTGAAATCTCATTAAATTTGATTGCAATAGAAAATATCTCGACATTTCTGCACAATAAAAACTCAACCATAGACAAAATTCGATTTGTCTGTTATAAGAGAAAAGTTCATTAATAACTAAGGACTATAAAATAAAAAAGAAATAATATTAACATTTACCATTTAGATGCAAAAAATGCTTTGAAAGGAAATAGTAGTAAGATAGTTTTATTTATTTTTATTTTTTTATTAATTTAACTTTGAAAGGAAATAGTGTAAAATTAGAAATACCAATAAAAATTTTTTAAATTAATTTTAATTGATCTCGTCTACCTGCCGTTAAATAAGATAATCATTTAAACTGTTCACACGTCACAAATGATTAAATTTTTATAGCTGAACGAACATTCTGTGGCCAAATCCGTTTAAACACTTAAACAAGAATAATACCGTATGTCACGGTACATTGCATTTTTTCGCCAGTATTCTCTTCCGTTCGTTCTGTGGTGTGACAGACTGGAACTGAACTACATTTATGGTCTTGTAAACATATGCAAAACTTATTAAATAATCGCAATTTAAAGAAATCATAATATTTTTTTTAGGTAACTTAAAACATAATAATACACACTTTAAATAAAATAACACGTGTTGAAAAACACTTGACCTCCTCTGAATACAGTGGGTGACAATAAGTGAAAGAAAGCAATTGTTTGAAATAATCGATTTTTATTTAAATCTTTTACAAACAAGTGGCCATTTGTGCTCATTACTTCTTCAATACTGTAGTAAGTTGGTCTTATTCATGCCAATAAATAATCTTAACAGTTCTAATGGCATTTGTCAGTATAATAATAACTTTAAGGTTATTTTGTTCTGCAAATATTTTATATTTGCTGTCATTTTTATACAACCCTTTTTCGTTTTTATTGGTTTGGTTTTTTAGATTTAGTTTTTAAGCTGTTACATCATCATAAAGGTAAAATAATAAAAAACAAATTCCCATTATTGACAAATCCCCATTGTGTATATACTTACATATAAGTATATATACTATGTCTGTTCTATGTCTGCGTTGATAATTTTTTATTGAAACATTTCATTTCCATTCCATTTAAAATGATTTCCTTGCTTCGTTTTCTTAACTAATTGCTGCAATTTTTGCTTACATTTTCGATTAGCTTTAATTTCCTGTTAAATATAATTTCAATAATTTTCTTTTTTTTTCAATTAAAATTTTCAACACTTAACGTTATTTACAGAAAAAAGATTGACGGACGTATAAATAGATGGACATCTAAAAAATAGCAAAGATTTCATGCATATTTCCGCCAAGCATTTACAGTTATTTCGATTGAATTATTAATTTCAATAACATGGCAGATGGAATAGCCAAAAAAGAAAAAAAAAGAAATGAAATGAATAAAATTTAAAACTAAATGAAAATTCAAAATTAATTGGTTTTTAAACATTAAGCTGTGCAGCCAAGGCAAATTCATGTAATCGGTGGTGTCGATACTAGGGAATGGTAAATGGATTCCAAAATCGATTTTCGATTTTTCGATCGACTTTTTTTATTACGGTTTTTGAAATCGATTAATCGAACCTCAAAATCGATTTTAAAATCGATTTCAAAATCGTTTAAGACTAATTTGCAATCTTATACATTATATCACAAAGGGGGATACACCAGCATTTTTTTTGCACACTACTAGAGAAATTGAACTAAGATTTTTACATTGGGTAGATATGACTACTGTTTACAATTTTCCTGTAAAAAGTGAAAATGTGTAAATTTTGAGATGTCCTTTAGAAGAACAAGTGCATGTACATTGCACATATATATTCAAATTGTATTCTTGTGTAGTCAATCAGGCCTGTCACATAAATTGATTCCGATCGAAAGTGGAAGTGATTTTGTATCTTGCTTCACATAAAACGAAATCACTTTTGATGGCAATTGATATATGTGACAAACCTGAATGTATGTTTAGTATTTCAAAGGATTATGACATTAGTTCCTGCTCGGTGGCGACTGTTTTTTTGCTAACTTACTATTAAGTTAGTTTTAGAAAACAAACGTTTGCATATCATTGATGTCAGAAAGATGCAGAGATACTTTCTTGTTATTTCGTATATCATAGGATAAATTACACATTTTGTGTTTTTTCACTCTGTTTATAACAAGATTTAAATATCGCTCACACACTGGTCTGTTTGCATATTAGCATATTTCCACAGGAAGGCCATGGCTGACTTTCAGTGTTTGGTTCGATACGATATGTTAAGTACTGTTTTGTTCACTGTCCATTGATAACTTTAATTTCTGAAGAACAAGAGACCTTATATTAAAGTTGGAAGTATACCAAGGGTACTAATAGATAAATACGTAAAACTACAACTTTAAACTTGGAAAACTGCATAAGCATACCTACAGACGAATGTACGCACAAAAAAAATAAGTTTTATTGTGCATGCCCATAATTTATCGATTTAATTAAGATTACAATTAAAAATTGCCAAAATTTTGATATAAATAAAAAATCGATTTTAAAAGCCCAATAATCGATTTCAGTATAAAATCGCATACGTAAATTCGATTGCAAAAAATCGATTTTTTTTACCACAAAATCGATTTTCGATTGAAATCGAAATCGATTTACCATTCCCTAGTCGATACTACAACACCAAAAACACAATATTGTATTTTATTTGTTGCTTTCGTTGGTCGATACGTCAAAAACACAAGCAACTCTTGACATTCTTCTCTCTAAGTAAAAAAAAAAGTAACACAGCTGTCAGCGTTGTCAATTCAAGTTAAAATTTTCAGATTTCAGATTTCTGTATGACGTGCTGAATTCCCAATTTTCCATATTTGATAAATATGTACACTGAAATTTATTGTTGAGGGAAAGCTAGCTTCTATGCGCATTTCACTGGTTGCTTAGGCCAGATCATCAGGAAACCTTTTCCAAAGATTTTAGAACAGATAAAAATATTATACAAATAAAACTTTAAAACGAATAAGAATTATAAACACTCAAAGTCTTACTTGTAACAATATCAAAACAAAACATCAACAATAAACAGTGAGTTAGTTTATCCTTTCTTACATTCCCCAACGATTGGTTGGCTTTTTTCCGACTCGAATTGTAGTTGTAAGTGGGTTGGGAAATCTTAATAATAATAATAAATTTTGTATTCCCAAAAATAACTTTGTTAAATTTTTCAATTGCGTTTGGAGTTTTAAATTAAAATTCTCAATTTCTTCTTGAATTTTCTCAGTTTAAAATTGAAATTATCAATTCCATTTGGTAATTTCTCAATTTCGAATTTAAATTCTCATTTTCATTTGAAATTTTCTCAATTTTTAATGAAAAATTGTGTAGTTCAAATTTGTTTAGTTTTTTTTTATATTTGTTAACTTTATTCTTTTTTTTCTCAAAATCCTGTACTGTAAAAGACTTTTTTATTGTTATATGTATTTTCAATACAAAAATTATACTTATTATGCTTAATTAAATCAATAAATACACAGAAAAAATTCTCCAAAATTTTTCACCAATTAAAGCATTAATCAAAAATATAATCAGTTTTAATTAAAAATTTATTCAAGTAAATTAAACGTTTAATCAAGGGAATTAAAAGTTTAATTAATTCTATTAACTGGTTTAATTGATACTATTAATTTGTTTACTGGTGCAAATTTAATTAAGTTTTTAATTAATATCACAATTTTTTTAATTGAAATCAATTTTTACTTTTTTCTGTGTATTTTAAATAAAAAAGTTGGTGCGTTTTTCTTAAAATGGCCCGTGTTTTTTTACCATTTTGCCGCGTTTTGAAATTTCAAAGTTGATAAAGCTGATAGCTATGCTTTCAACGCCACCTGAAAAATGAATTCGCCTTGTGTGCAGGAAAACAATATGAACCAGAGTCAGGGATGCCAGAAATTTTAGAGGTAAAATCAGCAAAAAAACATAATTTTTCATCAAAAAATCTGCAAAATCTGCGTCAAGATTTTAAAAATCTTCAAAACCCATTTACTTAATTTTTTATGTAGCTTATTTAGAAAAAGATATAAACAATTAATTTCAAAATATACGGCCATGTTCTGAAATTTAAAATCGATGGTAATTTTACAAGTAGTTCTGGTAAATATAAGTGGGTTTCGAAGTATGAGATTTTTAACTTTTAACACAAAAAAGTCTTCGATCGATTTTAATTTCCATGATAATTTTTGGATATTTCTACATTAAAAATATCTATCCAAATTAATTACTCAGGTTAATCACGTCTTTGTTATTTAAACAATCAAGGATCTTATTGAAAATTTACAAGAGATCAAATATTGCAATTATTAAAGATATTTATACATAAGTTCATATGAATATACACGCACATATGCATATTATTTCGTGTAAAATCAGATGACATAAGTCCGGCGATATAAATGTGTCAAGCCAATGCGAATTATTAATTTTTAAGTAGTCTTTTGTGAATAAAATTCCTACTAATGAATCTATTTCCACGCGGTTCTTTCATGAATGGTTAATATATTTCGCTTATCAATGCAAGAAGTGGAAATAGTGCAAACATACATTGTGGTATTGATTAAAAATTTAATTAAATTTGCACCAGTAAACAAATTAATAGTATCAATTAAACCAGTTAATAGTATAAATTAAACGTTTTAATTCACTTGATTAAAAGTTTAATTCACTTGATTTAATTTTTAATTAAAACTGATTATATTTTTGATTAATGCTTTAATTGGTGAAAAATTTTGGAGACTTTTTTCTGTGTAAGTGACAATGTAAAAAAGTTTGAACCGAGTTAAAAAATCTGCATTTTTAAACAGAAAATCTTAAAATCTGCATTTTGGCAATTTTGGGGTATAAAATCTGCAAAATGCAGATAAATCTGTACTTCTGGCATCACTAACCAGAGTGTCGAAACGTTTACTCATCGCTCATTATTGTGTGAGTATGAACGTTTTAAAATTTCATGAATATAAAGAAACATTTTGCTTTTTATATCATTCCGAAGGTAAAAGGATATACATAGGCTTGTCATTCCGTTTTTTTCTACAATATTTATCTAAGATCCTATAAAGTATATTTATTCTGCGCCCTTATGAGTAGCGAAAATGATTTAACGATGTTCGTCTGTCCGTTGAAATGGTTTTCCCGAAGACCCCAGATATGATGGGGACTTGTGCTGGAAAACTATCGATAGTCCTTAAATATCGAAAATATCGATACGAAAGAAATCGATTTCGATATTATTATTAAAAAAAAAACAGCTACGAAAACATGAAACAGCAGCTTTGATTACACATTTTTGCAGAAAGTTTGCTTGATAATAATTCGCGCGAAAAAAAGTAACGTATACAAACAAGAAGAATATCAGGTGGTTTTGATAGCTCAGCTGTGCTTCTTTGCACTACTAATTAGAGGCGCTTAAGTAAACTTTTGTATATGTTTATGCTAAGTTCACACTTAGGTTTTTAAACGCGTTTTAGCAAAATGTTGATTTAGCTAATCAAAGCCGTTCGCATTACATTTGAGATGATTAAGATGACAGATGAATAAGAAAAAAACACAACAACAAATTTTTTTTCTTTAAAGTATTACAAATGGATAAGAACACTTTTATAAAGTTATCAGAAGAGCATTTTAATCCTTTTAATGATGAAATTGTGAAAATTTATGAATTATTTAAGGAAAATAAATAAAAACATTAAGCAGAAATCTTGGCCGGTTGTACACGATCATGTTGGCGTTTTTACATTTGAGGTATGTTCAGTGGATTCTATGTGATTTAGTTGTAATCATGTCAATTTGAAGTGATTAACAAATCACTTCAATGTTTGGGTAATCATCTCGATTTTGAAGTGATTAGAGCTTAATCACGTTCGAACTGCTTAAACGCGTTTAAGAAGCCAAATGTGAACATACTATTAGATAAGGACTGAAAAACCAAATGTTTTTGTTATGTTGTAAAAAAAAACAAATGTAAATGCGATTGCGAGCAAAAGGCAATACAATAAACTACCATTAGAGGAAAAGTCCTCTAGACTGATTACCTTTTTGGCGGAGAATCAAAACCAATTTATCTATAATTGCATTAAAATATCTTATAGCTCCTGCTTCTTCGGTTCCTTCAGAAAGATGATTTTCTGCTGCCGGGAAAATATCAGATAACAGGAGAAACTGCTTTAAACCAAATAAGGTGGACATTAGGGTTGGTAAAATTTTTTTTTTTCTCGGATTGACTTCTAAAAGCGTAAATATGTTGTATTGTCTGCATTAGACCCCTGTAATATATTATTAATTTATTTTTAGTGTAAGAGCCCGCGCTTTGACCTTTAATTCCTGTATTTTAACGACTTGTAAGTTCTTGAAAATAGGCTCGGAAGCATCTCTGACTCTATTCGATAAAAAAAATTAAAATAAGGTTTAAAAGACAAAACTTGAGTCAAGACGAGATATGTCCAGATTTGACAGTAAAAATGATTTTGTGACCAAAAAATAGCTTATATAACTTCGTGATTTTATTGTTTTATGTTGTATAAGAACCAAAGTTTTATTTTTTTCAAGTCTTATTAAAATGTTTTCAATTTCAATAAATAACACAGCCCGACAAAATTAAAAAAAATGTTTGCTTCTTTGAATTTATCAACTGATTCTAGTTAATTTAAGTGCGCTGAATTCAAATCTGTAATCAGTTTGTCTCTATCAGCTCTAGTTTTCATGATATAGCTTTTTTATACCCTCCACTTATGACCTCCATTTATGACCGTCTGTTAGTTTTTTCAAACATTTTTTGCATCAAAATTTCTTCTTTACAGTTATGATAGTTGCCAAAAAAAACATTTTTTCCGTAAAAAAATATTTTGTGTAATTGCTAGCTGATTAACGGGAATTTTATATGTACAATATTATTGAGAACGTTATTTTTTCTTGTTGCACTCCAATTGAATTTTGGAAAAAAAAAATATTTGAATTAAAAAAACTTTTGGGTAAAAAATTTTTTTTACGGAAAAAATGTTTTTTTTGGCAACTACCATAACTGTAAATAAGAAATTTTGATTAAAAAATTTTTTGAAAAAACTAACAGACGGTCATAAATGGAGGACATAAGTGAAGGGGATAAAAAAGCTATATCATGAAAACTAAAGCTGATAGAGACAAACTGATTACAGATTTGAATTCAGCGCACCAAAATTAACTAGAATCAGTTGATAAATTCAAAGAAGCAAATTGAGTGTTGGCCTGTGTAATAATTGATGGTAAATAAAATATTAAAATTTAAAAAAATGGACTTTTTGCAAAAATACTTAGGCCCTAATTTTGTAAAACACAACGCACTCCAAAGTATTATATTAAAAGCAAAAACAAATTCATAAACATTTTGTAATTTTGTTGTTGCTTTGTACAGAAATTTATGTACCGTTTTAAAATTTTCAACGCCACAAGCAATGAGGCGTATGAAATCTTAAAAACACATTGGTTTTCTGTTAAAGGCAACAACAAAATTACAAGATATTTATGAATTTGTTTTTGCTTTCAATGTATTTTTAGGAGCTCCGGGGCGGGCTCAAGATGTGACTTTTTTAATTTTTCTTTTAGCAATTTTAATTTGTTTTAACGTAAGACAAAAAAATATTGCTATTAGAATATGATTTGAGAACTCTTGCTTTCATTTATGCATAAGATAATTTAGTTTCATCGATTTTTATAATTTTCCATTCATAAATGAAAAGAATGTGACAACGCTGCTTATTCAAATTGTCGGAGTTTTTCGTCTTTACTTGAATCTGTTTTCACTAGAAAACACACACACGCATAAAAGGTTAACTATTTAAAAGTTTTCTTCTAATTTATTATTAAAAACGCTTTTATAAAAAATATTTACTTCAAATTAAAAAACACTGTTTTATTATTTTATTTAGGTCAAAATAAACCAAAATAAATTATGTGCACCCAGAAGATTATGGGAAACCTTATGGCTGCGCACGTTCAGGTTTTCATTCTCATCGGATTCCGAAGATGACGAGCAAAAAAGAAAGCGGGATTCTTTCAAAATGGTTTTTTAATTAAAAAAATTATTTTTCACATTTTTTAATGGTTTAAAAGTTTGCAAACATATGTTGTTTGTTTACAATTTCTTCAGTGTTGTAAAGCATTTATTTGAGTTTTCACAACACTAAAAAAACAATTTCGGTTCGTTCAGTATCGACTGACAGAGTTAGAAATAAGACCACAATCGAAATTATTTTGAAACCACATGTGAACACATACAAATGCCTTCCAGAGTGATGCCACTTAGGTATAATCTCTCTTTTTGGTTTAAAATGTGTTTAAACCAGCAACTCTATAAATCAGTAAACAAAAAAAGTATTGAGCTTAAACTACATATAAATTTAAGTTTAATTCAACTTAACCAGCGTTTAAACATTCAATGATTTTATAAGCCCTTAGGGCTAAAAAATCAGAGCAAGTAAAACTCTCTTTTTGGCTTAAAATGTGCTTAAACCCACAAATCTATAAATCACTAAACGTTTAAACCATCTTTAAACGCATAAAATTGGGCGTTTAAACTACCAATACAGACCATATGAATTTGATAAGATTTATTGTAGTGCTGCCACAGTTTAACAACATATAATGTGTTTAAACCCACAAATATATAAATCACTAAACATATAAACCATCTTTAAACGCATAAAATTGGGCGTTTTAACTACCAATACACCCCTAATGAATTTGATAAGATTTATTATAGTGCTGCCACATGTTATATTTTTAACAACATATAATACATGGGACACTGATTTAAAGTTGTTGAGTTTAAACTACACATAAATTCAAGTTTAGTTCAACTAAACCAGCTTTTAAACCATCAGTGATTTATTAGCCTTATGGCCATTTTCTCAATGTACCGACAAAGTGTCTGTTACTTAATGTCAACATAAATTTATTAGACCGATAAACCGTCTGTTAACAATTTTGGGTTTCTCAATATACCGACAAAAAACATTGTTTTCAGCTGGCAATACCTCTCAAAATACATCTAAAACATGGGAGTCAGCTGATTAAATTTATCTGTACGGCAAATAAAAGGAAAATAAATAATTGGCAGATGAGTGCTGGTTAGTTTTGCGACAGAATAAAAGCAAATGAGACATTTATAAAACCAAATTTCTTTATTGTGCAGTTTTTCGTTGGGAAAAAAGATAATCATGAAATGAGAAAACGGCCATTAGAGTGTGAAGAAATTTGATGGTTTATGTATAGAAGAGAGATTAAGCTTGTTGATTGTGGGTAGATAATTGGAGATGACCGTGTGGGGTCAAGGGTAACCACGCAAACTTCTGTAATCACGCTTCTCTTTGGGTCTATATTAAAATTGGAGTTGATTTAAACTGCACTCAACGTAACTAAAGAGATGCGTGTAATAATTATAATTGCTCCAAGCAATTATAATTATTTGGGTTGAGTATTTGGTGAAATAAAAGAAAAACCAAATAAATTAGAGAAATTCAAACTTTATTTTGGGTTGAGGGATTACGCTCACCTTGGGTTTTAGGTTATAATTCAAATTACAAATTAAATTATCGTATGTACTAAGGTTGATACTTTAGAGGGTCAATTTTCAAGCTTCAATAATTCAAATTACAAATTTCGATTTAAATATAAAAATTCAAGCAAGTGTACAATTCAACGTTCAGAAAAGAAGTGTTTTTAACTAACTGTATTTAAGTATCTTCTAACCTTACGATTCATTATACAATAAATTACAATATGCATCTTTGTAGCACCGGTTTAAGCATAACATTTCAGCAAGTACTTTTAAATACAACAGTTCAAGGTATAGTAATGTTACAGAAATGTAGATGCTATGTTAGCTATTTTTAGTAACGTTTAATAACATTTAAATTTGTACTTCAAGAAGCACTAATAGTGAGAATAATTATTTTAAGTCCTGTTTTATTATTATGGTCCAAACCAAGTTTGGACATGGCGCCGGCCTTGCAATGCTGCAATTATTTGGGTGCGTCTGAAACGCATAGCACCTGTGCCAGCGATCGAATAGCCTCAGACAAGATTCTGGTGTTTGGTGTTGTCTGCTGAGTTTGTTGATTAGATGATGACGAACGTCTGCGCCGCAGCTCTTGGGTGGTTAACCTAGTTGGTCGGTTGTGACGCTGTTGTTTCACATGTAGTAGTGTGTTATGAAGGGCGTCACATCTTTTACAGGTTTCCAAGGAAGTGCAGGAACGAATGGTGTGGCTACGTGCCAAACAGTTGATGCAATACTGGTGGGTTTCGACAAGGCGTTTACGTCTTCTTGCATCCATATTTAAGAATTTACGGCAAAATTTAAGTGGATGGTACTTCCTGCAAACTAGGCATTGATGAATGTCAGGATTACGATGCGGCTGACGACGACGTCTTTGAACACTGCCATTGCGGCGATTATTACGGTGGCTCATGATGATTGTTGTTGCTGACCTGGTGGTAAACAAAGTAATTAGAAATTATACTATACGAATGATGAATATAATGAATTTAGTAGTGGTTAGGAGATAGTGATTCGAAAGTTATTGACAATGATATTTCGAATGGGTATTATGTGTAGGTATGTTAATATAAATAGACAATTTTTTAAAAAGTTTGTGATACTTAGGTTTAGGTGAGTAAAGAATTAATCAGGATGTTCATTAAGAAAAGGAAGATAGCAAAGTTTTACTATCGGACGTGTTATTATTCCGGAGGCCGTTTGTACATCAGCTGTACGAACGTTAGCGTCTGAACCTGGATGTGTTTTGGCTATGCGGCCAAGTCGCCAGTCATAAGGGGGTTGTAGATCGTCAATGACGACTACTAAATCTCCAACTTGAAGATTTCTGACTTTGTTTCTCCATTTGTATCTCTTGTGTAGAGACTTTAAATAGTCTTCCTTCCATCTTATAGCAAACTGATGGTGAAGCGCTTTCAGTTTTTCCCATCTATTCACTACGGATATATTTTGAATGGGTTGCTCTGGGAAAGCCATAATAGGAGCTCCTCTTAAAAAGTGACCGGGAGTCAAAGCCATAAGATCAGTGGGATCTTCGGACAGAGCGGATATAGGTCGGGAGTTGAGAACTCCTTCTATTCTTGCTAACATGGTGGAGAATTCCTCGAAATTGAATTTCTGAGCGCCAGAAACTCTCTTCAAATGAAATTTGAAGCTTTTGACTGCAGCTTCCCACAATCCACCCATGTGAGGTGCATGAGGAGGTATGAATTTCCATACAAATCCATGTATAGCGTATTTGTGATGTGTCTCTGTTGATGCAGATGTTATGAAGGAGCTAAATTCTCGCAGCAGTGTTCGACTTGCGCCCAGAAAATTTCTGCCATTGTCAGACATTACCCTTTGGGGGAGCCCCCGCCTCCCGATGAAGCGGGAAAACGCTGCTTGAAATGCTGCGGAAGACAGATCTGAGCAGAGTTCTAGGTGAATCGCCTTTGTGCTAAAGCAAACAAACACGCATACATATCCTTTGGTTGTGGCGGACTTGCGAAGGGATGAAGTTTTTAATTCGAATGGGCCCGCAAAATCGATGCCTGTGACTTGAAAGGGAGGTGATAGTTGGCATCTTTCTGGAGGAAGTGGAGCCATTATTTGCGAGCAAGCTTGTTGCTTATGAATTATGCAAACTTTACAGTTTCTAATTATATTTTTGACTCGAGGTTTGAGCCTCGAGATATAAAATTCCGTTTGCACCATTCTGCACATTTGATTGTATTCGGCGTGTAAGAGAAATGTGTGCAAATGGGTTAAATATAATTGACAAAATCGAGATTTGCCTGGCAAAATAATAGGGTAGCGCTCGTTATATGGGAGTGACGACTGAGCTAACCGTCCATTTACCCGTAATACCAAATTAGTATCTAAGAATGGATTTAATGTTTTTAACGGACTTTTATTGTACAATTGAATAGAATTAGAGATTTGTGAATATTCTTCATTGAAAAATGTTTTCTGTGATATTATTATAAGTTTTATTTTTACGGTATTTATTTCCCTTTGAGTAAGGGTGAATGTGGATGGATTGGTGGTTTTCTGAATAATGCGATTAATAAAGCGGAACACGTAGCACATTATTCGAAGTGCTCTCGAGTATGAGGAGAAACGTTGCAAAATGTCCGCAGTCTCTGTGGTGCTGTGAAAAACCTGTACTTTATTGTTTGTCGTTGTTTTAAGGGGGTTTCTATTTGGCCATGCATCTGCAGGCCTAGTTAGCCAGTTTGGACCATTCCACCAAAGATTATTAGCTGCCAGATCTGAAGGTTTACAACCTCGAGTTCCTAGATCTGCAGGGTTATCATGAGTGGACACATGTCGCCATGTTGCTTTGGGTACGAGATTATGAATTCGAGAAATGCGATTCGCCACGTATGTTTCACATGTCGATGGATGCTTTGAGAGCCATCCTAACACAATAGATGAATCTGTCCATAAGTGTATTTCACTTCCGAGAAAATCAAGAGAGGAACTCACATAATTAACCAAATCTGCTAATAGAACTGCTCCGTTGAGCTCTAGGCGGGGAAGACAAACTGTCTGAATAGGCGCGACTTTGCTTTTAGCGATTAACAAATTTGTGAACACTGTGTTCGTGTCAGTTTGACATCTCACGTAAATTGCGGCACAGTATGCTGTTTTAGATGAATCTGAAAATCCATGGATTTGAACTGAGTCGGATGGTTTAAACTGTATCCAACGTGGGATTTTAATGTTTTCTACACATGAGATATCATTGACAAGATGGTTCCATTTTTCCAGACATTCTGCGGAAACGTCTTCATCCCATTCTAAACCTTCTAGCCAGAGTTGCTGCATTAAGATTTTTGCTTTAATAACAACCGGTGCAAGCCATCCAGCTGGGTCAAAGAGCTTTGCCACCGCTGAAAGTATCTGTCGTTTAGTGATTTTCTCAGAATTAGTGATTGTAGCGAAGCTATAAGTGAAAGAGTCAGTTAGAGCATTCCACTTGATTCCTAAAGTTTTTGTGGAACTTGATTCATGAAATCGAAGAAAATCTTGATCATATAAATCTTCTTTGGGTAAATTAAGAAGCAACTGGGGATCGTTTGCTGTGAATTTTTTCAAGGGCATTCCGGCTGATTTTAACGCCGAAATAATTTGATTCTGTGCTAGAAGGGTTTCTTCTACTGAGTGTCCTCCAGAGAGGATATCGTCGACGTATGTTTCATTACGTAAAATGGAAGCAGCTTTAGGGTAAGCTGATTCTACGTCGCTTGCGATTTGAAGCAGAGTGCGAATAGCAAGATAGGGAGCACAATTTACTCCAAAAGTGACCGTTTTCATTTGATAATCTTTAACGGGACCGTCGATTTCGCTTTGAAATAAAATTCTGTGGAAAGGCCTGTCTAAGGGATTTATCAGTATCTGGCGGTACATTTTTTGAATATCAGCACTAAATACATACTGATATTTCCTCCAGTTTAGAATAACTGTTATTAACTCTCTTTGTAGAGTGGGGCCAGTGTATAATATATCGTTTAGGGAAAACATGGATTTAGTTTTTCTAGAGGCGTTAAAAACGACTCTTACTTTTGTCGTTTTATGCTCAGGGCGGACCACAGCGTGATGTGGTAAGTAGAACGAGTAATATTTATCTTGGGAAACAACCTCACATGACGAAGTTTCCTCCATATGGTCGAGCGTTAAATATTCATTGAGAACGGCGTTATATTGTGATTGGAGATCAGGGTCTTTAGCTAGGGTCTTCTCCATTCTTGTGTACTGAGCCAAGGCTAAGAATCGTGACGAGCCGAGAAAAACGTTATTCGGAAAGTCCTTTTTAAAAGGTAATCTTACCATATACTTTCCGTTTGTACTTTGTTCAGTGGTTTTTTTATATAATTCCTCGCAATATTCTTCTTCTGCTGTTTTGACACGAGATGTAGGAATTTCTTCCTGCTCCCAGAATCTCCTTAAGAGATTATTAAGGTCACAAGTGTCAGATGAAAAAACAGATGTTGTGAAAGCTTGGATGTTTTGAGTAACAATAGGACCGCTTAGCACCCAACCAAAAATCGTGTTATAGGCTGAGGCTTTACCGGAAATGTTCTTTTTTATGCCGTCAATATTAATCATATGTTCATAATCATTGCCCAATATTAAATCAATTTGGCATGACTTATTAAATGTAGGGTCTGCTAGATCTAATCTAGCTAATTCGGGTGACTTGGGAATGTCAAACGTGTACGCTGGGAGCTTTTTAGTTACCTTTGGCAAGACAATAGCTTTGACGGATATTTCAATTCTGTGCCTTTTAGCATACAAAACAATATCACACTCCTTGCTTGCCGATTGCTTTTGGCCGCCGATGCCAACAATTTCAAAATGAGACTTATTATACGGAAGTTGAAGTCTGCTTCTTATCCTTTCAGCTAAAAATGTTCTTTGTGAACCAGGGTCTATTAGGGCTCTTATTGTGAACAATTCACCCATATGTTTAATTTGTATCAATGCTGTACGTAAAAGAATGTTTTCGTGGCTAGCTGAGAAGTTTGCCTGAATTTGGGATGACGTATGAGGACGTTCATCATTAGCAGCATTTTGATTATAGGTGACATTACCAGTTTTTTGAAGTACAATGGATTCATTTTCACTTTGCGAGCTCGTATTTTGCGGTGTGTTAGACTTTTGTTTATTCATATGCAATAAACTATGATGATTCTTTTTGCAATGATAGCAAGTGTGTTTACTTTTGCAATTTGATTTTGAATGGGAGGATGCTAAACAGTTGTTACAATATTTGTTCTTATATACGAAATCTACTCTTTGTTGAACGGTAAATGTTCGAAATTTAGGACATGCCCTTAAAGAGTGAGATTCGCTGCATAACTTGCAAGAAGGGGTTAAGCTTTCATGAGAAGCATAGGTTTGTATTTTCGGTTGAGGTTTATTGGTAATGCTAAAAGAACTTTTCGTTGTTTTGATACTAGTGATACGCTCCACAGCTTCGTATCTATCTATTAGAAATTGGGATAATTGCGACCATGTTGGGAGCTCACGCGGAGAGGTGAGCGATTGTTCCCATAGGGAGAGTGTCATATTAGGGAGTTTAGTAGCTATTAGGTGAATGAGAATGGGATCCCAACTTTCTACATTGATCCCTAGAGATCTTAGAGTTGCTAAGGAATCACTTACAGAAGATTGAATTCTTCTGATAGATTCACTATTCTCATTTGTTGCCGGTGGAATGTCAAAAAGGATTCTTAATTGATTATCAACAAGAACTCTTTTGTTTTCGTAACGTGTTTCTAAAGCATTCCACGCATGCTCGAAATTGTCATGAGATAGGGGATACCTTTTGACAATCGCTCCTGCCTCACCTCTAGTTTTGTTTCGCAGGTGATAAAGCTTTGTGACTGGGGAAAGTTTCGAGTGGTTGATATACACAGCAGTGAACATGTCCCGAAATGACGGCCACTGTTCATAACTGCCTTCAAAGATTTCTGTGTCACAAGGCGGGACTTTGATGCACATATTGGAGTTATCCTGAGTTAACTGTTGGCCAATAGCCCGTGGTGACATTGAAAAGCGTGATGTTGGCTCTAAACCGGTAGCATGAGAAGTATCTACCCTGACTGCTTTTATTAAATCAATTATCTGTGATGTGCAGTGATAGTAAGCCTCAATGCAAGCATCAAAATTTGTTTTAGCCGTTTCTTTAAATTCGGACCTTATTTCATTGTCAGAGGCTAGCATTACTTTCTCATATGACTTTTCTACCTTTAGCCATCTGGCATCTAAGTCTTTTACTTTAACCTCCAGGATCGAGTCTGTTTGATCCTCTACCGGAGTTCGGTTAAATTTTCGACAGAACTGCAATAAATGCTCGCAGTCAAACACAAACCGCTCGTTAAGACCGGATGTGATTTCTTTCTGTGATGTGGTGGCCATTAAGACAAATAGAGGGTTAACTGATAATGTTATTGAAATTTTAATTTTAATTTAATAAATAGATTTAAGATGCAGAAGTTTGTAATATTTATATGTCGAACATTAATGTGTTTAGTTCCCTCTCTTTTTTTTTTTTTATATATAGTTAACCTTTTAATTTCAAATTAATAAGGTATTAAGTCTAAGTAGCAATATTCAGAGTAGGTAGCGACTTGCGTTTGAAATGTTAAATTTTGGAATTTATTGAAATGCAAATTCTTTAATCTGAAATAGTATTGTAGGGGCTATTTAATAACAGCGCTAGATTTTATTATCTAGAAAAAACTGTGTTCGCATTTAGAAAATTTCGATCATAAATCTTATTAGGGCTAGAGCATAGATGTCTAGAAAAATATGGAATATTCTTGAATTTGTTTCCTTATAGACAAATTCCAAATCAGTACGAGGCTACTTGCAATAGCGTTAAATTCGAGTATCTAATAAATTGTATTATATACATTAAGATTTAGAATTTGTAATATTTAGCAAACAAATTCGATCCCAAATCCTATGTGGCGGGTACTAGAGTTTAAATGTCTAGTATACTTATCAACATTAAATAATGCTTCTGGGTTTTGCGGTATGAGTTTTATGTTTGCTTATTAGTTAAGCGGTTGTTTTTTACAGTGTAGTGAATTGGGGGTACTTTTTGTAAGTATTGCGGTGCTATTTAACAGTATAGCAAACTGTGGGCGCTATTTATGATTATAGCGTAAGACTTGAGTGTTTTTTTTTTAATAGTTTACCGGGTTAATATAACCATTAATGTTGATAATATATAGGGTGATGGGATATTTTTTTTTTTTTTTTTTTAGAATGAATACTTTTAAAGTTAAGGGTTAGAAATTAACTGTGGATTTACAAACTTAGTGATTTCTTATGTTCCGATTTCAGATTGACATGAAATAAAATTTAGGATCAACATAAACTGTGATTGATTTTATTTATTAACAGAAAAGTTTTAACTGTGTGTAACTAACTTTAATTTGCTCTGAAATAAATCCTTTTCTTTTAATCAAACAACTAGTTTACTAAATATTTTTATACGTATGCTTTAATAGGGTAAACTGTTTTATGCAGTAAGAGTATATACTGTTTTAAAAAGTGTGTACTGTTTTCACTAAGCACCCTTTTTATTGAAAAGAAAAAAAATACTTTTAAAATCTCTGGTATAGTAAGATAATTTTATTTTTATTTAATTAATTCTTTTTCTTTTTAAATGTATAAAAATGAAATAAATTATATTTTATATTGAATCCATAAGATTTGCAAAAAAAAAATTTTTTGGTAAAATATCGAAATGGTAACTCGGATTGTAGACGAGAAAAAAAACTGATTATTTAGCTTTTGTTTAGTTCTTTCAATTTAATGGACTGTATAATTTTGTTTTTCTAAATAGATTAAGAGAGATCGTCAAACTGAGTTAAATTAACACTGGGATTAAAGAGATAATTTACTTTATTACGCAATTTAAAAATGCTCAAGAGAATAATTGAGTTGTAAAGCTTTTAAAATATAACTCCTCAACTAGGACTTTATTTAAAGAGAGTTTAAACTTTTATTGTTTTAAGAGAGACCGAGATAACTTCTTTTTTAACATATTAAAGAGCAATTCTTATTTTTCTTCCTTTGGTCTTCTTTTCGCTTTACCACAAAGTGAATTTACTTTGTAGGTATTTAAGATAACTCTTTTGTTAATATTTTTTTTTTTTTTTATATGTGAATTTATGTTTCAGCAAATATATTTATGTATA
The DNA here is from genome assembly GCA_963931875.1 of Pollenia griseotomentosa. Taxonomy (NCBI): domain Eukaryota; kingdom Metazoa; phylum Arthropoda; class Insecta; order Diptera; family Polleniidae; genus Pollenia; species Pollenia griseotomentosa. Next base: position 190,361,891 of record OZ007560.1, read on the forward strand.
GTAATCTGTATGTAATTAATATTAAAATTACCTCGTGAACATATTTCAAAAGCATACAACACGATGTTAACAAATTTTTGTAGTTGTTTTCCTTTTGTCTCTTATGTTGTTGTTTATTCTCATCTATGTACCTACATAGGTATTTAAGTAGCCAACAGACTTTAAATTAACGGGATTTTTTCCTTCTTTTTCCCACGTATTAGGTTGTGTAAAAAATTTTGTTTAATCTTCTTAGTTAGGGGAAAAAAATTTTTCTTGTGTTTTTAACTTTTCTTTCATTCAAGATGAAATCTATATGCACAACTTATTTCCCGCCTAACCAATCGAAATTTTCTTCATGTATTTTATTAATTTATTTTTGTTTTCTAGCTAGAAATGGCGGTGAATATTTTGAACTTGAAAAATATGGCGTTGGAAATTCTTCAAGTACATACAAACGTATGTACCTACAAACATGTATGACTTACTGTGTGTAACGGGATTTTTTTTTTTTACTTCTTGGCGATTTAAGTTTGTTGAACTTTCTAGCATACTCCTTTGTACTTTTCTATGTAAAGAACAAAAGATGGCGATTTTTTGTTTGATGAACTTTCTAGCATATTCTTATGTAATTTTCTATACCTATAAAGAATAAAAAATGGCGATTTTTTGTTTAAATTGATATCCACTTTTGCACAACCAATGAAATTTTTCGGTTTTTTTTCTTTTTTTTTTTTTTTTTTTTTGTTGTTTAAAAAACACGGCGCCTATTTTACACGCACTATTTTTGCCTTTAACTTTGCTTTTACACACACTTATTTAAGTGCACTTTTCACGATTAAAAAATGGCAATTTGCTATGCACTTCTAAGAATTTTCTAGGGTTTTCTTATATTTCAATATATTTCAACTAACTGCTTAAATGGTTTGTCTAGAAAGTGACTATTTATTTAGGTGCTATGAAAACAAAGAAATTTGATATGAACTTTTCACGCAATTTGTAGGTTATGGACGAATACCACTTTTCTCCGAAGAGGGGGGTTTTTTTTTTTACAACCTTTTTTAAATATATTTTCCGAAATAAAAAATACGAATTTTACCCGTATCACCACGTATATTTTTCAAACAATATAGGTATTTAAATATTTTTTTTTACTTTTACACGTTTTTTACTTGGCTTTTTAATTCTTTTTCGTTATGCACTTTTGTTATTCGTGTTGTATGTTTTTTGTTGTTTGTTTACATAAGTATAAATTGTACGGTTTAACTTACTGCGCTTGACGATTGAACTTGTACTGACGTTGGTTTATTTTTGTTTTTTGGTTGTCTCCTTTAATTGAGTTGACCTAGTTATCTAGTTCTCTCACTCGATGGACCATGAAGAAATTTGATGGTTTATGTATAGAAGAGAGATTAAGCTTGTTGATTGTGGGTAGATAATTGGAGATGACCGTGTGGGGTCAAGGGTAACCACGCAAACTTCTGTAATCACGCTTCTCTTTGGGTCTATATTAAAATTGGAGTTGATTTAAACTGCACTCAACGTAACTAAAGAGATGCGTGTAATAATTATAATTGCTCCAAGCAATTATAATTATTTGGGTTGAGTATTTGGTGAAATAAAAGAAAAACCAAATAAATTAGAGAAATTCAAACTTTATTTTGGGTTGAGGGATTACGCTCACCTTGGGTTTTAGGTTATAATTCAAATTACAAATTAAATTATCGTATGTACTAAGGTTGATACTTTAGAGGGTCAATTTTCAAGCTTCAATAATTCAAATTACAAATTTCGATTTAAATATAAAAATTCAAGCAAGTGTACAATTCAACGTTCAGAAAAGAAGTGTTTTTAACTAACTGTATTTAAGTATCTTCTAACCTTACGATTCATTATACAATAAATTACAATATGCATCTTTGTAGCACCGGTTTAAGCATAACATTTCAGCAAGTACTTTTAAATACAACAGTTCAAGGTATAGTAATGTTACAGAAATGTAGATGCTATGTTAGCTATTTTTAGTAACGTTTAATAACATTTAAATTTGTACTTCAAGAAGCACTAATAGTGAGAATAATTATTTTAAGTCCTGTTTTATTATTATGGTCCAAACCAAGTTTGGACAGAGTGAGTTTTTGACTTAAAGATTAAACCAGGATTAATAGTTTAATTAGCCTTATTAAATTAACATTTTGTTTAGTATGAATATGGCAGTTTAAAACAAATGTCGAAAATTGTCATCAAATTATTGTTCGTAAAGTTAAATAGACGTAGAAAAGGCGAACATTTTGTATTGTGTTAATAAATATTATATTTGTATAGATAAATAAAAATGAAAAAGAAACAAAACGACCAAGCAATATTTTTTCTAACGAGGTGGAATATTTAATAAAACTTGTTGATGAAGACAAGGACACCATTAAATGTTTGTTGGTCAATCGGAATTTTTAAACAAATTCTTTGCTATGATGCAAATAAATTAAAATGATTTGGGCGTGTTCTTATAGCTGTTGATTTTTTTTAACAAGTTATAACTTACTATTAATTTAACTTCCTGTTAACAATATGTTTTTGACATTTAAAACTGAAAGTTAGTCATAACTGAAATTAAAATCTTATGTATCACTTGAAAAGTCTATTTTAATTATCGTTTTAACATTCAAGATTAATATTTCCTTTTCTCGGCTGTTCATTCTATGGAACTCTACTATAGGCTTAACTCTTGACTTGACTATAGACTCAATCATAGGACTTAACTATAGACTATCATAGACTCAAATTTTTCTTCCATTAAGACACTGTAAATCTTGCATAAGTATCCACGGGATATGTCGAATTCGATTGAACCCACTACTTTTGTCTTCCGTACGTCCTACGGAATTGTCTGCAGTCACTGCAGATTATGTACATTATGTATGTACGAACTTACATATAAAGGGTGTCCAAAAATTGAGGTACCATTTTAATTTTAATAAAAAAAAGATTTATTTTTTTAGATATTAATAATATTTTTATTTCAGCTTATTACAAATAGGATTCGGTTAGAAATTAAAAATTATGTCTGTCAAATGAATCCCTCTACTTGCTCGGCAAGCTCCCAATCTTTTACCAAAATTCTCAATCACTTTATTCAATAAACTGTTGCCAAAAGTTGATATCTGCTCGATAATGAACTCTTGTGGGATTATTGCTCTACACTTTCGATTTCAAAAACCCCACACAAAATAGTCTAAAGGTGTCCAATCGCACGAGAAATAATGCGTTTTCGAACTTTTCTTTCAAAAGATCCATTGTTTCTCTTGCTGTGTGGCAAGTGACACCATCCTGTTGAAACCAAATATTCTCTACGTCTAAAGGCGCCCGTACACGACATGTTTTTGTCATCTGACATGTCAAATTTCCCACTGCAAAATACATACATGTCGTGTGTTACCTTTTTAACTTTGCTTCTGTAAAAGTCAGACGCAAAGTCATCTGACAAAATTTCAATTAGAGCGTGCTCTATTTTCTTCTGACAAACCATCTGACATCAGAAAGCTATGCCGGGAAGAAACCGGCAGCGGCGTCAACTATTGACGGAATCATTAGCCGGCTGAAGTTAATTTTTTACAATACCGAGATATGTTTGATCATCTTACCATTGAATAGAATTTATGTGAATATATATATAAAAACCGTTTTATTATTAATTCCTAAATTGGTATCTTTGAATTAAAAGAAAAAAATGTTTAGATGGCTGAACTATTTTACGGCGCAAATAAAACTTTTCATGGCGGCAGCAAGCTATTTTGAAACCGAGCACTACTTTGGTTTCTGCAATAACAATGCGAAAAAACAGAGACAATGTCAGAGGCAAATTACATGTACGTTTGTGACCGAATATTATAAAGCTTATGTAAAACAGCGATTTTGACAGACATGCACAATTACATGTGACTTGAAAATTTGACATGTCAGATGACAAAAACATGTCGTCTATATGCTCCTTAAGTCATCAAAAAGCTTCGGATCATCTCCTTATAGCGATTTTTATTGACCGATGATACCTCACATTTAGACACCCTTAATTAGGAATGGCAACGTTTGTCAGTTGCCATTTTGACAGATCGGTAAACAAAAAAATGCAAGCAATTAAGGCAAACAAATGAAAATAGTTAAAGTTACGTACATTTATTTTTTTTGATGACCAAGAAGAAGGTGTGAACGTGGGCGGCACTTAAGAGGCAACACTTATTATCTCGAATTACCGTCTGTACTTATAAACAAATTTCCGACTTGTCAAAGTTACTGTGACTAATTTAGTAGAGACTATTGAGAATGAATTATTAATTAAGTTAATTAATTAAGAATTAAGTTAAAAGTTTTTAATATGTACGTGGATTCAATTCCATTTGTTAGACTTGTAAGTCAAATTGTTGTCCCGTGGTAATTTTATTTATTTTGTTAACCAAAATAAGAAACGTAACAAAATGTTCGAAATTTGTACTTTAAAAATCTAAACAGCAACGAAAACTTACGGTTGCCCAAATATTTATTAGTTGGCAACAGAAATCGACATCAGTTACCATCTGCAACTGGCAAATCAACTAAAGTTGGTTGCCATACATAATCGACCGACCCATTAGTTAGACTCTATCAAATTTGTTGGCGTTTTTCTTCCACGTTTTTTTTTGGATAAGTTCTACCATGCTACACATGCACCACTTTTTAGTTCTCTGTTTCACCTCGGTAGGCTAGCTGGTAGCGAGCTAGTCTATGAGCGCCGAGGTTGCGGGTTCGATTCCCGCCAGAGACTCTGGTTTCTTTCCTGCAGACAAGCATAGAGCTTCGCGGGATTAGCTTAGGAAATTAAAAAAAAAAAAAAACCTCTTAATACATAAACAGTATTCTCCACCTCCAGGTAGTTTCTGTAACCTCCGTGACTAGAGAGGAAATGTGTAAGTTAATAATTAACCTCTGTCTGTATTTTTGCAAGGCGGTTTCAATTTTTTTTTTTTTGCCAAATGTATCTAGGGGTTGCCTTTTTACATTTTCCGTTATAGCTTTGGCAAGCATGAAATATAAAAGTTTTTGTATCGAGAAGACCAATATTTTACTCTTGCAAAAAAACTTTATATCTGTGGTTTTCACGAATAATCGCGTAAGTCGGTTTTTACCGAAATTGAGATAATGATGTCAAAGTGCTACATTTATCATTAGGTTTTTATAAGTATTAAGCTTCTTAGAATATAATGTAGTATTATTAATTTTTTTCTGCTAAAAACAACTTAAGTTAACTGTTTAATAAAATATTTTGCTATTATAACGATTTATGTCAACATACATCGCCAAAAATTGTAAAATTGCTGAATATGTTTCCAAATAAAAAGCATATGTGATGTTATGTTGTTATTCGTGCAAAAATTATGAAAGTATTTTTTGAAAATTTTTCTATTAATAACAACTTATATGTACATGTGCGTTTAGTGTTGACTTCTTTAGTTGCAACAACAGCAGATGAGCGGTTGTTTGTAATTTTAAGTCCATACGTTGTGCTATAAGTATCAAAAACTCTGAATATGTCGCCAACTTGTGTGCTAAAAATAACAACGTAAGTCGTCATGTGTGATTAAAATGATAACATTTATTTTCACAAAAAAGAACTTATGTGGAGATATGATATTATATTGCACACACTTAATGAGTCAATTAAACATATGCATTTTTAATCCTTTTACAGATTGTGATCCTGTGAGGATTTTTTCATGAAAACTATGTATAATACGTAGAAAGTCACTGTTAAGAGGATAGTATAGAAAAAAGTTTAAAAAAGCATCTACAGAAGCCGCAATTGAAAAAAATAATTGTTTTTGCTCTCCTGAAAAGTTTGTTTTTATAACTTACGCGATTATTCGTGAAAACCACAGATATTAGGAGGTGTACGGAGATTTTTTAAGGTACGAAAGGACGTACACTTTTTCTCAGTCTCAACTATGGACTCCACTGTAGACTCTACTATAGACTCAACCATAAATTCGCTTATAGACATTCGACTTTTAACCTAATTATTGTCTTGACTTTTTAATAAATTATGCTGCTTTTTATCATTTCTTTCTGCAATTAAACCCACTGTTTATGACACTTAATAAAATTTAAAAAAAAAATACTTAAACACAATTTCCACCAGCACATGCATAAAAACAGAGATCATACATGCACAATATTGATGGCAATTTCTTAATGAAATGAAAGAAAGAAAAAAAAAAAAAAAATTGGTCACGATGTCAGTCATTCAACTAAATTTTGTTGGATCGACTATTGACCTTAAGACCAACAAAATTTATACAATACATATTTTCTTTTTTTTGTAAAATGGGATAAGGAAAAGAAAACTAATGTGTAGTTAAAATATGATCAAATGAATTAAGATTTTATATACAGACCAAAACTTATTTATTTTCATACTTTTCTTTCATTCGTAACTGAAAGTTTAAAAAAAAATTGTTTTTGTCTGCTAAATTTTTCTACTTTAGTGTATAATTTTGAGTTTTAAATTACAGTACATATTTCGAATACGTGTTTATGTTATGATTCCAAAAAGTCATGAACCGTCTGTTAAGTTTTTTTTTTCATTAATAATTCTACGAATTTATTTGTAGACAGACATGGACAAAAACAATTAGCAAATGTTTTGTCTCACAATTAAAAATTCAATAAATGGAACAACAACAACAACAACAACAAAAACACAAAAAATACTTTATTTTATAATAATAATTATTAAAAAAAAAATTTTTTTGAAGAGTTTAAATACCATAGTAAAAATATTTTTCAACCAATTTGTTTAAAACAATTTTGCAGCTGGAAAAAATGGTTAAATGAAATATAAAAATTAAAGGAATGAAATCGAAAATGAAGAACTAAATAACGGTACACTAACAAATATAATAAACATATTTAAAATTTTAAATTTTAATTAAAAATTTGTATACCCTTCACCACTGGTGGAAAGGGTATATATAAGTTTGTCATATCGTTTCTATTTTCTAAAATATTGATGCTAGACTCTATAAAGTATAATATTCTGGGTTGTTACGAGTAGCGAAATTGATTTAACGATATCCATTTTACTGATGAAATAGATTTTCCGATGACACCAGAAACTATGGGGACCAGGTTGTTATAAATGTATGTCACATATGCCTTGTTAAATTTTGCTCTTGATTTTCAGCCTGATAACTCACAGCGTCAAATTTTACTAGGGCTGCCAGACGGTCTGGAATGGCCTGGATTGTCCAGTTTTTTTAGTTTATGTCCAGGTACCAGCAAAAATACAATTTATCCATTTACAAAATTTATTTTATTTTAAAAATTACTTCTTTATTAACTGTACTTTGTTTATAACTAAATTCAGAATTTTTGGTGTTCTGCATTTCACATCCACATGTTTTTATTCGTTTTCAATTAGAGTAGTAAGTAAGTAGTAAATTTACAGTAGAACTTGAGAAAAATGGTGAAATAGCGTACCTTGATACCAGGCTACGTAGATACCAAGATTTTATTACGTTTGACTGGTACGCTAAGGAAACTTCATCTAGCAGAATAATGAATTACAACGCGACACAACCCAGAAACCAGATAGTTAATACAGCAAAAAATTGTATATCAAGACTATTAAATATAAGCGAGAATCGCAGAAATATTAATTAGTAATAGTTTTCCTAAAAAATTAATAAATACACGTATAAACGATACACAAAAATATGTACAATACAAAAACATCAACAATGACAGCAACACTGAAAAAGACAAACATTTTTACAGCGTGAAATACATACCTGGCTTGACGGATTATAGACACATAAGGACAACAATAAAATCAGAACAATTAAACTTTGCGTACAAACCAAATTCAACTTTACTTGAGGGTTACACGATCAAGTTTTGCCTATTAAGTTTTAATACATTCAAACTTTTTTACCAATACACTCATACTTTTAAAAATTGAAACGAACTTGCCTTTAAAATTCTCTTTCCAGTGAGTGTTTCAATTTACGTTCAAGAAAACAGCTGATTTCAAGGTTAGTGAGCAAATTTTTCGTTTGCCTTTATAAATTGTTTTCTTGATGAAATCTTGAAAGTAAATTGCTCAAAAATTTAATGCAGCCTACGTCATAACTTTCAAGTTTTGAAAATTTTGACAAATAGTATATGTAAAAGACTATCAAGAAAATCTTGATCGTGTGGCTGCACTGTTAAGTGCAATATTTTCCAGAGTTAAGGCGCCAATAGAAAAACTACAACAAAGTAATGTTGGTTACGAAGTAAAGTGTTACGGAAGGGACCATCAGAATTGTGACTTAATTTATATAGGAAAAACAAAACGCTCACTTGAAAAGAGAATGGGAGAACATCAAAATGACATATTGAAGAGGAGAGTAACAAGTGCATTATCAAAACACATGATTTCAAAACAGTGATGCAAAACGTTGCACAATTGGGCCATTTACGGCACTTTTTATTGTTTGATGGCCCTGTGAAAACCTATTTTGGCCCTTTCAGGTCAAAATTAAACTAAATATGTACTTTAAATCTTTCAATACATTTTTTAATGTTATTTTTTAACTTTTTCGAACACTACTTTTATTTACGAAATTTTTTTGTTTGTACAGGGCCAAATAAACCACACAAGCGGTTGGATGAAAAATAACTTATGAAGTTTGTTTATACGAAAATCAACAAATTTAAAATATTTACAAAAACATCCCGTTGTTGTTGTCAAACCAATTGTGTTGTATACTTGGCCCTTTTAAATAAGAACTGTTAATTTTATTTGCAAATCAGTCTTCAAATTAAATTTTTTTAAGTAGGTAAATATAAAAAAATCAAAGTAGACTGTCAAGTGATAAAAATGCTTCATACATAAATTAAATTTTGTATTGAAAAATAAAATTCCGTGTTGCTCTTGAGCAATTTTATTTGTAAAACTTAAAGTGGGTAATATTAAAGTGAAACAAAAACTTTTAAACAACTTGAAATTTTCAAAGTTATTTTTGGGAATACAAAATTTACTATTAATAAGATTTGAATTTTTGTTTTTACTCTTAGTAAACAAAACACTTGTTCTTTGTTACTATGTTTTACTATTGGTTTTATTTATATACAAACATAATAATCACTATATTAAAAAACCCTTTCAAAGGTATTTTGGCCCTTTTAAATCACCAATTTGGCTCAAAACAAAAAAACTCAAAATGCATCATTGTTTCACAATCTCACTCCTTTGAAAAAGAACAAGTGAGAGTGTTAAATTTTGAACGAGGTGAGAGGAAGAGACACACAATAGAAAGCTTGAAAATACTACAAAACATAATGAAAACAATGAACCACAATGAAGATATTGACCACATTAGCGCTAGTTTAGAACCGCAATATAATAAAAGCTGTGATAATAATTTTAAGTTGTGCTTTACTGTTTTTTAAGGGCCTGTTCGACGATCATGAATGATGACTTCGTTCGCTTAAATTACATTTAAAACAAAAACAAATTATAACAAATTGTTTTTGTTTTACATGTAAGTTAAGCGAACGAAGTCTTCATTCGTTATCGACAAACAGGCCATAAATGTTTTTGTGCAATTAAATTTTAATAAAAATCTGATGTTTTTAATGTAAAATAATATATAATTTTTGTAAGTTGTGTTTGCTTGTTGTGAAAAATATTTTGCATTAATATTGATTGTCCTTTTATTATTTTTATTTAAATAGACGACCCTTAAAAAAGTCACCAAAAAAGTGACGAAACGTCGGGTGAAATATACTAAATTTGTTTTTATATACATCAACTTCATTAGGCCTTTTTAGCTTAAAAAGAAAAATAAACTGAAAAGTAGTAAGGGGTTGGTGAAAGTAAAACGAATCGACTTTTATTCTTATATGTGATATCGCAACCTAAAAAGCAAAAGGCCCTTACTAACCCAAAATTTAAAATCAACTTCTTCATTGATTTTAATGTAATTATAGGTCATTTTTAACGCTGTTTATGTTTTTTTCCGACAATTTGTTTTTTTTAATCGATTAGCAATCTCAACTTAGTTTTTGGGTTCGTTTCAAATTTTCGCGAATTTTAGCCATGTTCGCGATTAAAGCGATTTGTTCCTTGAAAGTTTTATGATTCTTTACAGCTTTAACAATTAATAATAAATAGCACCCTTTGCTATCATGCCGCTGTTAGCAAATTTTTGCAAACTTCCGCTAATTTAGCAATTTTTATCGAATATTTGCCATTCCTTATAGTTTTAGGGACTTTTAATCTTTAAATTTTTTCGCGAATTTTAGCCATGTTCGCGAAAGAAGCTATTTTTAGTGTGATTCATTACTGCTTTCATCATTTTTAATAATTTTGGACTTTGCTATCATGCTGCGGTTAGCAAAGTAGCGATCTTTAGTTCAACTTAAGTTTTTTCGAATAAAAACTTTGAATACATAAAAACATGCGGATTTGAGAACACCAATTTATGAGTTATGCGGATTCAAAAAATTTTTCGTTTTAAATTCGAATCGAAACCTGGAACATACCTGAATATACTAATTGTAAAGAAAAAAATTATAATTTGCCAAAAGACATTTCAATTAATAGATACGGTCTATATTTTCAAAAATATGGCAAAAAAAAAGAAACGTACAAAATCCTTTTTGTGAAAGGACTGAAGGTATTTTTTTAATAATCTTTACTCACAAGAATCCATTACTTTCTTGTGAGTAAAGACGTCTTTTGACCGAATAAAGGCTAAAATTTCAATTAGACTACATTTTGATTTAAGTTGCGAAAAATTCCATATATTTTTCTTATAACTAAAGCAGAAAAGTTATTTAATTTTGTAAATAACAACACAAAATATGTATGTATATGTGGCTAAACAAATAGTTAAATATAATTTTTTTTATGTTATTTAACTTAAGACGAATTTATGTATACGGTAGCAGCAATACTACAATACAAAAACAATAGAGGAGTTTTGGATTGCATTGTTTGTGTTAACGAATCGAAATGTCAATCATTTCTAAACAAAACATTGTAAAACCAAAACAAATTGGTTCGAATTCTTAAATTTGGCACCTAAAGTGAATTCGCCTTGATATATATGTACATAAGTACATCGAACGATGTCGGCCAATTATTTTTCCGAATCATCAAAATTGCGTTAAAATGGCATCAATTTGTTTGTGCATATTTTCTTGAAAATACATATGTTTGCATATTTAGGTTTTTAATGCATATTTTTGCATATTTTAACATTTTTGAGTGTTTTTTTTTTTTAATTTCCATATAATAAAAAAAGTTCTTTAAAAAAAAAATTTTATATGCACAAAAAAGCTTCCAAAAAATTTTTATAATTAACAAATAAATTTTTTTTAGTGTTTTGCTCTAAATATAAGATTTTCGACAAATGATCCTTCTATTTTTAAAAGATGTAGCACCTTACATGGCTACGGCTTCCAGTGGTTTTAAAATATTTTATCCAAAACTGTTGCAAGTTACTTGTTTAGCACATGGGTTATACCGCGTTGCAGAGGAAATTAGAAGCCAATTCGTTAATATTGCAATGTTTAATGAAATGTATCCCTTGATTCCCCATCCACCGCAGCCAGTAGTAACAAGATGGGGTCTGGCTAGATGTTTCAGAATTATATTCAAGAATATTTAAGTAAAATAAGATAGATGATTATGCAATTAAAAAATTAATAGAAATTATTAAATTAAAATAACATCAGAAGTCAACTAGCATTTCTTCGTCTAGCCTGCTAGAAGTGCTACATATGTGTTTTTAACAGGTTTTCAGGAGAGCGATATAACTGATTTATACTATCCTATTCGCGGGTATATTTACTATAATACAGTAGACGCTCACAAATTAGAGCTTTCAGTAATTCGAACGTCCAGAAATTAGAATCAGTGTTTGCAATACATTAAACGCTCTAAAATTCGAATTTATAGTTCTAATTTCAGAGCGTTTTGTTTTTTTTTTGTTATTTGAACACAAGAAATTCGCAATTTATTTTTATTCTGTTTGAACATGTAAAACTAAAAAGGGGAATTACCAAATTTTAGATGTGTTTCCTTATTTGTTGTTTTTTTGTCGCATTTATATATATTTGTGGCTAGTTTATTTGTGAAATTCGAAACATGTGTACATATTTTGGAAGTCTCTATTAAAAAGTGAAAGTGTATCATTCGAAATGTCAAATAAACGTAAAAAAAACACTTTATCATTGGAAACGAAGGTCAAAATATTAGAAAAGCGTGACAAAGGGTTTGAAGGGAATATTAATGTTACGACATCTTCAATCAAAGATGAAAATGCATTCCGTGGAAGCAATGGATAGTTTTCCAAATATAAGAAACGACTCGGTATTTTTAATTTTAAAAAATGCATTTAATGTATTGGAGTGAATTACGTTTTGTTTTCTTGTTTTTATCAAATAAAATTGAATTAAAAAAAATTTAAGTAATTTTTATTTTTTATTCGAAATAAAAACGTCCAGAAATTAGAATAATTCAGAAATTAGAACTGCCTCAAAAATAAAGCGGTTCTAATTTGCGAGCGTCTACTGTACTGCGTTAAAAATAATTCGGATTAAATATCAAATTTTGTTTTTTCCAATTACGGATATATTGGTGAAATAATAACTAATTAGAAGGGATTTAGTTCACTAAATACTCAAGTCAAATTAATTGATATTGCAGAAAGTAAAATTAATAATGTAGAAGGAAGAACAGCACGACAAATAAAAAAAATCCAAAACGTTTTTAAAAAAAAAATCAAGGATTTCAAAAAATAAAATAAATTTCAAATATTTTTTATCTGATCTGGAATCAAAGTGGGATCTAAAAATAACTTTTTTTCAAAATGCATTGGCATTCTTCAAGTACAAGACAGAGTTTTACTTTTAATAAAACAGTACTTATTTATTTAAACAGACAAAAATTGAAACTAGTAAAGCTATGTTCACAATTATTAAATATTTGACGTCCTATACGAAATCATTAGTTTTCAACATTTTTTATTTTTCGAATTTATTCTATGAGTTAAATTTCAGTTATGTATTTTATAAAGCTTTTTTGTAATAGTTCTATTCCTTAAATTTTTAGGAATGAATTTTATACACTACCAGACTATTATATTGTATTTTCTTGTTACATTTTACCTTAGCTATCCATTGGATAGCAATGAAGTATATTGTATGTACAGAAAAATTTACAAATATTAGACACCAGCAGAATGTAATGCATTTTCTGGCCCGCTACGGCCTTCGTCAGCATTCTTTGTGTCACACTGGATAGTGATACTTTATAAATTGAATGTATTTAACTCAACTATTTTAACAAATAGAAACTGGGAATTATTTCCTTTCGTAGGTTACTTTATATTATATTCAACATTTTTTATTTTTCGAATTTATTCTATGAGTTAAATTTCAGTTATGTATTTTATAAAGCTTTTTTGTAATAGTTCTATTCCTTAAATTTTTAGGAATGAATTTTATACACTACCAGACTATCTGGCAACCGTGAATTTTACCCATAAATTAAATTAAATAATTTTCAATATTTTTGAAAATATTATGTTCGAATATTTTCGAATTGATACTTTCTAGTTTCTTATCTATTAATTTCTAACAATACATATTTATAAAAAATAAATTGTTACCATAAATCCTGAAAATTTTTAAAGTTTAAAATGTTTTTAAACTACATGTGTAATAATTTTCTGTTATAAAATCTCAGTTACGAAAATGAGTTCGAATTTTCTAATTTGTCTAACAAATCGAAATTTTAAAACGAACATTTAAAATAAACATTGTTAATGACATAATTGTAAACATTCACAAAAATAATAATGCTTAAATATTGCCGTATTTAAAATTTGAAAATTAAATTTTACAAAGAAATTTTACAACTTTGTTTTAATATTCCAATTTTTTGTTTAAAGTACGATCCCATAAATTTAGATTTATAGCGTAACATTAAAACTCAAAAAAGAAAAAAATATAATCTAAACTATTATTTAATTACTTAAAATTACTACAAAATGTAATTGCTATGATTTAAAACAACGTTCATAAAAAAAAAACTAACACTCATATATTCTATTCAATTATAATCGAGTTGTGTATTGTATTCCCCAAGTCACAGTAATATTTAAACAAAATGATGTGGATTTTTTTTTATTTCATTTAAATTTGTATATGTGAATTTGATATGTGTGTATATAAGGGGGTCCCATATTTTCAATATTTTTGTACGCACTCTCTAATTTTTTTTATTCGGGTTAAAACTGTTATATACAACTTTTTTTTTAAATTTCGATAACGTTAACCCGTGGTGAATTGCAATCGAAAAATTTTGATCTGCATATGGAACTATTTCGTATTATTATAAGAAAACATACCCAACATGGACACACCGATTTGAATGAAACTTTGTAGATTGATAGTAAATTCTCAAAAATGTTCACTGTCAAAGCTTGCTTTTTAGGGTTAAGGGTAAAAATTGACCTATAACCCAAAAAAATTTATTACTCACCGATTCAAATGTAACTTGGGTAATTTTTAGTTCCCAAACAAATAAAACATATTAATTTTTGTTAATGGTCAAGAAGCATGCTAAAGGGTTCTAAATTACCCTTAACAAAATTATTATCGGGCATGTTCTATAAATCGAAATGAAGTGAATTTAAAATTGAACATATACTTGAAAACGAGCCTGTTCCTTTTTGTATACTTTACAATATTAGTACCAATTATCTTAACAAGAACAACTTTAAAAAACAGGAAAAACTTCAGCCATTTTGCAAATAATTAAAATCAAAGTCTCGTTCGATTCCAATTTCACTGCATATCGATTTCTAGAACATGCTGGTATACCATGGAAATCAAAGCTACATTAACAATTTTTTCTGGTTCTCCGTACTTAAGAAAGATTCCTAAGAAACTTTAAATCATTTCCATAAAAACCTACTTGTTGCATATTGACTTGTTTGTTGTTTTAAAATTTTACACAAAACCAGTATATAGTGATTTCAAATTATATATATTTTTTTTTAAATTTGTCCGTTGTATCACTCACTTCAATAAATAAAAGTTTTCGTAAAAAGTATATCACGAGCAAAGACATATTGTTAAGTAGGCAACGTGTTCCACCATATTACTGGCTTAAAATATGCTTGCTGTCAAATAAACAAGTTTACACAGTTCTTTTTTATAACATTTGCAAAGTAAAATTATTAGTAAAGGCCGCTTGACACTGTCATACAAGTCTTTAGTATTTTGACGAAAACACTTTCCTGATCTAATTATTGTATGAAATGTTTTAAAAAACAATAACAACTTACTTACTTGTGTGATAGTGTAAAGTACTCTTAAGTAATAATTCAAAGCTTGCAATACGAGAATGTAATATATTCTGGGAAAAAGCTAGAATACTTACCAAATGCTTGCTGAATTTTGGAAAACAATTAACGAGTTTATATTAATATTGGATTCAAAAAGACGTAAAAAATCTTAGGAGATTTTGTTTTCGCACGCGGGATATTTTCTCGGAATAATAAAAAATGAGATGAAGATAAACAATCTTGACAGTGTTAGTCTGGGTTCACACAATGAAAGTTTTCTTTCAAAAATTCTAAGGGGAAATAGCATGTTCTCTTTCCCTCTTACCAACAAACTCGGGCTTTCTAAAAGAAACCTTTCATAGTGTGAACCTAGAGTTAGAGAAAAGGATAATTCGACATGAAACGACATGAAAAAATTAGAGATAACAGTAGATAGATGTCAATTAAGCATAATCTCTTCATCTCTTAAGTGACAAATTTCCCATTAAAAGTCATCTATTTAACGTTTTCGTACACAAATACGAAGTGAACGCGCTAATTGTACAAAATTTTATTTAAAAAATAACATAACAACAGTTGTTGCTCTACACCGCCCCGATTTCTTGAAATATCAAACTGATAGAGAATTTTAAAAAACGTATGCGGGTCGTTCCGACACCTTTGTCGTCAATTCAGCACGGGTTAACGGAGTTTTAGGGAGCTGCTATTTTGCAAACAAGTGCTTGGAATCAAATAGAAAAAATAAAGAGTGTATGCGTATCGAATTTCACAAAAATAAAATTTTGGTCTGGCATAAGGGAAACCCTAACTAATGTATATGTGTGTTTATATTACTGTAAATATTTATAAGAAAAAAGATAAATGTCTAGATTTTATTTTACATCGATATGATCAAGGCGAATTAACTACAGGTGGTGTCGAAACGGCATCTGATTTTGACAGTTCGGGCTTATTTGTTTTGATTTGTTAGTGTTTTGCTAATAATGGTTGACATTTCGAGCTAATGGCACTAACAATGCAATGCAAAAAACCCTATGTTGTTTCTGTTGTTTTTGGATTGTTGTAGTTCCGACACCACCTGTAGTTGAATTCGCCTTGGATATGATATTGCTTTCTTCGAATTAGGGTTTCTAATTTGCCAGACTTTTTCCATTCGCGAGAACGTATTAGATCTTTCTTTGATTCCCGCAAAAAAACCAATCGTACAACATTATTAATTTTGCAAGACATTTTTTTTTTTTTTCTCAATATTATTTATTGAATCTTCATACATTTAAATATGAACTAACAATAATTAATCAAATCTTAACCTAATACTTTATTTTATGTCCTGCCAGTGCCAGACAAAAATTTTCTTCATCACGGGTTCTGTTCACTTATCGAGGTGTTTGTCGCTCATCTAATTGGATAAGTGCTGCAGTGTCTCTTCTTCTTAAGCGAGTGTGGCCGCTATCATTTAAAATATTTCGTGCTAGTGGGTTTGGATGCAATTCGAGCCTTTTTAAGTATTTTACTGCATATTTCGTAATCATAGTTTTGACTAATGGAACATTGAGATCCTTGTGAATATTTGAGTTTTTTACATACCAAGGGGCAGCTGTGATTATTCGAAGAATTTTATTTTGGCGTCTTTGAATTTTTTCTATATTAGAGGCCGAGGCAGTGCCCCATAACTGAATACCATAGCACCAGATTGGCTTTAAGATGGAGTTGTAAAGAAGAAGTTTGCAGTCGAGACTAAGGACAGAGTTTCTACCAATAAGCCAATGAATTTGAATGGCTTTTAGTTTCATTTGAGTTAATTTTGCCTCTATATGGCATTTCCACGTTAATCGCCGATCCAGATGTATACCGAGATATTTTACATGCGAATGTTGAGGAATTATTTGATTGTTGATTGTAATATGGGGGCAAGATTCCCGGCGCAAGGTGAATGTTATATGCACGCATTTTTGCTCATTGACCATTATCCTCCATTGTCTTAACCATATTTCTAGTTGAAATATATGATGCTGTAAGTAACGAGATGCTTCATAACGGTTTTCGTGGACGCTTAGAAATGCTGTATCGTCTGCAAATGTTGAAGTTTGGGTGTAGTTGCTTGTTGGCATGTCCGAAGTATAAATTAAATATAATAGAGGGCCCAGGATGCTGCCTTGTGGGACTCCAGCGCCAATGGGCTGAGGTGAACTTAAGAAATTTCCTTCTTTAATAATAAATTGACGACCGACTAAGTAGCTTTCTAGCAGCTTGTGTGTGTTTGCTGGTAAATTTTGCTTCAATTTATGTAATAAGCCTTCATGCCAGACTTTATCAAAAGCTTGCGAAACATCGATGAAGAGTGCTGAGCAGTATTTTTTTTCTTCAAATGCTTTTCTTATGACATTTACTATTCGATGAGTCTGTTCGATTGTGCTGTGTTTTCTTCGAAATCCGAACTGATGGTTTGGAATACATCTATTTTCACTTAAAATCGGTGTTAATTTTGAAACTAATAATTTCTCAAATAGCTTTGACATATTTGATAATAAGCTAATAGGCCTATATGACTCAACTTTTGTATGATCTTTACCTGGCTTTGGTATCATGGTAACTAAGGAAACCTTCCATTTTTGAGGATAGTATTCAAGGCGTAAAATAGCATTAAAAATAAAAAGAATAATTTTCTTTGCTGTGCGAGGTAGCTCTAAAAGCATTTTATTACTGATTTTATCAATACCAGGTGCCTTCTTAGTGTTTAAGTCACAAATAGCCTGTTCGATTTCTCTTATCTCAAATCTGAGGGGAATAGCTGCTCTAGCAGGAACAGGTGGTAACTCGACCGCCGTATCGTGAGATATATTTGGGGTAAATACGTTTTTTAAATGATTAACAAACAGATTTCCCTTTTCGTTATCATTTCTTGCCCAACTTCCGTTCAAGTTTCTTAATGGTGGCTTAGAGACAACTGGTCTTTTTAAATTTTTAGCTGCACGCCATAATGAGTAGTCTGATTGCTGAGTTGCATCAAGTTCCTTAAGATATTTTTGCAGAGAATCCGTTTTCTGTGTCTGTAGTAACTTTCTTAGCCTTCTTGTACACTCTTTTAACAAACTCTTAAGTTGAGGGGATCTGTGCAATTGCCACTCTCTTCGAGCTCTTCTCTTTTCAGACAGGAGACGCTCAACATCTGTGGAATAAATTTTAGTATTTTTAGTTTTTTTTGGGGTAATATTGGAATGTTGTACAGCTAGCTTCAGAAAACTGTCAAAATTAATAATAGCGCGATCTACGTATTCCGGTGTACTAAGCGGAATATTTTCTGTGCAATGGGTGCTGAGATATTTTTTATATTTTAGCCAATTGATTTGTGTAGCTGGCGTCGCTAAGTAACCAGTTGGAGATACAGTTCTATTGGGGTTCATTAAAGTAACAATTGTTGGTGTGTGGTCGGAAGATAATTCTAAGGAAGCTTCAACATAAATCGTTTCTAAGGGGATGTTTTTAACCACGCCAAAATCGATGACATCTGGTATTTTTTGCTGATCAGTAGGCCAATATGTTGGTTGTCCGCTCGCTATCACATTCAAATCCATTTTAGTAATAGTATTAAATAGAACACGACCCTTTGGTGTTATAAGGCGGGACCCCCAGAAGGTATGTTTAGCGTTAAAATCGCCAGCGGCCAGGAATCAGGGTCCTAATGATTTAAAATATTTATAATATTGGCCTTCTGATATTGAATATCTAGGTGGGGAGTATAACGATGAGACTACTACGTTTCTATTTAATTCTTCAACGCAAATGTTTGTTGCTTGGAGATAATCTTCACGATGATCACCCATTAGGTAGTGTTTGACTCTGGTTTTTATTAAAATGGCAGAACATCCACAAGCTCTATCTCGAGGGTCCTTTGTATCATATAGTATATATCCATTTATTTTAAACGTATTTTTTGAGGTCAAATGAGTTTCAGAAACCATCATGACATCAATTTGTTTATTTTTAAGAAAGTATTCTAGTTCATTTTTATGTTGGCGGATGCCGTTTGCGTTCCAAAAACAAATTTTTATACAGTTCATGGCTTGTTAAGTACAGCTTGCAATAACATCGATTGCATTCTTAGAATTTCCTGCATCATATTACCCATTGTGTTCGTAAAATTATTAACTGTTTGCACTAATGTTTCCATGGTTTTTTCTAAACGACTTAAATTAGAAACTGGAGTTTCATCATTACTTGGCGAGGCACCTTGCATTGGCTCATGTTTTGATTTTAGGACGTTAGCATAAGAGGTTCTGTTATTACTAGACTGGGGGGCTTGAATTGCATTTGTGATAACTTGATTTGCAACCTGCATTTGAGGGGCATTTGTTTTCGGTCCAACCGCTTGCTTGACGATATTATATACAGGGCATCCTCTATAATTGGCAGTGTGATTACCGCCACAGTTGCTACATTTTTTTACGTTGGGGTCGGTTTTAGACTTATCGCAAGAAACTGTACCGTGTAACTCACCACATACTACGCAAACAGGGGGTAAGTAGCAGTATGCCTTTGTATGGCCAAATTCTTGGCAGTTTAAGCACTGAACAGGTCCATTTTTTTTGTGCGGCTCCTCAATTGTGATTTTTCTGTGTAGAATATATTTTAAACTATAAATGGGATGCGTTTCGTTTTTTTTTAACTTAATGTCGCCGGGCTCTAATTCTACTCGAAATAGTGGTTGTGGATTTTTGTCTCTATTTCTAATATTTACCACGTGTTTAATCTTGAAGCCTTTTTCTTCTAAGAAAGTTTTAATTTCCTCTGGGTCTACGCATGAATCAATTCCCTTGATCACCACCTGGAGACCTTTACTGCTCTTGAGTTGGTATGTATAAAAACTTTTTTTAAGTGCCTCAAATTTGTTAATAATTTTGCGAAAATCATTTTCATGATTCACTTGGATTTTCGTTTCATTTATGCTACCTCGCTTTATTGCGGCTATATAAAACGAATTTTCACCAATCAACGAAATTAAACTCTTTATTAGATCATTTGAGTTATGCTCCCTAAGATATATCGGGGGAGGCTTGGACGATCTTATGACGTTTGGTGCTTCAGACGATTCATCCTCCAGAATTGCAAAGCGATTTTGGGAATTTATTTTGTCAAAAGATGGCACTTTTGATGCCGAAGCAACAGCTGAAGAGGTAGGGCTGCGACCCCGCTTGAGGACTGTTATATACCTGTCCATACCAACTTGGACTTGAGGCTTTTGGCAACTTTTTACAGGGGGGTTTTCCATTGCATTTGAGTTTTGGTTCATGGTATCATTTCCCACTAAATTTATTTTTGACGACGCGGCAATACTTGTTGGCCTGGCAACACTTGTTTCAAGGTCTAGTTTTAGTTTTTTTAATGAGTCACTATCCACCGTTTGTGTAAATAAAGAGGGTGAGAGGGAACGAGTACGAAAGATTGGCTTAGCCGTTAGGTAGTTAATATTGTTTTGTCTTGTTTTATTTATTTCAACATTATTTTCGTTGGCATGCACTGTCACATAAGCATTTCTATCATTTAATTTTATTGTTGTTACATTGTTTTTACTCATGCAAGAAATTGTTTTTGTTTTTCACCGTTTTACTGTGCTTTTAATGTTTTTATTATTTATTGTATTTTACAACAACGCCATAAATAAGAAATTTAAACTAAAATGTTTGTGCACAGAATATGTATACATACACATGTATGAACATTCATACGTACATATGTATATATTTTTGCTTTATTTATCTTTATTTAATTTTCGTTTTAATTGTTCACTTTTATGTTAAATAATTTAAATAAAAAATATCATTTATTTTCTAGCGTCCATTCGCTTAGTATTTATATTCCAAAATCAAATTTAATTAATAATAAATTAAAATCGTATGCGGGGTTGAAAATACACGTCCGTTTCACAACAAAGCACAAACTGAACTGAGTTTTGAGTTCATATCTTTAAGTATTTTCATTGAAACTTCCTAAACGGTATTTTCTTAGACGACAACATTGGATTACTATTGGTATTGTCTAAGACCCTTTTGCGTCGACGTCGAATTAAATTGGTCGAGTAGAATTGACTTAAAGTCGACAGGAAATTTTGCGTCGAATTATAGGAAAGTTAAAGAAATTCAAGTTAGAACTTTTATACCTACATACTAAAGGTGCAAGTAGACGACATGTTTTTTACATCTGACTTGTCAACTTCAAGTCAACTTTCAAGTCACATGTAATTGTACATGTCTGTCAAAATTGCTGTTTTACAGAAGGTTTATAATATTCGGTCACAAACGTACATGCAATTTGCTTCTGACATTGTCTCTGTTTTTTTCGCATAGTTATTGCAAAAACCAAGATAAAAATACCGACACATAATTTTTTATTTACGCCGTAAAATAGTTTAGCCATCTTAACATATTTTTCTTTTAATTCAAAGATACCAATTTAGGATATTACAATGAAACGGTTTTTATATATATATTAACATAAATTCTATTCAATGGTGGGATGGATGATCATACATATCTCTGTATTGTAAAGTATTAACTTTAGCCGGCTAATGATTCCGTCAATAGTGGACGCCGTTGCCGGTTTCTTCTCGGCATAGATTTCTGATGTCAGATGGTTTGTCAGAAGAAATAGAGCATGCTCTAATTGAAATTTTGTCAGATGACTTTGCATCTGACTTTTAAAGAAGCAAAGTTAAAAAGGTAACACACGACATGTATGTATTTTGCAGTGGGAAATTTGACATGTCAGATGACAAAAGCATGTCGTGTACGGTCGCCTTAAGGGTGGTCCAACCGAAACGCACGATGTATTAATCAGAGGATTATCTTAATATTTTTTATTATTATAAAGGGATCTATGACAATTATGTGTTTCATATTATATTATTATGTCGGCCAAATGCTCACCACGGCTTCGGTGGCATATTTCTATCTGATAGTTCATAGTTCATATTTGCAATGCCTCTGAGACATAATTGAGGTTCCATGCCGTAAATGTGCTGAATTATATAATTTTTTAGCTCTTTAATTCTTCTTGGCAAAATACGAATAGCAGAATGTGTTTATCAGAAATTAAAAATTTTAGACTTTCGACAAATGCCCACTATGGTCTAAAACTTGGATAAAAAGTCGTCAGAATTAATACTTTGCTTTGAATTTTGCTAAAAAAGCACTTTTTAATTTAGTTTATTTTCCTAAAAATTTATTAAAATAAAAAACAAAAACTTTACTTACGCCAGATGAAAAAATAATTAGAGATAATATTTTCTTCTGTTTTCGATAACAAGTCGACATTAACACCACAGCTAAGAAAATACCAACTAATTTACGTAGAAGTTATGTACTTATTTGTTGACTTTATGTGCCAACGACTTAAAATTGACGTCGACATCGGAAATGACTTACATAATAGGGGTGATTATGTTTTTCGATCATAAAATCAATTATGACTTCCTATTTTAAAAATAAACATTGAAAGTTTTTTGATTTTATTAAGCCATTTTGTTTTTATCCGTCAATGTTTCCTGAATAATTTTTTTTTCGATATCGCATAAAAAAAATAAGTTTGGAAAACTTGCTGAAATTCCTTCTACTAAAATTCTCGGCAATTTAAAAAATATTATTTTCAGAAATTTTTTCCCCCAAAATAGGAATCCTATTACGAATTGACATCAATATAAAGAATTTTGTATAGAAAAAAATAGTTTTTCGTTTTAATTACCTTTAAATATACTTGACTGAAATACTGACGTTGATGATTTTTTTTGCTCTAAATTTTGTTCTCAATCATAAAAAGTTGTACACATTTGTTATTGTACATATTAAATAATATTTTTGTGTTTTCAGTTTTTATAGAATTTTACTTTGGAAATTGAAAAGAACAAAATCACTATGTCATTGCACGAAATGTTATTTGCAAGCGTTTTATCTTTGACAGGGAAATGTCCAAAACGACTTGTTATTTAATTAACGGAAACTCGAAATGTTTTTTTTTCCACTAGCTTTTCCAAGTTAAATTGTTATTGGCCCCTCTAGGAATTAAATAATAAATCTTGAATATTATTAATTGATAAAAAGTAAATTGATTGACAGTAAAGCGAAATAAAAAGGTACGTTTTAATTTGTCTTAAAAAAGGTACATACTTTAACTTATAATATTAAAAAAAAAATTGTTAATCTAATCTTTATCGATTGTCTTTTTTTTATTTTTTCTCTAATCTCTAAATTCGATAATAAAAAACAACTACTTGTTCAAAATTTAATTGTGTTTAATTGAGAATAAAACAATGTGTTTGGGTACATTTTGTTGCTAGAAAAATAAAATCAAATTTTTTGAAACTTATTAGTGGTATTCACACCGAGCTTGTTAGCTTGTTAGTCGTTAATCGTTACTTTTTTACACGCATTTTGTTTTTGTATATTTAACGCGCTACCGGATTAACATTTAACAAATTAACGACACGGCACCCCTGATAAAATAGTTGTTAGTTGGTAACTCACAATCAGCTGTTGCAGTTTCCAAATAAATATAATAAAAATGTCATTTGTGATACATTTCTTACAAAATATTTGTGTTTTGGCAATTTTCGTGAATAATAAATTGTGTCAGAACAATAAATCAGCTGTTTTACTACGAAAGTTACCAGACTAACATAGTTTTAAAAAGGGGGTCGTTCACAGTTGGTAACTTTAACAAATTAACAAACTACGAAGTAACAAATTAACAAGTTCGGTGTGAATACCGCTATTATCTTTTGCTTGCTGGTCAATGTACCATTTATTAGTTGTTAATATATTGTTTATAATTTCTCTAATTAATTTTTTAATGACAATTTATTGCATAGCATTTAGTTAAAAAAAATTAAATATAATTTAAACTAACGTTAATGACTTCATATAATTCAAAACTGATTTCTTAATTTTTATAAAAAAAAAAGAATCAATTTCGAATAATTTAAAAAAAGAAATTTTATTAAAAGTTATTAATTAAATTTATTAAAAAATCATTCAATTTAATTAAATATGTTTTTCATTCATAAATCCCATTTTCGAAATTAATAATAGAAAATAAGTAAATTTTTTTTAAACAGATCTCGTGGTTTGACAACAAAGCCATTTCTATCAAATAAAGTTTAGTTAACCGTTTTTCTTATTTAGATATTTTAACATTTAAATTCTGCTTGTATTGGAGGTGCCACGCCTACTTCTCCAGTTTAGCTAACATTTCGCCAGATGTTGTGTAACGGTGATTAAGCTTTTTGTTTAAACTTTGAATACTTTTACAGTTACCGGTTTCTATATACACAGAAATTTATATTGTCAGTGTAGGGGAGTAGCCACGCCTACTTCTCAAGTCCAGCTAAAAATTTTTTTTTTATGATTTGATAAGAAAAGAAAACCAGAAAATTAGAAAAGCTTTATCTCCAGTTATGCAGAAATTTATATTCTCCATGTATGGGAGGTGTCACGCCCACAGCATCAGTCCAGCTCACTTTTTTTTGGACAGATGTTGTTATTGATAGCCAAGCTATTTGTATCAAATAAGTAACCCTTTACTTTTAACTATCTTCAGATATGCAGAAATCTACATTGTTTTTGTATGGGAGATGACTTGCCGTTACTGTTTTCCAGATAAACGGAAATCTATATTGTATTTGTGTTGAAGGTGCCACGCCTACTTCTCCAAATAAGTTCTATTTGTTTGGATATGTTATCATTTCGCGATAGCGAACACCATTCACTTTAACTGCTTGGCCGACCTCATTTTCAAAGAAGATGACGCCGCCGGCCCATGCACAGGTGTTTTCCCATTTCCTACAGACCCAGTTTTATGAAATTTGCTCACAATTTTCCCGATTGTGGACAGATTTGGCCGATTATGCTGACCAAAAAAAAAATAACGAAGTGCACGAAATGCATTTTAATTTGAACGCCCATTTTTGTAAAAGGCTTCAACAACCTTTACGCGCTGCTCAATTGTGTAACTCTCCATGGTTGAATTTGTCAAACACTCAAACAAAGAAATGTCAAATTAATGGCGATTTCTTTTCTGAGAAAAATATATTTCAGTTTATTCATGAAACACTTTCTAATGTTACCTATAATTACTCGAAGTGTTATATGTTTTTAACTTCAATAAAATAAAATTGGCTGCTTTTATTTACAACTATTACACTTTTATAATTAATGTACTTTATTAGCTATATTTAAAGCTATTTCTGCATACTATTACGGCCTGGAAACATATTAATATCAATGTTGGATTGAAAATGACAAACAAAATAAAAGATTAGTTTTACGAACAAAATAGTAAGTACTAAAGTTGTAAAACAGGGCAGTATGAACACCTTAAGTTAAAGTGAGGGTAACATATGCAACATGTTTTGCATGCTTTTCATCAATATACTCACAGAAGAACTTGAAAATATTTCTCGCAGTTGTATTTATTGTACATACAAGCGAACTCAACAATGAAGAATATTTAACATTTATGCAACATATTTTACAGAAAAGAAATCGCCATAAGTTAGGCAAAACACTTGACGTTAAGGTGTGACACATGAGCACAATTAACATCGTGCATTATGGTATGCATATGCACTTGTATAAAATTCATGAAATTTCAGGAATCCAAGCTTATTTTTCAATATAAATTTTGCTTAATATATTTTAATAACACAAAATCGTTTGAACAATTTCCAATCAATTAAAAAAATCCGTATCAAACATTTTAAACAAATTGTTTTTGTGTACTTTGCATCGTTTTTACACGTTTTTAGTTTTTAAGTGTTTTTGATTTTGATTTTGTATTTGTTGCTTGCTTTTAATTGTTAAACATTTTCGAACATGTGGCCTGATATTTTCATGTTTTTATCTTTCCGTTTTAGTTATTTTTAAAATTACTGTGTTTCTACAATTTCCAAAGGTCTTCCCAACCATCACCACAATCTCCCCTCCACCACTTTTCCATATCTTCACTAACAAAATGTAGTTTATTTCCTTTTTGTTTTCTATTTCTATTTCGATTTATTTTTTATTATTAAAAACAGACCAAACGCTTATATTTTGTATTTGTTGGTCGTTTCTGGTTCTGCTGTGCACCACTTAACTGACTTTATCTTTTATTTTCCAATAAATAAACAGAAAATGACAATTAAATAAAAAGCAAACTGCAAATTTACGTATCTCAAAAATCAAAAATTCAATAGAAATTAAAAATCATTTACTTCCTAAAAACAAACCAGTTGGTAAATTTGCAAAATACTCTCGGAGCCACACCAACAAAAACGAATATACAAATAATTGTATAAATAAACAAAAAGAAAAAACAATTAAATTAAATGCTGGCTGTTTTTTTTTTTTGCTCAAAACTATTGATGAATCTTCATTTTAAAATTTACGCGCAACAATTTTACAGATACGAATGCCGATACAATACAGTCGTGTATTACATTTGGAAATGTTTGTTGCTGCTTTATGGTTTTTGGCCCAAAAAATATTGCTTAATTGGGTTAATAGAGGCACTTGACACTGGCAAAAGCAACAACTATTTGAACTATTTTTTAGGGTTTTATCTTTGCACCAAGATTGGCAACCGATACCATTTATAATAACGCTTGCGCGTAAATACAGTTAAAAATTGAAAACCGGTATAAAATCTACAGTATCTCTTCTCCTTAAGCGAGTGTGGCCGCCATCATTTAAAATATCTCGAGCTAAGAATAAAAATGCATGTTTCGTCATCATAGTTTTTACTAGGGCTGTGGAGTCGGACAAAAACTCGCGATTCCGACTATGGACAAGCCTTCATTTTCTTTTAGGTTTGATTCCCTAAGATCGAAGGATTTGGCCACAATGGCCATATCCCTCACAGAGCACTTTCATGAGAAATTTACTCTGTAATATTTTTTCAAAAATCATAAATTTTAATATAAAAAGACTAATAAAATATTAAATTACAGTTGACCTTCTGTAACTCGAAATTCCATTATCCCGAGAAAAAAGTTCGACTTACAGAAACTTCAAGTTAGAGAATTTTATAATAAATGCACAACAAAAAATTAAATTCGTACGTATTTACTTTTAAAGATTTCATTTAATGAAGTATTGTGTGATTTGATAAGTGTTTACATGCAAAATTTAAAAAAAACTAACAATTATTAAATTTATATTTATCAAATTTTATTTAACTAAAGATAAATGTCATATTTTAAATGCTAATTAGTTTTAAATAAAACAAAAATTTAAGATGGCAAAAAATTTTTGGAAAAAAATTTGACTTGTGGAAGTGTGGCCACGCGTGGTGCAAATGTTTTACTTTGAGTAATAGAAAAATTCAAGATAAAGAAGTTCAAGATTTCAAGTTATAGAAACAAAATCATGTGAAATGGCCTGTCCACCGCTATTTCCAAGAGATTCTCTTCGACTTAAAGAATTTTCGACTTACAGAAGTTCGACTTATAGAAGTTCCTACAGTTGAATTAAATAAAAATAAAAATTATTGATTTTTCATAAAAACTTTGAATTTTCGTGTAAATAGTCGTATTTTCTTTATAATATTTTTTTATCGCATGCGATATTTTTTAAAATATTTTTTTATCGCATGCAATATTTAAAAAAAAATTAATTTAACTTTTCATATTTATCTTTACACACGTAAAATTTTCTAAAATAAAAATTCTTCGAAATTGGCGATGAAATATTTGAAATATCGATTCAAAATTTTTACAGATTTTTTTCTTGCAATATTTAACCCTTTAAAAGGTACTGCATTAAAAAAAAAGAGTTTAAAGTCAAATAAGGACCAATCTCATATACCTTAACTGCCTCTAAATTTATTTTTTTTATATGTAATTTTCTATGCGAAGGTTAATGTTCGAAATCGATGAAGCATCAATGTTAATGTTGGAGTTGGAGTCAGAGGCGGACTTAAAAAATTTCAGCGGTTTGAGTCGGAGTCGGAGTAAGAATGCTTTTTTGACGACTCCACAGCCCTGGTTTTTTTTACTTACGGCACGTTGAGATCTTTGTGAATATATGAATTTTTAACATACCAGGCAACAGCTGTAATTATTCGAAGAAGTTAAGTTTTGGCTCCTTTGATTATTGGAAAAAGTTTATTTTTTCGATATTAGAGGCCGAGGAGGTGCCTCATAACTAAATACCATCATAGAATATCATCATGGGCTTTAAGATAGAGTTGTAAAATAGAAGTTTTCAGTCGAGACTCAGAACAGAAATCATTCCAATAAACCAATTTATTTGATTGCTTTTAGTTTGATTTGAGTTAATTTTGTATAAAGTAATTATAATAGAGGGCCCAAGATGCTTCTTTGTGGGACTCCAGCGGCAATTGGGTGAGGAGAACTTAAAAAGTCGCCTTCTTTAATAATAAATTTTCGACCGACTAAGAAGCTTTTTAATAGCTTGTGTGTGTTTACTGTTAAATTAAGCTTGAATTTATTTAATAAACTTTCATGCCAAAATGTCGAAAGATTGAGAGACATCGATGAAGACGACGTTTGGTTATTTAAATCGTAAAACCGATATATATATATATAATATATATATATATATATATATATATATAGATATAATTAAAATACCGATATCTATATTGAAAAAAAATAACAAATACACATATACTTTAATAATACCGAAATTTGTTTCGGTTGCCAGCCTTGCTTTGCACGTTATTGAGTGATTAAAAATGAAGAAACCTTCATTGAAAATTTGTTTTTTTTTTTAAATGAAGACAAAAAAAAATATTAAAAGCGTTTAGACGGCATACATTTCAAAATTGTTTTTGTTCGATTTTATCAATATCTCATACATATGGGCATTTCCAGCGAAAAGTATACTTTTTGTAACGTAACGCCTTTTGCAAGTTTCAAACATAAATTTTTAACTAATTTTTAAAATTAAATTTCGACTCATTTTATATCCATATAAAAAAATTCCTTTTTAAAAATGGTTTTCGAAAATTTTGAATCATTTTCGAACTTTATTACTTTGATATTGATAAGAACTGGACAATTTTTAAATTATTTTTTTTTTTGTAAATTTTGTTCAAACTTTTCACTAGATAACTTTTCGAAGATAAGAATACGAAAATGTTTAACTTTAAACTATATCGAACTATTACACAGCTCTACAAAAGGTTGCTTTATTAAAGTTTTCTTAATAAAAATCACCGATTCTTATGTATTTTCATCTGCTGATGGTATTTTAAAGTTTGAAAGACCGTTCGCGAAAAACTGACTGAATAGAACAAAAAATGGTGTAAATTATGCAAATACCAAATGTCACTATATCTTTAAAACTAAAGCTGTTAGAGAAAAACCAATGATGCCATCGTAATCAGCACTCTCAATTTAACTAAAAACAATGGACAGAAGTCAGGAAACATTTGGTGCGTTGACGTTGACCAGTTTTATTAAAGATTAGAATTTTCAATTCCATTTAACCATGAGATTGCACATGTTTCAATTTCAACATTGTTGTTTCAGTCATTACCACTTCAATTTCGAACAACAATGGCTACATTTTATAAATTATTCTGTAAATAAACTTTTTGATTCATTCATTGTAGAATGATGCTAAAAGAGAAATTAAGGTGAACAAACTTTATATTGTTAACGCATTCTCAGAGGTGTTGCAGGATTGATGTTCACACACTTTCGGAATTAAAATAAAAAAACAAAACTAAATATAAAAAAAGAATACAATTTTCATAACGCTTTTGATGGCTTCGACTTTTACTTTACTTTCAGTTTAGTTTGTATAACAAAAAAAAAAAAAACAAAAACAAACAAAACAAGTAAGAGTGCTATATTCGGCTGTGCCGAATCTTTGATACCCTCCACCGACAGTTCGAATGTTTAAGGAGTAATATCTGTATGATGTCTTTTTATTATTATTATCTTAAACTGTGACGATTTGTTATTAATTATGGTTTTAGGAGACTATACTGTTTTCCGGGAGTAGGACATATATGGGGCCTAGGGTAAATTATGTACCGATCTTCACGAAATTTCACAGTATCATTTATAGTCCTATAAAATTGTGACGAGCCAAAATTTGTTATGATTGCATTATTTTTTACGGTTTTAGGCGTACTAAACTGTTTTCCGGGAGTAGTGTTTATATGGGGCTTAGGGTAAATTATGGACCGACCTTCGCGAAATTTTACAGTGTAATTTCTAGTCGAATAAAACGGACTTGTGCAAAATCTTATGTCATTCCGTGCATTTTTGCATCATTTATGTTAGTTTTTGTAACAAAATTATCAAGTTTTTGAAGGTGGTGGTTCCACATTTTGATTCATAGCTCTGGTCCTACTGAACCGATTTTGCTGAAATTCAATCCCAAACTGCTTAGGATAACTACAAGCAATTTGACACCTAGTTTGTTTATTTCTTTTGAGTTTTTCGAAAGTGAGCGTGTTTTCAACAGACGGACAGACGGACAGACGGACAGACGGACAGACGGACAGACGGACAGACGGACAGACAGACGGACATGGCTAAATCGACTTAGAATTACTCAAGCAGCCAGAATATATATACTTTATGGGGTCTGAGATGAATAATAAAAAAGTTTCACACGGAATGACAAACTTAATATACCCTCTTCACAACTAATTGTGGTGGAGGGTATAAAAAGTCAGTAGGAAAAAGAAACCTTGAAAACGTTGCATGTGTCATGTGTATGTATGATATTTTTGTTTTCTTTTTCATCATAAAATGAAGAAAGAAACACTTTAAACATTGATCGATATTATTATTGTACTCCTTCCCTTCTTACACTTATCTTCTTCTGGTTTAGTGATTGTTTATTTAAGCGGTTATTACTAAGATGCTTTATAACATTTTTTAATGACAATTTAATAATAAAATTTATTAAAAGATAAGCGCAAATTAGTTAAAGACGAGAGTAAACATTGTAACGAGTTTTAAGTGCTATCAAAGTTTGCAATTAAATATTGCACGAGAAAGTCTAAAGTAAAACACGTAATTATTTTAAATTGTCTAGATTATCTTCGATTATCGGTTAACTCTGATTAAAAACAATGTATTCTTTAATGTACCCCGTGCGCAATTTGAATAAATGATTATCTGAATCTTGCCTTAAGCCTTTTGCTTCGGAGCTGAAGGTTACTAACTTATAATATACTCTGAAAAGCAACAGCACGCAGAGAGACCTAAAGGCCCAGTTAGGCGAACGTTGCTGTACCCGTAATGTACCGCACCGTACTGTAAGCACGTTGGTGCACTTATAGAACATTTAAAAATGTGTCATATGGGTTTCCCATTCATAAACAAAAAGCAATAGTATACATAAAACAAAACACACAGTGATGGGAATCAAAAATGTTTAAATGGTGACCGCTGTGCAGAAAAAGTACCAAGTGATTTAAATGGTATTAAAACAGTATTTTGTGTATGTAAAAAACATTAATAATTTATATTTATATTATAGATTTACAATAAACAAATTTGTATTTTAGCATATTTATTTTTAGCATACATATATTGTATTGCGGTGTACGCACCTAACGAGGTTTTGATACTATTTAAAGCCTTTTACTTGTTTCACATTTCCATTGTATGTGTATTTAAATTTTTTTTATTTTTTACATCTAAACATAAATATATTTGTTTATATGGAAATATGTTGTATTTTAAGTTGTTTTGTCTCAATTTCATAGCTTTACTGAAAAAAGTTCCAAAAAAAGAGCAAAAATACCCACATTCAATTAAACATACAAGCAGCCCATCACTGCTTTACAACTGTCACGTAACAACGGCATAAAAATCTGTTTTATACAGATCGAGACGTTCCGTCAACGTGACATTTAAATTCAGAAAGCATTTACATTGTTTGCAAATAACAAAACGAACCAGACGTTCCGTTAGGGGACGTGGACGTTAGGCTAACTCTGCCTTAACTCTGACACCCAATTAAGGATTAAAAAAAAATTTTCGGGGATTTTTTTTGGGATTTTACACATTTTTAATATATTTTCCCTTTTTTATTATTTACGCTTATTTTTCTTTGTTTCGTATATAAAATATATAAAATATCAAAAAAAAGTAGCAAAACTTTTATCTTACTCTTATGAACACCGAATACGGTGTAAAGGGTCCTAACAAAGATTACCATTTTTGTTGAGTGTCTAAAAGGTACTTAATAGGGTATTCATTCGGTTAACCGTTAATCGGTTAACCAATTAATTACTTCCCGATTAACTGATCGGTTAATTTAAAATTGGCAATTTTCGATTAACGATTAAACCGGTTAATTTCAGTCGATTAACCGATGTAACAAATAATTTTAGTTTTTTGTAGTATTATAACAAATTTTTTGCGTTTTTAATTATTTGTTTCGTCTCATATAAAAAAGGTATATGTTTGGAAAATATTTGTTCCTACAATATATTTCCTTCGAGAAATACATTCTTAAAATACAGTACAAAAACAGAAACTAGGGGTTCGTATTTCATTTTTTTCGGTGCTGAGCTTTGCCAGGATGAGTCACCTGTCAATAGAAGAAGCTCTCGATTGTAACACAAACAATCCTTAACAAAATTAGCCGAAATAATGGCATAATGGAAGATTTTATATGTTGAGAGAAATCCTGGAAAATAACAAAGAAACTAAGATATCGCATTCAGCTTTTAAAAATGAAATGTTTCTGCGCATTTACGTCACATCAGCGTATAAGTACAGCTAAAATATAGAAACACAAGCAAACAAACATGTGTATAAAATGCTTAAGTGACGTCATATTAAACAGTTGAGTTTTTTAAACATGTGCAATGCGTAATCTTGTTTTTATCATTCTTGAATCTGTATTATGGGCTGCTTCCGATTTTTTAAACATCTTTGATAAGTGAAAGAATTGTTTCCAAATCAAGTTTTATTAAAACTAAAGAAAAGAATCGCTTAAATTCTAAACTTTAAAAGCAAATTATTTTTCCAAAAGATTATTTTATAAAATCTTAAACTATTGAAATAATTAATACAAAAATCTCACAGTTTTTTTTTAATAAATACATACAAATATTATGTATAAATTATAAAATGTATTTTTCATATATATGAATTACTTTTTTGTTTGCTCGTTTTAGTTCAAGAATTGTTTTGTTCGTTAATTGTTTTTTTTTTTACTAAAAGACTCAAATAATAAACATTTTTTGCTTTTTTATTTATTGAAATTACTTAATTTATAACAAAACTTTAATAATCGGCTAACCGATCAATAACAAAATTAACCGATTATTAAACGATTAAACCAAAACCTCGGTTAATTAATCGAGCGATTAACCGATTAAAGCAAAAGCCCGATTAAATGAATACCCTAGTACTTAATAAACTTATGTTATTATTCTTGAGTGAGTGTTTAAAAAAAAGAAGAATTTAAAGAATCTAAAACCATTGACAACACATACAGTTTTTGATTTTTTAAAGACAATTCTTAAGCAAATATGTGTTCCCCAAAAATAAGTAAATATGAAAGACAATATAATAAAGTTTGGGGAAAAGAATGCATCGAAGTATTAAATAAACGACGGATATATGTATTTTTATTGTTGATTTGAAGGATGGCTCATTCGTCTTCAAAAACAGCATATTGTTCTGCTTGTAATTCCTCACTGAAATCGCATAAAAAGAATTTAAAAAAACATGCCGAAACTAGTCGCTACAAACAAAATAAAGAATTTGTTTACTTAACATTTTTATTTGGGGATTTCTTATTATTTTTATAAAAATAATAAATAAATAAAAAAATATTCACTTTTTAAGGTTTTGTTTTTTAATTTGGGGATTTATTTTTTGGGGACAACGAAAAAAAGTACCTGGCAGCCCTGCTCCCTGCGGCTGAACCGCGATTTATTGAAGGGGTGTCAATTTTAAGACACAAGCATTAATCATGATTGAATAGCTGCTACAACCAGGGTTGTTAGACTTTTTTCTTAAAAAGTGGTCAAAAGTTTTAACAAAAATCGTAAAATCGTCACGAATATTTAAAAAAATCGTCAAATATTTAAATGTTTTAAATCAGAGGCTATTTAAGTTTGTCTTTAAAAATAAATTTTTTATTGTTTAAAAAGGCAGTTTAACAGTTTTTATTCAACCAAAACAATTGAAAATAAATTTTGAACAAGCAAAATTACGGCCCAACCAGAATGTGAATAACGTGACTTAAGCAACTCAGCAAATACATGTAAATCATATGTGTAAAACCATATTGAACTTAAGGAAACCTTATGTTAAGTTTTATAAAACTGTCATTTGTTTCTTTAAGCAAGGTGCTTATGTTTTTTTATTAACAGTAGCTTAAGTTTGTTTATGCACATTCTGGTTGGGCCTTTAAACTTTGCTTAAGTTTTTGAAAAATATATACAATGAAAATACTCTATAAATTATTATTAATAAAATTACAAAATTTAATGAATGTATTATTATAATTTAACAACTTCGTTTAGTTAATTTTTTCCAAAAGATATCAATATCAAAACATCTTTCGTCAAAATTTGTAAATCTTTACTCTCTTACTCTCTTTAGATAAAAAATTAGGAAAACTTGGCAAAGAAGTATATCTGTTAAAAATAATAGATGGAGTAGGTAGGTTGGTAGGTAGAAAGGCCGGTGTGAAGTATCCTTCACCCTTTCACCAAGAGACCAATATGGTCCATTGTGACGCCTTAATTAGAGATAGATATGAAGATAGAAAGTAGGTGAAATAAAGAGAGAAAGCATAAGATAGATTTCAAGGATACATAGCAAGAGAAAGTTTCGGACCAAACCCCTGAGAAATCCTACTCAGTCAAGTTCAGTTAGAAGCCCATTGGAGGCATAAGCACCTCCATGCAGTTAGGATCCTCCCTCTCTGAGCCCTGTCTCGCCAACCTATCAGCCACCTTGCGGACTATGTTGCAGTGACCCGACACCCAGCAGCATAGATGGAGTTATTAATTTATAATTACATGTAACAGAACTTCCGAAGTCAAAACTATTTTTATTTGAATGCAATATTCAACATAGAATTCCACACAATTATTAATAAATTAATTGTGAGCTTTAACATTGATTGCAAATTGAGAAATTTTTTCTTTAAAGTAAACACCAAGGTACACTTCTTCCCTAGTTAAAACATTTTAATTGTCAACAAAATTAATTTTATCAAACGGATTATGAGTTACATAATATTCTTTCAGTTTTAAAAAGTTTTGACATGTCACTCACTCACTCACTGTGCATTTTATGAATTTAAACACCTTCACGTTTAAAAGACTTATTTATACAATTAATAACGTTAAGAATGTATTTTAAAAAACAAATTGTAATATATCTTTTGCAGTATCGATGGCGTCGATATTAGCAGCGAAGCCAAAGCAAATTTTTAGCGGTTCATATAATTGTAGAATTCGAATTACTAATCTTTCTAATGAACGCCTATGGTTTGTAATGGGGGAAGAATTTTTTGGTTTAATTTTCAATCATTTTTGTAGTTCGAAAAATTGATTATTACGTTTCGTTCTGTTTCCAATATAATTGTAAATATTTCTTGTAAGTATTTTTAGACAAAAAGGAAGTTTAAAGCACGCATATTGATGCCAAAAAATCGTCATAATACTATAACTTGTATTTTCTCAAAAAATCGTCAAAATGACGAAAAATCGTCACATCTAACAAGCCTGGCTGCAACGTCCATGGAGCTTGCACTAAACTGTTTGCTCTTTTGCAAAAGTAGCTCTTTTGAATAGGAAAATCACTTAAAAGTACTTACAAGAAACGTCTGTAGACTTAAGTAAAAAATTTGTAAGTTGTAGAATAACCTATATTTCTTCAATTTTACACCCTATTTTGCAGTACATATTTAGGTTGGTTCAGTGCACAGACCTATAAGCAG
Source organism: Pollenia griseotomentosa (assembly GCA_963931875.1). Classification (NCBI taxonomy): domain Eukaryota; kingdom Metazoa; phylum Arthropoda; class Insecta; order Diptera; family Polleniidae; genus Pollenia; species Pollenia griseotomentosa. The sequence continues at coordinate 190,398,180 of OZ007560.1, forward strand.
AACTATTAAGCAGGCCGAACTGTGGCAGTTGGAGTATAATTTATTTCAACAAAACATTACCAATAACCAGTCTAGGTTACTGGTGCCACTTATTGAAGAAATATTGCCTGCAGATATATCTAACTATCGGGAGTGCAATGCAAAAGATATTTCTAAAAATATATACACAGAACTTCGGGGGATCTTCTATACGCACGGTACGTGCTTGATTTGGATAAATATTTTCCAAAAAAGTGTAAATGTGGTCATGAATCGATCCATAATATCGGGTATTTGCTGCTTAGATGGATGATTATACGCCCCGTAAACTTGACGAAGTGTTGCTTAAACAGAATTTTATATATGTAGCCGATCACAATAGATTTTTTTATATTCACAATAGAGTATTTTCCTTTACTTTCATTCACAAGCTCTTAAAGTTTTGGGAAAATTTCAGACTTGCAATTTTTGTTGCAGCAATTCTTGAGTTTATCGGTGAGAGAGGTGAGAAGATTGGGGAGTGGTATTCAGTTTCATGTACTCTGCAATTCTGTTTTGTTTTTCTAACACTTTTTAACTTGAAGTTGACTGTAGGTGTATTTGTATTTATTTTCAAAAACTGCAGCAACAAAAATTGCAAGTCTTGACGATGACTTAGAAATTGATGAATTGAGGAGCGAGTTTATTGGCTTTACTAAAAAAGCGCCAATTAAGTGTCTTTTTTATTAATCACTTAAACACGCTAAATTGTAAAATTGGTATCGCTTATTGTTAATCAACTTTTTTTTTCTTTAATTTTTTCAAACAAAGTTATTAAATTGCCAGATACAATGTGTTAAATTTTTATTTTGTTTTATTTAACTATAATTTTCTACAAAAGTTTTTATAAAACACGTATTTAAAAACCAATTTACAGATTTTTTAATTAAATCGACAATTAAAAATACTTCCTTTTTTTATGTAAATTTTCTCCATTGAATAAAACTTTTCTAATTAAAAATGTTCTTTGTTTTCTCATTGCAGCCGAGTCACCTTGCCATTAACAGTTGATGAGGTTTGTATCGATAATAGAAGTAAAAAAAAAACTCGTAGAATTTTGCATACACGTAGTAACAATCTTATCACATAAATTAAAGGCCTGCAAAGGTTGAACTTTAGAACACAGCGACATGTGACACATCATGCAATTGCCAATTCAGGCAATGCCGATCGTACATGTTTGACAACGACGTATGAAGACACTGTCGAATAAATTAAAATTAAATTTGTGCATAGTCTTAACATTTATTATGCACACATGGACATAGAAATGGAACACATGCGACACATGCGACATATGCAGCATATGTTTTTTTTTAGTGCATTCTAATCATTTGTTTGGCTTATGATATAAAGTAAAGCAGCCAATAACCTAAAAAAAATTTTGAACTCTACTGTAGTAGATTCACACAGTGCAACAATTTGGAAGTCATGGAGTGAAAAATCCTTCTTGTGTGGAATATCTCGAAGTACTTATCAAAACTAACAAACCCAATTTGTGTTTTGCTAGTTTAAGGCACTTTTACACGATGTGTATTTAGCAGTGTACTTGTCAAATTTCCCACTGCAAAATGCATACATGTCGTGTAAAAGCAAAAAAATTTTTTTAAAATGTCAGCCTGAGTTAGCAGTGCAAAATTTTTTAAGTAGAGCGTGTTATATTTTGTTCTGACAAACTTTCTGACATCAGCTGTTTGCAAGTCTTTTGTTTGTGTCGGAAAATATGCATTTAAATATTGTATTAATTTACACAAATAAATTAAAAAACAAAATTTTTAATTAACTGAAATAAAATTTAAATTTAATAGAAATTTAAATCAGTATACAATTTGCTATTTTAAATGTTTTTACGTTATGTCAGATTAAATAAAAAACGAACGCGTGAAAGCAAAAATTATAAACCTTCTGTATTTGTCAGTTTTGACAGACATGTGCAATTACATATGGATTTTACATCTCACAAATCCACTGCAAAATACATATCGTGTAAAAGAGCCTTTTTAGCTGCCGTTCGGAATTTATGGCCTCACGTACAATTTTGGCTAAAACTTGATTTTTCCTTACAACATAAAATTTTTCATACGGCTTTATTTTGGAAAACAATTGGAATTTTGTGTTCCTGTCTTTGGCAGAATCGTAGCTATAGACCGAAAAACTGCATCTAGAGCATTAAAATTGCTTAGATGTCAACAAATTTTCTTTTTTCTATTTTTTTTTTTATAATTTTTCGCTCTATAGCTGCCAAACTGTGGAAAATTTAGTAAATAAACTTCAGAAAAAGTATTCATTTTAATATAATTCATTATTCTCAAGAACATTATAATACTGGAAAATGCTTTTTTTTCATATTTTTCAGCTGTATTTTACATCAAAAATACCAGAAATATAGAAAAATGTAGCAAAAGGCAAAAAAAAAAGAAACTAATTAATCAATATCAAGTTTCGGCGCGCAAGATTTCTCGGAAAGGGTTAAAAAAAAACATTGAAAGACATGGCATTGAACGCAATAGCCTACAACAGCTTAGCTAAGTTGCAATGACAGGCTAAGAAACTATCTCTGAGTTGGCATAACATGTCATAACACCTTGTTTGAGTTGACATGACATAGACCCCTTTCACACTCGGCAAGTTACTTGCGCAAGTCTCTTGCGCAACTTTTGGTTTGTAGACGTTAGCGGTAAGGTCGGGGTAAAGAAAAAAAATTTTTGTACAGACTTTGTTGTTGTCGGCAAGTAACTTGCGCCACTAACTTGCCGAGTCTGAAAGGGGTCATAGCAAATCATGAAATTTTTGAGAATGAAATTTTTACAGAAAATGTTGAATTTTGCAGGTCGCTAGAATATATAAATATTAATACATGGTATATCTATTCATATCTTACTTTTACTTACTAGGGGATAGAATTTCTTGCATTTATTATTGAAAAAAAATGCTCAACGAAATGTCTAAAGCAATATGATAATATGTATTGTGGTTTATAGTTTTTAATCTAAATTTTGATATTTTCATAATGCTAAAGTTCATCAAATTTAATTTTTATTAAAGTAATTTTATGAAGAAAGAAATTTTACAACATGAAATCAATTAAAAATTTATTGATAATTTTTCATTCTTGACTGCCGCGGGAATCGAACCCAGGCCTTTGCGGATATGTTACCCTTACATGTTTCAATTGCAACCACTCAATCTTTTCAGAGGGTTTTACCGTTTAACACGTTTTTAATATTTTCAGAGCAGCAACTTTAAATTCAACTATTGATGGATTACAGATGCATTTTGAGGTGGCTACGTTAAATTTAACGAAAATTTTAAAGGGAATTTCGAGTGCGAATAAAACATTATTTTTTACGATAGACAGACATCACCGAAACTAAAGAAAGGCTTGATAAAAATTCTACGGGGACATTGTTGTAGTCGTACTAGCACAAATGACGCCCAACGAAATGAGTTGAATAATACAATCAGTAGAACGATCGTAGAATGGGCCGTTGTTGAGTTACGCGAATATATTTTGTATAAACTTCTCCATTTTCGAAATAACGGTATATCTCGAAAAAAAGCTTACCTAATAAAACTGTTAGCACTACTGGATTCAGCATACTCGAATTAGGTTTACCCGTCGAGTGCCCCCCGTGAGAAAAAAAGTTTCAAATTCGAACACAGTGTTATTTATTATTGGGGAGGTTTTTTTCTTCCAATGGTTTTTGCTGTTAAAGTTCTCTTATTTTTTGGTCAAGATATCTCAATATGTTTTTAAACTAAAATGCTCTAGGAATTACAAAATCGTTATGATTTAAAGGGTAATTGTGTTGCCAGAATGCCGGCATAAAAGTAAAATTTAGGAAAAAACAAGTAAGAGTGAAATATTCTTCTGGGCCGATTAATACAGCTTGGAATTTCAGGAGTGGGCTTTATATCGGACCTGTGGTAAATTATTTGACAGTGTGATTTCTGTTCATATAAAACTGTTACAGACCAAAATGTATTACAATAGCATTATTCGTTACAGTTAAGTTTTAAGCGTACTAAAGTGTTTTTCGAGAGCGGGCTTTATATAGGGCCTATGGTAACTTATGGACCGATATACAAGAACGAATTTGTGCCAAATCTCATATCAATATTCATGTGCATTCCGTCACTAATTATGCTAGCTTTTGCAACAAAATTATCATTTTTCTTAGATTGGTTGTTCCATAATTTGATTCATAACTCTTATCCTACGGAACCGATATGGCTAGATTTCAATCTGAAACTGCTTAAGGCTAGATTACACTATTATACTTTGTATTAATACATGTCAAAAACTCAAGTAATATGACAAAGTGTGATAGTGTGAATGCAATGTGTCACGAAAATGACAAGTATTATGAAAAAAGTTTGACATCCCATACGACTTCATCGTTTTTTTTAAATTTCTAAACAACAATACTTTTCATTGGATCAGGGTTGTATTTTATTTCATGTGTGAGTATTTATACTTTGTGTGATTGTGTGAACACAAACTGTCATGTTAAATTAGATTTTTTTGACAGTCGCAACAAAACTCATTAGATTTCTATCTCACAAAGTATTATGGAATACGTAAGACTTGTGAGATAGTGTAATCTAGCCTTTAGGAGAACTAGAAACAATTTGACACCAATATTGTTCTTTTCTTTTGAGCCTTTTGAAAGTGAGCGTAACAGACAGACAGACATGTCTAAATCTACTAAGAATTACTCAAGAATCCAGAATATACATATGCATAAACTTTATGGGGTATGAGATGAATATTGAAAAAGTTTCACACGGAATGACAAACTAAGTATACCCTCATTCACCAACAGTGGTGGTAGAGGGTATTGAAAAAAGTAAGAGTGCTATATTTGGCTATGCCGAATCTTATATACCCTTCACCATGGTGCGATAAGCACAAAAAGTTAAATACCGTTCTTTAGATGTAAATAAATCTATTTTGTGCCACTCCCACTTCTCTGATCTTTCTGATTTTGTATATTGATAACCCAGCTATGTGTACTAAATTTGGACAATTTTTCTCTTACCGTTCTATAGATATAAATAAAAATATTTTGTACTAGCTTTCCAATCCCGCCCACATTTTGTCGGATGTTGTCTGTTGATAACCAAGATACTTGTACATAATTTGAAAACTTTGGCTCTTGCCGTTCTCCAAATTTACAGATATTTATAATGGCTTTATGGGAAGTGTCACGCACACTTCTCCAATCCCGCCCACATTCTGTCGGATGTTGTGTATTGATAACCAAGTTGCTTGTACATAACTTGGAAACTTTGGCTCTTCCCATTCTCCAGATATACATAAAAAAATAAGAAAAAACAATAAGGAATTTATGGGTAAAATTAGTGGCAGTCGTGTTTTTTTTTTGCTTATATCTCAGCCATTTGTGGTCCAATCAGACTGAATCTTAATAACAAACAATTCCGGACTATATGTGACATAAAAATATAACAACCTTGTCCCTATCATATCTGGGGACTTCGGAAAACCCATTTCAACGGACTCACGGACATTGTTAAATCAATTTCGCTACTCACAAGGACCCAGAATATTTGTACTTTATATTCGTGGCTATTCTGAAATACGCGTCGAATAAGTAAACATTTACATGAAAACAAAATTTACTAAAATTGTTTTTGTAATCTATACACTTCTAAATTCAAATTAACGCGAGAGATATAGCGCCTTTATTTCTCTTTTAAAAACTGTAAATTTTGTATGATAAAAAAAAACAATATTTGTCAATTTGGTTTTGTTTTGTTTTTGTTTTCATGTAAATGTTCACTTATTCGACGCGTATTGCAGAATAGCCACGATTGTCTAAGATCAATAATGTAGAAATTACAAATGCAATCACAAACTTATATACATAAACCCTTTTTTAACTTTTGAAAGAAAAACAATACGTTAAATGATTTGTTATTCATGATAATCTTATTATTTTTAATAATATTTTCTTAAAACCATAATTCTTATAACTTTCATAAAACTTAAAAGAATAAAATAAGATAATAAAAAAAATAATAGTGGTTTACAACAATACAATGAAATGATTTCATTCATTATAAATAAAAACCTTGAACCGCTCAGATCTTGGCATAGTTACAATAATACTTGTAAAGTAAAGATTAAGCTTGTAATTATAAAAAAAAAAAATTTCAAAATTTAACAATAAAATGTTTCATAACCCTCAAATCTATACTTTAACACGTTTGAGAGATGGTGAAATTCTTTTTGGTGGCAACTGTCATGAAATCGTTGACCGTTTTCTGACCTCAATAGAGAATTTTAAAGAACAGCACGACATCACAGATGCAATGGCCTTAGAGGACTTTAAGTATGTACTATATGGTCCAGCATTGGAATGGTGGAAACGAAATCGGAAATCATTTAAAAATTGGCAGCTATAAATAGTTTGCGTAGGGAATTTCATCGAAACTATTAAAAGAAACATAGATTGCGAAATGTTTAATCAAATGTACAATAATTGATTAAAACTTTTTTTTTTTTTTAAATAAACTCACTGAAGTTTTAAGCTGTATAAACATTGATCATTTAAAAAAAGCAAAAACAAATATTTTTTTATTATTTGCAAAATAAACAAAATGCCTCGCTAGACTTTTGTTTACTTTAACAATAATAAATGTGATGTGCAATCATTTGATATTGGATATTCCCGCCTCTAGCATGTTAGTCAGTTGTTTTATACATACATGACTTAAAAGGTTCCAAATCTCACGTTCAAAAAGTATTAATACCATAATTTTTCTGTATTCAATATTTCATCCTTCGAAATGGAACATTCCAGTTTTTCACATAATGAAGTTTGTGCGATGATAATTAATTTCATCTGACAAAGCTAAAACTTATCCATGATGTCTTAGTATCATTTAACACCAAGTCGTATACAACTGTTCTTTGAAAGCCAAAAACATTTAAAATTTTTTTTTTTATTAATCATAAGCAACTTCTTTAAGGATGGGCGAAACCAAAACAAATCTGATCTAATGTACATATATTTCAAAAATAATATTTTTTGATTTCGTAAAGGATTTTATTTATTGCATCTAACTATTTAAAAAAAGGCTCCTTAACCAAAGTGGGATAACTCAAATCGATCGTACAGTATTCGCTGAGTCGCTTTAGGTGAAATGCTAAATATTCGTCGAATAAAGAAATGAACACTGACTTGACGTTCTTCCTTTGTATGCGTTGTAATTAGAACGTAACGAAAATTTTAGTTAGTTTGACGCATATGCCAATAAGTCGTAGTGGAGAAAAACAACAATGAAGGTTTACATTAAATTTTCTGGAAATATACCCGATAGAATTCATTTGTATTTTCTCCACTGCTTCTGGCATATGTTTTGAAGAAAAATTTTAATGTGTTTGATCGTTCATTAACGAACATAGAAGTTAATAGTATTTTATTGAAAGTGAAAAATATTGTTTTGTGCCGTATACGCCATCTTGCTAAATTTATTTTTCAAAAGTAACTTTTTGTGCTGCATACGTATACTTTCTGCTGGGTATTGATTTGTTAACATTTTATTTTGCTTTTGCTTTAACTACTTTTTTCTTTCGACAATGAAGTGGAGCATGAGCGAAATTTGTTTTCTTGTTGTCATTTTATTTTGATTTCGCTTTATAAATACTTCTTTTCTTGAGGCAATGATGCTTAACAAGAGTTAAATTTATTTTGTACGTTTTTGTATGAGGAATTTCGACAAACAGTGACGTGTAGAGCAAACCAATACTTAATAAACTTTAAAATAGTTGAGAAAGAGCAAAATTAAAGCTTATTATCTCAGAAACTATAAAAAAAATTTGGTGAAACGCGTTTTGGATTCAGAAAGGGGATATTTAAAATATGTATATCCATACCTAACTCAATTTTTTTTTAAAATGGTCGGTAGGTCAAACCAATAATGAGCTGACGAACTGCCCAATGTTTTCCGAAGAGTAAGACTGCCAAATCCCCAAAACTGATTTTGTGGCGGTTGCCATCACAGCATACGGATACTGCATTTAAGTTACTAAGAGCCTAAAGCACCTCTTGATTTTAATTCGTTAAATAAATTAACTAGTACTAGTCTTGGGCTTAATCGTTCGTTGAGGTGACCGGTCATTAACGTTCAATTCGAAACAGTGAACGAGTTCGTTCATTTCGTTCAGTCGGTCATTTCAGGTCACTTGTCTTTTGGGTCGGTTGATCGTTTGGATCAGTCGGTCTTTTGTATCAGTTGCTCTTTTGTGGTTTTCGTTCAGTCATTCACAATTGATTGAATACGGCAATGTGTTAAAAGAGTATAGCAATATTCATATAAGAAATATGTATACAATAATAGAAAACAATAAACACAAAGCAAATTCGAAGAAACATTTTGCTTTGTGTTTTGCATTGTTTTTTGTAAATGACTGATTCAAATTGATTCAAAAGACCCAAGTGAACCATATTGAACGATGTATTATGAAAATGTGTAAAGCAATGTGACAATGAGTAAAAGAAACAAGTATATTATTCTGGCATAACAAACATATACACAAGAATAGTACTGTTGTTTCTTTTCAATCAGTTGTTCGGTAAGCAAGTGAATGACTGATTCAAACTGATTCAAAAGACCTGAAAAGACCCAAGTGAACCATATTGAACGATGAGACTGAACGGCCGTTCAACGTTCATTTGACTGATTCGTTCAATTGAACCGGGTCGTTCATGACCGACACAACTCTAACTAGTACTCTTTGTAAGAAAGTATAAGGTTGACACATTTAGGCTTTCTAGCTTAAATGGAAAAGATGTGGGTGTTGTTCTTCATACTAAGCTATCATGAGGCCGAATGAATCCACAAAAGTGGATGAGGCGATAGTGGCCATCTATAAATGCAGAGGATCTATTGGCAGAAGCAGGGTAACGAGCCAAAAGTGCATCAACTGTATCTTCGAAACTGTGGTTAAATCTATACTTTTCTAAGAAGTAGTAGTATGGTGAAATGCGACATACATGAATAAATAAAAAGTATATAGACTGACTGCGGGGATATCGACATGATCGATGTGCTTAACTCCTCGTGAGGCGCTATTCCAGTGGATCTTTTCGCTAAACGGTTGAAACTCTGTATTAAGCTACGTTGAAGTAGTTTCTATGATAAAGAGGAGGAAGAATTTAATTTAATTTATTGGAATTGTAAACGTGTAAATATCCTCGTATAGAAACTTTCCAGGGGAGAGAAACTTTGGGACGCCAGAGCTGTCTTCTTTAGATATTTTATTTGGAATATAACTTAAGTTACTTATTATTTCATTTTATTAAGGTAACGAAATTGTTTTACTCAGCAGTGACGCCATAAAAGAGAAGTAATTGGCTTAGGGTATAACAAAAGCACCGATGCAGGTTCCAAGTAAGCTGTTATCAGCTTATTTCACCATATCGGAAAATATCACAAAGTAAACCATGTAGATTATGGCAGTAAATAAGTTTAAAAAAGCTTAAAGCTGCTGCTCTGAAATCTAGGAAAAAGGACCGCAAAACCCGATCTTTACAAAGAATGTTTTCATCAAGTTTTCTTGACCGAAATCAAGAAAACTTCTTGTAGGGTATATTATATTCGATGTTCACTTTTTGGAAGTTTTAAGCCATAACGAGTACCATGTTTTGCTTCAGCAGAATTTCGTGGTAAATAAGGCAATCAGGGCTGCCAGATAAATTTGTGAGACAACCGTCAATTTCATGAGAAAAAAAAAAATCATATTTCACGTTTTAAAAAATCGGACAACTTAAAATTTAGTTTTTTTTTTTTTTTTTTTTTTTTTAACAATTTTTGTTCGATTTTGATAAAACAAAAAACATTTAAACAAATGTAATAAAAGCATTTTTTGACAAATATTATACAAACATTTCTCTATTAAACAGAATTTTATAACAAAAATTATTAAAATTAGATTAAAAGTGTATTAAAAACAGCCTCCAAATTCTTGCGTTTTGCGTTTGCGATTTCCAGCACACCCCCATAATTACTTTATACCCGCATTTTTTAATCGTAGGGAAAAACTGTAACACGACTGAGATTCTTCCACCAAAGCCAAAGACGCTTCTTCAATATTTGTGGGAATCGTTTAAGACGTGGGTAAAGATTATCTAACGAGTATTTCATGTCAAAAATCGTATGAGACTCATGTATGTAGTTATTATCTTACAACTCGTGAAATGTTCGCCGTATAATTGTTAAACAAATTATTTATACAGAGAAAAGTAAAAGGTTCATTCGATGATGGTTTGACGAAAGATAAACAAAGTGGTTCATTGTTGTTTTTGTACTCTGAAAAAAAAATCATTTAAAGATTTTCTTAAGACTTGCATATAACAGTCGTACCTTAACAAAAGCGGCACCCGTTTTTTAGTTTTTGAATAGAGCGGCCTCAACGCTTTGCAATTGGAAAAACCAATTTTCACAGCTCGTTTAATAGTGAAGTTTGCTGCTATTGTTAATTAATAATGACAATTTAGCTATTTTTTGGTCAATGTAGCGTTTTTATCTCTATTTTTATTTATATTTTGCGGCTTTTATTAAACAAGAAAGCTTTCACTACTGTTCGTGACACAACGTTAACGCTCTTACTAAGGTATGGCATATTAGCGTAAAAGCTAAGCGAAAGAAAACATTCTGCCTTCCGCTCTTGTTACGGCACGGCTGCTAAACATTCCAAGATTAAAAAACGAACGTTTCAGAAAATTTTATGTTTTATTCAGACTTTGGAGACTGAAAAAATCGTCACTTTTTAGAAAAAAGTCAGCAAATCGGCACTTTGATAATTTCGGCAATGATTTTTTTAAATAATTTGTTCCCATTGCCGATTTAACTTCAGAATCAAAAGAGATTAGTAGTCCGATCATCGTACATAAGAATACAAAAAGTTCAATTAAAGTGTTTTCCGAAAGTGGTTAGAAGTATGATTTCTTGCCATATAAAACGAGTTTGAACAAAATTTTATAACAATCGGTGCATTTCGCTACTGATTCATTTTAGTTTTTGTAACAAAGACGCAAATTTTTTTCGAGTAGTTGCTCCACATTTGGGTTCATAACTCATTTGCTGCTGAACCAACTGTGCTGCATTTTAATCCAAAACTGATTAAGGCTAGTTAACACTATCACACAAATCTTACATATTTCATAATTCTTTGTGAGATAGAAATCGTATGTGTTTTGTTGCGTCTGTCAAAAAATCTAATTGTACATTACAGTTTGTGTTCGCACTATCACACATGAACATACTTTTGTTGATATGCAACCCTGATCAAATGAAAAAAAAAAAAGAATTTTTTTTTTCGTATTGGATGTCAAATTTTTTGTTTTTCGTAATACTTGTCATTGTCATATACCTTACGGGGTTTCAGATAAATATTATAAAAGTTTCGAACGTAATGACTAGGGATGCGATTTCCATGCAAATACATGTTTTTTGTCGATAGTCTAAGAACGATGTCGGCCAATTATCTTTCCGAATCATAAAATTTGCGTTAAAATGGCATCGTTTTGTTTTTGCATATTTTGGTGATAATGCATATTTAGGTTTTTAATGCATATTTTGACATTTTGGAGTTATTTTTTTTTAATTTCCACATTATAAAAAAGTTCTTCAAAAATTATTTTTGAGATTTTCAAGATTTCGACAAAATATCCTTCTATTTTAACAAGACAAAGTTTAACTTTTAATAAAACAGGGGTCTAATCACCGCATTCGACACTATCGTATCGAATAAACTATCAAATTTTTTTTGCATACGATAGACACTGACGTATCGAATGAAAACTCGATAAATGTAATGTCGAGTTACTCGATATCGAATGCAATTATTTCAAATTCAATACATTTCATTCGATATCGAGTTTCACGATACCAAAATATATAATTTCGATCAATTTTGCTCGATATCGTATGCGGTGATTAGACCCCTGTACTCATTTATTTAAACCAAGGCCTATCCAATAGGTCTGCTTACCTCTACAACAATAAAACAACAGGCATTTTGTTTGTGTAAAACTCCTCGCCGTTGTCAAAATCTTACTACTACATAGGAAAAACAAAAGGAAAAATGTGTTTTGTGTACATGTAAGGAAAATGTAAACAACTTTTGACATCGTTGAGGAATAAAAAAAAAATAAGCATCTGGCTTCTTGCGCAGACCTATTGGATAGACCTTGATTTAAACAAACAAACAAACATTATTAGATCGTTTTAAATATTCGCATACATTTTTGCGAATTTTTTTTTGTTAATGCGTAACATACCATTGGCGGCACCCTTTAGAAAATCTGTGTTTACATAATTCTGAATGACCCTGCATGTTAACTTTTTTTTTATCTACAGTATAAATGTAAAAATGTTTAAACACACACCCGCTAACGCCAACATGCATTCATTCAAAGACATGGCAACACCTACTGGCATTTTCTATTGACAAGAGAACAAGAAAAATCCTATTTAAACATTGAATTGTCTGTCTCTTTTGCGGCGATTTTTTTAATATCCTTTTTTATTGAATTCATCGTTTTGCTTTTCTTCTTTAGTCTTTAGCTTTTACTTGTTAGTTAACACTTTAATCACATTCGCTTTTATTTACAAAATTCAATTTCAAATGCAAATCAAATCCGTTGTTCATCTAACTGCATACACACATATACCATACATATACAATTTAGAATTTGCTTTTGTTTATCTTTTTCTATTATTAGTTTTCTAATAAAACTTTTATTATCGCAAGTGTAATTCTTTTAAAAATAAGTATATTGTTTTAATATTTTCTTTCGTATTTATTTCTAATAATTCTTTTTTTGGATTTTCTTTCTTTTTCATAAAAACCACAGTATCAAGTTGCACAACTTTATTCAGTGGCGGAGGCCTCGAAAAATGAAACTGGTGGTGGTGAAGGCATTGAAGTATTAAAAAATGAACCCTTTAGCAATCATCCGTTGTTGGGTAAATTTTTATTCAGTTTTATACATTTTTTTTTTTATAAAATTATTTATTTCTTTATAATTTCAGGTGGTAAATACAGTTCCGGTCAGTATACATATAAAATTTATCATTTGGCTTCAAAAGTTCCAGCATTTATAAGACTATTGGCACCAAAGGGCTCCTTAGAAATACATGAAGAGGCATGGAATGCTTATCCATATTGTAAAACAGTCATTACGGTATGTTACAGAAAAAAATAGTTTAAATTTGTATTAAAAAAAAAAATGCAGAGAACAAATTGGTCCTTAACTAAATCGTGCTCTGAAAACCAAAAGAACTAATTCTAACAGTCGTAATCGAATACTTTTTCGATTCGGAAGGCTCTCCATCAAGTCAGATCGAGTTATTTAAAGTTCTTCATTTGACCAAAACGTTAAAAATGTAAAGTTAAAAACGATTGCATATGGTTGATATTGAAAACCGCAAAAACTGTAACTCGTTACGGTAATACGTGGCTAAGCGAGATGACATGTAAAACACATGAAAAACAGACAAAACAAAGTCGGCCTGTTTGCCTTCAAAAAAATAAGGACAACGACGCCCGAGCTGCTTTGCCGCCCAGAGAAGTTTTACAATTGTAAAAAACTCTACTTTTCTAACAACAGTATGACAAAATGCAGTCAAATATGAAAGCGGTCTTGAAATAAGCCGATTTTACAAAAAAAAAAAAAAAACCGCAACAAATTTGAGAAAACAATTTCTTTATTTTTAAACAGTAACGTCTTATTAATGTGCCCATTATCTCCTTTTAGCTCGAAATAGGAAAAAAAGCATTAATGAACTGTTGGTAGTAAGAACTTTTTAGCTTTTTGTAACAGCCATCTACCACACTTCATTATTGGCAAATCTTTTACCTTCCAGCCATTTTTTTATGTGTGGAAATAAAAAAAAATCAAAGAAACCTAAATTTAGCGAATAAGGTGTGTGATAAATCAATTTGATCTTTAATTATTTGATTTTGGCCATTGCAATGTGGATGTGTGAACTGGTACATTATCAAAGCAAGTACGGCACCTATCTTGCGTGGCCTCTGGGGAATGGTCTGGTGGATGCTGGCTGACTCAAAGGGACCGCTATAAGGGCCCAAGTGAGTCGGCGTCGTGACGACTGCCCATACTTAACCTAACATAACCTAGCTCTTGTTCTTTGCTTATTGACGTACACTTTTTCTTTTCAATATCCCCAAAGTGAGAAGTCCAACGGTGTCAAATCAAATGATCGTGGCGGCCAATTTACATCACCACGTCGTGAGATAACGCTGCCATTGAATTTCTCGCACAAAGGAGCCATTGTTTCGTTGGCTGTATGGCAAGTGGCACCATCCTGTTGAAAGCAAATATCGTCCAGGTCCACATTCTCAATTTCTGGCCCCAAGAAGTCCGTTATCATTTCGTGATAGCGAACACCATTCACGATAACTGCTTGGACGACCTTATTTTCGGAGAAGTACGGCCCGATGACGCCGCGAGCCCATAAACTACACCAAACAGTCACTCTTTGTGGATGCATCGGCTTTTCAACAATCATTCGTGGATTCTAATTCGCCCAAATGCGGCAATTCTGCTTGTTAACGAATCCACTGAGGTGAAAGTGTGCCCCACGAAATGCATTTTGATTTGAACGCCCATTTTCATAAAAGGCTTCAACAATCTTAACGCGATGCTCAATTGGGTTCCCCAACAGAGAAATGTCAAATTAAGTTGGGCAAAACACGACGTTAAGGTGTGACCCACAATTAACATCGTGCATTACGGTTGGATCACCCTTTATATCACTCTTTGAAAAGTCTTTCATTTCAGCTAGCTCACTCGTTCACCATCTTCCAATACAATTTTGTGGATTTCTTAACCATTTTTTAGCGTGAAACTTCAATGGGTTGTTGTTGTAGCAGGGAGACGTAAAACCGAATGTCGTGAGAACGACTTCAACCGGTATCCGATAAAGATTTTAAAGGGGGAGGTCGTAAAAAAATTCGGTGCGTTAGTAAAAATTCCGAAGACTGACGATTAAGAGATTGTTTTTGATTAAAAAAATAAATTGATTTGAAAACCGTTTTGAGAAGATGATATTTCTGTAAATAAAAGTAAAGTTTCTCTAATCTTCTATTCTATGAAATACAGTTAGAATATTGTACTTGAATTCTCAAGGCGTTAAATATGGCCATTTCCCCAGAATGGTCTACCAGGATGAAAAAATAAAATGTTGATAATCATCGTCTTTTATTGTTTATTATTATAAAAAAGTCTATGTTGTTATAAAAGAATGGCTTCATAGCATGTCTCAGCTGTTTTACTTGAGGAAATTGCTCTGGAAACTGGAAAATTTTATATTTTCTTTTATTTTCTACTTCTAAAGACATTTTTATATACTTATTTTACATGCAAAAAATGTGTTATGTTAACACTCTTTCTTCATAACCTCTCCATTACAATCAATTGTAAATTGAGTATTAAGTTGTTTGTTAACAACATTTGAAGATATTTATGGGAAACTGCATGGTGATAATAATAAAAAAAAACATATGGAAAAATCGTACGTTCGCGACCCGTACGTTCGCGCCCGGTACATAAGCCAATTAAACAAAAACCAAGAGAGATATTTTTTTTGTAAATACTGGATGGAGACCTACATTAATACACTTTAAAAATAAATAAATCACTTTTGAATATTCCGCTCCATTACGCAGACTTTTACATTTAACTACTGTCAGCCAAAGTTGACTTATATTTTGCGTATGTTCGTGACCACATGTTTATAACTATTATTATGAAAACTTAAACTCGGTGAAATCCATATTTTGCACTAAACAGACAGCTACCCAAATGCTATCGAATCGAAAAAAAAATGCTAGGAAAAGTTTTGTTTTCTATATTATTTGTACATCAAATGCTTACTTACGTACGTTCGTGACCCCAGGAAATGCCCATAAGTTTATTTGCCGGACGTTTATTTAGATTAACTTAGTCATACGATTAAAACTTAAAAATGTTAAACTCTTTTTCTAAGGAATTATTTAATTTTATTTTTAAGTTTTATAACCTGAAAAGAAAATCATAAACCTGAACTGACTATCTGAAATATTTTCTAGAATCCAAAATTTATGAAAGATGGATTTAAAGTAATCATAGATTCTCTGCATTTAGCCGATTCTGGAGAATCTGAAAATGTAAGTCAAATATGAAGAACTAAATTAAATTAATGGTGTTTTTTCTTTTTTCTTTCTCTTTTATTTTTTTACCATCTAAATGTATGTTATAATGCTTCAATAATTAATTTATAAACTAATAATAAAACAATAACATAATGGTTGGTGTTGGATTAATTTTGATAAATGTCTTAATTTGAAAAACTAATTAAAAATAATAAAATAAAAACCTTAAATTAAATGGTATATGACAACATTAAATATGTGTGTGGGTGTGTATGTGCTTATTTTCTTACTTATTTTTATTATGAAATTAACTTCAATGCATCTTAATGAAATTTATTTTAATATAAATAAATTAAAAAAAAAAAAAAAAAAAAAAAAAACAGAATCCTGGCTATATGAAAGATAATTTTATCATAATCATTGAATCTCATCATATTGCTGATATAGGAGATCAGGATAATGTGAGTGGAATAAAATAATTAACCATTATTGTTGTATTGTTAACCTTATTTTAACCTCTTTATTTAATTTGTGTTAATTTGTCTTAATTAGACTAAAACCATTTTATTTTTAATTGGCATTTCAAAGTATGTAGTTTAATATGTAAATGTTTTATACATGGCATTATTTATAGCACTATTTATTATTAATTATACATACGATTTTGTTTTAATAATGTTAATTAAAAGAATTGTTCTCTCTCTCTTTCTCCATTCTTTTCTTATTTAGGTACATGAACTTCCTCCAGAAAAAATGAAGTTACGCGAAGTCGTTCATATTGATATTGCCAATGATCCCGTTACGCCTGCGGATTATAAAGTTGATGAGGATCCCACAAAGTATTTATAATTTAATATTAAAAAAAAATCTTAAATATAATTTTTTTTTCCAATTAGATTCAAATCAGAAAAGACCGGTCGTGGTCCTTTAGTTGGTGCCGATTGGAAGAAAAAAATTGATCCAGTTATGACTTGTTATAAATTAGTCACTTGTGAGTTCAAATGGTTTGGTCTTCAGTCTAGAATAGAAAATTTCATACAAAAATCAGAGCGAAGATTATTTACAAACTTCCATCGGTGAGTTAAATTTAAATGTATCTTACATATTTAACATAATCAAACAGGAATTCCAAATTTTATGACTGGGTAATTCCATGCCAAATCGACCAAGGGTGGGACCCGACCCCTTTCGATTTTAATAAAATTTTATGAGAAGGTTCCTTTTGTCCTATAAGGAACATATATGAACGCAAAAAAATTTAAAACAATTTATTTTCAAGTTATGTCATATTCAAAATGTCATAATTTCGAATGTGTTGAGCTTATTTCTTCAATATATCGAAAACTACTTAACATACGAAGATGTAAAGATGTAAAGAGAATACTTGGGGCTACAAACCATATATTAAATTTTTTTGCGTTCATATATGTTCCTTATAGGATAAAGGGAACCTTCAAACCAAATTTTATTAAAATCAAAAGGTGTCAGGTCCCACTTTTGGTCGATTTGAAATGGAATTACCCGACTTTAAGCAAATACTGTAAGACATCAGCTCGAAGTTTCTCAAAATAAATGCCCGAAATTTGATTTCGACTGGTTTTCTGAAATCTATTATGATGCGATGAAAAGATTGGAGACGATACGAAGCATTTTGGAACAAAAAGCAATCTGAGAGAATTCTTCTGTCTAAAACATATTCCGAAAAACACAAACGATTCAGTTTTCTCTGATTCAGAACCAATTAGACATTTTTAGAGACTTTGTTATTAAGATTTTCAAGTTACTTTAATGGTTCTTAAAAAAATACCGTATAAAATCTACTTAATTTTTTAAAACCTTTCATTACTTATTGCATAAATGGAAACGGACGTAACTACACTTTTATAGTTTTTACAGGAGAAGAAAAAAGTTAACAAAATTAATAATAATAAAATTTTCTAGGCTTTAGAATTTCTTACTTAAAGCCGCCATTTTGATCCCAGTGGTCTAAAAATTTGGGTGAACATTAATTAAGTTTGATAAGACGAACCATTACACAAGGGAACAAGGTTTTTGTTGATTAGGGACTCAATGTTATTTTTAAGGTAATTTGGGACGCTGAATCCATAATTATCTTTAAGCGGCGCTTACATTGGTATTCTTAGTTGCCCAGAAGTTTCAGAGATATCGTTGAAGTTTTGAAAAAAAGGATAATTTAAAAAAAAAAAAAAAAAAATTTTTGTTTTTTAAAAATTCATAACAAATAAAAATGCGAAAAAAATCACAGTTTTAGTTAAAAAACATTTAACTAAATATATTTCGAATTAAATGAGCATTATTTCATTATAATCGGTGCACAACTTTTGATTTTATTCACCATTTACTGAGAAAACTGAATTGATAAAAATCGCGATTTCCATACAAAAATAACATTTTTAATGTGTGTATGTGTTTGCTGTTAATTTATTTATAGACGTTTTTTCCTTCACTGAAAAACGAGGTACCTGCACTTAATTGTGAATAAAAGCGATACGCGTTAATCGGTTTTTAGGCTATATGTATCATTTTGTTCATGGGTTATGTGACTTTACGTGAAAGTAATAAGACTTTAATTTTTTCCCGTTTTGGATTTTTCATGATTTTTTAAAATACAAAATTTGTAATTTTTTTTATGTAAACAACTATGGCCCCTATTACGGTTTACAACTAAACTCAGTTGAGTTGTAATTAAGACAACTGGTTGTGATCAGTTGTAATTTTTGTTATGTTTTTGTTCGCCGCAATAAAGCAAAGTTGTAAACCATAATACAAAAATTTAGAAATTACAACTCAACTGAGTTGGGAAAAAATTCTAAAATATGATAAGTACTTGTAACTTAAAAATGCGAGCTGATGGAGGAAATCGGAGAATAGATTTAAAATCAGCGACCTAAAATTAGTAAAAAAAATTGTATCAAACTTCAAATCAACAAAAACAAAGTTCAATTTTGTTCCCTTGTTTCATCTATCAAAAACTTGATTTCGAATTTTTGTTTAGTTACGTACGTTTCCATTTTCGGTGATGATATGTTGATTGTTTGTGTTTGCAGGAATGTTAATAATCTGGGAAATTATAAATGTTAATATTAAAATTAGATGTCTTAACTTAATTTATTTGTAAGCCTTTTTCCATACTTTCAAATTTTAAATGACTTTTTTTTTTCTAGCCAAGTATTCTGTTGGATGGATCGCTGGCACGGTCTGACAATGGAAGATATTCGTGCTATCGAGGATAAAGTCAAAGAGGAACTTGACAAACAACGTCAAGAGGGTGAAGTGCGTGGCACTAAAGCCGATAGTGATTAGGAACAATATTTTTAAATATTTAATCTTTAAAGCAGCAAAAAAAATGTCAAAAAATTAAATATACAGATCAAAGAAAAAAACAAACAGTTTAAAGTAAAATGCTACAAAAGTTATAAGAAAAACACACATTAAGTCGTATTATTAAAGAAATATTATAACAAAAGATTTAAAATAAAAAAAAAAACAAAACTAATTAATAGCAATAAAATTACACAAATACAACAAAAATATATAAATGGCACTATATTCCTTCCTTAAAAACCTTGAAAAAAAACCACAAATTTAAGACAAAATAAAACATTGTTTTTGTAAAACATTAACAACATTTTATAACCAACACTACCAAACAACAAAAAAAAAACAAAAAAAAAAAAACAATTTACTGTTATTAGAATTATCAAAAACTATTTACAACTTATTAACTTGATTAGTTATTGCATATATGCCAGGCTCTCTCTCTCCCTCTCTTTCCTTTATTATTATTTTTTTTTTGGTATTTTATTTTCTATTAACTTATTTTTTTACTCACGAGGTCTAACCTCAAATTTATAGAGTTTTGTTTTAAAACCATCATGATTAATTTTACCCCGGTTTAGTTCCTTTTTTTCGTTAAAAAATTTCCAAGACTTTTTTATAAATTCATTAACGATGGAAAAATATGAAATAAAAACAAAAACTGGTTTATTTTCTTTTATTAAAAACTACTTAAATAAGCTTTTAAATGATTAAGCTGTTTTGATTAAAGATATACCAACCGGAACACCAATTATGCAACAACAAGTTAAAATGAATTAAAAGTATATTAACAAAAATCCAAGCAATAGATTAAGTTAATAATTAAAAATTACTTAATGAACACAGACACAGATTTTTAGTTTAAAATAAAATAAAAAAAACTATATAAAAAGGATTTAAATATGTAAAACGAAAAGGGCTTTACTTAAAATAGTTTTTAAGAATTCAGTTGCTTATACATAGTTTTCAAGAATTCTATAAAGCAAAGGGTAAACATATACATACTTACAATTTAAATTAACGTTTTACAATAAAAACTATCAAGGATAATACACTTTTCTTAAGTTATTTTCGAAGCACATCCTTCGCCTGTTCAGTAACTTCAATTACAGTTGCAAAGAATCTTTAAATTAAAGAAAATAATCGAAATCTTCATATATTTATATAATTTGACTTACACCATTTTCAAAATGGGTTAATGTGTAAGAAAACATATTCAAATTTCAATGTTTGTATTCCAATTTCTTTTGAATTGAAATGAAAAATTTTCGCCAAGCTTCATTGTATTTAAAAATTAAAGTTTGTTGAGCTATTTTTAGCTATTGTTTTATTTTTTTTTAATTATTGGTTGTATAAATTAGTTCATGCTGTTCTTTTTAATACAAAATATGTACAGATTTAGACAACGTTAGCCTTTCAGCTTTCTGGCAATAGCTCTAGGAAGATAATATTATTTTGGATTTCTCCAACTGAAGAAAATTCCATTTTGCATCGATCAAAACAAATTTGAGCTAGTATTAGTCAACGGTAGCTATGCCTTTTTGTATCCTTCTCGCAATAAGTGAAATCCGACGCAAAACAACTTCTTATATTTCAAAGCCAAAATGGTATCAAGACATTTTTTGAGACTTGAGATCAAAGTAAAGAGTATTTCAGCCGCCAGTTGGGTGTAATTCGATTTAAACAACCAAAACGTACTGTACCGGGCGGGAAAGATTACCAGCTGGTTGCTGTTCAACACCAACCAGTGAGTGTGGCCAGATTGTCGGCGGCGCTGGTATCCTGGCGGTTCGCGCGGCTAGAGCTCGCCGGATGGGGGTGGTTCTTGCCGACCAAATGGCTCAAAACCATACCAGCTAGGAAATTGGAAAAAAATAAAAAAAAAGCTGGGGCTCGAAGTAGCTGAAAAAAAACACACAAAAACATCTCTTTCCTCACCATTTCCACACATCTCCGGTTTACATGAATTCGCCTTGTCTCTATTGTTTTCGCATTTTTTAAAATTTAACGATTGACTGCCATAAAATAGCACAATATGTAAAAAAAATGCAAAAGGAAAGTTAAGCCGCTTATGTTTGAAAATTTAAAAGAAAAAATAAACAGTGATGACATGCGGAGAAGATTTCAACTTTGTTTTCGGCATGGTGTAATCTTTAGCCTGTGTGCTAGAAATCAGGGTTGTCAGATTGATTTTGACCTTTTTCGCCAAATTTAATGTCAAAAATCGCCAAAATCGCCAAAGCCTTTGGTTTTCAGGTTTTAACAATAAAATACATATTTTTAGAATTATTAAAAATGTTTTTTATAAATTCTAAAAAATTAATTTGTTCAGTACCGCTAAAATACGCCAAAAATTTAAAAAAAGTCGCCATAATGTATGTTTTGTTTAATATTTATTTAGAACATAGTAATATAGTTTGTGAACTCAAAAGAGGTACAATGTTTACTATAAAATAGTTTATAGTAGTCTACTTAAAGCAACAAAAAAAGAATTTTTGCAGTTAGTATTACACAAATATTGGATATACATTTGTATATAAGTTGCAGTTATCTAAAACGCTTCACTGTCAAGACTCCCTATTTGTCTTCTTTTTTGGAATACATTGTGAGAGAATTACATTTATTAAATGAAGGTACAGAAGAAGTGCAACATGTATATTCATATAATTTAAACCTCGTAATAACGCGTCTAGAAATTCGTAATGCATTCTACTTCGAAGGCGAGTTTTTGTAGAGTTCACAATTTCAACACAGGCAATTCTTGTTGTAAATGCCAGCATATAAAGTACAGCCAAAGCAAGTATCTTTAACTTCGGGATTTATTAAAAGTTTCAGTCTGCCAAAATAAATAATTCCGAACATGTCGACTGCCGATGTTCTTTGTTGTGTACAACTTTTCGTTTTTTGCTTTTGCCTGGACTGCAACTGTTTTATTTTAATGAATCAGAAGTAAAAGCAACAGTTTATTTTTGTCCAATGAGAAATCAAAAAGAGGAAGAAAAATCAATTTTTTTTATTTTGACTGCAGTTTTTTAAACCCTAATTAAAACCCTCTTTACAATTAACAAACGCTAATTATTTCGAGTGTGTTTCGTAAACATCAAAAGGTACGTTTTTTTTATCTATGATAATAAATTGCCACATGGATATAATGGAAAAATGTTCATAGACTTTAAATATATTCATGTTTTAAGGAATTATACTTATTGATGCTTTCAAGAGCACTTTAAAAAAAGAAAAATAATTTTCTCGATTTTTATAATCTTCATCAGCCGTTTAAACAAACATACTTTCAAATACTGACCATACATATGCATGCCTCAAATTTCATACATAAAAATAATATTATTTTTTTTTTTTATTAAATTTAATGAATTTAAAAACAAATTCATAGCTCATCAAAAATAGCCAACAAAATCGCCAATTATTTTTTTAAATCGCCAAAAAGTCGCCATGTCGCCAAATCAAAAATTAGGTCGCCAAACAAGTTTGCAAATCGCCACGTTTGGCGAGAAATCGCCAAATCTGACAACCCTGCTAGAAATTGCAAATCGCAAGAAATCTGCGATTACGATTTGAAATCGCAATAAAGGTGTGCTGGAGTTCGTAATCGCCTTATATTTGGCGTTAAGAAATCAATAGTCTACAAAAATGTGATCTGCGAGTGAAATTTTAAATTTCCTATAAAATTCATTTTCAAAATTAAAAATATCCATTTACTTTAAAAACTCATAATATTTTGAATAAATTTCAAGATTAAAAAATATCCATTTACTTTGAAAACTCATAATATTTTGAATAAATTTCAATAGAAAATATAAAGTTCTAAAAAAAGGCTAATACTTATTGTTGTTTAAATTTTTTTTTAAATGACGATTTCCTTATCAACAGCTGTTTCGATTAAACTTCGAAAAAAATTATGATGCTAGACATTTAGAAGTGAAAATTAATTGGAGAACTTGACTTAAAATAGAACTTATATGGCCAAAATAATGAATTAATATCAAATCGCATGAAACTTTGAAGTCATGTGATTTTCAGTACATGGTCGTTTATTTCTATAAATATTGGCAATACTTACTTAATAAATGATTGAAATAAAATTTTTTTTAAAAATTCAATATTAAATTTAAATAAAAGCTGTAAAAAAATTTAAAATTAATTTTTAAAACAAAATTTTACAATGCTGAATTGTCTCGAAATTTTCAAAATAAAATAAAAAAAAAAAATTAATGAATAAAACAGCTGACGACTTTTAAATTACTATTATAAATTTTTGAAAAATAATTGAAACATTTTGAAATACAACCATAAAGTTCTTCAAAACTGACAGAAATGGTGAGACTACAGCCTGGGGCCAATTACGTCATGCGATATCGATCGTAATTACACTACAAGGAATTTCGATCGATATCGAATATTAATGGTCTGCTTATCGATTTCGAACGAAGACTTCGTTCGCTCAAGTAACATGTAAAACAAACACAATATTTTATAATTTGTTTTTGTTTTTAGTGGAAGTTAAGCGAACAAAGTCTTCGTTCGGAAGTAGATGAACAGGCAGTAAGTTTTTTTTTTATAAATTACAGAATAGCAACAAACTTTTTTGTAAAAATTTTATTAGCAACTTAAAAAACTTATAGAGCACACTACAATCACCTTCAGAAGTATGATTTTTTTTTACTATTTTTTTAAATTTTTTTTAATTTTTAGGTTGGTTTCTGACCCGAATTTTCTTTGCTATTACAATAGTTTATCAAATCTCAGAGCACTTAAATTAAAAGAAAAAATATATTAAAAAAGAAAACAAAACCAACAACAGCAGTAAACAACATGTGTTATTTGTAATTGTTAGCTTAGTTTATTAAGCAAATTGAAAAGAAAAAAAAAACATAAAAAATATTTCCAAAAGTATTTACATATATTTTTTTTCAATATTCATTAAATCTTTAAATAATTAATGTTTTTAAAAAAAAGAAAGTATATACTTATATAACAATAAACAAAAGATATAAACATTTAATGGTAATAAAGCTAAAACAAAAATACAAATTTTAAATAAAACTTTCTTTATTTCTTTTATTTTTCCCTTTTTTTCGATTACTGCAGGATTATTTTTTTTTTATAGAAATTTTTCATTTTCTCTTAAAATTGTTTAATAGAATGGCACTAAATTGAATTTAAGATGATTTTATTAATTAATTCGTTTCTTTCAAATTTCTTTAGAAATACATACTCGTGTATTAAATAAAAATTTAATTTTCTTCGCCATATAGTTTTTGAAATTCTGTGCAATTAACAAGATTTTCTTTGTCGTGCTTAATTCCCAATTTTTATTCTTGTTTAAAACACTGAAATTTATTGTTGATTGAATAAGCTATTCGTATGCGCATTTCACTGGTTGCTTAGGCCAGACCATCAGCAAACTTCATCCAAAGATTTTAGAAAAACTAAAGATATTATACAAATAAAACTGTTAAGCGAATAAGAATTATAAGCAACAGTTTTACTTGTAATAATATCAAAGCTAATAATTGCAATTTTGTAAAGCTGATCGCTACATCCTAAAATTTCTGTATGCGCTGAATAAAGCGCTTTATGTGTCAAAAATGTATTGCTTCAAAGTTTGAACTTGCCATAAAAAATCATGTCTTTCGTAAGCGATATGGTAAGCGAAACATTTATGTTTCTCCCTTACAAACCTGCTTCGTTGGAAGCTTCATTTTTTATTGGGGAAGTGAATCGTTATCAATAAAAAATCAATTTTCGAATTTTTTGATGATACTTTGTTTTGCATTTTAGATAACGATATATAAAGAACTCTAGAGTTAAGGATGAAAAAAATTCAAAAAAAAAAAAAAAAAATATTTTGAATTTAAGTAATTGAATTAAGTAATTGAACTCCTATTAATTTCTGCCGCCATTGAGTTGGGTTTATCACCCTTACCTTAGGAACGAAACACTTTTTGATTTAGCCCGTTACAAACTGGATATAGTTTAACTGATCGTAGAATTTCGCACCAGTTTTTTAATACATATACATTTGTATTATATTTTATGATTTAGTTGGGTTTAGCTCTGAGCACTCCATATATTTATGTCACAAGAAGTCCGGAATAGATTGCTACGTAAATTCGGTCAAATTGGTCTCCAAATGGCTTAGACAGTTTTCGGCCATAAATCTCTAATTTTTACCCATAAATCTTTTCTTTTTTAAATTCATAAACTTTTTTTTCACTTTTACCTTCAATAAACTAAGTAAACTATTGGTAGGGAAAATTTACAAAATCGGTTTGTATTTCTAAAATATTATTATTTTACCTGGCCTCAATACAATTCAGAATTAAGAGTTCAAGTAATACCAAACAAGCTGGGTAGATAAAATACATCTGAAATAATCTCTACTTACAAGAATTGAAATCGACGTTATTATGTCCCGCAATAAGGATGTTGACACGAAAGCGTCCATACTATTTTAGCAAGGAAATAATTGCGTTTTCAATGCTACGGTGTAGGGTATATAAAATTCGACACAGCACTTGTTAATTTATGTGTAGGTAGTAAACTGAAAACTGTATATTCTTCACAAAGTTTAAGCCAATCGTATTGTTTAAAATTATCGAATTTTTAAACCGTTTCATCAGTTTTCGGCTTTCGAAAAAAATTCACTTTTATTTTATAACTTCACTTTTATTTCATAAGACTCAAATCATACCACTAGATTTTGTGAAGACCGCGTCTTAATTTATCATACGCCCAATTTAAAGCACATTCTCGGAAAACACTTTACTACGCCTTAAACCGCAAAACTAAATAATATTGTTATACGATTTGGCCCACAACAGTTATCTAAGTCAAGAAATAAAATTTCGTGAAGATAGCTTTATAATTTAGCATAGGCCATATATCGTCCCACATCGATTTACTTATTTATTTAAAAAAAGCTTTTCTTAAAAGTTTCTCGGAAGTCCCACAATTAATTCCCGGGAAAGCTGGAATTCCCTGGAACAAACTCTAATCATGTCACAATGTTTATAAAATGTTATTATACCCATCTTTAAGAGATATACGTTTTTTCTTTCGAAAATAGGTTATTTATTTGAATTTAGCCCTAACCGCAAGAATAACGTAAGTGACATCATTTGCAATTTTAGTTTATTGGCAACACTTGTTGCATCATCTCCTAAAATGTCATGATTTTATATCAAGAACAATTTTATCGTAAGCGACAAATTTCATACAAAATTTATATGAAATAAAATAAAAAAAACTCTACCGTAAAATTTGATTTTGGGCGCTTACGTTATTTTCGCAATTGGGGCCCGATAGGTTCTTTTATATTTTTTTTTAATATTACGACCAAACAAATGTCAAGCGTTATGGGTTTTTTGTTTTGAAACTTTGATTTGAAATTATGGTGAAAAATTAAACGGAATTGTGACTTTTGAATGAAATAAAAAGGATCAATTTTATTTTTTAAAAAATGTTAAAAAAATCTTTAATTAATGATTTTTTTGGAATCTATATATAAATCAGCTAAAGCTAGTCAGTTAAAAACCCTTTCCTTCTCTGTTTTTCAACCGATTTGAACAAAATTATTTAGCCCTTTTGGAAAGGAAACGGGTATAACCTGAATTTTGGAACTTCTTTGTCACCCCATCTATATATAATAAACATAAAAATAATTTAGTACTTTTTCAAAAGTCGAACGTTTTGGTACATTTTATTTACATACATGTTTATACGTATGTATTAAATTATGGGATCCCACTTCAATATTGAAATTTTTGATACTTCAATGGGGAGAAAAAAGTATCAAAAAGGGGAAATACGAAAAATTAAATTTCTTTCTTTTACTCTGCCTTTCTACATCTGGCACTACTTGAAATTAAAAAAAAACTAGGTGCAGGGCCCTAAGTGAATAAGAACCTATAAGATGAAAAAGTTGGTACTGTTTTAAACAAAGCAATGGCCTGAGTGGGAGAAAATCTATAGGAGGGAACTTTTTAGTACTTTTTTTGTTCTTCAAATGGTACTTTTTGAATTGGTCCTAGAAATACAAAATTAAACATGCAAAGTTCTGAGTGAAGAATGTGAGAATCTGTAAAAGGGATATTTTTGGTTCCTTTTTGTTCTTTAACTGGTACTTTTTAATTTTTTTTAATACTCAGCCTAGAAACTTAAAATTCAACATGCAGGGTCTAGAGTAATTGAAAAACTATAAAAGGACTTTTCGGAACTTTATTGCTTTACAGTTAGTAGTTTCTGATTTTTTTTATATTATTGAACTGACAAAACTAAATTCAACATTAACGGACTTGAGTGGAAGATAACATATGGACCAGAGGTGGGTCCTTCTCCAAATCGATCAGCTAATACAAAAAAAAAAAAAAAAAAAAACAAAAGCTCGAAACTTGTAAATTTATATATCGATACTTTTATCCGTTCTATTGAATCATAATTACAAAAATATAGACACTAAAAGCGCTTTATTCAGCGCATATAAAAACCGTTGAGAACAGCTTCACGTTCGGAATTTTTTTTGTTACAGTTATTCTTTAATTTTTTCCCTTACAAACCTGCTTCGAAGTAAGTTAAGGCTGTGGCCCTTTATATGTTATTCTTTTATATTTATAAAATTTGTTAAGAATTCGTTAACTAGTTTTATTTCATATTTTACCATTACTAGAGCTACTCAAAATAAGACCACCTTTTTTTGGGAATTTATTGTTTTCGACTTAAGATTTTTGGTTTTGGATTATTTCCGAAGGATATTTTTGTGGAATTTTAGTAAAAATAATGAACTTTTTCGTGTTTTATAGCGCATTCATTTAATATACACACAGTGCCAAATTTTTTAAAAATTTACCATTCCTTATACAAATTTAACAGGGGAGTTGTTTGGGGACGACACTGTTTATTGGCATAGTTGCTCTTTGTTTTTCTTAATAAATATTGCCGAGCTACAGTGTTGCAATAATGTTTTTTTCAGAAATACCTACGCAGCAAAAAAAAAAAAAAAAAAATCAAAAAGAAAATTTTATAAATTTCAAAATATATATTTTTAAAGTTACTAAAATAAGATTCATTAAAAAGAGTTTTCCTTATTGTCGGAAAGGGACAATAACATCAATTCTATAAGATGCTCTTGTATAAGAAATACTCAAAAAAAAATTAAAATTCCACATGTAAAATTTTTTGCCTACTGCTGGCAACACTGACGTGATAATGCATAACATTGACTTCGTTTTAAAGCATTTTATCATATTTTATATTTTCTTTAGAATTAAATTGCCGAATTAACTTCGCCTTTTTGGAGACCGAAGTAATCAAAACCTATTGCGCATACTAAATAATACAGTGTTGTCGCTTTTGACTGGCTACCGAAGGTACCATTTAAATGTACCCGTACAACGGGTTTTTTTTTTCAAAAGAGCTCAATGCTTTCCTTACACACGGTCTTCATAAGCCACCACTATGGTTAGTTTAGCTTCAGTGGGCAGCCGTCATGAGGACGGCTCACTTAGGCCTTACAGCGGATGCTTTGTGATACCTTAAGCCAGTGACTAGAGTCAAGATTATTCTCCTAACATCACTGCAACCTCGAACCATTTTGATTCCCTGCAGAAAAGAGAGATCGACCTTAGTCCTCTCCTATATGGGCATTTCCGTCAAAAGGTCCACCGTGACCGAAAATTTAAAAGTTATTAAAAGCTGATTATTTTACGATATTGTTATAGAGAAATATTTAGATTTTACTAATTTTATAAATTTACCCCTAAATTTGTTCACTTAGATGAACAATCAGACTGCAAACTTGTGCAAACGTAATTTCTTATTTGTGAGAATGTTTTATTGCATGTTTTCTTTAATATTATCTTCCTTAAAAGAGGTGATATTTAATGAAAATTATTCCAAAAAAGTTTACTTACATGGTCTGTTATCTAAAGAAGAGTTCGAAGAGAAATATGTTATTCGGATTAACGGTAAATTTTTATTTTTTTTAATCATTATTCAGTTAAATTATTATGGAAAAAATGTCACGTTCGAAATGTCACATATCGAACCATATTTTGGCTTAAACAAAAAAAAAATACAAAAGATTTGGGAATCAAGCCAAAGTCATTTTAATGTTACATTGCTACGTAAAAATCTGAAAGAAGTTTGACTAAAAAATTGTGCCAGGTTTCGCTGAATTACGCCTTTTTATAAATGGCCACAAAAACAACTTCTATTTTTTTCACGTTCGAACCGCTACTTCTTTTGCCATTATCTTTGACCTAGAATAGCGCCCCCCATAAACTTTAGCATAGATATTAGTGCTTACATAGTGCTCTATCTTAAGGGTTAAAAGAACGTAAAAATTATTGTTGTTTAAAATGTTATTGCATTTTTGATGCGTACGACTGTCACGTTCAACACTTTGGAATTACCCATATTAGATAGAGCTTCAAAATTCCGCAATACCATCGCTATAGCGAAATTGATTTCAATTAAAAAAAACGTGTTATAAGTTAAAAAATTAATTAAAATCAAACGTTTAATTCACTTGACTTAACCTTTAATTCACTTGATGAAACGTTTAATTCAAACATTAGTTTGCACTACGATGTCTAACATCATTGCAGTATTGCTATATTAATTGTTATTGTTGCATTTTATATGAAATGTTGTGCCATACGTTTTGCCCACATCAATAAAAACTAGTAAATTATTCGCCAACGTTTTATTCTTGTGCACACAAAAAAATGGATAGTAGGACGGTGTGCTATGGGACGCTGCAGGGATCTGACAACTAGGTCTATCGAAAGGGGGTGTCTGCTTAAAGAAGGCGTCCCTTAAGGGAAATTACACTGTATAAACAACTTGTAACACATTTCAAATTAAAAAAAACTCATGGCGATTTAAAATTTTTTGATTCTGTTGTTTCTTAAAAAAGTGTGCCATTTTATTAACACTCACTGTAAACTCTTCTTGAACTCTTGCAGGTATTTGTTGCACTTAAAACATAAATAATTAATAAAATAAAAGAACATAAATAAAACACAACACACGAACATTCATTGCTAAGCAAAAAAAAAAAAAAAAATAAATCTATATTTAATTAAAAAAAGAAAATGTTAATGTTTAATCTATAAAAAATAGATTAAAAGAAAATTAATTAAATATTTAAAAAATATTAAAAAAAGTTAATATTCTATTCGCTTTAAAGTAAAAAAAAAAAAATATAACAATAACTTAATTTTACTAAAAAGATGTGTAATAATTATAATTATCTTTTTAATTTAATAGTTTATTTTAATTAAGAAAACAAAAAAAGAAATAAACAATTTATGTGTCAGTATCTAGATACTTAATTTAAACTAAAGAACATAACTCTTAACATTATTTTATTAAAAAAAAATTAACAAATTAAAAAAAAATTTAATTAAAAAAAATTATCATACAAAAACTTAATTACAAATTACAACGTATTAATTGTCATTTTAATTAACAAAAGAAACAAAGAAAATAACAAAAAATATAAACAATTTATTTAAATTAATTAAAAAAATATAGATAAATAAAATTAACAAACAACAAAGGAAGACATTTAAATATTTGTTTTATTAACTTTTGGGAGTAAGTTTTCATTAAAATTGAACCACACAGGGTCTTTCAAGTTTTAGTTTGTTTGTTTAATTTTAACGGTCGATCTCAGCACGTTCACTATAACTGTAAAAAACACTCTTAAAACTTAAGCCATCAAGTCTTATGGCCCACTGTCAAAAATTTTCGAAATGCCTCTCAAATACTTTTAAAAAAAACAAGAACAAAAACATTTGATTCCGTATGGAAAGTGTTTTGCACTTTGCTTAAGCAAATGACAGTTTCATAAAATTTATCATAAAGTTTTCTTAAGCTCAATATGGTTCGACACATATTAATCACATGTATTCACACAATTGCTTTAGCCAACTTAAGCATATTATAGTTTAGCCTTTTATCTTTAAAGCCTGGCACTCTGTTCAATATTTCACGTGAAATGCTGTCAAAACGCATATGAAAAAAACTTGTGCGGAATATCTATGAACAAATGTTGATAGAGTTGTACTCTGTTCATTTTGTGAAAGAGTTCCGAAATGTTTCTGGCAAAATTTTTTCACAACTGCGAAACAATGTAAGCTGCACTTATTTCACGTGGAATTTTAAGCACAAGCAAAAAAGTATGAACTGTTGTACACAAATTTTCGTTTTTTGTAAAACAGTTTTTGGTTTCGACTGCAGTTTCTTAAAGCCTGGTACTTTTATCCTTCAGACCAGTGCAGTGACAGAAAAAGTTGTCTCTGCCTTCTGACAACTCCTTCAGTAGTCATTTTGTTCCAGGCTCATTCTCATTACCGATATCGATGTTCTTATACGGTTCCTGTTTAAGTAGCACGTTGATCTTCCCCGCATCAACTCTAGGCCATATAATTCTGACCAAAGAGCACGAATTTTTATCAGGCCATTTCGATTGAGCCTTCCTGCAGGGCTTCTGTTTAATAGACGAACCACTGCGAACCACTGACATTCCAACTAGTCTTGGAATATAACTTCTTAAAGAGATCCTTGTTAGATCATTTTTTTTGTGTAAGGAGGTGAACATCTTACATAGATTTCCGTTGTTCTGGGATATGCCGGACTCTTACCGACTAAAACCACCCCCTTCTTCGCCGCCACTCCCTACGGGACTGCCATTCCAGGTATTACATCGCAGGGAGGGAAAAGACTCAGTTGATCATTTCATCCGTGTTTCTAGTGTTCTTTTGACATAGCTACATATTCTCTTCCAGTTATCGTGGCTTTCTATTATTGTGTGGATTATGTTATGCGGGTGAATATCCCGACCAGGGCTGCCAGAAATTTTCAGCAAAAAATCTTAATTTCACCAAAAAAAAATCTTAGTTTGGAAAAAAATCTTATTTTTGGAAAAAGTGTTTTTTTTTTAATTAACTTTAAAACATATTAAAACATATCAATATGTATTTCCACTGTTGCCAACTTTTTTTTAAAAATTTCCCGCCAAATCAACCTTCAAAACCGCTACAAACCGCTAAATATTCAATTTAGCGGGATTTTTCTTAAAAATACCTCTAAAATCTAAACATTTTTAAAAGTTTATTTATATAAATCTAGATATACAGGGGTGTCATGGAAATCGAAAACGTAAAACGAAGGAATTTTAAGAGTCGTTTTTCAATAAGATTTCTGTAATAAAAAAATTTTATGGCAATTATTATACAAATAATGCTCTATTAATCAGAATTTTTTAACAAAAATTTTAAAAATTAGATTAAAAGTTTAATAAAAAGAACTGCCAAATTCTTTCGTTTTACGTTATCGATTTCCATGACACCCCTGATAAGCTGCTTTTTCAAAGGTATTTCGATGCACTTAAAATTACCTTTTCGGATTAAACATTTTTCCATTAAATGTTTTTGCTATTATTTAATTTTTGCGAACCTTAGTCTGACTTGCAATATTTTCTGTTTTTCAAAATAAAAAGCGCGCAAAACTAACACCTGATTAATCACCCTTGAACGCCAAACAGAGGTTGCTTTTTAAAGGCCCAACCATAATATGCATAGCGTTGCTTAACCTACTGTCAAAAATTTACAAAAAGTATATTAAATGTATTAAAAAAAAAAACAAAATAAAATCAACAAACATTTGATTTCGTACGGAATGTGCGATCAGTTTCACACCTTGCTTAATCCTATGACAGTTTCATAAAATTTAACAAGAAGTTTCCTTAAGTTCATAATGGCTAGCCTCATATGATTAACATGTATTCGTATATTTGCTTAAGCCAACTTAAGCACATTATGGTTGGGCCTTAAGTATTTTTTTTTGTCCAGTAAACCGCAAGGTTTTTCAAATGGGAACAAAGAAGGTTTTTTTTAATTGAACATAACCTTCGTCTAGACAAAACAAAAAATCTTGTTTTTGGGGAAAAAATCTTAAAATCTTTTTTCGGTTAAAAAATCTTAAAAAATAAGGTAAAATCTAACTTCTGGCAGCTCTGATCCCGACTAACCTCTCTCTCCAGTAGAGCCTTGTCGTGTGCAAATCTTGGGCAATTAAACAGAGCGTGCTTCACATCCTCTATTACGCTTGGGCATCTTGGGCATACTGGAGAGTCGTCATGCCCATATTTAAGAAAATAGCTCCTATATCCTCCGTGGCCCGACAGGAACTGTGTAAGGTAGTAGTTGACTTCTCCGTGCCTTCTACCAATCCAACTGCCTATATTTGGAATGAGCTTGTATGTCCATCTTCCATTTTGACTGTCGTCCCAGCATGGTTGCCATCTTCGCATGCATATCTCCTTTTCATCTATTCGCATTTCTCCTTCTGAGTTGCCGCTTCTTGGCCTTTCATACCTCCGTCGGGGTTCGTCAGCGAGTATGTCTATAGATACCATGCCAGCTATAACGTTCACTGCGTCCTCTGATATTGTCCGGTAGGCGCTACAGGCTCTCATAGCCGTTAGTCTATACACCGATGCCAGCTTTTTCCTTATCCTTTGTACTTCCAAGCCGTTTGACCACACTGGTGCTGCATACAGCATGGTAGAGCTTACCACCCTAGCGATAACCTGCCGTCTACTTTGCTTGGGGCCTCCGACATTTGGCATCATGCAGGAAAGAGCTACGGTTACGTTTGATGCTTTGTCCGCTATATAATTTATGTGTGCTCCGAAGTTTATTCTGTCATTAACCATTACTCCTAAATACTTAATTTGCCTCTTTGAGGTAATTTCGTGTTGGCCTAGTCGAATGGCCACGGTTTCGCGTTTCCATCGGTTGCTAATTAATACTGCTTCCGCTTTGTGCTCCCCCAGTTGGAGTCCCTCTGCGTCCAGCCAACCTCTGGTTTTGGTTACTGTCTCATTAGCATACAACTCAACTTCATTGATATGGCGCGCCATTACTACAACAGCGATGTCGTAGGAGAACCCAACTATCCTACTCTCCGGGGAAAAAATGCAATGTTCAAACATCGTTATACATAATATTCCACAACCGATCCTTGTGGAACCCCCTGGCCTTCTTCAGTATTATATAGCAACTTTCTGTCCGAGAAGTAGCTTGAGATAATATTCGACAGGTAGAAAGGAACTACTAGGTCCTCCAACTTGACCATTATTCGGTCCCATCGTGCCGAATTTAACGCATTTTTGACATCCAGTGTGACTAGTGCGGAATACTTCCTTTCTGCACCTTTACTTTCTATTGCCTCTCTTACTAGTGTTACCACGAGCCTTATTGCATCGACTGTGGACCTTGCCCTACGGAAGGCGAACTACCTGTCCGATAACCCCTGATCTTCTCCATTTTTCCCCACTGTATTCAGTAGGCAGATGGGCCTATATGATGATTGGTCTCCCAACCGTTTGTTGGTCTTAGGGAGCAGTACTAGCTTTTGTGTCTTCCAGGGATCCGAAAATATACACACTTCTAGACATTGGTTGAAAATTCCCGCAAATTTATACGTCACATTAAGTACCGCCAGTTTCAGCACCTGGTTTAGTATAAGATTCGGTACGCGGGCTTTGTTGACTCCTACGCTATTGACGATTTTAATAATCTCCTCTGCTGAAACCCTTGTAAGGTTGTATGATCTACGCTCCCGAAATGTTGGGCCGCTTTGTTGCAGGTGCTGCGGAAACAGTGTTGAGACAATTTGCCGGCGCAGTACTGGACAGGAAAGTTCGGAAGCCCTCGTGCCCTTTAGGCGAGCCATCACAACTCTATATGCAGTCCCCCATGGGTTGTTGTATGCCTCATTACATATCTTTCTGAAGCAAGCTCGCTTGCTCCAGTTAATAGCAAGTTGAAGTGCTTTTCGAGCCGTCCGGTACTCTATTTGCCTGTTTACGTTGGCTAAGTCTTCCTGCTTTAAGACATGCACTCCGGAGTCTTCCAATCTCCTCTGCCCACCAGTAATTTGGTGGTCTAGAATGCTGTATTCTGCGCCTAGGCATAGAGGCGTCGCATGCTCTGGTTAAGGATGATCGTATGCACCTTCTGCCTAACAGTTTCTCCACCAATTTCTTGGTCCAGAAAGGTTTCTAAAAATCATCTGCAGTGGGTTTCCCCGATAACCACAGTGTCCTAACATCTATATAACCTTACGTGGGCACTAGATTTGCCCTTAAAAGATAAATACTTCTTTGACTGAACTTTTTTCGTTTATTAAAAACTAAAACTTACATATTGTAATCTGTAAATGGGCTAAATTTTGTCAATAACTTCAAAAAGTCGTATTCTCTAATGGATGCGAACCCAGACAAATAGAAGGATATCGCCTCCAAGTTCTGTAGATTAAATAAAACTACACCATTACAACAAACACTCTACTAAAAATATTTTATTTATTTTATGATAAATTGGGAATGGGTAGATATATAATAAAGATCTATTTGGCCGTAATTAATTTTAGCCAATTGTAAAAGATTTTCTCATTCAATTGTTCGCATTGTTTCCATTTTAATCTGCCAACCAAAAGAAATTTCGTACTTCTTCCTCATTTGAGGGCCGACAATGTGGTGGTCCCTCGTCGGGAGCCCCTTCGGCTATTAGTGAGTTACGTAGTGTTCGCATAGCCAACATATTACGCTGAGAGGCAACACTTAAATCAATCAAACGTTCCGGATAGTGGACACCAACCAAACATTCCGCTTGCTCTTGAATTTCTAAAGGCATGCGCCAGGGCTCGTGACTATTGAAAGAAATCAAATATACATTTAAGAAATGAGTTTGTTAATTAAAAATTTCTTTAATCACCGATAAACATTTATTTTCGAAAAGTAAAAAGTAATTTTTATTTTATCTGAATTATACTCACATATATTCTTTAGGTACTTTAGATAGCTCAGGTACATATTGTTTTATATATTGACCTAAGGGATCTAATCTCTTAGCCAAAGCCACCGGGCACGTGACCAATGATGAATCAAGTAAACGTTCAAAAGCCGAAGAACTAACCCACATCCAATTCCCGGCACATACGGACCAATCAGCATCCAAAAGATACTTTAAAAAATATTTCAAACCTTGTTCCCAATTTTGCCAAAGGCCACCGCGTGTCAGAAATGTTGCCACCGTGTTGCGCAAAGTATGATGTAGCCAACCTTCTGCCAAAAGTTGCCGCATGGCGGCATCGATTAAGGGAAATCCCGTTTGACCCATTGTCCAGCGATTTAACTGTTCGTGATTGGGCTGAGCCCAGGGTATGTTCAAGCATATTTCATTATCTTCCATGCGATCATAATTTGGATTATTTACAGACATGGTGTAGAAATATTCCCGCCATATCAACTGGCCAGTTATATGGGCTCCACCGGACATTTGGAGGCCTAATCCTTCTGCTTGTAGCTGTACATTTTTAAAGAGATCATGGACATCCCAATAGAATTTGCGCACAGACAAGCAGCCAAATCTTAAATGGGCACTCATGGACTTGGGAGATTCCAAAATATTCGGTTTAGCCTGGTTAGGAAGATAATACCCACATTTAAAGGCATTCTCTTCCACCTTTAGACGTTGATGCAAATGTAACAAAGCCTGAGTCTCACCGCCAATCCATTTGACTTTGGCCAAGTAACTCAAGTTATCGGGATATACATTAAAATCTTCCGGAGAGGGAAACTGAGAGAAAGTAATAATACACAACAAGTAAGAATTCTATATTAGGCTGTGCCGAATCTTTAATACCCTCCACCTAGCGTTCGAATATTTCAGGAGTTAGCTTTATGTTGCATCAATGATAAATAATGAACCAATCTTGATCCAATCTGACCTCTCATTATTATGATTCGTAACGGGTTAAGGCATACTAATGTATGTTTTGAGAGTGCGCTTTATGTAGGACCTATGGTCAGTTATGCATCGATCATCACAACGTTTTATGATATTATTCCTAGTCATATACAACTTAATTGGACCCAGTTTCACCAAAATAACATGATTCGTTTGAGTTTAGGCTTATTAACGTGACTTTGTATGGGACTTACGGTAAATTGTTTACCGAGTAAAAATTGGTACAGTGATTTCTAGTTTAAAAAAACTTAGCAGGACCAAATTTCAATACAATAAATAATATAATTTTTAAGAGTTTAAAAGTGCTTTTTGGAAGCCTGCTTTATATGGGACATTTGGTAAATTATGGACTGATCATCACAGTTTTGGCGATGTAGCGCCTGTAGAGCTGGTTAACATTTATTTTATTGGAATAAAAACCATTGCTGATTCTGAACAGATAATATTGCGTAAACAGAATAAAAAATTAACCCTCCGATGAGTGAGAAGGTCCCTAGGGACCTTTTTGCCTTTTCAAACTGAAATTACACCTACTTCGGCCACTACAACCCCCCCCCCCCCCCAAGTTGCTCTGTATTCCAAGAGTATTTTGTTGCGCATCTCTTGGAAAAAAATCAAGCCGATCGGATGATTACTTTAGGAGTTATTGAGGTTTTAGTGAGAATAGTACGCGGACGTGTGAATAGGTCCGTATGGACCTTGTACTGAATTTCACTAATAAATGCATGTTTTTGGGCATCATTATAATATTTTTATTGTTTCAACACATAATTTACTTGTTCTGAACACAAAGACCTAAACTCAAAGACATTAGGGATGATGATAAAAACAAAAAATTCTAAGAACAAAAAATACTAAGAACAAAATACTAAGAACAAAAAATTCTAAGAACTGGTTTATTGCTAGTAGTATAAAATTAGAATATTGTGCATTTCCTTGCCTTTAAAAAAATTGAAAAAATTATTTTTGTATGTAGAATTTAGTTATAAACAATAAAAACAAAAAAAAAAAATCAAAAAAAAAATTTTTATATGAAAAAAATATGATTTACAAAAAAGGTCCGTAGGGACCTTTTCACACGGCGGTGAAGCTCAGGGGGGTTACTGCGTATTTCGATTCGAAAGAAATCATTTACGGATTCGAACAATTTGTACTGTGTATATCGATTTTCGCAATCGTTCGAAACGATGGCAGAGGTTATATTTTTAAGAAAATTGAAAATTTGATTAAACATTTTTGTTCGTAATAGAGACTGGCTGTTAAAAAATGCATTTTTTGTTTTCGAAAAAGTATAAAAAACGTCCGTTTATTCAAATACGCAGTAACCCCCCAGAACTGTCACTCATCGGAGGGTTAAAACAAATGTACACGAACATTTTTATTTTCTGTTGAGTCGTTCGGAAGTGAGCACGTTAAAGCAGAAAATGCTAAATCGAATAATAATTTCTCAAGGACCAAAAATTTTTATGTACTTAATAGGATCTTACATTATAATGTTAAAAGCTTCAATCGGAATGACAAATGCCCACTCTTGGTGGAGGGTATTAAAAGTGTGAAATAATTCTAATGAATATGGTACCTCTAAAAAAACTTTTAAGTCCATTAAAAGTTTTTCACTTAGTTTGTGAAATTTGACATCTGACCAATCCGGATTTGGCACCGGACGTGGAGGTAAGCCAATTATTTGTACTGTATGCTAAGCGGAATAAACGTTTTTTTTTTTAATGATCAAACTTTATTAACTTTAAAATATTTACCAAAAACATTTGAT
Source organism: Pollenia griseotomentosa (assembly GCA_963931875.1). NCBI lineage: Eukaryota > Metazoa > Arthropoda > Insecta > Diptera > Polleniidae > Pollenia > Pollenia griseotomentosa. The sequence goes on from OZ007560.1 coordinate 190,437,343, forward strand.
AAGTCAGCGGTGGTATTCCACCGTTAGTGTCAATAACTCTCTTCGGATCCCATAGTGTATGGGAGATTCTTTCAATACATGTTATGCCCAAATCATGACAAAGTTTCTTCACAGCATTATCCCGCCTATTCCAAATCGGTTCGCAATCCTGTTCAAAACATAACTTCTTAATACCACATTGTTCATGAAGACGATGAAATATTTGAACCGGACTTCCTTGCAGTAGATATAGACGGCCCAAGCTTAAACTGGCATTTTGCAGTTGGTCGTGTATGTCTTTTAGGGAGTCCAACAAAAACTTTAAACGATTGTAGCCAACCGATTGGGTGCCTGAAAAAATAAAAACAAATTTTTATTGTCACATAAAATTAAATACATTAATGGATTCAAAAATCTATATTTCAACTACAATAAAAAAATAAAATCTAACATATGGGCAGTGTTGGGCAAAATACATGGTTTGCGGTATTTAAAATACAAAATACAAAATACTTGCTGGTCATGTATTTAAAATACAAAATACAAAATACTTTCAGGTTATGTATTTAAAATACAAAATACAAAATACTTACACATCCTATATGTATTTAAAATACAAAATACAAAATACTTCCATTTATTGAAAGTATTTCAAATACAAAATACAAAATACTTCCACGTCATGTACATTAAGGTTATAACTTTTTTTTGAGTGCAAAATACCACTCCAGCGCCATGTGGGGAATTTTGTTCTGATAATAAAAAACTGTTTTTTAAGCTGATTCGGTGCAAAAGGTTTCCGCACCGTAAGCGATTCCTAAAACTCCATATTATGTGTAAATTTTATTTTTGGAAATTGAAACCCATTTGATTTGGCATTAGACTTATGAAAAATGGTTAAATGTTGAAGTTTATATATGAATTCAAACAAAAACGAACTTATTTAAGACAAGAGCCACTGATTTAATGATGAAAATAAAAAATAAAAACAAAACTTCAACGCTTTCGGTGCGGAAACATTTTTCACGAAAGATGAAAAGTGACACCATATTTTTTTATATTTTGGTAGATTAAAATGCAATCAACCATCAATAAACTGACAGAATATATTTTGTAAACTATGTTTTTAAAATACAAAATACTCCCATTTTTTTATGTATTTAAAATACAAAATACAAACTGCTTATATTTATTGTATGTATTTAAAATACAAAATACAAAATACTTGCTGGATATGTATTTAAAATACAAAATACAAAATACTTGCACGTCATGTATTTAAAATACAAATACAAAATACGTATTTGTATTTTAAATACGTATTTCAAATACATGTATTTCAAATACTGCCCAGCCCTGCATATGGGCTATTCACAAGGTACTCATTAAGTTGTAAAGTCATATGTCTTAAAATAATTAAAAGAAATATATATGACTGCTGTGGGCAAGCGCTTATAATTTAGATTTCTAATGTACAGTTACGACGAAATAATGAACACAGTATGTATTACAATTTTTATTTTGTTTCAAACACAACAATATTTTTTTTAAACAATTGCAAAATATTATTTAGGACATTATGACGATATGACTTGATAGCACACCTTGTGAATAGCCCAATAGAAAATAATATCTGTTCTAACCCAGCGGTAAATATTAAAAGTCCGCAAGTGGCAGGCCTTTTTGAAGGCCTCTATACTCCTTTCGGAAAGATTCACTTCGTATGATATCCTGCCTTTAGAAGTATGTCTTCTAGAAGGTATTAATTTCTTTTAAAGACACCTTCCAAAACATTCAGTACACATTCGTAACTCCCTTCTTTAAGAAGGAAGAAAGGAAGTTGTTCAGTTTTTTTTAGTGACCTTCCTTACTCCCTTTTATGGGAAGGCAACAAAGTTGTAATTTAAGGGACTGTGGAAGGGCTTCCTCCTACCAACGACAACCTATGTAAAAAATAAATAAGTATGGAATACGGCGAGGACGGCTTGTTTCTGCTTAATAAAGCCTTCTATTAGGCCTCTTTACTCATTCTAGTTACCGCTGGAGATGCATAAATTCTTAAATCTCCTGATATACTAATGCATATTAGAGCGACTCAACTTGTATGAAAGCGAAATTCGTGCAAGGTGTAGCCCCATCAAAATCAACCATGGACATTTTTTTAGATGATATTTAAAATATTTCGGCTCCAGCTTTGACCTCTCGTGAGCTGGACCATTTTGAAAAGGGTCTATTTTGCATGTTTTGTTAATTTGAGAATCTGTTTCCCTACCAACATATACAATATGGGTATCATAAGAAAGGTATTTTTAAGGTGCGTCCAACTGTATATATAATTTGTCCAAGGACGATCATCCATGTCCATTTTTTAAGGATATTCTGTAAAAAGAACGGGTTTTAAATTTTTTGTTCGGGGTTGTTTGTAATAAAAATGCCAATTTAACATATTTTAATCTTTAGTCGATTTAATAAAATACAGGTCTCAGCTTTTTTTGAAATTCGTGCTAGTTTGCATTTTGACAAAAATGGGCAATATGGGTATCAAAATATGTGAATAATTAAAATTTTTGCAAATAATATGACACGTTGCTCTGGAATATATATAAATGCAATTTGTGGTAACTCTAATATGATAGCGGAATTAGTTTCTAGATCATGTATGGATGAAAATAGGACTAAAGAAAGAAAGAAAGAAATGATCCACGACTTCTGGACGGCATATTTCTTAATAACTTTTTTTAATTTGCGAAAAAAATATGCAGAAGAAAGGTACATCGAGCACTTTTTTGGTGAGTCAGATCTAATGTATATGTATGTTTTTGGGAAGTATACAGATACAATATACACGTCAATAAGAAATAGAGCGCAATACTCCTCAGAACCCGGAAAAATGGTTTCTCTTTTTTGTGAACTAATTCGTCGGTGGTGTTGGTACAGCGTATCCATCTCTGTGGATACGTGAATAAAATGAATTATTTCTTCTGGGACACCGAAAACCGCGTTTAACACCCCAAGAGCCATTACACCCGCTAAAAGTTAAACTAGGCGAATTTGGACTGAAGAACTTGTGGTTCCAAAAGATTAAGCCACGGTGAATACTAAACGACCTGAAACCGAAATTCTGAGGGCTGCATTTCCGGGTCGCCTAATCTCTCGTTTTGTAATTTAAACGATCCGACAAGATCGCCTGATTTAACCGTTCTGGACTTCTTTTTGTGGGGTTTGTTGAAGTCACAAGTCTATGTCAACAATTTTTAGACTCTTCAAGGCCTCAATTAGAATAAACATTATTGATTTAAAAATAATATGACATTCTTTTTATGATATTAATGTTTAGACAATAGTCGATAAAGTTATACATTTCATTGAAACAGCTGCATAATTTTCTTAGTTAATCTGACAAAGCGAAGTTTGTTCGACATGTCCTGACATATAGAGGGTTGAAAAAACGAAAAATGTTGAGGAATATTAAAAGTAACGTCACTCAATAAAAATTCGGAATGTGTGCTACCATTTATAAGATTGACCATAAAAGAGGTTGCCAACACTTTACTGCACAAATGGCGGCAAATTCAAATCTTGCGTTTTATTAAAAATAGAGGTTTTGTTTTTCCGCACTTTTTTGATTCCCGGAAAAGCGGGAAATTAATTTTTTTTTTTTCAAAATGAAATTCTATTTATCGTGGTGAATGAAGGAAGTTATACTTAGTTTGTCATTTCAAGTGAAACTTTTTCCATAATCCTCTAAGGCCCCTTAAAGTATAAACATACATGTATCAGAGAATGACAACAAGTACCCATAAGAATAATATACAGAGGTATTTACCCACGCTTTTCGTTATTGTGTATGCACATATTTATAACGCAAAAAGTATGGTTATTACTTATACTTATGCACGGCAATATCTTCACGCAACCATATTCAGTAAACAAAAATACATGAATTTATGCAGATATTATTCAATAACCATGAATGTGTTTTGGGTATCTGCCATACATTTAAAATATCCATGTTAAAAAAAATACCTTCAGTATTTTTGGCACTTCTATGTAAAAATGAAAAAATTTTTTTTTTAGCAAAATTGTGCTTTGATCACTTGGCAGGTATGGGACTATGTAAATATTTTTTATGATACATAAAATAAATTTGTCATCAGCATTGCCTATGTAAAACTACACATAAGCTCTATATTTTTATAAAAAATAGGACCACGAGGGGTGGAAAGGGGCAATTTCTGCTCTCCGAAGCTATCTAACAGATTTTATTGAAATTTAAAACATTGATAGATCCATATTTATATGGACACATAAGCTTTGTATTTTTTAGAAAATAGGACTAGGAGGGAAGCTCGGGGGTATTTTCTGCCTCTGCAAAACCATCCAACAGATTTTAATTAAATTTAAAACATAGAAAGGGGCCTACTTATATGGACACAAGCTATATAGTTTTTTAAAAAATAGAACTAGGAGGGAGATATGGGGTATTTTCTGCCTCCCCAAAACTTTCTTAAAAATTTTAATGAAATTAAAAATATAGATACACAGTAGCTATGTATTTTTTTTTCAAACTAAGACCACGAGGAGCAAATTACATGTACGTTTTGGATCGAATATTAAAAAAATTTTGTTAAACAGCAATTTTGACACACATGCAGAATAACATGTGACCTAAAAAGTTGACAAGTCAGATGTAAAAAACATGTCGCAAACGCTATAAAAACCAATGTAAATAAATGTATTGAGTGGTTGTTTCACTCTTTCTTATTAGCACAACATACAAATCCATACTTACAAGCATACTTAAAAAGCCATGTATGCCTTCTCGTGCCACTTATCTATGCTTTGCGGGTGTGACAGCGACAAGTGCATGTGTATGGTAACTGCGTTTATATTTTAACAACTACAGTGTGTAAAATAAATTATGGTACATATAATTAAAAAAAAAAATAATTTTATTGGCTTTACGAAACTGTCATAAAAGCATACATGTAGAAGATTTTATTTGAGTTTTCTTTGATACAATTCTTGCTTTAATTTGCAAAACATTATAGCAGTTCACACTGAATTAAATTATTTTTTTAATTGATTTACCTAAAATGAGGAAATTTTTAATATATATTGTTTTAAAAAAATTTTTAAAGTCAAAGTTTTAAATCAGTTTAAAAAATTAAGTATGAAAATTTAATAGGTATGTTTTAAATTTATTTCCAGCCAAAACCATTTATTGTGATTAAATGTTAATAAAAATATTTGCGCTTAGTTTTTTGTGTTTGCTGTACTTTAAAATTCTCTGATCAGTACAGTTGCAAAATTTTTTTGACATCAATGTTGTAGATTCTATAGAAATTGTTGCATGCCCATGTTATACTCACACTTGTTTGTTTTACCGTTAAACATTAAGCAAAAACACAATTACACAAGCATGTGTATATCGTTAGCTAAAACGCAAAAAGTCGTAACTAACAAAAAATTAAAAATCAGCTTTTTGATTGATTATTATTTTTTTTTTTTTTTTTTTTTTTTTTTTTTTTCTCAATATTATTTATTGAATCTTCATACATTTAAATATGAACTAACAATAATTAATCAAATCTTAACCTAATACTTTATTTTATGTCCTGCCAGTGCCAGACAAAAATTTTCTTCATCACGGGTTCTGTTCACTTATCGAGGTGTTTGTCGCTCATCTAATTGGATAAGTGCTGCAGTGTCTCTTCTTCTTAAGCGAGTGTGGCCGCTATCATTTAAAATATTTCGTGCTAGTGGGTTTGGATGCAATTCGAGCCTTTTTAAGTATTTTACTGCATATTTCGTAATCATAGTTTTGACTAATGGAACATTGAGATCCTTGTGAATATTTGAGTTTTTTACATACCAAGGGGCAGCTGTGATTATTCGAAGAATTTTATTTTGGCGTCTTTGAATTTTTTCTATATTAGAGGCCGAGGCAGTGCCCCATAACTGAATACCATAGCACCAGATTGGCTTTAAGATGGAGTTGTAAAGAAGAAGTTTGCAGTCGAGATTAAGGACAGAGTTTCTACCAATAAGCCAATGAATTTGAATGGCTTTTAGTTTCATTTGAGTTAATTTTGCCTCTATATGGCATTTCCACGTTAATCGCCGATCCAGATGTATACCGAGATATTTTACATGCGAATGTTGAGGAATTATTTGATTGTTGATTGTAATATGGGGGCAAGATTCCCGGCGCAAGGTGAATGTTATATGCACGCATTTTTGCTCATTGACCATTATCCTCCATTGTCTTAACCATATTTCTAGTTGAAATATATGATGCTGTAAGTAACGAGATGCTTCATAACGGTTTTCGTGGACGCTTAGAAATGCTGTATCGTCTGCAAATGTTGAAGTTTGGGTGTAGTTGCTTGTTGGCATGTCCGAAGTATAAATTAAATATAATAGAGGGCCCAGGATGCTGCCTTGTGGGACTCCAGCGCCAATGGGCTGAGGTGAACTTAAGAAATTTCCTTCTTTAATAATAAATTGACGACCGACTAAGTAGCTTTCTAGCAGCTTGTGTGTGTTTGCTGGTAAATTTTGCTTCAATTTATGTAATAAGTAGGGCAACCAAAAAAAAGCACTATAAAAACAGTTTTAAGCTCTTAAAAAAAGCGATTAAAAACATGAAAATAAGCTGTTAAAACTAAAAAAAAAAAGCAATTTAAACTTGTTTATTTTTCACTTAATTCGTTTAATACGTTGTTATAGTAAATTATAAGTTGGTGTAATAAATTTTCGAAAAGAAAACTATGTCTGTTTGGAGTTAGCAAGTTCTTCCTACGTCTACAGATGTTGAGGGAGCGTATTTAAAATTGAGTATTTGCTCTGAGGTATATTTTATACGATTGGACTCATAATTCCGCTTGCCTGCCAAAATATCCCCCAATATCTTTTAATACCGAAAATCCTTAGTTTTTTAATGAAACTGATTTAAATTTTTTATTAACTTTGTCTTCTATATCCCCTGGAACACGGGACATTTTTCTTACGGTCCATAACTATGTTCACTTATCCTGCGGCCACACGATCAAGATGTTCTTGATAGTCTTTTACATATACTGCTTGTCAAAATTTACATAAATTGAAAGCTGTGACGTAGGCTGCATTCAATTTGTAAGCAATTTACTTTCAAGATTTCATCAAGAAAACAATTTATAAAGACTACATGTTTGTCTCAGCTGTTAAATTGAAAGTAAAATTGCCAAACAAATGGAGAGGTGAAATTGAAAGCCACCTCATTGTCAATTTAAAAAGTGTGAGTGTGTTAGTAAAAAAGTGAGAGTGTATTGCAAATTGAATGGAATTGAAAGGCAAAACTTGATTGTGTGGCCACCAAGTTGGAAGACCAATGAAAGATTTTTTGTTTCCAATTTTGTTACAACTTCGTGTAAAACCCCAAAGTTTGCAGAAATTAACAATATTTGATATACAGAGAAATTCTTAATAGTTAAACTATATTAAAAAAGCCAAAAAATAAGACGTTACTATACCAAAAACAGAGAGAAGTGAAACTAACAGACGTTACTTTATGCAAAAACTATATTTAAAAAGAAATAAGACGTTACAGACTGAGGAATTTGATCGTAAGAATACAGCTATGGAATTTTCGAGAGAAAATAACTTAAACAAGCAAATAATAAAATAAGTTGATAGAAAGGCTTAATACTAAAACACATAAACATAAACACATACAAATTATACACAACACTATAAAAGATACGTTACAGTACCGCTAAGACAGAGTTGCATAAAAATCAAGTAAGAAGGTATAGTCGGTCAAGCCCGACCGTATGATACCCAACACCACAGTATTTAAAAACAAGTTTCGAGAGTGTATGACTATATGAATGGAGATCTATCTATGTTTTTAATTTCATTAATATCGGTTAAATAGTTACTGATGGGCAGAAATTGACCCTATCTCCCCTCGTGGTCCTATTTTTTTAAAAAATGAACATACCTTACGTGTCCATATAAATATGGATCTATATACATATGTCTTAAATTGCATTTAAATTGGTTTGATAGTAGGCACAAAGACCCTCTTCCGGATAGCAGCTTGTATGGGGGCTATATTAAATTATGGACCGATTCGCCATTGTGCCAATTAGAATCCACGTACCAAATTTCATTAAATTATCTTTAAAATTGCGACCTGTACTTTGCGCACGAGGTTACATGGACAGCCAGCCAGCCGGACGGACATCGTTAGATCGACTCAGAAAGTGATTCTGAGTTGATCGGTATACTTTAGGACTAATATTTTAAGGTGTTTCTCACATCAGCACAAATGCATAATACCCACTCCACTCTTGTGGTGTGGCCCACACCCTGTGGGTATAATAATTGTGGGGATGATATTGTGCAAGGGAAGCACAAAATATTACCATAACTGAACGATTTTTTTAACCATAGTTGTTACAGCACAGAAATGATGATTGATTTTTTAGTATTTATAAAAAAAAGTTGCACATAAAAAAAATAATAACGATTTTTGCAAAATTTTATTAAATAAGTTTTTTTTTCGTATGAAAAAAATTAAAAATTATCTTAAAATGGCAAAATAAGCAAAATAAAGCCGATATCGCAAAAATAACTAAAAAAAAGCCGATATTACCAAAATAAGCAAAAATAAGCCCTAACAAATATAGCTCATTTTCTTTGTTTTTTTATGATCGGAATTTGTGTTCAATCAAAATCTTTCTATCTTGTAAACCAAAAAATAAGCATTTGCTTTTTTTTGGTTGCCCTAGTAATAAGCCTTCATGCCAGACTTTATCAAAAGCTTGCGAAACATCGATGAAGAGTGCTGAGCAGTATTTTTTTTCTTCAAATGCTTTTCTTATGACATTTACTATTCGATGAGTCTGTTCGATTGTGCTGTGTTTTCTTCGAAATCCGAACTGATGGTTTGGAATACATCTATTTTCACTTAAAATCGGTGTTAATTTTGGAACTAATAATTTCTCAAATAGCTTTGACATATTTGATAATAAGCTAATAGGCCTATATGACTCAACTTTTGTATGATCTTTACCTGGCTTTGGTATCATGGTAACTAAGGAAACCTTCCATTTTTGAGGATAGTATACAAGGCGTAAAATAGCATTAAAAATAAAAAGAATAATTTTCTTTGCTGTGCGAGGTAGCTCTAAAAGCATTTTATTACTGATTTTATCAATACCAGGTGCCTTCTTAGTGTTTAAGTCACAAATAGCCTGTTCGATTTCTCTTATCTCAAATCTGAGGGGAATAGCTGCTCTAGCAGGAACAGGTGGTAACTCGACCGCCGTATCGTGAGATATATTTGGGGTAAATACGTTTTTTAAATGATTAACAAACAGATTTCCCTTTTCGTTATCATTTCTTGCCCAACTTCCGTTCAAGTTTCTTAATGGTGGCTTAGAGACAACTGGTCTTTTTAAATTTTTAGCTGCACGCCATAATGAGTAGTCTGATTGCTGAGTTGCATCAAGTTCCTTAAGATATTTTTGCAGAGAATCCGTTTTCTGTGTCTGTAGTAACTTTCTTAGCCTTCTTGTACACTCTTTTAACAAACTCTTAAGTTGAGGGGATCTGTGCAATTGCCACTCTCTTCGAGCTCTTCTTTTTTCAGACAGGAGACGCTCAACATCTGTGGAATAAATTTTAGTATTTTTAGTTTTTTTTGGGGTAATATTGGAATGTTGTACAGCTAGCTTCAGAAAACTGTCAAAATTAATAATAGCGCGATCTACGTATTCCGGTGTACTAAGCGGAATATTTTCTGTGCAATGGGTGCTGAGATATTTTTTATATTTTAGCCAATTGATTTGTGTAGCTGGCGTCGCTAAGTAACCAGTTGGAGATACAGTTCTATTGGGGTTCATTAAAGTAACAATTGTTGGTGTGTGGTCGGAAGATAATTCTAAGGAAGCTTCAACATAAATCGTTTCTAAGGGGATGTTTTTAACCACGCCAAAATCGATGACATCTGGTATTTTTTGCTGATCAGTAGGCCAATATGTTGGTTGTCCGCTCGCTATCACATTCAAATCCATTTTAGTAATAGTATTAAATAGAACACGACCCTTTGGTGTTATAAGTCGGGACCCCCAGAAGGTATGTTTAGCGTTATAATCGCCAGCGGCCAGGAAACAGGGTCCTAATGATTTAAAATATTTATAATATTGGCCTTCTGATATTGAATATCTAGGTGGGGAGTATAACGATGAGATTACTACGTTTCTATTTAATTCTTCAACGCAAATGTTTGTTGCTTGGAGATAATCTTCACGATGATCACCCATTAGGTAGTGTTTGACTCTGGTTTTTATTAAAATGGCAGAACCTCCACAAGCTCTATCTCGAGGGTCCTTTGTATCATATAGTATATATCCATTTATTTTAAACGTATTTTTTGAGGTCAAATGAGTTTCAGAAACCATCATGACATCAATTTGTTTATTTTTAAGAAAGTATTCTAGTTCATTTTTATGTTGGCGGATGCCGTTTGCGTTCCAAAAACAAATTTTTATACAGTTCATGGCTTGTTAAGTACAGCTTGCAATAACATCGATTGCATTCTTAGAATTTCCTGCATCATATTACCCATTGTGTTCGTAAAATTATTAACTGTTTGCACTAATGTTTCCATGGTTTTTTCTAAACGACTTAAATTAGAAACTGGGGTTTCATCATTACTTGGCGAGGCACCTTGCATTGGCTCATGTTTTGATTTTAGGACGTTAGCATAAGAGGTTCTGTTATTACTAGACTGGGGGGCTTGAATTGCATTTGTGATAACTTGATTTGCAACCTGCATTTGAGGGGCATTTGTTTTCGGTCCAACCGTCTGCTTGACGATATTATATACAGGGCATCCTCTATAATTGGCAGTGTGATTACCGCCACAGTTGCTACATTTTTTTACGTTGGGGTCGGTTTTAGACTTATCGCAAGAAACTGTACCGTGTAACTCACCACATACTACGCAAACAGGGGGTAAGTAGCAGTATGCCTTTGTATGGCCAAATTCTTGGCAGTTTAAGCACTGAACAGGTCCATTTTTTTTGTGCGGCTCCTCAATTGTGATTTTTCTGTGTAGAATATATTTTAAACTATAAATGGGATGCGTTTCGTTTTTTTTTAACTTAATGTCGCCGGGCTCTAATTCTACTCGAAATAGTGGTTGTGGATTTTTGTCTCTATTTCTAATATTTACCACGTGTTTAATCTTGAAGCCTTTTTCTTCTAAGAAAGTTTTAATTTCCTCTGGGTCTACGCATGAATCAATTCCCTTGATCACCACCTGGAGACCTTTACTGCTCTTGAGTTGGTATGTATAAAAACTTTTTTTAAGTGCCTCAAATTTGTTAATAATTTTGCGAAAATCATTTTCATGATTCACTTGGATTTTCGTTTCATTTATGCTACCTCGCTTTATTGCGGCTACATAAAACGAATTTTCACCAATCAACGAAATTAAACTCTTTATTAGATCATTTGAGTTATGCTCCCTAAGATATATCGGGGGAGGCTTGGACGATCTTATGACGTTTGGTGCTTCAGACGATTCATCCTCCAGAATTGCAAAGCGATTTTGGGAATTTATTTTGTCAAAAGATGGCACTTTTGATGCCGAAGCAACAGCTGAAGAGGTAGGGCTGCGACCCCGCTTGAGGACTGTTATATACCTGTCCATACCAACTTGGACTTGAGGCTTTTGGCAACTTTTTACAGGGGGGTTTTCCATTGCATTTGAGTTTTGGTTCATGGTATCATTTCCCACTAAATTTATTTTTGACGACGCGGCAATACTTGTTGGCCTGGCAACACTTGTTTCAAGGTCTAGTTTTAGTTTTTTTAATGAGTCACTATCCACCGTTTGTGTAAATAAAGAGGGTGAGAGGGAACGAGTACGAAAGATTGGCTTAGCCGTTAGGTAGTTAATATTGTTTTGTCTTGTTTTATTTATTTCAACATTATTTTCGTTGGCATGCACTGTCACATAAGCATTTCTATCATTTAATTTTATTGTTGTTACATTGTTTTTACTCATGCAAGAAATTGTTTTTGTTTTTCACCGTTTTACTGTGCTTTTAATGTTTTTATTATTTATTGTATTTTACAACAACGCCAAAAATAAGAAATTTAAACTAAAATGTTTGTGCACAGAATATGTATACATACACATGTAAGAACATTCATACGTACATATGTATATATTTTTGCTTTATTTATCTTTATTTAATTTTCGTTTTAATTGTTCACTTTTATGTTAAATAATTTAAATAAAAAATATCATATATTTTCTAGCGTCCATTCGCTTAGTATTTATATTCCAAAATCAAATTTAATTAATAATAAATTAAATTCGTATGCGGGGTTGAAAATACACGTCCGTTTCACAACAAAGCACAAACTGATTGATTATTATGAATTCCATTAAAATACATGTCTGGACACTTCTTCGATCAAAAGTGTCGCTTTTATTAACAAAAAACAAAGGGACGTAACTACAAGTGTGTTTATTTTCTTAATGCAAAACCGCGTAATTACACATTTTTTTCTAACAAACTATGATGAAATGGGACTATTTGGTAGTTTGCTCAATTTAATTACTTTATTTTATTTTTAATTACCAGAGGTAAATGAATAAAATATACATTACAGTACACGCTCGTAAATTCAAACCTCTTTGTTTTTAGGGCGATTCGAATTTCCAAATTTCTGGACGGTATTTTTATAAAAAAATTTAGGTAAATTTGACCATAAAGATATAAAAATCTTTGTTTCTTGTTAATTTTAGTTTATTTAACATAAAAACTTTAAAAAAAACTTAACGAAATATAACAAAAAATAGCAATTCAGTTCATTTAAGTATTTATAATACAAACACCAAAAAACTGACTTTTAAACTCTAACAACAACAATAAGATCTGTAAATCATCTATTAAAATGGGATTCCCCTTTTTACTTTGTATTTGGTTAGACTAAATTGTCAAAATCTGAATATTTACAATAAAAACGATATAGTTTTGGAGAGGCATAAATTGCCCCCTATTTCCCCTTTAAAATAATCTTGATATTTTTCTGAATAACAACACACAAAAACTTTTGCCTAGTTTCTAAATTTTTAAAATTGCATTTGCCATCTCTGCTCTCTCTCGCGCTCTGTATATTTACGTTATACTTACGGTAATACACATACTTATATGGGTGTTGCAGATAGCTAACAGAAATTTTATTTATATCTGCATGTACATTCAAAAAGAAGAATGAATATGCAAATACACATTGGCAGCGTATACCTATACATATTCAACTTTAGCTTCCCTGTTGGCCAAACTGCCGTCGACGACATTGTCGTCAACGATTTATGCACGACATGTCCTCTATCACTTAGGATTTCTGGAAGACAATTTTGAGGAAAATGTCGTGGACGACAAAATACTCGACATTGTCTAGTGCACTGTCTTTTAAAGAAGTTAATAAACGACGACATGACCGACATTGTCTTACAAGTTGTCTTTTGTCAAAGCTTATCCACGACAACATGACAGACATTTTCTTGTAAGGTATCCTCTATCAACAACTATACACGACAGTATGAGCGACAGTGTCTTGTAAGCTGTCCTGTATTAAAGTGTATGCACGACAACATGACCGACAGTGTCTTGTTAGGTGTCCTCTATCAGCTTCTAAGCACGACACTATGAGCGACATTGTCTTGTAAGCTGTCTTCTAAACAAACAAAAATAATTTGTTCCCAATAAATAATAAAAATAACTGTAAAATAACGACAATAATAAAAAACTTCCAAAGCAAAGTGAAGAAAATCAGTCAGTCAAGTCTGAGAACTCAAAGACTAAGGTCTTATTCTAAAAATATGTATGTGCTATTGTATATTTTTAGTTTTTCGTTTAGGTTTATAGGCGACATTGTCGTGTAAGCTGTAACTCCTATAACTTCACCGACATTGTCTTATACGCAGTCGTTGACGATAAAGTAGAATCCTTTGTCGTCCATATAGTCGTCAAAGACATGTGAACGACAATGTCGTTCATGCGGTCATCAAAGACAATATGAACGACAATGTCGTTCATGTGGTCATCAACGACTATATGGACGACAATGTCGTGCATGTAGTCATCAACGACAGGCTGAGCGACATTGTCTCTCTTTGTGTCGTGCACGATTTACGCGACACTTGTTTGAAAATGTCGTCGACGATTTGCATTAGTTGTCCCTTACGTGTCGTGCAGGAATTAACATTGTCGTGCACGAATCATCAATGATTCGTGCACGACATGGCCAACTGGGTTGTTATAGGTATTGGTATGTGTGTGTATGGTTTTGATCTTTACTCATGCATGTCCATACATGTTTTTTCACTAATATTGAAAGAGTACTTAAAATGATACTTTTGTCATTCTCTGACATGTATATTCTGGGTCCTTGAGTAATTCTTAGTAGATTTTGTCATTTCAATGTTGTTTCTGGATTGTTGTAGAATCGACACCACCTGTAGTTGAATTCGCCTTGGTGCGACTGTGAATGCTACCAAGTAGTCTTGAAAGTTATCAATTTATTCTGTTAATTTCAATACATTTGTCTGTTTATGGCTATCGCTAACCTAAGTGTATGTAAAAAGAAAACGAAATTCTGAAAAAGATAGAAAGACATAAAAATATTCAGTTGAGAACTTAACTAAATACCCAGCGGGAAAATGAGAATTTATTACAGAGATAATTAAAAAAATAATGTATTATTTTCGAAAGAATAATAATGCATTCATTGAAATCGAGAAGGTAATTTTATCAAACAAAATAATTAAGAATTGAGTACGTCCCACATTTGCAGTAAAAGGAATGAATTGTTTCTGTTCAACAGTATTGTTCATATTTTTCAATTACATATTTTTTTAATAAAATCCGTTATTTCTTGCCGTTTTTATGTCGCCTACCAATTCTTATGATCAAGGGTGAATTATTATCTTAACTCGTAGGATACATTAAAATAATTTTTTACAATCCTAGGACTTGTTCTGTGTTAAGAATAATGAATTCTGGAATCAAATATTATACAAGAAATGTATTACATTCTAGATTCCTATTGATTTCACTTTCCCGCTGGGAATGTATGTGTTTTGTTTTTAACACCAATAATCTCTGAAGTGAGTGTCGTTAACATTCGTTTTGTGTCTGTAAAAATGAATCAGTATTCGGTCCCTGAAGACATAGCGTTATTATATTATATTATACATATGGGGGATTTCATGTCAAGTGACCCAATTTTGAAATCGATGTCTTCCGATTTGGATGAAATTTGCACCAAGGTTAGTCCTATTGGATAGTAGTTTAGACACAAATTTTCAACAAGATCGGTCTAAAAGTTTCTGAGTTAGTGGGGGTCAAAATTTGACATTTTGGCCATACAGGTGTTCTTTCTTATCCATGTAACTTATTACCTATTGGTGTTAGCAAAATTTGTCCCAAGTAGCTTCGATAGCTATTTGATCCATCTTTTGAAAAAAATTTTTTTTGTTTTTTTAAAAAATTTTTTTTATTTTTTTTTTTAAATTTAAAACTTTTTTTTATTTTTTTTTTTAGCGGGTATGTTTTTTTTTTTTTTTTTTTGTTCAAAAGAAAGCTTATGTCTTTTCCTTTAAGGTAGTTTTGGTCCCTTTTTGGGATGCGAGCGGCTTATGTATAAAAAAAAATAATTTCTAACTCTAGACAAGGGTTTTTCAATTTTTAGCGTATATGCAGTGTTCTTTCTCATCCATTTAACTTATTACCTATTAGTGTTAGCAGAATTTGTCCCAAGTATCTTCGATAGCTATTTGATCAATATTCTGAAAAATTTTTTTTTTGTTTTTTTAAAACTTTTTTTTTTTAATTTAAAATTTTTTTTTTAAATGCAAAATTTTTTTTTTATATTTTTTTTTTATCCGGAATGTTTTTTTTTTTTTTTTTTTTTGTTCAAAAGAAAGCTTATGTCTTTTCCTTTAAGGTAGTTTTGGTCGCTTTTTGGGATGCGAGTGGCTTATGTATAAAAAAAAATAATTTCTAACTCTAGACAAGGGTTTTTCAATTTTTAGCATATGTAGTGTTCTTTCTCATCCATTTAACTTATTACCTATTAGTGTTAGCAGAATTTGTCCCAAGTAGCTTCGATAGCTATTTGATCAATATTCTGAAATTTTTTTTTTTGTTTTTTTAAAACTTTTTTTTTTAAATTTAAAATTTTTTTTTTAAATGTAAAATTTTTTTTTTTTATATTTTTTTTTATCAGGAATGTTTTTTTTTTTTTTTTTTTTTGTTCAAAAGAAAGCTTATGTCTTACCCTTTAAGGTAGTTTTGGTCGCTTTTTGGGATGCGAGTGGCTTATGTATAAAAAAAATTATTTCTAACTCTAGACGAGGGTTTTTAAATTTTTAGCATATGCACTATTTTGAATTTTTTCCTATTTGTGTTTAAGTGTTTCTAAAGCCTTAAAAATAAAACGTTTGCAAAGAAACTAGACAAATTAACCTTTCCGACGGTATGTTACAAACCCAATTACTATTTTATACCTTCGATACTATAATGCCCACAATATGTTAATCCCAGGAATAAAATCACTTTTTTTCTGTAGAAATGTTGACAAATTAAATTCTTTTTATTAATTTGTAATAATAATTAAACGAATATATAATTATAATAATAATAATTTCTAATAATAATAATAAAAAGATAAAGATAAATAATTTAATAAAATTTATGTAGGAAAAATTAAAAAAAAATTATTTGTCAACATTTCTACAGAAAAAAAGTGATTTTATTCCTGGGATTAACATATTGTGGGCATTATAGTATCGAAGGTATAAAATAGTAATTGGGTTTGTAACATACCGTCGGAAAGGTTAATTTGTCTAGTTTCTTTGCAAACGTTTTATTTTTAAGGCTTTAGAAACACTTAAACACAAATAGGAAAAAATTCAAAATAGTGCATATGCTAAAAATTTAAAAACCCTCGTCTAGAGTTAGAAATAATTTTTTTTATACATAAGCCACTCGCATCCCAAAAAGCGACCAAAACTACCTTAAAGGGTAAGACATAAGCTTTCTTTTGAACAAAAAAAAAAAAAAAAAAAACATTCCTGATAAAAAAAAATATAAAAAAAAAAATTTTACATTTAAAAAAAAAATTTTAAATTTAAAAAAAAAAGTTTTAAAAAAACAAAAAAAAAATTTCAGAATATTGATCAAATAGCTATCGAAGATACTTGGGACAAATTCTGCTAACACTAATAGGTAATAAGTTAAATGGATGAGAAAGAACACTACATATGCTAAAAATTGAAAAACCCTTGTCTAGAGTTAGAAATTATTTTTTTTTATACATAAGCCGCTCGCATCCCAAAAAGGGACCAAAACTACCTTAAAGGAAAAGACATAAGCTTTCTTTTGAACAAAAAAAAAAAAAAAAAAAACATACCCGCTAAAAAAAAAAAATAAAAAAAAGTTTTAAATTTAAAAAAAAAAATAAAAAAAATTTTTTAAAAAAACAAAAAAAATTTTTTTCAAAAGATGGATCAAATAGCTATCGAAGCTACTTGGGACAAATTTTGCTAACACCAATAGGTAATAAGTTACATGGATAAGAAAGAACACCTGTATGGCCAAAATGTCAAATTTTGACCCCCACTAACTCAGAAACTTTTAGACCGATCTTGTTGAAAATTTGTGTCTAAACTACTAT
Source organism: Pollenia griseotomentosa (assembly GCA_963931875.1). Classification (NCBI taxonomy): domain Eukaryota; kingdom Metazoa; phylum Arthropoda; class Insecta; order Diptera; family Polleniidae; genus Pollenia; species Pollenia griseotomentosa. Next base: position 190,455,073 of record OZ007560.1, read on the forward strand.
CCAATAGGACTAACCTTGGTGCAAATTTCATCCAAATCGGAAGACATCGATTTCAAAATTGGGTCACTTGACATGAAATCCCCCATATATGTACATAATGAACAAAAAATCAAAAACACGAAAAAAATCTAGACTTGCCACCTTTTAAAATTGCCAAACCGGGGCACACTTAAAGTTCATTGAAAAATTCAAACAAAATATTCACCCTTTAGAAAATTGAAATTAAAGTTTTTATAGAAGAGTTTTTATTGGCTAGCAAAACCTTTATGAAACTGTCCTTTTTTAAATTAGACATTGGCTGTTTGAGAATAATAAAGGAGTATAAAAACACCTAACGCGGCGATTAACTCAAAACGACGTAATATTTGCATTGGCGTTTTTTAGCATTACGCCACAGAATTATTACCACATTTTATTTATCAAAATCAACAATAACACATTAATTTAAATTGTGTAAAATCTAGACTTATAAAACTTTAACAATATAAAAACGTTAATATAATTGGAATAGTTAATAATAAAAGTTACATAAATATTTAATGAAGTGTAATTATTTCAGTATTTTTTTAGTTTTAAATTTATATTTTTGTATCACTTTTAGCAGCTGTTATTAAATCCTTATTTGGAGTAATAAATTCATCGAACTTAGCACACCTTAAGCTGGAATTAAAATTGACAACTCCGTTTTATAGCCTTTTCACACTTGTCAACATTTAACATCAATTTGCGAAGATGTTGGAATTTTCCCATAAGAATCTTTACAGAATGTTACTATCTCATTTTGTTCCCTTTTACATTTTTCGATTCTTTTAGTGTCATCACTAGAAAAGTGGCAATAAATTCTATTATTATTGTGGCATCACTGACAAAATGGAAGTTGCTTTGAAGACAGCGTTACCATTTCTCAAGTTTTTCCTTTTTTGCAAGCCTTATTTTGCTTAATTTTGCTTAAATTATTAAACAAAATGAATGAGAAATACATTTTGGTGTTATCTTTTAGAATGTTGGCACTTTTGTAGAAAAAAAGTATTTAAAAAAAATAAAAGATTTTTTTTTCAGAAATGGTGACATTTTTTTTTAATGGTAGATGTTAGATGTTTCAAGTGTGAACGCGTATTTCACATTTTCAACATCTTCCATGCGTTCCTCCGAAATGTATGCAAATGTACAAAGGGTATTACATTGCTCACATCTAACATCTACCATCAAACATAAATGTCACCTATGTTCATACGACGATATAAACCACTCGTTTCGCTCTCTGAAACTAGTTTGCCAAACATGCTGTTCATACGATTCATTCTTGTTTCATTTTGACATTTTTCTGTGCGTTGTTAGTTAGTGTGATTTTATTTATAATTGATAAAAAGTAATTAAACGTAAAAAATATATTACATATTTAATACTTTTATTAATATTATTATTCTATTATGTATTATCACTTTATTTAATTGAACATCAATTTTTATTTTGTTTTTTTCTTTGTTTTGATTTTTTTTTGAGAGCTAGTTCAGATAAACTAACGATAATTGTTATCAAAATTGGAGATGATAGTACATTTTTCCTGTTTCGAAGCATTTTTTAATATGAAACGACCTGTTTCGCTCTCAAAATTGTGTATGGCAAAACATGGTGTTTCGATCATGTTTTGATTTTAAAAAAAGCAATCATCAGTTTATTGCCACTTATTTTTTTTCAATCATTTGAATGCAACTAAAAATGTTGCACTAAATTTAAAATCAAAATCTTGTCTTTTCATGATTAAAGCCAATAATTATACCGTTATTGACAAAATTTAATTTTGTTTAATGTTCTTTGCTTATGCATATCCTCAAAACAAAAAAAATCAAAAACCATGCATATACAAAGTTAAATTTTTTAAAATTAACTTAAACAATATTTGTATGTAGCTTTTTTGATTGCAAGTCCAAATTTTACACTATTTGAATTGAGTGCAGATTTTTGCATTTAATCTGCGTTTAGTGATACTGAAAAAATTTGCAATATCACAAAATATTGGTTTAGTGGTAGTCAAAAAAATAACAATCATCACTAAACTGGTAAAAAATGAGTGAAAACTAATTTTTTTGTAGTTCTATTTAGTGATAGTGCACTGCTGATTTGAATCAGTATTTAGTGCACTACCCCCAACTGTAATAATCAAATCACAATCTACTTGCAGCAAAACGGGACAAACGGCTAACAGTTCAGAATATCAAAGGGACACGGGGCATTTCTCTCTTAAACTGGACTGTCCCGGCGCAAACTGGATGATTTGCAAGACTAATGAACGTGTAGTAAAATTTTAATGCAGAGCACTCAGTTTTGGAACACAAAATCGAACATCATCATTCGGCTGCGCAGAATAAAAGATAAACACCTCCAGGAATAAGAGATTTGGAGAACTTTCGGAATAATACTTTATATGTGATCTGTGATAAATTATGAACCAAACTTCATAAAATAATAAAATTTGGTTTTAAAGGCGAATAAATTCAGTTAGCAGAACTTTCTTCTGTGACAGCTGATTTGAAACTGTCAAATCAACAGGTATAAACCCTGCGAAACAACTGCAAATGCACCTTAAGGTTTCATTTTTTATTCAATCATACTTTTCGCCTACAGAAAGCTATTCGATTTGTTTAAGTTAAAAGAGTGGCAAGCCAGTAGGACATGATTTTTTTCATTTATTTTATGAAAAAATTGTCAATTATTGGCATTTAAATATTTGTTAATCTTTTCTTACTCGTGAGCAAGGCGAATTCATAAAGGTGACATTTTCGAGTCATCTGTTTATAGTTTATTTTTTTGTGTGTATACTGAATGTCAAGCTTTGTTTACATTTGTGAAAAAATTGGTAACAATTTTAAATTCCAAAAAAATCTAAAAACTTGAAAAAAGAACTTTATTTTCTATTTTCTATAAAGGCTTTGCAAATTTCATATAACTGTATTTTCCAAAATTGCAAGGAAGAACCGACATCGGACGCCATCATTGATTTTGCTTTGGAAAAAATAGGTTCAACAATACCAACATCTGACGCTCTTTGCAGTTTAAACGCAGCTCTTCGTGCGGTGGTTTGTAAAATACAAAAAAAAAAATGAAGGGAAATCCAGTCGAAATTTAGCATTCTTTTTAATAAAAACAAATGCTGTAAGGGATGAATTGCCTGGTGGATCGAGTACCAATGCAGGCAGACCAAAAAATGATTTAAGGATTGTCATCATAAATTGCAAAACAAAAAAGTGCATCCTCTTTTAAGGTCCTTTACACTCAAAAAAGTTTCACTTTTACTGTAGTTTATTTTAAAAGTTTTCCGCTTAGTCAAAATTAAGCCAAAATATAGTAATTTTGTTACGAAAATTATGTTTAACTTTTTAGGCACGTTGTCAAAAAAAAAAAAAATTACAACGACGAATATATTTCCGTTCAATTAAAAAATATGAAGTTGTTTTCATTTTTCCTTAAAAAAAAATATATTTTGCACAAAGAACTTTTAAATAGATCTTTGTTTTTTTGGATAGTTAAAATCAGTGTTGCCAGTGAAATTTCAAGGAAGATACATTTTAGTTTCCAAAAAGATACACTTTTTCCCAAAAAGATACGTTTTAAAAAACAATTTGAAAATCCAGTTTTAACGATTAACATTTATTAACATGAATATTGTAAAGAAAATGATTTCGTATAAAATCATTTTTATATTTATTTAAGTCATAAATATTAGGAACATATGTAATTTTTAAAAATACAGTGAGCGAACTTTAAAATTAATTATATGTAATTATGTTTGGATGTTATCAAAACAAATTCAGTTTTGTAAAAATTAATATACGAGTTAAGGCGTTTATACTAAGGCGATTATATCAACGTTCATAAAAATTTCCTGAAAATAAAAAAGATTTTCATATTTCCTCAGAACAACTTCGCACTACTAGAAATCATCGATTTATCGTATGTTGCAACCCCTTATTGTTTTCTTTCACCATTATTAAAGCTGCTATCAAGGCGAATGTGGGGTCAAGTCAACATATGTTGTTTTTTTTCGGTGGTCGACTTGTCAAAGTGTGTATGCAAACTAATTTTTTATGTAAACTAACCTTTTTTTACTAGCAATATTTTTGACAATCCGACCACAGAAGCAGTGTTGTTGTAGTCAATGCGCCTTGGCTGCTATTGTATTAGTATTGAGTCGGTTACGATGATTAGTCTTAATAAGTTTTAGTTGGCTAAAAATTTGCGAACGTTTTGTTTCTGTACATTTTGCGTACAGATTCAAAAGATACGAAAAATGTCAGGATTATACATGTTACCTGAAGCAGTCAAAAGATACGAAAAATGTATCTTTCGTATCCTAACGGCAACACTGGTTAAAATAGCGAAACAAAACTTAAAATCAGTTATTTTTAAGGTAATTTTTTAACAATTATAAATAAACTAATTTTAAGTCTGATTTAAAGAAAAAATGAGTTGACCAGGTTTTATACGAATTTTTTATTTGGTTTATATTTCACTTTACGTTGATTTTACCTACATAATATTTTGAGTGTAGTATAGACGAGTTCGCCAAAGCAACTGCAACAACCAATCTGGAAAGCGAAACTCCGCAGCGATTGTCAAGGAATTGGCATCTGATTCTCCAGAAAGGAACAGCCAAATCAAGAAGGCTCGTACTAGGCTCTGACACTACTTAATAATGCAAACTTATCGTCAAATCAGTACAACTTTGTTCGAGATCAAGCAAAATATCACCGTTGCACAATAATTAAAAATTTAATCAAGTGAATTTATCGTTTAATCAAGTGAATTAAACGTTTAATTGATACTACATACTTGCTTACTGGTGCAAACTGAATTAATTTTTTAATTAATATTACAAATTTTTTAGTTGAAATCAATTTTTATTATTTTTTCTTGTGTAGTACATATATTGTTAAAGTGGCAAAGAGGTTGTGCTTTCCATTTTTTTGGGGGTTATTTCATGCCGTCGATTTCTAGTATGAAACAAAAACAGACTAAAATTTTATTACAACAGTGTTCTGCGAGTGGGCTTTATATGGGGCCTATGAACCGATCATCACGAACTTTATTGGTATGATTTCTTAATATATAAAACGAGTTTGTGCAAAATTTAATAACAATCGGTGCATCCCGCCAATAACACTGTGCTAGTTGCAAAATTAGACAAGCCGGGCACATGGCGTTTTAGCATAATTCGGGTACGCTGAATCCAATGGTGCCCACCGTATTTTTAGATAAGCTCTTGTTTTCGAGATATACCGTTATTTCGAAAATGGAGGAGGTTGCACAACATATCGACCCCTTTGCGCGAAATGATCGTATATGCCAATTTTTTGAAATTGAGTTTTTGATGCAATCTTGTTCTACATTCAAAGAGACGTCACCTGACAAAATATTGTAGGCGAATTAAACTTCGTTGCTCAAAAAAGCACAAGTATATTTTCATTTTGATATTGCAAGCGAAAGCAGAGAAAAGTAGAAAAATGACTGTCCTGTAAAATTTGGTTTTTGTAACATACGATAATTTCGCGGAAAGGGGTCGATATATTCGCGTAACTCAAAAACGGTTTAGTTTATTGAAATTACTAAAAAACCGAAAATCCGCAATAAAATTTCCTTTAAGAAAAGTTAATTTTTTTTTTAATATGAGCAGTCGTTTTAGAAACATATTTTTTTTTTGGAAAAAAAAAATTTCGAAATTTTTGTTTTTTAAAAATTCATAAAAAATCTAGCGGGTAGGTATGTTAGAAATAAATGATTTAGATACAAAATAAAGTAGGAGTCATACATTTGACCCATCGAGGAGCATCCTAGGCACTGCAGCAGCCAAATTTAAGATGAACGGTAGATCTCGAAAACAAGAGCACAGCTTTTGGATAGATGAATTTAACCATAATATGGTTTCCTTGACAATAATATGGCTAAGGTAACCATAATATGTTTAAGTGTATAGTTGTAGCTATATTTTATTAAAACATTGTATTGCTAAATCTAACGATATTTGAAGTTCAAGGGAGGTCAACACTTTATGGTGTACTAAACTGAATTCTTTTTAGGAGAACTAGAACGAATTTGATACCAGTATTGTATTTTAAGTCGTTCGAAAGGAAGCGTGATTTTAACATACGGACGGATAGACGGCCGTGGCTAAACCGACTAAAAATAACTTAAGGATCTAGAATATTTATACTTATGGGACCTTAGATGAATATTAAAAAAGAAGTCACACGGAATGATTAACTAAGTATACCCTTAACCACGACTAGTTGTGGAGGGTATGAGGATGGAGTAGTGAATCTTTAATTTTGCTCTTTCTGACCCGTTATCGTTAGGTTCTACTACCAGTATTCAACTTATCTTACTTAATGTAAAAACGCTACCACACAGTCCATAAATCCATTATAGGGTCTTCAAAAAATCTAAGTCAGTCGTGGTATTTTGCTCTTGTCTCAGTTTTTTATGAACCGATCTGATAGAAATATACAACATCTTAGTCTTCAGCTTATCTCGGGTCGATGGAAACCCATTTTAACAATCATATGAACAGACGGACATCAACTTCCCTTTTCATAAGAATCCAGAATGTAAATATTTATACACTTTATGCAATCAATGATCAAAATTGTAGGAATTACAAACGAAATGACAAGCTTTTATATGCCCTTCCCTTTTGTAGTGAAGGGCATAAAAAGAGTGAGTTCATTGATGGTTTAAATTGAATTAATTATGCTTTATTGACTGATTGAAAGCAATACATATCATCACCCAAAACCCAAATGGACGTAACTGCACAAATATTTAAATATGTAAAGAACATTTTATTGATATTGATTTTATAACGTTTTTTGTTTCTCTTTTAAAATATATAAACATGTAGTTACGTCCGATTGCATTTAATATGACGATATGCATGTCAATAAAATTAAATGTATTGATGTATTTACTAAATTAATCTTATAAACAACTCTTGTAGGTATTTCCCGGCAACCGATTACAACATACATACTGGCTATTTAATGTAATTTAAATGTAAAATTAACGTTAATACACTATTATTTAATAAAAACAAAATAGTGCACTTTTTGTTAACTCTTTCCACTTGATTATTAAAATAGTGGTTTGGTTTATCTATTTGTTCTCTCAAATAAATATTAATTCTCTAGCTCTCTAATACACTTACCCGCGCTTTCGCCATCAAATATAAAAATCGGTAAAAGTTCGATGCCTTTATCTTTATCCGATATCGCTTCTAAAAGAGCTGGATTATCGTGCAATCGCAAACCATGGCGGAACCAAATTACATTAACCGTCATATTAAAATTTATATTAACTTTAAAATTAAATTAGCAACTTTTATGCGTTTTATTTATACTAGATACTTTATTTGACTATTACTATTAGGATGTAACACTAGTTTTTGTATCGCGCTTTTTGGTGTTTACACGACAACTTGTTGTTTGCAAATGCACTCAATGCACTTGAAATATTTACCAAAGTCAACTTTATGTTTTTTTAGAAATGAGTCGATTTTGATGTCGTTCAATTGTTAAAAAAGTTTTACTCATTCTAGTTTTTGTTTAGTTTTCCAACAACCCCCGTTAACACTTCTTTCAAAGGTTTAAAATATTTCCATAGCGATAGATTTTTATAACACTCAACTTATTGAAACCGCAGGGTTTCCGATGGTTTTTTTTTTTTTATTACTTAATAAGGTTTCTATTCTGAATAGTTTTTTGTACCCAGATCACAATAGTGGAGGGGATATTATACGTTTGTACTGATGTGTATAACACAAAAAAATTATGGCTTGTTGTCGCAATTTTGAGGATAATTTGATAAAATTTGGTAAATATATTCCAATCATCATAAGGACGACAACCTATTGAAAATGGAGAGAATCGGTTCATATTATCACATAGTCTCCATACAAACTTCTTTTTACAATAGTCTTTGTGCCATTAAGCTATCTAATTATGTTGTTATAAAGATTCAATTTGGTCCAAACATATTTTATTGCAACAAAACTCGTCTACTAAATTTTTTTAAAATCGGTCCATATTTCACCATAGCTCCTATACAAATGGCTTAAAGTGCCAAAAAAAAATCATTATTAATGCTGGTATGCTGGTATTAATTTCAAATTTGGGAAAAATAACTTTTACGACAGCTACTAGCCATGCCAAAATGTTGTGCTGGTAGGTCCAAAATTAACCATATAAATCCCCTTTCTAAAATCACTTTATATGAGTCTTAATTTTATAATGGGTCTCAAATATGGTCTCATATATGGCACACCCTCGAATGTGTACCTTGTTTTATTTGCAATGAATACATTTTTAGAACTGATTTATTTAACTTTTCTTTTTATTTTTTTTTGAATTTCCATATTCTATTAAGGAGCTTGAAAGCACAATTTTTAAAGGGACTTGGTAGAATAATGTACCAATTCTGAAAACAAGTATTAAAGATTTTTTGAAATCAAACATTTATTTGAAAAACATACTAATAAAAACCAAAGTTTTTCTACTTTCTAATTTTCAATCCACAATTGCAAAGACTATATAAACATTGACCATTATTCCTTTTTTAGCTTTTCGGTGTAAGCTTTTTTTTCTTACCCCAAGCTTATCCCGTGGGGTTAAGATTTATGTAAACTTTCTCTATTCACAATTTGTTGCGATCTGTACTCCAAAAATTGCGAAAGCTTAAAGCTCTTTGCGTTACATTACCGGAGGATATACGTGTAGCCAATACCCAAAAATTTAGCTGGTATCGCAAATCAGTAACCAAATGAGCTAATAAGTTCTGAATTGGTTATATATGAGAACCTTTTAGGAATCACCTGGTAACTATAAGTCTTAAACAAACTGCCAGTTATGTGCTCTAAAAGGCGTTGGGTCCACTAACGCCACTCTATAAAAAAAAGTATTTTTGTAGTGAAGGTTAGAAATCTATTTTGCAGGCTATTTGCAGGGTCCACGTAATAAGTTTAGTTTCTTTGTCGGAGGCGTTTCGGAACGCACTATTCTCTCCCAGTATTATGATAGGCAATCGCGATAATCTTGAACACGTGTGTAGGAATTTAAAGAAACTTGTTTTTTTAGAAGCTTTTTCCCAATTTTCTTAACTTCTGTTCTAATAGTTGCATTGGCAAACCCTACATAGAAAATGGTTAACTAAGAGTGTAAGAGAATATTTAAAGCTTTTGATACATCTGCATGAAAGCTTTTTTCTAATGTTAAGCTGTTTAATAAAAAGAGGTACCCTACGTTATGTATTTTAGGGATACTTGTTGCTAAATAAAAAATAACTAGTTTAAGTTAAAAGTGACTTGAAAAAAGTAAAAAACGCTACAAAATGTATAGAAAATCTTGAAGAATATCGCAAAAGATACACACAAAATTCAAAAAAAAGTCAACACGACTATTTACGCGGAAAGAAGTTTATTTTTTAAAGTAGTCAGTTTCGTTTCTTAAAACAAGAAAATCCAAAATCTAAAAATTATTTCTTGATTTAAATTAGTTTTGTTCGTCTTTAGTTTCTTAAATAAAGAAAAATTTTGCTTTAACCGAGCCACATATATTTAGAATAATTGATTTTTGGCTTGGACGAGAATCATGCTAGATCGCACGAACGTGTAAACAGAGCCACTTCTGGAAATAAAGTTATCCAAATTGATTTTGCAATTAATCGATTGTAAAGCGCGCTGTACGGCAAGTTGAACCATCTTGTTGGAACCAAATGTCGTTGATGTTTAGCTGATTAATTTTTAGAAATAAAAATTCAGTCAGCTTGGCTCAATAGCGCTCGCCGTTCACCGTAACGACAGCTCCTTGCTCTTTTCGAAAGTGTGTGTAAGCCGCACCAAACAGTTAATTTTAAAGGATGTAATGGAGATTCGTTAATCGCCTAAGAATAATCTTTGCTCCAAATAACCAGAAATGAGCTTCGTAAAATGGACAAAGTGTTCTAGGAACTATAAACGAAAATATTACTTTTTTCAAAATAAATTTCCACAATTGGAAAGCGTTGTTCTAGCGTTAAACGATCCATGATGACTTGCCAAACCTTATTGAACAGATGTGTCTACACAGTTTATCAGCTGTCAAACTATAGTTTTCGATATCTCATGCAGCTACAAAAAAAAAAAAAACACCCGATACATACTGTGGGTGATTGATTTAGAATAATGCGACAATTTAATATATTCATATTAAAAAATTATACGACAATCAAATTTTGATACTAGTTTCAAATTTCTTTTAAAAATAAAAAATCTTTTGTAAACAATGTTTAAAATATGTATAAACAAAATAGCAAGGCGAATTCATGTAAATGGTGGTGTCGATACTACAACAAGTAACAACACCAAAAACACAACAATGTATTTTTGTGTTGCTTTCGTTGATCCATATGTCAGAATCACAAGGAACTTTTGACATTTCTCTCTAATTAAAAAAAAAAAGTAGCACAGCTGTGTTTTCAACGCCACCTGAAAAACTAATTCGCCTTGCAAAACAGATAATAAAAAATCATAAATAAAATGGAAACAGTAGGAAATACTGTGGAAGGTCAATAACTAATCACAAACTTCTTTAAGGCTAGATTACACTATAATATGACAAAGTGTGATAGTGTGAATGCAATGTGTCACGAAAATGACAAGTATTACGAAACAATAATACTTTTCATTGGGTCAGGGTTGCATTTTATTTCATGTGTGAGTGTTTATACTTTGTGTGATAGTGTGAACACAAACTGTCATGTTAAATTAGACTTTTTGACAGTCGCAACAAAACTCATTAGATTTCTATCTCACAAGGTATTATGAAATACGTAAGGCTTGTGAGATAGTGAAAACTAGCCTTTAGTAGGGTTGCGATTTAAATGCAAATGCATGTTTTTCTCGATAGTCTAAGGACGATGTCGACCAATAATCTCTCCGAATCATTTAATTTGCGTTAAAATCGCATCGATTTGTTTTTGCATATTGTTGCATACTTTGGTGAAATTGCATATTTTTGCATATTTAGGTTTTAAATGCATATTTTGATATTTTTTAGTGACTTTTTTTTTTAGTTTTCATAAAATAAAAAAAAATTCTTAAAATAATTTTCAAATACGCAAAAATCTTTCAGAAAAAATGTTCAAATCAATTACAAATTAGTTTTTTTTTTTAACTATGCTTTAAATACAAGATTTAGGCAAAAAATTCCTTATATTTTAAACCGATGCAGCACCTTACATGGTTAAGGCTTCCAATGGACTTAAAATATTTTATCCAAAACTGTTACAAGTTACTTGCTTGTCACATGGGTTATACCGCGTTGCAGAGGAAATTTGAAGCCAACTTTAAATGAAATGCATGCCTTGGTCCCCATTCCACCGTAGCCAGCAGTAACAAGTTCGAGCCTGGCTAGATGCTTCAGAATTCTATGAAAAAAACTTTGAGTAACTTAAGAATGTTTAAAGAGCTTGATACCGATGATTATGCAATTAAAAGACTAAAATAAAAATTCAATTAAAATAACTTCAGATGTCAATTAGCATTTGTATTTTCCAGCTCTGTATATATTGGTGAAACAATAACTTATTAGGAGGGACTTGGCTAACTTAATACTCAAGTCAAATCTATGGATATTGCCGGAAGTAAAATTAAAAATGTGAAAGAAAGAATAGCCTGACAAATTAAAAAAAAAGTTCAAAAAGTTTTGCAAAAAAAATTAAGGATTTCAAAAAATAAAAAAATTTTAAATTGAATTTAAAATAAAGTGGGATATGAAGATAAATTTTTTCTAAATGCATTGGCATTCTTCAAGTACAAGATAAAGTTTTACATTTGATAAAACTTATTATTTATTTAAACAAACAAAAATTTACAAAGTTTTTCTAATAAACAAGGTTTCGTTTAAATGTGCTAAATTCCCATTTCATACTTTTGATAAACTAAAATTTATTGTTCATGGGATAATTTATTCCTATGCGCATTTCACTGGTTGTTTAGCCCAGACCATCAGGAAACTTCATCCAAAGATTTAAGAAAAACTAAAGATATTACACATATAAAACTGTTAAGCGAATAAGAATTATAAACACCAGTTTTATTTGTAACAATGTCAAAGCTTAAACAAAAACAACAACAATAAACAGTGGGTTTATCTTTTCTAACAATTGGTTGATTTTTTGTCAACTCTAAGTGTTATTGTAAGTGGGTAAAGAAAAATCAAAAATAAAAACAAATAACTTAATTTTATTTTGCCAGTTCAGTTTTATTTACACTGCCACATGCAAATTAGTTATCAAAGTTTTTCTTGGGATTCAAAAAATTTAAATTAGTTATTTAAAGATATTTGTATAATAATAGACTGAATTTTTTATAATTTTTGTTTTTAAAAAATTCTTTAAGTTTTTGGTTTTTGGTGCATATTTTGTATTATTTTAGTGCAAATTTTGGATTTCTTAGTGGATATTTTAAGCGCATATTTTCGATTTTTTAGTGCATGCAAATCTCAATCCTATTTATTAGTAATAGTTTGCAAATATGTATGCAAGTGGACTATATTCATGAAGTTTATCGTCATCATCTTTATCGCCTACAAATGCATAAATATCTCAGTATGTATGTATATATATTTGTTTAAGAAAAAACCAACGCTTTCTCCACTACTTACTTGAACCATCTGGCATCAGCTGTTTCGCAAGTTATTTGTTTGAGGCGGCATATATCATTATTTATATATTTATGGTCATAAAAAATCAGCATTTTTAATTAACTGAAATAAAATTAAGAGTGAATAAATATATAAATATGTAAATATTTTACTGCTATTAACGATTTTAGGTTATGTCTACGGTGACCATTCGTGCTTTTTTTAAGAGGACAGCCCTTTTTTTTGATACGATTATCCTTTTTTTAATGCTTTTCTTTAGCTTCACTTCGGAAAATCAAATCTTGTAACGTTAATTTAACCGCCAACTTTTTTTTTGTAAAATGCTTTTTTGACTGCCTTCTACTCAATGCAAATTGATAAAACTTTGCAGAAATTCATACTCCCGATGGTAATACACGAATACATGGGCGTAGACAGAATGAAATGTAGGGGGGCAGAATTTTTTTTGTTGTAAATGTTTTTTTTAACCGCCTTTTACTCAATGCAAATGTATGAAACTTTGCAGGCATTCATACTCCCGACGACAATATCTATATCTATATATATGTATAAAAATGAAAAATGTTTGTATGTGTGTTTGTTTGTTTGTTTGTTTGTTTGTTGGCTTATAGACTCCTAAACTACTGAACCGATTTTCCTGAAATTTTTACAGATACATCACGTGAGCCCTAAAAATAAAATAGGCTACTTATTTTTTCGATAGGGGCAGGGGAATTGGTATCCCCCATAGGATGACAATATTAATTATCGCATATATTAAGATCCGCTGAACGCATTATGCAGAACTTTTGGTAGTAAGATCTTCTGAGCCCCAAAATTAAAATAAAATAGCAGCGGGGGAAGTGGAATCCCCCATAGGACGCCAATGTTTAACATCGCATATCTAAAGAACTGTAATAGTGGAATGTTCAAACTTTCTAGAAGTCACTCTTATGGTATACAACACTTTTGAAAATAACAATAAAGCGGGTAGGCGCAGGGGGGGAAATACCTCCCATAGGATGCATATATTAAATATCGCTCAACTGAAGAATTATTAAAGGGAGAGTCTTCAAAAGTGCTTAAAGATATTATTATAGTAAACTATAAATTTCAATATACAAATGGGCGGGGTAGACGGGGGAGGACCAGTACCCCTCATATATAGAAATATTAATAAGAGCCACTGCACGCATTTTGTTGAACTTTTGGTAGTAGGATCTTCTGAGCCCCAAAATTAAAACAAAATAGCGGCGGGGGTAGTGGTACCCACCATAGGACGCCAATGTTTAATATCGCATATCTTAAGAACTGTTATAGTGAGAATGTTCAAACTTTGTGGAAGTCACTCTTATGGTATACTTCACTTTTGAAAATAAAAATAAAGCGGGTAGGCGCAGGGGGGAAATACCTCCCATAGGATGCATATATTAAATATATCTCAACTCAAGAACTATTAAAGGGAGAGTCTTCAAACGTGGTTAAAGCTACTATTATGGCAAACTTTAAATTTCAATATAGAAATGGACAGAGGAGGAGCAGTACCCCTCATAGATAGAAATATAATTTAGAGCCGCTGCACTCTTTTTATTAAACTTTTTGTAGTATGATCTTCTGAACCCCAAAATTGAAATAAAATAGCAGCGGGGAAATGTTACCCCCCATAGGACGCCAATGTTTAATATCACATATCTTAAGAACTGTTATAGTAAGAATGTTCAAACTTAGTAGAAGTCACTTCTATGGTATACTACACTTTTGAAAATAAAAATAAAGCGGGAAGGCGCAGGGGGGAAAACCTTCCATAGGATGCATATATTAAATATCTCTCAACTGAAGAAGTGGTTTAAGCAGTGTAGCGAAGCGCACCGGGTTAAGCTAGTTAGTAATATATATACAAAACAATTAAAAAAATTTTCTTATTTAGATTTGAAATTGTAATGTATTAATTAAAGCTATTCGTTACTAAATAAAAAGTAATAAAATAAATAAAAAAAAAAAATTTTAAGAAACGCTTCTCGTTACCTTAATATATTAATCAGTTGTGAACACAAAATGAATCTGAATACTTAAAAAAATCGACTAAAAGTCAAAAAATAAGAACATTTCAAACAACATAAACTTTTAAATCAAAATGGAAAAAATCTCACACATCGCTTAAAGAAAAGCGTGGGGCGCGTTGTTATGAAACAAAATGCCCAATTATTGAAAATTCGTAGCTTTAAACATGATTGGTTGCATTTCTTTCGGTCTGAAATATTAAAATGTACTCACGGCAGTCATGTTTCTTTAAGTTAAGGTTGGTATGGGCGCTCCACGCTTTTCTTTAAGGGATGTGTGAGATTTTTTCCATTTTGATTTAAAAGTTTATGTTGTTTGAAATGTTCTTATTTTTTGACTTTTAGTCGATTTTTTTAAGTATTCATATTCATTTTGTGTTTCTTACAAATTTTTTTTTTATTTATTTGTTAGATAATGACTTCTTCTTTAAACTCAAAAACTTTAAGTTTTATTTTCCCAAAATTCCAAAATTTCAACATTAATGAAGCAAAACATGCTGGTTAACATTAATGCCAGCGTAAGATCGAATTCTAAAATTGTTTCTCAACAAAAGAGCCCGATGGATGATATTGCAAAAATTATTTTGAGGATTTCTTTTGGCACATAGCCAAGCCTTTATATTCCATCGTCTAGAGCCACAACATATTTCTATGCCTGATGCTGCTTTTAACTTAATAGGCCATTTACATTACAAGGAAATCTAGTAGATTTCATTTGAAATCTTCCTTTAAATCTAGTGCGTTTACATTATACCGTTTTGACATTAGCGAGATTTTGTTTTTATAACAAATCAATGACTAAAATATTTTTGTGTAACACATACAAACACAAAAAGAAATAGGCATTAAAAAATTTCCATTATCTTTAGTTTATAATCAACATCACTTTTTTACCAATTATTTGTCCTTTTTTTATTTTTTACAAATTTCAAATTTTTTTTTTTTTTTTTTTTTTTAACAGTTTTTGTTTTGTTTTTAATTAAAATGTCATATTTTTGTTATGCAGGGAAGTATTTTTAAGTGCTATATGGAAAAAACCATAGTTGCAAAACTAAGTACTACTAGATTTTGAGTAGATTTCGTCGAAATCTAGTCACAAAGGAGATTTTGTTTTGTATGGGAAATCTAGTCAAAAACCACTAGATTTGGCTCGAAAGTACTAGATTTCGTTGTAGTGTAAATTGGCTATAAAGGACTTTAAAATAAAAAGAATTGCACGCAAAGAAAATGTGTTTTTACCATTGGTTATTACAACCGTTTGGGCATACTAAGTTTGAAGGTAGTATTCTAAGGGGTGATTTTTTAAGGGCTATAGGAAAGTTAAAAAAAAAACACATAAAATTCAGAAAAATGCATGAAATCTTGATTTGAATCGATAGTACGGTCCATGTAACTTAATGTTTGAAGATTTTTTCATGCAAATGTTGACCGTGACTGCGCCTCAAATGGTCCATCCGCTTAGTCCAATTTTGGCATACTCGGCCGGTATCTCATGAATAAATACTTCAATGTTGTCTTCCAATGCGTCAATTGAAGCTGGCATGTGTGTATAGACGTGAGCTTTAACATAGCCACACAAAAAATAGTCTAAAGGCGTTAAATCGCACGATCTAGGCGGCCAATTGACCGGTCCCGAACGTAAAATAAAATGTTCACCGAACTCGGCTCTCAATAAGTCCATTGTTAAGCGTGCTGTGTGGCATGTGGCACCGTCTTTTTAAAACCACATGTCATGCAAGTCAAGCTCTTGCATTTTGGGTAAAAAAAAGTTGGATATCATCTCACGGTAGCGCTCACCATTCACAGTTACGTTACGATTCGCATCATCTTTGAAGAAATACAGTCCAATGATGCAACCAGCCCATAAGCCGCACCAAACTGTGACTTTTTCTGGATGCATTGGTAGCTCTTGCAATGCTTCTGGCTGATCTTCACTCCAAAATCGACAATTCTGCTTATTAACGTACCCATTGAGCCAAAAATAAGCTTCGTCGCTGAACACAATTTTTCGATAAATTTTTTGATAATAAAATTCAATAACACTATGGAACATTTTTGGAATTATTGTCTGGGGGGTAAGAAATTCCAAGTCAGGGTGATGGTACTAGGTCAATATAGTAAAACCCTCAAAGGGTTTGGCGTTCGTATGTGTCAGTTTTTTTTTATGACCTTTTAAATTTTTTCCTTATCTTGATGTTTTTTCGCTTAGTTGTAACATTTTGGCAAAAACGTAGTTTAACATAACTCGAGAACCACTTGTCCGATTTTAATGAAACAAATTTAGAAAAATTAAGAATTACAATTTCTCTAATCTGTTTCTATACCGTTTTCCTATATGTGCAACACTTTCGAAGTTAAAAATGAATGTATGAAGGGGAAAAAGTATTTTTTGCCTAAAAATTTAAATATTTTTTTTTTTAAAATTCATAAAAAATCCAAAATGGAAAAAAGTGCCAAAACTAATTACTTTCGCGTAAAGTCACATAGCTCATGAGCAAAAAAGGTATAGATCATGAAAATCGATGCACGCGTTTCTCATTTATTCACAATTAGGTAAATGTATGAATTTCAAAAATTTGCTCCAGATATGCACAACATTATTTAAAGAAAACATTGACACTCACAAGCCGAACTCTCTCATATTTTTCTACTGTACTAAAAGAGAAATATTGATGTGGCAACACTGGTTCTGTAATGTTCACATAAAACATGCATTGTCATTATACTTCTTCTCTTTCTCACACTGGTTCTGTGATTTTTGTCATTCAACAAGTGCCGACGAACGCGAACAGTAAAAGTGATTTTTCTCCAGTTTTTTAAAAGTAAACAAAAGAGAACAGAATATGGAACTGTGCAAGGCAGATATAAATAGCTTTTGCTACTGCTGTGGTCAATATGTCTCAACACATAAAAAAAGGGGAAATTTCAGTACTGATTTTGTTCAAACATACGAGATGTACTTCAACCAAAATGTTATAGTGAACGAAAATTGGGTACCAAATATAGTGTGTAAAAGCTGCTACAACCGTCTAATGGATTAGAAAAATAGAAGACGTGAAAGTATGCCATTTGGTATCCCAATGACTTGGACTAATCCTGGCGAAGGTCACAATCCATTGAATTGCTATGCATGTGCGAATAAAGGAGCCGCAAAAAGGATAAGAAAATCGTATAATTACGTTGGTGTTGCAAGTGCCGCAACACCATTGCCATACCGAATGGCATACTTTCACGTCTTCTATTTTTCCAATCCATTAGTCTCTTTTAAAAACAAAGTGCAAAGTTCAAAAGGACTGTGCAGAATTTAAATTAGTTTTACAGTCATATGTATTTTAAAAAAATTACTTCTAAAGAAAATATCAATATTTTTAATTATTAATTTTTTTTTTGTTTTAAAGACTTTTACTTAATTTTTTTATATTGTTACGTTACTGCCTTTCAATAACGTTTTGGTTTATTTCCTTTATAATAAACCGTTTCGAGTTCTTTATTGCAACTTTAAATAAATAAAACACAAACACTTTAAACACTGTTTACAATTTACACAACTTTATTTAGTACAAAGTCACTCTAACAAACTGTAATTTATAGCTTTTATTTATTACCAACTATAATTTCTTACGCGTTATACGTTATTGACAAAGTCTGAACTAAGAATGATCTAATTACGCTAATCGCCGCTAGTATTTATACAGCAATTTGGTTGTTTAGAACATTCGAAATGTTTTTCGAAGGTTCGAGGCTTTACTATTCACCACACTTTAATTTGATTTATGGCAGCACTTATGTTTACATAATTTACCTCTTATACTGAAGCTTTTTTAACGGTAATTTCTAGGGCTTTCTGCACATTGGGATTGAAGTGTACTAAATTATAACAATTTTTAATAACAATGTAAACTAATAAAATTACTAATAAATACAAGATAACTAATAAATTCAACTAATTCTTAACTAAAGTTACTTTCGTAACACTGCCCCCCACTTAAGCCTGTTCGTCCCGAATAGGCTTAGAATCACCTCTTCCATAAGAGGCTAATCGTTCTAAAAAAAAAACTTTCATTTTGGCCCTT
Organism: Pollenia griseotomentosa; assembly: GCA_963931875.1. Lineage (NCBI taxonomy): Eukaryota > Metazoa > Arthropoda > Insecta > Diptera > Polleniidae > Pollenia > Pollenia griseotomentosa. Next base: position 190,473,874 of record OZ007560.1, read on the forward strand.
GGCCTTTTATATTTCCGTATTTGGTTTACAACATCATTAAATTTTCTTATCACCTTTTATGGCCCATTCCAATGTATTTGTGTCTTGGCAACTAATCCTTCCTTTGGTTGTTGATTCATTGACAAAATCAGCTGGCCCTTCTTGGATCCTTCAGAATACACCACCCAATCATATCTGGACAACTTTCTATGGCCACGCACGGACTTTCTATGGTCGTACAGATTTCTCCGCTCCAATGAAGATACCTGCTTATCCTCGGGTATAGGTAGTGCATTACAATTGCACTGTGGAAGCGACGCACAACCTCTGTTTGCTGTGCTTTTGGCTGCCACACGCTTTGGGCAGTTTCCCTGGGCGCTACCTTCAACGAGCGACCCTCACTGACGCATTCCCTTCTATCTGCCTCTGTACAGTGCCTGGCTTCCAATCTGCTAAGCTGTCTTACCTGAACAACCCCTTTTTCTCGCTTTTCATCTTTTCTGTGAACTGACGATTCCTGACGAGTACATGCGAGAGGCTGTCCCACACGAGCCTCACTTTCATACCCAACATCCAGGGGTTTTTCATAATCACACAAATATATAATTTGCTAATTCAGACTTATATTATGACTTATCATAAAATCTGCGCCAATCAGTACTTCGTCTACAATGTCGGCCACAATAAACTCATGAAAAGTGACAATATCGGCAATTCTTAACACCACACGTGTTTTCCCATAGACAGTAGCAGGCTCACCTGTAGCTGTTTGCAAGCTCACTCCGCTTAGTGGTTCGACAGCTCCTTTAACCAAGTCAGGCCTTATTATCGAGAATCCTGCACCAGTGTTGATAGTTAAAATGCGCTTTTTACCATCGATGTAGCCAAATGTCGTAATACTTTTGTTACTCTTTGGCACTACTAAATTTATTATCGAGTCCTCAGATGCGAAAGGTAGCACTCCCTCCATACTTTACGGCGACTCCTGTTATGACTGATGACTAGCCCGTTGGTTGTTGCTCGGCGGCGAAGCAGATCTTGAACTTTCTCTTGGTGCTTGCAGTTACGCTGTATGTGACCAGTCTTGCCGCAGTTATAGCATTTGACTTTGTTTTTAGATTGCTTTTCACCTAAAGCCTTAAAAAGTGCCTCTTTCATGCCCCTCACTTCCTTTATTAACTCGCTTTCGTCCTCGCAAGCCATATCGAGTTTTCGCACCTTGTACGTCTGTGGTCTTGAAATTATTCTTGCGGTTTCCTGGGCCAGGGCAAATGAAACAGTCTCTGCAAATGTTGGTTTTTGTGATGCACATACCGCAAGTTTAACATCAGCATCACGAATACCGTTAACAAATGCCTCCGTTTTAAAATGGTCCAAAAAGGGATGATTCTCACCAGGATAGGTTAGCTGTACCAACCGCTCAATCTCCAGTGCGAAGTCCTGTAAGGTTTCGTTTGCCTTTTGCACTCTGCCACGCAACTCCATTTTGTAGATTTCCTTTTTGTGTTCACCACCATACTTGCGTTGCAGTGCTACCATAATTTCATCATAATTGTATCTGCTACTTACTGGTACACTTAAAGCTAGAATTAGCTCGATGGCTTTTTCCTCACTGTTCCATGCATTTATGTTGGCAACTGTATCGAACTGGAACTTAAAAACATTTAATGGCACACTACCGTCAAAACTGGGGGCTTTTATTCTACTCGAGGTTTCTGGAATAACCCGCACTGGTCCCACTTGGCATTGTAGACTATTTACTTTTGCTTCCAGATTGTGGAGTTTTTCATCAACTTCTATTTTTACATCAGACAGCTTTTTGTTGAATTCAATTTCCATGTCATTTACTCTTTCATTTATGACTGTTGAAGTCTCTGGAAGCTTCTCAAGTTTTTCATTAGTAGCCTGAAGTTTCTCGTTAGTTATTCTAGAATTCTCTTGAATTTCAGCCAGTATGGTGCTAGACTTCTCCTCCATTCTTCTAGAATTTTCATCTGAATTTTCTTTCATCATCTGTACCATGCTTTTGGAATTTTCGTCCATTTTTGCCATCATAACAGCAAACATTGTGTTGAAATCCACGCTGCTAGCAACTGCACGAGTACATACCTCTATTTCTTCTTTGTCCTCAAATTCGTAACTCACAATATCCATATTGCGTCGCTCGAATTCATCTATTAGTCTCTTTTGCAGCTCTGCTTTATTACCTGCAGTTGGCAGATCCAACTTGCCCAATTCTTTCTTGAGCTGTTCTACTTTAAGCTCTTCAAATTTCATCGCTGTGTTCTTGTTATTTATTATTTTTGTTTTTTATTTTATTATTATTTTTTTTTTCACTTTTATTAATTTATTTATTTTATTTATGCAATTTCACTTCTGACACCAATTGTTACGTTACTGCCTTTCAATAACGTTTTGGTTTATTTCCTTTATAATAAACCATTTCGAGTTCTTTATTGCAACTTTAATAAAATAAATAAAACACAAACACTTTAAACACTGTTTACAATTTACACAACTTTATTTAGTACAAAGTCACTCTAACAAACCGTAATTTATAGCTTTTATTCACAACCAACTATAATTTTCTCCACGTTATAAGTTATTGACAAAGTCTGAACTTAGAATGATCTTATTACGCTAGTCGCCGCTAGTATTTATACTGCAATTTGGTTGTTTAGAACATTCGAAATGTTTTTCGAAGGTTCTAGGCTTTACTATTCACCACACTTTAATTTGATTTATGGCAGCACTTATGTTTACATAATTTACCTCTTATACTGAAGCTTTTTTAACGGTCATTTCTAGGGCTTTCTGCACATTGGGATTGAAGTGTACTAAATTATAACAATTTTTAATAACAATGTAAACTAATAAAATTACTAATAAATACAAGTTAACTAATAAATACAAGATAACTAATAAATTCAACTAATTCTTAACTAATAGTTACAACTAATTCTTAACTAAAGTTACTTTCGTAACAATATTAATAAACAACAGTGTAGATAATAACAAAAATTAATACTAAAACTGTGGTAATATTTGAGAAACAATTTTTAAAAAATAAAAATAAATTCTAGTGCATAAAACAAATTTCAAGTTACATATAAAAAAGCAACAGAAAAAAAAAATTTTATATGAAAGCATAAAATGTTACAATTTCAAAAGGTTATTTAATTTAGAAAGCAGAAAAGGGTATGTAAATAATTACCACAGATATATGTGAAAACATATTATTGAAAAGCTTTAACAACAACTGATATTAATCCTAACTAATAGAGATAAAAATTCAAACCCACAAATAGTTGTTAAAACCATTTAAAGGCAAACACATAATAAAGAAAATAAAAATAAAAAAAATCAAAAGTAAAATATTAAAAATGTTTCATGAGTTAAGGCTGCTGTTTAATAATCCAGAACATTGACCCGCATCATATATAACCTCCTTACCATCCTTTAAAGTCAATTTAGCTCTAACCCAGTCGGTTTCAGTACTCTAAACCTCGAAATACAATTATGACGTTTCAACTTTTGGCACAAAATTCTTAAATGTGATACAGCAGGGGAAACGTGATCATTTAAATACACTCGGCTACTAACATCACCTTTAATAACATCACTAACTTTCAATGACCTGTTCTTAAAATACTCCTTCATAAGTTTGTCACGCAAGGATACAGAATTAAACTTTACTAGTATAAGTTTCTTCTTGTTCATATAACCAGCATAGTTAATTTCACCAGAAGTAATGCTTATACTGAAGAAGGAACACAAGGAGAATGTAACCGATACAAGATCATCCAGTCCTGAAGGCATACCACCAATAACTATGTCACTACCATACAATCTACGATGCAGAATATGGTTTTCCAATTCCAGGGATTTTATTTTCGCTGAAGTTGATGATTCTATGCTATTAACGAGCTTGGTACACACTCTTCTTCGGCAGGTTACCATGACATGTTTCGATCGCAACCACTCGATCTCTTTTAGATGGATTTGCCGTCTTACACTCGCAGCCATCGACGACTGCTGACGTCAATAGTCAGCAGACATGTCAGAAAAACTTGTAAAATCAATTAAAATGGATAATCATTCAAAAAAGCAAATTTCGATCTACCAAAGGTTAAAATACAATTTGGTTTAAGGATTGATGTTTGACTATTGACGTCAGCAGCAGCGTTGCCACGACCAAAAAAAATTTGTAACCAAAATGCAAAAAAAAGTAACCAAAAGCGAAAAAAAGTAAACAAAATTATTTGTATCAAAAGTATTGTAATAAAAGTATGTATTTTATTCGCACTTCAGTTTAAAAATTGTGTGTCTAAACAGTTTCAGTTTACAAATTGTGTGCATAAATAAGAAATAGTGTTTGTTTGTATATTGTAGGCTCATAAACCGTTGGACCGATTTTTTTAAAGTTTTGACAGAATATTACCGATTGTCTGGAAAGAACAATATGCTTTATAGCTTTGCGAAATTTTCAAGTGTAAGTGGCACCTTCTATACAAAGTTAACACTTATTTTGAATTCACACAATATTTCATTAAATGAAATCTTTAAATATGTACATATGTATTTGTACGAAACAAAATTAAAATAACAAGAATACCGAACGTATTTAATTTTTTGTTTTGCATTTATTACAAAATTCTCTTATTTGAAGTTTTTATAAGTCGAACTTTTTTCGGGATAATGGAGTTTCGAGTTACAGAAGTTCAACTGTATTACCTTAAAGTTTAAGCTTAAAAAAAAATAATTTTTAAGTAAATAAAAAAAGAATTGGGCTTAGATGCACAGATACCACACACAATTTTAAGGGTCAACAAAGTGGAGCAGTAGTTCTTGTTCCAAAACAAAAAATTGGTTATTTTTGTGTTGAAAAAAGTAACCAAAATGGAAAAAAGTACACAAGTACACATTGGAAGAAAATGTAACCAATTTTGGTTAAAAGTAACCAAAACGGCAACGCTGTTCAGCAGTCGTCGATGGCTGCGAGTGTAAGACGGCAAATCCATCTGAGGAGATCGAGTGGTTGCGATCGAAACATGTCATGGTAACCTGCCGGCCAGGGTTCGAGCCCCGGCCACGGTCAAGAATGAAAGATTATCAATAACAATTTTAATTAATTTTCATGTTGTAAAATTCCTTTCTTCATAAAAATAATTTAATGAAAATTAAATTTGATGAACTAAAGCCTAATTAAAAATATTAAAAATTTGGATTAAAAACCATAAATAGTTTAACAAAATAACTACAATACTAATAATTATAAGAATTAATTTTCTTTTTATAAGAATTAAAAGGGCGGAAATTCTCCTTCTTCTGTATAAAATGGTAAGTGGATTGATAAAAAGTTGCCACTTTTAAATATGTTGTTGCCATTTGTTGTTATTCAGTATGGCAATGCTGCGAGGTTTAAACTACCTCTTAAAAACGGCAAACACAATAAGTACTCAATTAAATTTATTCTCAGAATAATTAATTATACTTTGCCGCTAAGATTAAACTCGATGTTAAAAACCCACTCAAAATGTTTTCTCAGCTTTAATGGATTTCTTAAATTCGTAAGATTTAATAATATTTTCACACATACATACATTTAATACAGACACATAAACATACATACTTAAGTAAGTGGTTTCTATAGTTTCTATTTTTTTTTTAAGTTAAAAGCTTTACGGTATCAAAATCAATAGGACACATGCAGCTTTTTAAACAGAAATAGCATCTGACGTAAAAGCGGAAACAGGAAAGAACGTCAATAACTTTCTATTACACATCTTCACAACACAAACACACACACACATTCGTTTTTAACTCACATTTACACACTTTCGTACTTAAATTTTTTTTTATAGTTTTTTAATATTATGAGATTTTAAATCACGTGTAAATCCATTCACAGCATGTGAAACCCAACACAAATACAATTGCACTGATGTAAGCGGAATAACACAGAACAGCAGAACTGTTTAAGGAATACAACTTTTCGCAATTGACAACGTGACGTCTTAAATAATTTTTATAGTTTAAAATGCTTCGTTTATTTTTCAGGTTCATTACCAGAAGTGAAAAAAATTATTTAGAAAGTTAAGCAAAGAAGTATTACAAGATAAATAAATGCTGGTTCGTTCATACTATTATATCATTAAGTTCTGCTACTAAGCATATGTTTTTCTTCTTGGAAGAAGTTTATGGTTATGTAAAGCGTATTATTTGCCTACAACTCGGAGTTTATCGAACACCGACCAAGGATTGCCAACTCAGCAACACCTGGGGCCTGATTCTGGCAGTCGTACTCTCTCGATTCGAAAGCAATTTAATATCTAATTATTTCAGTCATGGCTGAACGAATCGGAATTATTTTTTCAGTGTTATAAAGCATTAATTTGAGTTTCACAATACTTCAAAAATAATTTCGATTCGTTCAATATCGGCTGAAATAAAATTGCTTTCGAGTCGAGAAACTACTCGATCACGACTGCCAGAATTAGGCCCCTGTTCTTCAGAGGGCTAATACTGGCAGTTGTGATCGAACACTTTTTCGATTCGAAAGCAATTTTATTTATAATTCTTTCAGTCGATACTGAATGAAAAGAACTTATTTTTTCAGTGTTGTCAAGCGTTAATTTGAGTTTTCAAAATACTGAAAAACTAATTTCGATTCCTTCAGTATCGGCTAAAAGATTTAGAGATAAAATTGCTTTCGAATCGAAAAAGTATTCGATCACTGCAGGCAGAATTAGCCCCAAGGCATCGCTGCCACAACGACAACAAAAACAATGCACAAAAATAGGTATACGCACTGGCGAATTCAACTTAATTCGCTGTTTTTCAGAAGATCCGTGTCATTCGCAAAATACCGAGCGATGTGTGCAAGTTGTGGGCCAATCGTGTTAAACAGTTGTTAAGAAAAAACAGACTGCTTATACATATAGCAAATAAAATTGTGTCAAGCAAGCAGTACACTGAACTTAATTCGCGAAAACAGTTTTTGTAAGATATTTCATTTTAATTTTACTTGTTTACTTGCATCTTGTTATTTGCTTGTTTGTTTTTGTTTGATTTTTTTCTGGGAGAAATATTCTTAGTATACATATGTATATATTTATTTCAAAGAAGTATATTACATTTTAATACATACTTTTATATATTTTCTTTTAATTTTAATTATACTTAGTTTGTCATTCCGTGTGAAACTTTTTTATTATTCATCTCAGACCCCATAAAGTATATACATTCTGGCTCCTTGAGTAATTCTAAGTCGATTTAGCCATGTCCGTCTGTTGAAAACACGCTCACTTTTGAAAAACTCAAAAGAAATGAACAAACTTGGTGTCAAATTGCTTGTAGTTATCCTAAGCAGTTTGGGATTGAAATCCAGCCAAATCGGTTCAGTAGGATCTTGCTATGCTATGAATCATAATGTGGAACCACCACCTTAAAAAATTGATAATTTTGTTACAAAAACTAACATAAATGATGGAACAATGCACGGAATGATATAAGATTTTACAATCACACTGTAAAATTTCGAGAAGATCGGGCTATACTTTACCCTAGGCCCCATACAAACCTTACTCTCGGAAAACAGTTTAGTACGCCTAAAACCATAACACTATGCTAGTTGAAAAAACTGACAAGCCGGGCACATGGCGTTTTAACATAATTCGGGGACGCTGAATCCAGTGGTGCCCGCGGTTTTTTCAGATTGGCTCTGGTTTTCGAGATATACCGTTATTTCGAAAATGGAGGAGGTTGCACAACATATATTCGCGTAACTCAAAAACGGTTTAGTTTATTGAAATTACTAAAAAAACCGAAATTCCGCAATAAAATTTCATTTCAGAAAAGTAAAATTCTTTTTTTAATATGAGTAGTCGTTATTGAAACATAATTTTTTTTTGAAAAAAAAAATTAATTTTTTTATCAAAATTTCGAAATTTTTGTTTTTTTAAAAACTCATACAAAATTAAAAAATGCAGCTAGGCTTCTAATTTCTTGCAGACTTATAAAAAACGAAGCTACAAACAAAACCAGCCATAAATGATTAAAATCTGTTTGCAACTTTTGATTTTATTCACAAAAGTCGACAAATTTTAATTAATTTAAGAATTTCATAAAACGCAATATTTGTATGGGAGCCCCCTAAGGGAAATTCTTAAATGAATGAAAAATTTGTCGACTTTTGTGAATAAAATCAAAAGTTGCAAACAGATTTTAATCATTTATGGCTTATTTTGTTTGTAGCTTCGTTTTTTATAAGTCTGCAAAAAATTAGAAGCCTAGCTGCATTTTTTAATTTTTTATGAATTTTTAAAAAACAAAAATTTCGAAATTTTGATAAAAAAATTAATTTTTTTTTCAAAAAAAAATTATATTTCAATAACGACTACTCATATTAGAAAAAGAGTTCTACTTTTCTGAAATGAAATTTTATTGCGGAATTTCGGTTTTTTTAGTAATTTCAATAAACTAAACCGTTTTTGAGTTACGCGAATATATGTTGAGCAACCTCCTCCTGTTTCGAAATAACGGTATATCTCAAAAACCAGAGCCAATCTGAAAAAACCGCGGGCACCACTGGATTCAGCGTCCCCGAATTATGTTAAAACGCCATGTGCCCGGCTTGTCACGAAAAAAAAGTGTCAATTTCATGCACAGTGTAATTAATAAAGCTATCATAACAAAATTTGGCACGTCACAGTTTTATAGGACTACACTGAAAGAATTTTCTTCAGAATACCAATGAATTTTGACACATTAATCCCATGAAAAATTGCATTAAAAAGGAACCTATGCAGCGCTTCGTTGGATCAATGAAACCTGTTTCATTAAAATGAATTTAATGAAACATTACATTAGATCTATGAATGTTATTCATTAGATGAATACTTTCAAAAAAGTAAAAAACTTTTTTTTTTATTTTATTTTTTTTTTTAATCAAAGTTGATCTTATTCAACCTTTTTTTTTAACCAGAGTCGCTGGCGGGAATCGATCCCGCAACATCGGCGCTGATAGACTAGCTCACTACCAGCTAGCTTTCGGGGGCAGTGTAGTTTTGGATAAAAAAACTATGTTTTTTGCCATTACTCAATTAAGAGCGTAAATATGAGATTAAATTGTCATAACATAACAATAACAACGTTGATTTTTTTTGCTAACGCATAATAAAAAAAGACCACATAAAGAGAGAACAAGCTTTTTCGTATACATCATTTGGTTGACAACAGTTTAAAATAAGTTTAAAGTTTAACTAAAAACATACGTTTTTATGGATTGAAAGTTTTTGTTTCATTATTATAATGACATTTTTCATTGTCATAATGAAAATTTAAATTAATATCGAAATATTTTTATACTTTTAATTATTGAGACTATAGAGTTATTTGAATGTTAAACATAATTTTTTTTTCAATTATTGAAATATGTTGCTTTTATAAAAAAATTTTGGATTTCATAAATTTAATGGCATATTACATTAGATGTATGAAATAATTAAATCTTACATTTTTTAATTAACAATTAAACATATTTTTAAGGAAACTATAATTTTGTATTAATTTATGAATATACTTATGTTTGTATATTGTTTTTTATGTTTCCAATTAAAATTTTTTATTTAACCAGTGAAATTTTTTTATGAAAACGATTCATTAAATATATGAAGCATTTTTCTTTCAGTGTAGAAATTACACTGTGAAATTTCGTGATGATAATTTACTATAGGCCCCATGTAAAGCCCACTCTGGTAAATTAATTAAATGCATACGCCTAAAATCGTAGCGGATATATTTATTGTGGTAAAATTTCTTCAAACTTAGCTTCATATGGCCAGAAAAAATGTCAAGCAATTTTGTGATATACGTTCCATAATTTACCTTAGATCCCATATTTAGCAGCCTTCTGAAATTCACTGTAAACGCTAAAACTAATTTCACCACTGTATTAAAAGTTATGTTTTTAATACCAGAAATCACTCTGCAGAATTTTGGGAAGATTGGTTCATAACTAACCATGGCTCCAATATAAATTCTCCGCCTGAAAATCATTTGATTTTGCCTTAAACTGTTACGAATCAAGATATTTTACTCAAGCTAGTTAAAATTGCTAAAAAAGAGCATACAACTTTCTGATTGTCCGTCAATAATTTAATAGATGTCTAAGATAATTTAATAATAAGTAGTTATTACTCCTGAAATAATTGAACTGTCGGTGGAGGGTATCAAAGATTCGGCACAGCCGAATATAGTACTCTAACTTGTTTTTTTTAATGTCCTCTTAAAAATATTGTTAATGCACAGTAGACTGTCCCAGGTTTGTATGGGGAAATTTTTTTTCGAGTTCAGATACGCATACCCTCCATTTCAAAAATTTCGCTTTTATTAAAAAAAACAAAGCGACGTAACTACAAGTGTGTTTATTTTATGAATGCAAAACGACGCAATTACACATATTTTTCTAACAAAATATAATGAAATAGTTTTCTTTGAAAATTGTTTGAAGTATTTAAAGGAACACAGAAAAAATTATCCAAAATTGTTCACCAATTAAAGCATTAATTCCCTTGCGGAGTTTTGCTATTTCTCTCCCATAGGGCGCCTCCCCGGGTGGTGGATAGGGGCACGTTCGACATTTAATGTCGGATTCCGCAAAAATAAAATATGCGGGGCGAACCTAGAAAATATGCAAACGTAGCGTCTGGACCCGCAGCGGGCGGCTACAAAAGGCGTCTGATTCCAGAGGAGCGGCCTATTTATGGTGTGTCTAACCACGTGTTGGCTGAATTCGTTAGACCCAGCTTTATGCTTGTAACATATCGCCGGAATACAGTCTTAACCAATACTACTTTCTAAAATATCACTAGTTCAAACCAGCAAAATATTGAGTCTCCAAGTGGTCGCCGCATCCCAGCGGTTAATCCACCTACCTCTGATTTATCACAGGTAGCATGCACATCTGATTTGGAGGTGCAGAACCCATGCTTAGAAATTAATATACCTACAACTGAAACCTCAACAAATCGCAAAAATTTGAGGCCCTATGCTCCACAGGGAGCTAAAGGAAATAAGAAGAAGAAGAAAGCATTAATTCAAAATATAATCAGTTTTAATTAAAAATTTAATCAAGTGAATTAAACGTTTAATCGATTGAATTAAACTGTTTATTAATACTATTAACTGGTTTAATTGATGCTATTAATTTGTTTACTGGTGCAAATTTGATTAATTTTTAATTAATATCACAAATTTTTTAATTGAAATCAATTTTTATTTTTTTCTGTGTAGACTTATCCATGCATGTTTTCTAACATGTTTAAAGTATTCATTTTATAAAGTTTTTTGCTTCTCCTGTAAAATTATATTTTTGTTAGTTACGCCTTTTTGCATTTTAACTAACGATATATATTATTTTTTAAGTTTTAGATATTATTATCTATGTTTAATTCATAAAATTTTCTCGATAAAGTTACAGTCAGGATACATCTGCCTGTGTTCTTGTACACAACGTAATAAAAATTGCTTTTGCTCCTCTTCAGCTGTAATTAAGCAATGAAAATCCTTTACTAACTTAACCAGCATTTCAGCTGTATCATTAGCCACTCTTGACGTATGATGTCGCGATGAAAAGGCAGACATCTAACAAAGCCTCCTTATCACGCTTTGATATTCTCAACTGAGAGCTTAGTAATACTATTTACAATGAATAAATTTCCCTTGCCATCTATCGAGCTTGGTGCATGGTGCCTGGAGGCCGAAGTTAAAATTTATGCTGGGTAGCTCCACCAAGAAATATTATTGACAGCTCTATCAGTCCTCGATAGTCACCTCTAGTCAATTCGCTTTAGTCAATTCAGCAGCCGTATTCCGTAATTCGCTAAAGCTAAATCTCTGTAGCTGAAAATCTATAAAGTTGATTTAGCAATTTTTGGCTACAAATGTAATTCTGTAACGTGCATTGCTAAATTTGGCAATGCAATACAAATTTAATTCGCCGCAGTTTTAGCTTTTAATGTCATCGCTTAAATATTTAAATTTTGTATTCTCTAAGGAATTTTACCGATCGATATTTAGCTTTAGCTAAGCGAAGTTTGTCAATTTCTGAATCATTTAGATATGATTACTTTTCTGTGCAGCTTTGAAATTTCCTGGGATTGATATTTTTCCAATTTTCTCGAAAAGTGGAATATCAGGACTGGTAGTCATTTAACTAATTTCTGTCTCAAACCCACATTTCAATACTAAATCAAAAATAAGTATATTCCTTTTTACATAGTTGGGGGTAGTGTACTAAATATTGGTTTAAATCTGCAGTGCACTATCACTAAATAAAACTGCAAAAAAATAGTTTGCACTCTTTTTTTACCAGTTTAATGATGATTGTTATTTTTTTAACTACCAATAAAAAAATTTAGTGATAGTGTAAATTTCACTATCACTAAAAGCAGATTGAGTGCAAAAATCTGCACTCAAATCAAAAAGTGCAAAATTTGGACATGCAATCAAAAAAGCTGCATACAAATATTGTCTCACTACAATTTAAAAAATGTAACTTTGTGTGTGCATGGTTTTAGATTTCTTTTGAGGATATGTAAAAGTAAAGAACATTAAACAAAATGAAATTTTGTTAATAACGGTACAATTATTGGCTTTAATCATGAAAAAACAAGTTTTTAATTTTAAAATTAGTGCAACAATTTAAGTTGCAAAAAAAGAAGAAAAAAAAAGATGCAATAAGCTGATGATTGCTCCTTTTAAATCAAACTCCTTTTTTTTGAGTGCAAAATTTTTTTACATCACTATCACTCATGTTGAGTGAGGCTGCAAATTTTCAATTCATCACTCAACATCAACCAAATGATTGCAATATTTTTGCACTATCACTAAGTGTGTGTTGAAACTGCAAAATGAGTGCACTACCCCCATCTATGCCTTTTTAACATTTGCTCCAAAAGTACACAAGTACCATTAATGCGCCCTGTATTGAAAGCCGTTGTATCACAACAGAAAAACTGTACTCCATCTCCAAGATCCCATACTCTTATTGTTCCATCCCGATGAGGTTTCCAATTTTGGCACAGCGATAAGTTGTTCTTTGTCTTCGTAAGAAATAACAATTGGCAGACGTTCTTCTTTGGATTTGTGTGTTTTACATTTTTCCATCCCAGTGGACAGTTACAATCAGAGCTGCCGTTTTTGGTTATTTCTAACCAAAATTGGTTATATTTTTTTCAATGTGGAGATGTGAATATTTTTTTCATTTTGGTTACTTTTTTCTAAAACAATAATAATTACGAACAAATAAATGTATTTCTTGGTACAATTATTTACGAGCTCGAATAATTTGTACTGTGTACTACGATTTTTTCATTATTTGTTACCAAGGAACGGAAGTTTTTTAAAATCCCTTTCAAAACAGCAACCAAATAATTTTTTCAAGATTTGTGCTTAGTAAATATTGCCATTTGTGATTTTTATATTAAAAACGCCATGATCTGAAATCATAAACAAATTAAGTTTTTATCAATGGAGATTTGAAATTATTTTTTTTAAATGAGCGTAGTTTTTCTTGATTTTAAGAGAAGTAAAGATAATTAGTACTTAAAGTAGGAAGTGCAATCATCCGGAATCGATTTTTGAATTACACAAAAGTCGTTTTAGTGATTTTAAAAACTTGAAAATAAGTTTAAGGTTCTGTATTTAGGTTATTTCCAGAAGTATATTTATATACATATTTAAAAATACACGTAGGAATTTTAAAGATTTTTAAAAATTACATTGATTTATCAATATAATTTTAAAATTTATTGAATTTTCTTTAAGAAATGGCTGTAAGTTTAAAGAAATTTGAAATTTTACTGTTTATAACTTGTCGGTATGTATATTTATTTAATGTTTTTTAAGATAATTATTTGGTAAAAAAAACTTTTGACTGTCAGTCATATACTTTTTCTCCATTGAATGTAAGTTATGATATATTAGAACAATTTTGAAACATTTTTTTATAATTAGAATTATAAATTTAAAATAAAATTTACACAAAACAGAAAAAAGTTTTTATAATATTTTATATATATGTAAATTATAAAATATTTACATAAAATGCATTTCGCATATCGCATATCGCCAATCGTTTTAAATTTCGCCAACATAATCGCCATATCGCGAAACGTAAATTTCCTTCGACAAAAGGATAAAGAAATCGCCACATTTGACAGTCCTGCCAATAACAGCTAAAAAGCGGAAAACTATTATCCATTTTTCTTATTTATAACTGGCATATTAAAAAATAAAAAACTCCCAAAAAAAATAAAAAAATTTTTTTTACGAAAAAAGTCTCAAATAAATAAAAACTTTTAATTAAGTTTCACGTTATTTTTTTATTATGTAAAAGAATTACATTTCTTGTTTTGTTTTCGTGATTTATAATTATTGTTTTACTATAAAGTGCAAATAACCTTTGTGTTACAATGTATTACAATGATTTTAATGATTTTCTCAATTAATAAAAAGCATTTTAAATTTGGTTATATTTTTTTACATTTGGTAACTTTTTCAAAAATTTTGGTTGTAAAAATTGTATTCGTTGTGGCAGCACTGGTTACAATGTCCATTACTTTGTTCTGAAAGTTACCATTTATCGACTCTGCACGCTTCTTTTGCTGTTCCGTGCGAAGTGGAGAGTGAATACGAGTTGCGTTGTTCGTAAAGCATGTCGGTCACACATCAAACTGTTTGAATCAAAGTTATGTATGTGCTAGTAAAATTTTGAGGGTTTTCCAAAACTAAATGGTTTTCCATCTTTCATCAAACCATGCGTTCATTCGATCAATAGGATCAATATAATTTTTTTCAAATACGGCCTTTTACATTTTAGCTGACGATATTAAAAACATAATATTACTTAAAATTACACATACATATGTTAGTTTCAATGAATCTTATAAACAAAATTAGCAAAATTTGTTCGCAGTCTTTCCTCTTGCCTATTTGATTCACAGCTCGGAAATACTGGCTACTTGCGATGAAAGTCGGCACTGGTGCTTATGGCTTACAAAATTGAATTTTTTTACATAAACATCTCGCTATATCGAGTCTGTGGTTAGATTTTTAAAAAGTTTAAATGCAGATTCAAAGAATTCTTATATATCGATCATATTTGGTCATTCATTGGACCAAAAAAAAAAAAAAAATGTACCAAACTTTTTATTCATAAAAAATACCATTTTGAACCCTTTTTACGCGGCTTAGCTCACGGGAGATTATCGCGAGAGCCTTAATATTTTGGGAATCATCATTGAAAAATGTCAAATTTTATTTTCAGGGGGTACAACTTTAACTTTTTTTTGCCCATTTAAGGTGAGTCGGTCTAATGTACACGCATTTCGATAACATTTTGGTACATCAAAAAGTACAAAGTGCAGATTTTCATTCGATTTTCACTGAAACTGAACGGACACGGCACTGATGCGGAACGAATAAGTGTAAATATACTTAAATCGTATGTATTGCTTTTGAAATTATAGTATGTTAAACTTCTGGTTTGCTTAAAATTAAAAGCACAATTTAAATTTCCATAAAAACATTTTACAGATATCTATGGTTCTTAAATTATTCATTATTTAAGAAGAAAGTTCAATGTTGTAGTGCAAAGGATGAATGCTGTTGCTTTTATCAAGTGAAATAAAATATTAAAAAAAAAATTTTTATACAATGTTTGTACGTGTCCTTTGCATTTGTATATAATCAAAAGAAATTATTTACTATTCGTTCATTTAAATGTTGGCAAAATTGCAAAAATAAAGAAAAGAATTTAAAAAAAAGAACAGAAAAAAATCCATCACTCCATGACTGAGTAATGAAATGTGATTCAATGGCTTTAGTTACAGTTTTAGTAGTTTATTCCTTTTTATGTACGACTAAAAGTGCACTAACATTAATTTATGCACTCATATACATCCAAACAAGTGAACAAAAAGGATACTGATGCAAATTTATATTTGTTTTGCCGTCGATTTCAAGGAATTGATAAACATTTTAATTCCTACAACCCCACACATACACACATTTGCATGTATTTTTTTAATTTCCCAGCAAACATTTTTGGTTTAATGCAGTGAAGGGCAACACATATACTATCACATTTATGCTTGTGTGGGAAGCAGCAGAAAACGAATGACGCTCATCAACAAGAAATGACAACAAAGCAACAGCGGAACGTACATTGTCACAGACCACACGAAGAAGTTTATAGTGTACATGTGTCGACGTCATAAAAGCAGCATTTTATTTCCTATGCACGCGTACATAGGATTTGCAAAACTGCCCTTCACTGGTTTAATATTACTTCTCACGTAAGCTGGAGGTCTACACAACGCATCAATGTAGATGGGCTTGTTACTTTCTCTGCATTTTATACGTTTCCAAATTCAGGTTTCACGCAACGCGTTTTTTGCGCTAAATTTGTTATTTTGTTCACTGTTGTGTTAATATTTTTATACAAAGAACCGACGCATGGTGTGGACCTCTAGCTTAAGTCAACGTCATGCGTTCAATACGCATATGCATTCTATGCGTTTTGCTTTGTAAGTTGCCATATACAATTACACTAATTTTAAGAATTGAGTTTAATTCTTAAGTTTTTCATACAACAATTTAATTCTTTTGAGATTAAACACAAGGAAATTTAAGTTTACAGTTTCATCACGTTTACAAAAATTCGTAGTAATAAAGAAAATAATTTAAAGCTGTCTTTGTAGCGTTGCGCCATTTTGATCTCTACCCTGTAGTTCTATTTCTTAATTTTTATTTGGGCAAATTTTAGACAACTAAGTGCAAAAGTATATCCCTCACAGAAACGAACAAAAGTACAGGTACGGAAAAACCCAATTTAAATGGCGTTGAATATTAACGAATTTTTCGCAATGTAAAGTCTTTTTGCTGCTTTAATGAAATTTTTCTTTCAGAAAGACTGAGTTTATTGGTAAGAGGAGAGATAAGAAGAGCATGTTCTTTCTGAAAGAAAACTTTTATAGTGTGAACCCAAACCAAAATACAGCCAAACAAAAGTTATTTTTGAATATACAAAATTTATTATTAATTACATTTTTCTTTGACGTGCTAATTTCCTAATTTTTATTCTTGATAAATACACTGAAATTTATTGTTGGGGTATAACATAGGTTCTATGCGCATTCCACTGTCTTCTTAGGCCAGATCATCAGTAAGCCTTTTTACAGAGATTTTAGAAAAGCTAAAAATGTTATACAAATAAAACTGTAAAGCGTATAAGAATTATAAACACTCAATGTTTTACCCATAACAATATCAAAGATTAAACAAAACACCAACAATTAACAGTGAGTTTATCTTTTCATACATACAAATACAAAATACATTGATTAAGCTACTCATCAAGCGATATGGAAGTATTAGATAAAATATGTTCGTATGTGTGACACCAACGCCCAGCGGGAAAAAGAAGGAGTAGGAAGGCCTTCTAGAAGGCCTCTGTACCCCTTCTTTTGGATGTACAAGGCCTTCTTGCTCCATTCCATACTCATATCTTTTTTACACACGTTGTCATTGCGGAGAAGGCCTTCCGCTCTCGCTTTTTCAGCAGGTACATAAGAAGGGTAACGGGACCAAAAAAAAATTGATTTTGCTTTTGCTTGTGCAAAAAAAAAACAATACAAAAAATGTTACTCCTTTTCTACTCCCTTCTCATAGAAGCGAGTGTGGAAGGTGTATCTTATCTTTTATACGAAAGAGCCGAGGCCTTCTATGAGGCCATCTTTAGCAGTTAGATAAGAATAGTAATTGAATCAAAAAATCTTTTAAGCAGGCCTTTAAAAAGGCCTGAAGTAAGAAGGCCTTCTGAGTTTTCCCGCTGGGTCATCAAGCGCTATGGAAGTATTAGATAAAATATGTTCGTATGTGTGACACCAACGATGCTAGATGGAAACAGGGTTGTCAGATTGATTTTGACCTTTTTCGCCAAATTCAATGTCAAAAATCGCCAAAATCTCCAAAGCCTTTCTTTTCAAGTTTTTGGCAGTGAAATATATATTTTTTTAATTTATTAAAAATATTTTTTATAAATCCTAAAAAATGAATTTGTTCCGTACCGCTAAAATACGCCAAAAATTAAAAAAAAAATCGCCATGATATATATTTTGCTTAATTTTTATTTAGAAAAAAGTAAAAATAGCTAGTGAACCCAAAAATGCTACGATGTTTACTGTGAAATAGTTTATAGTAGTCTACTTATTTTTTTTTTCTCATTATTTATTTATTGAATCTTCATATATTAAATATGAACTAACAATAATTAATCAAATCTTATCCTAATTCTTTATTTTATGTCCTGCCAGTGCAAGACAAAAATTTTCTTCATCACGGGTTCTGTATCACATTTATATATGTGTTTATCGCTCATCTTAATGGGTAAGTGCTGCAGTGTCTCTTCTCCTTAAGCGAGTGTGGCCGCTATCATTTAAAATATTTCGAGCTAGTGGATTTGGGTGCAACTCTAGCCTTTTTAAATATTTTACCGCATACTTCGTAATAAAAGTCCTTACCAGTGGCACATTGAGATCCTTGTGGATATTTGAGTTTTTAACATACCAAGGGGCAGCTGTGATTATTCGAAGAAGTTTATTTTGGCGCCTTTGAATTTTTTCGATATTTGAGGCCGAGGCAGTGCCCCATAGTTGAATACCGTAGCACCAGATTGGCTTTAAAATAGAGTTGTAAAGTAGTAGTTTGCAATCGAGACTAAGAACAGAATTTCTTCCAATAAGCCAGTTAATTTGAATTGCTTTTAGTTTCATTTGGGTTAATTTTGCTTCTATATGGCATTTCCATGTTAAACGCCGATCTAGATGAATACCGAGATATTTGACATGCGATTGTTGAGGCACTAGTTGATTATTGATTTTAATAGGGGGGCATGTTTCCCGACGCAAGGTAAATGTTACATGTACGCATTTTTGCTCATTGACCTTTATTCTCCATTGTTTTAACCACAGTTCTAGTTGAAATATATGATCCTGCAGGTATCGAGATGCTTCACGACTGTTCTCGTGTACGCTTAGGAAAGCTGTATCATCAGCAAAAGTTGAGGTTAGGGTGTAATTGTTTGTCGGCATATCCGAGGTATATATAAGATAAAAAAGTGGGCCCAGGATACTTCCCTGAGGGACTCCAGCTTCAATTGTCTGAGGAGAACTTAAAAAATCACCTTCTTTAATAATAAATTTTCGACCCACCAAGTAGCTTTCTAACAGCTTGTGTGTGTTAACCGGTAGGTTCAGCTTTAATTTATGTAACAAACCTACATGCCAGACTTTATCAAAAGCTTGAGAGACATCGATGAAGAGAGCGGAGCAATATTTTCTTTCTTCAAAGGCTTTTCTTATGGCGTTTACTATCCGATGGGTTTGTTCAATTGTGCTATGTTCTCGTCTGAAACCGAATTGATGGTTAGGTATACACCCATTGTCATTTAAAATTGGGGTTAATTTGGACGCTAAGAGTTTCTCAAACAGCTTTGATATATTAGATAATAAGCTGATAGGCCTATATGACTCAACTTTGGAGTGATCTTTTCCTGGCTTTGGTATCATCGTAACTAATGAGACCTTCCATTTTTGAGGGTAGTATTCAAGTCGTAAAATAGCATTAAAAATTAAAAGAATAATTTTCTTTGCTATGCTGGGTAGCTCCAGAAGCATTTTGTTGCTGATCTTATCAAAACCAGGAGCCTTCTTGGGGTTTAAATCACAAATAGCTTTTTCGATTTCTCTTATCTCAAATCTTAGGGGAACAGCTGCTCTAGCAACAACAGGTGGTAACTCGGCCGCAATATCGTGAGATATGTTTGGGGTAAATACGTTTTTTAAATGATTAACAAACAGATTTCCTTTTTCAACATAATTTCTTGCCCAACTACCATTCAAGTCTCTTAATGGTGGTTTAGAGACAACTGGCCTTTTGAGATTTCTAGCTGCACGCCATAATGAGTAGTCTGATTGTGGGGTTGCATCAAGTTCCTTAAGATATTTTTCCAGAGAAGCCGTTTTCTGAGTCTGCAGTAACTTTCTAAGCTTTTTTGTACACTCTTTTAGTAAGTTCTTAAGTAACGGGGATCTGTGCAATTGCCACTCTCTTCGAGCCCTCCTTTTTTCAGACAAGAGACGCTCGACATCTGTGGAATATATTTAAAATATTTTTTGTTTTTTTGGGGGCAATACTGGAATGTTGAACAGCTAGTTTCAGAAAACTGTCAAAATTGGCAATAGAGCGATCTACATACTCCGGTGTACTAAGCGGAATATTTTCTGTGCAATGGGTGCTGAGGTATTTTCTATATTTTAACCAGTTATTTTGCGTAGCTGTCGTCGCTAAGTGACCAGTCGGAGATACAATTCTATTGGGGTTCATTATAGTAACAATTGTAGGTGTATGGTCAGAAGATAATTCTAAGGAAGCTTCAACATGGATCGTTTCTATGGGGATGTTTTTAACCACGCCGAAATCGATAACATCTGGAATTTTTTGATGATCAGTAGGCCAATATGTTGGTTGTCCGCTCGCTACCACATTTAAATCCATTTTAGAAATTGTGTTAAATAAGACACGACCCTTTGGTGTTATAAGTCGTGACCCCCAGAAGGTATGTTTAGCGTTATAATCGCCAGCAGCTAGGAAACAGGGTCCTAATGATTTAAAATATTTACAGTATTGGCTTTCTGATATTGAAAATCTAGGCGGTGAGTATAACGATGAAATTATTAGGTTTCTATTTAATTCCTCAACGCAAATGTTCGTTGCTTGGAGATAATCTTCGCGGTGATTAAACATTAGGTAGTGTTTGACTCGGGTTTTAATTAAAATGGCTGAACCTCCACAAGCTCTATCTCGAGGGTCCTTGGTATCATATAGTGTATAACCATTGATTTTAAACGTATTTCTTATAGTAACAAAAAAAGATTTCTTGCGGCTAGTATTAAACAAATATTGGATATACATTTTTATATAGTTGCAGTTTAATTATACATATATCTAAAACGCTTCACCGGCAAAGCTCCCTATTTGTCTTCTTTTTTGGAATATATTGCAAGGGTATTGCATTTATTTAACGATGGTACAAAAGTAGTGCAACTTTTTACTCGTAATAACTCGTCTAGATGTTCGTATTGCATTCTACTTCAAAGGCGAGTTTTAGAGGAGTTCATAGCTTAAACACAGGCATTACTAGTAATATAAAGGACAGCATATAAAGGACAGTCAAAGTAAGTTCCTTTAAATTGTACGTACCTGTCGTATCGTTGCAGCTTTAAAGTTTTGGCATAAACGTATTTATCTTTCCAATTAACCAACGCTAATTTTTCCATTGTGTTTAGAGTTTTTTTCCCGGACTTTTTCGATTCCCGGGAAAGCGGGAAATTTTTTAAATTTCCCGGGATCCCGCTCCATATAAATAATACAAAGTAAATTTTGGTATTAATTAATGAAAAAAAACTTTTATAAAAAAAACGTAAGGGAACTTGTTTACAAAGAAAGTAAATGAAATGGTTCAATACTCAAAAATGAATTGAAGATTGAAATAGGAACTTGAATTATTATTACCTCACGCCTTTATTCCCTATTATTATGCTTTTATTCAGTATTATTATGCTCTGGATAATTCATAAAACAATAATAAAAACAAAATAAAAATTGAGGTACTCAAGATATGAAATCAAACAGTTAATTAATAAAATAGATAAAATATTTTAAGGATTTTCTAACGGTTTAGGAAATAAATTTCTGGTACACTCAAAGCGCTTTGTAAGTCGTCAAAAAGTATATTCCTGATTTTATTTACTAATTATCATGTTTCCGAAAAAATTTCGTTCATTTTTTACCGAGGTTGGACAAATAGTTAAAAGTGCACCGTTGTAGCATGCTTCGGATTCACAATCAGAAGCAATTTTTTCTTTTTTATAAACAACGTCTATGTCAGTCAAATGAATGTCAAGGTTGATGCAAAAATAGCATCAACCGGACTGCTTCTTTCAAACCTTTTCATTTCAATAGGTCCATTTGTAATCTTTAGGACAATATGTTTTTCAAGTTGTATGTTGTAGTATCTTACATGAGTTTCCAAAATGTTATTTTATTTCGGTTTTCCCGCACTTCACGGGTATATAAGCCAACACAAATTGAAATTGAAAATTTGTGTTTATCATCTAATAAACATATCGCTCCTTCATTGCATCATAGTCATATCTCAAAATTTTAAGTAACTTTAGCAAAGTTTTCCTTCATGCCTTCTCGTATTATGTCTCAAACTGAACCAAAGTTATAGCAAAATATATCTTTAAATCGGTACATTTTGAAAACTTTAATCGCATTTTGCCAATATCGTTTGTTTTTGTAGATATGACTTTGTTGCAATAAAGGAGCGATATGTTTAGGTTTCTCCTATTTTTAAGACTTGTTCATGAACAATGAAACTTTACTGCCTGCATCTTATTTTGAATTAATGTACTTTAATAACTCTTCACTACACTAAATGTAATAATTATCAACTGTCGCACTGCCCATTCTGCTTTTAGTAGATTTATTGCATCAGGAGACATTGATTTAAATACATGTACTCACTTCATGTAATTGATCTAATCCACAACCCATTCACAGATGCTAAGTTTTAGAGAATAGAAAATTAAATTTCAAAGTAAAAATAGCTAT
Source organism: Pollenia griseotomentosa (assembly GCA_963931875.1). NCBI lineage: Eukaryota > Metazoa > Arthropoda > Insecta > Diptera > Polleniidae > Pollenia > Pollenia griseotomentosa. The sequence continues at coordinate 190,496,596 of OZ007560.1, forward strand.
TTTCTGAAATAATGAGGAATTTTTTATTCTGATAAACTGACTCTTTATTGTTGTTGTTTTTGTTTAAGCTTTGATATTGTTACAAGCAAAACTGAGGCTTATAATTCTTATTCGCTTAACAGTTTTATTTGTATAATATCTTTAGTTTTTCTTAAATCTTTGGATGAAGTTTCCTGACGATCTGGCCTAAGAAGCCAGTGAAATGCGCATAGGAACAGCTTATCCCTTCAACAATAAATTTCAGTTTATCAATAGTATGAAATGGGAAGTTAGCACATTTAAACGAAACATTATTAAATAATAAAATGTAATTTAGAAATAATAGCGCATATTCAGAAATCATAACTAAAGTTGTAACTAACAAAACAGAAACTAAAAAATAGTTCATAGATAGTTATAGATCTTATTCACAATTCATAACTAACGTAGTAACAGCTCTCAGCTGATAGTAGAAATGCAACCATGCATATTGGCATTTAGAGAAAATTAAATGTCGATAATATTTTGAACGATATATTCTGTAATTAATTAAAAAGCTTATAAAACTATTAAAATCTCATTTTTTGTTCTTTAAAAAATTAACGCAAATTCTAAAAAAGTTGTTTTTTGGTTATAATAATATAAAAATCAATTAAAATAATAATACACATATTCAAAAGAATTTTATCGACTAAGAACACATCTCTAGTTTATTTTATTATTTTTTTTGGTGCAGCAGAAATTCATTTCAAACACAAATTATAATTGCAGCGTGTTTTATACGTCTTAACTGTTTTTTGTCATGTTTTTATCTGTTATTATTTTAATATCTCTTATAATTCTTTCCATTTATTTTTTATAACCACTTCAAAAATGTTGTACTTTTGAAATAAATTATAAAATGATATCAATCAGCTGTTCTTTGAATGTATTAGTTAGTTGGCATTTAGTTACAGCTTTACCTATAATGTTATAACCCATTGTGAATATTATTAATATGGCAACACTGTGTGTGTGTCAAATGTCATTATTGCTAATTCGCATTTTCATCTTTATTAGTTATAAGTCTTTTATATTAACTCGCTAAATAAACATGGATTAAAACCTACATAAAATACGCGTTGCATTATTCAAAGTTCAATCAAATAGAAGATACAACAGTGGCGACGAGTAAAAGGAAAAAAAAATATTCAATTTACATAATAAATTTCGAGAATAATTAATTCTACACTACATGAAGGAAATTCTTCAAGATGGATGCCGCACAATTTGCGCAATTATTAGACGCCTTCAACAAATCACAACGTGATTTGCTACAGCAAGTAAATGCTGGTAGCACTCAAACACAACAACTACAACAGCAGCAGCCACCATTACAGATTATGTGCCCTCCATTTGAAAATTTTGATGAGAGAAAGGAAAACTTCAAGTTGTACCATCAACGGTTTGAAAATTATTTAACTATGAAGGGTGTTGCTACAAATAAAACACTTTGCCATCAAATGTTAATAAATTCAATTGGATCTACACACTTTAAGTTATTGGTTTCATTAATTGCCCCCAAGACAGTCAACGAAGTCGAATACGACGACTTAATGAGAATGTTGGAAACTCACTTATGCCCGAAAAAGAACATCCTGGTAAGTCAACACCGGTTTTTGTCAACATATCAAGGCGAGGAACAAACAATAGCTGATTATGTGGCATTACTCCGGCGGGATACAAATGAGTGTGAGTTTGTGTCAAAGTGTGCCTGCAAGGCTGACATATCAAACGTTTTCCTTCGAGCCCAATTCATACGTGGCATAAACGACAACACAATCCGGGAGCAATTACTTCAACCTGAAGAAAACGAATTCGGAAAAATTGTACAAAAAGCTTTATCATTAGAAGCATCGAAAATCGATTGTCGTGAATTAAATACAAAGCAGCCCATCAGTAATGCAGTCAACAAAATTCATGCCAAAACTTCAAGCCGACGAAAAAGTCGTTCCAGAAATCAGTCATCAAGATCACAGGGTCGTTCAAAATCTAGAGTAAACTACGCCCAGTTGGGAATCGATAATTTGTGCATACGCTGTGGTAGAGACAACCACAGAACAAAAGACTGCCGTACTAACCCGCATAATCTCAAGTGTAAATCGTGTGGAAAAAGTGGTCACGTGCAACAAGTATGTATAAAAACTTTAGTCAAATTTTCGAACAATAATTCAAGTTATAAAAATGATGAACATGATGAATCAATTCACCAAATTTATGGTATTAACCAAATTGTCGATATATTTTGCAATCGGAACAATAAAAATAATGATGCTGATAAGTACTATGCCACAGTTGAAATAAATGGACGCCGTCAAAAATTTGAGGTCGACACTGGTGTTGGTTATACACTAATACCAAGAAATCAATTCAATCAACTGGAGATAAAGGCACCACTGCAACCTTCAACAATTGCTTTCCGATCATATACGAAAAATATTATAATTCCTGATGGTAAAATCAACGTTCAAGTCAAATACAACAACTTCACAGCAAATGAGGAGTTGTATGTAGTTCCTCACGAATACGATGCACTCCTAGGTCGAGTATGGATTCGCCATTTGGGAATCAACCTCCATGAAGTAGACAGCCATAATTTCAACAATATTAACGCAATAGAAAAAAAGAATTTCGATTCAATTTCGGACATTGTTGAAAATTTTGAGGACGTTTTTACGGAGAAAGTAGGTTGTGTTCCAAATTTTGAGGTCACCCTTCAACTTCGTCAAAGTTCGAAACCAGTATTCTTCAAGGAACGAGAAGTTCCATATGCGCTTCGAGAACGTGTTGAAAAGGAACTCAATGATTTAGAAGCGGCTGGTATTATTTCAAAATGTGAAAGAAGTGATTGGGGATCCCCCCTGGTGATTATTACGAAACCAGACGGGGGTGTTCGACTCTGTGTCGATTATAAGCCGGGTGTTAATCCTCAACTAGTTTCTGCGAATTATCCGATACGTCGTATTGATGAAATTTTAAATAATCTAAAGGGATCGAAATATTTCTGTCGACTTGACCTCTATAAAGCCTACCTGCATCTTCGAGTAAGTCCAGAATCCAGTGAAATTCAAACAATATCAACCCATAGGGGAACTTACAATGTAAATCGTTTATCGTTTGGCATCAAAACTGCCCCATCGGAATTTAATCGTATTATTGAGCAAATTTTATCCGGGCTAAGCAAAACTATGTCATATTTCGATGATATTATAATACATGGAGCAACAAAAGCTGAATGTAAACAAAATTTGATAGAATGTCTCAAACGTCTAAAACAACATGATCTACATTTGAATAAAAACAAATGCTCATTTTTTCAAACTCAGGTTGAATATCTGGGACACGTTGTACAATACAACAAAATTTCAAAATCGCCTTCAAAAATTCAGGCAATTGTAAATATGCCTCGCCCGATTACAGTAGATGATGTCCGACGATTTTTGGGTATGATAACTTATTACTCCAGATTCATACCAGATATGTCTTCGATTACGTATCCACTACGTCAACTGCTCCAGAAGGAGAAAAAATTTGATTGGTCTTCAAATTGCGAAGCTGCGTTTATGAAACTTAAAAATATTATTTCCAGTGATCAAGTCCTGATGCCTTTCGATCCGGAACTGCCGGTTATAGTCGCATGTGATGCTAGTCCTACAGGGATAGCAGGCGTGCTCTCACACGTAGTCAATGGCATAGAACGCCCAGTTGCATACGCATCAAGGTCATTGACAACAGCTGAAACAAATTATAGCCAATTAGATCGTGAAGCATTGGCAATTATTTTTACAATAAATCATTTTTTTATGTACCTGTACGGAAGGAAATTCCAACTTGTCACCGATAATCGTCCATTAACTCGTATTTTACATCAACACAACAAGATGCCCGCCATGACATCAGCAAGGTGACTGCGCTACGCCGAATTCCTGTCAAGTTTCAACTACGAAATAATCTACAAAAAGGGATCGGATCATACAAATGTTGATTGTTTATCTCGTGCAACAAAAGTGAATGAAAAACCATCTACGGACAAAAGTATCAATGAAGAGGTAACTGAAGTATTTAGGCAATCAATTTTTGAAATTTCCAGTGAACACATAAATGCTGAAACATTAGCTTCAGGAACCGCAAAAGATCCAGAACTTTCAAAAATTATGTCAAATCTACAAAATGGTAATAATGAAGAAGGAAAATACACGCTCGATAATGGTGTTATATTCAAGGGTCAACGGGTTCTTATTCCCAATAGCCTTCAGCCTGTAATTCTTCAAGAATTACATCACACCCATCCGGGGATCACGAAAATGAAACAACTTGCGAGAAGGTACTGTTTTTGGAAAGGAATCGACCGGGATATCGAAAGAATGGTAAGATCATGTGAAGCCTGTGTTGAAGTTCAAAACAAACCTTCAAAAGCCCCACTGCACCAGTGGCAAGAACCAGATAACAACTGGGAAAGAATTCACATCGATTACGCAGGGCCTTTCCAAGATCATAATTTTTTAATTGTCGTCGATGCAAAGTCAAAATGGCCAGAATTTAGAGTCATACGGGACTCACCTACAACTCAAAATACAATTAATCTTCTGACCGAAATTTTTTCTACTCATGGGTTTCCTTCAGTAATGGTGTCAGACAACGCTTCAATTTTCACCAGTGAGCAATTCAAATCTTTTTGCAGTAAAAATGGTATTTTTCAAAAATTAATCGCGCCGGGACATCCTAGTACAAACGGATTAGCTGAACGCAACGTTCAAACATTAAAACGCAAGCTAAAAGCTATGTCATCGGAACCAGGTTCGTTACAAAAAAAAGTTAACGAAATTCTCCAAAGATGTCGAGCTACACCTCTCAGCTGTGGAAAGAGTCCAGCTGAACTTAACTTTAATAGACGTATACGAATTAAACTAGATGCTTTAAAGCCAACAATGGAATTTGAATCTACAAAACCAATACCAGGAGTTCGTCAAATAAGCGTGGGAGAAAGAGTCCAAGTTATACATGTTCGAAACAACAAAACGATATGGAAAACTGGTACTGTACTACGTAAATATGGACAACTTCACTATTTAGTTAAGTTAGATGATGGATATACGCTGAAACGGCACATAGACCAACTTAAAGTTACGGAAGTTCAACAACGTAAAGTACGTTTTGCACCAGACATTTCTGATGAAAACATGGAGCCAAGTTCTTCATCAAGTCATTCGAATACACGTTTAAATCAACAAGCTCAAGATTACAGCCAGTATATTCTTGAAACTTCAAATCATCAAAATCCACAGAATTTAGAATCTCAGGAAACTGCGCATCCTGGTGGTCAACCTCTAAATCCTCCAAGGACACAGGAGCCACAAATGGCTCAACAGCCTCCTCAAGATCAAGCTATTCGTAGGTCTGCAAGAATGCGTAAAACGCCAACATATCTTCATGATTATGTACCTGAATAATTTAGGGAAGGGGAAATATCCTATTAATTTTATTTTTATATTCTCAAATTTCAAAATTGCATTTAAATGAATTTTATATTTCTACTTTTAAAATAACAAGATCTCAATTAAGCGTGGGAGATTGTTATAACCCATTGTGAATATTATTAATATGGCAACACTGTGTGTGTGTCAAATGTCATTATTGCTAATTCGCATTTTCATCTTTATTAGTTATAAGTCTTTTATATTAACTCGCTAAATAAACATGGATTAAAACCTACATAAAATACGCGTTGCATTATTCAAAGTTCAATCAAATAGAAGATACAACACTATAATTAAGTGTAAACTTTTTATGCTGCAAGTAATCATCTGTGAATAGCTTAAATAGGTACTTAAAAAAGTTTACACTTGGTAATGATTTATGAATATGCGCCAATATAACTATTTAAAAAGCTTTTAGAAAGGAATCAAAAATAATCTTTTAAATAGTTGGATGATTTTGGCCACTGTAGGCTTATTGGTAGTGAGCTGGTCTAAAAGTGCGAGGGTTACGGGTTTGATTTCCGCCAACAACTCTGGTCTGTTTTGCGAAAACATTCTGAAGGTTTAAGTTAATATTGCTCGGTTAATTAAGATAGAAAATAATTTGCAATTGTATTGTACCATATTATGGTGTCATTCTAATAACTTTTTTAATTCTGCTTAAAATCTTACAATTATTTCGGCACAACACAACAAAGTCCTGCGCCCGGTAAAATTGCCAACATTATATTTTTACAGTATTCGGGAAATTTTGTACAGAACTTTTTCCAAGAGATGGTATTTTAAAATAGAAAAAATCCAAAACTTTGGACCAGGGCCCTAATTTTCGCATTCGTGATCGAGTACTTTCTCGATTCGAAAGCAATTTTATTTCAGTCAATACTGAACGAATCAAAATTATTTTTTCAGTATTGTGAAACTCAAATGAATGCTTCACAATAACGAAAAAATATTTCCAATTCGTTCAGTATTGACTGAAATAATTAGATATTAAATTGCTTTCGAATCGAGAAAGTACTCGATCACGAATGTCAGAATTTGGCCCCAGTTGTTATTTTTATGCATTTGGGAGATTATTTGGCACCCGTTTTAAATGAATTTCGTTTTTGTAATTAATAATTTTTTTAAATAAAAGATCTTAAAAATCCCGCGATCTCAAATTCAAAAGGCGGGGATTTACTTTAATATCCCGGGAATCGGGATTGGCCCGATAGGCATCCCTAAATGGTATGTCTAAAATATAAAACTAAATATAAGTTTTTCTTAATCCCGATTTCTTTCGTTCAGAATTCCCGAGAATTCTGGGTCTGAACATTAAATAGATAGTTTTATATCTTCTCTTGTTGTACTACAGGTGGAATCTTTTTGGGAGAAAGTAGAGACTAATTTTCTTATATTTTTGAACAGATATCTTTATTTAACTTTTCTAGGTCTACTATTTTTTTACTGAAAGAAGGTTAGCATTTGATACTATATTTTTCTTCCATATATTTCCGATATATTGATATTTATTAAATAATGTTACAAATGCAGCTGTAGTGAAACAGACCATAGTCTCTGGCTGGTATCGAACTCTCGCACTGATAGGTGAGCTCATAACCAAAAAGCCTACCGTTGCACCCGCTACACAGAAAGAAAAACACTTGGGATAAATCAAGTTTTTTATGATTACTTTAAGTACGAGTTGTACTTAAAAATTCAAGTACTAATAATAATAAAACGTTCTCCAAACAATCCTAAGGCCCGTTTTCACAACTTACCGATAGCTTAAAGAAGACTTTAAACGGTCTCATAAAAAGTGTTCCATTACTAAAACTTTACTTTAACCTAAAGTGTGCGATAAAAAAAAATTAAGGTTCACTCAATCCCAGAATTTCTTGAAAAAAGTATAAAGTTCTTAGATCAAGTAAAAAAAAGATTAAACTTTTCGTTGTGTTTAACCCTCCGGCACAAAGCATACAGAGACGAAAAAGTGACGTATGAAAAATGCCTAAATCATTTGCGAGGGCAGCTTTCGAAGAAAGAGAAAGAACACGTTTTTTGGTAGGTAAGTGGCAATGTGTAAAAACAGGCCGCTACTATCAACACGAATTGCGTAATCAAAACAAAAAATGCAAAAAGGGCAGCTTTTGAAGAAAAAAACAGAAAAAACACAATATTTTCTGTCTCGTGACGCCTCTGTGTGCTCTGTGCCTCCGGCTTACGCCAGTTTTGATTTTCTATACACATTGAAAAAAGGTCTGGCAAGACTCATGTGTACCACGAAGGGTTAAGAAGACAATTTGAACTCTTGCTTCTCATTTAGTTTATATTTTTGGTCAAATGTGTACATAAGATTTCTAAAGTAAAAACCATATCGGGCATGATGTTGGTGTTTTATCCTTCTGTAAGGTGTAATACGGGTAAGTAAATCAATCATAATAATTTTTTCTTTCTAATTTCTTTTTTGGCTTTTTTTCAATCACAAATTCGCAGGGACCCGAAACAAGGTTTTAAAAATTCGTGATAAATTACACAGGCCAACACTCAATTTGCTTCTTTGAATTTATCTACTGATTCTAGTTAATTTTGGTGCCCTGAATTCAAATCTGTAATCAGTTTGTCTCTATCAGCTCTAGTTTTCATGATATAGCTTTTTTATACCCTCCACTTATGTCCTCCATTTATGACTGTCTGTGAGTTTTTTCAAAAAATTTTTTCATCAAAATTTCTTATTTACAGTTATGGTAGTTGCCAAAAAAAAACATTTTTTTCTAATTTTGTCGGGCTGTGTTATTATTTCAGGATTTTTTCAAATATTGGTTATAACTGTTATGTACCTGCGAATTCGAGATAAAATCGACTTTATAATACTTGAATCAAGCGCATTTTGAGATTATTTCAATCTTAGGCTTACTTAAATCAATCCCAATTTCGGATTATTTCAAGTACGAAATCGGGATAGAATATGGATAATTTAAATATTTTGCGATTGAAGATCCGTACTTGGATCAATCTTTCTGTACTTGATTCAAGAAAATCCGTACTTACGGATTGATTTGAGTACGGATGGATTTAGTTTTCTTTTGAGTGTAGAGGTAAACTGATCATGTTATTTATATTTTAATAATTTATCAGTGGCTGTTTAATTTGTTAAGTACTTAAGGTATGTTCACACTTAACGAAAAAAGTAGACCGCTAAATTTTTCAACTTTTAACTTTCTTTTTTTTTAACAATTTTTGTTGATTTACTAAACTTGTTTTTGTAGAAAAATGCACGCACATCAAACAATTATTTAATAAAAATATAGAAAAACATACATATAATTGTGGGGCGTCCAATGTTTGTTAAGTGTGAGCAAAACTTAAGAATCCGCGATAAACCAAATTTTTATTTGAATGGGGCATTAAGTTATTCAATCGATTTTAAAACGATCGTTTTGTGTAGGTTTTATGAATTTTGAGCGATTTTGAAATCCACTTCTGAAATGTAGTCTTAATTTTTTGTTTTAAATACAGTTCAATTCACATATTGCTACTTTGGAAAATAAATGTAGAAAAGGTCCTACATTTCTTATTGTTCTATTCTTTTGGATACGCCTTATCTTATTTAAAGTAATGTAATATAATTTTTTTAAGAATATTAACAAACCGAAAAACAAGGAAAATATCTAAGAAATCAATTTTAAAAGATACTGAAAACGATATTATTGGTTTTGAATAGTTTTGTTTTCAAAATCGTTTTTCATCACACTTGGTTTTTTCAATAACAGGAAAGTAACCATTTCACAAACTACAGGGTACTGTTTATGAAGGGATGTGAATGTGTGTTTCTCTGTTTGTTTTTTTTTTATGTCATTTATAAGAAGGATGTTGAAATTATAAACGCATGACTGCAATAATCATGTTCATGAACAATTTATAGGGATGGGAATATATTTTTTTCATGTTTGTTTACACAGAAACTCGCACAAGAGCACAAGATAATATATTCATGCCTTTATATGTATAGAAAAGCATACATCCACTTGTTTATATATTTAATACAGTGGGGCAACATTGAATATATTAAGAATTTTACCCCATATTACCCCTGTTGGGAGCATATGGCTTCCACAAAGCATATCCATCTTACACAATTTGTTGCATTTGTTTTCGCGTCCTCCCATGTAAGACTGCAATGTCCTAGTTCTTGGTGTATCGATCCTGTCTATTCTTACTTTTGCCTTGTAAAAGTTTTTTTAATCGGTTGTTTCTTCAGCTAAGTAGATGATTGGTCTGCTGTGGCAGGTCCTAGGATAATGGGGCAGCCATCTGTCGTTGCCTGGAAATAACGCCCTCCGTTTAGTTGGTGTAGTGGTGAGGAACCTTGTTTATTTTTGATTCCTACCTTTTTTCCAGAGGATGCCGGACCCTGGCTTTCGCGATGATGTTATCCTCTTTTCCAGGGGGAGGTGAAGTTAGAGGGCTTCTTGGATGAACTTTTTTGGAGGGGAGTTGAAAGCTAAAGGTGTTATGATACTTGCTATTTTTTGTATTTTTTCTATATTGGAGAACAGTGCAAATATATTTGCATAGGAAAACTGGCTAAGTGTGAAGAGTATGATTATATCATAAAAAATCTTGAAATGTCAAACAAATATACGTGTGTTATCGATAAATAATCTAAGACTGTCAAAAAAAATATAAACATTTTTAACTTAAAATTGACATTTCCAGTTTTAATGTTAGCACTGTTGCCAATTTTTTTAGTTTTGAATCGACAGTAGCGGTTTTTAACTTTTTTTTTGCGATATTTAGCTTTTTTTGACCGGTTTTAGTGGGAACAAAAAGTGGGCAATATTGTTTGTTTTGTTTACATTTTATTTTGGAATCACAAACAATTTTTTTTTTAATACAACAAAATTTAATGCAAATATGGAAAAATATTACGAATTACATCGAGTATATTCTTTAATTGAAAATTTATGATTTGGAATCCCATATGAAGGGCACCTGCTACATTTCATTTATCAAAAACAAAATATTTTCATCTGCCCAAGCTTTTACCATTTTTTTTTTATTTTTGTTTTAGTCAAAGAAAAAATATACATGAGAAATGTCAATCAGAAAAAAGGGTTTGTTTACATATTGTATTTCTTGCTCTTTCTCGCATTTGTTGTTTCATTCAGTCAATCTTAAAAAAATCCAATACAAAAAATAGCAAGTATCATAAGGGCTTAAGTAATTTTTAAAACTAAAAGGCCATTATGAAAATTTTTCATCTTCTGCCAGCGATCGAACCTGTGGTGCTTTGTTTTGTAAGGAAGCACTTTAACCACTAAACCATGTCGCCACATCAAAAAATGTGCCAAGAAAAAAATATTACTATTATTATTCTTTGCATTTTGCCTATTTTATTCGTTTTTTAGTGTTAAAATTGTTTCTCGCCCCATTTTTTTCGTGAGTTTATTTGACAGTTCATAGCGGGAACTTTTCTCACAAAAATGTTACAGACACACTTTTTCTTTAAATTGGAGAGTAATTTCCTTACGTGACAGCTAGTACTCGCCAAAAAAAGTTACAGACAAAGTTTAGTGAGAAAAACAGCTGTTTGTTTCAATATATGGCATTTTTGTTTCATTTCACACATTTCAATCGAAAAGTTTCTCGAGGCGAGAGTTCAAGAACATGGGCACTGGACACTAATGCAATTTTAAAGCAGAGTTTTAAAAAATTGCAGCTAAACAATTGAAAGTCTGACGATAATTAATATACTAACATTTTCTTTTTATGGCCCACTGTTACTTTTATGTTTTTAAATGCAGGATTATCAATAATACTGGTATCATTGCTTTGGCATAATGCACAGAAATTCTCCATTTAATACGGCTCTAGCATTTTGTTTGCACAATTGAAACGACAATAAATGATATAATTTTTGTTTTCAACATTTATGCGAAAGTATCGTTATCGTAATAGCGAAGAACCAATAAATTTGTTGTTATCAACACATAATTGCAAAAACTTAATTCCCTTTTTCTCAATGGTAAGCCAACATATTCGACAGTCGTTTACTATTTGGAAACAATTAATTGTATGGCTTACAAATGAGTCGATATACATAATTAAAAGTACAGTCGAAATATTTTCAAAGTCAGCTATTTAGTATGTTAGGTTAATTACCTGGCTGTTGACATTCTCACCAGCCATCCGGTTGATTCAATGAAAGAATGGGCCATGCTCAAATAAATGTCAGAGAGTCAGGTTTTGTCCCTGAGGATTCTTTGACCAAACAGTTTGAGTCTTAGGTCTCCGAATGCCAGGCAGTCACAGAGGAGATGTCCCGTTGTCTCCTCCTTCTCCTCATCATTGCAACTTCTACATAGGTCATTGTACGGGAGCCCCGACATTTGGGAGTGTTTCCAATGGGCAAGTGGCCAGTTATAGCCGCAATTAGGTTTCTGAGGGGAAGTCTGGACAGCCTTGTCCTCTATAAATATATGATGGGCCAGATTTTCCTGGTTTCCCCACATGTAGTTTTGTCAAGTCAGAGGTGGACTTGCAATGAGATGAAATATGTGTGCAATAAGTTGCTAACTCCTTGGTAGCGATACAACTATATCATGGGTCGCACCGCTACAACTCAAGGTGGTTCCTGCATGTGTCAACGAACCCAATTAAGGGTAACCACTAAATGTCTCGCTTTCTTCTCCAGAGGCATCTGGCAGTCTCGGATAATTTTCGACGTGATAAACACACTCTCCAGGGATCTTATGGCCGCTTCACACTATCGATAATAATGTGAATATCGCTGCCAGATAACTCACCATACCGAATGCTCCTCGCGGCTGTCTCTGTTATACACAGAGAAAACAGATTCGTGATCACAATCGAATTTGTCGCCAATCGAATTTCGTCGGTTACATGCACTATCACACAATTCGGTTACAATAACTGAAAATTTCGTTGCTTAGCATAATTTTTTTAATAGCAACATATGAATTTTAGTACACTTTCAGTTATAACCACAGATATTGCTAGTTGTTAGCGTGGTTTTTAGAAAACAAAAATATGCTTATTCCCGACTATATAAGAGATGCAACTAAATTAACACATAATTGGTGTTCACAACAAAAGATTTGATTGACTTAATCAATATATTTTTTCCAAAGTTTGCATAAACCATTTTCTAGATTTATTAGATAGAAAATCAAAATAATTCCAATGACCTCCATTTTTTGTTAGTATATTTATTAAGATATATTTATTTATCGTTTATGCATTCACCCTTATCTTGTTTGGCTAATCAACTTATTTCCTTAAATCTATTACCAAACAGTCGCAGGCGTATTTTAAACTCTTCAACCACAACAAAGGCTAGAATACACTATTATACTTTGTATTAATACATGTCAAAAACTCAAGTAATATGACAAAGTGTGATAGTGTGAATGCAATGTGTCACGAAAATGACAAGTAAAGGGTGTTTTTTTAAGCTAGATAGAACTTTAAATTGTAAAAAGTAACACAAAAAAATTAAATTTTGATGAAATATTTTTTTTATCGTTTCAGTATACTCTGACAAATCATCATGAATAGACTCCCGCTTGAACAACGCTACGAAATTATCCAAATTTACTTTGAAAAATTTAATCCAAATTTAAATCGCAAAATTGTGTTCAGCGATGAGGCGCATTTTTGGCTTAACGGGTTTGTTAATAAGCAAAATTGCCGCATATGGAGCGAGACCAATCCACAAGAGACCCTACAGACACCATAACATCCAGAAAAATGCACCGTTTGGTGCGGTTTTCACGCTGGTGGCATCATCGGACCTTATTTCTTCAAAAATGAGGCCGGAGCTCGCGTTACGGTCAATGGAGATCGTTACCGCACCATGATCAATGATTTTTTGTTTGAAAATATGGATGACATTGATCCGGAGGAGATGTGGTTTCAACAGGATGTCGCTACGTGCCATACGGCGAACGCAACCATCGACTTATTGAAATCAAAATTTGGCGATAAGTTGATTTCGAGAAATGGACCTGTCAATTGGCCTCCAAGGTCGTGCGATTTGACACCTCTCGATTATTTCCTGTGGGGCTACGTGAAGTCACTGGTTTATGCTGATAAACCAGCAACAATTGACGCCTTGGAGGCAAGCATTGTTCGTGTTATTCGTGACATACGGCCAGCAGTGCTCGAAAAAGTGGCCCAAAATTGGACGTCCAGAATGCGCTTCGTCAAGAACAGCCGCGGCGCCCATATGCCCGAAATCATTTTCAAATGTTAATGTCACGTATTGATCTTTCGAATAAAAAAAAAATTTTGATTACAATTTAATTTTTTGTGTTATTTTTTACAATTTCAAGTTCTTTCGGGCTTAAAAAAACACCCTTTATTATGAAAAAAGTTTGACATCCCATACGACTTCATCGTTTTTTGAAAAATTTCTAAACAATAATACTTTTCATTGGATCAGGGTTTCATTTTATTTCATGTGTGAGTGTTTATACTTTGTGTGATGGTGTAAACACAAACTGTCATGTTAAATTAGACTTTTTGACAGTCGCAACAAAACTCATTAGTTTTCTATCTCACAAAGTATTATGGAATACGTAAGACTAGTGAGATAGTGTAATCTAGCCTTGAGCATTTTATACAGAAGAAGAATTGTCGCCCTTTTAATTCTTATAAAAAGAAAATTAATTCTTATAATCAGGGACCGTAACAGTTACGACTTTTTTAAAAAAAGTCAAAATATAATAGTTATTTTTTGACTTTTATTCTTTCGGTCAGAAATAAAAGTTAAAATTTGACTTTTATTTTTTCGGTCAAAAATAAAAGTTAAAATTTGACTTTTATTTTTTATGTCAAAAATAAAAGTTAAAATCTGACTTTTATTTTTTCGGTCAAAAATAAAAGTTAAAATTTGACTTTTATTTTTTAAGTCAAAAATAAAAGTTAAAATTTGACTTTTATTTTTGAAGTCAAAAATAAAAGTTTAAATCTGACTTTTATTTTTTAAGTCAGAAATAAATAATTAGTATTGTGGTTATTCTGTTGAACTATTTATGGTTTTCAATCCAAATTTTTTTAATATTTTTAATTAGGCTTAAGTTCATTAAATTTAATTTTTCATTAAATTATTTTTATGAAGAAAGGTGTTTTACAACATGAAAATTAATTAAAATTGTTATTGATAATCTTTCATTTTTTGACCGTGGCTGGGATTCCAACCGCAGCCGGCAGGTTACCATGACATGTTTCGATCGCAACCACTCGATCTTCTCAAATGGATTTGCCGTTTTACACTCGCAGCCATCGAAGGCTGCTGACGTCAATAGTCAAACATCAATCCTTAAACCAAATTGTATTTTAACCTTTGGTAGATCGAAGTTTGCTTTTTTGAATGATTATCCATTTTAATTGATTTTACATGTTCTTCCTTACTTCTGTTTTTTCGTACTTTTTGTCAAGAATTTTTCTTGAAGTCCAAAGTACATTTTTTTTTTTTTTGTTTTTTCATTTTTGTCTTTCTTTTTCCTGTTGACCTTTTTCAGCACAACTTGAAGGACAAATGAACACATAGAGCTCGTGCCCTAGCCTTCAACAATAATTAGTATTGTGGTTATTCTGTTGAACTATTTATGGTTTTCAATCCAAATTTTTTTAATATTTTTAATTAGGCTTAAGTTCATTAAATTTAATTTTTCATTAAATTATTTTTATGAAGAAAGGTGTTTTACAACATGAAAATTAATTAAAATTGTTATTGATAATCTTTCATTTTTTGACCGTGGCTGGGATTCGAACCGCAGCCGGCAGGTTACCATGACATGTTTCGATCGCAACCACTCGATCTTCTCAAATGGATTTGCCGTTTTACACTCGCAGCCATCGAAGGCTGCTGACGTCAATAGTCAAACATCAATCCTTAAACCAAATTGTATTTTAACCTTTGGTAGATCGAAGTTTGCTTTTTTGAATGATTATCCATTTTAATTGATTTTACATGTTCTTCCTTACTTCTGTTTTTTCGTACTTTTTGTCAAGAATTTTTCTTGAAGTCCAAAGTACATTTTTTTTTTTTTGTTTTTTCATTTTTGTCTTTCTTTTTCCTGTTGACCTTTTTCAGCACAACTTGAAGGACAAATGAACACATAGAGCTCGTGCCCTAGCCTTCAACAATAATTAGTATTGTGGTTATTCTGTTGAACTATTTATGGTTTTCAATCCAAATTTTTTTAATATTTTTAATTAGGCTTAAGTTCATTAAATTTAATTTTTCATTAAATTATTTTTATGAAGAAAGGTGTTTTACAACATGAAAATTAATTAAAATTGTTATTGATAATCTTTCATTTAATAAAAGTTAAAATTTGACTTTTATTTTTTAAATCAGAAAAAAAAATTTACTATGCCATAATAATTACAATGTAATGGAAATATAAGAAAAATAAGATCGATGACAATCAGTGTTGTTGTTTTGGTTATTTCTAACCAAAAGAGGTTACATGGTTTCATTTTGGTTACATTTTTCTCCAAAGAAAAAAAAAAAGATATTTCTTTCATTGGAATTCTAATAATAGATCTAAAAGCTTTTTAACAACATTTTTAATATATGAATGAAGAAGTAAAAGCATTGTTCATTGATTAGGCACAAAATGATACTCTTTTTGCAGTACTAAAATTTGGTTACAAAAATTTAAAGGCCGCGGCAACACTGATGACAATATTATTTTACCGTTATTTATACTTTACTATTCCCCGTTTCTATTTGTTAAAATTATTTCGTTAAATAGATGAAATAATAAAGAAGGGTGGTAACGAAAATCATATTGGGCATTATGCTAGTATATGTAAACAAATGTGAGGGGGGGGGGGGTGAATAAGAGACAACCGGATTTGAACTTCGCTTTTCATAAGGACCCAGAATATTTATACTTTCTAGGGTGTAGGATCAATATTGTGGAACATACGAACGGAATGACAAAGTTATATATACCCTCTTACCTTCAGTGAAGGGAATAAAAACAAACTTAATTATAAAAAGAGTAATTTTTGGAATAAATTATTTTGATTATAACTCAGCCATTTTTTAACCGATTTGACAGATTTATGTACCGACGTGTTTAAGAAATTTACCATTTACTTGTGTTATACAACTTGGACTCGGGAAGATCCATGGTTACCGAAAATGGGCATTTTTAAAAAAAAATTTAATTTTGCTCATAACTTTTTTGTATCTGAACCGATTTTTCCGAAATTTTCAGAAAATATTTTCTACTAAAGATTTCCGATCTTTTGATATATAAGGCGTAGCCATAGGTCATTTTAAAGTCAAAAAATTCAGGTTTTTATACAATTTTTGATATTTTTTGTATGGGAGGTACCACGCCCACTTCTTCAATTCCGCCCACATTTTGTGGGATGGTGTGCACTTATAACTTTAATGTTTTAACCTAATTTGGAAACTTTGGCTCTTGCCGTTCTCCAGATCTACAGAAAAAAGTAATAAAATTACAACAACAACAATGGATTTTTGGACAAAATTAGAGGCAGTCGTGGTTTTTTGGTCATATCTCAGCCATTTTTGTGGACCGATCTTGCTAAATTTCAATAGCAAGAAATGGTGGACTATATGTAACATAAATGTAAAACAACCTAGACGCTATCATGTCTGGAGTCTCCGGAAAACATATATCAAACGTAAGACGGACAGACGGACTGACAGACGGACGGACGGACGGACGGACGGTTATCGTTAAATCAACTTCTCTCCTCATAAGAACGCAAAATATATACACTTTATAGGGCCTAAGATACATATTGTAGAAATTACAAACGGAATGACAAACTTATATATACCCTTTTCCACCTGTGGTGAAGGGTATGATTAAAATTTTTTTTAACTTTTTTAACATCTGCTTTCAATGGGAACAAAAGTCCAATTTTAACTTTTATTTCTGACTTAAAAAATAAAAGTCAAATTTTAACTTTAATTTTTGACTGAAAAAATAAAAGTCAAATTTTAACTTATATTTTTTACCTAAAAAATAAAAGTCAAACTTTAACTTTTTTTTTTGACTTAAAAAATAAAAGTCAAATTTTAACTTTTATTTTTGACCGAAAAATGAAAGTCAGATTTTAACTTTCATTTTTGACATAAAAAATAAAAGTCAAATTTTAACTTTTATTTTTGACCGAAAAATAAAACTCAAAAAATAACTGTTATATATTGACTTTTTTTAAAAAAGTCAAAAAATTAAAGTCTTTTAAGTTTATTATTCCTTAGCATAACAGCATCAATATGCTGTATTCAAATATCTGATAGACAAATTATATCCACCTGACTTTTTGATTTTAAATTTTAAAAATAACTGTTATTTTCGGTCCCTGCTTGTAATTATTAGTATTGTGGTTATTTTGTTGAACTATTTATGGTTTTTAATCCAAATTTTTAATATTTTTAATTAGGCTTAAGTTCATCAAATTTAATTTTCATTAAATTATTTTTATGAAGAAAGGAATTTTACAACATGAAAATTAATTAAAATTGTTATTGATAATCTTTCATTCTTGACCGTGGCCGGGGCACGAACCCTGGCCGGTAGGTTACCATGACATGTTTCGATCGCAACCACTCGATCTCCTCAGATGAATTTGCCGTCTTACACTCGCAGCCATCGACGATTGCTGACGTCAATAGTCAAACATCAATCCTTAAACCAAATTGTATTTTAACCTTGGGTAGATCGAAATTTGCTTTTTTGAATGATTATTTTAATAGTGTAATCTAGCCTTAAGGGTGGCTTTTAAATTTTACATATATTATTTAACCGACCAACACAGACACTGTTGAGAACATCGTGGGCCTACTCCCTTAAACGGAAAGCATTGCTATCGCACCTAAAATATTTCCAATTAGACCTTTTAAAAATCCAAACGAAGCAGGAAGCCATAGGTAGCCTATCCTAGCCAAAACTCCTAGTGACCCTGGAGCTGAATAAAGTGGTAAAATCACCGGAAGAGGAGGAGACTACTAAGATGACTCACCCCTCGATAGCATTTACAGCCACCAAGTTCAAAATGGATTTGATGGATAAGCTAAGAAGGTGGAAAATAGGCTTTGACTGGACTAGTGATCCATTGGAGTCTATAGAGCGTCCTTAAGAGTTAGACCACATGCACGATGTTGATCCGGACCAAATATTTTTTAAATATGAAATTAAAATTTATTTTATTAAATGTTTCTCTATCTTACAAATTAGTTTTTAAAGTTTTAAGTTTAAAAGTGTTGCATAAGTGTTACATGTGACTTGGCAACATTTTAAATGCACCTCTAATTTTTAAGAAGTGTTTCATATTTTACGTTTACAAAAGAACACAAATTTCGGCATTAAGAAATAAAGTACAATTAGTGCAAGGTAAATTCAATTACAGGTGGTGGCAAGACTAAAACAATCCAAAGCCAACAGAAACAACAGACGTTTTTTGTATTGCACTGTTACCCTGCAGATAACGAGACTAGTCCATACATGCATGTAAAGAGTAGTCCATAAAGGAGTAGGAGTACTCCAAAACTACTCCAAATATATGAGTAAAAGGTGGTCCATTTAACATTACGATGTCCAAGGAGGGGACCATATAACCCATCGAAGTCCCTAAACTACTCCATGGAGTACTAAAGTGGGTTAGTTTTAAAAGTACTCCGTGCCATTACAGTATGGAGTACACTAAAGCGGTAGTTTAAGCATTTTTCATTTTTTACTAATCGCCTTTTATGGCGTGCTCTGTAGTCTATTATTGCTATTATTAAATATATTTGCTTGGTATTTTGAATTTTGTTTTACCTTTTTTCACAAATTTCACAAACTTTCACTTTTAAATAAACAATTAATAATGGACACCATCAGGGCTACCAATGTGTAATACTGTAAACTATAGATAAGTATACATCATGCAGTTGTTGGCAGCACTGCATGTTAATTTCTTATAACATGGTCCATATTACAGTAGATTGGACCATGTTGTAAGTAGTCCATTTAAGCCACAATGGACCACGTAGTCCAATATTATCTGTAGGGTAGTGTTTACGTTTCGAAACTTGCTACCACCTTGTACTGGATTCGCCTTGATCTAGTGCTGCATTCATGCCCCTTTAATTAAAATGAGTGTTGCACATGTAGCATTTTTAAGCAGCTGCACTCCAGAAAATATGGTTTCCGGGAAAACCAATAGCATAATACCATTGTTATAAAAGTTAGTAATAAACGAGAAAGAACACACATTTTTCCGCATCAGTTAAACGCATATTTTTAAATGCTAAAGCTTCGTACAGACGATGGTCAGATCTTACAATATTGGTTAGCAGCGTTGCTTAAGTTGCACTAAAATTGGCTAAAATGTCTTACAACTGTGTGAACATTGTAAGCTCATTTGTATTTGCGGAAGTGCAAAATTAATGCATCTGACAACCGCACCATTGTCAGAAAAATATTGCTGTTGGCAACGCCTGCTTACAATATTGTAAGATCTGACTATCGTCTGTACGAAGCTTAAATTATGTAAAAAAGCAAAGGAAGAAATCGTTTCAAACTAAATTTCTATCAAAATCAAATGATAGTTGCTGTTGTAGTTATTATATTTCTTATGATCTATCTCGTAAAGTAAATTTGATTTATCTTATAACACTGAGTTTAAAGTTTTATTTTAAAACATAAATGATTTAAACCTTATTTGAGAACAAAGTTGTAAATATAGTCTACCAGTTTAAATTTATGTGTACAAAAATCAAATTTTTAATTTATTTACTTATTCATAAATTATACTTAATTTGTTTAGAAAATACTGAAAAAACGTACCTTACGCTAATGTATACCAGAAGTATTATTTACTTGTGTACCTTTAATGTAAATACTGTTTGCTCTCTAATACATAGATAAATGAATTCCAATAAAATATTTCTTCCATTTCTTCCATTTTCATAAATAATTATTTTACTTTTTAATAGAAAGTACCATTTGTTGGAAAAAGTATTCTTTTAGTTAAAGTTCAGTACCATTTAAAAATTTCAATTTTGCAACACTGTTTCCCTTTCATCTGTGGTAAAGGGTATACAAATTAAGCATCGGTTAGGAATCCCGCCCTTTTTAGCTTAAAACCCAGTATTTCTGGAAAGTATCAAAAAATTTGACATATACTATTTATAATTATTAAATTAAAAAATTTTCTCTTATCTCTTTTGACCGGTACTGTAACTTGATAACAATTTAATAGCCCCATACAATATTTCGAATTTCTTTTTATTAATTTAGCTTTTCATACACATTTATTGTAATTGCACACAATCCATTTGATGCGTATTGCAAAGTTATTTTTAAATAAAAATGCAAAAAGAAAATATTATTGTAAAAAATGGCAAATTACATTTCCTGGTAAAATGTCATGATGATTCTTTTCCTGTGGAAATCATGGAAATGTTAAGTAAAATATGTATAACACTTTAATGTGCTTACACACGCATAATTTAACATAAATACATAAATATGTACATCAAAGTATATTATGTAACACACTCACATACATATGTAAATTCTGTGAAAAAAAAGTTTGTATCCATAAACAACCATTTTTGTATAAAACGCTTCTCATTTAAATAATTTTATTCGATTCTCGTTAATGTACTCGTATTTCCAGGAGTATCTGTAAGTTTTTGTATGTGTGTGTGTGTGTGTGTGTCAGTGTGTTGACGAGGAAGTATTTTTGCAGTTGTTTATAAATTTAATCTTTTTTTTTGTTTGCGAATGTTTGTTAAAAACTTTCCGATAAATTCGTAAAGTTTTAAGTGAAGTGTTTTTTTTTTTAAAGCAAAAGTTTATAAAGTTTGTCTGTTAGTGCGCGCCAAAGGAAACTTCAGACAAACTGGCACAGAAAAACGTATAAAAAATAATATTAAGTTATTTAAATACACTTTGGATTTTCAATATTTTATTTACTGGTCGCTTAAAAAAGAATACAGCCACCTTTGGGCATTTGACTCCTTATTGATAGAGTGTAAGGAAATTATTATAAGTTTTGGAACTCGAAATGGATTTTTTATATAAAATGTTGGCACTTAAGAAAATAAAAAAATACTATTTTAACCTTAAACATAACAAAATTTTAAATGTTAAAATTGTTAATAAATAATGGCAATTTAGCTATTTTTTGCCAATCTAGCGGGGGTTTCTCTTCTTTTTATTTCTATTATGTGGGTTTTATTAAACAAGAAAGATAACACTACTGTTTGTGACACCACGTTAACGCTCTTGTTTGGGTATGGCATATCAGCGTAAAAGCTAAGCGGAAGAAAACGTTCCGCCTTCCGCTCTTGTTTACCCTACGTTTCCACACGCAAGTAATTACTTGCAAGTAGTGTTTACGTATTATCAACGAAAAATCGATGAAACAGACGATTGGCTAAAAGTACAAAAATTGTCGTCACTTAAAAATATCGATCAAAATTCTCTACAAGAGACATGGTTTTAAGCACGTGCCATTTGGCCGAATCTTATGGCGGATATAATTTAGTAAAGCTTCGTACAGACGATGGTCAGATCTTACAATATTGTAAGCAGGCGTTGCCAACAGCAATATTTTTCCGACAATGGTGCGATTGTCAGATGCATTAATTTTGCACTTCTGCAAATACAAATGAGCTTACAATGTTCACACAGTTGTAAGTCATTTTAGCCAAATTTAATGCAATTTAAGCAACGCTGCTTACCAATATTGCAAAATTATGAATTTTTTTTTTCAGATAGTGAAATTTAACACAATTTCGTTCAAAGAGTGAAGGAAATTTCAAAAAAGTCCTAAGAATAATAAAATTTCGATTTAGAGATTACGAAAAATTAACTTAAAAGCTTCGTTCACAATGGGAGCAACAATTTCACTTGGTATTCATAATAGAGCAACAATTTCTTTCGCAACCACACACATTTTCAATTAAGAAACCGTTTGCAAATTTTGCCCAAATTAAAATAACTTATTTATTATTATTTTTTAAAACATTTTGTTAAAATTTTCATTCAAAACTTAATAAATTGTTAAAGACGTCATTTTGAATGTCATACAAATTGTTGATGAAGTAAAAGTACATCAAGTGAATTTGTTGCTAGCATTGTGTACGAGGCTTAAATAATAATATTTAACAAAATTTTATAAAACATATTAGATTATAAAAAATTTCCTATAAATAGTTTTACATATATTTACTAAAAACTAAAAAATTCCAAAAATTGTCTAAGAAAACTTTTGAAATATTAAAAAAAATTCCTTTACAATTTCCTATAAACGGTGAAATTGTAAATTTTCTATAAATATTTTCCAAAACTTATTTTACAAATAGGTGGTGAAATATCGCAAGATATTTTGGGAAAATTGAGATTATAAATTTCCAATAAATATTTTTCAAAACTTTTTAAAATTTCAAAAGATTTTGTTATTCGTGCTTAATTCCCAGTTTTTATTATTGATAAAAACACTTGAAATTTATTGTTGATGGGATAAGCTATTCCTATGCGCATTTCACTGGTTGCTTACTTGCTACTTTTTAAAATATTTAAAAAAAATTCCAATAAATAGGGAAATTTCCCAATATTTACTATAAAAATTTCAGTAAATTTCCTATTATTGAAACATCTACTGAAAATAGTATAATTTTCTTAAAAATTTAAATTTTGCAGGGAAATTCTGAAACATTTCCAATAAAAAGTGTTATTAAAAATTTGCTATAAATCTTATGCAAAACTTTTTTTTATTATACATATTTCGAAAAAATTCTAATTATTGAAAGCATTTTCTGTAAACAGAAATTTTTACAATTTTTTTTTAAAATCTTAAATTTCGAAAAAGTTTGTAAGTGAAATTTCGTAAAATTTTCTATTAAATTAAATACTGCACAATTTCCTAAAAAAAGTGAAACACCGAAAAATTTCGTATTATTATGGAAAAAATTCATATAAATAGTACCGAGTTATAATTTTTGCGGTTTCAGCATTAACCATTTATAACCTCAAAATTTCAAAGTGGTTTATCTGGTGGAGAACCAAGGAAAAAACAAGAGTAACTGGTGGTGTACAATAAAAAAAACTTAAGACGTTTTACTGGTGGAGACCAATATACTCGGGAGCGGATTCTGGAAGCTCTTCGCCTTCAAAGGTATAAGTCGACCGAGGACTTGTGGATGAGGCTCCAAACAAATCGTGTAATACCCTGGCAATAAAACTGCTTATAGTTAGCCAAAAATTTTAGTTTAATGTGCGGTTTTCACAAACACACAACGCAATCGAAAAACTGAGTGCTTTTCATATAAATTTCACCACAGGTTTAATCATTTATATTGTAAAAACAGCACACAAGCCAAATATAAAAAAAACACAGTCATATTTTAGGAAATTCAATTAAAAAAAAATTTTAAAAATATATTTTGTATAAGTAAATAATTTAGATGATTATTTTCCTTAAATAAAAACGACCAAGATGGATTATGTTCAATGTTATAATGAAACTGATTTTGTACAAAGATTTCGTGTGCCAAAGGAAACATTTCAGTATATTTTGTTTATGGTTCTTTGCTGCCAAGAAGTCAAAGATCTGTAGCTGTACAACTGCCTACCCAACAAACACGCAAGTTTGATTTCAAATTGAAAATTATTTGAAATCAAACCTTTTCTTAAACGATAAAAGTTTGATAATGATTTGAAAATTATTTTAAAATCATAGCATTCTCAAAAAAAGGGGGAAATTATTTTAAAATTGAGAAATGTATTTATTTTCAGCTTGATTTCAAACGTTATTCAAACGTATTTCAATGTAGAATAATTAATTCAATACTCAAAAATAATTAATAATTTTTCACAAGAAATTAAGATTTTCCACCAGCGAATTCACTTCACGTAACATGTAGTTTTTCCTTAATTTTAAGTGCCGGTTCACACACGTCAAGTTTGACTCGTCAAGTCTTAATCTTTTAGGAGAGAAGGGAAATGAAAATGCCATTTCTTTTTCCCTCTCCCCTAAAAACTCAAGACTTGAGACAAACTTGACGTTTGTGAACCGGCACTAAAACACATTTACTAATTTCAATCGCCATTTTTTAATGTTTACATTAATTTTTGCTTCAGTGCTGCCAAGCTATATTTTGATTTGAAAATAAGGCCCCTATTACGGTTCCCAACTAGTGATGCCAGAAGTGCAGATTTATCTGCATTTTGCAGATTTTATACACCAAAATTTTCAAAATGCAGATTTTTAGCTCGGCGCAAACTTCTTTACATTGTCACTTAACTTTTTATTATTTCAACTTCTTGCATTGAAAAAAATTGTCAAAAAATACTTGTGTTTTTGAAATATTGGCCAACCAAAGCAACGAATAAAATACAATGTTGTGTTTTTGGTGTTGTAGTATCGCCACCACCGTTTACATGAGTTCGCTTACTTAAAAATTCGCATTGTCTTAGCACATTAATATCGCCTGACTAATGTCATCTGATTTTATACGAAATAATATGCATATGTACGTTTATTTTAATATGTACTTATACATAAATATCTTAAATAATTGCAATATTTGATCTCTTGTAAATTCTCAACAATACTTTTGGTGGTTTAAATTACTAAGTAATTAAATTTGGATAGATATTTTAAATTTTAAATATCCAAATATAACACTATGTGACAGTTTTTTGACCAAATGTATTTGACACCTCATCTTTATGTAAAATCAAAAGTAGAACTGTTTTCGAAAGATAATCCAAAATAACCGTTATTTGTGTTTTGGAAAAATATGATGTCAAACACTTCTCTGTGTTTTTTTTTTATTCATTATTTATTTATTGAATCTTCATATATTTAATATGAACTAACAATAATACTTTATTTTTTGTCCTGCCAGTGCCAGACAAAAATTTTCTCATCACGGGTTCTGTTCACTTGTAGGTGTTTATCGCTCATCTAATTGGATAAGTGCTGCAGTGTCTCTTCTACTTAAGCGAGTGTGGCCGCTATCATTTAAAATATTTCGAGCAAGTGGGTTCTGATGCAATTCTAGCCTTTTTAAGTTTTTTAATGCATATTTCGTAATCATAGTTTAACTAATGGAACATTGAGATCCTTGTGAATATTTGAGTTTTAAACATACCAAGGGGCAGCTGTGATTATTCGAAGTAGTTCTTGGCGCCTTTGAATTTTTTCTGGGTTTAAAGTTCAAAAATCTCCATCGACTTCAAATTCCAGAACATGGCGGTAAATTATGAAATGAATTGTTTTATCTTTTTCTAAATAAACTAAAAAAAAAGGTAATGAATGTGTTTTGGAGATTTGTTGAAGATTTATAAAATCTTTACGAAGATTTTGCAGATTTTTTGATGGAAAATTATGGTTTTTTGCTGATTTTACCTCTAAAAGTTCTGGCAACACTGTTCACAACTCAACTCAGTTGAGTTGTAATTTTATAATTTTTGTATTATGGTTTACAACTTTACTATATTGCGGCGAACAAAAAAAATCAAAAAATTACAACTCCTACACACAACCAGGGGCCTAATTCTTGCAGTCGTAATCGAATACTTTCTCGATTCGAAAGCAATTTTATTTCTAATTCTTTCAGTCGATACTGAACGAATCGAAATTATTTTTTCAGTATTGTGAAACTCAAACTAATGCTTTACAACACTGAAAAAATAGTTCCGATTCGTTCAGTATTGACTGAAATAATTAGATATTAAATTGCTTTCTAATCGAGACACGACTCCCAGAATCAGGCCACAGTTGCCTTATTTACAACTCAACTGAGTTAAGTTGTGAACCGTAATCGGGGCCTAACATTTGGTTACAATTTGACATCAAATTGATAAAACATTGTAAGTCAAATGTTTATATTCAAAAAATTATCAATTTGAATGTTAAAATTAAACAATTGAAAACGGTTTGAAAATTGTGTTTGATGTCAAATGATAAGTTCATTTCATATCAAAGGTTTGACTGCATGTTTGTCGGGTGTATGTAAATATATAAAATACTTATTACAATAAAAAAAATTCTTTCAGACTTTATTTTGTATCACCTCAGACGAAATTACTTATAGCTCTAAGGTTTTGCACAAGTAGCAGTTTCCTTATTACAATGGGTGACTTTTGTTGTTTAAGCGTTGTTACAGCAAATCGTGCAGTAAGAGAAACATTATTTGCTTCGGCGGCTTTTTCGAAGAAATTTATAAAACTACCTTCCGATACCAGATGAAATCTGCCGCAGTTGGAAAGATTTCTTTACAACTGCATTAGAGCAAACTCCTCTTTGATATTCTGCCATGCCTCTGCCTTTATTTAACTGTATCAGATTTATTTTTATTTTGACGGCAGTTTTTATGAAACTCTATTAACAGTACTCCTTCCTCTGCTGTGATTTTTTGGCACGTTTAGGTGGTATTTAATTTTCATTTGGCATCATTCAAAAATATTGTGAACAAATGAGAGATGTCAACATAGTTGCCAGTAGAGTATCCAATTATTCGACTTTTGGTTTTGTTCGAGTAAGGAATTAATTCATTTTTGAATTTTAAATTTGCTCGATTAATCGAATAAGAGTTTTAAATTGTTCGAATTACTCGAAGAATTCAAATACATAATTTTATCCAATAGGAAAAAACAAACATCTCTATTTAAACTTATACTTTTATTTTACTTATATACACAAAAAGAGAGGTGAGAGGCGCCAGCCAGTTATGAAAAACATTTTAAACCAATTTAGTACTTCTTAAAATGGAGTGAAATTGAATTAGATGGAGATTCTCCGTTAATTTTTTTTAAAATTACCCCAGTTTTTTCTGATTTTAAGAGAAATTCTATTAAAGATAAGAATTTAATGTTTAATATATAAAAGGAATTTTTTTATAATCTTTTAAAACCGGATCTTTGTTTTTAAATCCACTCTTAATTTCCTTTATTTTAAAACTCTACTCTATAGGTTTGGTTAATTTATTTTTTAACGTATTACTTTGTCACGACAAAAACCAGAAATTTCGTTTTCAAACAAGGACACTTAGAGTTTTAAGACGGAAGTAATGACATCTCAAATGTCACATCCACCCGATTAGAAGGTACGAGGTAATGAAAAAATTTACAGTAGGATAATAACAGGTATTCAATTTTCTGACAGTAGATGGTCTACCACTTTTTCATTTGTCATTGGCCAAAAAAAAACTTTTGCTTTTACTTCTGATTCATTTGTCTGCTTTCACACGTTTCATCTTTTGATGCTCAACTCTTATGTCTTTAGGTGAGTGAAGAAAGAAGAAAGGGGGTTAGTACGGAGATGCCTGTACTCGGTCAGTACGCTTTGTATTTTTATTCGTTGGTATATGCACAACGATGGCTGCAAGGCGAATTGAGTAGAAGGTGGGGTCAAGTCAACATATGGTGATTTTTTTCGGTGGTCGACTTGTCAAAGTTTGTATACACACTAGTTTTTTATGTAAACAAACCTATTTTTTTTACTAGCAATATTTTTGACAACCCGACCACAGAAGCATTGTAGTTGTAGAGTTGACCTCACCTTCTAATCAATTCGCCTTGGGTGGCTGCATGTAATTTTTTTCTTTTCTTTTTCTCTTTGATTCGCTGTTAATAAAATTGTTCTTGTTTTGAACCGAAAAAAGTTGAAAACGATTGCTGCGTGTGATTGTATTGGCATCTTTTAAAAGGAATTGAAAAGAAGTTGAGCAACAAAAGATGAAACGTGTAAATTTCGACTTTAATGTAAACAGTCGCTATCAAACCAACTCAAAAAGGGAAAAGTTGTATACAAATGTTCGTTTTTTCTTCGACAGTTTTTGGTTTCGACTGCAGTTTTTTAAACCCTGTTAACAGTGATTTACATAATTTGTCATGCACGCTCAATTTTAAAAATGGACTAATATATGTATGTTTAAAATTATGAGTAATGAAAATAAATGCAAAAGGTAACAACATGTAATTTATTTTAAAGGCTAAAAATCTAAACAAAATATTTTTACATTAAAAAAGTAGAATTTTCTAAGAAATTAATTTTAATCGATTAATTGACATAAATTGTTCGAGTTATTCGTTATTCCTCGATTAATCGAACAACGATTAATCGAGTGGATGCTCTTGGTGCCAGTTCGTTTTTTTCTGTTTTCGCAAAAATAGTCGGTATTCACTTTTGTATTGCCACGTTTTTAAAATTATTAAGCTTATTTTACAAAGAAGTTGTGAAAACGAAAAATAATTAAAGTAAACTAGTATTTATATTCCTCACTATACCCAAAGTACCACTGACTATTTTGAACTTAATTGGTAAGTTTTCGACACTGGCCTCAAACTAGTTTTAACTATTCAATTAAAAGTTTCTTCACTTATTTCTTTTTTTAAGTATTTTTTTTTTATTTTTTCATTTTATACAAATACAATTTTATTTAATACATTTATTTATAATTTGTTTCTTTTTCAAAGGAATACAAACTTTGATTTGTGTGTGAGTATATAATGTACGTATCTATGTGTGTGCTTGTTTGTATGGGTGAGTTGATTGAAGAACTTAAATATAATATCACTATATTATTTCACATTTCTTTAACGATTTTTTTTTTATTGCTAAACTATTATTTGATTTTGATAAAAAGAAATTTTTTTAGATTAAAAGGACGGTTAACAAAAGTAAATTTATATAAAATGTTAAAAATTTATTTACAACTTATAGAAGATAATTAATTTTAAAGTTTTCGGCAAAGAATTTTTAAAGAAAATATACTTTAAAAGGCAAGAGATAAGTGAGAATATAATCCTAACCTCGAAAATAACATACAGCTAATCACACTATAAGTGGGAAACAAAGTAAAATCTTATGTTGCTATGCTTGGAACTCAAAATAAAAGACTTATGGGTCGATAACGGGTAGCAACACAACTGAAGTTGAGTTGCCAGAAGCGAAATTAGGCAATGCCGCTTATGTTTAAATATACAAATTTTTTTATTTTATATTTTAACATGAGCGCGTTGCCTGATTTCGCTGCTAGCAACTCAACTGAAGTTTAGTCGTCCTCCGTAATCGATCCATTAGTTTAATTTAATAATTTTCTTTTAATATGTTTTATTTTATATGAATTAAATTATCCTGTTTTAATTCAGATAAATTAATTAACATAAAGTATGTTAACTAAGTAGTTATATGAGGTGTCCGAATTGTAGTGTGAGTAGCTGTATACATAATTTGTTAAAACATAACCTAAAATTTTAAATATTTTTATTTAAATATAGTATAAAAATATTTAAAGATTTGAATAACAAGATCGTTTATAGTTTTCTTTTTAGAAATTCTCAAGAGTGTTTGAAAGTATAAATTAAAAAAACTTCTGTGCCAAAAAATATGATTAAGTATTAATTTTTATTCAATTGCATACGAGTAAGTGAGTATCCAAAAATTGACCTTAATTACATTTTAAATTGATAAAAGATATGCATGAGTATTTAAAAGTATTTATGTTAAACAGGATCCATTCACAGGTAGAGATTGAGGTGGAGAGTATTTAAGAAATTTAAAATTCAGTATGAAAACTTTGAGCAGTATCGATCATTTTAGAGGTTAAAAATATTTCAGCATTTGAAATTAACTAAAAGAAGAGAGACAAAAACACAACTTTATAAATTAAAAATTCAATAAAATCTTACTTCAAACCACAAATTACCTCCTTTAAAGTCAATTTACCATCACGATTATCATCGCATAAACTAAATAAAGTGGCAGCTTCTTGCAAAGCATACCTAGGAGTTTTGGGATTAACATAATTCAATAGTTCTCCTCTATCTGCTTTGCCATCTTGATTTTTATCTATAATTCTCTTGAATTCCTCTCTTCTCTCCACTACGGTTTTGGATATTAAAGATTTTCTTATTAAATCGTCATCGTCGGCCACATTGACTTCCGAGAATTCCTCTATACTCAATTGATCATCACCATCCTGATCGAATTGTCTTAGCAAATCATCTACTAATTCCAAGAGATTCGAAATGCTCGACTCTGGATGGCGAAATGAGAGATACTCATCTATGGTTAAGGTGAAGAGATCTGTTCTGGCCGCCTCTGACCATCTGGCCTTGTCACGCATCATATCTTCTCGGGCCTTCCGATTTAAGGCAGTGTGTTTTATTTCATTGTGTTCATCGATATCGGCTTCGGTCATGCCGTGTTCTTTTAAAAAGAAACGATGATATTCTTCCCAGGTTATAAGGCCATCGGCAGGCGCTATATCGACCCGACGAAATTCCCGGGGATTTAGTTGTATGGCTTCATCTATATGGTCCACTATGTTTTTATTTATATATTGTCCTAATTCTTTAATGGATAAGTAGTTGTCGTGATTGCGATCGGCTCTGAAAGAAACAGGAGGTAAATATTAGTTTTAGGCGTTTAATTAATTAATCTTCAGAAAAACAAAAGTTTTATAAAGTTTTGACGTTATTTAAAATATTTTTCAAATGGGCTTTTCGACTCAGAAAGACTTTTTAGCAAAATATTTGTTATAAATGAATAAAGTTTTAAGAACTTGTTTAAATTGTGGTGAAACCAGTGTTGCCAGTCGATTTTTCGAAGAAATACCTACACATGCTAAAAAAAAATCCGATTATTCCCTATACGTTAAAAAAAAATGTCCCCTACAAAATTCCCTACGCATTATTGTCATTAAATTAGAAGAGATCACATTAGTTATATAAAATAAATTTTGTTTAAATATATATATTAAAGCTTTGACAAAAAATAAGTACAAAACTTAAAAAAAAAAAAATAATACATATCGCACTTGTTCAACAATACTCTATTAACTCAAAATTTTAAAATTTTCAGTAGATGCAAAACAATTTTGAATTTAATATGAAAGGCTGTCAAAAAGTATTTTTAAGCCAACTATTTCTTTACCAAAAGGAACACAAAATAACTCGATATTTTTACAACGGGAAAATAGGAATAATACCTGTCGATTTTTTCATAAAAGTGAATAACAAAAAACTTTGAGTTAGTACAGTAAGTAGTATTGAATAGGTACGATATGTATGTACTTTTAAAAATTCAATTAAATGATATCTTAGAAAAAACAAATACATACATACATAACAGTGTCGCCCAAATAACTCTGAAAGTATATTTTAAAGCGATTTTATTGAAAAGAAAAAAATTTCAACCGCTTTGGACAAGATAATATCACTTGCAAAACGTTTTTCTGAATTTATTTTAAAAATAATGACGATATGACGAAAAAGCCCTACATTTTGGTGATTATAAAATATCTGTCCGATTTTCCCTTCGCCTCTATTTAAGTATCAAAATACCTACATGTAGGGATTTTCCCCTACTTCTGGCAAAACTGGGTAAAACGTGAATAATTTTGATGAACTTTAAAAATTAAATGTTAGACGAAAACCCACTATTTGGGGTATACACGGAAAAAAGTTGAGATATTGTCGGGTAAATCGAATACATGTGTGAAATTTATAAAACCGTCATTTAAAATTAGGCTAAGCTAACCTTTCCGAGTGCTTTTTTATGCGAACATTCATCACCAGACCCTCCAAAATGCTAAACCGAATCCTTTTTCCGTCCACAATGTCTATTACAGGTCCATTTAGAAGGGCTCGGTTGTATCGTGCACCTACGCCTATAAAACCTTACTAAGACTAAGGAATCCAGATGTCGTTCAAGCGCAGATCCAAAGTTTAAATTCACTTAATCACAAGTTTTGACCATATTACCTTTAGGTTTAGGGCCCTAAAAGTTTAAATACTATTACAATTTAGCAAACATCTGAATATGGATGTGTAGAGAACCGAAGTAGAACCGAAAGACTAAAATGCCTAGAGAATTAAAATCCTGTTTGGAATTATCTCTAAATACGAAATAAATCACATTGTTCCCTACACCTTTCCGGTAACCCAACCCTTAAGATATTACACAAAACTATAACGAGTGTTACGGAGTCCATTTGAAACTCCAATAATTAATCCCTTGCAAGTCTCACCTTGAGTCTCAGGGTTGAACATGCAAATTTGATGTATTCTTTGAGTAAAACTAGCTCAATGCTAATTACTTACACTACTTATATTTGCCCAGAACCACACAAGAGTTTCATAATTTGTTCTGTTTTGACTTTTTGAGTCCAAGGGTTTGGGGGTTCATAAGGGTGTATGCCAAAAGGTAGATCGGATAAAATGGGTGAACCAATTGCGATCCTTATTGACTGCAGCTCAAGACGTCTCACAGACCTCCGCGTGGTAAACCTTGGGCAACGATGTTTTGGCAAACGCCAAAATGAGGGCGTTGAAACCTTCCCTTAGGTTAAGAGATTGAAGTAGGCCTTATAACCTGTTTCACAAAAAAATTACTACAATGAAAACGAGAATGGATGAAAATGAAGGGACTCCTCATAATGTGGACGAACACCACAAACGTTGACAGATATGTACTTGAAATGTACATACATTTCTGATACCAAGTCAATCCAACTTTCGTATGTTCTCGAAAAATACTGGGCTGATATCACCGCCATTCGGGAAATGCGACGGAAAGTGCACGGCATTAATAAAATGAAAAACTGCGAAATCTAATACAGTAAGCCATAAATGTAAGCACCAGTTCGGATGTGGATTTGTTGTGAACAGGCCACCTGGTCACCGGTTTTATACCAGTAGACGAACGGCTGGCCACAATCTTTCCTATCAGCCTGAGCTCATTCATGCGCCGACGCGTCGGAAGAGAAAGACGAAGAAACTGAAGACTTTACCAACTTTACGAGTGCCTAAAACATACTTACGACTGATGTCCCGGCCATGACAAAATAGGCAGGAAGAATATCTTTGCTATGACTGTCGGTAAGTTCCGCCTCCCAGATTTTGGCTTCGGTCTGAGTCTGGGATTCTTGGATATTGGTCTCTTAATGCATTTCTGCATAAGAGGGCTTTGCCAGATATTTCGGACTTGCCGAGTTTCACTACTATTATGACATTAGGGACTAAGATTATTAAAAGATGGGCAAAGGAATTCAACGATCCCTTAACCACAAAAAGTCTTTATACTTCGCTCGTCAGACCAATTTTGGAATACGGCAGCATTATTTGGGACCCGATCTATAATATTCATAGTGATCGTATCGAGTCAGTGCAAAAACAATTTCTTATTTTCTGCTTAAGAAGTAAATATAGAGGATGCCTGGTATTACCTTCATATTCAACTAGACTAGCGAAAATAAATTTACCAACGTTAAAAAGCCGGCGAATGATGCTAAATATATCTTTTATGGTCAATCTTATAAATGGTAGCACACATTCCGAATTTTTATTGAGTAACATAACTTTTAATATTCCTCAACGTTCACTTCGTTTTTTCAACCCTCTATATGTCAGAACATGCCGAACAAACTTTGCGATGTCAGATCCAATAAGAAAATTATGCAGCTGTTTCAATGAAATGTATAACTTTATCGACTATTCTCTGAACATTAATATCATAAAAAGAAATATCATATTATATTTAAATCAATAATGTTTATTCTAATCTTTCTTTCTTTGCTTAAATAAATAAATTATTATGTAAATACACTAATACATTAAGATAGTCTGTAAGGAATTTGTCCATAGACTTAAATTAAATAAATAAATAAATAAAAAAGAAAGTATGGGCGTCTCTCATACTAGGTGGGGTTGGGATTATAGTAGGGCCTAAGATAACGAACGGATGATGGGGAGGTTGATGCAATTTGCCGTGAAGTTTTTGCTAGGAGAAGGTCTTGGTGCAGTATCGGCACACTGTGACTGATTTCGGATACGACACCCAGCTCTACGTTTCGACTGCTCTTGCTGTTTTCGCCTCGTTGATTGTTTCGGTGTCACATTGTGGCCGTTGATTCTTCCCGTAAGAGTGACTGTGTTTATTGTTGTTGTTTATGGTCAGCGTTGTTCGTGATGTCCCTATCCGGTGTCATACCATGTGGCCAATGTGTCGTCCGTGAGGGCGGCTGTTAATTGTTTTGTGTGTTTTTTGGTGCTGTCTTTGGTCCCTGTATGTGGATGTGTGTTTGATGTGGCAGCTGGGGGTCACCAGTTCGCACCGTTTGCAATCCTACTGGTAGTAGCTTAGGCTACGAAGCTGACCGAAGTCTTATTCGGCACCACGGTAGCCAGGACGCCCTTGAGACAACGGTCCCTTGGTATAAAACCCATTTCGCGAGTAGAGCAAGTTATTGCTCGGTTTGGAGTTGCATTACAACAGTTGCCGTTTGCCCATAACACGGTAGGAGTGTTAGATAGGCTCCGACCTTTAACGAGGGGGATGAAGTGTCCAAATGCACGGATTCGAAGTCGGTACCCTGGCTCTGATGTCAGTACAAGAACACACGTTCAAAATGGAAAAATCCACAACGACACTTCCAATAACGGAATGAGGCTGATAATAAAAGGTGTTTTTTTAAGCTAGATAGAACTTTAAATTGTAAAAAGTAACACAAAAAATTAAATTTTGATGAAATATTTTTTTTTATCGTTTCAGTATACTCTGACAAATCATCATGAATAGACTCACGCTTGAACAACGCTACGAAATTATCCAATTTTACTTTGAAAATCAGTCGTCGATTCGCGCAACTTATAGACGACAATTTATCGCAAAATTGTGTTCAGCGATGAGGCGCATTTTTGGCTTAACGGGTTTGTTAATAAGCAAAATTGCCGCATATGGAGCGAGACCAATCCACAAGAGACCCTACAGACTCCATTACATCCAGAAAAATGCACCGTTTGGTGCGGTTTTCACGCTGGTGGCATCATCGCACCTTATTTCTTCAAAAATGAGGCCGGAGCTCGCGTTACGGTCAATGGAGATCGTTACCGCACCATGATCAATGATTTTTTGTTTAAAAAAATATGGATGACATTGATCCGGAGGAGATGTGGTTTCAACAGGATGGCGCTACGTGCCATACGGCGAACGCAAACATCGACTTATTGAAATCAAAATTTGGCGATAAGTTGATTTCGAGAAATGGACCTGTCAATTGGCCTCCAAGGTCGTGCGATTTGACACCTCTCGATTATTTCCTGCGGGGCTACGTGAAGTCACTGGTTTATGCTGATAAACCAGCAACAATTGACGCCTTGGAGGCCAGCATTGTTCGTGTTATTCGTGACATACGGCCAGCAGTGCTCGAAAAAGTGGCCCAAAATTGGACGTCCAGAATGCGATTCGTCAAGAACAGCCGCGGTGCCCATATGCCCGAAATCATTTTCAAATGTTAATGTCACGTATTGATCTTTCGAATAAAAAAAAAATTTTGATTACAATTGAATTTTTTGTGTTATTTTTTACAATTTCAAGTTCTATCGGGCTTAAAAAAACACGCTTTATTATAAGATATTTATAAGCTACGCAATAAGACATACAGAGATGCAGTTAGTAAACGATTTCCTAAAAAAATAACATCTAAAGGACCACGTCACCAGCGTTACCGTTGGCAATTTGCCACTTTTTCGACTGCTTGGATACTATTTGGCCACTTTTACAAAATGCACCCAAATGTGGTACTTTTTGCGATTCTTGCCACTTTTTTGATAATTTTTACGCTAGGAATATATACTTTTTTCTTTCTGTTTTATTATAACCCTTAGCTTTAATATATGTAAAACTGTTTTAATATATGTATATGTATATGTAGCTGAAAATTGGTTTAATAAACTTTCTATTAACCTGTTTTATTTATTATGAATAAGGGGATAAAGATATCTCACATATCGATGGTTTTCTTCCGCAACCTCGTAACTCAAAAACAACTACTTTCCAGAAGAGACAAATTACTTTTTTTTTACCAAATATTTTGCTCTATGTATTTTCTTTTATAAATCGAGAATTAGGAAAAATTCCTATAAATATTCAAAAGAATATATAGCAAAAAGTTTAACATATTTGGTAAAAAAAAAGTATTTTGTCTCTCCTTAGAAGTCATGAAGCAGAAACCGAACTGTTGTATACCGAAAACTTGTCTAAAATTTGGTAGCTCTTGCAATCCTTCTGGCTGATCTTCACTCCAAAATCGACAATTCTGCTTATTAACGTACCCATTGAGCCAAAAATGAGCTTCGTCGCTGAACACAATTTTTCGATAAATTTTTTGATAATAAAATTCAATAATTTGCAAGCGTTGTTCGTTTGTAAGACGATTTATGGTTAAATTATAGACCAAACTGAAGATGTTTGACAGTGAAAAAAAAACACGAAACGTGCGTCAGCTGTTTAAACCAGTGTTGCCAAAAAGATAATAGCTAAAAAATCACCCGATATTTTATAAAAATTACTTCTCGTGAGAAATATTTAGAAAATATTTATTTTAGTTTTTCTACCATTTAAAATTATAATAAATAGAAAAAAAACGTAAAAAATACATAATGTATTTGGTGTACTTATGTTAATTTTAAAAGATGTGCCCCTTTTTTTAAAAAAATCCACTTTTTGGTGCCACTTTTTTTGTAGATATCCCCTTTTTTTGGTACTTTTGGAAAATATCCGATGGTAACACTGCACGTCACTCCCTAAAGCTGTGTTCATATTATGTGTATTTGTCATGTGGAATGTCACTTCTCTACCCACATGTGATTTCATGTGTATGTCAAAATTTGTGTTTTGCATAAGGTTTATAATTTACATGTTCACATGTTGGAATGTAACGTACATTTGACATAACCTTTCAAAAATAAAAAAAAAAAACATTTTTTATAATTAATTTGTGTATTTTTTATTTATTTACTATCATAATATAGTAGTATTAAAATTTCAATTAATTTTTGCCGCGACAAACAATTTTGTTAATAGAAAACAGCTGATGTCAGATGCTTTGTCAGTTGAAAATAGAACTCGTTCTAAATCAAAAATGTCATATGTACTGTACATAGAGAAATAACACATGATATTGTTTGAAGGGGTTCAGACGATATGTACAAATTTAACATGTGAAAAAGTGACAACCCACATGACAAATACACATAATGTGAACATGGCTTAACTACGAAGCACGTGTGAAAGGA
This sequence comes from Pollenia griseotomentosa, assembly GCA_963931875.1. Lineage (NCBI taxonomy): Eukaryota > Metazoa > Arthropoda > Insecta > Diptera > Polleniidae > Pollenia > Pollenia griseotomentosa. Next base: position 190,534,175 of record OZ007560.1, read on the forward strand.
AGAATATTAAACAATAAACGTTACAATCACAAGTTTCGCCATAGAAAATCCATGACTTCCATAAGCGAAATGGTAAGCGAATCTTTTTTTTTTCTCCTTTACGAACCTGCTACGTTTGAAACTACATTTTAATGGGTTTTGCTAAAATATTATAAGTTTCTTTGAAGTTTTTTTTTATTAAATAGGATTTCAAACAAATGCCTAACAACGTTTGAAAAACACTTATCGAGATAAAGAAAAACCTACACTACATTTTATTTCAAGAAATCAATAACAACCTAAGTACTCGTACTAGATACATACTTTGCTATATGCAGGCGCGGATCCAGGGGGGGGGAAATAAGGAAATTTCCCCCCCGTAAATTATAAAAATATGTTTTGTTTATTTCGATATTACAAGAATTCCCAATAATAATATTTTTTTTAAATGTACAAAATTTTTGGAAATCCCAGCAAGGTTTTTTCTTTTTTTTATTGAATCTCTAACGAAATTTTCAATAAGTATTTTTTTGTTTTTTTTTATCGAATCTCTAACGAAATTTTCAGTAAGTATCCAAATCTTAATCCTAATAGTCATTTATTAGATATTTCCAATGAAACATCTAGTTCATCGTATTCAAATACTTATTATTCTACATTCAATCCCAGCAAGTGCCAATTATATCCAAAGACTAAACGTTTGACTTGATAATGCGTGCGGTTGAATTATTAATAAGCCTTAGTATATGCAATATTTATGTATGTATGTGTTATATGAATCAAAATTCTATTTGATAATTTTTGACGAAAGCACGGATTTGTCGGGTAAAAGCCTTATTTCCTTATCTTTAAGATATTTCAACATACAACAAAAAGTTGTTAGGGAAGAATTTATTGGCTTTGTTGTAAACGCATTTGAAGAAGCTTTAAAGGATATTGATGACGTTGATGTGTCAATTGATGCGAAGGCACTATCATCAATAGTTCTTAAAGCTTTGACAAATTTTGGTCTTGACCTAAAAAATTGTGTAGGAGTTGGAACAGATGTGTGTCCTCTGATGTCAGCAGAAAATGGACCTATTAAAAAATTCTAGAAACCGCGACAAATGCGAAACAAACGCCTTGCTATTCCCATAAATCAAACAACTCAATTTCTAAAAGCAATAAAGTGCCATTAATACAAAAAGTTGTATCATTTGTTAAAGAAACGACAAAATTTTTTAAATATAATCATCCCAAGCGAAACGCAGTTTTAGCAAAGTATTTGGGAGCCAAATTCTCTACATTATGCGAGACAAGATCGGAGAACCGTCACGACTCAATTTTACACTTTGCAACAAGTGTACATCATATAGTAGAAGCTTTGGAAAAAATATCTGAGTGGAAAGGTAGAGATACTTCATCAAATCCTTATATTAAGAAATCACTTAGTTCTTTTGAATTTATTTGCGTAATATATATATTTAGTGTGATACTAATTGTAACACAACCGCTTAGTATCATTTTACAAAAGCACGATATAGATCTTCAAAAAGGATCAACAAGCCTTATTAAAACTTTAATCATGTGCCTGGAAGAGAAAAGAAATAAAGCCGAAGAACAATTTAAAGCGATTTTGAAAAAGTTAAAGTTATTTGCGTTCAAATCGAGGTTCCAATCGAAAAGACAAGATTTGAACGAAATAATCACCTCCAAAATTTAAAGATTACTACCAAGTTGTTGGTTGCATTCCTCTTATTGAATTTATTTTAGAAGATCTCAAAACACCTTTCCCTATAGATATCCTAAATGTATTGAACATACCTAAACTTTTACCTCAAAGTGTCATAAAAACCTTCTAACATCTAAACTTGAGCCTGAACTGTTGCATTGGCAAGAAATATGGAAAATATCTGAAAATCTATCAGATAACGTTGTAGATGCTTTAATAAACTGTGATGAAGATATCTACCCAAATCTAAGAAAAATATTTAAAATTTTCGTTTCAATGCTCGACAGTAATGCTACGAGCGAGAGGTCATTTTCTACCCTTCGTCGAATAAGACATGGCTCAGATCAACCATGACAGATGATAGACTGTACTATCTAAATTTGCCTCACAAGGAAATCATAAATTGCTTATTTAAAAAGATTAATTTATTTCAATTTATATTGAACTGATCTTATATTTTATTTAACCTTATTGTTGAGTTTTTTTATATAATATGGAGGGTTCAAAGCTGAACCGAACCAAGTCATAAAATAAAATGCATATATGTATTTCAAAAAAACTGGTGGGAAATTCTTCGCAAAGTTTAACTCTATCGAGTTCTGTAACGGACTAAATCAAAGAGTTTTTCGTTCCAAAGGTAACTGTAATAAGCCCATGTCAATGGCTCCAGAAATTAATGACAATTTACTTACTCAAACTATTATCGAATTTTTATTTTTGACTTGGTTCGCTTCAGCTCTGAGCCCTCCATATACACATATTCCCCCGTATTCATAAAAAATTATTAAATTTAACAAACGTTTATTAAGGATAATTTTCATAGTAAATTTGTTCTTTAAACCTTTATTAAATTGAAAATTTTTTTATAAATACGGCACATTGTTTTTAATAATCTTTTAAAAACAGATTTTTTAACTTTTTGGATTCATAAAAAATTTCCCCCCCCTAAGGCTCAAGCTGGATCCGCGCCTGGCTATATGGCACTACAATCAATTAATTTATGGTCTTTTATAGATTTCAAACAAAGCCACCAAACAAATCTCAAAACTCAATTCAGTGTTCAAATACTCTAGAAATATTTTATGGCCACTGATTTATTCTTTGCATTCATGCATGAATGTACGTATCTACTCATGTATGTGGCTTCTATCCGAATATCAATGTGTATTTTGTTCTTATTTTAAGGATTTTCCACAAAATTCATAAGTAGAGGGATTTTTTTTTTGGTTAACATTACCATGGCCCAAATACTTTTGTCATTAAGATTTCGATAATAAATTATGGAAAAATTCATTTGTTCCCATGACAAAACATGTTTTGGCATGTTTTTACTTATTGGTAGGATATTTGTTGTGTGGCTAAGAGCATGAATGTTTGATGAGTTTTAAAGGGATAAAAGGACATACATAAATATTCATCCATGTGTGATTGGATTGGATGACAAAACATGAAGAAAAAGAGGTCACAAAAACAAAAACATTGCTCCATTTAAATACAAGCAAGAGCGTGCAGTCAAACAAGCCCAACCTTATGATACCTTACACCACCGTGGAAGGTGTGGTTTTTGATTTATTTTACAAATTTTGAATCTATCGCCACAAGATTTTCCAATATAAAAAATTTAAATTGATTTTTGCCAATTTTTATCTCAATACTTGTTAAGAATTTATGACAGTGAGTCGTATTTTTTTGGGAGCTATGTTCCAGTATTCACCGATTGCTATAACATTTGTTAGTGGGATTACTAAAAATGATTGCGTTTAATTTCATAATTATAATTAGAAGTTTGATGAACAAAAATGCTCTATTCAAGAAAACATTTTTATAGCGAATAGAGCCTGTAATCGAGCGACTGTCACAACATAATTTCTTTTGGCAACGAAATCTAATGCTTAAAATTTTATAAAGTTATCTCCAAAATTCTGATCTGTACTTTGCGGACGATGTTTACATGGATAGACAACCAGCCAGCTTGAATAAACAAACGGACAGAAATCGTTAAATCTCTCGATCGGTAAACAAAAAAGTTGGTTCAAGATCTAGTATGTCAATATGTGCGTTCGTTTACTTTTCCAGTAAAATCCAGTAGGTGAGCAATATGAAAATTTTACAAATTTATGTGTACGCGAACGCATTTCAGTAAAATCCGGTACAAATTTGTACAAATTTTGGGGTAAACGAACGCGGCAAATATGTTACACACATTAACACAAACACATAATACCCCTCCCAACTATAGTGATTTAGGGTTGTTATTTAATTTTTAAAACGGTTCACTGTGGCATTAAATTAAAAAAAAAAGTAATGAATATCGAACTACCAAATTCATCAGGCCATTGGCATAAAACAAATTTGCTTGCAACAACACGTATTCATACAGGTGACCGCATAAGAGATAGAGTTATGCTGGCTGTCACTTTTTATAGGTTAGTTATTTGTGTTTAAAATGTAAAATTCCATGCAAAAAAAAATTGACAGCCAGCATAACTCTCTCTGATATGCTCACCTGTATGATTTCGCCTTGGTTTGCTGCCTACAGTATGACAGGAGAGAATCAACTGCAAAAAACTGAGAAGTTTCAGACAAAAAAGGTTTTAAATGTCTAAAACTGATTTGACTTGAAATTAAATTTATTAGATAAATAAAATACAACTTTCGTACCACTAAAATGGGGCAAAAATTCTGACTATTCAGAAAATTTAAGTAGCTCTTAAAGTGGGATCATACAAACAATCTTTTTTTTAATTTTTTTTTGGTATTACATAACAACATTTTCTGCAGATTTGTTTTTTATATAAGAAAACGTTTAATTAACTTGATTTAATTTTTTTTCAAAACTGAGCCCAAATCGTTGCAGTCGTGATCGAGTGACTTTGATCGAAATTTTACTTTTTGAGATTATGTCATTCGATAACGAGTAGTCGATCGAATGACTTTACTCAAAATGTCATTCGATAGGTTAAGAGCTTTCGTAAAAACATTTAATTGTTTTTTTACAAACAATTTACACACTTTTTGGGAATAATTACACTACGTGACAAAATTTCAACAAAGTCGTGACCAAATGAATCTGACAGCTAATCTTTATGTAAAATTTTCCGCTGAATCCGAATATGAACTCAGAATTGTCAAAAGTAGAACAGTTTTTCAGATGTTCCAAAATAACCGTTATTTGTGTTTTTAAAAAAGATGATGTGACTGAAATGCAAATATCTTAAAAAATGGTAAACGAATTATGTATTTCTTTCTTTTTAGTAAAAGGTTATAAAATTTCTAAAATAACCATGGATTGCTTGTAAAGATTGGTCCAGAAATGACAGAGTTACAGGGGACAAAAGTTCAAGCTTCATTGAAAATTTTATGATTTTGTTCAATTTTGCTCTTTTAAAGTTATTTTTTTTAAACCAATCATTTAAAAATCCTAATGTTTTATTGCATGCGACGTTAGATTATTTTAATATGAACATTTTGCGCCCAACAAGACATAGATTGGTACAAAAATGACAAAGCTACAGAAGATTTAGTAAATTAACCCACATAGAAATTCAAAACTTTCAAGCAACTTTTAATATTTATTGTTACTAAAAATCTAGCTTTGTATATTTATTTGTTGTGGGTTAATTCAATTAATCGATCTGGATCCTATTGGGCACAAAATGTTCGTATTGAAATAGGCTAAAATTTTATTTTTTGGATATTTGCATATCAGTCACATCATCTTTTTTAAAAACACAAATAACGGTTATTTTGGAATATCTCAAAAACTGTTCTACTTTTGACAATTTTGACTTCATATTCGGATTTTTACATAAGGATTACGTTTCAAATACATTTGGTCAAAAAATTGTTACGTAGTGTTATTAGATTTCTTTAATATATAGCTAAAAATTTAAGTATTAAACTTTTTTCAGCAATAAGAAATAAAATAATAGCATTCATAAGCATTCATAATTATAGTCATAGATAGATTTTTGTATTGAAAGTTTTTGATTCTTTACAGCTTTAACGATTTTTAATAAATAGTAGACTTTGCTATTATGCCACTGTTAGCAATTTTTTGCGAATTTCCCCTTATTCAGCAATTTTTACAGAATTTTTTCCATTCCTTATACTTTTATGGACTTTTAATCAATTTTGTTAGAATTATTAAAAACTTTCGCTATTTTTGCAAAAATTTTTTTTTTCTTAATTGTTGACATTTTGTTTTTTTTAACCGATTTCAAATAAATTTTAGGGTTTGTTTTCAAGTTTGCGATTATTTGCGAATTTTAGCCATGTTCGCTATAGCAGCGATTTTTTCTGTAAGTTATCTGATTCTGTACAGCTTTAACAATTTTTAATAAATACTAGACTTTGCTTTCATGCCGCTGTTGGCAAATTTCCGCTAATTTAAAATTTTTAATCGAATTTTTGCCATTCCTTGTAATTTGAGGGACTTTTAATCAATTTAATGGCTGGTTTGATATGTTAAAAACTTTCGCGAATTTTCGCTATTTTTGCAAATTTTCTGAATTTGTAAAATGTTTTCCGAATTTTTGCTATTTTTGCTTTGCTTTGTTGCTCTTTTTGGCAAGCGCCGCCGCTATAAAAAAGCCACATAAATAAACCGAAGTCACCTATTTTATAGGGCACTATCAACATTGTTGATTTATATGCGGCGAAAAGTGCAACAATGCCTTATGCCATTAGTATACGAGCATAAAAATCTATTACGTTATTTAAACAAATTTCGATACGAAAGCTTTCGAATGCCGCAATCCCGTTTTTGATACGTCACGAAGTTTTATTCGATACGAAAGTTCATTCGATCACGTGTGCGACGATTTGGGCCCTGATGTTTTTTATGATTATTGGTTTAACCGAAAATATTTGGCGAGAATTTTTATGTGTATGATTGTGTTATTAAATTTTAGAATTATGTTGGTCCTAATGCCCAGGGGTATAAAGCCGATAGGACAATGAAGGTTCTTATACCACACCACAACAGTGAAGAGCGTATTATGCGCTTGTGCTGATGTGTCTAACAATAAAACATAATGGTATAGACCCACATTTTAGTATAGGTACCAATCGACTCTGACAAACATCAACAAAATATTTAAACTGTTTTCCAATTTCAACCAAAGAGGAATTTAACAAATTTGAAGACGATATATCGGAAAAACAAGAGACGACAAGGTGCCCACAATAAGAGCTCCAGAGGCTTAACCAAAAATTAATAAAGCTTTTTACAACCGATATACATAGTTTGTTTGCCCTCATGACACTAAATTTTTTATTCATTGAATTGATATAGAATTTATAGAAAGAAACAGTAAATGTTAGAAAGAGCAAACTATAAAAAATGTAAACAAAGTTTTTTCTTTTATTATGGTTTTGCTTATTTTATGAAATGTTGTCAACTGTTTGTATATGAGAAACAATACAAACAAAAAGCGGTTAATAGCTGACTTTGCCAATAACCCGCTGATTCAGCAACACTTTTAATATTTCAAGCTTGAAATGTCAATTTTAAGTTGAACAATTTTACATTTTTTTGACATAACTTCATTTTTTATCCATAACTTTAGTAAATTTTTTGACAGTTTGCCATTTATCTAAATAAAGCTTAACTCCTTGCAATTGGTAAATGTTTCTATTACAATATATTTGTATTTTTACCAAAACTTGAAAAATGTATTAAAAATGTAGTGTGTCATAAAAGCTTAATCAATGTGAATAGAAAACCGGTAAAAAAAACTTTTTTGTATGTATTCAATTTAAAGCTTAATTGATTAATAAAACAAAATTTAGGGGAATGCATTTTAGAAAAATATTTGACAAAATATGACTTTTTAAATAATTTTAGAAAACTCTTAAAGCTGGGATCACACGATTGCCGCAATGCACCAATTTCCATACTTTTTAATACCCCAATCGTGTGACTGCACAACCAATTGGCTCATGTACCAATCAAGGACAATATTGTGCTTACTTTTACCAATCAAATGCAACCCTGGTGCGGCAATCGTGTGACTGTTTTCTATGCAACCGCGCGTCAATAAAAATAACAAAAATGCACCAATATTTATTGTGTTCTTGTGCGGCAATCAAACAACACAATATGAACCAATATTTGCCTTTTTTTAATAAATTTACTTTTTTGTGTTTCTTTTAGTAGGTAATGAAGATAAATATTTATTTATTTATTATGCATTTTAATTTTTTTTTAATTATTGCTATTACCAAAATATGTATGTATGTTCACAAGCATATTTAGCTGTTCAGTGCGAATATTTTTATTTAAGTTTCTAAGCGAACCTTAACATATGAAATTGTTGAACAGACTTCATTTTTGGAATTTCTTAAAAAATTTAAATAAAAACATTTAACAAAAATTTGTTTAAGTACATACATACATATATGATACATATTTAATTTTATTTTATTAACAAAGCAACAAGAACTTTCAAACAAATAAAAAAGCTACCACAACAGCTGTTTTCGCAGTTGTCAAGTAAGAACAATCGTGTGACTGTGCTGCGGCAATTATTGTAACCATTTCGCTTTGTACCAACTAGCGGCAATTAAATTTGTTTAAAACAGGGCAATCGTGTGATTTCAGAATATTTTATTGGTCCAATTTCATTATTGTGCGTCAATAAAGCACAATAAAAATTGTGTCATATTGGTGCATTTGCGGCAATCGTGTGATCCCAGCTTAAGACTTAAGAAAAAACAGGGGTCTAATTACCGCATACAATATCGAGCAAAATTTATCGATAATTTTTGTTTTGGTATCATGAGTCTCGATATCGAACGAAATGTATCGTAATTTAAGATGATTGCGTTCGATATCGAGTAACCAAAAACATTACATCTCTCGAGTTTTCATTCGATACGTCAGTGTCTATCGTATGCAGAAAAATACGATAGTTTACTCGATACAATAGCTTACTCGATATCGAATGCGGTAATTAGGCCCCAGAGTATATAAAGGTGTTTCTATCAAAACTAGAATGTCAAGTACGGAAAATCGAAATGAAATGAATTAAATTCTTATTTAGAAAAATATTTTGTTTATTTTTTTTTTAAGTAATACATAATGGGCCTCACCCATGATCAAACTGACCAATATAGCTTAAAAAATTATATACGTATCTCATAGTTTTTTATGTCAATCCAGATCGTTTTTACGCGCAATTCAATTTTTAATGTGAAATCCACATGGCTTACACTTGGAGAAGTTTCGATTACATCCACAACAGCTAATAAAGATGCTATATTTTTTGCTTAAATACTTCGTACTATTCTCAGATCTAATGTGTAAGAAATGAGCAAAATCGGTCCTCGTGCGACCAATGAAGGCAGAAACAATATATTTATCCGTTTTAGAGCTTTTTAAAATAAATTTTTTCATGGTGCTGATGACTTAAGTTTTCTTATGAGCACTGTAAATGCATTTCATTTAAAAGCACCAACAAACAAGCAAATTATGAAATGCTAATAAGCGATAAATTCTGTATTCTTACTCTCTGAAATAAAATCTTGCTAAATGTCAGAAAACAATGGTGTAAACAATATAGATTTTGAGGAAGATTTTAAATTAATCTACGAGATTTCGTTGCAATGTAAATGCGCTATTAAAGAGATTTTTAGGAGGGGATTTAATATTGGACACATCATAAATGACGGATCGATTATCAAAAGTTCGGTAGTGAGTGTAATTTCTAGTACAGTAAAATCGCGAAAAAGGTAACTCTCGGAAAAGTTAATCTCGCGGATAAGTTAATTTCGCGGATAAGTTAACCGAATTTTAGCGTGCCTGCGTCGCTCTAAAAAGTTAACTTTTAGTAAACTATTTTGATAGTTTTGATAAAAAAAAAACATCGGAAATGAGCACAAAGTAGAGAATTTGAACAAAATTAATTAAGATATTCAGGGAAAACTATTAGCATTGGATTATGGATCTCAAAAATTAGAAAAAAAGGTTTGAAATTCTCGAGGCTTTTTTTTTTTGTTATTATGAAAACTAAGGCATTGTTGAGTGTGTTATTTCTGAAAGATCCATGTGTATTATTGTATATTTTTCAAATTTAAGCCCACTTAGAAAAGTTCAAAAAAGTTTACAACCCTTGGGACATTTTGGTTAACTTTTTCGCGATTCTACCTTATTAAATAACTGTAATTTTACCAAATAAAGTAATACAATCTTTTAAGGATTTTATGCTTTACTGAAGGCCGTTTTATATCGAACCTATGGTAAATTTTGGATCGACTATCACAAATTTGCATAATGTCATTTCTAGCTATATAAAGCTTAATTAGACCAAATTTCATCACGATATTTCATCTATATTTTTTACAGTTTTAGTCGTATTTTAATAATTTTCTAGAGTGGGCATTATATGGGGCCTATGGTAAATTATGGATCGACCTTAATGAAATTAAGTGGTGTGATTCCTAGTATAATCGAACTATGATAGACCAAATCTTACTACAATAGCGTTATTTGTTACGCTTTTGAGCGTACTAACGTATTTTTCGAGAGTGAGCTTTATAAATCATCGACCGACCCTTCAGAAATTTGGCACAGTGGTCAAACCTGCCATAACTGGACACTCACCGTCGCATCTCGTCTTCAGAGCCTTCAGACTGAATAATCTCCACGACTGCGCTTGAATTTAATATTTTAATACAGTCATCTTCAGTGAATACGCTTTCATCTACTTTTAAAAATTCATTGGATAAACAATTCTTTTAAATTTGCTAACGTTGTAAGTGGGATATCATCCTCGGCATCAAAATCCGGAAGATAACAATTACAAACAAGTTCTCCAAGTACATATTTTGGATTTTTTGCCATCGTCAACACAAGAGTATGTATGAAAATTTTTTAACAGAGGAATCATTAAATATATTGAGATTAACGTAAATAGGAATCAGAGTTGCAAAAGGAAGAACTCCTTACAAAAAACAACTCTTGTTGGTGTATTTTAACGCTTCTGTCCGTCTATGAGAGATATTTTGGAAACAAAAATTTTTAAATTTACTATCCGTGCCCAATTATGAGTGCGGTCATGGAAATATATTTTGTTTGGAAAAACTATTAAACAGCTTGGATAAAAAAAAAATATGACCGGTTATGGGAGGTGTACGTTTTTCAAGGTTTAACTGTAAAACGAAGTTGTGCAAAATTTAATGTAAATTGGGGTATTCCGCCACCAATAAATATACATTTTTTTAGGCCCGTTTTCACGACTCAACGATAGCTAAGTGTAGAAAGTTATCGAACAGATAACGAGTTTTTAATGATCACAAGTTCCCTTTAATCTAAAAGTGAAGGATAAGCTAAAGAGAGGAACGTTCTACCTTTAACTTTTGTCGTAAGGTTTAGATTTGAGATTGCCATACTATATTCACATATTTTTATATATGGCAACTCCAATTATACGTATATTTTGTAAATGTAAAAAAAAGTTCCAGTTCTTATTTTTATTTTGGCAAAAATAATCGGTTTTTACATTTTCAAAAATTTCAAGTTTATTTTATACAGAAGTTGTGAAAACGAAAAATATTTGAAGGTAACTTTATTCCTCACTAGTGCTAAAGGGTCGTTAACTATTTCGAACTTTATAGGTAAGTCGTGAAAACGGGCCTTAACGTGTTTGTTCCACATTTGGACCTAAACTTCTTTTCCAACTGAACCTAAACTGCCTACGATGACAAGAAATACATTATTTGACAATTTGTCAGCTCATTATTGGTTTGACGTACCGACCATTAAAAAAAAATTGGGTTAGGTTGAGGTATACATATTTCGATTACCCCCTTTCTGAATCCAAAACCTCTTTTACAAAATTTTTTTTGTGGTTTCTAAGATATTAAGCTTTAATTTTATTTCCCATCAACTACTTTGAAGTTTATTGAGTATTGTTTTGCTCTAAACGCCACTGTTTGGCTAGTGCTGCATATTCCTCATACAAAAACGTACAATATAAATTTCACTCTTGCTTTGCTTTATTGTCGTAAGGAAACACATAGTTGAAGCAAAATCAAATAAAATGAAAACAAGAAAAACATTTCATTACTGCTTTGCTCCTGAGTTCTTTCATGAACGTTTACAAAAATTAACATTTTTCTTTAAAACATATTCTTGAAGCAGTGGTGACAATACAAAAAAAGTCTATTGGGCTTGTTTTTAGAAAACTTCATGTTGACCTTTATTGTTATTATTTTCTACTACGGCTTTTTGGCATATACGCCAAACTAATAATGAGCTTTCGGAAGTAAGCGTGTTTTTAAAAGACGGACCGACAGGCGGACATGGCTTAAAGTACTTCGAATTACTCAATATACTTCGAATTACTCAAGGACCTAGAATATACTTTATGGGGTTTGAGATGAATATTAAAAAAGTTTCCAGGTAATGACAAACTTAGTAAACCCTCTTCACAACTAGTTGTGGTAAGAATGCAAAGTTCTGCCTAAACTGAACTCAATCGATTTCTCAAAAAGCATTTTGGTATGATAATGCTAAAAGAAGGGAAAAAGGGAGACAAATATGACCAAAAAATGTGCATACGTTGAGTTGGCTATATTGTTTTGGTAGATTGTTTAACCTAGTCTCCGTACTAAAGACCCTTGGAATTAGATTTTGCCGAAAGAAATGCAAAAAAGAAAGCAGCAAAAAGCTTCTAATGAAAAATATGAAAACTCAGCTATCCATTGAGATCATTGTGAATAAGTGATAAATTAACAAATATGTATGAATGCCTGTAGTTTAAATATTTGTAAAGTTAAAAAAAGTTTTAATAAGCGATTAAATGCCATATAAGAAGATATTCTACGTTGCAATGAATTTTCATTAAACTCTTTATGGCCAAAATACCAGTGGCTGCTTAAAAATTTCCATAATCCAGCAATTATCTCTTATTTGAAAATTTCATTGGCCACATTTAATTAATTTTATTTGCATTTTTCTTTTTCAGACTTTTTTCATCGCAAAATAATTAAATAAATTTAAAAGTGTTGGCAGCAGTTAAGTACACACTTCATTCACAAACGAACTGAACGAGAGAGATCAAAGGAAAATTTCCAATGCAAAACTTTAAATGTATAAATTTCCAAATAAGACCACACAAACGTTTTTCACAACAAAAAAAAAACTTTGCCGATAGTATATTTTTAGTCTTGTATTTGCTGTTTTATGTAATTGTTTGTGCAACACTTGACTAAAATTTTAATTTAATTAAAGCATTTTTATGTCGTTAAGCTCGTCAAATGCCATGAGCGTTCGGCGGACAGACCAACCAATTGATGGTGTAGAAAACTTTTGACATCTAGAGACTATTATAACAAAATCGGGCGTTGTGTAAAGCAAGGCAGGCGTATGGCATCCCAAACAAATTCTTGGATCCCGAAACTTCACAACTTGTACCAAAATAAAAGTGTTTAACTTTAACGTTAAATTTGTACTTATCTTTAGCTGCGAAACGTGGAACATCTGCAAACACAAAATAAGAAATTTGTAAGCGTTTTTAAATCGATGTCTCCTGCGCATCCTAAGAACTTATTAGACAAGAGACTCCACTAAAACGGACATACGCTCTCGAAAATTTAAATGGCTGGGCACACGTTAAGAAAGGGTGCAGAAGCAGATATATATTTTAATTTCGTTATTATGCTTATATTTTTTAATTTGCTGGGGAAGAAGAAGCAATAGCTATGTCTGAGATTTGTAAATGGCTAGTCTTAAGGAAAGTTTAGTTTGGCAATTAAAAATAAAGAGATTTTTTTATAATCACCCCTATTCTGCATTTCGATTACGTCTCCGCATTCAGTTCCGTTACGATCGAAAATTGGTATTCTGCAGAAAAACGGAATCGAAAGAATAAGAAGAAGATAACAATGTTTACAAAATCAAATGTATCAATGTGGAATGTGGAAATGAAACAGCAGAATAAGCAAGTCTGTTATAGTGTATAATAAAATAAATTGTTTATAAATTTAATAAAAGAAAAATATTGAAATAAAATAAAAAGAGAAAAAGGTAAAAATAAGTTTTGCATAAATATAAAAGTGTGTATAATCTAGTAAAGCTGAAATTAACTAAAAAAGTAGAAAATAAAAGTGTTGTGGTTAAATATGTTAAGACAAAAAAATAACAATTTAAAACAAAAAAATTATAATAATAATTTGTATTTAAATCGTGTTTGAATTTTTGAATTTTTTACTTACATTTTTTCACTAATTTACTTAAAAAAACAAAAATAGAAAAAACCTCCGTTAACAAAAAAACAACTGAGAGAAACGGAGCTCCGATCGTAATGCAGAATACATACAATCGAAAGAAACTGAGCGGAATCGAAACGCAGAATACCAAAATTGCCAGACGGAGAAAATTTCGATTCGAATCGAAACGCAGAATAGGGGTGAATTCTTTTTTTCAGTGATACAGAACACTTTTGCAGCATTTAGAGCGATGGCAACCCTTAAACCATTATCGAAACACCATTAAGTCCCTTGAAACTCAATATATGGTGAGCTAAATTTACCGGTTGCATTATAAGTTCACGTAACGGTGCTGATAATTGACCACCCAAATCGTTTGACTTAACCCCATCGGATGTTTTTTTGTTTGTTTTTAATGTAAAGTTACTCGTCAGCATCGACAAACCAGAGGCAATTAAACGCCTTGATATCAACATTCGACTAGTTATTGACGAAATACGGCAGCAAATGCTGCAAAAATTGAAGTTTCATGATCGCGCATGCAATGGCGGCCGCATTTTCGAAACCATTTATAACAATAACTGACATTAAATTATCTATCCCCAAAAACACTATTTTATGTAAAAAGCATAACCGAAGGAACACAACTGCACCATATGAACGTATTCGCGTACGACGCACACTGGGGCCAAATGCCCTGTTTTAGCGGATTTAATTCATTTCTCCTCAGCTGCAATAGTAAGTCACACTAAATTCGATGTATAAATCTTGGAACAAACTGCATGTTCCAAGAAAATCTTGGAGGCATAGGGGGGGGGGGGAAACGGGTACCCCCTATACAAAAGATTTCTTAATTTGCTTATATCTGAATTACTACAATAGTGAGGCACACAAAATTTCATGTTCATATCTCTTTAAACAAACTGCATGTTCCGAAAAAAATCTTTGAGGCATAAAAGGGCGAAGACGTATACCCCCCATACAAAGTATTTATTATTTTTTTTTATATCTGCAGAACAACAATTGTGAGGCACACTAAAACGTGACTTGCGTGACTTGTGCCTAACAGATCACGATATTTGCACATCTCTTATAAAAACACATAAAACATTGACAACAAAAACAACAACAACAGTAAAAGTTATAGCAGATGTCGTGAAGCTTTTTTGTTGGTAAACTCAACGCGTGTTGCTGCTAATTCGTACATAACTTTTAAGGCGCTCCGATGCGCAGCATAATTTTTTCTAAAATAACGCTGATTTCATCAACCGTTAACCTGGCGTTTACATTCGCCAGTACTGGCATGACAGTAGCAATACATGCAAACTTTTTTACTAATACATGCACACATTTCCAACTGTCTTGTCTACTGTCTAACAAATTTTGCAGACAGTAAAATTGGACAGTGATTTGTCATATTTTAAAGTGAACTGTTTTAACTACTGTCTGGACGCCTACGTCACGAAGACAGTTAGCAGTGTTTTTGGCAACTAATATGTATTTTCTTACTGTCTTACCAGTACTGTCAAATGTAAACGCTATGTAAAATAAAGTTAAAATCTCTGCTCGATTGGGCCCAACTGATAACTTTATGTCCACTTAAACTGAAAAATGCATTTTTTTTTGCATTTTTTATATAAACTTAAAAAATAAAAGCACTTCCAAAAAAATTTTTTTTACAAATTAAAGCAAAAAATTTGAATAAATACCTTAGCTTGATGGTTGCATGGCTAAATTTGTTACTTTTTCCAATTACTTTCGGTAAATGGGATTCAATTACAAAAAAGTTTTTAGCTTTTTCTCCTATTTTTACACTTTTTTCTCACAATGTTTAATTTCAACGCGTCACTATAAAAGCACCGTTACATATTTGTTATTTTTTTTCTTCTACTGATATAGAATTTTGTGCACTTTAACAGAGTACTTTTAGTTTTCACGGTACTTGAACTTTTTTTTTTAATTAATCCGTGAAATAACTGCCTTTAGCCCCTGTGAGCCTTTTAGCCCATTCACGGAAAACTCTTTAGTAAGCCTAAATAAAACTTTAGTAACTTTAGTAATGCTATTGCAGTTTCATAGGTCTAGAAATAATATTACAGTTTTAAGGTGAAGGTGTTTGCAGCTTTTCATCCGAAAAAGAGCAACAACGAAAGAATAGCAATCGAATCGGATGGAGCTCGGTAATTGGCCTTTAGTAAGACTAGGTAGAAATCGCAGTCAGTACTCATCTGAAATACTTAGACCCAATGATCCATGGTGATACCATGGAGTTCCACTAGACAGAACCCCCACTGAAGAACCAACCAGAACTACTAACGAAGTTTAAAATGCCCTCAGGTTCAACGCCTATTCCTATATCCTATTTCGTGACAATAGACACCAAAAGAAATACACCTCTTTTGGTCGTCGATAGTAAAACACAAATTATTTAAAAATTATTGTCATTTCTTTTTATTATGATAATATATTGGTATGAGTCAATTATAAATGGAACAAAATATCGGCCAAATGGCCGCCGCGACCTCAGCGGCACACCTCCATCCGATGGTTGAAATTTTCGATGACGCTCAAGTATAATTCAGGTTCTATGCCGTTCATGTGCCGAATTATCTCATCCTTTAGCTCTTGATTTGTTTCTGGCTTATCGACGTACACCTTTTCTTTCAAATAACACCAAAGAAAGAAATCCAACGGTGTCAAATCACATCATCTCGGCGGCCAATTGACATCGCTACCACGTGAGATAACACGGCCATTGAATTTGTCACGCAAAAGAGCCATTGTTTCGTTAGCTGTGTGGCAAGTGGCACCGTTCTGTTGAAACCACATATCGTCCATATCCATATCTTCCAATTCGGGCCGTAAGAAGCACGATAATGAACACCATTCATAGTAACTGCCTGACCGGCCTCATTTTGGAAAAAATACGGCCCGATGATGCCGTCAGCCCCTAAACCGCACCAAACAGTCACTATTTGTGGGTGCATTGGCTTTTCGACAATCACTCTTGGATTAACATTTGCCCAAATGCGGCAATTCTACTTATTGACGAATCCACTGAGGTGAAAATCTGCCTCATTACTGAAGATGATTTTCTTCGAAAATTGATCATCCACTGTTGCCATTTCTTCCCACCATTCTGACCATTGACGGCGTTTGGAATGGTCCAGAGGCTTTAGTTCTTGAGTCAATTGCACCTTGTAACCGTGTAAATGCTAGTCTTTATGCTTTTTTTTTCATCAACGACGAGCGTGAGAGGTGCAATTGTTGGGCACGACGACGAGTTGAGGGGGACAGATCTTCAGCCACTCTATCGCGAACAGCAGCAATATTTTCTGCAGTACGAGCTGTACGAGCATGCACTGGTGTTTTAATATCTCCTTCAGACCCGGTTTGCTCTGATTTTTGCACGTTTTTTCCGATTGCACGCACAATTGGACGATTAAATTGACCGAAAAAATCACGAAGTGCACGATATGCATTTTGATTTGAAAGCCCATTTTTATTATAAGCCTGAATAACTTTAGCACGTTGTTTATTTACATTCAACATCGGCCCTTAAAATTGAAGCACCCGCTATATATACAAAGTTCGCCAGTCAATTATGCGGGGCCTCCATTGCCTGGCTATCTTGCATCCGGTGTTTACGGCCCTAAAGAGCTCCAATAAAAACTTGATGATGATTTTGACTCAAGTGATGACGTACCTTTATTAAATTTGTTATGTGCTTCTGCTTGTTTTTTACATGCATTTCAGCATTACCCACTGAAACTGTGGTGGAACTAAAGTGGGGAAAAAACTTCTAAATGAAAGAGGTGGGAGAGTATACTGGGGCTGGAAGTATATCTAGTAATATACTAGAACTAGAAAAGTCCCTGTCTGATAACGTAAAAATAGGTTAAGTCCTTTCCGTTATATATAATTTTAGCAAACTTTCATAAATATTAGTTTATATAAATTTTTGCTTTAAGAAAAGAGTATTTAAATTTCGACTTCAACCAGTTTCTATCCCTCTAACATTTCTCTAATAGTTTAAAAAACCTCCTCCAAACTAAGTCTAACACAACAACATTAATTAAAAACTAATACAAACAGTTTAAATGACAGTCTATAAATATTGAATTAAACCGAACCAAACACGCATATTAACATGAAGTTTTAAATCACAGTTAAAAATGTACATTTAATTATCTTTATACTGACTGACCCAAAAATAAAATAAAAGAACGCCTATAGAATGTGTGTTATTTGAAATATAGTTTTCGCTTATTTTAATCGCGTTGATGATGATGATGCTGACGACGATAATGTTCATGTTAATTTGTTTTATATGTTTGTGCCACAACCATTGCTCCATCGTGTCCAGCCTCACCCACTTTTTCTCACTGCAACACAATTGCCACAAATCTACTAAAGATATAGGAAAACAACATAGCGAAACACAACGTTAAAAATTAAAAAAAAATAAACGAAAAACTTGAGCTCGTATAACGCCCCAATAATTGTGTAATTAAGAACACAGGACTAACCGAATAATTTATAGAGAACTTCAGCACAACGACAGTAATAACGGCAACAGTGGTTGCAGCAACTGGCACATCCTTAACACAATCAGCTAAATAAATACTTTTACAACGACCGGCAATAGGAAGATGAAATTATAAAGGAAACTTAGCGCCAACGTTAATACAGTGAGGAAAAAAACGGAGAAGTTCATTTTGAATTTTTCACTATTCGGAAATGTTATGAACTCTCATTTAATTTGGGACAGCGATGGAAAATTGAAAAATTTTGATGGTCCTGACCCCCAACCAAAGAGTACTTTTTTCAACATTTTGGTACTTTTTTCAAACATATTTTTTTTTTGCAAAATAAACTTAAAAATAAAAAACTAAAATACGTTATTATTTTTTTTTTTTGGCTGAGACACTTATGGACCGAGCTGGCTAAATTTCAACAGAAAAATTCTGATGAGGATATCTGAAATTAAAATATACCAACAAGCGGTGTTGCCATAGCCTTTTGATAAGAATAAATTTTATGTAGCTAATGTTGCCAACAGGGCTGTGAAGTCGGAGTTGTAGAGTCGGAGATGAGGTTTTTGTACCGGAGTCGAAGTACCCATAAAAAATAGCGACTCTGACTCAAAAATTTTTTGGCATAAGCAATTTTAAAAATATTCTAATAATTTACAAAATAAAAAAACTTCGAAATTAACGATGCAATATTCAAAATATTGATTCAAAATTTTTACAGAATCCTTTTCTTGCTATTTAAAAGGTACTGCATAAAAAAATAGTTTGAAGTCAAATAAGGACCAGTTTCATATACATTTGGCATTAGGAGTCGGAGTTGTAATGTAAGCGGTTGGAGTCGGAGTTAGTACTTTTTGTTGACGACTCCACAGCCCTGGTTGTCAATGTTAAAAAAAAATATCAACGCAAAATTTCTAAACAAAGAAGCATAACAAGAAAAGAGTATTAAAACGGACGTGAGGGTACCGAGGTATTTTTGAAAGAAAAAAGTACTGAAAACAGTACCATAGTACTGAATTTTCCATCACTGATTTAGGAGTTTCTGTATTTAACATTTAATACTCTTCACCACAGATGAAAAGGATAAAAGTAAAAAAGTTTTACATGAGCATCTGCCATGTTGGCTTAATCTCATGGTGATTGATTCCCGTGGTACCAGATAGGATCTCTTTTAAGTTGCGATCTCAAAAGACCTGCCAATTTTGAATTCTGGAAAAGGAATATATAAGTTTTTCATTTCATTTGTAATTTCTACAAAATTGATCTTAGACCCTAAAGAGTATAATTTGTTGGGTCCTTATGAGTAGCGAAGTTGATTTAATTAGGACTATTTGTTATGCACTTAAATATGTATATGGCCCGTCTAGGCTGCTGTTAAAATGTAGCCAAATGGGTTCATAAAGGGCTGAGATATGAGCAAAAAACCACGACTGTTTCCAATTTTTACACGTAAGCCGAGACTTTTTGAGGTCTTTTTATAACTTATCAACTTTATCAGCCTGGCCCACGATATTGATCGACAACTTAAGCGAGCGAGTTTTACGTTTCTAGCGTAATCCTCAACAATTCCACAAATTACACGCCATTTTGAAAAACACTCGGAAAAAAATAACAATTAAGCCATATAAATTCAACTCTGTAAAAAAAGCAGTCAAAATCAGTCTCAACCAAAATTCGTCACGAACATTTAAAAAAACCGTCATATATTTTAATGTTACAAATCAGAGGCAAATTTAATTTTTTCTTTAAAAATACATTTTTTTATTGCTCTCAAAAAGCGGTTTAACAGTTTTTATTAAAACAAAAATAATTTTAAATAAACTTTGAATTACAAGTAGGCTTCCCAGATATGAAATCCATAAAAACAGTACATCGAGAAAAAAACGGCAGTACATTAATGTAAAAAGAAGTACATGCATTTTTTTTATTTTATTTACTTAAATGCATTGAATAGCAATTAATAAAGAACATAAAAAAAGATCATTTTAAGCATTTAATATACTTAAGCACTGAAGTCTTTTAATTAGTCAGCTGTTTCAAATTAAATGTTTAAAACAAGAAAAAAAATTTGTGAATTTTAATTTTGTAAAATAATAAAGTAAATTTCAGTTCAATATCTCGTGTTAGCTTAACAATTTGATTCAGTGTTCGAAAAAAAAACACTAAATATCGTTCTTTAATGTTCGGTTCGGTAGATTTGTGGGAAACACAAACGCTAATAGTGTTTGTGTAGAAAATCATTAAAAAAAATAACGTTTCCTTGTTAGTCATCTTTCGAACACAAAAATAATACTGTTTTCATCCAACTCAACAAAAGATGAGAACATTTAATTCCGTTCGGATTTAAAAAAAAACCCAAACTTAATTGTGTTCGGTTCGGCTCATTAATGTTTGTTCGTTTCAGATGTGCTTAACGTCGCCAGATGAACAAACAGATAAATCTTGTTTATTGCTGTTTTTTGAGGTTTTAAATAAAATACATTTTGTGATAGAAAATTAAAAAAAGAAGAAAATATTAAATGGAAAAAGTGGACCTCTTTATTTATTTATAATTTATATTACACTTTAGAGGTCCATAACTTCAAAATATGCGTTTCCGAGAATTTTTTGAAATTTGTATTTTCTTCTTATTATTATTACAGGGATGATAAGTGACATTTTCAAAATTAAAAAATTACTTTTTTGACCCTAATTGTATCAAAAAGCCGTTAATTATTTTTACATTATACATTTATATTTTAGCAAAATTACAAGAGAAAAATTAAGTAACTAAAAGGGAATTTAGAAGAACACTTTAAAGCTTGTTTTCTAAATGTTGATAGCGGAAAAAAGTATATTTTTACAAATAGTGAGTTCCATAAGCGATAATAATGATATCATATGCAATTACATTAATTTTGATTTAGCTGCACAATCTTCTTTGCGCGATTTTTTGTTCAGATAAATCAAAAGTGCGGTTATCTTAAATGTATTTATCTGCCTAAATGTGGAGGTTCACAATTATGGTTACCTGTATAAAAGTGCAGCTTAAGTAAAGTGTTTAAAAGAATAATAAAAAACTTTTTTATTAATATATTGATATTTTACTAAAATTTTATAAAATTGGGGCGACCATATTTGTTCATGTTTGCAGCTAACTTTAATGTTTCATATTAAAATAATTTTAAAATGCCAAAAATTTTGTGCAGGTATAGAAAGTGCACTTACAAAATAAATTTGTATGGAATTTTAAAGAATAATGACAAAAATTCATTTTGTGCAGTTAAGTCAAAAGTGCACTTAAATAAAAGGCAGTTAAGTCAAAAATTTTTAAGTTTGGTCTGAAAAAGAAACCCAAAAAAATTATTAACTTTTTAAGGTTTTGTTTTTTAACTTGGGGTTTTATTTTTTGGGGACAAGGAAAAAAAACTACCTGGCAGCCCTGTATAAAATACATAAATTGCATTTATAACCTTTTTTACTTTTTGTTAAACTTCTCTAATAAACGCACTCAATGAATTTAATACTTAAAAAAATAACTTTGTTTCACTTTTACTTTAAACTGCTTAATTTGTATGTATTATTATTTGCTTTTTTTTAACATTACTATTACAAAAAAGCTCTATAAAATACTTAACTGAAATTTAGCTCATAGAATAAATTCGAAAAATAAAAAAAATTTGAATATAATATAAAGTAACCTACGAAAGGAAATAATTCCCAGTTTCTATTTGTTAAAATTGTTGAGTTAAATACATTCAATTTATAAAGTATCACTATCCAGTGTGACACAAAGAATGCTGACGAAGGCCGCACTGTGGCTGAAAATTGAATTTCATCGGCCAAAAGTCCAATTTTTTGTCATCGCCGATTTCAAAAATTTTAATGCCATTCGATAGCAAACATATTAGAACTAAGGTATCCAAAAAACTAGATTAAAATATTGGTAATTGTGGCTGTGCCATGCTGTTGGAAACAAATATTTTATTTTGTTTTAGGAAAAAACTAATTTTTGTAAATTTGATCAGAACTAAATAATGATTTCTCGCAAACCGTTATCAATAATTGGTCGAAATTTTTTTGTTATATTAGTGGGATAGTAGGCTTTAAGAAATGGTTTATTACATCACTTTATCATTTATACCTGTTGTGTTATTAAATGTTTCCCCAGGTTCTATATTTTAGTTAGATCCGAACTTTAGAGGAGTAGAACTTGTTAGGGTCAAAAGGGGTTAAAGAGATTTTAGTACCATCAGAAAGCTGAAAGTGTCCTCTTTAACCCCATATATACTTGTGCAACTGTTTGGAACTGTCTGTTGAACACTTTTTTCATTTTAAGGAAATTACTCGCATATTTTTTTTTTGCTGTTTTTATTTAAGCTGCTCATATGACTGAAATAACTTTAACAAAATGGTTTACGAACGTTTTGTTTTGAAAAATTATTTTGCTTCTTATGAACGCCTGAACATATTTGAATGAAATTTTAAACTGTCATGGCCGGGTAGCTTTTGAGTTGAATTGAAAGAACTCGGGTCCATGGAGGGTCAGGAGAGTGACTTGCGGACCTCTAAAATTGGTAACCTCGGAAATTCAAACTTTTAAAAAATTCACCAAAAATATATTTATGGATTGCCAAAAAAAAATAAATTTAAGCTGATTTACAAAAAAAAGCTTAAATGTTTAGGTTATCTCCTTTGCCTTTGGAGATATTTGGATAAAACCGATTTTTTTGGTTTGATTTATAACGATTTTTCTAGTTTTTTAATCGGGTGGATTATGTTTTATGTCAAACTGATACCAATAGTGGGTTCAACATTTTTTATATTGGTAGTAAAGCAGTCTTTAAACAATTTTATGTTGTATTATTGTACCGATTATACCTGCTGTGTTATTAAATATTTTTTCATGTTCTATATTTTAGTCAAATTGTTTGTTTGTTTATATTATATAATTACCAATACCTGTGGGATTTTAAGCGTATCCTACTTTAGCCCATTTTAGTTTTTTATTCTACCTTATTATGCTACCTTGGAACACAGTATAACGCAAGCTATGTATAAAAGCCAGTGGTATTTGAATAAAATCTCAGTTGTTAAAATATATCTAAGCAATAACAATCTAATTTTTAAATATCTATTAAAATGGAGAGCTTCAGCTATAAAGAATTATCCGAAGAGTACTTTAAAAATAAAAAGGAGGAAGATGTTTTAAGTTACATTGAAGGAAGACTCAATTTATATTCCTGCAGCATTGAAATACGATCGGAACTGCAAAATAAAATAACCGATTTCGTCAAAAACTTTTCATGTGGCTAATTTGCAAGTTCGGCTATGGAACCATTCATTTTTGATTTTTTTTGATGTTTTAATTTTTTGCAAAGTTGCTTTACTTTCTACAACATGTCAATTAATTTTAGGTTGTCATTATCCCATTTTTTTAAATGTATAATATAGTATTTCCTATGTTGTGTACAAAGCCAAGCTTTGCTTCATCAAGTTCATTTTAAAAAAATTGGCTCAAAATAGGTGAACAACAGCTTTGGAACCACAAGTAAGCTTTTACGGCTGGATAGTTTTTTAAAAATTTTTAAACTTCTGGCGTCGTCGAGTTGGTACATGATGCAGCATATCAAACCATTCAAAATTGCAAAATTCAAGCATTACTTTCAGATTTGCAGTCTTTTTAGTTGATGTCGAAAATTTGTTGTACTTTATATATATGCAGTAAAAGTGTTTTATTTTTGTGCAAAAAAAAAGTACAAAATGAAGTACAAAAGCTAAAAAAAAGTACAATTGCGTACTTCTTTAATGGTTATGCAGAAAGAAGTACAGATAGTAAACAAAGTACGCGTACTGCTGAAAACAAACAAAATATGTATTTTAGGTAGTTAATTCAAAGTGCAGCTAAATTTAATTTTTTGTATGCAAATAGTTTTAAAATGCCAAAAATTTTGAGCAATCATCTTAAATGTGCGGGAAAAGAAAGTTCACTTCAAAAAGGAATATGTATGGAATTATAGAGAATAATGCCAAAATTTTTCAATTTTGTGCAGTAAGATCAAAAGTGCACGTAAATAAAAGGCAGTTAAGTTAAAACTACTGTATTAGAGCAACAAGAGTGAGTGAGTACATTTCAAGTCCATCATCAGTTTTACATGACAATGATAGATGGAAAAGTTTTTAGTACTATTGTAGAAACATCATCACAAACGTGCGGAATTTGTAAAGCCACGCCGAAAATGATGAACGATCTGAATATGTCCAGAATCTGCCTGTAAATTAAAATTGTTTCCAGTATGGTTTATCCACACTTCACGCGTGGATTCATTGTTTTGGGTGTGTTATTTATATTTCGTACAGGCTTTCCATTAACAAGTGGCAGATTCGTGGTTCCGATAAAGTTATAGTTGAAAAGGAAAGTAGACGTACAAACCGAGCTAAGAAAGAAAATGGCATTACTAGTAGATATACCAATGGCTGGTTGTGGCAATACAAATAATGGCAACACAGCTAGAAGATTCTTCTAACAACCTTATTTGGCTGCCCAAATAACAGGCGTTAGTGAAGATATTATTAAGAGATTTAGCGTAATTTTGCGTGCTATGGCTTGCGGATATAATATTAATCCAGATGCTTTTCGGCAATACGCATTTGAAACAACTCAAATATTTGATTATGAATATCCATGGTTTTACATGGTAGTTGTATTCACAAAATTTTAATACATGGAGCAGAAATTATAAATAATGTTGCGCTACCAATTGGCATAATGTCGGAAGAAGCCTTTGAGGCTAGAAATAAAGACGTTCGAAATTTCCGCTTGCACCACACACGTAAAACTTCTCGACTGCATACAATGGAGGACCTGCTGCATGCACTCCTGTTTTCCTCAGATCTCTTTATATCATCATTGTCTAAATCTGGAAGTAGATCTTCCAAAAAAAATATTAATTCGACAAAGAAGTTAAAAATCTCCTTTCCTGTGCTGTTTCATACACTGATAGCTCAGATTCTAAATAATTTCTTTTACCACATTTTATTATAATTTACTTAATTTACATAAACAAGGTTTAATATAAAAATAAAAACTTTAAAGGCATTCAAATATGAGTATATATTTTTTTAATTAAAATCGTATGAAAAAAGTGAAATATTGGATTATAGTGGTTCGATTTGTCCGATACTTGACAAATATATTACAACAAGTTATTGTTAAAAGTTTGGTGCCGATCGGATAAAAAGCAGCCCAGATATTAATTTAATTCCGCTAGATTGAGCTTTTCGTCCACTGTGCACCGTCTGTACGAAGCTTTAGTAGAGAGCTGGTGATGAAAATATCATTTTTTGAAAACAAAAAATTTCACAATTTTGATTATTTCGGCCTTCACTTTTAATTTTCAGCACATAAATTGCAACTGTGGATGTGCATTTTATTTAAAAACTGTAAAAAGAGTTAAGAGACAGACTCTGAATAAAATTAAAGTTTTTTATTTTTATTTATGTGCATAAAATTAATAGTATATAAAACACAGCGCCAACTTATAAAGGAAGTAATGCGAAAAAGCACTGTGCACTAGGATAAGGATTAGGGAGCCTAATTCGTGATTGCATGCTTAGTTTGTTTTACGTGCTACCACATTAAAAAACCAGGATAAGAAAAGAAAACCCGTTAAAACATTAAGTGCTTCCAAAATAAATGTTTGTAGCCAAATTCATCATTCTTATTTAGTCGAAAAATAAATATTTTTGAAATATTTACAACCCTTTATAATTTAACAAGTAAAAGTGTTATATTCGGCTTTGCGGAATCTTATATACCCTTCACTTGAATAAAAAGAAGTCTAATTCCTGCAAAGGCCACTTCTTTAATCCTGCCCACATTTTGTCGGATGTTGTTTATTGATAACCAAGATGCTTGTGCCTAATTTGAAAACTTTGACTCCTGCCGTTCTCCAGATATACAGAATAAAAACAACAACAAGAGATTTATGGGCAAAATTACGGGCAGTCGTGGTTTTTTGCTAATATCGCAACAATTTGTCGACCGATAAGGGGGAATTTCAATAACAATCTGTTCCGGACTATATGTGATTTCATAACATAACAACATAGTCCCAAATGGATCTGAAGTCTTCGTGAAACTCATTTCAACCAACACACAGATAGACCGGCAGAAGAATGTAGTTAAATAAACTTCTTTTGATACTCATTAGTACGCAGAATGTATACATTTTATAGGGTCTAAGGTTAATTTTGAAAAGATTATAAACGAAATAATAAAGGTATATACATATATACCCTTTCGACCTGTGATAAAGAATATAAAAAACGTTTTTAATGTGTATGTGTTTGTGGTTTGTGTATGAGACTTTAAAAAAGGATTTCTAAAAATTTTAATTTCAAACACAGGAAACGGAAATTACATTGCCATTTACATTCATACATTTATGTATCTACATTTATTAATATTTACACACATATAAAAACACATTTATTCACATCTACATACTAAAATACTGTTACAAAATTGTTGTTAATTATTCACTTGTATTATGAACAACAACAAAACAACTGAAAAGTCTCGTTTAAATACACTCCCGAGAATAAAGTCAGTAAAATAAGTTGGAACTTTTTTTCATTTAATTTACTTCACCTGGCAACATTTAAGTATTTGAAAAAGTTTATTACAAAAATTGTTGGTAAGAATGTGAAAAATATTACGGTGTTTTTATTTACACAACTTCACTTACCCTTTGCCATTGTTTATAAAAAGGATAAATTTAGGGTTGGAGGGAGGCAAATAAATTGAATGAAATTGAAATATTATTTTTATCTTATGATGGCTTAACCTTCGCATTACCAATACTTACCCAGGGGACCTATTCAGTTTTATTTCTTTAATAATTTACTTAAACTTGCTTTATTTAAAATGCAATTTTTGATCACCGAACAAATTGTTAAGTTAAAAAAAAAACGACGGCAAAAAATTTTTATTCTGACAATCACTTGCCCATCGCCTATAATTATGTGGCAGCATAAGCCGGGTGGGTATCGGTTAATGATGTACATTAAAGTCTTTGGTAAGGCGAAGGTAAATAAATCCACATGAAATGAATATTTTAATTAATATTGAATAAAGTTTGAACAAATAAAACAATGTAAAAGTCATTGCCTTAAGGCCATTTTTACAACTTAGTGATAAAGTTCCTGATAGTTAATAATAGCTTACCATTAGGGTTTCTCCATTATTTCAACTTAAGGCCCTCCACAAAGAATTATATATTTTTTTGCTTTATAAAGAATCTGTGATAAATGATCTTAAAAAAAAATCTATCATATTGTTACGTTTTTCCTTTTATAAACGCGTTTCGTTTTACTCCCTTTGTAATAAACCGTTTCGTTCTTTTAATTGCAAATCGAAATAAATAAACACACTTATTCAACTTAACAAACTTTTTTGAAATTAATTACAACGTTCACAATTTTTATCCAATATTGCTAATTACGAACTGAACCGTTTAATGTATCAAAACAAACTCAACATTTACCACCGGTAATAGTTGTAGACTAGTACACTCAAAATATTATGTAGTTAAATTCAAACGAAAATTCATTTTAAACAACTTAAAATTCATTTAAAAAACGGATCATTTACATTTCATTTAAAACAAAAGATTTTTACATTATTTTTAAATTTTTTATTTATTTAACAGCATATTCCTTAAAATTGAGTAGTTTTTACTTTTAAAAAATATATTTAAACCAACAAAAATCAAACTACATAACAAAATAAATACGGAAAAACATTATTTTTTGGTAGTTTGTTTTTTGAATAACAAACTTTTATGTTAAAAAATAAAATTATTCGTAAAATAACTATATTTTTATTAAATTTTAACAGTACGGAAAACGCATTTTTAAACCCACAATTAATTACTGTAATAATTTTATGAGTGTAGATTCAAGGACCTTCAAGTCGATTTCAGACCATTCTGCTCGAAATCGAGATACTAAAATTAAATCTAAGGTCTGCAATACAGTGAAGCAAATAAAAATTTAAACTAATACGACATAAATTATAATTTACACGATAACTTAGAACTAAAACTATAAACAATTCTTAGATAAATTTAATTTTCGTTGACAATTATTGCAAACATTAAACGTCAAATTTAGTTTTCAATTGTAAAAAAGCAAAATGAAAAAAATGGAAGCAGATTGTGTGGGAAAGAAATTAAGTTTGTGTCAAATGTTAGCAAATATTTATTGAATTAAAAGAATTAAATAATTAAAAATAATCAAAAAATAATTTTTTTGAACATAAGCACTTAAATTTCTTTGTTATTTAAATTTATATAAAAATAATAATTTTATTTTAAACATGTTTAATACATTTACATTTAAATAATTATATTATATTAATAAAAATAGTTTTTGCAAGATGGCATCCGTTTTTACACTGCACCTTCTTCCTTTATTTTTTTTCAAATTATGAGTTAACATTAATACGTTTTCCCATGCCTTTAACATAAGCTGAGCAATAAGAAATATTGCCTTGTTATTCTGCCGACGTTATTGCCAAACTGCTGATATATTTATCTTTGGTGTAGACCTGAGGTTAAAACAATAAATTTTGGCATTTAGATAAAGTTTAGCGCAAATAGCTCTTTTAAAAATTTTAAAGTAATAACAAAATGTTGTGCTATTAGTTTAATAATTGCCCAAAGGTCCTAAAATAGGAGCCAGTCAGTGGGATTGGATAAAGGACTCTGTGGCCTAGCTAGAATACTCGGAAGATTAACTATCTACTTAGGTTTAAGAAGGACCACATAATAACAGTGAATTAAGTAATAATTGGGCACTCGGAGGTAGGGTGGGTTGTTTCGTTAACGTGGTAACACACCCAAAAGCTAGGCGTCGACAGTAACTCCGTTTCGACACCACACAACTCGTCAAGAGTAGGGACGCCGGAACAGGCGTGACACCAGGAAAATACTGAGTTGGCTAGAGCCAGCCCGTTGGGTTGAGATATTTCACCAAATTGGGGAGTTTCCACGGGGATATCTCCGAAAGTCCTTGTAGAAGGAGGTAGGGACTCATGCTTTTATAATAGGTCTGGAATCTTATGACTTCTGTAGGAGTTGTTATGTTAAAGATGAAGATAAAATCGTGTGTCAATGACTGGAAATTCGGGCATTATTAAGAAGAGATTCCTTGGGGAACCAGTGTGATCTACCTGCTTGGATAATCTATCTGAGATAAAACACAACAAATTAAATGGTATGACCAAAGTGTTGTTAGCTCACAAATTCAATGGCATTCAATGTTTTAAAATAATTTCTGGCATATGTCCCCCGTGGCTGCGCCTTATGAACTCCATCGTATCGGTACAATTTTACAACAGTTTTTCGAGCATACTGGGCCTTAATTCGTCAATAGTGCGTCAAATGTTGATTTCTAGATGATCAATCGTTGCTAGTGTATCAACATATTGTCAGTATAGATCAGAGATTTCACGTACCTCCACAAAAAGTGGTCCATAGGTATCAAATCACACGAACCAGCTGGCCGATTCACAGGTTTAATTTTGGCAACCGAGCTTATGGCTTAACAAGGTAAATTTTATGTGCTGTAAGGCATGTTGCGCAGCCTTGTTTTAACTGTTTCTCCATCCAAATGATTTGCAAACATGAGAAATTAAAAAAATCACGAATATTTTGTCTGTAGCTTTCGCCATTCACGGTCATGTTGGCATCGGGTTTGAATTTAAAGCCAATTGAGCCGATGACGCCTTCAGCCAAACCGCACCAACCAGTGATTTTTTCGGGATGTAATGGAGTCTCCAGAGTATTATGAGGATAGTGCTCACCCCAAAAATGACAATTCTACTTGTTTACATACCCATCAAGCTAGAAATCGGCCTCATCGCTAAAGATGATTTAACGATGAAAATCTAGTTCATCTTCCAGTTGATTCTTAGTCCATTCACCGAACACACGACGCAATTGATGGTCCGATGGATTTTATTTCTTCACCAGTTGGATCTTATATGGATACAGGCCAATTCGGATCGGATCAATAAATTCGAGACTGCTGCCACATTTAGTCTACAGCTGCGATGACTTACTCTGTACACAAGGTACAGCTCGATTTGGATCATAATTATCCAAAAGAGTAAATGTGGTCATAAATCGGTCCATAGTATTTCGTACTAGCTGCTCATATTGACATTTATGCACACCGTAAAGTTGTCGGAGGGCCCTATAAGTTTGAGGAAATAAGTTTTGGAAATAAATTTTCCGGTGTCAACATTGCTCTAGCGAATATCTTTGCTTGGTAAAAACTTACACCAGTAAACTAAAAAAAAGTATTTTCGTCTAAAAAAAACACTCTTTATTTCTGTATTTTCATCCAATTTTTCAGTCATTTTTTTGTGAGTGTAAAGGATTAGATTAAAATATGTACTCCTGGTAGCAGTTACATAATGCATTGTTATTATGTATAAAAACCGCAAGAAAAATTGTAAATAATGTAGGAAAAGTTTATCTTGGGGTTTTTTAAATTTAGACACTTGCACTTAACATTATAAAACAAAATCAAAAATATAGTATTATGAGAAATACAATGTAAACAAAAACTATGCCGAAATCAGATATTCCCAAATTTAAAACAACTGAGCGGAACTGTATTATTGTTTGTTTATTATCCTGTAAATCATTAATCTTCCACTTCCTGTTTAATGTCATACATTTTTTACCTGTAAAATGTTTTAATATTTATATTGTTACATATCCCTTGTAAAATAATGCCTGGGATTTTTATTCTAAGATTTCCACTTTGTCCACTTCAGAAGGGTGCGGTCTGTTGGTTTTTGTCCAAATGAAACAAATTTTTTTTTCTTTTTTATTATTTTCCTAAAATATGTCATTGTAACAGCCAAACCTCTGTGGAGTGTAAATGTACATAAAAGTAAATGTCTTTTTTTGTGCTAATTTCAAAAATGTCGCCAGAATTCAGTAGAGAAATGGTTTTTAATAAATCTACTTAAGTGGTCACATTGCTTTAGCAAAATTATTTAAAGTGCTTTTAATTTGGAATGAATTTTTTATATTTTCTTATACCCTCCATTATAGTGGGGAATATGGGGGTAATCTTAGTTTGTCTTTACATGGGAAAGTTTTTAAATATCTCTGTATCTAAATATAAATATTCTGGGTTCATCTGCTCAAAATTACGGTCACTTTCGGCAGATTCAACAGAAAAGTAAAATCTTGGTGTTAAATTGTCTCTAGTTGTTCTAATCAGCTTGGGAGTGGAATCCAGCGCAATCGGTTTAGTAGGAGAAGAGAGGCTAAGCCCCAAATTTTAAACAATCCCGCTAAAAAATTTATATTATTAACAAGTATTGTGGTTATTTTGTTGAACTATTTATGGTTTTTAATCCAAATTAAATTCATTAAATTTAATTTTTATTAAATTATTTTTATGAAGAAAGGAATTTTACAACATGAAAATTAATAAAAATTGTTATTGATAATCTTTGATTCTTGACCGTGGCCGGGGCTCGAACCGCGGCCGGCAGGTTACCATGACATGTTTCGATCGCAACCACTCGATCTCCTCAAATGGATTTGCCGTTTCACACATCGCAGCGAAAAAACAGAAGTGAGGGAAAACATGTAAAATCAATTAAAATCGATAATCATTAAAAAAAGCAAATTTCGATCTACCAAAGGTTAAAATACAATTTGGTTCAAGGATTGATGTTTGACTATTGACGTCAGTGGTCGTCGATGGCTGCGTGTGTAAAACGGCAAATCCATCTGAGGAGATCAAGTGGTTGCGATCGAAACATGTCATGGTAACCTGCCGGCCGCGGTTTGAGGCCCGGCGACGGTCAAGAATGAAAGATTATCAATAACAATTTTAATTAATTTTCATGTTGTAAAATTCCTTTCTTCATAAAAATAATTTAATGCAAATTAAATTTAATGAACTTAAGCCTAATTAAAAATATTAAAAAAAATTTGGATTAAAAACCATAAATAGTTCAACAAAATAACCACAATACTAATTATTGTTAAAGCTAAGGCACGAGATCTATGTGTTCATTTGTCCTTCAAGTTGTGCTGAAAAAGGTCAACAAGAAAAAGAAAGACAAAAATGAAAAAACCAAAAAAAAAAAAAGTTTGAACTTCAAGAAGAATTCTTGACAAAAGTACGAAAAAACAGAAGTGAGGGAAAACATGTAAAATCAATTAAAATGGATAATCATTAAAAAAGCAAATTTCGATCTACCAAAAGGTTAAAATACAGTTTGGTTTAAGGATTGATGTTTGACTATTTACGTCGGCAGTCGTCGATGGCTGCGAGTGTAAGACGGCAAATCCATCTGAGGAGATCGAGTGGTTGCGATCGAAACATGTCATGGTAACCTGCCGACCGTGGTGCGAGCCCCGGCCACTGTCAATCAATAACAATTTTAATTAATTTTCATGTTGTAAAATTTCTTTCTTCATAAAAATAATTTAATGAAAATTAAATTTTATGAACTTAAGCCTAATTAAAAATATTAATAAAATTTGGATTAAAAAACTACCGGTTATACAGATGTGATAGAATTTCCCGTGGAGGTGGCGTGGCAATATATGTTAGAGAAGAAATTATTAGCAAACTATGTTGTAAGTCGGAACAAGGTGATGAAATTGAGTATATTTTTATAGAAATTTCGTCCTTTGGCAGTAAGGTCTTAGTTGGTTGTGTTTACAGACCTAATGGTCGAATTGATACGCAACACTTTTTAAAAACTATTGAGGATATTGCACTGAGATATGATAATGTAATCATCTGTGGTGATTTCAACTCAAATTTGCTCTCTGAAAGTTATTTGGTTGACGATATGAGATCTATTGGTCTTTATCCGACGAATACCGCAGTACCTACGTATTACCACACCACATCAAATTCACTACTAGACGTTATTTTTGTCAGCAGTGAGGATAAAGTCTTATTGTATGATCAGCTCACAATGCCGTGTTTCTCAAAACATGATTTAATGTTTCTTGCTTTTGATTTTAAGCTTCAAGTGATTACAACTGCTCATACTTATTATGACTTCAAACATATGAATTATGATGTTGTTGCCTCTGAGTTATCGCTTATTGACTGGGAATCTTTATACTTTATGCCTAATGTTGAAAATCAACTGGAATTCTTGGAAAGAAACCTTGATCGTGTTTTAAAAGCAACTGTGCCCTTAAAAACGGTATCGACATCGAACAGAAAGAAACCATGGTTTAATGCGGAAGTAAAAAGTGCAATCCTCGAAAGAGATAAATTGTTTGCCACTTGGAAGCGTTTTAAAACAAGTAATTTACATGAAGAATACTGTAATGCAAGAAGACTGGTAAATCGCAAAATAAAAAGCGCCAAGACTACTTTTTACCTAAGTGTCTTCAATTCTACCCTAGATTCTAAAAAAACGTGGAAGAATATACGTTAAATTGGCATTGGCAAATCTACACCACCAGTAGAATCAGGAGTTGACGTTGAAGTCTTAAATAGTATGTTCGTCATGTTTCCACCCGTTCCTGTGCATTACAACTTCTACGACTGGAACTCGTATACCCCTACACCATCATGTGAATTTAGTTTCGTGTGTGTTAGTGAATTCGATGTGTTATCAGAATGTCTTAACATCAAATCCAATGCAGTTGGTTTTGACAATATTCAGCCAAAGTTTCTGAAACTTATCCTGCCCGTGATAATTCCATATATAACTTTTATATTTAATAATATAATAACAAAGAGCACATTCCCTGAGAACTGGAAGTATGCTAAAATAATACCTATACCTAAATCTAATGGTGATTTTCGTCCGATTGCTATTCTTCCATACCTATCTAAAGTTTTTGAAAAACTGGTATATAAGCAGATTTACAAACATATTAATATTAATAACTTAATAACTGAAAGGCAATCTGGTTTTCGGCCTGGACATAGTTGTGTTAGTGCACTTATTGATGTTTCTGAGGAAATACGTAAAAGTATTGATAGTGCTCATGTTTCGCTGCTTGTCCTATTGGATCATTCAAAAGCCTTCGATATGGTCGATCATGGTATACTCTGCAAAAAACTTAATAAATTCTTCAATTTCTCTACTGCTTCTGTACGTCTAATAACATCATACCTCACTGATAGAAGACAGTCAGTGTTTGCCAATAACATTAGATCTCAATCTCTAAATGTAACAAAAGGTGTTCCGCAAGGTTCCATACTTGGACCATTACTTTTCACTATGTATGTAAACGACTTAGCTAACCAATTATTATATTGCAACATTCATATCTATGCTGACGATGTACAAATATACATAAGCTCTCCTGAGAAACATATTGATGATTGTGTAAGTAAGTTAAATTTTGATCTTACACGTGTACACTAGGGTGATTACTATTTTTATTATTTTACATTACAAAAATAAAACCCCTTAAATTCGAGGAATAATTGTATTCAGATGACATTAGTAACATCAAATTTTAAAAAAATTGAAAAAAGTTCCCCCTTTTTTATTTTTTAATTTTTTTAAATTTTTTCAGTGCAAGTCTTACTAAGAAGAAGTCAGTTAATCACTTTTAAACGACCATAAAATGTCTTCAAAAAATTCCAGCAATAGTGTAAAGGCAAACAAGTATACTTGGACGAAGAATCTACCTTCCTCTTCTAAACAGAAAAGGGATTTAAACATTCCATCTGTTGAAAAGCTCTCCAATCTCACACGGATGCCGACAAACCGCCAAATTCTTGGAAACTTCACTTTTCTGTTCAACAGCGAGAAACAACGACTGGATAGAATCAAAAATATTATTACGGATATAGAATTGCTCTGGAGGAAAACTCTAGACTTTCTACTTTTATCCAGCGCGCTCATTAGAAAGAAACTTAATCGTCTAATTGATCTTAATGACAAAAACAAAAAAAACCGTCTGACAAATTCACTGCAACACTTTCTCAGTTATTTGATGTCACGAACGTGAATGGAGAATGGAAATGCTCGGAAGATAAAGAGTTCTACCAGAGTCAAGTTGAAAGTGGAGGCAAGGTTGGCTATTCAACGGTCAAACAAGCCCCTTTGGAATCCATTCACCCAAGAAAACGAATCCGGCTATCAATATCTCAAGTTCAAACCAGTACTTCTCAATCGCAACCCACACATGATATTGTCTCTGAATCTGCCTCCGCTTCTTCACCCAAGTCTCCAAGCTCTTCTTCCACGTCATCTTCTTCTAAATGCAAACAGAAATACAAAAGAACGAGCACTACAACAGCAAGTTTACTGGTACTGGAAAACAACATTTCTACACATAAAGCACATAACGTTCTTGCAACCATTTCTAAACAGGGTCATGATGTGCCCGTTCCAAGCCAGTCGGGTGTCTGGAAACGAGTAATCTCAGAAGGACAGCAAATGAAAGGCAAAATTTTTGAAAAACTTCAAAGCAAAGATCCCTATTGCCTTCAGTTTGATGGTAAAAGGGTCCAAGGGAGAGAGTATCAAGTAGTTCTGCTGAAAAATACCACAACCGAAATCAAACTCGGTATTCTAAAATGTGAGAGTGGTTCTGCCGCGGTTATTCACAAGGAACTACATCACCTAATTGATGAATACGATGCTTGGGGAAATATTCGTATGATAATCTGCGACACGACAGCAGTAAATACTGGTCGTTTGCACGGGATTGTAAAGCTGATACAGGATGATGTCTTGAGCAAGGGCTTTCAAAAGCCACAATACATTGGATGTCAGCACCATGTACTCGACCTCCTTCTGAAGCATGTCATGAATTTCCTTATTCAAGAGCCAACGAGCAAACCAGAACTCAACTATTCCTTCATTGACAAATTAAGAAAAAACTATGTCTCTCTTCAGGCTAATTACCACAAAGTTGCGACAGATGATGTTAACAAAGACGAAAACCCTTGATGGCGAGATGATTTTAAGTTCTTGTATGAACTATGTCAGGCATATCGTCATTACAAAACAACTTCACGATGGCCCCGAATCAGCTGGAAGAAACTCCCAAACTTACACCAGGCAAGATGGAACTCGCGTGCAATATATGCTGTCATAGCATTTTTTTTGATGCCAGAGTGGCGCTATATCCTCAGTACAGCATGCGACTTCATCTGCTATGAATGGGCCACTGCTTGGTTCCAGTCGCAACACTACAACGAAGCGTCCTTCAATGAACTGTTAACCTCACTCACCAAGACAAAATGCAAGAAGGCAATTAAGTGTTTGAAGATGCACTGGTCGTTCGAGGAGTCATTAATTGACATTCCCAGATCTAACCAAAATGCTGAACGTGCTGTAAAACTGATGGAGGGACTACATGCGAACTCGAAAAAATTTGAATTTTTGAATCTAAAGTTCATAGGAAAAAATAATTTTTAAATTTTTTTTGTACATTCTGTACTTATTGTTTACTAACTGTTTTATATTATTAATTATTTTTACTATTAACCTTTTGAATAAAGCAAAATCAGCATGTAACTTTTTTTTAAACAAATTAATTTTTCACTTTTTTCATCCGAATGAAAGGGGGAACTTTTTTTAAAAAACACAAAAATGCAATTAATATTCTTAAATAACACAAAAAACTTCCTCGATTGCAAGTGGTTTCATATTTTTTTTTTTTTTTTGTAATTACACTAGTGTACACTCATGGGCAACTGCAAATGGTCTCTGCATTAACCCGTGCAAGTCAAAGTGCTTAGTTATAAAAAGTAAATCGTCAAGAACTAATTTTTTACCTGAAGTCGCATTAAACGGTCAAAAAATTGAGGTTGTTAGGACGGCAAAAAATCTTGGCATAATATTTAACAATACTCTTACATGGAATGACCAAATTAATATAGCGTCTGGAAGAACATATGCTCTTTTGCGAATGCTATGGAGAACACAAAAATTTATACCTTTAAGAATTCGTTTAGTTCTTGCAAAAACATATTTAATACCTACCTTGTTATACGAATGTGAAATTTTTGGAAGTAGTGATTCAAGCAGCTTGAGGAAATTGGAACTTAGTTATAATGCAGTGATTAGATATGTGTATGGTTTAAGGAGATTTGATCATATCACACCATATGCAAGTGACTTATATGGAGTAACTTTTATTAACTTATTGAAAATAAGAACATTGACTCTGTTGCACAAAATTATTAATAAACGTATACCTATGTATCTCTATAGGAGACTCTCGTTTACCCGTTCACAAAGATCTAATGATTTGATGCATGTCAGATACCGAACTTTACAGTCATCGTGGCAATTTTATACCCACTCAATTCGTCCTTGGAACTTATTACCCCCAAGTATTCAATTTACTAGTAATCCAATGCATTTTAAAAGGGCTGTATATAACTTGTTTCATTAATAAATATACATATACAAATATATATAATTGTGTTCTTTCATTTTTGCTATTTCTACTATTTATATATTCTTTTTTATGTAATAATCAATTATGTATGTATGTAATTTAAAATTTTTGTTAAAATTTTGTTAAATATAGTTTTGCAAATTATCATTAACCTTTTCTAATCCTGTACTGTAATTATAAGACTTAGGCCCGTTTTCACGACTTACCTTTAAAGTTCGATATAGTTAACGCTACCTTTAGCACTAGTGAGGAATAAAGTTACCTTCAACTATTTTTCGTTTTCACAACCAGAGAACCAAGCCGATCGGCGCAAGCCGATCAGCTCGCCGCCGCCGCTTGATTTCACCAAGCCGCGCCGCCGCCGACTTACACGGCTTAGACGGCTCAATTAAAGCCGCCGATGACAGCAGCTGAGCCGTGAAATTTCTTAATTCGTGTGACTAAGTTTATTTTACAGATTTGCGTTTTAATGTATTAATTTCTTTGTCAAAAATGGTATGTTTTAGCATCAATGTGCACCATTCAAGTGCCGTTATATTTTCTTAAAATTTTTTAAAGCGTTATTGTACTTAACAACTTTTTCTTAGTTTTTTGAAAATAAAATTGGTTAAATGCTTCTTTCGTTTTCATGAATGCATACATACATATGTGAATCTTTATTAAAAATAATTTTTACACAAATAATAACAAATTTAACTTGCAATATTTTCAAATAAACTTTCCATGTTCATATTAATATTTTGATGGACTCTTATTTAAGACACAACACCGTTTGAACATACAGAATTTTTTTTTTCTCAAATATTTTAGTATTATACACATATGTATTTCCAAACATATCGATTTAGAAGTTCAGACAAAAAACTTGGTAACAGCAAAATATCAGTGAATGCTTTATTGAAGTAATCTATTTGAAAACTTGTTAAATTTAAAAAAAAATATGTGAACAACATCTTTTTTTCTTGCTTTTAACTAATTAGTGGTATAATTTTGACCACAATAATTAAATTAAAAAAATAGTTTTGCTGATAAGTTCAGGTTAAGGAAATTTTATATTTAATTATTGCAGAAAGCTTTACTTTTTGTAAATGGATATGGGTATGTGGTCCTACAGATAACATCAGTTTAAAACAGTAATGAGAAAAAAAACGAAATTGCAGTATCCTTTTATAATTATTTAATGTTTTGTACTTTAACATAAACATAAATAGATATAGAAATGATTTATAGTTTTCCTGAACTGCCCGTCTACAACTGACATGATTTGCTGTTATAACTTGATGATATAAAAGCGTGCATTAACAACCGTGTTATAACATGAGAAAACTTCTAACATGATGAGTCTATACTTAACAATAACATCATATTAGTGTTAAAGTAAAGCATTCCATGTCAGTTGTAGACTGCACGCAAATAACAATTTTAAACATTTCAAGCCGACATTTGAGCCGCCGCCGATTCATTGACGCAAACGCCGCCGCCGCCGGTCAATTATACCCACGCCGCCGCCGCCGGTCAAATGCCTTCGGCTTGGTTCACTGTTCACAACTTCTGTATAAAATAAACTAAACATTTTCAAAAAAGTGGCAATACTAAAGAAAATACCGATTATTTTTGCCAAAATAAAAATACGAACTGGCAACTACGTCCTTTTTTACATTTACAAAATATACGTATAATTGGAGTTGCCATATATAAAAAATATGTGAATATAATATGGCAATCTCAAATCTAAACCTTACGACAAAAGTTAAAGGTAGAACGTTCCTCCCTTTAGCTTATCCTTCACTTTTAGGTTAAAGAGAACTTGTGATAATTAAAAACTCATTACCTGTTCGATAACTTCCTACATTTAGCTATCGTTAAGTCGTGAAAACGGGCCTTAATGTCTTGTTGTACGGGATAACAATATGATAAATAAATAAATAAATAAATAAAAATAGTTTATATAATTGTTACAAAAACTAGCATAAATTGGTGGCGGAATGCGCTGATTATCATTAACTTTTGCACAAATTCGTTTTATATGACAACAAACTCATACTACTACATTTCGTTAAGATCGAACTATAATTTACCAAAGGGGTTATATTGAGCTTACTCTCCGAAAACCCTTTATGCCTTAAACCGTTACCAATAATTTAGCATAGGCTTCATATAAAGCCCACTGTCAGAAAAGTACTTTAGTTCACTTAAATTTTTTTTTTAATATTTTAATACGAGCGGCGTTGCCTGATTTCGCTGCCGACAAATCAACGTTGGTTGTGTTGTCATCCGTAATCGACCCATTACTCTCGGAACTTTTACCTGCTTCACAACTCAGGAATTTTAAAAAATGTTAAAGTAAAGTATGAGCTTTTAATTAACGCTTTAAAAAAGCTACTGCCAAAGGCTATTTGCATTAGGGAAACCGAAGGCAAAAAAGGATCACAATGGCTATCCAAGTGACTTGGAATTTTAGCTGTCTACTAATTTTTTATTTTAGATTAAAGCGAAAACAATGGCTTAATCATGTTAATCAGAGGCTGTTAAAGGTCAGACCATATATGAGCAGGGCTGTGAAGTCAGAGTTCGCGACTCCGCCTCCAAAATTTTTAAAAAAAATATTTAAATATTTTCCAAAATAAAAATTCTTCGAAATTGGCGATGAAATATTTAAATACCGATTTGAAATTTTTACAAAATGATTTTCTTGCTATATTTAACCATTTAAAAGGTTGTGAATTAAAAAAAAATTTAAGACAAATAAAGATCAGCCTCATATACATTTGCATCAATGTTAGAGTGGAAGGCGGTGTTGAAGTCTGACTTAAAAAATATAAGCGTTTGGAGTCGGAGTTTCAACTATATAAGATTTTGTTTGTTGTCCTTAATTTCCAATTTGTATTCTTGATAAATACACTGAAATTTATTATGCGCATTTCATAAGTTGCGTAGGCCAGATCATCAGGAAACATTCTCCCACAAAATTTTAGAAAAGCCAAAGATATTAGCAGACAAAACTGCAGAGTGAATGAGAATTGCAAACATGAAAGAAGTATTATTTGCAACGATATCAAAGCTTAAACAAAATACCCACAATAAACAGTGAGTATATACTCTCTTACATACAGATAAGATTTTTTAACTTCTCAAGATTTTTAATTCTCTTTTGCAGATACATAACTTTTTTTTTTTATTTTCAAGAAATCCCGGACATTTTTATTATAATGAAAATATACAAAATTATATTAGATTTTGTTTTAAATTTAGTGTTTTATAAGTTCACACTATGAAAGTATTCTTTCAGAAAGTCTGAGGTTATTGTTGAGAGAGGAGAGAAAAATAACACGTTTTCTTCCCCTCGAACCAATAATCTTAAACTTCCTGAAAGAGAACTTTCATAGTGTGAACCCAAACTAAATGAAACTTCTTTTATAATGCACAATTATACACTCTTTTAAATCTTAAAACATAAATATTGTGTCGTTGGTAAACTAAGGCACATACATTTAATAGTCATGTCGTTTTAAGATTTTCAACAAGTAGCTTTTTGAGTAGTGCTGGCAAAGTTTAGAGTAGTGGGCACCGAATAGAAAGTACCGAATTAATACTTTTTTAAAGTTCTTTATGCTCAAAAGTAGTTACTCAATACTTTCAAATTGTATTTTGAGAATCAAGTTCAATAGAAAATTTAACGGGCCTCTCTTAAAATACAACTTTGTTTAACAATACAATACTACCTAACAAAATATTTGAAAATTTAAACAACCTCAACATAAAAACAAAGTCACAAGAAAACTTTAAAAGAATTGTGTGGTTTCAATCGAAGCTTCAGGGTGGCTACCGCGTATTTCGATTCGAAAAGCAAAATCTTTCGAAAAAAAATTCCGATTCGAAAGTTAAACCGTACTGCGTAACTCGTTCGAAACGATGACAGAGTTGTATTTTTAAACAAATGGGAAATTTGATTGAAAGTTGGTAGCACTGCTATTAAAATACCAAAGTGGACGAAAATATCCCACAACAAAACAAATAATAAATACTATTCAATGTGTAAAAAATATGATAATTGTGTTTTTTAATAAAAAATTATTGTATTTCCCTGTGGTTTGAAGAGTCAACAGAAAAAACCAACCATTACTTTATACTGCTTTTTGTTTGTAAATGTAATTTTTTTTTAAATTTTTTTAAAATTTCAGGACTACAAATATTTAAACATTTTCAATAATAACGTTAGTAATTTTTTATTTTATATCAATTATAATATTATGTACAGTATTCCCCGGATAATTACCTCGACAAAAATGTCAATATTTTTGGGTAATTATGCGGGGAAAGCATTTAAAAGAATTCGTTTAATTACCTCACTGAGGTATTTATACGAATACGTTTAAATACCTCAGGCAGGTAATTAAACGAATACGCTTTAATACCTCAGTGAGA
The DNA here is from genome assembly GCA_963931875.1 of Pollenia griseotomentosa. Lineage (NCBI taxonomy): Eukaryota > Metazoa > Arthropoda > Insecta > Diptera > Polleniidae > Pollenia > Pollenia griseotomentosa. The sequence goes on from OZ007560.1 coordinate 190,576,459, forward strand.
CAATTAAACGAATATGTTTAAATATGTATAGAAAATAATTAAGAAAACACTGTTATTGAATTAACTTAAAAGCTTTATTTTGAAATTAAAAATTCATATCACAATTATAAAGGAACCAAGGGAATAAACTTAACTCAAAAAACTTAAAAGTAAACAAAAACAAAAACGATTTCAAGAGAGTAAAAAAACGTTAAAAGATATTTACGTACATACATACATATGTAAGTATGCATATGTATAAAAATGTTTACAGTATATATTTTATACTGTTAAAATATGAAAAGGAATTTATGCTTATCTAAAATACTCGGTTATTTTACTTTGAGACATATTACTTATTTGATTTTTTACAATCATCGTTTCTAAATTTTCGATTTCATCTGCTTCATAATTTTTATGAACGAAATATTGACGTAATATATCAACAGCTAACAAAGCTTCTTTAAAACTCGGAATAGTGGGCTCTTCTACTGCAACAACTTCATCTTCAGATAAGTTTACAGAGTTGTCTGAATTGTTTGATAATTCGTCAAGAATTTGTTCATCAGCTAGTAAGCCATATCATTGCAAATCCCTATCACAATTGACATATTCTTCCAGATTGTATGTCACTGTTGTTGCATCATTTGTGGTTTCGTGGTTTTGTGGTTTGGTATAAGGTTTTATTTGTTTGTTTTACACTATCATTTATCTTGAACTTTGTCATTTGCACTTTGTCACTAACCAAATAGCTTTCGAACAATTTCTTAACGCTTTTTACATAACTGACGCTCGTTTTCGTAATACGGAGTTGGAGTTTCGAAAGGGATTTTTATTTTTCGTAATAGAGAGTTGCCGTTACGAAATTAACTTTTTGTTTTCGAAAAGGTATTAACAACTTCCGTTTATTCGAAACAAATAGTACGAAAATCGTAATACACAGTACACATTGTTCGAACTCGTAAATTATTTCTTTCGAATCGAAATACGCGGTAACCCCCCAGGGTAACCTGTCCGTGAAAAACCTGGGTTCGATTCCCACTTCAGTCAAGAACGAAAAATTTTCAATAAATTTTAATTAATTTTATGTTTTAAAATTCCTTTTTTCATAAATATAATTTATTGAAAATTAAGTTCAATGAACTTTAGCCTGATTAAAATATCAAAATTTGGATTAAAAAAGAATTATACTGTTTGCAAAAAAAAAAAAAAAAAAAAAAAAATTAACTTAAAAGAAACTTAAAAGTAAAAAAATATAAGAAATAAAAAGTAGTAGAATTTGCCAGCACTATTTTCCGGTAAGATGACTGTCAGTCTTAACTGATACAACAAGTTCTATTAATCCATTTTGATGTGAAAAAATGTACGAGGATAGCCTTAAGGCCTTCTCCACGGTCGATGTTATCCTATGGGCATGCGAAACGCCCCTGAGCACGTGCAGATAGCAATTTGAGAGAATATTCCGGCAGAACTATACACTCACCCCTTTGCTTTGAGAATAGCTAGCAGCATCTGCCGAATAGCAGCAGCAACTAGAGGAGATCCGTTCTTATAATTCGAACATCGACAAGTAAAAGCTCTCATGTATTTCAGGAACTTCCTTCCCGCGATTTAAGGTTTAAGCCACAGCTACTATGTTATCCCAAAAACATCGTCTCATGAGCACAGCACTCCCTATGAAAAAGCATCGTTCTGCGAAACACACACACAACGACAGTAAACTTCTTCTACAACATCGCCTCTCAACTCTTTATACGCTCGAATCCAAGTCTCATCACTTTACCAACGTGCTCTACTCTACTTCACCACTGGTACCTTAACTTTGCACTCTCAGAAACTATTAAGTCTTCCCCACTTAAACCAACGCACTCCACTCTTCATTGGTATCTCAAGTTTTCGCCGCTTTAAAATAGTACACGCACAGGTACCAATTTGAGAGAATAATCCGGCAGAACTAGACGCTCACCCCTTCTTTAGGAGCAGGAGCTATCAAACCTCCTCTAGTTTGCGAATAGCCAGCAGCATCTGTCAAATAGAAACAGCAACTAGAGGTGATCATTTCTTATAATTCGAACTTTCACAAGTAAAAGCTCTTATGCTGTTCAGGAACATTCTTCCCACTCACGATTTAAAAGAAGCTTCGTTTTGTGAAACACACATTTCACGCGACAGTAAACTTCTTCTTTATACACCAACGTACTGCACCTTTACTTCACCACCGGTACCTTAACTTTTTACTCTCACTAACAACTAAGTGTTCCCCACTTCCACCAGCGGACTCCACTCATCATTGGTATCTAAGCTTTTCACCGCTTTAAAAAAGTGCCTCGCCATTTCATTTACTCAGCAGCTACTAGATCTATACCCCACAACTACCGCTCCATCCATCCAATAGCCTCACACCTCACAACTTAAGCCCTTCGTCCAAGTAAGAGCATCACCCTAAAATTCAACCATCATCATCACCCATTTTGATTTTTATATAGAATGTTTTGTTCACAGAATTTATCTCAAGCTCTAGTACCGGAACACCAGGGGCTTCTGACTACCTTTGTACTAGAAGTATCTCTGGTCAGCCACGACTTCAAGAGATTATGATCTCAAAAAGCCTGGCAATTTTAAACTATGCCGAGTTTCAGGTATTGCCTGTCCCTGATGGAGATCATCCTTAATAATATCCCTACAACCCGGAGGGGGATTCCATTGTGATATCACAAAATTCTATTAAGACGGAATTGCCAACTAAAAACCAACTTGAATTCCATACGATGTTAAAAAACCTATAAATTGCAATAAACCACAGAAATCTCATCGTATGCAGCATATCCGCATATGTTTAGTCCGGCGCTATTGAAAGCACGGGGTTTTTTAATTCAGGCTGATAATGAAACCCCTAGAGATAATCACCCCTATTGTGAATAATTTTTCCCACATATTTGCGATTATTAACAACTCCCATGAAAAAAAAGGTAATTCAAAGGAGAATAATAACGTGAAAAAATGTTCATGGAAATAAATTCCCCTTATCGTGAAAATTTTTTTCCCTCGTAATTTGTTCACGTTTCTCTTAGATTTTCTCACTTTATTTTTGCTAGGGAATAGAACATGTATGTTAGTTGTTCCTCCTATAAATCGAATATTAAGGGCTAGATCCGTTTATAAGGGACAAAACGATATATTGGTCAACAAAATGCAAAACAACAGGTTGATTGCCGCCGGATTTGTGAAAGACGTGGCGGCAGAATTTTGGAAAATATTTTACCACCTAAAATTTAAAAAGTGCAAAAAACTAACGTTGTAATCAACCTATCCCTCCAATACTATTATTTAGATTTATTATTTTAACTTTTCTTTAAAATATATACGTGTGCATTTTTAAACAAAAATTTCATTGATTTTTAATTTTTTCTAATCTTTCTTCTTTTTTTCACATTCACTGGAACTGATAGCGTGAAAAATTGTTCACATGAGATTCACGATTGCTTTTTTCCCTTTGAGGGGAATGAGAATTTCATGGGAACAAAAATTCTACTTGTTATTCACGATAGGGGTGAATATTTGGTATGGTTGCGGATTTTATTAACCACCAGGCTAAAGATTTTGATACAAGTAAATCAGTATGTAGTGACAAAAAAGTATAAAGTTAAAGCTTAAAGTTATTCATTCGACAATTGCGTTGATTGAGCAAAGGCAGACATGACGAATGCAAATTGCTTTGTTTCTTAGTTTTAAAAATCAATAATCAAAACGTTTAGGATTCCCTAAGGAATAATGATGAGCTTAATTAAAGATTAAATACTCTTAAATACGGCTTAACTAGAAATCCTTAGACCCTGATCAAAAATTTTCTAAATAAATATCAGACAAGTCAGTAACTAATTACTTACAATGATTTCAATGTTCTTTTAAACATATATATTTGTATATTTGTAAGCATCAATTTGATTATTTATCCAAACAAAAAGCAAATTTTTTTAATGATTTCTCACTCACTTGCTCTTTCAAATGGCAGCATAAATTTGAAAATGAACAGAAAGCAAAACAAAGCAAATCAGTAGCGTGTTATAAATTAACTCACCGTTTAAAAGCTTTTTCCAAAATTTGTTTCTCGCTGGCGGAACTAGCAACCAAAATAACAGTTTCCGGTGATGCTACAGATTTTTTCTTTTGTTGTTTGCCAACATTTCCACCACCACCATCCGATAGTGATTTCGAGGGTGACGCCAAAGCACCAGCAGCTGCTGCTGTTAATGATAATGATGCTGATGATAAGGAGGACGAGGACGACGATGAAGAGGAAGAATAGTAGGAGGACAATGAAGACTTTTTTGGGTCTACATCTGATGCTGCTGCTGGCACAATGTTATTTCCTGTTGCATGCTGTTCTCGCCATTTTTCACTCCATTCTAAAGAATATTGTTGCATGAAATTTTTGTGTTGTTGCTGGTGCTGTTGTTGTTGTTGTTGTTGCTGTTGTGTATTTGGGGGATTTTTAAGTGAATGTTGCAATTTATATGTGGTCGAGTGGAGTATCAGGCCAATGAAAAACATATAAAATACAATGGCAAATACGGTAGACCACCTTAACCAACGTAATTTCTTACTTAATTTATACAACAATGACATGATGGTGTTTTCGCTCTTAAAGTTGAACTTGTGTTGCAGGTATCGCCGCGTAAATGGATGTTAATCAAGGGTGACTTTGGGGAAACATATACATAGATTTGCTTTGAGTTGAAATTATTGCTCTGTTCCGCACAATTTGGTATCGTTGTGGTTGTTGATTTATATTCTTGACAATATTTTCCTTTAAACACCTGTTCTTAGCACGTTTAACCGTCATGCAGCAGTTCACCTTATAGCTGCAGTGACATGGAAATGATTTGAGGCTGAACTGGTGTGATAATAAAAAGTGCTGTTAATCGGGTCTGAAAGCAAAAAAAAAAGAGTATTCGTTAATGTTGTCTAGAATAGTGTGAAATATAATCTTATAGTTTATGCAAATTTATGTTATTTTCTTAACAATTTAGTCTAAATCATTAGCTAGCGAGCTCTAGGAACATTAAGTATCGCACAGCTAAATGACAAGTAACGCCATCTAGTTAAGACATTAACTGGGTTTTTCGATTTTGGCAAAAAACGTAAGTTTTTTCCCTCCTTATATAGATAACAATGCTTTAAGGTCATAATCTACACCACGAATGGGAATTTGGGTGAATTCCAAAACATCATTTGCAATGCAACCGAACAAAGTCATGCATTCCTAAAAGCAACCATATAAACATTGACAATTTCAAACGTCTCTAAATCTTTTAAAACAATAATCGATGCGCTAACAAAAGGAAAACTGTGCATCCATAATTTTGTTGATGCTTTGTTGGCAGTTTTTTTTACAAGGTAAACAAAACAGCACGTTACTTTCTATCGAAAAAGAATTGAAACCGCATTACTTAATTGTGTTTTGATGTTTTGGAACTCACCCTTTTCTTTAATGCATTGTTTCTTAGTAGAATTGATTGTTAAGATATATTACTGAGCTATTTAATCAAGAGCGGCAAGCGTTTTTAAAAATTGAAAATTCTATTGCCAGTATATTTTCAATACAACAAACCAATCTTGTCAAATAAGATTTCCCAGCAGGGTGGTGTTGAATTCGCTTTCTAAAGGTTAGATTCTTATCCACTCTAAGCAACTGAAGAGTTTTGAAATAAATAAAAAAAGCTTGTCGGCATTATTTATGTCAGGGCTTAAAATGCTATCGCCATTTTAGGAAAAGCGGAAAAATTTTGCGTTTTCCGTAACTACACACTTTTTAAAACCAGTAGCAAAATAACCGCACTGCTTTGGAAGCGTACCTTTTTGAGGAGCATTTGCTCCCTCCAACTTTGTTACTCTAACAATAGCAAACATTTCTTAATTTAAAGAACTGAAAATGCAGTAGCAATCATTTTTATATTTTAGGAAAGAAAATTAAACAACCAGCTTCTGTAAGCCGCCAAATATAACAGTGGACAATTGCAGCACGAACGATTGCTAACTGCAGCTAAAAACAAAACGAAGAGAAGCTTAAGTCGCATGAAGAACTATACGAGCCCTAACCACAAAACTAACTTAAAAAATCAAATTTTACAGGAAAGAGTTTTGTTTTTTTTATTTCATATAAATTTTGTATGAAATTTGTCGCTTACGATAAAATTGTTCTTGCTATAAAATCGTTACGATACCTTATGTAACCATGACATCTTAGGAGATGATGCAAGTGTTGCCAATAAAGTCATTTATTAAAAAAAAAAACGAAAATTGAAAATGATGTCGCTTGCGTTAATTTCGCCGTTAGGGCTCGTATAATAATACATTTTTTATTCGCAAAAATAACTTTGATATCATTTTCAATTTTCGTTGTTTTTGATAAATTACTTTATTAGGTACAGTAACGATTTTATAGCAAAAACAATTTTATCTTTAGCGACAACCTTCATACAAAATTTTTATGAAATAAAATAAAAAAACCTTCTCCTGTAAAATGTTGTTTTTGTCGCTTAAGCTTTTTTTACGGTAATGATTCGATATTTCGATATATTCGAAATTTCCTTTAAAAAAAGTATTTTTTTTTAATAGTCGTTTTAGAAACATAATTTTTTTTTTTGGAAAAAAAATAATTTTTTTTATCAAAATTTCAATATTTTTGTTTTTTAAACATTCATAAAAAAATTGGAAAATGCAGCTAAACTTCTAATAGAAAAAACGAAGCTGCAAACAAAACAAGCCATAAACGATTAAAATCTGTTACCAACTTTTGATGTTATTCGCAAAAGTCGAAAAATTTTAATTCATTTAAGAATTTCATAAAAGGTGGCGATAAGGGGCAAGTATGTATCGAGAAAATGTTAAGGACAACAACCCCATTGAGGTCGGTCATACATTTTATCTTACTGGGGGCGACTCCTGGGCATTTATGGGACTTTTTTTCAAAATATTTCTAGTCTGCATTGAACATTTTGTATGGCAGCCCCCTTAAAGAATGGTGGTAGAGGGTAGGTATGTTAAAAATAAATGATTGAGATGAAAAATAAAGTGGGGTTGGTCATACATTTGACCCATCTAGGGGCATCCTAGGCGCTGCATTAGCCAAATTTAAGAATTTCAACCATACATATATGGCGGTTTAAAAGAATTCTTAAATTTGCCCCTGCAGTGCCTGGGATGCCCCTAGATGGGTCAAATGTATGACCAACCCCACTTTATTTTTCATCTCAATCATTTATTTATTTTACTTTTCTTAAAGGAAATTTCATTGCGGAGTTTCGGTTTTTTTAATTAATTTCAATAAACTAAAACGTTTTTGAGTTACGCGAATATATGTTGTGCAACCTCCTCCATTTTCGAAATAACGGTATATCTCGAAAATAAGAGCTAACCTAAAAAAACGGTGGGCACCATTGAATTCAGCGTATTCGAATTATGCTTAAACGCCATGTGCCCGGCTTGTCTAAAAAAAGTGTTAATTTTGAGCACAGTGTAATTTATTGAAACATCTTGGCTTGGTATTAAGTCGAGGTATATGGATGCAGACAATGCATCAAGCTTGTCTACTTCTAAAAGTAGGTAGTTTTTCAATAGATTTCGGGTGTCTTAGTTGCAATCTGATTTATAAGATTACTAACTCCCAGGGAGATAGGCTTTAAGGCTGGATCATGGAGACTTCATGGTGGGTGTGTTATATATCCAAATAACCTTGCTGACGGCTTCCCTCTCACTTTTACCATGAATAAGTTCAAGTCGAATGTTCACAAACACTACTTCCTCTTTCCTCCTTCCCAGAACCTATTTTTCTGGTTCCAATACAATGCAGTTCATTAGTAGGGGTCAACCCCCGGAGTGCTGGTCCTAAAAAATCGCATTAAGTAATATTAAAAAGGTGTCGGATTTGAAAATGATGTTTGTACAGACGGTTAAGTATGGCCTGCTTAATGGCCTTTCTGAGTGCTATCGCAAAAGAACACAGCTGCATTAGCAGTGAAGGTTGGAATTTCCAGTTTTAGAACATAATTATGTGCTACAATTTTTACTTGTGCGAAAATGAAATAATTATGATAGTGATGTTAGAGGCATTTAATTTACCAGTTATCAACTTCATTGTGGAAATAGGATACAACCTTAAACACTTCTTTAATGGAAATTTCATATTGGACCACACCGTTTCTAAATAAAACTCCATTCTCCATTTTCACTAGATGAAAACCGAATTATTGTTAACTCGAATAACTACTGACACTAACACTTTGCTAATTGGAATCTGACAGTTTATGTTTTGTTTTCTTTTTTATGCGCAACAAACAAAACTTTTTGATTGTGTCTTTTGTCGTGCCTGTGTTTTGCTTTGTTTGTTTTTTTTTGTATTCGAATTAAGTCTGTTTCTGTTTTTTTTCCTGTGTCAGTGATAATGAATGTCAGTTTCTCTTGTCATAGCATTTAATGCCACTGCAGCTATCTGGTTCAATGTTGCCATGTTGCAATATTAAAAAAATAAACGATTTCAGCTAATCATAAGATTATTTAGATTTTTTCTTGTCACTTTTTTGAAAGAAAACCTTTTAAATTTTACTAAGATTTTCTATACTATTTGCCCTGTGATCTGGCCTCTCTATCCTTTTACTCTTATTGTTGTTGTTAATTGTTGACATTCTTTACTTTCATGCTTTTATGCACACATTGTTCGTCGTCATTGTTTCTGCCGTCATTTGTGCTGGTTCTGTTCATTTTTGTGTTGTGACATTTGTAGACTTATTTTGTCCTCTTTCCTTTTTCCGCTGCCACTTTTTTTATTTGTTTATAATTCAAGACTATTCTTAGTAAGAATAGTAAGAAGGCTAACTTTCACACTGACTTAAGCTATAGAGTTTATAATTTTGCATGTGTTTGTAAGAATACTTCCGTTTTTTCCAAAAAAGTGTGTGTATTTATGTCAGTAAGTCTTGTAAAATGTCCCTCATTTAACTTTGAGCAAAACATTTTTATATATAAGCAAGAGGAAAATTGTTTAGAAAAAAAGGTACAAAGTGTAACGAAGTAAAAGGAATATATTTTAAAACTTTTGTTTATAAGTGACATAACAATGCGTTTCAAGTTTTTCTTGGCAACTTTTGCACAGTGATTTTGAGCGAATAATTGTTTTGTACGTTTTGTATTGTTGAGGTAAGTGAAAAAGGAAACAAGATCCCTTGTAGGGAATTTAGAATTTTTGGAAAATACACAGTAGAAAATTTAAGAAGAAAAAAGAAAAACAAATCTGCGGTTCTAATGTATAATGAAGGTAAAAGTCGGCAGGTGTTCTTCTTTCATAACAATGTCACATCCATATTTTGGGTCTAATTTAAAAGGTTTACTGTAAATAAAACCTAATAGTCATTACTGCCAGATGTGGAAACAGATTTACATGAGCACCTGCCCTATCGGCCTTACTTCATGGAGGATCTTAACCACTGAGTGACAAAATATGCGTGTAACAGGCCGTTTTCGTGTGCAAGAGGAACTTTAATACACAGGTAGCAATTTGAGTGTATAATCTGGCAAAATTATACACTCCACCCCTTGTTTCGGAACTGAAGCTATCTAACCTCTACTGCTTTTGAAAAATGCAAGCAGCTTTTGTATAATAGCAACATGGGGTATTCCTCCCTCCAGCAGAACTCCCCCACAAGCTCTTTCATGTCATGTTCAGGCCTATATGGACTATCCTCGAAAGTATCCTGTAAGAGGACAGGCCTGAAAGACAGGAAACATTTCTCGCAAGAAGCATACTAATGGAGGCCTCAACCAATAGTCAGTGTGGAGCCTGCTCACCGGAGGCTACTGACTGCCGTGGTACTAAAAGGGATCTCGGGTCAGACGCGATCTCAAGAGATCTGTACATTTTGGATTTCGACCGAATCCTAGCTATTGGCTGCTTTACCCCGGAGATTCAACACCAAGAGGTGAAATATTCTTAAAATTATCCCTATAAGCCCCGGGGAGTCACTACTGTAAATGAAAAATGGTTCTTTTCCGACAAAACCGAGTATCCATGGCTTCAAGGTAATGCTTTGTATTTAGAACGACCAAAAGTTTCTCATCTATTTAAAACAACTAACATTGTCCCAGATAAGCAGAGGGAAAATGCATCGAACAAAATTGATTCGTTTAAAGCGAGACCGAAAACTGCTAGAACTATTTAGAAAATAGTGGTTTGAAGTTTTCCATAACCATCTTGTAACAGATACCATCTCCCGTCCGACTATTATTTGTTTCGATCGTTGCAAAATACGCTTTTCTTTCTACCTTGGTATCCGAAATTGGCTTGATTCGTTTTTAGCCTTAAATAATTGAATAGTTACGGCCAATACTTTTAATTAATCCTTACTATTTTTCAAAAATTAGTTTTTTAATTTTTACACTCAAACGTTTAATTCATTAGCCCTTTTCACAATCTTGCGCAAATGGCCTTGAATCGTAGCATTTGCATAATTGTTAATTACACTGTGCTAGTTGCAAAATTAGACAAGCCGGTCACATGGCGTTTTAGCATAATTCGGGTACGCTGAATCCAATGGTGCCCACCGTTTTTTATACCCTTCACCACAGGTGGTGAATAGGGTATATATAAGTTTGTCATTCCGTTTGTAATTTTTATACTATTGATGTTAGACCCTATAAAGTATATATATTCTGAGTCCTTATGAGGAGCGAAGTTGATTTAACGATGTCCGTCTGTCCGTTGAAATGGATTTTCCGAAGACCCCATGTATGATGGGGACCAGGTTTTTATACATTTATGTAACATATGGTCAGGAATTGTTTGCTATTGAAAGTCAGCAAGATCGGTCCACAAATGGCAGAGATATGAGTAAAAAACCACGACTGCCTCAAATTTTTTCCTTTAAAGGTCCAATTAGACGTGACATTACCATACCAACACTGTATTACCAAAACGACATTGGCATACCATACAAACCAACTCAATTTTGGTTTCTACGGTCATACAATGGCTATGGTAATACAGTTTGGTGATGTGGTTTTTGTTGTTGTTTTTTTATACCCTTCACTACAAGTGGTGGATTTTATTTGTAATGTGTTTAATTTTACGCATACACATACACATTAATGCATGTATATGATATGCCGCTCAAATAAAGAAACAAACTCATAGACTCAATATATTTTAATTTAACGCTTCTTCAGTAGAAGCCAGTTCGAATCCCAAAAAGAATTTTTTTTATTTAATTTTTTTATGTTCTAAAAAACGATTTTAAGATTATAAAACGAATTTCAAACATCAACATTGGCAAAAGAGCAAACGGCCTTAGGTACATTTATAAATTTTTTGTTTTTTTTATATTCTTCGGCATGGCGAAATGAAAAGTTTGCGTGGCTCAATTAATATTTATTTATACCTATCTAAAGAACATTATTTATGTATATAACTTTTTGTTCTTATCTCATCATGTTGAAGGGTATATAAGATTCGGCATAGCCGAATATAGCACTCTTGCTTGTTTAGATTAGCTCCTGTTTTCGAGAGATACCGTTATTTAGAAAGTGGAGGAGGTTGCACAACATATATTCGCGTAACTCAAAAACGGTTCAGTTTATTGAAATTAACAAGCCATGAACTGTTTAAAAATTTGTTTTTGGAACGCAAACGGCTGCCGCCAACATTTATATGAATTAGAATACTTTATTAAAAATAAACAAATTGATGTCATGATGGTTTCTGAAACTCATTTGACCTCAAGAAATACGTTTAAAATTAATGGTTATACTCTATATGATACCAAGGACCCTCGAGATAGAGCTTGTGGAGGTTCTGCTATTTTAATAAAAAACCGAATTAAACACTACTCAATGTGAGATCATCGTGAAGATTATCTCCAAGCAACGAACATTTGTGTTGAAGAGCTAACTCGAAGCATAGTAATTTCATCTTTATATTCACCACCTAGATTTGCAATATCAGAAAGCCAATATTACAAATATTATAAGTCACTGGGGCCCTGTTTCCTGGCTGCTGGCGAAAAGAAGAGCTAACCTAAAAAAAACGGTGGGCACCACTGGATTCAGCGTACCCGAATTATGCTAAAACGCCAATATGCAACACTTTCAACCAATAGTTTTTATTTACTCAATGTACAACACTTAATTGCAAACTAACAGCTGACAGTCAGTGAATTTTACGTTTGTAATCGCAAACTAACTACTTGTGCTTTTAAAGAATGTATTAGATTTCTGAAAAAGAACGAGGTACGATCCTCTATTGGTGTTTTTTGTGATTAAGAAAAAAAAACAACAAACAAATTAATATTTTTTTAAAGTATAAAAAATGTATAAAAATACTTTAATAAAGTTATCAGAAGATAATTTTAAACGTTTTAATGATTAAACATTAAAAAGAAATCATGGTCGGTGTACACGTGAGGGGTACGTTCTTGGTGGCCGATTCTACATTATACTTAGTTTGACGTATGTTCAGAGGATTTTATTAAAGTGATTAACAAATCACTTCAATATATGGGTAATCATCTCGATTTTGATGTGATTAGAGCTTAATCACGTTCGAGTTGCTTAAACGCGTTTAAGAACAAAACTGTGAACATAGCTTTAGAAAAAGCTAAGTTCTAAAAACGGGCTTTAGTGTATAGTTTAGCTATTGTGAACTGTAACTTTTTTGCATAAAACAGGTAGTCTTTAAATAAAGAAATTAAATTTAAGACAATACACCAATACCCCGGTTTGGGTCGCTTCGGTTTGCGTCGTTTTCGAAGTTGCGTCTTTTTAAAATTTCTATGATTTCGAAGTTGCGTCGTTTTTATTTCACTTTGCATCGCATGGCTTCGAAGTTGCGTTTCTAGTGCTTCAATTTGCGTCGTTAATGTCAAAATGTTTGTACAAAGCTTAAATAAAAAAGGGGATTTCCCAATGAAGTCTAATGCAAATATGTACGTGAAGGTTGTCTGCAGATTGCAACATATCTCAAATTACGTTACAACGTGTCAAAAAAAGCAAATAAGCTTAGAACAAAAACTGGGCATTTTGACGCGTTCTAAATCAGGGAAACGGCTGCTGATACTGAAAGAAACCTTGAACTAGCCCTTTCTACATTTGCTGTTCCAGTGACGCAAATAAAATTAAGAAATTTGTTGAAACAAGAACATCGTTACAACATAAACAAGTTACAAAAATTGAGCCACTTCTTGCTATTTGGATTGAAGATCAAAATCAGCGATGAATGCCCTTAAAACAAGAGATTATTCAAAAGAAAGCTTTACCTTTATTTGAAGATCTAAAAAAATATCCGTTATAAAGTCTATCAAATCAAAACTTTTTTCAGCTCAAATTATGAATCTCGGCACCAATTCAACGAAAATCAATACAAATGTATGGAAAATCCTGCTTCAGTTTGCGTCGAGTTTTTCCGGTCCAAATTAGCGACGCCGGGGTATTGGTGTATCTTAATTCTAAAAATTAAAAATGGAATCAAAGATTAGCACGGTTCCCCATCACTACACCAAAATATACGGAGACCAATCATCTACTTAGCTGGAACAACAACCGATAAACTAAATTGAAATGAAAAATAATAATACTTAATATATCGATACTCCAAGAACTACTGCAGTGAAATCTTACATGGGAAGACGGGAAAACAATTGCAAAAAATCGTGTAAAATGGAGATGCTTTGTGAAAGCCTTATGCTACTAAAGGGGTTAATGGAGAAAAAATCTTAACGGTTTTATAAATGTTTAGATGTTTTTCCTAAGTGGATCTTATATGGTCAACTATTTTATAATTTCAGAATTTGGAATTTTGGAAGTGAAAATTTTATGTAAGCTGTGGTTTATTTTTGACTGATCGTTATAAAATGTGGTACTAGATTGATAAGTCCACTTATATGTTCAAAATTCGGCAACTACCAAAACACGCCTAAAATCTACTTGAAATTTTCAATACAAACTTGTGGTCATGTATTTCATAAAAAGTTTTTCAAAAACTAAAATTTCTTGGGAGAATTCTTCCTGATGATCTGGCCTTAGCAACCAATGAAATGCGCTTATCCTCCAACAATTAATTTCAGTATATTTATCAAGAATAAAAATTGGAAATTATGCACGAAAAATAAAATCTTATTAATAATCAAAAACTATCAAAATAATTTCATATAGACCACTGTGCAATATTTCCTATACATACATACGAAAAAGTTTATGTTTATTCTTACTACTGTGTGTTGTTGATATTTCTTTCTTCTTTGTGCGGCGTTTTTTTTTTCTGTTGTTGTTGCTATTCTTGTTGCTGCTGTTGCTGCTCACGTTCAACCCAGTTGTTGAACAAGTTAAATTACTTGTTTTTTTTCTTTTTGTTTTTGTTGCTGCTTCCACTTCTTATTTAAACCAGTCCAACATAAATTTATTCTTAACATTCAGTAACTTTTGCCATTTGGCTTAAACGAAAATTCACAGAGAAACAGCAACAAAAGAAACAAAAACAAATGTCTTCTATAAAGTCTGTCTGTCTCGAGTTTTGCTTTGTCTTTGTAGCTGACTGACGACCGACTGGTTTTCCAAGTTGAGATATAATTTTTTTTTTTTATTGTTGTTGTTGACATTTGTTGACGATTGAACCAATTTATTTGATTATTTTGTCTTTTTTCTCTAATTTTTGAGTTTTCTGCAATTTTGTATACCCTACAACAAGCCCATTTAGGTAGACGTAGTCTTAGACAAATCTTAAATTTGATGCATTTTTGTAGATAGCTAAAATAAAGTTGAAGTTTTACATACAAATGCATAGTTCTAGAGGGCTGATATTCTTTTTAGGCAAAGGCTTAGCAGATCGTAATTTTTTAGAATAGGTTCACTATTACCCCTAATGCAGTCTTCTTTAAAAAAGTACTTTAAGACGTATTCAGTTGTAACGAATGACATATTTGTCATCAAATCCCAATAAACGACATTGCAACGATATCGAAACGATATCATATAGACGATGGAAAGTATCACAAGTGATAATCGTTTTCCAATCGAATTTTTACGGACTAAATTGCATTATTTCTTATAATAGCGTTTCAATAAAATAATTATGTATATCATTAATAAGATTTTTTATGATGTGTAGACTCTATATTAAGACTTTATTGTTGGGGGGATAAGCGTATTCCCAGGCCAGATCATCAGGAAACCTTTTTCCAAAGACTTTGAAAAAACTAAAGATATTTGCAAATAACACTGTAAAGCGAATGAGAATTACAAACACTTAACAATAAACAGCAAGCAAGTTTATCTTTTCTTACATTCCCGACTACAATTGATTGGCTTTTTCCAGCTCGAAATGTAGTTGTCAGTTGGTAAAGAAAAAACAAAATTAAAAACAAAATCATCAACATTTAATAATACAATAAATATAAATGTAACGAACTTACAGTGAAAAGAAACAAATTTGTATTACATTAATATATTTTTAAAAACATAAAAGCCAACACTAGTGGTGTCATCTACTGTTTTTCAAAACAACTCTATAACTGGCGCTTAAATTTCAATTTCAACGCTACTCAACCTAAATCTCAAATAATAAATACTGCAAAAAATTTTATACGTAGAGTTCTTGATATTAGCGATAAACAACACCACAGCAAAAATAAACTGGTAATCACGAAATTACTTAAAGATAATGCTTTTCCTACAAATTTAATTAAAAATTTAATAACTGCCTATAAACCTATAATAACAAACACAAATGGTAACATTGAAAAGGAGGAAAAATATTTTATCAGTGTAAAATACATACCGGGCCTCACGGACAATAAAAACATAAAAAGTGCAATAGATAAAAATGACATGAGCTTTGCTTACAAACCAAACAAAACATTAAGTGCAATATTTACAAATACAAAAACCCCAATACACAAACTACAACAAAATAATGTAGTGTATGAAATACCATGCAAGGGAGACAACAACAACAGCTGTGACTTAGTTTACATTGGTACGACCAAAAGGAATTTAGAGACAAGAATGGGAGAACACAATTCAGACATAAACAAAAACAAAGAGAGCACTGCATTATCACAGCACATATTACAAACAAAACACAAACCTGATTTTGACAACATAAGAATACTTGACAAGGTAAATAACGTGAGGAAAAGATATACAACAGAAAGCTTAAGAATTCAACAGAAAATAAATAGAACAATGAATAAAAAAGAAGATACTGACAATTTAAGCGCCAGTTATAGAGTTGTTTTGAAAAACAGTAGATGACACCACTAGTGTTGGCTTTTATGTTTTTAAAAATATATTAATGTAATACAAATTTGTTTCTTTTCACTGTAAGTTCGTTACATTTATATTTATTGTATTATTAAATGTTGATGATTTTATTTTATATTAATAGACGAATCCCCTGAAGAAGTGAACATAAAATTCACGAAACGTCGGGAAAAATGAAATAAAAAAAAAAAAAAAAAAAAAAAAATTAAAAACAATTTCTTCATTTTATTGCTCAGTTTTTCACGGGCACCGACAAATTATTTATCAAAGTTATTTACGGGAGTACAAAACTTTTTATTTATTAATGCGATTTTTATGACGTGCTAAACTCCCAATTTTTATTTAATTTGTATTTTTCGATAATAACAAAATTGAAATCGCATTTCGCTATAATATCGTTCTATGGCTTATTGGGATCTGGCAGAAATAGTTTCTTATATCGGGGTTTTCAACAAGAACTTTGTTTTCTAAAACAAAATAAAACAAACAATTTAGGTGAAGATTATAAAATTTTTTATTGTATTACGAAGAGAAAAGTTCGGCAATTATAAATGAAAAATTATATCTGGCAAATGTCCACCACGAGCACCCTGACAGATGTCGATTTTTGGATCAAAGTTTTTAATCACTTTTTGGCAAAATGGCGGATCTATTTCTTAATCACATCACGGATTTTGAGTTTTAAGGCTGCAATCGATTCGATTGGCTCCGTATAGACTCTGCCCTTTACATAGCCCCACAAAAAATTATCCAGTGATGTTTAATCACAAGATCTGGCTGGCCACTTAACAGCTGATGTTCGTGAAATTATGCGATCGGGAAATTTGGTTAACAATAAATCGATCGTTTCGTTGGCTGTTAATTTGGATGCTCCAAGATGGGTCAAATGTATGACAAACCCCACTTTATAATTTATTGCGGAATTTCGGTTTTTTTTTTTGTAATTTCAATAAGCTAAGCCGTTTTTTTAATATATGGTTTGTAGCTCCAAGTATTCTCTTTAAAATGACATTAAAATCATCTTCGTATGTACAGTAGTAAAGTATGACATTTTGAATGACATAACTTTTGAAAAAAAAAATATAAAAATTTTTTTTTTGTTCATATCAAATTGTATTAACAAAGTGACCTCAGTACTACAACAATGAAACAATAGAAAAATCAACAGGCGTTTTGTAGCTAGTATTATCAAAGTATTAGTAGATTTATTTGAAGATTCTAAATTATTGCTAACTACTCGTTCATATGATGTAAAATTTGTTGCAAAACTTTCTTCAATTCTCTTTTGAATCTGCATTCGCGTCCATACAATGAAACTTTAGTTTTTCAGTTTTTTGATATTTTGTTTGTCTTTGCTTTCTTCTTCTTTCTTCCTTCAATAATAAACTTACAAAAACTGCTTGTACAAGAAACAAAGTACCCTTTTCCATACGTCTTTCCGTTTTCACTATTAAACTCAAATGTTTCATGATATGGACGGGGACTTACAAATGTCAGCACTTCGAGTATCAGGGATGCAAACACAATACACGTAGCAAATAAAGCTTAACAGTTTCACTGCGCAGAAGGAATGATGTGACAATTGCAGTTCTATGCATTTTGTTGTTGTTGTACTGCAAACAAAAGCTACAATATTTTGCACTTGCACTTCCGCAAGACCATATCAAACACCGAACTCCGCTAGTGTTTTGTGCTAATGATCTTGCAATAGAGCAAACGCTGTGTATTTCGTTGATAGACTTAACAAAAGAGCTTCGTTGTTTTGCAATTTCTCTTTACATTTGCAGCAAGCCATTGAACTTTTTTACAAGCATGATAGAATGCAATATTACGCTTTGTGCATGATTTCCCGTTAGATAACGTTGTTTCTCCGTGGCAATGGTTGCCAAGTCTAAAAGTCCCTTAGAATCGTGAATTTTTTTTAGGAAATGCATGCAATTTATAAGAACTGAAAGCCTCGCAATTAAGCAACACCTATCTTAATGGTGCCAGCCTGAAATTAACAGCTGTCTTAAGGGTGTTTGTTTGAAACGCGCAAAAGATTTCAACTTTATTTTTGGAATGGCGTAAGCTTTATTTCTATCACTCATGCTTCGTTAGTATTTTGTTGGACTATCCCTTTAGTTGTGATGTCAAAGGAATTGCTTGAAATAGCATGAATTCAATAAACATTTGATTACAATCCAATTAACTGCATTCAATCATTTCTAAAAAGAATGATTTTAAAATGATTGCAATCATAAAATATAGCCATTTTGACAAGTTTTAATTTTGAAATCTGAAATCGTTTTGAAATCAAAGAATGCAATCAGTTTAGTTAAAATCATTTTGATTTCAATCTTAATTGATTGTAGTTATTTACCCCAGGGGATTTATTGGGGAAAAGGCATTTTTTTGTTGGGGATTTTTGGGGATAATGTATTATTAAAAATCTTGTTATAAAGTTTTTCTTTTTTATATTCAAATTCATGTATTGATAAATCATTTTTTTCTTATTGCTGGTGGAAACATTGAAAAAATCTTAACATATAAAATTTATATCTGGCAAGTCTAAAACTTTTTGTTATTAATTATTGTGAATGTCAACTCATAAAAAGAACAACTTAATTCAATTTCGTACAAGTCTAATAGTGTTTTCACACCTAAAGTTAAAACCTGATTTTAACATTAAAACTATTAACAGCTGATTTTGCGTTCACATTACAAGTTTTATAAAATCAGGTTTTAACTCACAGTTTGTCCAATAATTTTATGCAAAAAAAAAATCATTTCTCATAGAAATAAGAACATTTTTATAAGAAATTAATGAAGCGAATGCTTGAAAATCAAACAATTTTATATAAAAAAATTAATTTTAGAATATTTTATCGGTTTGACGTTTTTTTTATTTTAATTAATTTATTTTTATTGAGCGCCATCCCAGCAAGCATTTCTGAGATAATTTTTTGTAAATGTTACCTAAATGAGTCTTCTTAGATCCCATTTGATGATTAAAAAAACCTGATGTATCACTTAAGCGATTGAAAGAGTTCATATATTGTAACCTAAAACGCAAAAGGCCCTTGCTAATTAAAAATTAAAAATCGTGTTTTTCATTGATTCTGATATATTGCATCAACACAAATGTATGCAAAATTTGGAAATTTTGGAATCAACCGACAAAGATTTGCGATTTCATAAACAAAAAACAAACGACACAATCTACAAAAGATTAAATGATTAACGCTAAAAGGCCAAACTTACCGTGTGCATAATATGCAACATTGTCAATTGTTCTAACAACGGTAGGTTTTACAGGAAAAATAGAAGAAAACTTAATTATAAACAGTTTGAGCCAACTTATAAATTTAGATAGGGCCTTTTGCGTTTTAGATAGCGATAAATAAGATCGTCATCATGTTAAAATAATGATTTCTTAATATTTTGTATTTTTGTTCATTAGTCTTGTCAAATTAAAAGAGTAAAATAGAAATGTTCTTGTAAGCCAAACAAATTAAAAGATTGGCTAATAAAGAAGCCCAAACATTACTGTCAATAAATGAAAGTATGTAAATGTAATTGCGAATACTTTCTTATATCCTTTACGAGAACCCGATTACTTGCGTTTGGTTCAAAATAAAATTTGTCCAAATAATCAAGGGGCACTTTTATCAGAGAAAAAAATTCAAAACATGACAATTAAAAAATTATTTTAAATATAATTAAAAGTCATATAATTTACGATTAAAAACTGAGACGAAAAATATAAATTTATGATTATAAAAACTAACATTAATTCGAATAATTCTTTGATTCATCGGTAGTGTGCATTTTCTCATAATAAGAGTTTGGTTCCTAAAAGATTCGATTGTGATATAAAATGCTTGCTGGGATTAAACATTATCAGCTGTTTGCAATTTCTTAACTTGGTAGCATTGAATTTAGTACAACTAAAACATGGTTGTATTTCATTAAATCTACTTAAAACCAAATCAAAAAAGGTTTTAAGATGGTTTTAACAAAATTATTTTGTATGGTAAAACCAGGTTTTAATGATTGGTTATATCGTTAAAACCAAAATTTGTGTTAAAACCTTAAGTGTGAAAACACTATAAAGGAAATATTTAAAAAAATTTTAACGTTTTTCACAATGGATGCAAATCCTTATTCAAGCAATAGAAAGCACAATTTTATTTGGGAGCAAGAGGAATGGGCAAAAGGTATGTATGTTACATTTAAATATTTACATATGGTTTGAAATTTTAAAAGTTTTTAGGATGGCTGAAAGCTATTTCATCTGCACCCAAATCATTTCAAGATGCCAGTGACCCAACAAATATGTCCTGGTGTGTGGCTTGCAAGACCTCTTTAAAGTCACATAAAAAAGACCTTAAGAGGCATAGTGAATCAGTCAAGCATAAAAATAACTTCGAATCGCTTTTTACAAAAAACACTTTAAAAATTTTTTTGGTAAGAAATTTAATTTTTTATTTACAACACATTGTCATGGATATTTTTATTGTAATAGTATACTTATTTTTAATTTAAAGCACCAGTTACCACAACAGAATCCAAAATTATGGATATTAAGATGGCTATATTCACAGCAAAGCATGCCTCATTATCTTCCGTGGATCATCTGTCGAATATGTTAAAGTCTTTTTCAATAAAAGTATTTGAAAGATTACGTTTGCATCAAACAAAGTGTAGTGCAATCATTAAATATGTTGTTGCTCCTGTTTTGTTATCCAATTTAGTTAACAGTATAGGTGACTCAAAATATTCATTGGTCGTAGACGAGTCAACAGATCTTTCTAGAAATAAATGGATTAGCATATGCGTGCGGTATTTTAACAAAGAAAAGTGCAACATCAGTACCGAGTTTCTGGGTTTATTCCTTGTAGAAGAGACAACGGCAAAAAAACTTTATGAAGGATTAATCAACTATTTAAAAAAGGTAGGACTTGATCCAAAAAACATACAAGCTATTGGTAAAGATGGAGCCAATAATTTGTGCGGCCAAAGAAAAAGTTTGTACACATATTTAAAATCTTGTAATCCTGACATAGTTCTTGTAAAGTGCACTTGCCACTCATTACACTTATGCTGCTCAGAGGCTTCTAAAGAATTTCCAGTTGACGTGGAATATTTAGTAAGAGAAATTTTTTTGTTATTTTAGTAACAGTCCACTGCGGACTATCAAATATAAACGCGTATTCGACCTTATAAACACTGGTGTTGACTCTACCAAATTTCGACAACTGGTGCAGATATCTGCAACCAGATGGCTCTCACACGGTTTAGCTGTTAAGAGGATACTAGAGCAGTGGGTCGAACTTAGTCTTCTTTCACTAGCATCAAGAATTTTAAAGCCATCAATTATGTCACAATTAAAGGACGAAGATGATGTAGATAAAATTAAGGAAGTCATGAAAATGGATTCGGCATATTTATATTTAGATGCAATGGATTTTGGACATGAATTTGAAGAAGAGGTTAAAAACCTACTTCCATCTTTATCCCTCAAAATTAAACAGACATGTTTTTTGTATGTTAAGAGTCTATTGGCTCAAATGTTGAAACGTTTGCCATCAAATTTACTTTATTTCAAAACATTTAAGCAATTTTCTCCAAGTTTATGCTGCAGCTTAATAGAACAGCCAAAATTTTTTTCAATTTTAAAAGTCCTACAGCCTGTGTTAAATACCAATAATCCAAAAAACTTATATGAAGAACAGTGGAGAAAAATGCCATTTTTGAAATGGGAAGACATATTTGGTCAAGTTGTGGGTACAAATTTAAGCCTATTTTGGTCCAAAGTATTTTCATACCAAGACGCTGGTGGTTCGAAACCTTTTCAAGAGCTTGCTGAAGTAGATTTAAATATGCTTTCTGTACCAACAAGTAACGCTTGTGTTGAACGAGTTTTTTCTATAATGAATACAACCAAAACCAAAATTCGCAACAGATTTCAATATGAGTTATTAGAAGCCCTTCTTAGAATAAATACACACTTTAAAAAAAAATTCCGTTTGCTGTGACACATTTATTCCATCTTCTGAAATGCTCACACTTTTTAATACAAGCAACATGTACAAAATAAATGCATTGGCTGATGAATCAGAAGATTTTGATTCTGAAGTTTTGGAAATGATAAGCATTGATGCATAATTATTTTGTTTTCTTTGCGTTTTTTACGTTCCAATTTTTATATACTTAGATCTCAAAGTACAAATAAAATTAGTGTTAACACAAATAGATTTAATTAAATAAATAAATGTATGCATATTTTTCCATTGACATAATATTAGTTATTATTTTATTTTTCAGAATATGTGGGGATTTTTGGGGATATGAAAATAGCTATTTTGGGGATTTTAGGGGATGAAAAATCGCAAATTGGGGATAAGGTATAAAACAAAACTGGGAACACTGAAATTAAGAAACACATATTATTTTTACAAGTCGGTTTAAAACCATTCCAAGGCAGATTCACAAGGTATATGCTCAGAGAGAGAGAGAGCTGTAAATTTTTTTTTTTGGTATGGGTTTTTACATTAAAGCTGAAGGTCCACATCATGCGTTTATGCGTCTGTCCTTTTTATGCATTTGACAAAAAAGTTGAATAAGTCTAATTGCATATGACAAGTTACACACCAAAATGCATAGAATGCATAGATGTATGAACGCATCAAAGTAGGTTTACTTTCTACTTTTGTATCCGTCGCATGTGTGGTGAATAAAAGTCAGCTGTTATTGATGGCCATGGATGACAAATCATATTTTATTTTCAATGTTATCGATAAATATGTTTGTGTGGTGGACAGTGTTGGGCAAAATACATGGCTTGCGGTATTTAAAATACAAAATACAAAATACTTGCTGGTCATGTATTTAAAATACAAAATACAAAATACTTTCAGGTTATGTATTTAAAATACAAAATACAAAATACTTACACATCCTGTATGTATTTAAAATACAAAATACTTACACATCCTGTATGTATTTAAAATACAAAATACAAAATACTTCCATTTATTGTACGTATTTAAAATACAAAATACTTCCACGTCATGTACATTAAGGTTATAACTTTTTTTTGAGTGCAAAATACCTCTCCAGCGCCATGTGGGGAATTTTGTTCTGATAATAAAAAACTGTTTTTTAAGCTGATTCGGTGAAAAAAGTTTCCGCACCGTAAGCTATTCCTAAAACTCCATATTAAGTGTAAATTCTATTTTTGGAAATTGAAACCCTTTTGATTTTGCATTAGACTTATGAAAAATGGTTTAATGTTGAAGATTATATATGAATTTAAACAAAAACGAACTTATTTAAGACAAGAGCCACTGATTTAATGATGAAAATAAAAAATAAAAACAAAACTTCAACGCTTTCGGTGCGGAAACTTTTTTCACGAAAGATGAAAAGTGACATCATATTTTTTTATATTTTGGTAGATTAAAATGCAATCAACCATCAATAAAGTGACAGAATATATTTTGTAAACTATGTTTTTAAAATACAAAATACTCCCATTTTTTTATGTATTTAAAATACAAAATACAAACTACTTATATTTGTTGTATGTATTTAAAATACAAAATACAAAATACTTGCTGGATATGTATTTAAAATACAAAATACAAAATACTTGCGCGTCATGTATTTAAAATACAAAATACGTATTTGTATTTTAAATACGTATTTCAAATACATGTATTTCAAATACTGCCCAGCCCTGGTGGTGGATTACTTTTTGCTATTTTGTTGCACTAAAAAAGGTTTTTAATAAAAGAAAAAGCTTTCGTTAAAAAGGTTGCAATAACTTTCAAGAAAAAAATACATAAAAATTAATTTTAAATACAATTTTTATATTTTGTATGCTATGTATCGATTTGTATTCTATTTATCGATTACTTTTAAGCACTGAATGCAATCTCTGTTGTGTTTATTATTATTTTAAAAAACAAGTTAAATGGAGGAGAAGCTTATGCTGTAAAAAATAACGAATATTTATACAATAAAAGCTTTTTTCTTACATATGTACTTATGTATGAATTCCATAAATTATTTTGAAATCTAAATTTTACTTCCCATTTTGCTAAAATTGCTTTTATTTGATAACAATTTTAACACAACAGCTGATCCAAAAAAAAAAATAATATGGCGCATTAAACGCATGGCATGTACATAACTTGAATTTAGAAACGCATAAAATGCACAAAAAGTATCATACGCATCTACGCATGGACGCATGGTGTGGACCTTCAGCTTAAGTGAGGAACAGAATAGTCGCTGTAGTACAACACTACAAATAGCGCTGCCAGCTGTGAAAAGTTACACAGCGTTTACATTTGTCAGTACTGGCAAGACAGTAAGCATATACATATTAGTTGGCAAAACAATGCAAAAACAAAATAGCTGTAAGAGTGTTTATGTATTACTGACAAAGTTTGAATGAATTGCTACTGTCTTGCCAGTACTGGCAAATGTAAACGCCATGTTAAAAACGGCAGTTTCAAAGTAGTGTTAACAGAATACGTAGTTGTAGTAGTTGTTGCAGTTAAAGTTGTATGCGCAAAATTCGAAATTTTGAACTTTGTTGCGCTGCAGAGCATTTGTCAGCTTCAGTTACTACTACTACCCTGCAAATAATATTGGACTAACTGATCCATTTTGATGAAATGGACTACTCCATGGACTGGTCCAATGTAATGCAAGCATGGACCATGTCATTGTTAAAAAGTGTTTGTAGTGAGACGACATGTCTTCGTTTTTTAACGACATATTTTCGTTTTTAAACGACTTCAAAACTAATCCTCTTGAGTATACCATGGAGTAGTTTTAAGACTACTCCTTTGTAGTCCAAAGCTGGGTTTTATGGTCCTGCCCTAGAACATCGTAATGTTAAATAGACCATGTTTTTCCATACGTTTGGGTTGCTTTTGGACTAGTCCTAGTCCCTTGTGGGCTACATTTTACACGCGTGTTTGGACTAGTCCTATTATTTGCAGGGTACTACTTTATTTTGATCCAAAAAATACTTATAAAAAAAAATAAAAAAAATTGGCAGCCAGTATGTCTACCTCTGGTGCATAAACCCTGTAAATGTACCTTGAACTCCTCATACTATAGTTTCTATAAAATACCCACTTTAGAAAACTCTTGGTAACATACAAAAGCGTAAAAAATAATTAAGTATTTTTTTGTCAAAACTTTAAAATCTTTCGAAAATAATGATTAATATAACCCAGAGTTTGAATGAAGGGCATCATCAAATTCGCTACAGTCGTAAATACTATTCCAACTTGTTTTCTTTGAAGTTTTGCTATTTTTCTTTCTTTTTTTTAAATTGTCTGTTGTCCATTTAGTCGTTAGAAGCATGTGTTAAGTCAATTACAATGTTTTTGCTTCCATTTATATATTTTGTTTTTAACTTTTACTTTTTTAAATTTAGTTATTGTTACGAAATTCATTGTATTAACAAATATATTCATTCGTATTTACTTACACAGTTAGATGGTTGACTGACCGCTTTTTCCAATTCTCTTGCTATTTCCCTTTTTCGATGTTTGTATAATGTTGTTGCTTTTGTTGTTATAATATGCTTATGTTAACTACCTTCATATGCTTTTGGTTTTTGCCAATACGAATGTGGGTGTGTGTGTGTTCAGTTCAATTAAAACTTATTCAATAGCCAAGTTTTTGTTTGTCGAGTTGTTGCATTAGAGTTGAAATATTTTTTTTTTTTTTTTTTGATGTTTAAATGCCAAAATATCACAGTGATTTTTTTATTTTTAATTTTTTTTTAAGCTGAAAAAAATATAATGTTAAAAAATTTTTAATTAAAATTATTTTTGCTTAAGTTAATGGAGTAGAAAATTAGTAAAAAAATGTGTAAAAATGAAAAATAATTTGTATTTTCTTTCTTTCATTTTATTCTTTAAAAAAATTTACAATAAGTATTAATAAATAGAAACTGGGAATTATCTCCTTTCGTAGGTTACTTTATATTATATTCAACATTTTTTATTTTTCGAATTTATTTTATGAGTTACATTTCAGTTATGTATTTTATAAAGCTTTTTTGTAATAGTTATATTCCTAGTTCTATTTGTTAAAAATAGTTGAGTTAAATACATTCAATTTATAAAGTATCACTATCCAGTGTGACACAAAAAATGCTGACGAAAGCCGTAGCGGGCCAGAAAATGCATTACATTCTGCTGGTGTCTTATAATTGTAAATTTTTCTGTACATACAATATATATACTTCATTTCTATCCAAAGGATAGCTAAGGTAAAATGTAACAAGAAAATACAATATAATAGTCTGGTAGTGTATAAAAGACATTCCTAAAAATTTAAGGAATAGAACTATTACAAAAAAGCTTTATAAAATACATAACTGAAATGTAACTCATAGAATAAATTCGAAAAATAAAAAAGGTTGAATATAATAAGTATTAATCTAAACTTTAAATTCGAAACCAAAGCACGGTTATAAGGTACATACATGCACGAAATATTTATTCTGGCTGTCAATTTGTCATATGGGTCAAGCCCGACCATTTGATATCATACAGCACAGTACATATGTACAGACAATTTTTTGAGAGTTTGCCATTTGTGCCGAATATTATCTAGATATATACATAATGCAAATAAGATTTGACGACTTAAAGCGATTTTCGAAAAGGGGCTTAGAGCTGACCTATGGCCAAATTTAAATCTACCAGTACAAAATTTTGCCATGACATTTATTTTAAAAGTTAAGTCGCTAAATGTTATATCAATGGCAACACTAATAAGAAAACTTTGAAAGCTATCGGTAGTAAAAATTGGTAAGACGATTTAGATTGCAATAAGATATGTTTGCACCAAATTTCATCTAAATAACAACAAAATAAAATAGTTAATGGGCACAAAGGCTCTTTTCGTAAAAGAAGTTTGTATGGTGGCCATGTGATATTTGGGAGCGGTTCTTATCATTTTTAATAGACTTCGTACTTATGGCAATTGAAACACATATACCAAATTTCAACAAATTATCTTCAAAAGTGCGATTTGTACTTTGCGCATAAAAGACAGCCAGCCGGACGGACATCGGCCAAAAAAGTGATTCTGAGTCGATCGCTATGCTAATAGTGGGTCAAAGCCCTGTAAGTCACATTTTTCAGAAAGAAATTCCTGTAAATATTAATGTCACCATATAATTTGCCACAAGTTTTTTAAATTTAAGCCAACATCTTACTAAAGAAAATGCTGTTGAAATAGGTCCATTAATGAATTTATGCCCTAGAAATGGTCAGATTTTAAAAACCAATCTTTCTATACTTTAAAATGGTGTAGGGTAGTTTATAGTAAGACTAGTTCTACGTTATATACCGCCAAAACCATCCATTGTTATGTTTGCTCAATAACAAAACGTTGGCAGACGCACAACTGCTTATGTCCTTCGATGTGACACGAAAGCCCATATAAAAAGCAACAATAACAATCAAGATGGCGTCTATTTATATGGCAATACTGCAGAGATGTGAGACATCGTTGTGCAAGCAATTGCTTTAACAACACGCTGTTTTAACAAGAACAAAACAAAGATAACAGCAATCTTCATTGTCTTAATTTATGTGTGAACAAGAAATTGTTAGTTGTTTTAACATCTAGAGGGCATGTTACTTACGACGCCCATGTTCTGTAACTGTCGCGTCGAGAAACTTTTTGATTGAAATATGTGAAATGAAACAAAAATGCCAAATATTGAAACAAACAGCTGTCACGTAAGGAAATTACTCGCCAATTCACAGAAAAAGTGTGTCCTTTAAATTTCTGTGAGAAAGTTCCCGCTTTGAACTGTCAAATAAACTCACAAAAAAAAAAACGAAGCGAGAACTAAAACACTAAACAACGCTAAAATAGCAATTAAAAATGCAAAGAATAATAATAATAATAATAATAATATTTTGTTCTTGGCGCATTTTTTTATTGTTTAATTATTTTGCTTTTAACATTTTTATAAAATATACGAATCAAGGACCATCTATCAGGTCTGCTTACTTACTTACTTACTTGTACAAAAACAAAAAACGACATGTATATTGTTTGTGTAAAATTTCTTTTGAGCTGTCAAAAACTTACTATCGCATATACAAAGCAGAAGGAAAAAACGTGTATGTGTGGCATACCATAAACGTAAACAAACATTTTGTGTGGGAAAAACAATAAACGTAAACAAACATAAACATGCACATGTACACAACTTTTGACAGCTCAAAAGAATAAAAACAATGATCATCAGGCTTCTTGCGCAGACCTGTTCAATGGGCCTTGATACGAATGTTTTCAAAGCTCGCTTGCTAACACAGGCATTAAAGTCGCACTTTACATTATTTGGTATAGCTGACAGTTGTATTTTCGCCGCCGTCGTTGAAAAATTTTGGTCGCCGTCAACGATATGTGTTACTGGCGTTCCTCTGCAATGTCACATTGGCTTCGAGTGCAATGTTATGACATTTATAACGTAACGACGTAATCTCTTTTGATCGTTTTCGACATGAGTTACAGACACACTTTTTTCTCGCTTTTCGAGAAATGATGGAATATTTTGTTTCACATGTTTTCGATGCGAGAAGTTCTCACTAAAGTTACAGAACATGGGTACTGGTTTCGTAAAATGTAATACACTCAGAGTAAAAATATTTTTCAATATGGTCACTTTCAACAAAACTATTTTTAGCACACAGAAAAAATTCTATCCAATTTTTTTTTATAAAACCATTAACCTAAAATAATATCAGTTTTAATTAAAAATTAAATCAAGTAAATTAAACGTTTACTTATATCAACAACATAACTTCAGAAAATGTTGCTTAAATTAAAAACATTTAATGGATACTTTTAATTTGTTTAGTAGTGCAAATTAAAATAATTTTGTATCAATATCACAATTTTTTTAATAGAAATCAATTTTTATTTTTTTTTTTCTGTGCCTGATTTTATTTAACCCAAATACAATTGAATCGCTAAGTGTAGAAAGGGAACTACTTCGAAACATAAATTTTGAGATAATTAATTAAAACAGTGTAATTAATAATTATAAATGCAAGTTTTTTGTTTTTAGCTTGTAGAGGGGAAAACTGACTTTAATTTGAAGTTGTCTAATATGACACTTTTTACACTGGCTCTTTAGCAATACTCAAATAAGGTACATGAAGTAAATGCCAGAAGATCCCTTTCTGCACTTAGTGACTAAATAAATCTCCCGAAAACTTTTTATACAGTTAGAAAAATTTCCGAAACATGAAAAATTTCCGAATAGAGAAAACTTTCAATCATCAATATTTGCCAAGTAATTTCCAAATAAAAGAAATTTAACCTTATAAAACTATAAAGAAATTTGATTTTAATTTTTTATTTATTTATAAATATATATGCATGTCATCAGCATAGAGCTAATAAAATAATCGGAGGCCATGGTTACTTGACCTGAATGAAGGTTTAGCCAACTAAAATAAATTTTATAAATTCTTCTTTTGATTTAATCAGCACATTCTAGACAAATAAATTTTCAACGTTAAATATATACATGTTTGTAACTAAAAATAAGAAACTTTTAATAATATCTTTTTATCTTTACACAATATGTACATATTTGTTTATCCCCAGAAGGGACAGAGAGCGATGTGCTGTTATATCAAGAATAACTTGACACAACACGTCACTTTTTGTATCTGCAAGAACGGGAGAAAAAACACCAATTTGAACACCATTCAAGTGAATGTAGTCGGATGCCAATTAAAAGTTTATTTTGAAAATACATACATACATACAAACTAATAAAAAATATAAATAAATATTGTTAAATTAAAAAAAAACAAGTAAGAGTGATTTATTCGGCTATGACGAATATTATATACCCTTCACCATTGTGCGATAAGAACAGAAAGCTTTTTAGTGCCGATATGAATAAATCTATTTTGTGCCACGCCCATTTCTTCAATCCAAACCAGTGCTCAAAGTACAGGTCGCAATTCTCGAGACAAAGTGATGGAATTTAGCATATACATAGTTTTGTCGAAAGGAAATGGTTAGATAATTTCACAGAGTCTCCATAAAAGCTTCTTTTCGGAACAGAGATTTTGTGCCTATAAGCAATCTTATTATGTTGGCATTTAAATTAAATTTGGTACTTAGGTTTATTTATTGCAGTCTAAATAATCTCAATAAATTTTATTGGAGTCGGTCCATAATTGAACCAAAGCTTCCCAAAATAGCTTTTGTTCCATATAAATATTGGTATTGTCATACAAATTGGCGGCAATCACTTTTACGAAAGCTACTATGACACAACAAAATATTGTTACGTTACTGCATTTCAATAACGTTTTGGTTTATTTCCTTTATAATAAACCGTTTCGAGTTCTGTATTGCACTTTAAATAAAACTAAAAAATCACAACACTGTAAACACTGTTTACAATTTACACAGCTTTATTTAGTACTTAGTCACTTTAACGACCTGTATTAATGATCTGCACACTTACACGTTTAAGGTAAAACTCATTTGGCAACGTCATTTCGCAAGTATTTATACTCAATAACATTATCTAGAAAGCTCCAGAATGATTCCCGTATGTTCGAGCGTTTACTATTTGATGTTACATAACGACTCATACATTGATTATGTTATGAATTTTTATTTAACGCCATCTATGGTTAACTAGTTGCATCACTTATCCTATAGCTTTTTTAACGGACTTTTTAACATCTAGAGCATTCTGCACATTGGGGTTGAAGTATGTATAATGATGTATAACAATTTTTAATAACAATGTAAACTAAAACGTAAATTATCATCGGCCATTGGATATTTATATAAGATGAGAAACAAACACGATAGACATACAAAGCTGCTTATCTATCAATCTTTAATTCAAAGCCATCTGAATTACCTTGTACTTATATATGGACATAAAAGGAACTCCGATATAAAATCTTTGCAAGTATTCCAAAACAAGGCATTGAAGCTGATATATAACCTTCCCAGATCATACCCTACTTTGGACTTGTATAAAAACATTGCTAAAGGTATTATGCCTATTTTCGGCCTTCATAGACCTTCATAACATAGGATATCACAGTATCCGATTGGAAACCGGTCATCATAATTTCAATACAAGACACCGTACTGATCTCAGTGAAGTAAGATGTCGCTTAGAAACTACAAAACAGCGAATTCAATACTTGGGTAGTGTGGAATATAACAAATTACCACAATTGTTAAAGAGGCTGAAACAATCTCAATTTATAAAAAGAGATTAAAAGAATATTTATATGAAAATTTGGAAATGCTTCTGCTATAACTGCTATAGAATAATCTCAGTTGTATATAATTTAATTTAAAATCAATGAATATGTAACAATATTGTAAATAGTTGCTAGCTTGCCTCTATAATGTCCTAGTGGCGCTAAGGCACCTACTTCCAGTATAAAATAAATATTTTGAATAAAAAAAAAAAAAAAAAAAAAAAATAAAAAAAAACTAATAAAATTACTTATGAATACAAGACAACTAATAAATACAAGTTAACTAATAAATACAAGATAACTAATAAATACAACTAATTCTTAACAAATAATTACAACTAATTCTTAACTAAAGTTACTTCCGTAACAATATTATATATTAGTAGTCCAACATTAACCATAGTATGCCTAGCGTTTTTTTCATACCGGATTTCCGGGACAAAAATCCCGGAAAATATGTGCGGGAATTCCCTGGATTTTTTCAATTTCATTATGGCAACTTTACTGCTAATATAATTGTAAATAAGTTGGGTCATGAAATATATCGTTACTTTAATATAGAAAAGCCCTAACTAACATTTTCCTTACTTTACAGGAGAAGGAAAAGACTTAATAAAAATTGTAGTATCGTAGTTGCGATTTTTTTTAAACGCAGTTTTTTATTAAATTGTTTAGAGAGTTTAATAAAAAACTGCGTTTAAAAAAAATTGCGACTGCAAGAATATAATTTTTATTAAGTTTTTTCCTTCTCCTGTAAAGTACGGAAAATGTTAGTTAGGGCTTTTATATATTAAAGTAACGATATGTATCTTAGCCGTTAGGCAAAAAGGTCTTAAGTCAAAAAAACGCAGTTTGAGTTTTTGATTGGCTTTAATTTTTTTTTCTCTTTTGTTTGGTTTAAATCACTTTAGTCTAACACAATTAAAAAAATAAATATTTTTCAATTTAACATAACGAAATACATACTACAGTTTCTGACTTAAACCATAAACGTCAAAAATATGTTAATTCATATCCGTTAAGTAACGCAAAAATGTACAGAATTTTTATTTTGTTTAAAGAACCAGATTTATTTTTTAAAAACGAAAAAAGTTGTTCGCACCTGCTTCAAAAAATTTATTGGTTTATATGCAGAGCAGCTGCATACAAGATTTTTTTAATTAGATTTTGTAAGAGATGATGACAAAAGTTATTAATTAAGAAAACGCTTATTCGATTCGAAAAAGGAATTACAAGTTTTGAAGGAAATTCTAAGAAAACTGAAAGTATCTGCAGATTATATAATGTTCTTTCGACTATTAAGGCAAACATCCGTAGAAAAGAAACTGGTTTTCTCATTGAAATCTTTTTGATAAAAATTGGAGAATTACGTTTTTAAACGATTCTGTAAATGCTTATTCTGATAATGTGCACGTTTGAACATGAAGATCTTAAGGTGCCTTTAAGAACAAATTAAATTAAATAATATTTTGCAGCGATTTGTATTGAGTGGGAATTCCCGGATTCCCGGGAAATTGAAAAATAAGTCCCGCTTTCCCGGGAAAAGAGAAACTCTACATATGTCCCATAAAAACCCCCCAACTAAAGGTAAACAAATCTCATATAAATGAAGATAAATAAATAATATTCGTCACAAAGCACCTTTTAATGAATCTTTACCTTATACCATAATTTTATTCTGGCGGGTCCATGATTGCCTATGGGTCCCAAATAGGGTACATTCTCGAAAATTTGTTTTTAAATAATATGGTGTTGAGTATCATATGACAGGGCTTGACCGACAATACTTATTTGTTTCTTATTTAATTTTGCAAAACTTAATCAAGGACCGGAATGATCTCACCCTGCCTTTACACATGCAAGTAATTACTTGCAAGTAGTGTATATGTATTATCAACGAAAATGTTGAAAAAATAGCCGAAAGTCTTGCAAGTAGTTTGATTGTGTAAGCAGTCAGTTGTAAGTTTATTATTCAAATGTTCTCGAAGCGAATACATCCGTAGAAAAAAAACTGTGCTTTACTACCCAACTTCGCGGAAATGGATTTACTGAAAATCCCACTAAGAAGCTGATTTTTCATCACTTGTGGGAAAGTGCAGATTGAGGGAGGATTATTTTTAGGTGCTGTTGCTTCTCAGCAGATGCTGTTAGCAGTTTTCCAAAAGCAGCAGAGGTTAGATAGCTCCAGCACCTAAACATGGGGCGAGTGATTAAAACTTCTTGTTGTATAACATTTTTGAAAATTTTTATCGATATCGATTTATATAAAATATATTATATATTTAATGCAATGTTGTAAAACTTGCAAAGGAGAAATATTAACAAGCCTATCGAATTGGTTCCTAAAAGAGAAACGGGTGTCAGAGTTTATTGATGAGACAAAATATTTAATTGCAAAAAATTGTGAAAAAGTAGAGGAATATTTTCAATGATAGTTTGAGTAAATCTGGGGGCTATCTCTATTGCGATGCGAAAGAAAAATGTTGGAACATCAAGTGATTATTACACAGAAAAAATTCTCAAAAAAAAGTTATCCAATTAAAGCATTAATCAAAAATAAAATCAGTTTTAATTAAATATGTAATCAAGTTACTATTTATTTGTTTTAATTAATATAACAATTTTTTTAATTGAAATCCAGTTTTATTTTTTTTATGTGTAATCTTTTGCGCGTTTGCCTGTCGCATCTTCTTTTTTTTCTTTTTGCAAAGCATTACTATTAAATTTATATGTATTATGTAAACTTTCAAATTAAAACACGTTAAGCGGCTTAACTTTCCTTTTGTATTTTGTTTTTTTTTTTTTAAATATATTGACATTTTATTACTGTCAATCTGCGCCATCTTTAATTTTTATTGCCAGAATTTTAATCGTTAGATTTTGTCTAAATGTATCGTCACCCTAAATGCAACCGAACGCAACTACACTTTAATTTTTTTTATAGGAGCAGCAAAAAACATAACAAAATCAATTATAATAATAATAAAGTATTCTTGGAGTTTGAATTTTATTAATAAAGTCGCCATTTTTTATTACAGGGGTCTTTAAATTAGCGTCAACATGTAGTTTGATAAAACCACAATTACTTTAAAACTCCATTTTGAGTTTCTGTGTAGTCATGGCCGTTTGCATTTAAGGTGCCGATATGTTTGTATATGTAAAGTAAAGTATTTTTTTTTTTATTATGTTAATTTTAACTTTAAACAATATCCTAGGAATCCCGCATTCAATTCCCGTGAAAGCAGGATTTGAAAATGATTGAATTTTTGGGAGCCGAAAAAAAACACTAGTGTATAGTTATTTATAAATAAGAAACATTAATTAATTTGCCAAATTCCTAGGCGGGCAAGTAAAAATTTAAATTTCTGAGAATATAGAAACACAAAAAACAGTGCTAACCACTGCAGTACCAACGTCCTTAAATAAAATATTAATACAAAAATGTTTAAACGGCTTCTAGATTTGGTATAAGCAAAATTTGCATTATTATGAAAATGGTTGAAGTAAAAATATCCAGTTCTCCAACTTATTGTAGTTTTATGTGTAAGTCATTCTTGTGTTCTAAATATTTAATTTCCCTAAAAAACTGTAGCCAACTGAAATTGTATTTGGTTTTGTTGGAAGAATATAGTGATTTCTTTTTTTTCTTTTATTTTACTGGCCAAAAAAAAATTTATATTTTATTGCAGGATTTTTCGCCAAAGCGAAATTGAATATCCAGTGTGGACAACCAAGCAACTCTGTCCATTATTAACCAACCCTAGAGAAGTGCTAACAACACATTCGGAAACTGCAATACATGACGGACTTTTAAGCAACAAAATATTTTTTTCTGATATGCATTTGTTTTAAACAAAAAAAGGGGAAGGGGGGAACTTTTTGAATTCCGATCTTGTTTACAAATGTAAAACAAAAAATAATAATGTTGCAATTTTTAAAAAAGTTTTTTTTTTCTCTATTTTCTTTTGTTGTTTTGGCACACAACAACAACTAACTGCCTTCACATACGCAATTGTTTATGTATTAACTGTTGTTGTAGTTGTTACTATTGTATGAGTGAGTATTTATACATGTATTTATGGTTTAATAAAAGTTTTACCACAAAAAAGTTAGCAGAGAAAAACTATATACATACGTATTGTTTAACGTGTGTTTGTATGGATGCTTCTGTGTATGTGTGTATAACCCCAATAATACAAGAGTCCTTTTGCTTCAACCCAGCGGGAAAACTCAGAAGACCTTCTTACTTCAGGCCTTTTTAAAGGCCTGCTTAAAATATTTTTTGATTCAATTACTATTCTTATCTAACTGCTAGAGAAGGCCTCATAGAAGGCCTCGGCTCTTTCGTATAAAAGATAAGATACACCTTCCAAACTCGTTTTATGAGAAGGGAGTAGAAAAGGAGTAACATTTTTTGTATTGTTTTTTTGCACAAGCAAAAGCAAAATCAATTTTTTTTGTCCCGCTACCCTTCTTATGTACCTGCTGAAGAAGCGAGAGCGGAAGGCCTTCTCCGCAATGACAACGTGTGTAAAAAACATATGAGTATGGAATGGAGCAAGAAGGCCTTGTACATCCAAAAGAAGGGGTACAGAGGCCTTCTAGAAGGCCTTCCTACTCCTTCTTTTTCCCGCTGGGAAGTACTACTACTAACACTCACTCATATTTACCTACACACTTACACAAGGGTGTGTGCATATGAGTGTTGGTTTTATTGTGCATGTGTGTTTACCTGTCTCAATGTCTGTTTATTTGCAGCATTTACAAATAGCTGGGGGCAAATAAATAGATACACAGCTGTAAAATCATTCATATTCACTATTAATATTTACTTATGTAGGAAAATGTTCGAATGAGTACAGCTCATATTTAACATTAATACGCCTCGGGCAGCCCATTGGACAGTGATGTCTAAATAAAATAAACCGGTTTTTGGTTCTGAGCAAAAATGGTTGGAAAATGTAATATCACTATGCTATTTATGGTTAAACCAGCTCTCCATAATTACGAGCCCTAACCGCGAAAATAACATAAGCGACATAATTTTCAATTTTCGTTTTTTTTTTTGTAATAAATGACTTAATTGGCAACACTTTCATCATCTCCTAAAATCTCATGGTCACATAAGGTATCGTAACGATTTTATAGCAAGAACAATTTTATCGTAAGCGACAAATTTCATACAAAATTTATTTTTATATAAAATAAAAAAACTCTCTCCTGTAAAATTTGATTTTTGGCGCTTACGTTTTTTTCACGGTAATGGTTCAAATAAGTCGGAATCACATTAAGGCGACCTTTAACCCTCCGTTACTATGGTATATTTCACTTACTTCAGCACTATCATTGGGTGTAATCAAACCATGCCTTTTTAGTAACTGCGTTTCTTAACTGTCAAATTCAAATATACAAATAATGTAATTTTTTAAAATAATGAGCACTTAAATACCGAACAAATTTAGTTTTATTCGTATATCTATTATTTTATTTCAAACTATATGTATGTTGTTTATTTACACTTCATTAAAAAAAATAAAAAGTAACATTAAATGGATTATATAAAACCAGGGATAATTAAGACAATTTGTAAGCCAATCCTATGCGGGTTACTGATTTGGAAAGTTGAAAGGATATAGAACAAAAAGTTATTTAATAACATTTTTCTAAACAGAGTAAAATTGTTTTTTTCAACAAAGTAAAATTTTGCGTTAAAAAAAAGTACCAACAAAATTTAGTTACTTATTAAATCCATCAAACATATTTTCGTAATTTTTTGGCAATGCTGAGATTGTAGATTGATAGCAACTAGTACACAGTAGGAGGCTGTGACTTTTGAAAAAAAAATTTTGCATTTGCACAAAATGTCATCGCTACAAAGATGTACATGGTTACTATCGATGGGTAATAAACACCCAAAAAAATTAAACGCTATTAGGCTGACTTCCAAAACGTCAATTGCTTTGTATTAGAACAAAGTATAATGTTTCAGAACGCCGCAGTACAATATATATACAATGCAAACCCTTCCAAAACGTCACCGCTAAGTATCAGTAACGCATCAAATAAGCAATCAGAGCATCGGTTCTAAAGTTGATGCTTTGTGACATTTAACATTTTATTTGCAAGCAATACGGATTTATTTTAAAAGTATTATGCATTGCATCACTTAAGGCCATGCCAGATAAAACTTTTGCTTCGCGTTGCGTTTGAGATTCGCTTTGACATCAAAGATGAAATATTCATACTTATACGAAACGTGTCACATAAAGAACTTTTACCGCAAAGCGAAGCGAAAAGTTAGGCAACTCTCATCTTTTTGCGCGCTTTGACAATCTGCTAGTATAATTTTTTTTATTTATTTTCTTTTTAACACACAATGTGTGAGTGTTGTCAAAGTTTTTATTGTGACATACACCTTTTGCGTTACGCTTTTCTGTCAAAGTTAGATGTGTCACGCAAAGCGATGAAGTTTTATCTGACATGGCCTTTTCATTTCAAAACGTTTTAATAAACAAAACACATAGTTGCATTGTTTCGGTACTTTGTACGTGTA
This sequence comes from Pollenia griseotomentosa, assembly GCA_963931875.1. Lineage (NCBI taxonomy): Eukaryota > Metazoa > Arthropoda > Insecta > Diptera > Polleniidae > Pollenia > Pollenia griseotomentosa. The sequence goes on from OZ007560.1 coordinate 190,614,586, forward strand.
CATGGTTGAAATACAGGGGGGTTATTATTTAATTCGATTCGAAACGAAAATACTTTCGAAAGAAATTTCCGTATCGAAAATGAAATGGTATTTTCTAATCCGTTCGAAAGCCCCACAGATTTGTATTTGTTAAAAAAAGGGAAAAACAAAGTGCTGCCAAATTTATAGCCGATAAATTTGACAGTATCTGTCAATATTGACAGAAATTTTTTGAAAAACAAGCGTTAATAAAAAAACGTTAAATTTTCCGCAAAATGTAAATATGTATAAGTGAAAACTTCAAAACAAAATAAAATAACAAATAACACTACGTGACAATTTTTTGACCAAATGAATTTTACACCTAATCTTTATGTAAAATTTTCCGCTGAATCCGAATATGAAGTAGAACAGTTTTTGAGATATTCCAAAATAACCGTTATTTGTGTTTTTAAAAAAGATGCTGTGACTGAAATGCAAATAGGTATCTTCAAAAATTTTAAACGGATTATGTAATTCTTTCTTTCTAGTGAAAGGTTATAAAATTTCTAAAATAACCATGGATTGCTGACTTCATATTCGGATTCAGCGGAAAATTTTACATAAAGATTAGCTGTCAGATTCATTTGGTCACGACTTTGTGGAAATTTTGTCACGTAGTGTAATTATTTATAAAAATATAACGGTCTAAGAACATAAATTCTGTTCCATTGTGGTTGGAAGATAGCGATAAAGAAAGTGACATTATGAGCCTTGATAATAGTACGTAAGAAAGATTTTTAATTATCAAATTTAATTATAAAAATACTATTTTTAGTTTCGTGAAAAACTTTCGGCTTAATAAAAATTCATTTATGTATGTAAACAATTGTATATACATACTATGTAGGGCGATTTAAAGCCACCTGAAAGATCGACAGTCATTGCACCTTTGATGAAATTAGCTTCAACATTAAAATGTTTGGTACAAGGTGGATACCAACATCCAAGATCGTCTTGTAGGACTTTCACACTCATCAATTTCCATATGCTTATCTGAGGTATGCGAAATAATCGAACAAAATATTTGTCCGAAGCATATTATCTTTGAAATGACTGAAGAAAAAAAGATGGAGGCAAAAAGATGGTTTTTTTTTAATAAATGTGGAATAACTGGAGTAATTGGCCAAGTAACGATGAGCATTTCGTTACCTAAAACGCAAAAGGCCCTAACTAACAAAAAATAAAAAATCGACTTTTTCATGAAATCTGATGAATTGCATCAACACTAATGTCCACAATAAATTTTGGAGACTTTCAACCAAAATTAGCGTTTTTATTAACAAAAAACAAACGGCCCTATCTACAAAAGATTATCAGGGGTGTCATGGAAATCGAAAACGAAAAACGAAAGAATTTTAAAAGTCGTTTTTCAATAAGATTTCGGTAATTAAAAAATTTTATGTCAATTATTATACAGATATTGCTCCATTAAACATAATTCTTTAACAAAAATTGTAAAAATTAGATTTTAAGTTTATTAAAAAGAACTTCCAAATTTTTTCGTTGTACGTTTTCGATTTCCATGACACCCCTGTATATGGATACACGCTAAAAGACCTTACTAATAGTTTGCATAATATGCAACATTGTCAATTGTCAAAACAACTGGTAGGTTTTACAAGAAAAATAGAAGGAAAATAAATTATAAGCAGTTTTAGGCAATTTATCAATTAACATTTTGAATAGTAATTTGCTTCTCCTGTAAAATTTTCAAAATGTTAGATAGGGCGTTTTGCGTTTTAGGTAACGATTTATACTTCAACCGAAAACAGACATTTAACTCTTCTCATACCTAGTAACATAGCACATTTGTAAAAATAGTTAATACAAAATCGATTAAATGAAAACTCACTTTTTTCCACTTTTTCAATTCACGATACGGTGGACCAACCGCATCTTAATCCTTTGATAGTCTTTGCCACAAATCCTTCGACTTGCTTTGAGCATTTGCAACATTGAGGTGCCCCTTTGCTCAATATGCATGTGCAATTATAAAATCAACCATCACCATATTCTGTCTTGGTTTTGTAAACATTGCTTTGTTTAAGCTTTCCCTAAACACAACCCAAATTTAAAAATATAACTATGTATACAAATTTTCAGACTAAAAACAAGGAGTTGTGACAACAAACACAGTATAAATTGTAATTTCAAGTCACTCACAGTTCTGAATATAGAGGAAATCGTATGTTTTAAATTATATTTTACACTTTTTGTAAAAAGTTTTATTTAATTACTTACATTTTTAAATTTTTTATTGTTTTCGCAAGCACAGCACCTTTCGAATAATTTACGAAAAATTTAAATGAACTGACATTTGCTTTCGTATTATATAGTTGCAATTGTAAAAGGGTAATTTATAATTTACGAAAAGGGGTAAAAAAAATCCCACAAAAAGAAAATATTTCCGAACGTTCGAAAATAAATTTTCGAAAAACGTACTACATAATACAATTTGTACGAATTCGTAAATCTTTTCTTTCGAATCGTATTACATAATAACCCCCCAGTAGTAAAATTGTGTACGAACTTTGTATTAGTACGTTTTGGAAGTCGCGGGTGTAAACCACCCAAGCTCTTTTTAAAACAAATTTTATGTAAATTTAATCTCAAATTAATGTAGTAGAATGTACTTCTTAACATAAAAAACTATTCAAAGATAGATTACATTATACTAAAAGAACGATTATCATGAAAAATAATATATTTTTCTTTAACGTTAAGCCTTTTGGGTGGAATCCACCAAGACGATAGTAACGCAGGGTTAGAGTCTAAACACAATGTTTTCGGTGAGGTGCGATTTCTCGTTGCGGGAGAGAAAAATAAACATAAATTTAAATTTTTATTAATTTATTTGTGCATACATTAAATTCGCCTTGTTGAGAAAGAAAGTCAATGAAAATAAAATAGATTTTAATTTTATGCCGTTCCGCACTGCGATTTTTTACTTCAAAATCATATGAAAAATCGCACCGCAATAAATTATCGTTACATTGTGTTTGGACTCTTAATCATATAATGGTCATTAAAAAAATTTTTAAAAAATCCTAAAAAATAAATTTATTTAAAATCGCTAAAATCCGCCAAAAATTGAAAAAAAGTCGCCATGTATAGTAATTCATAAAATGAGAACGGCTGGGCCGATTTCTGCAAAATTTGTTCTCACTTGTTCGTATTTTCGAGGAGAAGGTTTCTACGGAAGAAAATCCTTCCGGAAAAGTCGGAAAAATAGAAAAATCAAGTTTTTGAATGAAATTTTGTGTGAAATTATTCCTTAATGGCTTTCCAAATGAAAAAATTAAAATTGGGGCGAGGCGAAGTTCGCCGGGTCCGCTAGTATGATATATATTTTGTTGAATTTTTATTTAGAACAAAGTAAAAATGATTAGTGAAGACAAAAAAGGAACATATGAATGGGGTTGCAGTTCTATTATATATCAAAAACGCTATACACTTCACCGTCAAGAACCCCTTTTTGTCTTCTTTTTTGGAATATACTGTAAGGGAATTAAATTAATTCAACGAAGGTACAAAAAAAAATGCATCAGTTACCATTTACATTTATATAATTTATAGCTCGTAATAACACGTTAAAAGTAAAAGTAAATAAACATCCAAAGGTACGTTAGGATTCATAAAAATCTTTGAAATATCTTTAACACAACGAATTTTGTTTGTGAAACTAAATTTTATAACGGAAAAATGCTCATAATAGGGAGCAACATTTTCACTGGTGTTCATAATAGAGCAACAATTTTGTTCGCAACCACACATATTTTAAATTAAGAAAACGTTTGCAAATTTTTTCCACAACAATATTATACATACCAAGGTATATTTACACAAGGTAGACTCATTTGGGATTGTAGACATGCTGCTCTATAAAAGGAACCATGTTGTCAAAATTGTCTTCATATAAAACAAAAACAATTTAACGCACACATGTACAAATTTTGGCTCATATACACGCAATTTGACGTTGTGGTTCCAACTATGGGTAAACAGCTGACAAACATATGGCCCAACGAGTTTACCTTGTGTAAATATATCTTGATACATACATATATATTTTGTATATTTATTTTTATTTTTTTAAAATTTTATTAAAATTTTCATTCAAGACTAAATAAAATTATTTTTAACGTCATTTTTATTTTCCTACAAATTATTGCTGAAGTAGAAGTAGACTCAACTTTTTAAAAAAACTTAAGTTACATTTTTATTTGAGAAATTAAAGGAAAATGTATGAAATAAGATAGAAGAAACAACGAATTTAGTGCTGCCATTGTGAACGAAGCTTTAAGGAGTTCTATTTTTTTAATTATTTCAAAAGCATTTATAAATATGAAAAACTATTTTCTCAAAGATTCATAAAAAATATTTTTGATTTATTAGAGGTTTATTAAACAGATTTTCATAGAAAATTCATTTAATAAACCTGTTATTAACCAGAAATATTTTTTATGAATAAGGCCTTAAACATTTATTTGCGGGAAGCATGTTATTGTTATTATTAACCATGACATGATTATAAGCACTATAATATGTTTGTGCCTTCCTAATGAAGGTATGATTTAACTATAGCATGATCGCCCTATTTGAAGTAACTACAATATTTTTAGAAATTGCTATAAAAAGCATGAATAAAAAATAAATTATAGGGTGCTAATTCTGGTAATCGCGATCGAATACTTTTTCAATTCGAAAGCAATTTTTTTTTCTTATTCTTTTAGTCAATCGAAATTATATTTTCAGTGTTGTGAAAACTCAAATAAATGCTTTTCAACACTGAAAAAATAATTTCAATTTGTTCAGTATCGACTGAAAAAATTGGAAATAAAATTGCTTTCGAATCGAAAAAGTATTCGATCACGACTGGCAGAATTAGCACCCAAGTTTTTTGCCTTCTGCTATATTTTTAAAAAATTTCTCAAATTTTTGGTGTTAAATACAGTTGAAAAATGTAAAAAAGCGTTTTCCAGTATTATAATGTTTTAAAGTAAATATTATAAACTATACAATATTTTTTCTGCAGATTACTTTAACGAATATCCACAGTTTGGCAGCTTTGGACCAAAAAGGGTGAAAATAGATAAACGAAATGAACATTTTCGGACATTTTAGCAAATTTGTGGCACTATAGTGCCTATAGATACAATTTTTTCGGGTTAGTTTATTTTTAAACACTTTCTCCTAGTCTGACGCTATAATTGTGCAAAAGACAGGAAACAAAATTCCAATTGGTTTCCGAGATAAGGCCGTGACAAAAGTATCATCTTCTTGGGAAAAATCAAGTTTTAGCTAAGATAAAACTTACTGACTTACTCAGCTTTCCAGTCGGGGATGGACCATTGCTTCTGCCACAAGTTTTAGCCAACTATTTATATCTGCTGCTCTATCTATTCAGTTTGAGACATACATATGCTCATGTATCTTTTTCACCACTCTTTTGTCTGGCATTCTTATTACATGGCCTGACTATCGAATTCTCTGAGCCTTTATGTACTTTACTACACTTTGCTGCTCATTCAGCATATCTAGTTCGTCGTTGAATCATATTCGATAATTTTCATCACTTATTCTGATCGGAGCAAAAAATTTAACGAAGTATTCTACGTTCGAAACATAGCAGCTGATTCACATCAACTTCTTATTGCAGTCGGTCTTGTCGCTCTTTTTGTGGATTGGTGTTATTAGGCTCGTGTGCCATTCATCAGGTAATGATTCGTTCCGCCATATAAAGGATGGCCGATGTTGAATTTGAACCACACATAAACGTCAAGTTTTTTTCTGCATTTCAGTTGACATTTCTCAATTTCAGACCAACTCAATTTGAACCATGGAAAGATACACAATCGAGCAACGCGTAATAGTTATTCAGGCTTATTATGAAAATGGGCGTTCAAATCAAAATGCATATCGTGCACTTCGTGATTTGTGATGAGGCACATTTTCACCTCAGTGGATTCGTCAATAAGCTGAATTGTCGCATTTGGGCGAATGATAATCCAAGAGTAATTTTTGGAAAACCAATGCACCCACGCCGTGTTATCTCACGTGGTGGCGATCTCATTTGGCCGCCAAGATCATGTGATTTGACACCGTTGGACTCCTTTCTTTGGGGTTATTGAAAGAAAAGGTGTGCGTCGATAAGGCAGCAATAATTCAAGAGCTAATAATAGTTCGGCACATTAACGGCATAGAACCTCAATTATGCCTCAGCGTCATCGAAAATATGGACCATCTGGTGAAGGTGTGCCGCCCTTAAAATTTATCCACCTTTTATTAATGCTGATTCGGTAGCGATATTCATGACATTTAGTTCAGCCATATTTCAACAGTTCGAATACGCTCCTTTTTTCTTTCTTAAGTTTGTTCAACGATGCTACTCGTCTTCAAACTTAGGTTCCCTTAGTTTTCAGCTGTCAAATATTCCTCCTCAGTTATATTACTATCGCCCTCTCTATTCAGAACTTCGTAAAAATACTCCTTCCATCTGTTTACTATTGCAGCTTTGTCGTTGATCAAATTACCATTTCCATCTTTTAAGATATTTGTTTTTGTTTAAAATGTGCTCTGGTCTATTGTTTGATATTTGCATACCTAAATTTGGCTTCTTCTAGTAATTATCAGGGGCCAAAATACACAGAAAAAATATTTGTCAAAAATGGTTCAATTAAATAATTAATTGGTGTACATTAAGTTTTTCAATTAATTTTTTGTTTGCTGCAATTAATTTTTTTAGTCAAGACACATACATTTATATGTTTGTGCATATGTTGTGTATATTCTAGTTTATGCAATTAATTTTTGGATTGACTAAATTTGTGTGGCATGACACGAAAATACAAATCCGTTAATTGCACGGGCAAAATTAGTAAACAACTTAATTTTCTGAACGATTGTTTAATTAAAATCGATTTTCTTTATTTTCTGTGTATTCATGGGACACTAAAAACCGTACACCAGCTAAGACTAGCGAACCCAAATTGGGGTTTGTTACGTTCGATTGGGAATTCCAGAAATTCCACACGAGAAGAGAAGTTTGCACTCGATAAATTGAATAATGTTGCACTTTGTTATTTTACCTAGCGCCGATTTCAATATCCTTCCGAAAAAAGGATTTTGAAACGTTAGCGCCCAGACCATAGGGGCTAGGGAGCAATTGGCTTTACAATAAAAATGTGAAGGGTATATTAAATTCAGGACTGCCGATTAAGGCACTGTACTTGCATTTTATCGTTTCCTTACAATTCATTCACCAAATATTTGGCACGCCTCTTTAGCTATGAATGCCTGAAAGAAGCTTAAAAAATACATTCAAAGAATTGCTTTAGGCATAAAAAGTAATTAAAGCCTTTGAAAATATTTAACTTGTATATTTCTTGTCCCAGCTGTATTTCATCTGCTCAAGACATCTGAAGCAGTGGTTATTGAAAGTAACAATATATGCACGTGCTTGTGTGTTGGTATAGCTAGAAATGTTTGTGTCAGTTACACATACATAGTCAGTCAGTATGCTGCAAATAGCATCATGTAACTATTGTTCTTTTCTTTTCTATTTAAATACAAGTGAGAGTTCTATATTCGTCTTTGCCGAATCTTGTACACCCTTAACCATAGTTTATTTGAATTTTTTTTGTCCAAACGATCGCAAAGGCGAAAGAAGATAGATTTTCAAAAGTCTGGTTTAAAGGCAGATGTTCAACCTTGTGGGGAAGTCTGTCTGCTTGCGGAACTCCCTGGACGATGTTTCTGTTCAACAGATTCGACTTTCTTTATAGCAGCAGAGGTAAGATAGCTCCAGCTCCAGAGAAAGGGGCGAGTGTATTATTCAGTCGGCTTTTATACTTAAATTTCTACCAGTGTATGTTTGTTGGCCTCGCGCATGGAATTGGTAGTTGGCGAACACTCTCGCTTAATGCCAAGAGCACCATAGGGGTTAAGCCATCATGGCACCTTAATCCCATCTAACTTATTAACACGAACAGATGGACATCATTTAATAAATGCTCCTACTCATAAGAATCCAGAATATGTACATAAGTCCCTTTTGTGGTCTAAAATCATTTTTGTAGAATTTACAAACGGAATGAAAAACTTTTATGTTTATGTAGTTAAGGGTATACAAAAAGAAAAAAAAAATCATAACTGCGAGTACTTAAATATACGAGTGCGACTAGAACTTGCAACAATGGCAACATTATGTTTCCATCTGAATATTGAAACTCGTACATTTGTTTGAAGCATTTACACTTTTTTGTTCAATGTTTCATAGAGAAAAAAGTTATTTCTTTCTTTCGATTGTTAATTTACATACATACATCTATTAAAGTGCATTCATGAGAAGAATAGTGTTTTCAGTTGTTAAAGGTCAGGGTAACTGAAATTTGAATAAAAAAACTTTGTTTTTTATTTAACCATTCATTGATATTAAACTTATTTGTGCCAAATTCCATGATACAATTTTACTTCTCAACTAGTTGTAGTAAACCTTAAACAAAAAATTTTTGAATTTATTGTTATACAGTATTTATCGCTTATATGCATTTGTAATGAGAAATTTATCTATAAGAATGGCTTAAAGGCATAAACAGTGATAATAGAAAAAAGCAGGCTTTATTTTATAAGCGTCACAAATATATTTATTCATTTATTAATTAATAGTTGCTAATAGAATAACAACTTACATATATTCTAACTAAGCAAACGCTATTCCCGTTTGGTTCAACAAAGAGATGGATTCACCGCTATATGGCATATTCCGCCGTCTTGCTGAAACCATTCCTCCATCAAATGATTTTCAATGGCATGTGAAATAAAAAAAAAATAACGAATCATTTGCCTGTAGCGTTCGCCATTCACGGAAATGTTGGCACGATTCGAATTTAAAGACAAATGGGTGATGGATGCCTTCGACTTGTAAACCGCACCAAACAGTGAATTTTGTAGTCTCTAGACAATTCTGCTTATTTACCCGTTGAGCCCGAATTGAGCGTCAGCGCTGAAGTTCACCGAAAATACGATGGAATTGATGGTCCGCTGGCCAGTGTTGCCAATTTAGCCATTTAGTGGCTAGATTTAGCCATTTTTCACCCTGTTTATCCATTAAAAAATTAGTTTAGCCATTAGCCATTTTTTTAGCCATTTTTCCAATTGCTTAGCCATAAAATTTTTTTGCCGTTTTTATTTTAAAGGAATAATTTTTATTTTATTATAAAAATTTATAAAAGTAAAACAAACATTTTTAACAATTAAAACGCCTTTAATTTAAATCACAACTTTTACAAATGTTGAAAATCGCTATAAACGATGATGATGAAACATCTTTCAAAATAAAGGAACAGTATTCCAATACTAAATTTATAAAATGGATCACCACAAACATCGGTGTTTCTTTCTGGTTGCAAGTATTTCAGTAAAGAGATGCAGGCAGCAACAAATTTTTTTTAGAAATTTCAGAAATTACTATAAAGTTGCTCTCACTTCCATGGTCTAATGCTGAAGTAGAGAGGGTATTTTGCCAAGTAAACATCGTTAAAAGTAATTTGAGAAATAGGTTACATTTAGCAACCGTTAATTCGATTTTTTTAATTAGGTAAAGAATTTTACTGTAACAATAAAATATTTTTACCAACACCACAACAGTGGAGAGGCTACTATGCATTTGTGCTGATGTTTGAAACACCTTAAAATATTGATACTTAAGGTATGTTCAGACCTTACAAATATTTGACAATAAAATCCAAAAAAAGCGTTGCCAGTAAATTGATCAAACTTAAGCTTTATATTTAACAATTTCTATTTATTTACAAAACTTTAATTTTAAAATGATCATTGTATAATGTAATTTAAAACTGTTAAATAATGTTTGCCCTAGCCAAACGTTTTGCAAAAGCAAACAATTCTTTAAGAAAACTAGTGGTCACGTGTAGGACGTCAAATATTTAATAGGTGTGAACATATCTTTAGCCAACCTTTACGTATACCGATTGACTCTGAATCACTTTCTGAGTCGAATTAACGATGCTAGTCCGGCTGGCTGGCTGGCTGTCCATGCACATCTTGTGCGCAAAGTACAGGTCGCATATTTAAAGATAATTTAATAAAATTTGGTACATAGGTTATAATGTGGTGTACGGTATCATCTAGTCAGGGTTGACCGACTATACTTTTTTACTTGTTTTTTATTGTAGATCTGGACTCATAATGTTGGGTAAATGTTGTCGTGATTATGATTTTCCTTTAAATTATTTAAAACTAATAGGCAAGAGTGATTCCTATGAGATGAGCAATAACGACGAATTTTTCGATGATTTAATTTTTTAAATACATATCTATCAAAATATTAATTTACGTTTATTCTTATTTAAGAAATTGATCTTAACTTACAATTTCATCGTAAACAACTTTAAATGAATTATTTCTGTTTTGTTATAGAATTTTAATGTGTTTTTACTTAAAAAAAAGTTTAGCCATTTTTTAGCCCATTTTTTTCCGTAAATTTAGCAATTTTTCGTCACCAAGTTTTGGCAACACTGCCGCTGGCTTTAATTCTTGCACCAGTTGGATCTTATGTGGACGTAGGACGTGATCTTTTCTCAAAAATTTTGCAAGTTGTGGACGGGCTGAAGCCGAGTTGCTGAGAACGACGTCAGATCGATATATTCGAGTCCTCTGTCACCCTCGCATCTACAGCGGCGAAGGCTTCTTCTGTATTCACATTATAGGCTCGTTTTGAATGTATATTATCCAAAAGAGTAAAGCTCGATTCGCGCATGGCAAGGCGATTTTATTTTTCAGGTGGCGTTAAAAACACAGCTGTGCTACTTTTTTTTCTTAATTAGAGAGAGAAATGTCAAAAGTTCCTTGTGATTTTGACATATGGATCAACGAAAGCAACAAAAAAATACATTGTTGTGTTTTTGTTGTTGTTACTTGTTGTAGTATCGACACCACCGTTTACATGAATTCGCCTTGGCCCACGCGTTCAGAATAATATTTTACAGTGTTGCCAGAACTTTTTAAGGTAAAATCAGCAAAAAACCATAATTTTTCATCAAAAAATCTGCGCCAAGATTTGAAAAACTTCAATAAATCTTCAAAACACATTTATTAAATTTTTTATGTACTTTATTTAGAAAAATATATAACAAGTCTTTTCAAAATATACGGCCATTGTTCTGGAATTTGAAATCAATGGTAGTCCTCGATGTACAGATGTGGTTTAAAAAAGGAAATATTTTCTTGAACTTTCAACACAAAAAAGTTTTAAAAATTTTTTCGATTTTAATTTCACCCGAATGCGATTTTCAGAAAATGGCTGATAGTTTTTGGATATTTTTAGATTAAAAATATCTTTCTAAATTTAATTACTCAGGCTGAGTAAGGATTAATCACATCTTTGTTATTTTAAACAGCAAATTGAAAATTAATTGCATGACATGTTATCTATACTATCAAGGGTCATATTGAAAATTTACAAGAGATCAAATATTAAATCAATAAAAGATATTTATACATAAGTAAATATGCATATTTTTTCGTGTAACATCAGATAACACAAGTCCGGCGATAATAATGTGTCAAGACAATGCAAAATTTAAATTTTTAAGTAATCTTTTGTGAATAAAATTCCTACTAATGAATCTATATCCACGCGGCTCTTCCATAAATGGCTGACATATTTCGTTTATCAATACAAGAAGTGGAAATAGTACAGACATAAGTGACAGTGTAAAGAAGTTTCCGCCGCGCTAAAAAATCTGCAATTTTAAACCAAAAATCTTCAAATCTGCATTTTGGTAATTTTGTGGTATAAAATCTGCAAAATGCAAATAAATCTGCACTTCTGGCATCACTGTTTTTATATTGAGTTTGACGCACGGTTGATGCAGTTGGTAATTTTTCGGTACAATTCAAAACTAAATAGTACGCTGATACCCCTGTGACTCATTTGGTACCATTTCCAAATTTATCATTAATTTATATAAAATGGCAACTCGTATTTGCTGTCCAATGAATATAAGTTGTAAAAGAGACGACTTCCTCTCGTTTCAAGATTATTCCGGAACGGAAACTCATAATATTTTGAAATTCGTCAAGAAGTCATCAACAAAATTTTTGGAACAGTGGCAGCCACTCCAGTATTATTTTACTCTGAATGATTTTGAAGGAGATTTTACAAGTGATAAATTTAATTTTAACGATATTTATATATCGTAGATATGTATTTATATATCCAGAAATAACATTGAAAGTGTTAAGGATTTAAAAAAAAAATGTTAAAGAACACTATATGACATTTTGCGAAGCTTTAAAAAATAAAGATAACTTCCACGATGAAGTTTTAAGCTGGCTAGCAAAATTTACTCCACAAAATTTGATTTCAGTAAAAACTACGAGTATAGTACAGCTTTTATTAAACACTTTTCCAAATGAAAGTACAAATTGTGATACTATAAATAACGAGTATCGAGCTTTGGCGAATATAGATGCTTTACAAGACTTAAAAATCGAAAATATTGATCTTTTTGGGTCCGAAGTGTCCACAATGAAACATCAATTAGATCAGTTATTTTTTTTTTATTAAATTTTTGTTTATAAAATTAAAATAAAAAAAAAATATGTAAAAAAAATGATTATTGGGATTGAAAAATTTTAAAAGTTGGTTGGTACGATATTGGTTTTCTCATTTATCATCCCTGGCTTGACGTCTTACTTTTGAGAGAGAGAGTGAGAAATAATTTTGTTCGGCAATGAATGGGTTTAACCCAATTAGCCAGTGTTGCCAATTTTTCACCCTGTTTAGCAATTAAAAAATGAGTGTAGCCATTAGCCATTTTTTTAGCCATACAATTTTTGCCGTTTTTCTTTTAAAAGAATAATTTTTATTTTATTATAAAAATTTATTAAAGTAATATAAACATTTTCACCAGTTAAAATGCCTTTAAATTAAATCAAATCTTTAACAAATGTTGAAAATCGCTATAAACGAGGATGAAACATCTTTCAAAATGTAGGAACTGTATTCCAATATTATATTTATAAAAATGATCAACACAAACATCGGTGTTTCTTTCCATTTTTTAGCCCATTTTAAGCCATTTTTTCCCGTAAATCTAGCCACTTTTGGTCACCAAGTTTTGTCAACATTGCAATAAGCACTCAAAAATAAAATTTCAAGTGCTTAAAATTTAACTAGAAATTAACTTTTTTAAGTTCAAACGTATTTTTAAATGCGATTCCAGCTCAAAATATTTTACTTATATCCACTTGATTTTAAATTCCCATTTGACTGGAGAGTGGAGTTGTGACTGATCTTGTTGAAAAATTGTGTCCAAACTACTATCCATAGGACCAAACTTAATGCAAAGTTCATCCAGATCGGAAGACATTGGTTTAGAAAGTTGGATCACTTCAAATAAAACGCCCCATATATAAATTTCTTTATATTAATTCATAACACTTCAGCGCCTTTAAGGCGCGTTTGCAGGAATATTTATAAAAAATACTAGAAAAAAAATATTTAAAATTTTTACATTATCAGCAAGATCATTACGCGAAATATTTAGCAATATGTTGATTTATAAATTCTTGAATTAATCTCTTAATAATTTATTTTCTTGTCATATATTTTAAATTCTGCGCAAATAATTGAATTTGTTCTATAAAGAAATATAAATTTCTTTATATTAATTCATAACACTTCAGCGCCTTTAAGGCGCGTTTGCAGGAATATTTATAAAAAATACTAGAAAAAAAATATTTAAAATTTTTACATTATCAGCAAGATCATTACGCGAAATATTTAGCAATATGTTGATTTATAAATTCTTGAATTAATCTCTTAATAATTTATTTTCTTGTCATATATTTTAAATTCTGCGCAAATAATTGAATTTGTTCTATACGTCAAAAAAAAACACACTTTACTTGAGTCGAGTTTAAAACGATACTTATATGATAATCTTTTTAATGCCATTTATTTTATTTTTATATTGCTTTACATAAATGAGAGTTATGCAAATAAACGAATAATAACTTCGGCTAAAGCAAACTATAATTGCTTGAATTTTGATGCATAGAACCTTTTAATACTTTCAACCGGTGTGCATATAAGCTATAAATATTTGTGGTATTCACAAGGTGTGCTATCATGTTGTATTGTCATAATGTTCTAACATGTTACAATGGTTTAAAAATATTGTTGTTGCTTTGTAAACAAAAAGTGTCTTAAATTAATAAAACTTTGCTTGCTTGTTTATTGTGCTGTCGTAATTAATCAGAAGAGACCTGCGCCGAGCAACTGAGCCGAGCGGCAATGATTTTGTAGCCGTCGCCGTTGATGGTATAGTTTTATCCGACTAACATCCGAATTTAACCTGCGGCTAGCATTTTTTGCAACAAAACACTTGCGGCGTCAAATTGGATCGGCCTAGGACTCTGATGTTTGGCAAAAAAACAAAATAAAATATTTGTGGTTTGGGTCTGAAAAATGGAAAAATAGTGAGGAAGGATCTAAATTAATTTATTAATTCATGGATAAGAATTAAAAAACATTTTGATTTTAGGTATATATTTATTTTTTTTATATTTGTTTTAAATCAGCTGACTTAAATTCAAAATAGCACACTAAATTATGAGGGGTTGTTCACAACAGTCGTATTTTTTCATTCTATTATTTTAAGACATATGATTTTATAACACCTTGTGAATCCCCCAATTGTATTTGAAAGAAACATAAACAAAATATACTTGTACAGAATATGCATGTGTATATTAATAAACTTTGTTAAATTAACAACACAGCACAACAAAATGGAGCATTTTTAAATTTTCTGAAATAAAAATAGCTGATTCTTATGTATTTTCATCTGCTGATGACGATATCGTCACTACAAGCTCAAGTTTTAAAAATATAGTGACATTTTTTATTTGCATAATTTACACCATTTTCTGTATTATTCGGTCACTATTTTTTTTTTTTTTTTTTTTTTTTTTTTTTTTTTTTTTTTTTTTTTTTATAAAAATCTTTCTTTTATTGCAAACAGGGTTAAACGAGTCAAAATATGTAAAGTATTTATGCACTGGTATCTCCGAATATACACAGTAGTGTGTCCCAAAAAAAAATATTATGTTATGCCCTACCGTTTTTTGAAAGCATATAGGGTAAAATATTTTTGTGATTTTTTTCAGATTTTTCGGAAGAGGTTTAGAGGTCGCTAAAATCGAATTTAACCCAAAAATCGAGTTTTCTCGACTTTTTTGAATTTTTGTCATTACTCGGTTCATTATTACGATTTTCTTTGTTACTAAGTCAATTTTTTAAAGAAAACTTCTCAAACTTTACTTCTCTGTGCAGATATTATAAGGTTCGGTTATTTTTTTTGCTAATTTGGATCCCCTAACTGACATTTTTTTGTAAATTTAGCATAAATTTAAATAAATAATGCTTTTTTACTTTTAAAATTTATATTGAAGTTAAAAAAACTAACGATTCAGTTTAAAAGATAGATAAATTCTGATTCATTTAAAAAAATAATTGAATTTGCTCTTACTGTTCCAAAGTTATACCCCTTTTAAGTTTTGTACCCATTTTGTGAAAATAAAAATACCCAAAAAAAAAAAAAATATAAAAAACTACCTATTTTTTTAGCTTTCAATTATTTATTAAAGCTTTTACAAAAATTCAAAAAATTCAAAACCTCTTCCGAAAAATCTAAAAAAAATCACAAAAATACTTTACTCTATAAGCTTTCGAAA
This sequence comes from Pollenia griseotomentosa, assembly GCA_963931875.1. Classification (NCBI taxonomy): domain Eukaryota; kingdom Metazoa; phylum Arthropoda; class Insecta; order Diptera; family Polleniidae; genus Pollenia; species Pollenia griseotomentosa. Next base: position 190,630,372 of record OZ007560.1, read on the forward strand.
AATGCTATAAAAATCGAAAAAAAAATTTTTTTGGGACACACTAATACACAGTCAGGTACAGATATAACTACTTCAGTTTAAATATACGTTCGAAATAAAAATCAAATATTTGTCACAGATTTCAAATTCTTCAAAGTTTTAAATTTTTCGCATTTTTTAATCATTAAACAGTTTGATATGGAAAAATTTTTTTAACTTGTATAAAAGCATTTAACAATAATTAAGTTTACTTAGATTTTGAAAGAAGTTTTTCCATGCACTAAGAAATTTGTTTTTTAATATTGTTGGCAAATTACTGTAGTCATTTGTCTTACTTCATCTTTACAACATTAACAACAAATACAAATAGGTATGCACTGGTTAATATTATTGTTTCATCTTTGCATTTAAACCATACATACATATTTCCTCTTATCTCCGCTCATTTACTAACAGTCAGTCAGTCAGTCAGTCAGTCGGACAGTCACCAGTAGAACATAAACAAATATTCATACAAAACTACACAGGCCAGCTTAATATGGGCTGTTCTAAAAAAAATCCAATTTTTTTCTTTCTGAAACTCAATTATATCCACCAAAAACAAACAGCTTGTAGATTTAAACTTACGACACATTAAATTAAATGATAACTTAAAAGCCATTTAGATTACAAAGAAGTCTAGTAGATTTGATTTAAAATCTTCCCCAAAATCTTTTGTGTTTACACATTTTTGACCAAAACGAGCTTTTGTTTGCATTACAAAAACAGCTGACTGAAAGTTTTTTGTGTAACACATGCTTACATACATATCGAGCCCTAACCGCGAAAATAACGTAAGCGACATCATTTTCGATTTTGGTTTTTTTAATAAATGACTTTATTGGCAACACACATACATACAAGGTACCGTAATAAAATAGAAAAAACTCTCTCCTGTAAAATTTGATTTTTGTCGCTTACGAATTTTCGCGGTTAGGGGACGATATAAAGAAAAAGGCATTCAATATTCGCATAACCTTTTCTTTATAACCAACTTCATTTAGAATTGTTTGTCCCTTCCATTTTGTATTTTTTTCTTAAAATGTTTAAAAAGTATTAACCAGCGTAGAAAAACTGCCATTTCTTTAGTTGTCATTGACCAAAAAATAACTGTTGCTTTTACTTCTGATTCATTAAATGAAAACCGTGGCTGTCAAACCAACTCAAAAAGCGGAAAGTTGTACACAAATTTTTGTTTTTTTTTGGACAGTTTTAGGTTTCGACTGTAGTTTTTTTAACCCTGGTATTAACAGTCCCCATTTTTGCTTTTTTTTTGTTATACCCTCTACCACCACTAGTGGTTCATAAGAGTATACTAAGTTTATCATTCCGTGTGAAAACGCTCAAACATATTTCACTACTATGGCTGTGTGTGAAACGGTAGCAAAGTACTCATGGAAGTAAAATTTTGACACTATTGATGTGAATAAAATTTCACTAGCCCTGGAGGCTAGTATAAATTTTGACATTAGTGTAGATATTTTTGACAACCACAAAATTATTTTTTTTTCATCAAATTTGTTTAAACAAAATAAAAAATAATATGGAAGCTGGTCCTGCTAAAAAATTAAAAAGAATTATACAACATGTAAGTATTTACTTATGTATAAGCTTTTTTGCACACACTTTTTGTAGAAATTGTCAATATATCAGAACGAATTCATCAAATAGTTGGGAAGATCTCATTTCCAACAGAATTGAAATGATTATTGGATGAATTTCATTTAAAAATCGAGATAAAACTGAAATTTTGAACCCGACCCCCTCAGATATCGATGAAATTTTGTTCATAGCTAAATTTGATCAATACAAACAAACTCTCATTTTTAGAAATGACTGTTTTGCGATTTTTTGGACGTGACACAGTGGGAACGTTTTCGAAAAAACGCGAAAATGGTCGAAAAGAGCTCCATTTAAACTACAATAACTCAGAATCGGCTAAACCGATTTCCATGATCTTGGTATCATTAAAAAGATATTTTAACAGGCTTTATGAAACGCTTAAAAAAAAAAAAGAAATACACTGTAAAAAAATTTATAACAAAAAAAAATTTTAACTGACGAAAAAACCAAAAAGATCAAGGGTTTTTTTACAGTGTATTAATTTTTTAGAAAGGTTTATCCTTCATCTATACCATATCAAAAAATAAAAATGGGTTCTTTTTTAGTTTTTTTTATATAATTTTTTAAGTAGTGTCACTTCTAGTAATTGCCCTTATATTTTATAACAAAAAAAAAATTTTAGGTAACGAAAAACCAAAAAAGATCAAGGATTTTTTACAGTGTATTACTTTTTTAGAAACATTTTAGAAACTTTAACATATCCAAAAAGTAAAATGGGTTCTTTTTTATTTTTTTTTAAATAATTTTTTAAGTAGTGTCACTTCTAGTAATTGCCCTTATATTTTATAAAAAAAAAAAAATTCTTTTTTTATTTCTTTTTTATTTTTTTTTTAAATAATTTTTTAAGTAGTGTCACTTCAAGTAATTGCCCTTATATTTTATAAAAAAAAAAAAATTTAGGTAACGAAAAACCAAAAAAGATCAAGGATTTTTTACAGTGTATTACTTTTTTAGAAAGGTATTTCCTTCACCTATAACATATCCAAAAAGTAAAATGGGTTCTTTTTTATTTTTTTTTTAAATAATTTTTTAAGTAGTGTCACTTCAAGTAATTGCCCTTATATTTTATAAAAAAAAAAAAATTCTTTTTTATTTCTTTTTTATTTTTTTTTTAAATAATTTTTTAAGTAGTGTCACTTCAAGTAATTGCCCTTATACTTTATAAAAAAAAAAAAATTTAGGTAACGAAAAACCAAAAAAGATCAAGGATTTTTTACAGTGTATTACTTTTTTAGAAAGGTATTTCCTTCACCTATAACATATCCAAAAAGTAAAATGGGTTCTTTTTATTTTTTTTAAAATAATTTTTTAAGTAGTGTCACTTCTAGTAATTTTTTTTGGTTTTTCGTTACCTAAATTTTTTTTTTTTTATAAAATATAAGGGCAATTACTTGAAGTGACACTACTTAAAAAATTATTTAAAAAAAAAATAAAAAAGAAATAAAAAAGAATTTTTTTTTTTTTATAAAATATAAGGGCAATTACTAGAAGTGACACTACTTAAAAAATTATTTAAAAAAAAAATAAAAAAGAACCCATTTTACTTTTTGGATATGTTATAGGTGAAGGAAATACCTTTCTAAAAAAGAAATACACTGTAAAAAAATTTATAACAAAAAAAAATTTTAACTGACGAAAAAACCAAAAAGATCAAGGGTTTTTTTACAGTGTATTAATTTTTTAGAAAGGTTTATCCTTCATCTATACCATATCAAAAAATAAAAATGGGTTTTTTTTAGTTTTTTTTATATAATTTTTTAAGTAGTGTCACTTCTAGTAATTGCCCTTATATTTTATAACAAAAAAAAAATTTTAGGTAACGAAAAACCAAAAAAGATCAAGGATTTTTTACAGTGTATTACTTTTTTAGAAAGGTATTTCCTTCACCTATAACATATCCAAAAAGTAAAATGGGTTCTTTTTTATTTTTTTTTAAATAATTTTTTAAGTAGTGTCACTTCTAGTAATTGCCCTTATATTTTATAAAAAAAAAAATTTAGGTAACGAAAAACCAAAAAAGATCAAGGATTTTTTACAGTGTATTACTTTTTTAGAAAGGTATTTCCTTCACCTATAACATATCCAAAAAGTAAAATGGGTTCTTTTTTATTTTTTTTTTTTAAATAATTTTTTAAGTAGTGTCACTTCTAGTAATTGCCCTTATATTTTATAAAAAAAAAAAAATTCTTTTTTATTTCTTTTTTATTTTTTTTTTTAAATAATTTTTTAAGTAGTGTCACTTCAAGTAATTGCCCTTATATTTTATAAAAAAAAAAAAATTTAGGTAACGAAAAACCAAAAAAGATCAAGGATTTTTTACAGTGTATTACTTTTTTAGAAAGGTATTTCCTTCACCTATAACATATCCAAAAAGTAAAATGGGTTCTTTTTTATTTTTTTTTTAAATAATTTTTTAAGTAGTGTCACTTCAAGTAATTGCCCTTATACTTTATAAAAAAAAAAAAATTTAGGTAACGAAAAACCAAAAAAGATCAAGGATTTTTTACAGTGTATTACTTTTTTAGAAAGGTATTTCCTTCACCTATAACATATCCAAAAAGTAAAATGGGTTCTTTTTTATTTTTTTTTTAAATAATTTTGTAAGTAGTGTCACTTCAAGTAATTGCCCTTATACTTTATAAAAAAAAAAAAATTTAGGTAACGAAAAACCAAAAAAGATCAAGGATTTTTTACAGTGTATTACTTTTTTAGAAAGGTATTTCCTTCACCTATAACATATCCAAAAAGTAAAATGGGTTCTTTTTATTTTTTTTAAAATAATTTTTTAAGTAGTGTCACTTCTAGTAATACGTACCGAAAGTCTTTTTTGAACTTTTTCACGTAAGTTTCCTTGTTTAACAGTAATTGAATCTTGCGATCCAGGCATCATTCGGCTAATTTCATCATCTTCATAAAATAACTTGACTGTGCTTAGAGTTTCGGTTGGTAAACTACGTCTGCTCATTTTAAAAGGATTGATATCTGCAAACTTCGTTTTATTCCTTTGGATATCTTTACTTTTTTTGATACAATCGTGAGATATATCATCCCCAAAACGATCTTTAATTTCTGCGTGACTCATATTGATTGGTAAGAGAGATAAAAGTTTTTGCTTTTCCAAAAGATTTGAGCTGTTCTCTATTTGATATTTGATGTTTTCCAAAATTTCTTCGTAAATGGCTTTGACGTTTTCAAGTTGCGCTGACAAATCAGATAAAATTTGCAGTGATTTTCTATTTCTGTATGCATCTTGTTTCATATATTTCCTTTTAAGAGGCGACATTTGGTTTGGTAGATGAGGAATAATATGATCATTTATATTTTCAATGACTTCCGTCCTTTCGATGTTTGCATTACAAGATGGAAGTTCATTCAATTCTTCGCTAACTTCATCGCTGGGCGTTGTTGGTAAATAATTTGAGACTTCATTCTGCTCCACGTTGGATTCATTACGACTGCGCGCTTTTCTCAGTGTATTCCGGCAAGTTTTGCAAATACGGCTACAATGAATGTTGACGACAGCTGGAAAATATTCAATTATATTTGCAGCCTCGTTTTCACTTATTTTACGAAGCGAAGCGCAACACTTATTAGATATTTTTATGCATCTGTACTTATTGTTTGAATTCATATTCACTCAAATTTTTAAAATATACGCGTAAAAATTGTAATGGGATATCTTGGCTTCTCGAAACTGTTTATAATTATGAATTATGAATTTTTTGTTCTATATATATTTCTCTTTATTATGGGTACAGTAATAAATGTTTATGACAAAATAGAAAATTATTATGAAGAATACATTGATTTTTTTATTCAGAATTTTGCGGAATTACTAGAAGTGACACTACTTAAAAACTTATTTAAAAAAAAATAAAAAAGAACCCATTTTACTTTTTGGATATGTTATAGGTGAAGGAAATATCTTTCTAAAAAAGTAATACACTGTAAAAAATCCTTGATCTTTTTTGGTTTTTCGTTACCTAAAATTTTTTTTTGTTAAAAAATATAAGGGCAATTACTAGAAGTGACACTACTTAAAAAATTATATAAAAAAAACTAAAAAAGAACCCATTTTTATTTTTTGATATGGTATAGATGAAGGATAAACCTTTCTAAAAAATTAATACACTGTAAAAAAACCCTTGATCTTTTTGGTTTTTTCGTCAGTTAAAATTTTTTTTTTGTTATAAATTTTTTTACAGTGTATTTCTTTTTTTTTTTTTAAACGTGTCATAAAGCCTGTTAAAATATCTTTTTAATGATACCAAGATCATGGAAATCGGTTTAGCCGATTCTGAGTTATTGTAGTTTAAATGGAGCTCTTTTCGACCATTTTCGCGTTTTTTCGAAAACGTTCCCACTGTGTCACGCCCAAAAAATCGCAAAACAGTCATTTCTAACAATGAGAGTTTGTTTGTATTGATCAAATTTAGCTATTAACAAAATTTCATCGATATCTGAGGGGGTCGGGTTCAATGCATCTCGATTTTTACATGAAATTCATCATTGGTAAAAGCTTGATTAATTTATTCATTTTCACAAAACTACTAGTAATTGTTTTTTTCTTTTTGTTAAAATGTTACGTTGTCAAAAATGTTACAATTTCACACCACAAAAATATGAAAATTTTTTACCACAAACAAATTTTATTTCATCATAGAACTTTGCTACCGTTTCACACACACCCGATGTATATCAAAATTTGTTCTAATTTTGGTTTCTTAATACCAGAAAACACTCTAGAGAATTTTGTGATAGTTGGTCCATAATTTACCATGGATCCAATATAAATTCCGCTCTCGACGATATTTGTTCAAATTACTTTTATATGACTAGAAATTAATATAAGAATTTGTAGGTCTAACCAGCGATGAATTTTTATTGTGACGTCCGTTTTTATTAAAATTAATTAATAATTTATAGAAACCATATAAGGCCCACGCCTGAAATATTCTAACTGTCAGTGGAAGGTATCTAAGAATCGGCACAACCGAATTTAAAAATAGCCGAACATAACATTCTTACTTGTTTTTTTTTAAGTTGAAGGCTTAAATTATTACCTTAGAAAATACAATTCAGAATCATATTTCGAACGCTTGATTTTCTCTCTGCGGGGTAAACTCGCTCTCTTATCTAATACTAATATCGGAACATTACCGCAAAAAAATCTTAAGCGATAAAAACAAAATTTTAAAGAAATGTGTTGTGTTTATATTGTTCGGCTTGAGGTCTGTTTCATAAAATAGAATAAAAATAATAAAAACTCTTGTTTTGTTTTAATTTTTATTATTTATTTGTTCCAATATTTCGACCAACTTTGTTGGTCATCCTCAGGGAAATAGTTATGATTTAATATTTAATGCAGTGTTGTCCGATGTTGTCGTTTTAAGTTCTCTTCACTGTCAGAGGATGACCAACAAAGTTGGTCGAAATATTGGAACAAATAAATAATAAAAATTAAAACAAAACAAGAGTTTTTATTATTTTTATTCTATTTTATGAAACAGACCTCAAGCCGAACAATATAAACACAACACATTTTAAAGAAGGTTTTTTTTTAAATTTATTTCACAAAAACTTTGTATGAAGGTTAAGGCACCTTATGTGACCATGACATTTAAGGAGATGATGCAAGTGTTGCAAACCCTCTATGGCGAAAGCTAAATGCCAATTTGGTACTCTCTATCGCTTTCCCAAAATTTTTTGAAAATAAATCAACACTGGCACTAAAAATTAAAGAAAGCGCAGATTGACAATAATGAAATGTCAAAATTTGTAAAATAAAATAAGTTTAACAAAATCATTTTTAAGCAGCTTCAACAGAATTCATATTATTTTTTAAATTTTATTATTAAAACTGCCCATATAATAGTAAATATGAATTTGCACACATGAAAGTAAATGTAAAACAAATGTATTTAAAAACATACCCAGTAGTTCTAAAAATTGCAGATTGAATGTATACATATTTCTTTTTTAAAGCAAATTGATAAGGAAGGTGAATAACGAAAGTCTGTTCAGAAAGTAGTATTAAAGTTATTATTGAGTCCAAATTTGTTAACCATAAGTTTTTGTTTTCATTGGACAGACGCGAACTTATTTCCGGTAATGCATTGCAATTAGTTAGAGCATAAAGAAGCCGTAGCTATTAGTATTCCAAGAATTTATTGCACCTCAACTAGTTACTGCTGGTTATGTTTGTGATAATTATTAGTACTTTGTTTTTAAAGCAGTGTTCGAAAATAAACAGTACATTATTAAGCGTTCGGCTCACCAACCCAAGAACGATATCTATTTTTTTAGTGATTGTGTAGACGAACACAACCTTTAATACCGTTCGTAACTATTTTCAAGAAAGAACCGAACATTTTATAGTGTTCTGTTCTTCGTTAAAAAAAAAACAGAACAATTGTAGTGATACTGTAGACAAACATTATATTTTAACGTTCTATAATGTTTCTTTTTTTACATTGAAAATGAAATGAACAAATAAAAAATTTTAGCAACGACCGCAGCACGAACAGCTTTTGTGTGTATTGTGTGTTTTGTGTGGCTTTTGGTTTTTTTGTATGTGAATTTTGTTTTTGTAAAAAATGTTTGTTTTTTTACCAGCCAAAAGGGACGAACATTAATGAGCCGAACCGAACACAATAAAGTTTGTGGATCTTAAGAAAAAATCTAAATAAATTAAATGTTCTCATCTTTTGTTGAGTTTAATAAAAACAGTATGTATTATTTTTGTATTGAAAAGATGACAAACAGGGAAACGTTATTTTTTTAATGATTTGCTACTAGAGTTTTTTCCCCGGAGTTTTTCGATTCCCGGGAAAGCGGGAAATTTGTTTAAATTTCCTGGGATCCCAGGATCCCGCTCCATACAAATAATACAAAGTAAATTTGTTTTTAATTAATAAAAAATACTTTTATAAACAGACGTAAGGGAACTTGTTTACAAAGTAAGTAAAAGAAATGCTTAAATACTACAAAAATTAATTGAAAATTGAAAGCGGAACTTGAGTTATTATTACCTTACAAGATAAAAAGATAGCAAAAAAGTAAAAATTTAATTCATAAAACAATAATAAAAACAAACACAAATTGAGAAACTCAAGATATGAGATCAAAAGGTTAATTTATAAAATATTTTAATAAATATATTAACATTTTTTTACGGCTTAAAACTCAAAGCGTTTAGTGAGTCGTCAAAGAGTATATTTCTGATTTTATTTACTGATTACCATGTTTCCGAAAAATTTCGTTCACTTTTTTACCGAGGCCGGACAAATAGTTAAAAGTGCACCGTTGTTGCATGCTTCTGATGTCAAGGTTGATGATAAAAATAGCATCATCCGGATTACTTCTTACTAACCTTTTCTTTTCATTAAGCGCATCTGTAATCTTTAGGACAATGTGTCTTTCAAATTGTATGTTAAAGTATCTAACACGAGTTTCCTTATTGTTTTTATTTCGGTTTCCCCACACTTCCCGGGTATATTGCAAAGCTTGATTTTTTTTGTAGATATTACTATGTTGCAATAAAGGAGCGATATGTTTAGGTATCTCCTATTTTTAAGTCTTGTCCATGGACAATGAGATTTTACTGCCTGCATCTTATTTTGAATTTATGTTCTTTATCAACTCTTCACTTCACTAAATTTATTAAATATCAACTGTTGCACTGCCCATTCTGCTTTTAATAGATTTATTGCAGCAAGATACATTGATTTACGTATGTTCTCACTTCTTGTAATTGATCTTATTGACAACCCATCCACAGATGCTAATTTTTGAGAAAAGACAACTAAATTTCAGAGTAAAAATAGCTGTTTTCTGAAACTATGAGCAATTTTTTGTTTCCCGGGATCCCGCAAACAAAATCCCGGGAAAGCGGGAAATATAATAATTGAAATTCCCGGGACGGGATTTACTACACAAACACTATAAGCATTTGTGTTTTCCACAAATCTACCGAACCGAACACTTAGGAGCAATATATAGTGTTTATTTTCGACAATTAAAGTAAAATAGTCATCATCATCTTTAACATTATCATGACATACTTAGAATGACAGTTGTTTGTATGTGCTTGTATGGTTGTGAAACTGTTTGTGTGCAGAAGTAAGTTTGCTACAACTTCAGGCACTGCAGTAAAATGCATAAATATATGCAACTTATGGTACTTGGTTAGAAACAATAAGAACAACAAGAGAAACGGTAGCAGCAACAACAATGGGAACAACTGAATGAAGAAAGGCAAGCGAACATTATTAACATTTTATAAATATGAATTGACTGAAGGCTGAAAACGAAACAGAAAACAAAAGACTTTGCCGTTGAGTAGGATAACGGGTGAAAGAGGAATAATTAATTTTTGGTGATGTGTATACTGTCATGTTAGTAAATGTATGTACCTACATATTTTTGTTGGCAATACAAAATTAAACAAGTAAGAAAGTATAGTCGGTCAGGCCCGACCATATGATACCCTACACCACAGTATTTAAGAACACATCATGCTTATGTGTCCATATAAATATGGATTCATCCATGTTTAAAAACTTCATTAAAATCGGTTTGAAAGTTTGTGAGAGGCAGAAATTGCCCCCCACCTCCCCTTGTGGTCCTATTTTTGAAAAACTGTATAGCTTATGTGTCCATATAGGGTTGGATTTATCTATGTTTTAAGTTTCATCAAAATCGGTTTGAGAAGCAAAGGGAGAAAGGGGCCCCTTGTGGTCCTATTTTTTTTAAAACTGTATAGCTTATGTGTCCATATAGATATGGAAATATCTATGTTTTAAATTTCATTCAAATCGGTTTGAGAGGCAAAAATTGCCCCTATCTCCCCTTGTGGTCCTATTTTTTAAAACTGTATAGCTTATGTTTCCATATAGATATGGATCCATTTATGTTTTAAATATTATTAAAATCGGTTTGATAGTTTCTGAGAGGTAGAAATTTCCCCCTATCTTCCCTCGGCCTATTTTCAACAGGCTTGGTCCTTGTGCCAATAAGAATCTATGTCCCAAATTTTATCAAATTATCTCCAAAATTGTACTTTGCGCACAAGGTTACATGGACAGCCAACCAGCCTGCCAGCTAGCCGGACGGACATCGCTAGTTCGACTCAGAAAGTGATTCTGAGTCGATCGGTATACTTAAGGGTCTAAAACCAATACTTTAAGGCGTAACAAACATCAGCACAAATGCATAATACCCTCTCCACTATTGTGGTGTGGGTATAAAAATACCGAAATCGACGAAATTCAAGTATTTTTACTAATTTAAAGGTAACAAATTAGTCACAGTTTCTATTGCTCTGAAAAACCAGTGTGTGTAAATAAATTCTTCAAAAAAATTTTCCTTACTCTCGTATATTATTGGAATAAAGCTTTCTTAGACTATATTATAAGCCTAGGAGACTACCACAATTTTTTGTTAAAGACCCACTTCAGAAAATCGCTTTTTTGCCATACCCAGCAAAATCTTTCTTGCACTTAACCAACAACATCTATTGTAACAACTTCCCAAACACATTCTCTTTTTTACTTTATCGCTACTTACTGCATTAGATTACACGAATTTGTAAAGTTCTTTCCCGTAATTCACGGCAACTAAAACAGAAAAGATCTAAGTTCCAATTTTGATTGGACCAGTAAATTTTTTTAATTTGTGAACCAAGTTTCAATTTTCCATCCCTGATTTTCTTCTTGTACCTATATAAAAATAAAACTCTGATCAAATGAAATATATAATTGTTTAAAAAATGTTTAAAGAATGATGAAAGCCATACGACATACGACAATTTTTCTTTGAGTATTTTTTAATATTTAATAAAAAATTGTTTTCACACTTTTGATTTTTTTAAATTTTTTGACGCCTTAATATTAATTAATACACGGTATTATAGTGTAAAAGGGCCTTAAAGAATACGTTCTTGAAGTGATGTATAAGATTCAGGACTTTAGGCCTCATACGTAAATGTTGCGGACAAGTACCGATTGCGGTCGACTTCAATCGATGGTTATTACTAGGGATGCAATTTCCATAGGTAAGGTCGATAGAGTAAGATCGATGTTGTCTAATTATCTTTCCGAATCATTAAATTTGGGTTAAAATGGCATCGATTTGTTTTTGCATATTGTTGCATATTTTGGGTAAAATGCATAGTTTTGCATATTTTGGTTTTAAATGCATATTTTTGCATATTTTAAAAAATTTTAACATTATAAAAAATTTCTTCAAAAAATATCCATGTAAACAAAAAAAAGTCTTCCAAAAAAATTTTCAAATCAATAAATATGTGCATGAAAATCTCATCCCTAGTAATTACTAAAAATACGTAAACGCGTTAAATGTGTTATAAATAAAACCGACAATTTGTTAAGATTTTAAACACTTATAAGTTTAAGCTTTTGTTATTTGTGCGTTTTGGTACACTGAAAAAAATCAATCCATCATTACTTAAATCAAGCCGAAGCGGTGTCAATAGTACGGTAAGTACGTATTTCCTTAAATCAAGTACAGAAAGCTTGATTCAAGTACGGTTTATTCTGCCAAACACTTATCTGTAGCCACATTTAATCCCTGATCTGTCCTTAAAATAATCCGAAACAGGATTGACTTGGCCCCGGTATGCTAGCTGGAAGTGAGCTAGTCTATCAGCACCGGGTTTGTGGGTTCGATTCCCGCCAGAGACTCTGGTTTCTTTCCTGCAGACAAGCGTAGATCTTCGCAGGATTAACTAAGGGAATTTAAAAAAAATAAAAAATAAAATTAGTCTCAATCTGTGCTTGATTCAAGAATTTCTAAGACAGTTTAATCTCGATTCGTACTTTAAATAATCCGAAAGGGAGATTAGATTGATTCTTAGGTAAGAATCAATCTAACACTTAGCCCACAGAACCAGAGAGAATATTATTATTTTACTAACCCGTCACACATGTTTATTTTCTTTTGTTGTAGTTCGCCCTTTGTTTACAGAACAATTCTGAATTATAAGACACCAGAAGCATGCCCAATATGGTTTCCGTAATCATTCTACTCTAAAAATTTTATGGATTTAACTAAATAGTTTGAACAAATAGAATATGGGAATTATTGCTTCTTATTTTCCTTTTAAACATGAATATAATCAATATTTTTTTGCTTGTAGTGTTTATGTTGGTTTTACAACAAACTTTTATAAACACACGCGTATGATGAATATTGGTTTTTGAAAGTTATGCCATTTTGGATTGTTTTAAGTACTTTTAAGTTTAATCCGTACTAAAATTTTTGAGTAGGACTCGTACTAAAGTAAGAAGCAAAAACTTAAATTTAGTACAAGTTTTTTCCTCCTGTTAAGAAATTAAAACAAAACTTCGTGTTCGTCGATGGAATATCCGCTTTATCAATAAACATAAGCAAATAGAAAATTTGAGAACTAAAAACGGAGAAAATTTTTAATTTTATAAAGTTCATTCGCAAAGCAGCGTTACGTTTACGTAAGATAACCTGTTTACACATAAACTTGGCAAGGAAAACGGAACAGATGATCCGCAACGTATACGTTTGCGTGAGAGTTACGAAGTCTTTACAAACATAGACGATTTTAGTGGCTGCCTGAGTTCAAACCCAAATATCTCATTTGCGAACAGAAAGGGCGCGCCCAATCAAATTATTTAGGGAACTTAATATTAAATTTCTATAAAGGAATAACAAAGACGAGTTTTTTTTTAACGATAAGCCCCACATGCCTCTTTGGAATTGCACTATAGAACATCTTGTACACATGAGATTTTTTAATGCAGTCTTGACTTTATTTATTCCCTACTAAAAGTTGGGTTCAACAAGAGCCAAAAGTTGCCTTCAAAATATTCTAAAGATCTGGTGAACTAGAATAATAGCAAACGTGCACCTATTGCAAATTGCTGACGAAGATGATATAAATACGGATATTTGGAAATGGATCGGGCATACTCTCCGAAAGCCTTATAACGACATCTGCCATGAAACTCTCGAAAGGAATCCACAAGGATTTTGAAGCCGAGGAAGACCTAAAACCATGTGGGACGAGCATTTTATAGCAATGAACAGAGATAACTGGAGATTCTACACAGAAAAAAAATTTTCACCAATTAAAGCATTTATCAAAAATAAAATCAGTTTGAATTAAAATGTAATCAAATGAATTAAACGTTTGATCAAGTGAATTTGTTTACTGGCGAAAATTAATAGTATCAATTAAATGTTTAATTCACTGATTAAATTTTTTAATTGAACGGTTTTAATTTTTGATTAATGCTTTAATTGGTGAAGAATTTTTTTCTGTGTATGTCTACAGCTTATGTTCCTTATGGAATGTGCTGAACAGTAATATAAAAAAGTTGTGTCCGGAACATTGCACATACATAAATAAACTGTAACAAATTTTATGTTATTGCCTTAATTTAAGACACTTAAATTTCTCATCTGCCCTTTTTCAAACACTACAGACTGTAGATTTTCTAATATAATGTAAATTTTGCTGATGACAGGTATGACATGAATGTACCAAACTGTATAAATGTCAGTGGTGTGTCAAATTCGTTTATTATGAATGGATTGTTTATCACAACAGATACTCAAGACCGATTTTCATCGCTTTCAAATGCGTCTTGTGCTTGAAAAATAAAAACTTGTGATATAATAGTTTCTTAAATTGTACTGGCTGTACCATGATCACAGGATTAAAGCGGCAATTTCGAAAGATAAAATGTTGAAACCAAAAGAATCATGTGAGCCAAACTTCGTTGAACTATCTTGAAACTTAAAAATCTTTACTTTTACCACAAACTTGCCAATAACCATACCCTTCACCACCCCACCAATGGTTGTGTAGTGTATAATTTCTTATTAAATCCATCCTTTAACATCTACCCCACTGTTTTGACTTTTTCAGTAGATACTTTGCGGGTTTCAAAAAGTAGACAGACAAGTAATTGTTATTTGATTTTCAGCTGTTGGTCGGATGCCATTTGGAAATGTGCATTTTGGCAAACAGGTTTTGTTTTTGTATCATTTTTATTTTGTTTCTTACTCTTCTCTTAATGTTTTGTTTATCTTTTTTTTTCATTATTACTTTTTCTGTTTATTTACTTGGCCCAAACAAAACACACTCGAACAAACTAAAAGAGCCAAATATGAGTTGGTACCATGAATACAAATGAATCTACAAGTTATGAATTGTGCTGGTTCACTCGTTCACAAGTCAAAATGAATACGAAAGTGAAAGTGCATTATGGGGGTATGGAATGCAAGATACTACAAACAGATACCCACACATGCACTTAGATATCTACTCTTACACCAAATGTGTAGACATAATGGATGTGTAAGATATAAACAACAACAACAATTAAAACATCTACATACTCTCATAATAACCACATAATGGCAGCAACAACATCAACACAAATATAAAAAGACTTTTGGCCATAATAAAAAAGAAAATAAATGTGAGTTAAAAGTTGTTGTTGTTTTCAAATAGTGTTAGATAAAAATATGAACACTCGTTAGTTTGTTCGTTCGTCATTTATTTAACAGTAAACTACGAGAAATTTATTTGAATACGAATGTGTTTGAGTTAATGGCAGTTGTATGTATGTATTTGTATTGCATATTTAGACAAATAGTTTGCTGGTCTGTAATTGAAGAACGTGTTACGGCATGATAAATTTGGGTTGCTAGATTTTAGCAATTTTGTTTTTTGTTTTTATTAGTTTTTCGATTTTGTGCATATTCTACACTAAGTGGAAAAAGTTAAAAAACGGGTAAATTTGATCTTAAAAGTCAATACCTACAAAATTAAATTAATTTGCAGGGAAATCTCTATGATACACATCAAGTATTTTGCAAATAAAAATTCCAAAAATCTTGTCATTTATGTGGAAGATATTTAAATAAACTGTGACTGTTTTTATCGATTTTTTTTTCAAATCTTATGTAGCTAAGGGCCAGTTTTTGACAAAATAGGGATTTTCAGTACTTTCTAAATGATACTTAAATAGCCTACGTGGATTTTTTAAAGTCTTTTTAAGATTTCATGGTGTTTTTATTTGACAAGATGTTCTCAATATCACTCCAATTGCAAAATAAAAAAAAATCAGCAGTTTGTTATAGGACATCTTTTAAATAAATACACAAAGGGCTAATAAATCACAGCAAGTTTAGCTATATTTTTCTTTTAAAGACATTTCAAACCAAAAAAAAAAAAAAATTGGGCGTTTAAGCTACCAGTGCAAACAAAAGCTGTGTTCATTTACTAAAAATTGTTAACAATTGTTGCAAGTAAATGTTAAAATTACATGTTAAAAAAAATTTTACTAGTTACAATTGTTAAAAATTTGTAACAATTTTTAGTAAACACAGCTAATATGAATTTGACAACATTAAGTGTAGCGCTGGCACATGTTATGTTTAAACTTTTTATAATGCTGGGTACACACAGTGCAATCTACATCAATGCAATCTCAAAATATCAAACGTTTTAATGTTGATGCAATCTGGAGTGAATGAAAAATGAATGAAAATGAATTTACTAGATCGCGAAAATGCATTGAATAGTGTGTACGCAGCATAACACATCAATGCAATCTCAATATATCAATACGTTTTGATGTTGATGCAATCTGGAGTGAATGAAAAATGAATGAAAATGAATTTACTAGATTGCGTAAATGCATTACATAGTGTGTACCCAGCATAACACATGGTACACCGATTTACAGCTGTTCAGTTTAAACTACATATACATTTAAACTAAACGCAAAATATTTACATATTTAATTATTATTGAAAATTGAAAATTAAAAACAATAAATTACATATTTCCCCCCTCTCAAAAAAAAAAGCTTAAATTAGGAAAAAAATTTGCAAATAAAAAGTTTATTTATTTATTTCTTCATACGAATACTACTTGCCACAACTGTTATTCCAATAAAAACTGAGTCTTTGTGTTTGCTGGTGCCAGCCTGCAAGTCTAAAAGCTGCCTTTGAAAACTAACAAACATTGCACAACAAATATTATGCATGTACAAAATGTTTATTTGTATTTGCAATGAAAAGTGTGCAAAAAGCCAAAAAGACGCAAATTGTTCAAACAAATTCATTCAACTCAATACTGCAGAGAGTGTTAGAGCAGAATTTAAGCCAAAACTATGAAAAACAAGCCACATAAACACACACTCGGTTGCAAAAGAAAAAAAATGGAAAAATATTCAACCAACCAACCAGACAGGAGACCAAAACAGCAGCAGTTATTTAAAAAGATACTCCTCATCTACATATAAACAAATAGACACAAATAGACAAACAAAACCAAACTGCCAACAACAAATAAGGAAACTAACAATAAACTTAAATACGGACATAAATAAGATGATACGAGTAGAGAAGTCAAAAATTCAAACACACAGATACACTCATACATCAATTCTCAAAGTTCATATGAATTTGGCTTTTTGTTTGAATTACAGCAAGTAAGACAGCTTTATTCGGCTATGCCGAATCTTATATATCCTTCACCATGGTGCGATAGGAACAGATAGTTTTTTAAAACGCCGTTCTATAGATATACATAAATAAATCTATTTTGTGCCACGCCTACTTCTCCAATCCCGCCCACATTTTGTCAGATGTTGTGTTTTGATAACCAAGATGCTTGTACCTAATTTGAAAATGCGGGCTAATGCCGTTCTCTAGATATACAGAAATCTATAATGTCTTTGTGCTGGATCTGCCACGCCTACTTCTCTAATCCCACCCATATTTCTAGAGAGGTTGTGTATGATATAGACAAAATATTTTGTGTTACGCCCATTTCTCCAATCTCGCCCACATTTTGTGGGATGCTGTGTATTGATAGCGAAGATCTTTGCAAATAATTTGGAAACTTTAGCTCTACGCGTTCTCCGGATATACATACAGAAATTTATAATGTCTTTGTATAGGAAGTGTCAGGCCGTCTTCTTAAATTCTGTCTATTTTTCGAGAGGTTTTGTATTAATAACTAAGATGCGTGTATGCAATTTGGAAGCTTTGGCTCTTTCTTTCTTTGGCCGTTTTCCAGATATACAGAAAAAATTAATAAAAAAAACAACAACAGTCGTGGGTTTTTGCTCATATCTTAGTCATTTATGGACCGATCTGGCAAAATTTTAATGACAAACTTAGACGGGATACAAGTGACATAAATATATAACAACTTAGTCCCCACAATTTCTTGGGTCTTCGGAAATCCAATTTCAACGGTCATACCGAGGGACATCATTAAATCAACTGCAGTACTCATAAGCAGTGTTCGAAAATAAACAATAAATTATCGCTCCTTAGTGTTCGGCTCGGTAGATTTGTGGAAAACACAAACGCTAATAGTGTTTGTGTAGTAAATCATTAAAAAAATAACGTTTCCCTGTTTGTCATCTTTCGAACTCAAAAATAATACTGTTTTTATCCAACTCAACAAAGGATGAGAATATTTGGCTGGTAAAAACACACATTTTTTACAAAAAACAAAATACACATACGAAAAAAAAACAAAAAACCAACAAAATAATTTTACACAAACAAAACATATACACAATACACACACAAGCTGTTCGTGCTGCGGTCGTTGCTAAAGTTTTGTGTGTTTATTTCTTTATCAATGTAAAAAAGCAGCATTATAGAACATTAAAATATAACGTTTGTCTACAGTATCACTACAATTGTTCTGTTTTGTAACGAAGTACAGAACACTTTATAATGTTCCGCTCTTTCTTAAAAATGGTTAGTCTGAGTTCATACGGCTCTTTCTTTATTGAAAAGATTGCTACTTTATAGGCGAGAGGGGCGAGGGGAAAAGAAACGAGTACACACATGCCTGTACTGTCTTTACGTTTTGCTTTCTTATTCGTTGTTTAATTTTGTTTTTGTTTTCATACGCACGACTATACAAAATAAAAAACATGGCGTCGACATGACATGAATCATTTGTACACCAATTCATGTTCAAAGAAGAAAAAGGAAGAATCTTTTCAATAAAGAAAGAGCCGTATGAACTCAGACTTACGGACGTTAAAAGGGTTGTGGTCGTCTACACAAACACTAAAAAAATAGATATCGTTCCTGGGTGTATGAGCCGAATGCTTTATAATGCTCTGTTTATTTTCGAACACTGCTCATGAGGACCCAGAATATTAGATCAATATTGTAGAAATTTTGAACGGAATAAGGTATAAAAATAAAAACATATCAGTATTTAAGACAAATGCTTTAAAATAAAATGATACAATAACACGCCAAAGAATAGAGAAAATAAAATTATAATAAAAGTGCCTTAAAGTAATCTTTGTGTCTAGTTTGTGTCAAAAAGAATATGGATTTTTACAAAGCTTTTTTGCCTTTAAAGTATGTTACGGAGTGAAAGATCGAGAAGACAAGACATATATTCCGAACTTTTAATTTGAATTTTTTCGAAGAATAATGCAATATACACATGATTTGGCAAAAAGGGTTTTAATAAACCTCTTTGGCATTTAGGTTCACTTATTCGTATGAATACTTATTTTGAACTTAAAATTTCCCAAATGTTCTGTAACGTTAGTGGGATCTTCTCGCATCGAAAAGATGTGAAACAAAATATTCCATCGTTTCTCGAAATGTGTGTGAAAAAATGTGTCTGTAACTCATGTCGAAAACTGTCAAAAGAGATTGCGTCGTAACGTTATAAATGTCATAACGTTGCACTCGAAGCCGAAGTGGCATTCCAGACGTTGAGAACGCCAGTAACACATATCGTTGACGGCGACCAAAATTTACTTAAATTGAAAAATTTTCAACGACGGCGCCGTAAATATAACCGTCGGCTGTTCCAAATAATGTAAAGTGCGACTTTAATGTTTGTTGTTTGCAAACGAGCTTTGAAAACATTCGTATATTTTATAGAAATGTTAAAAGCAAAATAATAAAACAATGAAAAAATGTGCCAAGATCTAAAAATTTTTATTATTCTTTGCATTTTGCCTTTTAAATATGTTTTTAGTGTTAACATTTTTTCTCGCCCCGTTTTTATTTGTGAGTTTATTTGACAGTTCAAAGCGAGAACTTTGTCACAGAAATTTTACAGACACACTTTATCTGTATATTGGCGAGTAATTTCCTAATAAAGTAATGTTATTTGTTTTTATTTTTGTTTCTTCTTTACCCACTGTTGTAGTTGTACATTTAGAGTTGATAAAAAAATCAAGCAGTTGTAGTCGGGGCTGTAAGAAAACATAAACTCACTGTTTATTGTTTTGGTTTTTGTTTAAGCTTTGATATTGTTACAAGTAAAACTGTTCTTTATAATTCTTATTCGCTTAGCAGTTTAATTTGTATAATATCTTTTGTTTTTCTAAAAAATCTTTGAATGAAGTGTCCTGATTATTTTGCCTAAACAACCAATGAAATGCGCATAGGAATAGGTTATTCCATCAACAATAAATTTCAGTGTGTTTATCAAGAATGAAAATTGGGAATTAAGCACGACAAACGAATCTTGTTAATTGAAAATTTGGTATTCCCAAAAATTACTTTGATAAAATCCTCTTTTTAATAAAAAATTTTAGGCCGATCAAGAAAGTTTCTAACAGCTTGTGTGTATTTCTGGCTAAGTTTTCACACTTTATCAAAAGCTTGAGAAACATCAATGAAGAGAGAAAGGTATAACGTTTACTAGTCTATGTAGTCTATAAATCCAAATTGATGATTTGTAATGCGACCCTTTTCATCCAGTATTGGGGATTATTGAATGAAACTTTTTCAGAGACCAAATTTTATTCAGAGTCCAAAAGTTTTTCAAATAAAGGGTGGTCCAACCAAAACAAAAAGCTTTCATAGAATTATCTATGTAAATATTTTTATTATGATAGTAAGATCTATGGGAATTATGTGTGAAATAAAATATCGACCAAATGCGCTCTACGGCTTCGGCGGCATACCTCTTTTTGATGGTCCATATTTTCAATGGCTCTGAGACATAATTGAGGTTCAATCTCGTTAATGTGCCGAATTATTTCATCCTTTAGCTATTGAATTGTTATTGGCTTATTAACATACACTTTTTCTTTTAATTATCCCCAAAGAAAGAAGTCCAACGGTGTTAAATCGCATGATAGTGACGGTTTATTAACATCGACTAACTACGATGTGAGATAACACGGCCATTGAATTTTTCGCGCAAAAGAGCCATTGTTTCGTTAGCTGTGTGGCATGTAGCACCATCCTGTTGGAATCACATATCGTCCAGGTCCCTATCCCTAATTTTTGGCCACAAGAAGTCCGCTATCATCACGCGATAGCGAACACCAATCACGGTTACTGCTTGGCCGACCTCATTTTCGAATAAGTTCGGCCCGATGACGCCGCCAGCCCATAAACCGCACCAAGCAGTCACTCTTTGTGGATGCATCGGCTTTTCCATAATCACTCGTGGATTGTTATTTGCCCAAATGCGGCAATCTGCTTGTTAGCGAATCCACTGAGGTAAAAGTGTTTCTCACAAAGTGCACGAAATTCATTTTGGTTTGAACGCCCATTTTCGTAAAAAGCTTCAACAATCTTAACGCGCTGCTTAAGTGTGTATCTCTCCATGGCTGAATTTGTCAAACACTGAAAAAAAGAAATGTCAAATTAAATTTGGCAAAATACTTGACGTTAAGGTGTGATTCACAATTAACATCATGCATTATGGTTGGACCACCCTCTAGCTTTAATATGTTCGATAATAAGCTAATAGGCGAGAGGAGTCATACAGTCCCCTTCCATTCTAGAGAGTTGTATTAATTTCGTAAAATAGCATGAGAACTTATAAGAATTATTTTAACTGCGCTACAGGGTAGTTCTATAAGTATTGTTACTTATTTATCTATAGATTAGTAACAGCCTTCTTAGAGTAATTTAATATGATAAAAAAAAGTCAACTTCAATGTTTTTACCTTCTAACTTTCCTCTGAAAGCCTCTAGCCCATCTCAGTTTAATCAGATACTACTATTTCAGTAAGTAACATAAAACTCACAAGAACAAGAATAATAAATTTCAGACGGCTATTTTTTTACATTAGCCAAATAAAGTCCTCATACAAAGGACCTCAATTAGTTTAACAAGCCAAACAATAGTTATTTACGCTACAAAGAAAAAAATCAATGTACTCATTTGTTGGTATGTAGAGAAATCCTTTGCAATCCTTTCACAACCCAACATTGTTGTTCTATCATATATTTAAGGCTCTAGTTAAACTTTTTTATGTTTCGTGTATTCATAAAGTATGTGTATGTGAGAGTGTATTGTTCTCAAACATTTTTAAGCCCACCTAGCATTTTGTATTATAATCTAATCATTTAGGAATCAGCTTCAATAGAAAAATATCCGTATATGAGCTAATTTTTCAATCATAAATGATACTCTCGTTGTGAGAAAATGGTACCCTACCGATGAATCACCTGAAAGAATCATTTGTGATACAATTTTCTGATTACTTTTTGATCAACTTAATGGTAGTTTTTATAATCATTATTGATTTGTTTTCGTCTCATTTTTTAATCGTAAACTATATAGCTTTGGATTATATTTCATATCGTTTTTTAAATGTCATGTTTTTTATTTTTTCTTCGATAATTATGACTTTTTATGTCCATAAATTGTCAATAATGTTTGAGCTTCTTTTTTAGCCAAGCCTTTTATTAATTTGGCTAACGTGAAAGTTTCTGTTTTTTTTTTCATTTGGTAAAAACAAAAATTCAAAATATTTTAAAATCATTATTGAAACATATAAATGAATCATTTATGAATCCTTTTTCAATCACTCAAGTGATAAATCAGTTTTTCATCATCAAAACTGAACTGAAAAGAATCATTTGGATGATTTTTACAAAAAATATTCAGCCAAATGCTACCTGGGAGGTTGCATTAAACTGAGAATAAAAAAGTATTGGTGCTTAAATCTCATAAGAATTGTTAAAATTTAATCAGGCTTATTTTTATAAAACACTCACATATGCACATAAACATCCACACACTCCCATACACAGATAAAAATATTTTATTCAATGGAGATTTTATTCTTAAAGCGCCCCTTGTTTGTTTATTTAACGTTCACTCAATTGAGTTTTCTTTTTATATGTTTATACAGTAGTTTTGACTTAACTGCCTTTTGTTTACGTGCACTTTTGACTTAACTGCACAAAATTGATAATTTTTGGAATTATTCTTTATAATTCCATACAAATTCCTTTTTTAAGTGCACTTTCTATACCTGCACATTTAAGATAAATGCACAAAAGTTTTGGCATTTTAAAATTATTTTCATACAAAAAATTTAAGTTAGCTGCACTTTGACTTAACTGCCCAAAATGCATATTTTCTGGAATTATTCTTCAAAATCCTTGTTTACGTGCATTTTGTATACCTGCATATTTTTCATATTTTTGGGCAGCTTTAAAATATTTTCATACAAAACATCAAAGTTAGCTGCACACATGGAAAAATATGGTGGCTACTTTTTCACATAAATATCCAATTTTAGCTGTTTATAAAAATATAAATCGCGATTATTTTGTTTTTTTTTTCATAAATTTTTATGTTCTTTGTGAATTCTCATGGTTTTTGTTAATTTGAAATAAAATTTTAATAAAGTATAAATTTATGTACGTTGTTTTCGGTTAATTGAGCCCCGCTTAATTAAGTTTCCCGTTTTATAGCACTAAAAACCATGGAACGAAATCATTCAGTATAACTGTCAATGTAAAAATACCCGTTAAATTGAGTACCGTTGAATTGCTTCACCCGCTTAATTATTTCGCAAAGTAAGACCGCATTGCGAAAAACAAAAGAAAATGTTTCGGTTAATTCTTTCCGTCTACTTAATGTGTTTTTGATCCACAAACGTAAAAAAATTATTTTGCGGCAAGAAAGATTGTACGATGGACGTAACTGATTTTTATTTTGTTTTAAAAAACCTAAACTATTTTTTAACTTTTAATAAAATATTTTTTATTCCACTTTTAAATCAAACACTTTACTTTAGCTGCACTTTTGTGCAGGTAACCACAATTGTGTACCTGCACATTAAGGCAGGTAAATGCATTTAAGATAGCTGCATTTTTGATTTACCTGCACAAAAAATCGTGCAAAGGAGATTGTGCAGCTAAGTCAAAATTACTGTATTTAGGTCTTTAGAAGTTGCTAGATTGTAAGAAAAAAATTTAATTAAAAAAAATAGATTACATTTATTTCCAAAATGACTTCGTCAAGTTTACGGTGTGGAAAATCGTCCATCTGAGCAGCTAATAGACAATATTTACTCTTGTGGCTAATACACAATATTAACGTGAGTGTGACAAAGGACTCGAATTTATCGATCCAACGACAGGTCTGCCCGTCAACTACTTGGAAAATCTTTTATTCCCTATAAAATCTAAAATGTGCAAGAAATAAAGCCAGCGGACCATCAGTTGCGTCGTGTGCACGGTGAATTGGCTAATAACACAGTACAACAGCCAATCTGGGGGGTGAGAAATTCCAAGTCAGGGTGATGGTACTAGGTCAGTATAGTAAAACCCTCAAAGGGTTTGGCGTTCGTATGTGTCAGTTTTTTTTTATGACATTTTAAATTTTTTCCTTATCTTGATGTTTTTTTGTTTAACATAACTCGAGAACCACTTGTCCGATTTTGCTAAAACAAATTTAAAAAAATTTAGAATTACAATTTCTTTAATCCGTTCATATAACGTTTTTCTTTATAATCAACAGTTTTGCCGGTAAAAATAAATTTGTGGAGAAAAAAAAATATTTTTTTGCCTAAAAATTAAAATTTATTTTAATAAATATTGCCTATTTTTAGGCAAAAAAATAATTTTTTTTCTCCACAAATTTATTTTTACCGGCAAAACTGTTGATTATAAAGAAAATTGTTATATGAACGTATTAAAGAAATTGTAATTCTAAATTTTTTTGAGTTTGTTTTAGCAAAATCGGACAAGTGGTTCTCGAGTTATGTTGAACAAAAAAACATCAAGATAAGGAAAAAATTTAAAATGTCATAAAAAAAAACTGACACATACGAACGCCAAACCCTTTGAGGGTTTTACTATACTGACCTAGTACCATCACCCTGACTTGGAATTTCTCACCCCCCAGACAATAATCCCAAAAATGTTCCATAGTGTAATCAACTGGAAGTTGAACTAGATTTTAAGGGTTAAATTGTCTTTCGCGAAGGGTATGTAATCAACGGGTATGTAATCAAGCAGAATTGTCGTTTTTGAAGACGGCACAATCCTCATGAGATTCTTACATACCGAAAATATCATTCTTTGGTGCGGTTTACATAGTCAAATGATTCGCGATTGTTTTTATTTATAAATTGTCATTGCAATCATTTGGAGGAGAAATGGTTGCAACAAGACATCGCAACAATCTATTCAGAGCGTCATACCATCACTTTGGTGAGCTAAACGTTTGGTGACCGAATTATCTCAAGAAATGGACTGGTGAATTGGCCACCTCGTTCGTGTAATTAGATATCTTTGATTGAAAACTATTTGTCAACCGTCATAAACACCTCACCAGTATTATAAAGATTTATAGGCAATTAAGAAATAATTAACAAAGCATACAAAATATTTTCATATTTCGCACAATGTACAAAAGTCTTCGTATATATGCACTTATAAGGCAATGGTTTTTTTTCGGTGTATATTCAAAGTGTTTTGGTTGTAAACATTGATTAAATTAGTTTAGTTTCTTTTCTATTCTATTGGCTTTATAATGGGTGATTTTTCAAACGTAGTTTTTTAAAAAATCTAATAAAACACTTAAATTTGCATCATATATACAAAATTTTTATTGGAATCTATCAATTTGTCTTTGCCATTTACTTTTTAAAAATAACTTTATGTAAATGTTACCCGCGGCTCCGGTTCAAATGGTCCATTCGTAAGGTCCAATTTTGCACCACTTTTTTGAGCATTTCGGTCTGTATTCCATGAATAACACGTGTTATGTTATACTCTTAGGCTTCAATCGTGTTTGACTTGTCCACATAGACCAACGACTTCACATAACCCCACAAGAAATAGTCAAGAGGCGTCGAATCACATGATCTTGGCGGCCAACCCACAGGGCCATTTCGAGAGATAAACTGCTCACCAAATTCATCCTTCAATATGTCCATTGTTTCACGCGCTGTGTGGCATGTGGCATCGTCTTGTTGAAACTACATGTCAACCAAGTCTAACTCAGCCAATTGGGGCAAAAAAAAGTCGCGTATCATGGCGACGAACTGACATTTTACTATCCTTATTAACACTGGTCGCTACGGCTGCAATAGTCTCTTCAGTACGCACTCTACGAACGCGAGTCGGTGCTTTAATGTGCACCAAAGTAAATTTGGTGCGAAATTTGGTGATAATAGCACGAATTGTTGATTCACTAGGTCGATTATGACGACCATAAAAAGTTCGTAGCAAACGATGGACCTTTCTAACAGAGCACAAATTTTGATATACTAAACAATTTTCACTTCCACAGATGTAGTTTGGACACAATTACCAACCAGTGCTGCCAGCCCGAAAAACTTCATTCATAAAAAATCACCCTTTAGTGGAAAAAAGTAAGAGAATAAAATTTTGGGGAAATGTATTTTATGTATAGTTTACTTTATTTTTTTTGACAGACTTTGAAAAGCATTCACAGCAATTGGGCTCATTTGTAACCACAACATGCAAAATTTTACTCCAGGATTTGGCTTTGAATCCTTACAGGTTAACGAACATAGTGCAAAGTTTGCTCTTAGTCGAAGGTAATTTCCTTCTGAAGCAAACAAAATATCAACCGTCTACATGAACATCTTTTGATGAGCCTTTGGATCCGATGTTACTTTTTTCGAAATTAAATTTTGAATTTATTGAGGTAATGAGGAAAAAAAATCGTCGCCATATTTTAAGGATATTAGCATATATTCGCTTTGAAAATTAAATTTATTAGCCGACCTTTCTCCGATTCTTTGCTAACAGTGAACATACACTTTTTCCGATTTTGTTGGCTCAACACTAAATTTAACAGTAGTTTGAAAAATTTTGTTAAGAAATCAGCTCGGAAAAAAATAAAAGTAAAAAAACCTCAGATAGAAAATCTAAACAGAGCAATTCCGGCCTTATCCTAATATCCCTAAGACCAGGACATTCTTTTTGAAAACTCCTATATAGGTCATTATAATTTAGGTCCAGTCAAGGTTACCTGCCAACCATTTACCCGAAATTACCGGTGTCAATCTTTTAATTCGGCCACTTTCCAAACTTTGTAGAACTATGGTCTTTCCGTATTTTATCTTAACCATAGGTTTCTGGCTAAAGAAATGGTGTTCTCACGATTCAGGACTATTGTTCAATGTGAACATGTCGCCTTAAGACAACACTGTTTGGCAAGACAGCAAGTTACACTAGTACGCTACGCAACATCGGTCGTGAAGACACCCGCTACAGCTATAAAGAACGAGAATACCTTAGCTAATAAGCAGATCACTTTTAAGCGGGAGTTTCTGTATGGAGAAAGCTGCTGCCAACTGAAAGCTTCATAAGCACTGTTGAACCCATAGAACCACACAGACTTCATTTCGGTGGACAGTCCTTCTTCATTACCAGAAGAAACTGTGAATAATGTAACGAAAAATAGTTTCGCACTGCAGTAGCCAAGTCCTTCAAGGTCACTCTGAATGTGTAAAGTGACCAAAGGTTCGCATCGACGAAAAGCCGACAGCATTCTGCCTGACCGATGAGCACAAAAATGTATTTTTGTCAATAAGGTCAACCAGTTCAACCTTCTGTGTTTGTGCACAGAAAAAAAATAAAAATAGATTTCAATTAAAAAATTTGTATTGTTAAATAAAAAATTAATTAAATTTGTAACAGTAAACAAATTAATAGTATCAATTAAACGTTTAATTTACTTGATTAAACATTTAATTGACTTGATTAAACGTTTAATTCACTTGATTAAATTTTTAATTAAAACTGATTTCTTTTTTGATTAATGCTTTAATTAGTGAAACATTTTGGAACATTTTTTCGGTGTGTTTGTGTGTACTCTGTGGTTTTTTAGCCGGTTTTATTTGTTCTTCAAGAAAAGGCTGCTTGCCTGACGCTAAGGATGAACGCCCAATTTTCTTAATTTAAAAAACCACACCAACGAAGCATTTTTCTGGATTTAATACAGTCTGTAGGTTTTGTTGTGCATTGGTCGCACTCCATGAGTGGCAATTTAAATTATTATTCGAATCGATGACTGATTTTCAAAGTAAAATCTATTAATATAATATCGTTATTTTTTTTTTTTTTTGCCTATTCAGATCTTTTTTAAACCCACTGAAGGGCTAGAAAGCCGAAAATTAGCATGCATATAGTAAAACACCTAGGCCAAATCCTAACGTAGCCTGAATTTATTTTTTTGGCTTGTGGGCGGAGAATTTTTCTTACTGCCTGGCCGGGACGGGCTTAACTGCTAGTTTTGTATAATTTGGTAACGTTTCTCCAACTTGAATCTATTCGTGATAATTTTTCAGAGTCGAAAATAGAGCGCAGTATGACAATTCGTTTGACAGCTAACACCTTTGCAACATCTAGCGGGCTTAAAAAACACCCTTTAGATTTGAAAACTCAGTTTTCATGAAAGGAAATACATATGTATTGCACATTGATTTAAGATAAAAACAAGTTAGAGTGGTATATTCGGCAGTGCCGAATCTTTGATACCCTTCACCAACAGTTCGAATATTTCAGGAGTGATATCTATTTATTATTAATTTATCTTTACAGAAATTGACATCAGCATTAAAATTAGTTGCGGTTTAGACCTATCGTCAGCTGGTTATTGGTTTGGCGCATATGCCAAAAAGTCGTAGTGGAGAAAAACAACAATGAAGGATTACATTAAGTTTTCTGAAAATATACCCGATAGAATTCTTTCATATTTTCACTACTGCTTCTGGCATATTCTTTGAAGAAAAATAACATTTTTTTAACGTTGATTAACCAACATAGAAGTAAATAGCATTTTATTGAAAGGCAAAATTATTGTTTTGTGCCGCATACGCCACTTTTCTAAATTTATTTTAAAAAAGTAGCTTTTTGTGCTGCATGTATACGCATGCTGTGAATTGATTCGTTGACATTTTATGTTGCTTTTGCTTAAACTACTTTTTTTCTAACGGCAATGAAGCGAAGCATGAGTGATATTTGTTTTCTTGTTGTCATTTTGTTTTGATTTCGCTTTAACTACTTTTTTCTCTTACGGTAATGAAGCAAAGCAAGAGTTTAATTTATTTTGTACGTTTTTGTATGAGGAATTTTCTGTATTCCCAAAACAGTGGCGTGTAAACTAAAACCACATTCAATAAACTTTAAAATAGTTGATATGGAGCAAAATTAATGCTTATTAATTAAGAAACCATACAAAATTTGGTGAAAACGGGTTTGGATTCAGAAAGGGGATATTTCAAATATACTTAACTCTATTTTTTTAAAAATGGTCGGTAGGTCAAGCCAATAATGAGCTAACACTATATTAAATTATGGACCGACAATCAGAAAGTTTCGTTTTTTTTTTTGCAAATTTAAATAGCTTGAGTAAAATATCATGATTCGTAACAGTTTAAGCCGAACTTAAATGATTTTCAGGGGGGAATTTGTATTTGAGCCATGGTAAGTTATGAACCATTTCTGGTATTAAAAAACATAAATTTCAATACAGCGGTGAAATTTGTCTAAACCTGAGATCCCACTATCGGCTCAAATAGCACAATCTGTGACGATTTTTATCGTGCTATATCGGCGCATATTTAATAACTTTGCACAATTTGTTCTTGGGTGGTCCCATTATCGTCGCACATTGTGACAATTTTTTTCGGTTCAAATAAGCAAAAACTCAATTGCGACAATAATCGGCACAATGCGGTCACACTATCGTGCTATTTGGGCAAATTAAATCAAATTTTTTTGTTTATTTGCTTGTTGGCAGACATAATTTTACTTTAGAAATTCGCAAAATTCTCCGACTGAATATTCCATTATCCCAGCGGGAAAATGGAATTAATAGGAATCGAGAAAGTAATACATATATTGTATAATATTTGATTCCAGAATTCATTATTCTTAACACAGACCATGTCCTAGGATTGTAATAAATTATTTAAATGTATCCTGCGAATGAATTAAATAATTCATTCTTAAGAATAAATTATATTATTCATACATTCATAATCAAAGGAATCAAAGTTTTCTCCAATTATTTCATCCCCTTTTTTAAGGTCTGATTCGTTTTTTATTGGAAAATTAAACTTTTTTAAGTCTTCTGATAGTAAAGTATCCAATTTATAATCAAGCTTTTTCATAAAATTTAAGCATTCATCACATTTATCTGTAATTATACATTTAATAATAAAAATTATTAAAAGATAAAACATAAAGTACTTACCTTTTTACTTTAAATAACTTTGACTGTACGCTTTCAAACACAAACTGCGACTAAAAAAAAAATTATAAGTAGGCGACATAAAGGCAGCAAAAAAATAACGGATTTTTATAAAGGAAATATGTATGTTAAGCAAAAACACGCATAATTGTTACTAACAGAAACAATACATTACTTGTTCTGCAAATGTGGGAATATACGTGGTAATCAATGCATAATTTTTGTGTCTGATGAAATTACCTTCTCGATTCCAATGAATGCATTATTATTCTTTCGAAAATAATGCATTATTTTTTTAATTATTTATGTAATCAATTCCTCATTTTCCCGCTGGGATGTTTCCTAACAATTTTAAATAATATATTAATATAAAAAAAAATGTATTCAATTTTATTCAAACTTACTGCACTTGTTCTTTTTTTGTACTTGTTGTTTTGTAAATAGATGTTTACGAACCAGGGATGGCAACATCGATACAACTGCAATGTTTTGATTAAAGCGAATTGTTTTCTTTCATTTAACAGTACAAATGTGCTATTGAAAGTTTTAATACACAAATAATAGATAAAACAAATGTAATTTTGATACAATTAAGCTCAAAAAAGTAAAATTTTAGTAGCCAGTTGGTTCAATTTAAAAATTTCGTTTTGCCATCCCTTGTATCGGCGCTGATTGGCGACAGTGATCGGCACATAAGTGGCCGATAAAAATCGGTACATATTAAACAATTTGATTGCTCCACATTGTGCAAAAGAGTGTTCACATTATCGGCGCATCAAGGTAAATTTTGATTGTCAACAGTCAGCACAATTTCGGTACAGATTGTCGCATATTAAAAAATTTTGACCGTTCATACTATCACACATGATACGACAAAAATTGGTACATTGCGCCGATAGTGGGATCTTAGCTTTAGCGTTTACAGTGAATTTCAGAAGGCTGCTAAAATTGGAATCCTTTTACCTTAGTTATGGACCGTATATCGCAAAATTGCTCGACATTTTTTCTGGCCATATGAAGCTTAGTTGGAAGAAATTTTACCGCAACATCTATATCTTCCAAGGGTTTAGGCGTATTTAGTTATTTTACTATAGTGGGCATAATATGATTATGGCTATAGTTAATTATGGACTGATATCACAAAATTTATTAGTGTTATTTCTAGTCTTATAAAACTGTGAAGTATTAAATTTTATTCTGATGGAATTATTTATTCCGGGCTTAGGCGTACTAAACTGTTTTCCGGGAGTAGGGTTTATTTGGGCCTATAGTAAATTATGGACGGATCTTCACCAAATTTTACAGCGAAATTTCCTGTCAAATAAAACGAATTTTTGCAAAATCTTATATGATTCCGTGCATTGTTCCACCATTTATGTTAGTTTTTGTAACAAAATTATCAATTTTTTTGGGGTGGGTGTCCACATTTTGATTTATAGCTCTGATCCTACTAAACCGATTTTGCTGGATTTCTATCCCAAACTGCTTAGCATAACTACAAGCAATTTGACACCAAGTTTGAGTTTTTCGAAAGTGAGCGTGTTTTCAACAGATGGACAGAAGGACATGGCTAAATCGACTTATAATTACTCAAGAAGCCAGAATATATATACTTTATGGGGTCTGAGATGAATAATAAAAAAGTTTCACACGGAATAACAAACTTAGTATGCCCTCTTCACAACTAATTGTGGTGGAGGGTATAAAAAGTATTTTGTAGTTTTGTAATTCAAATAGAGTTTCTACGGGGGAAAGAATTCCCGGGAATCCCGGTACATTTTTTTTAATAGTTCCCGGGAAATTTTTTCGGGAATTTTAAATTAAGTTTTTTTAAATTATCAAAAAGTAATTTCAATTTTTGGGAATACAAAATTTTAATTTCAAAAGATTTTGTTATTCGTGCTTAATTCCCAGTTTTTATTAGTGATAAAAACACTTGAAATTTATTGTTGATAAATTTATTGTTGATAAATTTCAAGTGTTTTTATCAATAACAAAAACTGGGAATTAAGCACGAATAACAAAATCTTTTGAAATTAAAATTTTGTATTCCCAAAAATTGAAATTACTTTTTGATAATAAACAGGCAAGTGCACGGCCTAAAAAAACACTAAATTGGCAACATCTTTTGTAAAGTTGTTGTTGTTTTTTATTTTGTTTTTCTTAACCTACTTACAACTACAATTAATTTTGAGAGAATTTCAACTAATTGTAGTGGGGAATGTAAGATGAGATAAACCCACTGTTTATTGTTGATGTGTTTTGTTTAACCTTTGATATTATTACAAGTAGAACTGTTGCTATAAGTCTAATACGCTTAACAGTTTTATTTGGTTTAATATCTTTAGTTTTTCTAAAATCTTTATGGATGAAGTTTCCTGATGATCTGGCCTAAGCAACCAGTGAAATGCGCATAGGAATAGCTTATCCCATCAACAATAAATTTCAAGTGTTTTTATCAATAATAAAAACTGGGAATTAAGCACGAATAACAAAAGTTTTTTTAAATTTTAATTTGTTATCATCGTTAAAATAAAAAACGAGCAATAAAAATATATTCATTACTAAAGTTACTAAAAACTTCCTACGCCAATAAATCAACGTAGAAGTAAATAAAGTAGAAAATTAAAATGTACACGTAACACCATCACTAACACCAGAACCATCAACAGATTCTAAAAAAATGAATGTAAAGAAAATACTAAGCCTGAAGAAATCGAAAAAAAAAAATTGACCTATATGAAGTCACGGGTAACAGGCCAACAAATTTATAATATTTGTATAATGCGCTTCTTACTACAAAACCGACGTCTGTAAAGAACATGGGCACGTTTTCGGTAGCAGGCAATATACATATCAACAAGGACTAGAAATAGCATCTCCGATGAGCTTTTAAATGCTTTAATAATACTAAAAAAAATTTTCTTAAAAGAAAATTAATTTTAACAAGTTGCTATTAATAATAACTACTAAATATTAATAAGTTTTGACAATTCGTGATCTCCAAAAAAAAAAAAAAAAATATATACATACATGTGACCTTCTCCGAGAAAAGGGACCTAGTGTGTGAAAATGAAGTTTTGAGAAAACGCATTTAAAGTTTAATAATTTTAATGTTTTTCTCATTTTTATCGATTTTTCCAAGTTCGTTTTTATTTGGTAAACAAGTTTTTATCAAAAATCTAACTCATTTCATCTTATTCTATTCCCTTTTAGGTACCAGAATCCACTCTTAAGTCCAAACCCGTTTTTTGACACACTAGGTCCCTTTTCTCGGAGAAGGTCACACATATATAATATGCATGTACATTTGAATGTAACAATTTAATTGCTTTTGTTTTGGTTTTCTGTAAAATAATTAAGCTAATATTTTTAAACTGTTGTATATGTGTATGTATATTCTTTTAAAAAAGTAAAAACTTTTGTCTTGAACTCATTTAATGAAATCATTGTTTTATTCAAAGAATCTCGGGATTCCCGGGAATAATATTTTTTTTGTTTCGTTTCCCGGGAACTGAAAAGGTCCGGGAAATTAGAAACTCTAAATTCAAATACAGTAAAGCATGTATTTTGCCCTACCCTGATTGTTTGTAGTATTACGAAGTAACGATTACTTTACCTTGAATAAACAAATGTTTAAGTATATCAACATCTATCCACTCTCTATTTGAGCCAAACAAGTATTTAAACGAGTTTTTTTCGTCTACTGTAATTGTGCAAAACATTAATTGAAGTCTTTGTAAATAGTTATAATTATTTTAATGTCTTTGTAGAAATGTGTAGGGAGTTTTTTCTGGAATTTTCTGTGGTTTCTAGTCATAATCAAACCATGTCACAGTGGATAATATAAAGTGAATGCATCACATAATTGATTTTTGCAAATGTTTGAAATTAACCATAAAACAAATTCTATCGTAAAGCAAAGATGTCAAGCAATAATTATTTGCAGAAATTATAGCAAAACAATGTTGCTATCTACCCCCAGCATCAATAGAAATAACCAATGCGTTTGCCAATCTTAAATATTTACAAGATCTACTGTGGAAATTAAAAATCTTCAAGGATTAACTCTGCACTGCAAATGGGGATGGGATGGTTCGTCAGGACAATGTGAATAAAAACAACCATATCCCGAGGAATCTAACATAATTTCTAATGCTTATATTTTCATTACTTCATTAGTGCCTATTTAACTTATAGATGAAGATACAGGCTAAGCCGTTTGGAAAAATTCAGTTCTATCGTCTGTAAGATTTTTTTTAATATTACGTATACAAATACATTCATATAGATATGCTAATAGTATTAATAAACCATAAGATAATTTACAAATAAATAATATATTAAATAATAATTATCAAACTATTTCGTACCAAAAACTTATTCAAATAATCACTAAAATAAAAAATCTAAACTTTAAACTTCGAAAGCAATTTTTTTAGTATCTTACATTTGTTAGATACTAAATTTTCAGTTGAATATGTTTTTAAAAAAATGCAACCTTTGGACCTTGTAAATATTGGGGCTTAAAAGTCTACGGGCAGAAGGTTGCCATTTTCTAAAAAAAATCCAAGCTTAAAGC
Source organism: Pollenia griseotomentosa (assembly GCA_963931875.1). Lineage (NCBI taxonomy): Eukaryota > Metazoa > Arthropoda > Insecta > Diptera > Polleniidae > Pollenia > Pollenia griseotomentosa. Next base: position 190,665,102 of record OZ007560.1, read on the forward strand.
TTCGTTCACAATCAAAAAAACATTTTCACTTGGTGTTTTTTTTTTTGTAACTACACACATTTTGCTTTAAGAAACCGTTTGCAATATTTAGCCACAACAATATTATGCTATTATTATTATAATTTTTTACAACATTTTGTTGCAATTTTCATTCAAAACTAAATACAATTATTTTAAACGTCAGAAACAATTTCATACAAATTGTTGCTGAAGTTCTAGTTGACTCAACTTTAGTTACATTTTTAAAAAAATTTTAGTTACATTTTTGTTCTAAAAATGAAAGGAAAATATATGAAATACTTTGGGTAGAAAAAAGATAGAAGAAAAAACGAAATTGTTTCTCTGATTGTGAACAAAGCTTAAAAGCTATTAACAAATGTCAGTACTTAATACAATTAAAATTAATGAGAAAATACATAAAAACACCTCTTCTACTCGTCTTAACATATCACTTTTTTACAAGAACTAAAAAAAAAATCAAAAATGTATTTTTAACCGTTCATAACTTTTTTTATTATGGATTAATTTTTATGGTCGAAAATACAAATTATTCATACAATTTTACAAAAATACTCATCCATTTAAAAGTAACAGATTTTTGATCCGAAAATTACCAAAATGTTTCACTGTGCATGTTAAGGATTGTGTAAGAAAATTTCACTTTGATAAAAGTTAATTTTTTTAAATGTTTTCTTTGTGCAAATAAATGTATATGTATGTGTGTATGTACATACTTGACAAACTGTATTTCGTTTCGACAGCTTAATTCCAAAACATGCTAAGTGATAAAAGTGAGTTTTGCAGAACACAGCGTTCAGTTGTATGCTAACAGCCGTATTCATAAAATCTTATTGATGATTTATTGACCGTTTTTAAGCAAAAATTGCTAAAGTTGTATTCATAAACGAAAAATAGTCTATTGAACCTTTAATAAACCATTCATAAAGTAAGAAAATTTATTGTTGGATTTGCCCTTCTTTAAACCAAAAATAAAATGACATTTTAAAAGGTCTTTGCATTTAATGATATTATTTTTGTGAAAAATGTTGAAAAATAATGACAAAAATGTTTAATTTATTACAACGGACATATTAAATACATTTTACTATTTTTTTTTATTTTAGACAGCCAATTTAAAGTTACATATATTAATAATTACTAAAAAAAATTTATTTAAATGAATATGTTCAGGAGCAAATGCAGATATTCTCTTTAATTATTTATTAAATTATTGCAACTAGTTGTTTTTTTTTTGTTTAAAACAACAAATTATTGTTCAAAAATATAAAAAAAAAATAAAATAAACAAATCATAATAATAGTGATGTTAATGAAAAGTAAATAAACTTTTTATTCGATTGCTTTCTTATCGTATATTTAAAAAAGGTTCAAACAAAAGTTTTTATGATACCTTTCGGAAACATTTTGTTCAGAAACTAAAATAATATGTAGTTTTATTTGATAAGAATAATTTTGAAGGTCTACAATTAAAAAAAATTATTAAAAAAAAATTTAAATATAGAATATCATGTAAACCGAATAGAAGTTTCGTGCATCACTAACAATAAAATGGCAGCCAAATATAAAGAAAGTTGCCATACTTAAACACAAAATCGCTACAAACAGTTTATAGTAAAAAAGCTGTTATTGTACGTTTATGAATACAAATTTTTATAAGAGGTTTATAAGACAAAAAGCGTTTAATAGTTATTACATACTATAAGCTTAAAATAAGAACTTTTTATGAATATGGCTGTAAGTGTTTTATGTGCATTACTTAAGATTGAATTAGCTGATCAACACCAAAATTTTAAAGAATTTAAGATGACAATACTCCATTCAAAATCGTATAAAAATTAATTAAGACGACTCAGCATGTTTTGAAATTTAGCTGCCTATTTGAATATGTATTTATATTTTAAACATTGCTTTTAACAAACAAAGATATAAATTCAAAATAATTGCAAACACAGATAAGAACTATAATTAAAAAATGAAAATTATTTTTCCAACTAAAATGAATTATGTATAAAAGAAGAAAGAAAAACTGGTTAGCTTGTAGTTAACATATTAAATCTGATAATGTTTTGTTGTTATTTTTGTTATTGTTATTTTTATTATAAGATTACCTCAGGTGACACCTGTCAAGTAATGACAAAAAGAGTCCTTAGGCAAGTTTAGTACCACTACAAGCCAACAAAAAGCACAAAAGCGGCAGCAGCAGTCAGTCGAAGAGGAAGATGTGTATAAAAGAGTAATTTATAGTAACGTTAGTTGTAATGTCACAAAAACAACAAGTAGTTAATAACGCCCCTTTTTAACTTGTCATAAAACACTTAAACGAAACAAGACAGAACAGAACTGAACACGGTAGAAAATAATGTTATGACAAGAATAAACGCACGTTATTTTATGTCTTTATACGCACGCACGCACTCACAAAACACCAACACTGACACCGACTCTTACAAGTAATTTTCCTTCTTTTTTTTAATAAATACACACATCAAAATATCATGTACATATGTATTTGTTGTTGTAGTAGCTAGTCAAATGACAACAATAAGGAAGAGCAAGAGAAAAACAAAAATATTGAATATTTTTTTTGTTGAATTTGGGTGTTTATTCCCCAAAGAAAATCAATACAAAATATAAATAAAAATAAATTTCTTAATAACGAAACAAACACGGGCTTAAATTTATTTCCGTTTATTACATGGAAATTTTATATTCTATTTGTTTTCTAATTAATACCGTTATGTTTTTAATTGCACGCAGTTTGTTTACTTTATTATTTCATTATTTCTTTTTATTATTTTCATTTAATAATTCTTTAATTTTATTCGTTTTTATATTTTCAGTCAAAAAAACAAAACGTCAACGAACCGGTAGCGTGTGTTTATTACTGTGACTTACAACCGAAACTGTGCTACAAATAAATATTTAGTTGTTTCAAAAGTAAATGTTGTTGCTGTTACCATAACAACTTGTTTTAAATATGGCCAACAGGGTTTTCTCTTAATGCGTTTACAAAAATATGGCTCTCTCTCTTATATTTAATTAAAATTTAGTTTTATGCTCTTAAATTTAATGTTGCCACACTCATGTGTTTTCTTTTCTAAATAATAATAATGCATATATTGTGATTTGTAGTCGAACTGTTAATTTTCAATTTTGATATTTTTAGCTATTCTTGAGTTCATTAAATTTAATTTTCATTAAATTATTTTTACTGAAGGAAGGAATTTTACAACACGAAATTTTTTTTTAAATTTTTTTGATAATTTTCTTGGCTGAGCTGGGGATCGAACCTGGGTTGAATTTACATGTTTCAAGAATCACCACATTCTTTCATCAGCATTCTTTGAGTTCTAACCTCGGCACTACTACGGTGCCTGCCACTGGTTAAAGATTGATCTTTGACTGTTGGCTGGCAGGCACCGTAGTGGTGCAGAGAACTCAAAGAATCCAGGTGGTTCGAAATTTTTTCAAGAGCTAACTGAAATAATTTAAATATGCCTTCGGTACCAACAAGAAATGCTTGTGTTGAACATGTTTTTTCTAAAATTAATATAACCAAGACAAAAATTAGCAACATAATACAGTATGAGTTATTGGAAGGTGTTCTAACAACATGTTAAACAAAATTGCATTGGCTAATGAACCACAAGATTTTGGTTCTATACAAATAGTGCAAATTCGGTAGTTTGGACATGCACAAGTCTGGCCACTCCAATAATTCGGACGCTTCGATATTTCGTACAATTTAATATTTGTGCCTCTACAATCCGGAATTGTTTTTATTTAATTCAAAAACGAAAATTAAATGCCGTTTTTTTACCGTTTTTTTTCTCAAATGTTTTGTCATTCACACGTTGATTCACATTTTCCTTCGCAAGCGTGTTGCCATGTTCTGGAAAACGAATTCGAGTGAAATAGAAATCAAACAAATTTTGAAAACTATCCTCTGTTTAATGTTCATAAAAATATTCCCTTTTATATACCTCATACTTTGAGGACAACTTATTTTTACCAGAACTACTTTTGAAACAGTTTTGAAAAAATTGAATTTTAAATCTCTATCGATTTCAATTTCATGGAAAAGTGTGATATTTTATTTACAAAGTCTTGATGAGGAAAAAAATCTATATTCCTTCATCAACGATTTGCAGCTTTAAAAAAAATAAGGAGAAGATAAAACTGAAAAATGTATTAAACCATTTTCGTAATCAATTATATCCCGATTTCATTAAAAAAAACTTTAAAGAAAAGGCCAATTTTCTTTACGTAAAGATGATGGGGAAGGGTGGGTTTTCAGCGAGCTCAGGCTGGTAAAATAAATTTAAGTTAAGCTGTCTAAAAATTTGTGGTGACAAAGTTTCCAAAAAAGTAAATGAATGTTTTAATTAGTTTAGATTATTTATCCAAATTTTGATATTTTAATTAGGCTAAAGTTCATCAAATTTAATTTTCATTAAATTATTTTTATGAAGAAGGATTTTTACAACATGAAAATTAATTAAAATTTCTCAACTGCTGCATGGCTCGAACCCAGGCTTTTACGGACAGGTTACCCTTACATGTTTCGATTGCAACCACTCAATCTCAGATAATTATTAAAAGCAAATTTCGATCAATTCTATTGATTTATTAGAATACATATTGCAATTCGATAGGAAGTTAAATTCTCCTGTAACACCTAAAAGATATCTGGCAGCATTTTGCCTAAAATTAACACCAGTATATATTTACAGAAATACATACGTTCATACGTATTTTTATTACACTTTTACTACTGCCACTTCATCATTCATATTTTTTTTTTTAATTTATTGTTGTTGTAATCATATACATAAATATTACAAGTTTTTGTTGTAATTACTTAATACAAACTACACAGTTAATAAGTTTCGTTTGCTTTTTATGAAGTGTTCGTGTATAACAAATTTCAGTTAAATTTCTCTTTAAGTTTCAGAGCCTTTCTCTTTAACTGTAAAGTTTAAGATTATGCGCTATGAAAGTTTTGCTTATATTAAACAGGGGCAGTGTAAAAAAGGGTAATTAAAAATTTTTTTGGCAACGTTAGGCCGAGGCCACGCAATGAGCGGCTAAGCGTCAAGCGTCTGAGCGATGAGCGTCAAAGCGTCAAGTTTGAGCGGCAAGTGGCTTATTACTGAGCGTCATTTCTGAGTGGTTAGTTGTTAAAATGCTATTGTAAAGAGTGGATTGTTTAATGTTATTCCGCGAAAATCGTATTCATATGAATTTAATGCGTTTATTAAGAAAAAAAAAACAATTTGCGGCCTGTTCGTCGATTTCGAGCGAAGACTTCGTTCGCTTAACTTACATTTAAAACAAAAACAATTTATAAAATATATATATATATATATATATTAATCGAAATCGGCGAACAGGCCTTGGTGTTCATCATTAACCATATATATACAAATCTACCCAAATGTGAAATCCATTGATTTGCTGTTGCAAGCAGTTAACACTAGATTGACAAAACAAAAAAATAAATTTTCGGTTATATTTTTATTTTTAAAATTTGGTAATCTGTCTTGCCATAATAGCGGTCGGCTTTGTACAGATGAAATTGTAAGCTCCACATTCACTTTTGCCATGTTTATTCTTTGACGCTCAGAAAACAACTAAAAATTAGAACAAGTTTTATTCCTGAGCGACGCCGCTTAGCCGCTCAAAAATTTTGCTCGCATGCCGCTCATTTCGTGGCCACTTCAATAGTATTTCATATGTTTTAATTTTTTGACGCTCAGCCGCTTGACGCTTAGCCGCTCATTGCGTGGCCTCGGCCTTAGAGTTAGTAATTGGTCATTTTACATATTGGAATCGATTTGACCATAGATTCCATAAAAAAACACTCCCGAAATTTTCTTTTTAAGCCATAACTTCCTGTTAAATTTTGGCACTTACATAAAATTTTACGTCCATAACGTTAAATACCTTCCCTAAAATGCCATACAGACGAAAACAATTTCATATACATATATATACGCATTTATCTCAATAATATTCAACACAAGGAAAGCTTAAATGAATCTTTGCATCATTATATTATTTTGTTTTAGGGGGGCCATGATTACCCATGGGTCCCAAATAGGATACACTCTCGGGCTTTATTTTATTTTATTTACTTAATTCGCCAATGAAACTAATATTTCTTACTGGCAAGTATGCTTAAACTTAATAAATTAATTTATCTTAAGACATTTACGAAGTTATTTTTGATGGCAATAGGACCAGTAAAATCAAAATACATACATATAAAAATTGTTAAATTTGGAGCACATTCTGTGGATACAGCAACAAAATTTTTTTTAAAGAACATTTTAAACATATACGCCTGTATTTATAAAAAATTTTTATATTTAATAAAGGTTTAAAAAACAAATTTTGTATGAAAATTCTCCTTAATAAACGTTTGTTAAATTTAATAATCGTTTATAAATACGGGGGATAATGTTTAATTTAACCATATTATTGTTACCGACAACCATATTATGGTTAAATTATGCAGCCATCAAATTTATTATGGTTGCCTCGGAACATGTTTTGGTAAATCATAACTCAAATATGTTTAACACCTATAATAATAGCATAGTTGTTTTTCAACAATAGCATGTTGCTCTTAGAAAAGAGGAAAATACTATTAATTTGAAAACAAATAATTGTCATATTTAATCATAAAATCTTTAGGGACAACCATAATATGGTAGTGGCTTCTTGATCGAGATCTAATTTAACAAGATTGGTAGATTAATTAGTTTTAAACGGTTTTCATACGGAGGTAACTTGATATTTGGATTCCAGTGCAGTTTCTGAAGATAAAATAAAAGAAATTGCTTCTGCACGGACTTGAGTTCTTTAGCATGCACCTCATACTGGGGGTCCCAGATGATCGAGGCTTATCGCAGAATTGCTTCTGCACGGACTTAAGTTCTTTAGCATGCACCTCATACTGGGGGTCCCAGATGACCGAGGCTTATCGCAGAATAGGTCTGAATAATGAAATAAAAAAGTTTCTTATGACAATCCAATCAATCCAAGCACACCTTTGGCCTCGTTGTTAGTCTGCGATATATGCGCATTTAAACACAATTTATGATTAAGTAAAACGCCCAGTGGGTTAATTCTGTAAATTTTTAGCGACAAAAATTTGTCGTTAAGTGTAGTTAATTTTTAAAAATTTTACTTAAAATTTTCTACTTAACGACAAATTTTGGTCGTTAAAAAGTTATAGAATATTCCCACAGACCAAGAAATGTCTTTAGTCTATTTATTTATTTAGATGTAGAGTGCTTACATATTTTGAAGTTCGGATCCATCAAATTTATATCCCACCATTATTTCAAACTGTTTGATCGTCTTGGAGTCAGGAAGACATAGTTGAGTCTTTTTAGCTAAGGAAAAGTTTAACAGTACAACTGTGTTTTTTTTGACGAAAGAGTTTTTTGGCGAAAGAGTTTTTTCTGGCGAAGAGAGAGTGACTTAAGATTTTAGCAATCGGTAGATATGGCCACTTTTATTGCAAACAGAAAAAATGTACACATTTTGAGTTGACTCCCTTTAGAGGAACCAGTGCAATAAAGCGTTTCGGCCTTCATACAAAAAAATATGGTGCCAGTCACCCCCTAGAATAAAAGATATGTCAATAAAGTTTATAAACAAAAACAAAAAAAAAAGGTTTGCCACGCTCCGGAATACATCACTTTTGTTTTTTATATATGGGCATTTCCACAGAAAAGTCTACTTTTTGTGACGTAACGCCGGCAAGCAATTATAATTGGTTCTCTGAAAGTATGTATTATTTGCTTTTTTGCATTTTGGTGTTAAGCGAAACTAGCTCCACATTATGTAACAAAAATGGGAAACATTTGACAACATGGGCCTAAAATACAAGCTTATTTGCTTGCTGGCGTAACGTTACAAAAAGTAGACTTTTCGGTGGAAATGCCCATATAGCGCTGCCATTTAAAGTCCGTTTTCATCATATCGCCCAATAAAAAATTGAGCCTTAAACGAAGCAGGTTTGTAAGGGAGAAATGTAAGAGTTTCGCTTGCCATCACGCTTACGGAAGGCATAAATTTTATATGGTGAGTTCCCACTTTGAATCAATACATTTTTTACACAAAAAGCGCATTATTCAACGCATTTAAAAACTGGTGAGTGTTGCTTTCAGCTTTACACACTGAACGTTTTTTTACAGTTATTTTTTAGTATTCTCCCTTACAAACCTGCTTCGTAGTAAGGGAATGCCATAGCACTTGAAATGTTATTTTTTCTTTTATAAAACTTGTTAAAAGTTTCTCCACTTACTTCTTTGCATCTCTGTATGTCTTATTGCGTAGTGCACAATTGTGCTTCGGAAAATGATAACATTTTTTATTGGGCGCATATCGTTGTTCATGGCTTGACTATGGCTTTATTTTTCCCAATTACTGAGTTTCTAATCTAACATCAAATTCTGGGCGATACTTATGGCCTCTCGAATCCTCCTAATAAACAAATTGTCAACAGGATAATTATAAATTGGTAAATATTCTAAAGCAAGAATTCCAAATCCTTTGTTTCTCAATGTAAATGCCAGCAATTTTAGAATCTCTTTGCTTACTGAAATTCTTTGCGATGCAATGGGAAAATTCGAAGACGATGCTTAAGCTTCGTACAGACGATGGTCAGATCTTACAATGTTGGCATTTTTCTGACAATGGTGCTATTGTCAGATTCATTAATTTAACACATCTGCCAAATGAAAATGTGCACACAGTTGCAAGACATTTTTAGTCAATTTTAATGACAACATTGTAACATCAGACCACCGTCTGTACGAAGCTTTAGCCTCGTTTTAGCAAAAGGTAAGCTAAGCATCTCTTCTGAACTCAAATTTGTAAAAATATATACCAAAAAATACAAACGATCTAGAAATATTTAAGTTTTTTGGAACAAACTATAACAATTTAGTCTTTAAACTGCCGGGGATCTTCGAAAACCTTATTTTAACAATTACCCGGAAAGACAGGCAGGCTCACAAGTACACAAAAGTACTTAATCTATATAGTTTCAGAACATATTTTTGTAGTTATTATAAATGGTAATAGAAAATGAATAGAAATTTTCAAAAATAACCCCTTATTACATATTTTAGTGTAAGACGCTTCTGTCTCTGTTAAACACTTAACATTTCTGTAAACAACTTGTAACTCTCTTCATGCAACTAGTGTTACCTGCTTGACAATCAACGAAATGCATAAAGACTGATATATCTACACCTACACGCTATTACCATAATGCATTTAAATATGTGTAAGTGTGTGTGTATTCCCATAAAAACATATGAACATAAATATTCATATTTTTTCCATTATAAATCATCAAAGTCAACCACGATTTTGTGCTCGTTCATCGCTACACATAAATGTCTGTGCCTTTTGGGATTCTTTCAATGTTCAAGGTAAAGTTATGACTTTTGCTCTTATCGTTGATGTTGATGTTGTTGTTGTTAGATTTGTTTTTATGCTCTTTGTTGTTGTTGCTGTGGTTAAAAGTTTATTTACAGTTTCACCTTAGAGAAAACTTACATACATACAGATGTGTGCACATGCATTTTGTATGGCTTTGTAATGGTGTGTGTGTGAATGTTTTGCTTTATGTATCTGTTTATGTATGTGCATGAAGCTGTGTGTTTTAAAATTTGTAATTAAAAAGGGGGGAAATGTTATTTTTTAACTTTTTAGTTTTTCTTTAAAAGAAATAACAAAAAAAAAAATACATTTTTTTTATGTCTTTATAAAAAGTTTTCTTTTGCAGATTGCAAGATTATGCTGGTTTCAGTTGCAGAATTTCTTTTCTGGATATTGTTCATAAGTTAAAAGGGATTAAGGTCGTTTATCTATTTTTGCTGAAAGAGCAACTTTATACTGTTAAATAAAATTCAATTGCGACAGTACCAAATAAAAATGTTTAGGCCTATTAAATTATATTCAGCATTTCCTTAAAATATTCACAAACCTTTTGAGTGGCTCTGTAAACACCACAAGGTTCTTAGAAAACCACAATTCCTAAAATTACAGATATTTGTGGTCGTTACAGAGGCATGAATAAAAAAGTATTTCCAAAATTAAATTTGGGCATTGAAAATTCCACTCTAATACATTAATTTATAAGCCTTAATACTCTTCTGGTGTTGCTGTTGGACACACATTTTAGTCTCGTCGTGCTATTAAGCAGACATGAAACTAAAAACACCCCTACAGCAAACGGATTACGCTATCGTGACATATGACAACTTTTTTTTAAGTATATTGTCAATGATATTGCCGATATCGCTCATTTACTACAACAACGTCGTAACTAAAAAATCCATCTCGAAATAAATGCGGTTAAAGTTTATGATTTTCACGACACATACACTTTAAGCGATATGATACAAAAAAAAATAAAAAAATAATTTTGATTTAATTAACATTTAAGTTGGTTTGAAATAAATTTACTAAATTATGAATTAAATTAAAAAGATCGATTTTTATAAAAAAAAAAATATAAAATTGAATTTTTTAATAATTCAATAAAAATTCAAAAACTAAAAGTATGTTCAGACCATAGTATAATAAGTGCCAGGTATGTTCATTAGGAAGAGTTTTCATTATTTACCCTTGTAATGTCAAATTAATTTATTTGATTTTTGACGCTTGTTTAAATATTTTTCAATATTTTCTTTTGTTTGACGTTATATGGGTTTTGAAATTGAGAACAAAATTTCTAAGGACTATACCTTGTACTTATTCTACCATGGTTCAGACCAAGGTATATTTACACAAGGTACCCTCGTTGGTTCATATGTTTGTCAGCTGTTTACCCCTAGTTGGAAACCAAACGCCAAATTTCGTGTATATGAGCCAAAACTTGTACATGTGTGCGTTAAATTGTTTTTGTTTTTTTTAAGACAACTTTGACAACTCGGTTCCTTTTATAGACCAGCATGTCTGTAAATATACCTTGGTTCAGACCTTACTAATATTTGACGAAAAAGTCCAAAATAAATCGTGACTAGTAAATTGATCAAACTTTTGCTTTATTCTTATTGACTTTTATTAATTTACTTATTTCTATTTGATAAAAGAAGAAGATTGTATTGTAGTTTAGAAACTGTTAAATTACACAGTACAACACATGATTTCGGGACTCAATTCTGATAATTGGTTATGAAAGTAGACCCAAAAAGAAGAACTTCTGCATCATTAGTTTGGTCATGGTACATCAAATAATAATTTGAAAATTAATTTGAAGTAAGTAAGTATTGTATAGGGGAATTTGTCACGTTTTAGGCTCTTTTGTTTGTCATAACTCGAGAGCCACTAGTCCGAATAAGCTGAAACAAATTGAAAAAAATTAAGAATTACAATTCCTTTAATCTGTTCATACAACGTTTCGCTACATAAGCAGCAGTTTCGCAGTTATAAATAAATGTATGAAGAAAAAAAATATTTTTTGCCCAAAAAATTGAAATTTTTTATTTTTAATTCATAAAAAATCCAAAACGGTAAAAAAGTGTCAAGTCCTATTACTTTCACGTAAAGTCGCATAGCCTATGAACAAAATGAGACATAAATCATGTAAATTGATAAACGCGTTTCGCTTTTATTCACAGTTAAGTAAAGGTATGAATTTCAAAAATTTGCTAGAGATATCCACAAAATTCTTTTAAAGAAACATTGATGACTTTTTTTTATGATTGCCAGAATTAAAAAAAAAGTAATTGGGATTCACGATACATAGGAAATCAATATCAATGTAAAGATTGGAAAGCAAGAACTCCTGAGCTCGAGAAACTATTAAAATTACGGAATCAACCTTTGATAAAGGATCTAGATGATATTTTGTTGCCATCGCTCCACATGAAATTAGGAATAGCAGGGAAATTCGTCGAAGTGGTAGTCAAAGATATTGATGACGCTTATGTCTGTTTGAAATCCATCTTTCCAAAACTCAGTGAAACTTAAATTAGAAAGGTACGTATCGTTGTCAGTATTTTAATATTGTCATATCTAAATTTTTTCACTTCGATATATTCGCATTACCAATAAATTTTTCGTAAATGTTTTTTTTTTTATATTTCAAACAGGTATTCTCAATGGACCGGATATACGAAAATTATTTCCACCTTGAAACCTTTTTGGCACAACTACCTCAGGAATCGGACGAACAAGGAGAGAGGTTCCACCAGGTGACCATGCCAATGGAAAAGCGATTCAAAGGCAAAAAATTGGATGCATTGCTTGCGGAGGTTTGTTGTGGGGTTCTAAAATTATGCAGTTTGAAATTTGTGGACAAACTGAACAAAACATGCCCTTGAATATTACGTCTATCTCGGATGATGATGCAGACTCAGAACATGAATATGAACAACCTACGAAGAAAATAAGGTCATCAGAACCACAAGCGTCAACTTCAACGAGGATAGATAGTGACAATAATTGAAAATGTTCTAAATTTTGTGTCCATGCATACATAAGATATAAAAATCGCATATTTGCTGTGTAAGAAAAGCTGTAATATGAATCGGAATGTATATTTTCATGCAAAATAAATAATCAATAAATAAGTCATCAATGTTTTTTCCAAAGGACTTTTTATGAATTAAAAATAAAAAATTTCAATTTCTTGGGCAAAAAATATTTTTTTTCTTTATACATTTATTTATAACTGCGAAACTGCTGCTTATGTAGCGAAACGTTGTATGAATTGTAATTCTTAATTTTTTTCAATTTGTTTCAGCTTATTCGGACTAGTGGCTCTCGAGTTATGACAAACAAAAGAGCCTAAAACGTGACAAATTCCCCTATACAATACTTACTTACTTCAAATTAATTTTTAAATTATTATTTGATGTACCATGACCAAACTAATGATGCAGAAGTTCTTCTTTTTGGGTCTACTTTCATAACCAATTATCAGAATTGAGTCCCGAATCAATCACCTGAAAAATGTTGTACTGTGTTATGTTTGACCTAGCAAACCATTTTCAATGGCAAATAATTTTTTAATAAAGCTAGTGGTTACGTGTAGGACGTCAAATACTCGATAGGTGTGAACATAGCTTATCTAATAAGTATTTTTTCATATCTACTGCCTGTTCAATAATTGTGAACGTAAACGTTCGTATAGAAGTTTATATGGAAAATATTTTTAAAACTGAGTGTTTTTCGTAGAAATTTTCTATTCGAAAGTTAATGTTTAAAATCGTTGAACAAGCAGCTGATAAAAAAATTGATTTTTATAAAAAATACAAAGTTTTTACAAATAGTTTTACAAGCAACACAATACCAATATGACTGCAATGCTCCAAGCCCATCTGTGAGGATTGCCAACAATTTTGCTAATATTGACTAATATTGGATCTTTTTTATGATTAAAAAACAAAATTACATGTTACTAAAATTTAAGAGGAATGTTAATTGTTAATTGCTCCAATAGAAGCAGTCTTACAATTTAAGTTTGTTATTCGTACCTTTAGCCAGTCATTAAGTGTACGCTCTACCTTTACCTAGCTTTCTTCCTCTAGTCATTCAATATTCGATCTATTTAATCATCAAATAGTCACAGTTTTAAAATTTTACTAATATTTTTACGCAAACAAAGATGTCTTTGAGATGACACATCCAAACTTGTGTTGGAAAAATAAACGTCCATACTTAAGAGTGAAATCTTTTACGGCTTGTTTGATTGCCAAAGCTTTCGCAAAAGTAGGAGAAAAGTTTACATGCAATGGGTGATTTTTTAAGAGTAGTTTTTTTTAAAGATAATCAAACACTCAAATTTGCATCATATATCGTAACAATGCAACATTATTATGCAAAAAAAAGTGTATTGGTATGAGCAAATAGATGCACTAGCTAATGAAGTAAGTACTTCCAGAGTTTCCGAATGGTCTACAAAAGAAAGCTGGGAACAATTAAGATTTGATATTTTATCAGGATTGAAACTTAAAGAACTACAAAATCATTTAGAAAAAGCAGCTACTACAAACCGGTTTTACTCTAAACTCAATTACACGAGGCCTCAATCATATTTTGAAATTTCAAATAACACGACAGCTATTAGCTACATATTCAAAGTTAGAAGTGGCCTGCTTGAATTAAATGGAACAAGTTTTCAGCAGCAAAGATCCCGTGATTGCTCGTTATGCAATCTTAATCAGATTGAAAATATCTTACATTTCATAGCCATATGTCCTATTTTGCGTCATATCAGATATAAACATTTTAAAAAGTTTACCTTGACTGAAAATGAGTTAATAACTATTGTTAACAACCCTACAGAAAATTTTAAAGAAATATATGGATTCATTATACATGCGATAGGTTACAGGAAGGAGCTCTTAAATGAGTTTAACTATTAACCTTATTATATAATACACAAAAACATTTATCATATTTATCTCTTTCCGACTGACGACATTAAGTCATAGTCGTACGTTCTTATTTTTTTTATTTATTTTTTGTTATTATTTTATTTATTGTTTAAAAAAATTGTTATCGCAAAGAAATGAATTAAATAAAGAACATTTTACTAACTAATTATTCAAAATTTTTATTGGAACCTATAAATTGGTCTTTGCCATTTACTTTTTTAAAATAACTTCATGTAAATGTTGACCGCGGCTCCAGTTCAAATTGTGCATTCGTAAGGTCCAATTTTGCACCACTTTTTTGAGCATTTCTGCCTGTATTCCATGAATAACACGTGTTATGTTATATATACTATAAGGCTTCAATCGTGTTTGGCTGGTCCACATAGACAAACGACTTCACATAACCCCACAAGAAATAGTCAAGAGGCGTCAAATCACATGATCTTGGCGGCCAACTCTTAGGGCTATTTCGAGAGATAAACTGCTCACCAAATTCATCCTTCATCATGTCCATTGTTTCACGAGTTGCGTGGCATGTGGCACCGTCTTGTTGAAACCACATATCAACTAAGTCCAACTCAGCCAATTGGGGTAAAAAAACGCGTATCATAGCACGTGGTTGAATAACAATTGCCCAATACCTGAGAACGGCGACGAACTGACATTTCACTACCCTCATTAACACTGGTCGCTAAGGCTGCAATATTCTCTTTCGTACGCACTCTTCGAACGCGAGTCGGGGGTTTAATGTCCACCAAAGTAAATTTGGTGCGAAATTTGGTGATAATAGCACGAATTGTTGATTCACTAGGTCGACTATGACAACCATAAAAAGTTCGTAACAAACGATGGACATTTCTCACAGAGCACGAATTTTGATAATAAATTTTAACGATTTCTCCATAATGAAATAGCGAGTATACTGAACACTTTTCACTTTCACAGATGTAGTTTGGGCACAATTACCAACCAGTGCTGCCAGCCCGAAGAACTTAATTCATAAAAAATCCCCCTTTACACCTGCCATGTTGGCCTAATCTCAGTGGGTCTTTACCACTGGGTAACAAGCAATGCGTTTACCAAACGCCCTTGTATGTTAGCGCCACTAGCACATACAAGTAGCCATTTGAGTGCCCCATCTTTTGAGTAGCAACGGTATCTAGGGAGATCCGCCAGCATGCTCACTGTTGAAAGACGTGACATAAAACCAAAAAATGTTTAGTATCAAATTGTTGTAATTTTCTTAAGCAGTTTATGATACAAAACGAGCAGAGTTCTTTTAATAAGAAAAAAACTACAAATAAAATACTAAAAAAAGACCAATCTAAAAAACCATTTTTTTTTATCGCATATTTCTTCTAATTTTTCAAAATATGCTTTTTTTTACAAATTACATGTTCAACCCATAAATTGTGAAATTAGTCAGATTTTTGTTATAACCCCCAAATCTTATATTTTAGCTCGAACTTAAGAAAACTGTCTATATATATTCGCATTTTTACAGGAATACCCAGGTCAATCCCATTAAAAATTTTGGCTAATAAGCACATCAGCCCAACAATTTAAAGTCTCTTTGGCATACTTCGATGCTGTCCATAATATTGGCCCTCTTCCCCATATAGACCCCACTGGTAAAAAGCTCTTAAATGTGCAAAAAAGTTGTACAAAGTTGTCTTTCTTCTCCATATAAAACCCACTGCAAAAAAAAAAAAAACCTAAAAGTGGAAAAATTGTACAAAGTTAATTTATTGTTACAAAATTGCGCACAAATAATTTTTATGTGATGAAAACTGAATATGTATGCTTTTGCAGCACGCAGTTGCATTCACGAGTTTTGCAAGCTTTAAAATAGGTATATTTAACCTTATTTTACATAAGATTTTTAAGAATTTAAAAAAAAAACAAAAATAAAAGCATAAGCATATTAAATTATTACGAATTATTTTATTTCCATACAATTTTAAGCATATAACTTTGATTTTTACTTGTTACTAATGACATATTTTTGTTTGCAATCGTATAAATTTTCCTTAATTTGGTTGATTAATCAGTACATCTGAATTTTAAATTAAAACTTGTTAAAACCATTTAGTATGATGAAACATACTCGTTCTAATTTCAAAATTTTGCAAATTCATTTATTTCGAAATCAATTAAGCCACACTGCGTATGATTATTTTCTTTTGCATTTGCACAAACTTCTAGTTACGTATACGTACACCCGCATGCGTTTCGCACTCTTGCAATTTGATACTCATAATCGAACGTTAAATCTGGTAACGAGAAAAAAATTTAAATTTTGATTTACTTTGATTACATACCATTCCATTTAAGGGACTTACACACACACACATTTACTAACACTTTCAGTCTCTTATTTCTACAAAATAAAAAGAAAAATATTCAACATAATCATCGTGACTTTATACAATTTTCATTTTGCAAAAAATTAAAAAAAACCTTTGCTTCTAAAAAAAAACAGAAAGAAAGAGAAGGGATTTATATTAAAATCCCGCTATGCAAAGTGTTGGAGTATGAGTGTTGTGCTTGCGAGAGTGTTTATAAGAGTATTTCATGAATTTTTTTTTACACTCATTGCTATTTGATTTACATGACTAGTTGTTGCTACTGTTGCTTTCGTTGTTATTGCTTGTGTTGCTGCCATTATTCACAACGGAATATTCTTTGTAAGTTTTAATTTTTTTGCCCTTCGTTACTAGTCAAAAATAACAGTATACTAAGTTTGTCATTTCATGTGAAACTTTTTCAATATTCAGCTAAGCCTTGGGTAGTTTTAAGGCGATTTCAACCTTGATAGTAATTGACAGTTATCTATTTCTTTAATAATTTTTTGTCATTAAATAAATTATATTGATGACAACATATTATCGAAATTGGTTATTGCATTGATGACATTACACTCATATAAAAGTGCATCTTCATATTGATAATGCCCCTAAAACTAATTAAAAACAAGGAAGAGTGGTTTATTCGGCTATGCCGAATCATATGTACCCTTTCCCATGGTGCAATAAGAACAGAAATTCATATAACTACCGTTCTTTAGACATAAAAAAAATAAATTTTGTGCCACGCCTTTTCCAATCCTGTCCATATTTTGCCGGACGTTGTGCATTTATAACCAAAATGCTTGTCCCTAATTTGGAAGCTTTGGCTCTTGCCGTTCTCAAGATATACAGAAATCTATAATTTCCTTGTGCGGGAGATGTGACGTAGAGTTTTTTTTTCCCGGACTTTTTCGATTCCCGGGAAAGCGGGAAATTTTTGTAAATTTCCCGGGATCCCGGGATCCCGCTCCATATAAAAAATACAAAGTAATTTTTGTATTAACTAAAAAAAAAACTTTTATAAAAAAACGTAAGGGAACTTGTTTACAAAGAAAGTAAAAGAAATGGTTCAATACTAAAAAATTAATTGAAGATTGAAATAGGAACTTGAATTATTATCACCTCACGCCTTTATTCCCTATTATTATGCTTTTATTCAGTATTATTATGCTCTGGATACAAGATAAAAAGATAACATAAACATTACAATTTAATTTATAAAACAATTATAAAAACAAAATAAAAATTAAGGTACTCAAGATATGAGATCAAAAAGTTAATTATAAAATAGATAAAATATTTTATAGAAATATATAAAAATTTTTAACGGCTAAGGAAATAACTTTCTGACACACTCAAAGCGCTTAGTAAGTCGTCAAAAAGTATATTCCTGATTTTATTTACTAATTATCATGTTTCCGAAAAATTTCGTTCATTTTTTTACCGAGGTTGGACAAATAGTTAAAAGTGCACCGTTGTAGCTTCGGATTCACAATCAGAAGCAATTTTTTCTTTTTTATAAGCAACGTCTATATCAGTCAAATGTATGTCAAGGTTGATGCAAAAATAGCATCAACCGGACTGCTTCTTACAAACCTTTTCATTTCAATAGGTCCCTTTATAATCTTTAGGACAATGTGTTTTTCAAGTTGTATGTTGTAGTATCTTACACGAGTTTCCCGCACTTCACGGGTATATAAACCAATACAAATTGAAATTGAAAATTTGTGTTTATCACCTAATAAACATATCGCTCCTTCATTGCATCATAGTCATATCTCAAAATTTGAAGTAACTATAGCAACGTTTTCCTTCATACCTTCTCGTATTATATCTCAAACTGAAACGAAGTTATAGCAAAATATATCTTTAAATCGGTACATTTTGAAAACTTTAATCGCATTTTGCCAAGATTGTTTGTTTTTGTAGATATGACTATGTTGCAATAAAGGAGCGATATGTTTAGGTATCTCCTATTTTTAAGACTTGTTCATGGACAACGAAACCTGCATCTTATTTTGAATTAATGTACTTTATTAACTCTTCACTTCACTAAATGTAATAATTATCAACTGTTAGTAGTAGATTTTAGTAGATTTATTGCATCAGGAGACATTGATTTAAATACATGTACTCACTTCTTGTAATTGATCTAATCCACAACCCATCCACAGCTGCTAGTTTTAAGAGAATAGAAAACTAAATTTCAAAGTATAAATAGCTATTTTCTGAAATTATGAGGAATTTTTTATTTCCCGGGATCCCGCAAGAAAAATCCCGTGAAAACGGGAAATAAAATAATTGAAATTCCCGGGAATTCCCGGGACGGGAAATCCCGGGAAAAAACCCTAATGTGACGCCAACTTGTCCAATCCCACCAAGTTTTAAAGAGATATTGTATACTGATAAGTCAGCTATGTGTACCAAATTTGGAAAATTTTTCTCTTACCGTTCTTTAGATATAACTAAACCTATTTTGTGCCACGCCTTCTTCTCCACTCCAGCACACATTTTCTCGGATGTGGTGTATTGATAACCAAGAAGCTTGTTCCTAATTTGGAAACTTTGGCTCCTACCGTTCTTCAGACATACAGAAAGGTATTTAATGTCTTTGTATGGAAAGTACCATGTCTACTTGTCCAATACCACCCACATTTGTTCGAATGTTGTGTATTGGTAGCCAAGATGCTTGTACCTGTTATGGAAACTTTAGCTCTTGCCGTTCTCCAGATATACATAAATCTTTAACGACTTTGCACAGAAGTTGTGTTCTAATTTTTTTGGACAATTTTTCTCTGAACTTTCTTGAGATTTCTTCAATCCCGCCCAAATTTTGTGGGATGCTATGTATTAGTAGCCGCGATGTTACAGATATACAGAAATTTGTAATGTCTTTGTGTGGGAAGTGTTACGTCCTCTTCTCCAATCTCCATTTTTTGAAAGAGGTTTGCACCCTTTACCTTCGTTGAAGGGTATAGTTAAGTTTTTATTTTGTATATTTTTGCATGCATATTTTCAAAATGTTTGTGCATATTTAAACTTGCCCTGTTAATGAGAAAGAGACCTAGAATAGGTCCCATGTAAGGACTACTGCCAAAAAAAGCTGTAAGTCCAATAAAATCGAAATGAAAAATGACATTGACATAAATTCTTTAACTCAAAATCCTCAAAAAGTACTTTTCTCATAGCACCATTACTAAAGACGCATACATACATTCACAAACAACTTTCTGTGGGAGTAAAATGAGTGAAGTGCAATGAATGGCGTCACTTGAATTTAGTGCACATTGTTGTTGCTCTTGTTCTTGTTGTTATTTGCTTGTTTGCATTTCAAATCTCTGGCACTTCATTCAAGACTCGAGTGGTTTCTAAAGTAGAATTGCACATTTTTAGCATTTCTTTGCGTACCGACCGCATGAGAATGTAAAGTAAGTGAATACGTATTAATGGAAGGCTGGCTGGCTGTCTGTCTGTCTGTCCATCTGTCAGTATGTCTATAAAACGTTCAGGTATTTGCGTACGAAAATGTGGGTTAAGAGTGCGTTTCCTTGTATCGACAATAGAAAAGCAATTCGTATTGACTTTTAAACTTCTAAACAGTAATAGATGTTTACTAACTAACACCTCTAAGCAAACATCTGTTAAAATTCACACACACTCGCACTTGCACATTTACAATTATATTTATACCCTACTAGCATTTGGAAGATTGTTTTATCAAAAATCACCTAACTAAGTCTTCCTCGAGTACTTTTGACGATTAAAAACTGATTAATCACTTGCGCGATTGAAAAAAGACTCGAAAATGATTCGTTATTATGCTTAAAAAGCAATTTATTGAAAATGCAATAACAAAACATACAGAAATCGAAAATGGATCATGCAGGTGTGTGTGAATAATATTTTGCTCATACAGATGATGAAAAACTGATTTTAATTCTTTTATTTTTATTTGTAAAAATAGCTAGCTTCGAAGCAAGCGTAAACTTGAAGTATTCAATTATAATTTTTAAAAGTTTAAATTGAATTTAATATGTAATATAAAAATTCTTTAAATATCTCGTGTATAGCCATAAGGACTAGACGTAAAATAATATGTGCCCAAACAAATTATAGAAAAAATCTTAATTTTAATTATTCCAAACTTATGAAAAAGTACATGAATCTGATGAAAAATTGATAAGCTTTAACGAAAATAAAGAGGAAACTAAACAAGAATTGGTGTTATGTGAGGTCTTTGTTGATACGGATTTGGATAACTTATGGTTATGAAGAAAAGGATAGTAAATTTGAAATATCATGCATAGCAAATCACAATCATTGAAATCACATAACCAACGAATGCAAAAAACCAGTGAAGATGACGATTGCAGCTCTTCTTCATCAAACTCATCAGCTTTTGATTATAAAAACTTAAGAAAACGATGCAATAGGCGTATATTATCTAGTTCCTCAGAGAAACTGTCAAACTCCTCTTCTTTACTTCCAAAAACTATTAAGACTCAAACTATTTCACCTGCTTTACTGCTCGACAAATTGCCTCAACATAATTATGCTGCCTTTAAAAAACATAATAACTCCAAAAGATCCTCAAGTTCAAATCATAATGTATTAATAGAGTGACCTCAGTTCTACAACAATGCATCAATTGACAAAAAACTAGAATTGGGACGGTAAATGTCAAAATAGGCTAATTCGCCTTTATAAATAATGTAAATCAACAAAAACAATTGGCATCTTACTTCCATCCACCCGGTATGCATATTTTACAACTCGTTTTTTTATTTTAACTCATTTTAAGTTTTATATTTATTGTTTTTGACTAAAATAATTTATAAACTCACTATATATTTTCATATTTGTGTGTTTTTTAAACAAACGAATTGAAAACACAAAACAAATTGTAAAATAAGCATACCGAGTGTAGAAACTTTTTTCTAACACTCTTGTGTTTTAATTACACACCAAACAAAATCTACGACGAATTATGAATATCACTTTTATTTTTATTTTTTTAAATTCAATTCCTTTTTTACTAAACGTTTTTATGTAATTATTTATTATATAATTTAATGATAATTTAATTTATAATATAATTTAATATTAATTTAATTTATCTAATTTCAATAAACTGCATTAATTAATAATTTAAATCGAAAAATATTTCTTTTTGTAATCTTTTACAAATATGACTGAAATAGTCAAAAAAGACTCGCAAACGATCAGAAATACGACTAAAAAACGACTCATAAATCATTCGCAAACGATTAGAATTAAGACTAAAAAATGAGTCGAAAAAGACTCTTAGACGATCAGAAACACGACTAAAAAATGAGTCGAAAAAGACTCTTAGACGATCAAAAATACGACTTAAAAATGAGTCGAAAAAGACTCGCAAACGATCAGAAATACGACTAAAATGTTACTCGAAAAAGACTCGCAAATCATTAGAAATATGAGTCGTTAATGAGTCGAAACTAATCAGAAAAGCGGGTAATAAAAGACTCTTCAAGAAGAGTCCCGGGTAGGGTACCATTTCCTCCCGAGAAAACAATCATTTATGATCAGAAAATGAGCTCATATATGCCTATTTTAATCGCGCAGACGAGTCATAAATGACTCGAATATGATTAATTTTTTCATGAAATGCTTGCAGGGTAAGTTTCAACACTTCAGTATTTTGGGAGACTTTTTGTTCTGCACAAACTTGAAAACTGTTTGAGGTATAACTTCATTTTCAATTTAATGTCATTGAATGTTGGCATATTAAAAATTGTATTTTAGTATTAAAATCATTAAAAATAAATTAAATGGTTTGTTTAGCAATATAAAAAATATTTAATAGAATCTGGGAATTTATTTCTCATGCTGAGTAACATTTATTATATAAATTTTCATTTTAATTCGAATGTGTATTCTAAGTCAAATTTCAATTTTAAAAGCTTTTATACTTTAATAGTCTCATTCCTTATTCCATGAGAAATAAATTCCCAGATTCTATTTGTTAAAAGAATTAAATTAAATACATAAAATTTACAATAGGCACTATCCAGTTATAAGATACAAAGAATGCTGACGAAGGCCGTAGTGGGCCAGAAAATGCATTACATTCTGCTGGTATCTAGCAGTTGTATATAATGTTCTGTACAATTTACTTCATTGCTAGCCAAAGGATAGCTAAAGTAAATCTTGTAACAGAAATATACAAATGAAAATTCTGATAGTGCATAGAAAATATTCCTGGAAAATATTGAAGGAATAAGACGATTAAAGTATAACAGCTTTTAAAATTGTAATTTGACTTTGAATACACATTCGAATAAATATGAAAATTTATATAAAAAATGTTTAAATAATGATTACACAAGTTTTAAGTACATTTCGTTCCTGAAAAATGTTGACCGTCACTGACTACTTATGATATACAGATTTTTCAATGTGTAATTAGAATTTTTTTTGTTAGCTCAGTTTTCGTAATATAAATCAGTTAAATCAAAAATAAAGATACTTGCAGAACAAATATCACCTTAACATGAGAAGGCTTTGCTATATTCAGCAAAAAACAAGTTAGAGTGCTATATTCGGCTGTGCCGAATCTTTGATACCTTCCACCGACAGTTCGAATATTTCAGGAGTGATATCTATATGATATCTATTTATAATTAATTTATCTTTATTAAAACAGACAACAGCATTAAAATTGGATGCGGTTTAGACCTATATTGAATTATTGACCGACAATCAGGAACTTTATGCTTTTTTTTTATATTGGAGCCATGGTATGTTGTGGACCAATCATCCCAAAATTCCGCAGAATGATTTCTGGTACATATTAAAAAACATAAATTTCAATACAGCAGTGAAATTAGTTTTATCGTTTACAGTGGATTTCAGAAGGCTACTAAATATGGGATCTAAGGTAAATTATGGAACGTATATCACAAAATTGCTTGACATTTGTTGTGGCCATATGAAGCTAAGTTTGGAAGAAATTTTACCACAATATCTATATCTGCTACGGTTTTAGGCGTATTTAATTAATTTACCAGAGTGGGCTTTATATGGGTCCTATAGTAAATTACACTATGCCACAAAAAAAAATCAACTTCAAAAATGAGATATTTTCTAAGATAAATCGGGGCTGCTGATCACGCATATGGCATTCATTTATTTTTCTCAAGAAGCGTTTTCGAGATATACGCGAAAGTCGTGTTTTTCTACGATATCTCTGAAACTACAGGGTAAATGTTAAAACAATGTTAGCACGGCTTAAAGATAATATTGTTGCCGATTTACGGATTTTTTTTCAACTGAATATGGTCAACCGTTTTTAAGTTAAGTGTCAATATATGTAGTGAAAGTGCCTTAATTTTAGACATAACGGTATAAATCGAAAACTTGAGCTGATAGAGAAAAATGGAGATTAGCTTTGAAATCAGCGACCTCAAATTAGTAAAATCTTGCAATTAAATTCCAGACCGCAAACTTACTGATCCGCAGTGTAATAATAGCATTCTTAAAAAAAAAAAAAATGAAACTTCAAATTCGGATGCTTTCACTAAATATGCCGTTATTTTTCAGTTCTTTGTTCGACGATAACAATTTTACGCTTATAAAGGGTGTTTTTTTAAGCTAGAAAGAACTTTAAATTGTAAAAAGTAACACAAAAACATTAAATTTTGATGAAATATTTTTTTTATCGTTTCAGTATACTCTGACAAATCATCATGAATAGACTCACGCTTGAACAACGCTACGAAATTGTCCAAATTTACTTTGAAAAATTTAAAAATTTAATCCAAATTTAAATCGCAAAATTGTGTTCAGCGATGAGGCGCATTTTTGGCTTAACGGGTTTGTTAATAAGCAAAATTGCCGCATATGGAGCGAGACCAATCCACAAGAGACCCTACAGACTCCATTACATCCAGAAAAATGCACCGTTTGGTGCGGTTTTCACGCTGGTGGCATCATCGGACCTTATTTCTTCAAAAATGAGGCCGGAGCTCGCGTTACGGTCAATGGAGATCGTTACCGCACCATGATCAATGATTTTTTGTTTGAAAATATGGATGACATTGATCCGGAGGAGATGTGGTTTCAACAGGATGGCGCTACGTGCCATACGGCGAACGCAACCATCGACTTATTGAAATCAAAATTTGGCGATAAGTTGATTTCGAGAAATGGACCTGTCAATTGGCCTCCAAGGTCGTGCGATTTGACACCTCTCGATTATTTCCTGTGGGGCTACGTGAAGTCACTGGTTTATGCTGATAAACCAGCAACAATTGACGCCTTGGAGGCCAGCATTGTTCGTGTTATTCGTGACATACGGCCAGCAGTGCTCGAAAAAGTGGCCCAAAATTGGACGTCCAGAATGCGCTTCGTCAAGAACAGCCGCGGTGCCCATATGCCCGA
Source organism: Pollenia griseotomentosa (assembly GCA_963931875.1). Taxonomy (NCBI): domain Eukaryota; kingdom Metazoa; phylum Arthropoda; class Insecta; order Diptera; family Polleniidae; genus Pollenia; species Pollenia griseotomentosa. Next base: position 190,690,305 of record OZ007560.1, read on the forward strand.
AATCATTTTCAAATGTTAATGTCACGTATTGATCTTTCGAATAAAAAAAAAAATTTTGATTACAATTTAATTTTTTGTGTTATTTTTTACAATTTCAAGTTCTTTCGGGCTTAAAAAAACACCCTTTACGTTTGAAACAAAATAATAGTGGTATTCACACCGAGCTTGGTAGTTTGTTAGTCGTTAATCGTTACTTTTTTACACGCAATTTGTTTTTGTATATTTAACGCGCTACCGGATTAACATTTAACAAATTAACGACACGGCACCCCTGATAAAATAGTTGTAAGTTGGTAACTCACAACCGGCTGTTGCAGTTTCTAAATAAATATGATAAAAAAGTAATTTGTGATAGATTTCTAAAAAAATATTTGTGTTTTGGCAATTTCCGTGAATAATAAATTGTGTCAGAATAATAAATCAGCTGTTTTACTACGAAAGTTACCAGACTAACAAAGTTTTAAAAAGGGGGTCGTTCACAGTTGGTAACTTTAACAAATTAATAAACTACCGAGTAACAAATTAACAAGTTCGGTGTGAATACCACTATTATTAAAGATACATGTTAAAAAATATTAAATTTGTTTTACTGCCTTACTGGAGCGAATTAAAATGGTGAATTTTTCTTCAAGTTTAAAGTCCTGTAACTCAGTAAATCTTTATCCGATCGACATGGATATGTTCTGAAAGAGAAAAGAGATATCTATGCAAAATGTAAAATCTTGTACAATTCAGTTGAACAGTTCTCGAGATTTTTCAAAATACCCAAAACAACTGCAGAAAAACACGATTTTCGCGTATATCTCGAAAATGCTTCTTGAGAAATGAATGTCATATTCGTGATCAGCAGCCCCGATTTATCTTAGAAAACATTTAATTTTTGAGGTTATGGCAAAAAGTAAAAAATTTGTGAACCAGTTTTATTGACCGATCATCATGAAATGTATTAGTGTGATTTCTAGTCATATAAAACTGTGAAGTATTAAATTTTATTCTGGCAGCATTTTTCATTACGGTTTTAGGCGTACTAAACTGTTTTCCGGGAGTAGGGCTTATATGGGGCCTAGGGTAAATTATAAACCGATCTTCATGAGATTTCACAGTGCCATTTTTAGTCCCAAAAAAACGAATTTTTGCAAAATCTTATATCATTCCGTACATTGTTCCACCATTTATGTTAGTTTTTGTAACAAAATTATCAATTTTTTAGGGTGGTGGTTCCACATTTTGAATTATAGCTCTGATTCTACTGAACCGATTTGGCTGGATTTCAATCCAAAACTGCTTAGGATAACTACAAGCAATTTGACACCAAGTTGGAATTTTTTAAAAGTGAGCGTGTTTTCAACAGATGGACAGACGGACTGACGGATAGACAGACGGACATGGCTAAATCGACTTAGAATTACTCAACAAATTCGACAACAAAATTGTCTTCATTACAAAGGAATTTATCAATTTTTCGTTAAAATTGTTTTAAAACTTTTGATTTTGAAGCTTTTCAAATTTTGTTTGTATGTGTGGTACCGTTGAATATAATTCTGGACCCTGCAGTGCGTAGGGTGCACCTAGTCTTTTGTGAATAAAATCAAAAGTTGCAAGCAGATTTTAATCATTTATGGTTCGTTTTGTTTGGAACTTCATTTTCTATACGTGTAAATCAGAAGCATAGCTGCGTTTTTAAATTTTTTTTATGATTTTTTATACATATTTTTTTATATATTTTTGCCAAAAAAAATTATGTTTCTAAAACGAGTGCGCATTTTAGAAAAAAGTATGAGTCATTGCGGAATTTCGTTTTTTATAGTTTTTCAATACAGTGAACCATTTCTGAGCAACGCGAATTAATGTTTTGCAACCTTCTCCATTTTCGAAATAATGGTTTATATTTTTGTATAATTAAATTTAAAAATGTTTCTGCTAGAATCATCGAATTACTTCCTTAGCAAAAGCTTAATAGTTTCTTGCAAGCTTTGATTTTCTGACATTAGGGTGGCACGAACAGAGATCTTGGGCCTAATTCTGGTATTCGTGATCGAGTAATTTCTCGATTCGAAAGCAATTTTATCTCAGTCGATACTGAGCGAATCAAAATTATTTTTTCAGTATTGTGAAACTCAAATTAATGCTTTATAACACTGAAAAAATAATTCCAATTCGTTCAGAATTGACTGAAATAATTAGATATTAAATTGCTTTCGAGTCGAGAAATTACTCGATCACGACTGCCAGAATCAGGCCCCTGGTGGATAAATACTAGAACGAGACACTTGAGGTAAATTGCCCCTGAGGGCAAAACATTGGTCCTCTCGGGAAAAAAAAACTTTGATATATCACACTTTAAAAGCGGTCTGTAAATTCCTTAGATATAACGAAAAATGTAAAAAGCCGCAAAAAAGAATTTTTCGAAACCTCCTTGCAAAAAAATGTATTTTGGAGTAGATACGGCGCACTTTTTTCCTTGTAAGGTGGTACGCTCTACTGAACACGGTATTAAACTCGGGTCGAATTTACATGTTTCGAAAATTATTTGCCGTTCTACCGTTTGCGCCACTGCTGCGCCTGCCAGTCTATAGTCAAACATCAATCCTTAACCAATGTAATTTGCTATATTAAATTATAAATTTTTAATTTTATTAACATGTTTTTTCCTACTTCAGTTTTTCGTAATTTTTGTCAAGACATTGCCTTAAAAAATTAAGTTACTTTTGAATCGCAGAAAGGGAACTACTTAAAAAAAAAGTAATTTCGAGATAATCAATTAAGACAGTTTAGTTAATTAAAGATAATAACAAATGCAAGATTTAGGCTTTGATCTCGTAGAGGGCACAGAACACTAACAGAACTGTCACGAGACGGAAGATTTTGCGTTTCTTTTTTGTCTCTTTCTAAGAAAGCTGCCCTTTTTGCATTTCTCTTTGCATCATCTTTAATGCCGCAATACAATGAACACAAATTTATTTAGTTGAGATTTATTTGCAAAGCTGTTGTAAAAATTAACTTTTAAGTTTACCACAACACGAGTAATTAATATTTAAGTAAATAAATAACATTATAAAACAAAAAAATATTCACCCCTATTGTGAATAACAAGTGGAATTTTTGTTTCCATGAAATTTTCATTCCCTTCGAAGGGAAAAAAGCAATCGTGAATCTCATGTGAAAAATTTTTCACGCTATCAGTTCCAGTGAATGAAAAAAAGAAGACAGATTAAAAAAATTAAAAATCAATGAAATTTTTGTTTAAAAATGTACACGTATATATTTTAAAGAAAAGTTAAATAATAAAGCAAAATATTTAGTATTGGAGGGATAGTTTGATTACAACGTTGGTTTTTTGCACTTTTTAAATTTTATGTGGTAAAATATTTTCCAAAATTCTGCACCACGTCTTTCGAAAGCTTCACATATCCGCAGGCAATCGACTTGTTGTTTTTCATTTTGTTAACCAATATTTCGGTTTGTGCCTTACTAATGGATCTAGCCCTCAATATTCGATTTATGGGAGGAACTACTTACATACATGTTCTGTTTGAAATGTGAACAAATGACGAGGGAAAAATCTTTTCACGATAAGGGGAATTATTTCCCGTGAACATGTTTTTACGTTATTATTCTCATTTGAATTACCTTTTTTTCATGGGAGTTTTTCATGATCGCAAACATGTGAAAGGGGGAAAAATTGTTCACGACAGGGGTGAATAACAAATAAATAATTTTTTTTCACAAAACACAACGTTTGTTGAACTAATGCATTTGTTTAACGTGGTTTGTGTTTTGTTATTTTTGTTTTGATCACGCCATTTGTGTTGATTGTCGCTGCTTGTTTTTACACATTGCCACTTCACTACCAAAAAAAGGCTTCTGGCTTTTTCTTCGAAAGCTGCCCTCGCGGCTGATTTGGACCTTTTTCACACGTCACTTTTTACAGTTCTGTTTGTATTCTGTTGTAGAGGATCAACAGATATTAATTTAAAGTTGTCTAAGATGACACTTTTTACGCTGGTTTCTTAGCCATACTGAAATAAAGTACAAGAAGTAACCCCCTTTCTGCACTGAGTGCCTCGGTAGGCTAGCTGGTAGCGAGCTAGTCTATCAGCGCCGAGGTTGCGGGTTCGATTCCCGCCAGAGACTCTGGTTTCTTTCCTGCAGACAAGCATAGAGCTTCGCGGGATTAGCTTAGGAAATTAAAAAGAAAAAAAAAAAAAAAAAAGAAAAAAAAAACTTAATACCAATAAAATTCAAAGAACACGTCAAATAAATTCAAGATTCGTTTATAACATAAACTAAATGGTATTTTTGTTATTCCGAAACATTTTAATAATTATAATTATCATAAAATATTGTGTAATTGATTAAAATTGGCTTAAATATTAAACTATTCATAAGTATTATGCCATACTGCTTTTGTCATAGACAATTTCTGTATAAGTAGCCCTTGTCCATATTTTCAGATTCTTATTTTCACTGTTAGATGAATTTGAAAATATGGACATATTGAAAAATTCGTGTAAAGACGCAAAACCTTTAAGCTTCTGACAATTAATTTGCATAAAATACCACTTAAGCCCTTATGACACTACATTTTTAATGCATTGTTCAAGTTTTGGTGAACAGTACAAATATCATGTAATACAAAAATTTACCAAGTGCAAAGAGTTAAGCTGTATTAATATAAATTGCAAAATGTCAAAAATTTTACTAAAGTTATCGATAAAAAATGTCAAAAAAAATGTAAAATTAGGTGTGTTCCACAAGATCTCGGGCAAGTTCGGACTAATGAGAGTAAAATGAAAATTACTCTCTAAATTTGCGAAAACTACCCAAAATAGCTGGAACGCAAAAAACCATTTTTGCACTTCTTGTAATACTAATGGTGCTTACTTTTTAAATTAAAATCTATTTAAGTGATTTTAGACGCTTAAAAGCAATAACATTATAAAAACAAAACATTTGCATCATTGCCAACAGATGTTAAAAATAATTAAAAAAAAAAACTGAAAGAAAAGCTGAGCCAGTGTAATTTTTTTAAAAGTATTTATTTATTTTAAAGAACAAGGGAGATATCTATTCACTAATGTATTTACCACTTTAACTTTTTCATTAAAACCTTCCATTTTGCTTTTTAATATATTTTTTAACAAAAACTAAACTTTTTCTTTTGCTTGCAAATTTTTTGATTAATTTTCAGTTTCATATGTAAACAAAAAACAGCTGATTGTTAAATTCTTGTCCGAACTTACCCAAAGAAAAAGTTCGTGCAAATTTGTACAGGAAATGAAAAAAATTACTCTCTCAATTACTCTCATAATTGAACAAAAATTTTTATGTGGAACGCTTTTGGGTAACTTTGGGCAAGTTCGGACTGTTTCGTTATGCATGTGGAACAGAGCTATTGTTTAACTTAAAATTGACATTTCAAGCTTGAAATACTAAAAGTGTTGCTGAATCAGCGTTTTATGGGCAAATTCAGCGATTTACCGCTTTTTGTTTTTAGGTTTCTCATAAACAAAAAGTTGGCAACATTTAATAAAATAAACAAAACAGGGATGGCTAAGTTGTTTCAATTGTACTTTTTTGTTGATACTTTTTAAACTAAGATTTATAATACCTTTTTGTGGTGTTTTTTATGAACATAAATAAAATTAATTTCAACTAAAAAAAATCTTTTAGTACAATTAGGGTAAAAAAGTACAATTTTTAAAGGTTGTTGGTACAATTTTAAAAATTCTCAACGCCATCCCTGAAACAAAACCATAACAAGAGAAAAAAAAACTAAAAACTTTGTTTACATTTTTTATAGTTCGCTCTTTCTTACATTAACTGTTTCTTTTTATCAATTCTATATCAATTAATGAATAAAAAATGTAGTGTCATAAGGGCTTTAGACCACAAATTTCATCCGCCCATCTCCAGAAAAATTGTAAATTTAAAAAATTAAAAAAATATGTAAAGTCTATGGTATCTCTTTCAGGTTTGGTGGTTAGTTATCTAACCACCTTTTCAAGAGCTTAAAAATTGTGTTTTTTAAGATCATCGATGATAAATTTATGCGAAATTTTGGACCATAAATTCTAAAATTCAACATTAATATATGTAAATGTAAATGTTTAAATGTGTAAAAATATTTTTAAACCGGGATTTCCCCAAGTTAAAAAAACAGCCACAGGTTGTTTGCTTTTTTTAAAAAATATTATATCTAGTGCGTACTGCATAGTAATACGCAACCTGTGGAGTTCCTCTATGCACCCGAACAAATAAAACATGTTTTTTCAGATTTTCACCAAAAATAAATTTGTATGCCAACCGTCATGGTGGTTAGAAAACTAACCACTTAATTTATCAAAATTATCAACAATTTTAAAATAAATAAACTTTAAATAATGCAAAATTGCGCTTATTTTAGTTATTAAGTTGCATATATAAAAGTGTGGCTCAAAGAGGTATACCTAAAATAATAAACGTTTTTGATTAGCGGGATATGTGTTAGTCCCTATATTTTTTCCAGTCCATTTGATCTAAAAATGCAGGTATAATTCCAATTTGAATACATATCGTCAGATCAGAATTGGTTTGGCGCATATTATGGTTAAATTACCATGATATGCCCTAAACCAAATCTGAGCTGACGACATATCACAATTCTATACGGTTAATAGTGTTATGTTAGCGCTTTAACAGAACTCTGTTATGAAACAAATGTTAAAGTGTAACTTCACTCACATTTAAGAAAAAGTGTAAAAATTTAAAATGTGGGCGGAAAAGTCTTAAAACGGATAAAAAGCCAAGCCCGTAAGCATTTCAGAACTGTTAATGCTGTGTCCAGATTTAATTTCAGATCAGAGTTAGATAGTTCTGAAAATTAAACATTTTTGAATTTTATTAGGTACTTATAGAAAATTGAAGAAAAAGGGTTAAAATTTAAATTGTGGGCGGATAAGTCCTAATAGGGTGAAAAGCCAGTTTTGAAATGGATGTTCTGTCATCAGGGTATTGAGTATTTTGTACATAAAAACAAATTCTTATTTCGTTACCTCCATGACATATTAAATTCGTCCCAAAAGCAACAAATCGGGAAAATGCCGACTAAAGAGTAACAGCTAAACTTAAAAAAGCACGTCAAGCGTTTCATTGACTGTAGCGGTCAGAGTTAGAGCTTAGAGAGCTTGTGCCATAGCTATTTCTAAGAACAATTTTGATTTTTAGTTGAACTGTTAAGTTTTAATTTTTGATATTCTTTAATTAGGCTCGAGTTCATCAAATTTAATTTTCATTAAATTATTTTCACTGAGGGAAGGAATTTTACAACTTTGAATTTTTATTAAAATTTATTGATAATTTTTCTTGGCTGAGCTGGGATTTGAACCCGGGTTGATCTTTACATGTTTCAAGAAACACCACTTTCTATCGTCAGAAGATCTCTGTGTTCTACCCACTGCACCACTGCGGTGCCCGTTAGCCAACAGTCAAACATCAATCTTTAACCAGTAGTACTGGTGGTTCGAAATTTGCTGTTATTATCACTTAAATTTCAAATTACATGTTGCCTCCTTTTTCCTCTGTTTTTTCGTATTCTTTCTGTCAAGACTTTGTCTTGAAAACCTGAATACATTTGTTTATTATGTTTTTTTGTCCACTTTCGTCGACATTTTTATTTGTACAAATTAAAGTACAAAAATTAAATTTGATGAACTCGAGCCTAATTAAAGAATATCAAAAATTAAAAATTAACAGTTCAACTAAAAATCAAAAAATGGTGCTTGTATTATTTAGAAACTTTGGCACTTGTCGCTCTCCAGATATACAGAAATATATAGTGTCTTTGTATAAGAAGATCCACGCCCACTTCTTCAATTCTGCCCACATTTTATCTGATATTTTGTATTGATAACCATGATGTTGTACCTAATTTCGAAACCTTGGCTCTTGCCGTTCTCCAGCTATACAACCAAAAACAAACAACAAGGGATTTATGGGTTAAATTAGAGGCAGTCGTAATTTTTGTGCTCATATCCAAGCCTTTTATGAACCGATCAAGCTGAATTTCAATTGCAAAACTAAACGGAGCAAATGTGGCTCAAGTATATACCAACCAAGTCCTCATAATATCTGGGGTATTAGGAAACCCCATTTCAACAGTCAGACGGGCATACTTTAATCGAATTCGCTTTTACCATATAGGGTCTATAATCAATATAGTAGAAATGTACCCTTTTACCTTCGGTGTAGAGTATAATCAATCACAATAGGTCGTAATAGCTGCTACAAATAATAATGTCGGAGATATATGAAGGTCCAAAATTGTAGCTTTCAAGGGCCCTTCCCTTGTAGTGGATTATCAAGTCGTCTAAACCTTATGTTACGGTAATTTGCTCAAGCGCAAAGTTTCCACAAGATTGTGAACAACAAATCAAACTACATACTTTCTATTTTTAATTGAACTTTATATTTACTTGTGAAAATTCCTAAGAAGTACAAAATTATTTAGAATAAAATATAATTGTTTATAAATTACAATTCTACGTACTTTTTTTAGTATGAAAACTTAGCGCGAAAATTAATTTTTTATTCCAATAAATTTATAATTTTATCTCCACGGTTAAAGAAATAGACAATTTTGACTTCTAGAAAAAAGTAGAATTTTAAAAAAGATGTGAGCAACAAAATGTGCGCTCTTGTATAATTTTTTTTTTGTTCTTTTTGACAGTTTAAGATGATATACATTAAAAGTTACCGATAAATAGCTAATCGATATTTACTTGAGCGACAGTGGCGGTAACACCTTATTTTTAAGGCCACCTGATTTTATTTTTTCCCTCTTCTAAGATAAACTTTAATGAACTCATATGAGAAAAACGTCTGTTTTTGTTTTAATGTGTTGCGATTTCTTTTAAAGGGGATTCACTTACCTACCGTTCTACATATTTAAATCATCACCACAATATGATTAAAACACACATGCATACGTAATTGTTAATTTGCTTTATTATCAACAAAAAATGTGGTTACACCATTTTCAATTATAACTAAACATTTTTTTACTTTTTTTTTTTTATTTTTTTTTTTTTTTTGAAAAATGTGTTTTTCAAATGTTGGGCTATTGCAAGTATTAAATTTTTTGCATAATTTGCTCTATTTTAGAAATTTTATTTCTTTAAGGAAACAGTGTATAATTATAAACTTGAGTGTGATTATTTAAAAACAATGTTTTCTCAATTCATTGTTCAGTCTTAATCTTTAATTCGTAGTGTTTAACTTAAATTCTGTCAAAAATGTTTGCGAATAATTTGAAAAATAATTCTTTTTTATTCATTTTAATTTTGATGAACATTTTCTTAAGAACGACTTGGGCAGATTGTGAAGTGGTATAGTTTTTTGTGTTATTTGTGCAAAATTTAGAAATTAATTTTAATTTAAGAATATTTGTAATACATACCTGATTTAGAATATGCGACATGTCGCACAGAAATAACAGAAGATTGACGACTTAGAGCCGCTTGCGGTGTCAACAATAGGTGCGTTCTAGAACACTAAAGTTTTTACTATTTTTTACTGAACTTTACTGCATTTTAGGAAAATGCGTTCACATACACGAAATACAGTAAATGAGAACATAAATTGAGAGCGAAAAGTTATCTGAGTACCTAAAAATTTTTACTGCAGGAATTTTTGCAGTAAAATTTGTTGTTATTTATTTCGAATATGAGTTTCTAATACAACAAGACATAATATCTTATAATTTAAAGTATTAGAATCAGACAAGTTACATAATGTGATTAATAACACTGTGCAACAAACAAACTAGCCTCAACACTTGCAACGCGAAATGAAAGTAGACTACTAAAGTTTTTGAATTTTCTGAAAAGGCATTTGGTATAAGTCAAAAAAATATACTAAATGTACTTCTGAGCTAAAAATTAATTTCGGATGTCTTCAGTAGAATCGTAAGGCGATTCTTCTTTTAGAATTTATTAACCCTTTTACTCTCATTTTAAGGGGTCAATTTTGTCCTTTTTCCCAAGTCTTACACAAGAGTATACTAAAACGGCACTTTTAAGGGTTAGAATGTTCTACGAATATTTTTTGCATCAAATTTCACTAGGGGTCTTCTTAGACCAAATGTTTGTGTACTGTATTTAAAACGGATTTTGGACATTTCGGGCATTGACATTTTTGATTTTCTTGAAAAGGCGTTTGGTACAAGACAAAAAAATATACTAAGTGTACTTCTGAGCTAAAAGACTATTTCAGATGTCTTAAGTAGAATTGTATGGCGATTCTTTGCTTTGAATATATTAACCCTCTAACTTTCATTTTAAGGGGTCAGTTTTGTCCTTTTTCCCAACTCTTACATAAAAGTATACTAAAATGGCACTTAGCATACAATATACTCTGTCACATGACCTATTAATATGGTCAGACCAAGTTAAGGTACTATTGAAAATCACACCAAGATTTCTGACGGAACTAACTATATCAATTTTTGTTCTTCCAAGGAAAATTTCAATTTGAGATTCAATTTTGACAGATTTCTTACAAATTATTAGGTATTTAGACTTATTTGGGTTAAGACGCAACCCATTTGCTGACGCCCAGAGAAAAATACTATTGAGATCAGTATTCAGATCATTTACGCTAGAGCTAATGGATAATAGATAATGCATTTAAGATAAAAAACAAAAAGCATACAAATTGAAAAAATGAAAAAAGTTGTTTAATAAAAAAAAAGTTGAAATAAAAATTAAACCAAAACAAAAAGTTAATAAATATTAATTAATTAAACATGTTTGTGAAGCATTTATGTGGATAAATACAAATTTTTTAAACTTTTTTTTTTTTTTGCTATGTAAATTTTTTAAAGTTGTAAAAGTTTGAAGTTTTTGTGGGTATTTAGAACCCCACTTGTTTTTTAAGTAATCAATACAAAAAAAAAACTTATTCATGTTATTTGGAATAAATTAAGCCGCCACAAATTTGCAAAATCAAATCAAATAAAAAACAAACCAATATGAAAAATTAAATAAAATAATTTCTTTGTATTTTCCTTAATTTTTCGTGTTATAAAAAATATTTAATCGAGTACCGATTAAAAAACGGTAAACGGTAAAACGGTTTGTTGCCCATCAGCTGTTCCTTTATGAATTTTTACAAATTTTCTTTTCGCGCACTTTTTGGGCAAACGCTTTTTTTGAGATTAAGTTTTCAGATTTCTCAGCATTTACTGTGAAAGTACTCGAACGCATCTAATGTCGCACGAATTGTAAAATAAAACAATAATTTAATGTTCCTTTTTAATATGACTCGTAGAAATATTAATACAAAAATTAGTATTTAAGATTTGAACGTCAAATTGTAGCTTGCAACAAAAAACGTAACGTGTGAACGTGTACGAGTTTGCGAAGGGAAACCAAAAATTCAAATACTGCTGCGGGGACATGTCGCATAGTCTGAAACAGGCTTAAATTTCACTATAAAATTATTATTTGAAACCAAAAATTGATTTTATTTTTAAGTGTAATAAAATACTTATTGAAGGCGGCTCTGAGGCACTACAAAAAATATTCGCCGATTTTAATGAAATAAAAACAACTATTAAGGATTTGCAGTCCAGGTAAATATACATATATTTATAGCCTACATCCCCAAGTTGGTATTATGTGTTTGTGATGATTATAGTTATAGACCCAGCTTTTATTATACCCTTCAACAAGTATCATTTTGTAAGATGAGCTTACCATTTCAGACTACCTGCCATGTAAAATTTTTCACAAATTACGAGTTGAATTTTTAAAAGAAATTAATAAGATTTAAATTCATAAAATGCTACGTAGGTTGAAGCAGTATTCGAAAAAACCAGAACATTACTTAGCGTTCGGCTCACACAGCCAGGAATTATATCTATTTTTTTTGTGATTGTGTAGACGAACACAACCCTTATTACCGTTCGTAACTATTTTCAAGAAAAAGCCGAACATTGTATAGTGTTCTGTTCTTCGTTAAAAAATAGAACAATTGTAGTGATACTGTAGACAAACATTATATTTTTAAGTTCTATAATATTTCTTTTTTAACATTGATAAAGAAATGAACAAACCAAAAAATTTAGCAAGGACCGCTGCACGAACAGCTTGTGTGTGTTGTGTGTATATCGTCGTATAAAATGCAAAAGGCCCTATCTAACATTTTGACAATTTTACTGGAGAAAACAAAAACAATTTGAAATGATAAATTGATAAATCGCCTTAAACTGTTCGTGATTTATTTTCCTTCCATTTTTATTGTAAAACCTACCAGATATTTTGACAGTTGACAATGTTGCATTTTATGCAAACTTTTAGCGTTTACCTTATATTTTTTTTTATAGAAAAGGACTCTTGTTGCTTATAAAATCGCAAATTTTGGTCGAATGATTGGAAACTTTTTTGTGGACATTTGTGTTGATGCAATACATCAGAATCAATAAAAAAAGGTGGTTTTTAATTTTTGGTTTATTAGGGCGTTTTCACTTTCAGATGACGATATGTTTTGTTTGTGTTAAATTATTTTGCTGGCTTTTTGCTTTTTTTCGTATGTGTATTTTGTTTTTGTAAAAAATTTTTGGTTTTTTTTACCAGCCAAAACGGCACTAAGTTCAATAGAAACGAACGACCATAAATGAGCCGAACCGAACACAATGAAGTTTGTGGTTTTAAAAAAACCCGAACGGAATTAAATCTTCTCATCTTTTCTTTGTTTAGCGTTTGTGTTTTTCACAAATCTACCGAACCGAACACTAAGGAGCAATATTTATTGTTTATTTTCGAACACTGGTTTAAAGAAATATATATATGTGAAAAAGAAAAAAAGGGCTCAATTTTGAGGCGTGGCAGAAAAGTGAGTATAATAAAAGCTAGACATATTTCGCTTTATAAGGGCTTTCTTGGCACGTGCAAAAAATTGGACATTTGGGGGAAGGATCCGATATGGCATAAGGGACGCCTTGAATTTGATGTCGAAAAAAATATTAAAAAATTAAGCCACTGTCAAGCCATGAACAACGGTATGCGACATGATGAGATGGGACATTAAATGGCATCGCTATATATAAAAAACCAAAAAGGCTGTATTTGGGGGCGTGGCAGAAAAAATTATTCATGTTTTAGAAACTTCATTGACATATCTTTCATTCTAGGGGCCGACTATCTAAAATAGAGTACACCTTAAAAAAAATTGTTAGTTAATAGTATATAAATAAAGCCGAGCTTGACCGACTTTACTTTCCTTTTATTTTGCACAAAATTTTTAATAAGATTATTGATCATTTTTCTCTTTTAGTATGCAAGAATTTCCGACACATAATAAAACAAATAAAGGTGAGTGACAATTATAAAAGAAATAAAAAAAAATTAATTATTCCTTGTCTTACTTTATAGATTTGCCACAGTTGGACTTGCGTTACGATAATTTGACTGAAAGATGGTAAGAAAATATTTCATGGTCCTGTGACCAAAAATGCTGCTCTTTTTGTTACTTGTGTTTTTATATAAATTAACTTTTTATTCTTCATTTCATTGCAAGTTTTCAAGAAATTTTACCAAAAGACTGTGCCGAGGCTACCTCGTGTACACATCGCAGTGGTATCTACAAACTTCAAATCGATCGTTATAGCTTCGAACCATTCTACGTAGAATGTGATGCCGATACCGAAAATGGTGATTGGATTGTAATCCAACGACGACACGATGGCTCTGTAGATTTCTTACGCAATTGGGATGACTATGAAACAGGTTTTGGCGATGTGGATGGCGAATTTTTCATTGGACTGAAAAAACTGTATGCTCTAACGAACTACAATGGACCCCAGGAGTTATTGATAATCATGGAAGATGAAAACGCAACTAGGGCATATGCGAAGTATGATACATTTGCCATAGGAAATGATACGGAATTTTATAAAATCAAGAGAGTCGGAAAATATACGGGCTCTGCGGGAGACTCATTAAGAGTTCATTTGGGAATGAAATTCACAACAAAAGATAGTGACAATGACACGCATGCTAAGTTAAATTGTGCTTCTCAATTTACGGGAGCTTGGTGGTATGCGGCTTGCCATAGTAGGTTGGTATTTTGTATGTTTTATTTAAATTCATTTTGTAGCTAGTCTATTTGCGTGTGTGTTTTTTTTTGTTCTTCTTCTTAGTAATCTTAATGGTAAATTTGGTGATAATACCTTCGGCAAAGGTATTAATTGGAAATCGTACCGTGGTCACAATGCTTCCTTAAAGTATACAAAAATGATGATACGAAGACGTAGAAGTTTCAATTAATTAAAGCAATTTTAATGTATAATTTTGTTAAATAAAATTATTTTTTCTTATTTATAAAATCGTTAGAAAATCTATATAAATAAAAATGAATGTTGTTTGTCGGTCATTGCATCAGTTAAGAACAGCTGGACCGATTTGGACGATTTTTTCTTTCTAATGATCGCCATGGTCCAACTTAGGTTTTTACGGAAAGAAAATTTTGCCCAGCCCACTTTTTTCGATTTATCTTAAATCAGAAAACGGCTCCATCGATTTGACTTATTTTTCTTTTAAATGTTCGTATTAATCCATTTTTCATCGAAAGAAAATTTTGCCACGCCTACTTTAAGCCCATTTTTCATTGTTATGATATTGCAATTTTTTTAATTAACAGTAGGGCTTTATTTAAAAAAAAAATGAAAATAAAAAATTATAATAATCAATTGTATAAAATTGTAATGCCTTCGATTAGAAGGACCAATTTAGGGCGCCGAACTCGCAACGCTTCCAGCCAAGCGTATATTCGATCTAATCAAACTCCAGAGCAACTCGAGGAACGTAATAGAATTGAGCGAAATCGATTATCGCAAACACTTACACAAGATGAAAGAGAATATGCGAACGAAGTAGATATGTATCGACCGAAGAATTTATTCAAGGGATAACTGCATTTAATCAAGAGTTGCAGCGCGATAAACAGTACGATTGCGATGCCTTAAGGGAATCTGTTCGAACAAATGTTCCACTCTTGAATCGACAACAAAAATATGCAAACGATACTCTTATGAAAGCTGTGAAAGATGGATTTTTTTCTAGACGCTCCCGGTGGAACTAGGAAAACTTTTTAATCGCGTTAATTTTGGCAACGATACGCTCGCAGAATGATATTGTAATGGCGCATAAAAAAATCTTCGGAGGCATAAGACAAAACGTTGCAAGATTTACTAAACAATCAAAGCAGATTTGGAGGTACGAAGATTCTGTTGGCAGGTGATTTTCGGCAAACACCAGTGATACCACGATCAACGCCCGCCGATAAACTTAATGCATTTTTGAAGTCGTCTGCTTTGTGGAAACACGTCAGGAAGCTCAAATTGCAGAACAATCATTCTCGAGACGTATTTTGCAAACAACTGCTGGACATAGGAAACGGCAAAATCACGATTGCAACAGAGTGTTTATTTTTATTTTTGTCATTATTATCGTTTATTAACATTATATTTTGTCATAAGTATTATTTTATTAATTTATCCTTTTTATTTTAATAGAACTTTGATTCATTAATTTTGTATTATTTCTTTTATTTGTTTACCTTATTTTAAGACACACTGTAATTGAAATTTGACTACTTAATTTTTATATACATGTACCTTGTTCTGTAACTGATGGATAACGTCGTCGAAGCAACAATACTTAAAGGAAAGTACAAAGGAGAAAATGTTGTGATACCTCGGAACCCAATGATTCCAACCGACATGTCATTCGATTTTAAACGCTTGCATTTTCTAGTAAGGCTCGCATATGCAATGACAATCAACAAATCTCAAGGGCAGCCATTGCGGCATTAACGTGGAGAATCCATGCTTTTCGCATGGTCAATTATATGTCGCCTGTTCCCGCGTCGGAAGTCCATTCGCATTATTTGTTGATGCGCCAGACAACCGAACAAAAAATTTCGTATATCCCAAAGCATTGCAGTGAACAAAAGCAATCGAATAAGTTTTACTTTTTTTAATTGGTAAACTGAATATTGATCTTATCAACTAAAATGTAAATAGAATACTATAAGATTCACAGCATATATATACATACATATGTATTTTCAAACCAAATGTAAATCGAACATACCCCAAACCTTCATATAAGAATAAAATTTTAATTTAAAAATACTTTTTTCCTCTTTTTAACGGATTTTAAAATCGAACGCAAGCATTTTTTTCTAATGTGGACAGGACAGCGTCTGTCGGGTCAGCTAAATTTAAACACATTTGATCTTTTAATAGTCTACACAAAAAATATGGCACAGCAAAGTAGTTCCTTTTGATTCCTGTTAATATATTGAAATATAAAAGTAGATTGTTCACCTGCTGCTAAAAATGATATTTAACTTACGAAATAGGGTAATATCTAAAACTTCAGTTGCAAAGCAACTCGCATTTTTATTTGCATCCACAATGCAACGCTGTAGAATTTTACAAATTTATCTGTCCCAAAGTGCAACAAAAAAGTTATCGATGAATTCACAATAAGTAAAGTAACATTTTGAAAGGTTTTTAACTTTGACTTCAAAAAACATATTTTTACGAAAGTAACTTTAGTTAAGAATTAGTTGTAATTGTTGGTTAAGAATTAGTTATAATTTATAATTAGTATTGTGGTTATTTTGTTGAACTATTTATGGTTTTTAATCCAAATTTTTAATATTCTTAATTAGGCTTAAGTTCATTAAATTTGATTTTCATTAAACTATTTTTATGAAGAAAGGAATTTTACAACATGAAAATTAATTAAAATTGTTATTGATAATCTTTCATTCTTGACCGTGGCCGGGGCTCGAACCGCGGCCGGCAGGTTACCATGACATGTTTCGATCGCAACCACTCGATCTCCCCAGACTTATAGTTTTTATAGTTATATTGTATTTATTAGTTATCTTGTATTTATAAGTAATTTTATTAGTTTACATTGTTATTAAAAATTGTTCTAATTTAGTACACTTCAATCCCAATGTGCAGAAAGCCCTCGAAATTACCGTTAAAAAAAGCTTCAGTATAAGTGGTGAAATTATGTAAACATAAGTGCCGCCATCAAACAAATAAACGTAAAGAGTGGTGAATAGTAAAGCCTCAAACCTTCGAAAAACATTTCGAATGTTCTAAATGGCCGAATGGCAGTAAAAATACCTACGGCGGCTAGCATAGTAAGATCATTCTAAGTTCAGACTTTGCCAATAACGAATCACGCGGAGAAAATTATAGTTGGTTTTGAATAAAAGCTATAAATTACGGTTGTTAAAGTGACTTAGTACTAAATAAAGTCGTATTAATTGTAAACAGTGTTTAAAGTGTAACGTAACAATATTATTATGCTTTGGAGTATGGTTTATTGCCCACACAAGACACTTGTTTGGCATAAAAAAATCTTTAATAAAAAAACATTTATCCAGAAAGTACTAAACTCTTTACACACCAACTTGATTTAATTGCTAAGTCCAAAGGGGCAATAAATAATAAATTCTTAAGTCAGTCGCGTTCTTGGCGTTAGCACTTTTTGCACAATTTAAATCTATGCACTGCAAAGCAAGAAAGTCGCAATAATAAAGTGTCTAACTGGCTCTCTTTGTTCAAACAATATCCACTACCGCAAATATCCATGTTTCTTGCAGTGTTGGGCAAAATACATGGTTTTCGGAATTAAAAATACAAAATACTTTCAGGTAATGTATTTAAAATACAAAATACAAAATACTTCCATTTATTGTATGTATTTCAAATAAACAAAATACTTCCACGTCTTGTACATGTATGTATTTAAAATACAAAATACTTCCATTTTTATTCAAACAAAAAAATACATTAGATAAAACTAATTAACAACACAATTATTTCCTTTCATAAATATTAGATTTTTGAATGTAGCATCAGACAAACAGTTTCTTGTTGGAGAATAAATAAAACCTGCCGAAGAAAATAATCTTTCTACAGGTCCTGATGAGCACAAACTTGTATTAAATTCTATGAATATTCTTTTTATATTTGGATAGCTGTCAAGAGTGATAACGTCTTTGCTATTGTCACTGAGGAAACTGACAAATTCTAACTCCAAATTTGATGTCCTAGATTCTATCTACGAAAACAACAAAATCATCGTTTTCTTTACTGGTGCTTCTACTTCTGATATTTTCAGGTGTCATTTTAAGTTTTTTGCAGGGCTGTAGAGTCGGAGTTGAGGTTTTTGTGCCGGAGTCGGAGTCGTTGTACCCACAAAAACTCGCGACTACGACTCCAAAGTTTTTTGGTATAATAAATTTTAAAAAAAAATTTCCAAATAAAATTATTCGAAATTGACGATGCAATATTTCAAATATCGATTTGAAATTTTTAAAAATCATTTCTATGCTATATTTAACCATTATAAGCTAAAAAATTAGAGTGCTATATTCGGATGTATTCGAATCTTTGACACCCTCCACCGACAGTTAGAATATATGAGAGCTATAAATTATTAAATAATCTTTATAAAACGGACATCAGTATAAAAATTGGTTAGGGTCAAACCAATTGTACGACAATCAGAAAGTGTTATGCTTTTTTTCCTAGCAATTTGAACTAACTTGAACAATATATCATAATTCGTAACAGTTTATGCCGAACTAAAATGATATTCAGGAGGGACATTTATATTATTCCTCCATGGCAGCCTTGCCATTTATCAAGTTTTCCCTTTTTTTGCAATTTTTTTGAGATGCATAATTTAAAATTTGCAGTATATTGGATACAAATATTAAGTGATGTTTTCATGTTATTGAATGGTCTTTTATTTTCTCTGTTCTTTATTATTTTAATTGTGTTAACTTCTTCGTAAAGATCCCAAATTTTTTTTTAGATTCGGAAATATCTTTAGCACTAGATTCATATAAGTTGTCTGAAGTTGATGTTATAGACCTTGGAGTTTATTCTTTAAAGTTTTATGTTGCACTTTTTAATGGTCTGTTAAAAAAGTTCGATTTTGATACCGACTTTCTTAAACACGTCAAAGATCTTGCACCTTTTTATTTAATAAGAAGTAACCAATTGAGTATTTCTCAATTATGTGCTATTGTGACAAATTTAGTCTATTTGGGTGATATTAAAGAAGTTAATAATGAGTAGCTTGAGCTTTCATTTTTAGGAACATAATTAATAGAAAGAGCATACGCGAGGGCGTTTTCAAAATAAAAACATTTTTAGATTTTATTCTTATATACATATTTTTAAAAAAAAATGAATTCTATATACTTTTTTCATTTAATTATTTAACAGTAATATAAAAAGCTTTACAACGTGTTTTTGTTTTTTCTTTTAAAAATGTTGGACTTTTGTAAAAAAAGTTTTTTTCAGAAATAAGAGGTATTTTTTAAAAAATAAATTATGGACTTATCATCACGAAATCCTGTATAGTGATTTCCGTTATTAAAAATCTAAATGGAACAAAGTTCAATACAGTAATGAAATTTGTTTTAGCGCTTTAAGTGCTTTTCAGAAAGCTGCTTAATATGGGATCTTACGTAAATATGGACCGGTAATCAGAAAATTGCATGGTATTATTTCTAGCCATATAAACCAAAATTGGACCAAATTTTACAATATCTATAGCTGCTACGGTTTTAGGTGTATTTAAATAATTTCCTAGAGTGAGAATTATATTTGGCATTATATAGAAATTTATGGACCGATCTTCTAGAAATTTTATAGCGTGCATTACAATAGCATTAGTTATTACGTCTTTTTGCGTACTAAACTGCTTTCCGGGAGTAGGCTTCATATGGGGCCTATGGTAGATTATGGACCAATCTTTACGAAACGTAGCACATTTAAATATGATAGCAATATTTATTACGGTTTTGGACGTACTTTATGGCACCTTCCACGTAAGTCTTTATAACAAAATTGTCCATTAATATTTTTATTTAGGCTTAAGTTTATTAAATTTAATTTTCATTAAATTATTTTTATGAAGAAAGGAATTTTACAACATGAAAATTAATTAAAATTGTTATTGATAATCTTTCATTCTTGACCGTGGCCGGGATTTGAACCGCGGCCGGCAGGTTACCATGACATGTTTCGATCGCATCCACTTGATCTTCTCAAATGGATTTGCCGTTTTACACTCGCAGCCATCGACGACTGCTGACGCCAATAGTCAAACATCAATCCTAAAACCAAATTGTATTTTAACCTTTGGTAGATCGAAGTTTGCTTTTTGTGAATGATTATCCATTTTAATTGATTTTACATGTTCTTCCTTACTTCTGTTTTTTCGTACTTTTGTCAAGAATTTTTCTTGAAGTCCAAAGAACATTTTTTGTTTTTTCATTTTTGTCTTTCTTTTTCTTGTTGACCTTTTTCAGCACAACTTGAAGGACAAATGAACACATAGAGCTCGTGCCTTAGCTTTTAACAATAATTAGTATTGTGGTTATTTTGTTGAACTATTTATTTAAAATAACCACAATACTAATGATTGTTAAAAAAATTGTCCATTTTTAAGGGTGGTGGTTCTACATTTTGATTGATAACTGTGATCCTAGTGATCGGATTTTGCTGGATTTCACTCCCAAACTGCTTAGGATAACTAGAAGCAATTTGACACCAAGATTATGTCTGTTAAATCTTACGAAAGTGAGCGTATTTTCAACAGACGGACAGACGGACATGGCTAAGTCGACTTAGAATTACTGCAGAAACCAGAATATATATACTTTGTGGGGTATTAGATGCATAATAAAAAAGTTTCACATGGAGTGACAAACTAATTATACCCTCATCACCTATAGTGGTGGAGTGTATTAAAAAGGGTGTATAGTCAGATTAGGACCAGTCTCATATACATTTAGCATGAAGATTATAGTAGGAGTAGGAGTTGGTACTTTTTTCGGACGACTCCACAGCCCTGGTTTTCGGGCACGCTTAGAAAAGCTGTATCGTCATCAAATGTTGAAGTTTAGGTGTAGTTGCTTGTTGGCATATCCGAGGCATATATTAAGTATACAAGTGGGCCCAGGATGCTTCCCTGAGGGACTCCAGCGTCAATTGGCTGAGGAGAACTTAAATAATCACCTTCTTTAACAACAAACAACAAACTTTCGACCGACTAAGTAGCTTTCTAACAGCTTGTGTGTATTTACTGGTAAATTAAGCTTTAATTTATGTTATAAGCCTTCAATATTTTCTTTCTTCAAAGGCTTTTCTTATGGCGTTGACTATTTGATGGGTTTGTTCAATTGTGCTGTGTACTCTTCAAAAGCCGAATTGGTGGTTAATTTTGACACTTACTGCTTCTCAAACAGCTTTGATATATTAGAAAGTAAGCTTATAGGCCTATATGACTCGACTTTTGTGTGATTCTTTCCTGGTTTAGGTAGCATGGTGACTAAGGTAACCTTCCACTTTTGATGATAGTATTCAAGGCGTAAAATAGCATTAACAATTAAAAGAATAATTTTCTTCGCTATGCTGGGTAGCTACAAAAGCATTTTGTTACTGATCTTATGAAAACCTGGGGCTTTCTTGGGGTTTAAATCACAAATAGCCTTTTCGATTTTTCTTATCTCAAATCTTAAGGGAAGAGCTGCTCTAGCAACAACAGGTGGTAACTCGGCCGCAATATCGTGAGATATGTTTGGGGTAAACACGTTTTTTAAATGATTAACAAACAGATTTACTTTTTCAATATCATTCCTTGCCCAACTTCCATTCAAGTTTCTTAATGGTGGTTTAGAGACAACTGGCCTTTTAGGATTTCTAGTTGCACGGCATAATGAGAAGTCTGATTGTGGAGTTGCATCAAGTTCCTTAATATATTTTTGCAGAGAAGCGGTTTTCTGAATCTGCAGTAACTTTCTTAACAAGAGTCCACTCAACATCTGTGGAAAATATTTTAATATTTTTTTTTTTTTTTTTTTTTGAGCAATCAGACAACTGTCAAAATTAACAAAAGGGAGATCTACATTCTCAATACAAATCATTTGACAAAAGTACAGCTCAACTGGAGAAGAGAGCGTGGATCCTATATAATTGTCTTAATATCGCAGCACGTTACAGAAATAGCGTTTATTTGTTTTCTATAGACTCTTTAACTTCTAAACCATACATTCCTAAATTACTAAAAAGTATTTTCCTGATTACTCGGCGCTTATGCAATAAACATTTGTAAGATTCCAAGGGGGAACAAATTACCTGGTTATCAATACACAAAATCTGCCAAAAAGTAGGCTGGATTGGATAAGTGGGAGTAGCATCTTCTATAAAAAGATAAGGAAAATTTCAGTATCTAGAAAACGGACACAGTATCAATTTTGAAGAAATACAACATCTCTCGAAAAGTTGGCTCTGTTGAAGAAGTGAGCTTGGCAACTCCAATACAAAAGCAAGGTAGATCTTTGTATATTTGGAGAACGGTAACAGCAAGAGAGGATCTAAATTTGGTGCAAATAGTTTGGTTATCAATACAAAACATCTATCAAAAAATAATCTGGGTCAGAGAAGTGGGCCTGGTGCCTCCCATACAAAGACAATATAAATTACTGGAAATCTGGAAATAATAACAGTAAAGGTTTTAGAATTTCGTACAAATAACTTGGTTACCAATACACGAGATCTATACTTAATAAATTTTGTTTTTATTATTTTAATGGGATAGCGAAGCGCACTGGGTTAAACTATAGTTAAACAAAAAACGAACAAAGGTTTTGATTTCGGCAAAAAAACCTTTAGATGAAAGTTGAACTTATCAAAATTGTGTACAAATACTAATCCAAAAAACTCTTTAACTAATATCATGTGAACAGGAACTGAAGGTTTCGGTTCAAAAAAAGAATCAAGTAAGAGGGCTTTGCCGAATACTGCAAGTAGAGTCAACAGTGACTTTTTGACACCACACAAGAGTAGGATCCCCGGATCAAGCGTGAAACCAGACCAATACTCAGGTGGCTAGAGCCAGCCCGTTACTTCGAGATATTTCACGAAGTTGCCGAGTTTCGCCCATTAAATCTCAGAGAGTCCTAGTTAAAGGTAGTTCCCAAATAATCCATGTCGTGTTGAGTCTGATAGCGTGCTTACCGATCCTCCAGCGACCAGTAAGCACGAATACTAGTCTCGAAATTTCCCTGCGATTGAAGTTAAGAAATCTCTCAGGCCAACTCCTGTCTTATAAGGGCCACGTTACCTTAATATCCCTACAGCCATCCAGTTTCTTCAACTTATTGCTAGCTATATCCAGATAGTGTCTGAAGATTTCGTAACTGGTAGTTCCCAGGGTGCTGCGACTGGCACACTGGCGAAATATCAAAACTAGCTTGAATCTTGACTGCAGGGACCCAGATTAAGATAATGTACGATAGTCTGGATAGTTCATGCCTCTCTTATCGCCAGTATTTCAGCCTGAAATAAGCTCGCTTTATCCGGAGGACAGAACGACATATTAAATTTAGGCAGTTCCTCCGAGAAACCCCCAAAGCCAACACCGCAGGTCATATTTGACTCATCTAGTAAACTCTATTGCCGTTTTCATTAGCCAGGATTCCTCTACTCCATTCTTAAATTTCTTTCCAGGTCTGTTATCTCATTTTCCGTTGGTTGTGAAACGTGGGTTGCTCTTGTAAGATTATTGCATAACCCTACGTCCTGGCCTTCCAACATCCCGATGCCGAGAGCCCGACCGCACTATTGACGTATATAGTCATCAGGTGCAATTCTATTGGAAAAAGGGGCAGTATAGTAATTAGCGCCTCTGAATGACTAGAGCATCGAGCGCCTGATATTCCAATGCATGCTGATTTTTGTACTCTGCCCAGCTGGTTCACGACGTATTTCCAGCCTGTCGCTATTCACAATACCAAGGAGCTAATTGTAAGGATAGGCCGTACTATTGCAGTGTACAGCCATTTTACCAGTCTAGAACTAAGACCCCACTTGAAGCCAAACATTTCATGGCAGTAGGGTTGCCAGATACCAAACGTAAAATAACTGGACAATAGAAAAAATTCACCTGGATTTTGAAAAAATAACTGGACAATTTGAAAAAGCACTTAACTATAAGAAAAAATAAAATTTTACTTCAGATTTTATTTTGCAATAAAAAAAATTTTAAAAAGCAAGGAAACGTAACACTTGAAATTCAGTCATATCATATTACAAAATTATAATCAGGGCGAATTCACTACAAGTGGCAGCGAAAAGCCAGCTGACTTTGACAATTTGTTTTGGTTTCATAATATTTTATTTATAAATATTTGACATTTCAAGCCGTAAACATCTGCTGTTTCTGTGTTTTTTTTGTTGTAGTATTGCTGCCACCGTATATATACACTCAACTTGGTATATATTAAATTAAATCAAATAAAAAAAAGTACATAAACAGCCATGTTATGGATCGAGTGAAATTGAAATCAATTTTAGATTTCCAGTTGAATTTTTTTTTAAATTACCGACGTTTTTTTATTAGGAGATAAGTTCTAATGAAGATAAGCTGTACTCCTATATTTTAAACAAAAATTTATAATCAGATTTTTTTTTAAAACTCATTTAAAATTTAAATAAATGGCTTATAAATACTGCTCTTATGTGCTGTGTCCAAGTGACAGGCGATGGACTGAGTGCTTTTCATGTAAATTTTACTACATAATCAATCGCCTTTCATTTGGAAACAGCACATTAATGTTTGCGTACTGTAATTTCTTCTCAAAACGGTAATTTTTAGAAGGCTGTACGGTAATAAAAAATAAAAGTTAACATCACTGAGTCTCATATACATTTAGCATCAAGATTATTGTAGGAGTCGGAGTCTGAGTCGTGAGTTGGAGTCGGAGTCGCACTTAAAAAATTTCAGCGTTTGGAGTCGGAGTCGGAGTTAATACTTTTTTCGGACGACTCCACAGACCTGGTTTTTTGTAATTTTCCTCCAGAGTATACTGTGAGCGTCAAAATAAAGTGTACAGCTTGTTTTCCAATATAAAAAGGGTTATGTTATTTATAAAAAGTTAAATTTCTACTTTGCCAATTTTGATCAGACTTCAAGCTTGCTGTCATCTGTGAAAAATAAGTTGCTCCAAAAAGTGACAAAAGCAAGTTGGACAAAAAATAAACGTGATAAAAGGTAGAAATAAGAAATTCAACGAAAAAAAGTGAAGAGTGATAGGGTTAGCTTTTGTAAAACGTCATAAAACAGATGGATCAGCCCAATAGTCGCTCGATATCAACTCAAGTAAACATCTGAAAACATTTGGACAGGCAAATTAAAAAAAAACATAAGCAGCAAGCACTCTCACCCAAAAATACGCCATGCATTTTATTTTACGAGTGCAGTATAAAGGTTTTGAAAATTAGATCGGATATCAATATTATGTATGTACATTAGGGTGGCCGTTATTTTTTTTATTTTGATTTCTTATATTCTCCCCCCCTAAATCGGTTCAGTTTTATGTAAAAAAAAATACAAAAAAATTTCGTAGCGATAAGTTGTGTTTTAGGGGGGGCGTCCGTCCCTCAAAGTTTGCCATCAAGCCATTTATTCAAATGTAATTTGTTTGCATATGACTATCTTCTAAAAACAACATTTTACAAGAATATGATATATGGCAATATTTTAGCTCTTCTAGTCAACAACATAAGCCTCTAAGAAAGTTTTTTGCTAAAATCAATATTTTAGAAAATAATTAAGAAAATAAAAACAAAATACTAAACATTTTATATACGTTTTATATATATAAAAGGGGGATTTAATGTCAAGTGACCCAATTTTGAAATAGATGTTTTTCGATTTAAATGAAATTCACACCAGTTTTAGTACTGTTAGATAGTAGCTTAGACACAAAATTTCAACAAGATCGGTCAAAAAGTTTCTGAGTTAGAGGGGGTCAAAGTTTGACATTTTGGCCATACAGGTGTTCTTTCTCATCCATGTAACTTCCCTACAAGAAGAGAATCAGCGAGTTGTCACTTTTTTCACGTTGGTGTTAAGAAAATGATAGAATGAAATGACCGAAATCAAATTTTCTGTCATTTCATTCTATCATTTTCTTAACACCAACGTGAAAAAAGTGACAACTCGCTCATTCTCTTCTTGTAGGGTTATTACCTATTGGTGTAAGCAAAATTTGTCCCAAGTAGCTTAGATAGCTTTTTGATCAAACTTTTTAAAAAAATTGTTTTTGTTTTTTTAAAAAATTGAAATTACTTTTTGATAATAAACAGGCAGTGCACGGCCTAAAAAAACACTTAATTGTCAACATCTTTTGTAAAGTTGTTGTTGTTGTTTTTATTTTGTTTTTCTTAACCTACTTACAACTACAATTAATGTTGAGAGAATTTCAACTAATTGTAGTGGGGAATGTAAGATGAGATAAACCCACTGTTTATTGTTGATGTGTTTTGTTTAAGCTTTGATATTGTAACAAGTAGAACTGTTGCTTTAAGTCTTATACGCTTAACAGTTTTATTTGGTTTAATATCTTTAGTTTTTCTAAAACGTTATGGATGAAGTTTCCTGATGATCTGGCCTAAGCAACCAGTGAAATGCGCATAGGAATAGCTTATCCCATCAACAATAAATTTCAAGTGTTTTTATCAATAATAAAAACTGGGAATTAAGCACGAATAACAAAATCTTTTGAAATTAAAAATTTTGTATTCCCAAAATTGAAATTACTTTTTGATAAATTTTTTAAATTTTTTTTTTTAATTTAACACTTGGCAAAAAAAATTAAAAAAAAAGTTTTAAATTTAAAAAAAAAAAATTAAAAAATTTTTTAAAAAAAACAAAAAAATATTTTTAAAAAAGATTGATTAAATAGCTATCTAAGCTACTTGGGACAAATTTTGCTAACACCAATAGGTAAAAAATTACATGGATGAGAAAGAACACCTGTATGGCCAAAATGTCAAACTTTGACCCCCTCTAACTCAGAAACTTTTTGACCGATCTTGTTGAAAATTTGTGTCTAAGCTACTATCTAACAGTACTAAAATTGGTGTGAATTTCATTTAAATCGAAAAACATCTATTTCAAAATTGGGTCACTTGACATTAAATCCCCCTTTTATATATATAAAACGTATATAAAATGTTTAGTATTTTGTTTTTATTTTCTTAATTATTTTCTAAGATATTAGTCTTAGCAAAAAACTTTCTGGGAGGCTTATGTTGTTGACTAGAAGAGCTAAAATATTGCCATATATCATATTCTTGTTAAATGTTGTTTTTAGAAGATAGTCATATGCAAACAAATTACATTTGAATAAATGGCTTGATGGCAAACTTTGAGGGACGGACGCCCCCCCTAAAACACAACTTATCGCTACGAAATTTTTTTGTATTTTTTTTTTACATAAAACTGAACCGATTTGGAGGGGGAGAGTATAAGAAATCAAAAAAAAAAAGTTCTCCATACAACTAACGGCCACGCTAATGTACATACTTCCAAAGATCTCACCAAAAATTGGAGTGTTGCTATGGAAAATTTTGTTGAAAGAAAGTCGGTCTTTTAAAATTCCAACAATGTCTGGTTACATAAATTTTGAGTTCAAAACTTAACAAATTCATAACATAATTCATATGTTAGGTTTTTTTTTTAGAATTGAAAAAAGTGCTTAAATTTATGGTACTTTACACATGATTTCATTTTAAATAAAAATTCGTTTTATTATCAGCTTTAATTCCCTTCAAAATATTTTCTTATCAATTAAAATAAAATATGTATTAAAATATCCCAAGTGATCGACATTATTACACTCTTCATTGAGGACGAGTATATAATTTTGTATTTAAAATTAAAACTTTATTTCAATACTTACAGCAAGGTCAAATTATTTGCAAGGGCATCTTAACCTGAGTTCTATTAACCTAAAAAAAATAGGAGATATTATATTCGGATCTACTACCTGTTTTATTATATCCTTCACCACGGGTGGCAAGGGTATGAGTTTGTCATTTCGTTTTAATTTTTTTGATATCTTATATAATATTGATCTTAGACTCTATAGAGTATATATATCCTGGGTGCTTATAAGAAGCGAAGTTCATTAAACGATGTGCGTCTGTCTGTTGATATGGGTTTTCCGAAGACACCAAATATAATACACATATTTATGCATAGACTTATGTCACATATACTCCGTTCAATTTTGCTATTAAAATTCAACCTGATCAGTTCATAAATGGATGAGATATGGACAACAAAACACGACGGCTTCTAATTTCACTTATTTACACTTGTCGTTATTGTTTTGTAAATCTGGTGAACGGCATGAGCCAAAGTTTCCTAATTATGTCCAAGCAACTTGGTTATCAGTACACAACATCAGACAAAATGAGGGCGGAAGAGTAGAAGTGGGCGTGGCACAAAATGAACTTTTTTATATCTTAAGAAAGGTTTTATATGCCTTTCTGTTCTTATCGCACCATTGTAAAGAGTATATAAGATTCGGCATAGCCAAATGTAGCACTCTTTCTTGTTTTTTTTTCAATTCAAAGCATTTGATAAGTAAAAGTATTTGTGAAAAATATTTAGTATTAAATGTGTATTTCATTTATACAGATCAAAAAACAAAATGTTGTATTTTAAAAGATTTTTTATAAACCTGGTTCTTGTAAATGGAATCTTTGAAATACTTGCATCGGAAAGTAATGAGGTAAAATAACTGGTATGTAATTGATTTGTTGAAGTTACTTTAAAGTGATATTCAAAAGACTTTGGTTATAAAAATAAAAAATGAACAGAAGAAATTAGAAATTAGAAATCACCAAATTCGTGGAATCAAGTAAATAATTTGTTGATTTTTCACATATTTATCTCCAAAATAATTATGTATATTGATTAGTAAAAATCGTAAAAATTAAAATTGAGATTTTGTTTTTTTTCTAATTAAAAATATTATCTATTAATTGATTCAATTATAAAAATAATCAACAAAAAATCTTTATTTTTTTCAATTACCTCAGTTGATTGAAAATACATAACAAAATAATAAATAAAGTAATTGCGTTGAGCAAACTAGAAATAGAATTATTTGTTAGAATCAGTTGAAAGTTTTATTGAATAAATTAATGTGAATAATTAAAATTTCAAACATCTGTTTTAATATTCAGTGCAACAAAATTGTCATTGAGGGTGGAGAGCAGGCACTACGAAAATTATTTAATGATTTTAATGAAATGAAAAGTACCATACAGGAACTAAAATTGCAGTGAGTTAAATGAAGTAATTAACATACATACATATAATTAAAAATTATAAAAATATTTTTCTTCTAGACTGGAAGAAAGACAAGAACTATCAGCAAACACAAACAAAGGTAAATCGCGGAATTAAAATAATCTCCAGCTATTTTGTTTCTTAAACACACCTCACAATAATGGAGAGAGTAATATGGGCTCTTCCACAGAAGTGTCACATTACGCCACTAAGCAAATAATCTTGTATTTTAGAGCCATGCTGTTCAAATTTTTCTTCTCTTTCACTAAATTGCGCTTTACACCAAAAAGCATATACAAATTAAATATAAATTATTCTTTGAAAAACAGCTTAAGTTACTTGCTGGCGTGACGTGGCAAAGAGGAAATCTTCCTGCAGAAATACTCATATGCGTTTGTGCTGATGTGTTTCACACAAAAAAATATTGGTCCTAGATCCACCTTTAAGTTACTGACCGTCTCAGAATCACTTTCTGAGTCGCAAGAACAATGTCCAGCCGTCCGGCTGGCTGGCTGTCCATGTAACCTTGTGCGCGTAGTTCAGGTTGCAATTTTTAGGATAATGTCAGAAGAACGAAGCCTATTGAAAATGGTGAAAATCGGTCTATAATTTATAAACTTCTTTCCGAAATAGTCTTTGTAGCCATAAACTATCTTTTTATGATGGTTTTTAGATTAAATTTTGTCCGAACTTATTCATTTACAATCAAAATTATCTTATACATTTTGTTTGAAATCGGTTTATATTCCACCATAGCTCCCTCACAAATACTATACTGAAAAGAAAAAATTATCCATCCATAATTAAATCGGATTTCCTTAAATCAAGTACAGAATGCTTGATTCAAGTTCGGATTATTTAAGTGTATAATAATAATCCCAAAACGTGATTGACTGAAGTAAAAGTGAGATAAAAATTAATCTCAAACTGTGCTCTAGATTCAAAAATTTCTAAGTTGGTTTTAATTCCAAATTCGCACTTGGAATACCACAAAATTGAGATTTTGGTTCTAACCTTAAAACACTTACCCCAGAAAACCAGAGAGAAGAGAGAAAATATATTATATATAATATATTTATTGTACTTGTTCAGCAATAGTGTATTGATTCAAATTTTTATTTGCTTTTTGGAAAAAATCAACACGTAATATTCATATCTACTGCTTAAAAAATATCGTGCTATTTTGCCTCCCAATTGGCAAAGAAACGGTTGGTCTAAAAATTCTTTTATATGCCTTAAATGTAAAATTAAAAACTATTTTGCTTTTACTGAACATTTTTAAATTTTGCGATAATACAGTAGTGTTGAACAAGTGCAGTATGTTGTATTCTTCCCTTTGTTAATAGCAGAACTGACAATAATAAGCCACCAGCAGCATACCCGATAGTGGTTTTCGTAATCATTCTACTTTAAAAATTTGATCTATATAACTAAATAATTTTAACAAATAGAATTTGGAAATTTTTGCTTCTTATTTTACTGTTTAAACATGAAAAAAGTGTATGTTTTTTTCTTGCAGTGTTGTTTTTGTTTCTGCACAAACCAAACCAATCCGTTTTTACCTGGTTTTGTAGACTTGTTGTTGTTTCTACACCAAACTTCTACAAACACACGCGTAGGCACGCATATAAAATGCAATGGTTTTCGAAATAACAGTACTTTTCGCTTATAGTCCATTCCGCTTAAAGGTCAAAAACGGTTTTAAGCCAAAACTGTCATATTTACTTGCAGATTTATTCGAATTTCATACAAATTATTAGTTCTAAGGTCAATTTCGCTTGTAGTCCATATTCGTCTAAAAGCCACATTTTCTTAACATGCGTATATAATTCTTTGTGCAAAAATTCTCGCTTACAGTACTCTTTTTTATATTTTTTTAACCAACTGGCAACACCTTTTTGGCAACTATTATAAATGTCAAATTTCGCCATTTTTATTTCATCAAGAACCAATTAAATTGATATTTATGTTGTGTTTGATTTCGTCATCCAATGAATTGAAATAAATCTCATACTTAATGCTTAAGGCCAGTTTACACTATTATACTTTGTATTAATACATGTCAAAATCTCAAGTAATATGTAAAAGTCTGATAGTGTGAATGCATGTGTTATGAAAAAAAGTTTGACTCCCATACGACTTTATAGTTTTTGAAAAATTTCTAAACAATAATACTTTTTATAGGATCAGGGTTGCATTTTATTTCATGTGTGAGTGTTTATACTTTGTGTGATGGTGTGAATACAAACTGCTATATTTAATTAGATTTTTTGACAGTCGCAACAAAACTCATTATATTTCTATCTCACAATGTATTATGGAATACGTAAGACTTGTGAGATAGTGTAAACTAGCCTTTATGAAGCATTGAAATTATTTACATTTTCGTTTTTATTGCAAGCTTTTAAAGCATTTGAAATAATTAATAAAGAAGATTATTGTTTTAACTATTTATTTAAATAAAATCAATATTTGGTTATGTCTTAAATAAACTTTTCTTTTGTTTAATTAGAGTGGTTTTATTGAAGAAAATAATTTTTATATTGAACTATAGTTCAACATATATGTGGATTATACTAGGTTTCACTTTTTATCCGTAAAATGGCTTTTAAAAAAAATCGGTTATAGTCCACAAAAGTTGTGCAACTAAAGTAGTGGGCTATAAGCGAAAAGTACTGTTATTACATTTTGATTGCTTAAAGTAAAATTTACGTTCGACTCGTAATAAAAAAAATGGAAAAATTTTAAATTTAGTACGGGTTTCTTCTTTCTGTGTACTACAAAAATAGCTTTTAATGCCATATAAGGAGAATATGGTGGGATTAATATAAAAGTAACCTTTACGTCAGCTACTATGTCATGACAAAATGTTGTGCTGGTACTATGTACGTCCGAAATTAGCAATAAGTCCCAAAAAAGCCCCCATCCTAAGATCACTTAAAGGCAAACAAATCCCATACACTCAAAAGAAAAATCGATCCGTCCGTACTCTAATCAATACGAAGCGGTATTAATAGTACGGGTTTTTTTTAAATCAAGTACAGAAAGATTGATTCAAGTACGGATTTTCAATCGCAAAATACTTAAATTATCCATTTTCAATCCCGATTTCGTACTTGATATAATCCGAAAATGAGATTGATTTAAGTAAAACTAATATTGAATCAATCTCAAAATGCGCTTGATTCAAGAATTATAAAGTTGATTTTATCCCGAATTCGTACTTGAAAAAAACCAAAAAAGAAATTAGAAAGAAAAAAAATTTTATGATTGATTTACTTACCCGTATTACACCTTACAGAATGATAGAACACCAACATCATGCCCGATATGGTTTTTACTTTAGAAATCTTATGTACATTTTTAACCAAAAATATAAACTTAATGAGATGCAAGAGTTCAAATTTATTTTTAACCCTTCGTGGTACACATGAGTCTGGCCAGACCTTTTTTCAATGTGTATAGAAAATCAAAACATGCGTAAGCCGGAGGGTTTAACACGAAAATAATATATGTTTTCTTCTAGTTCTGTTGTTGTTTTTCCAAACTTGTGTTGTGTTGTTGTAAATCTACAACAAACTTTAAAAAACACACACGTATGCACGCATAAAAGAATGCAATGCTAAAGGCTAGATTACACTATCTCACAAGTCTTACGTATTCCATAATACTTTGTGAGATAGAAATCGAATAAGTTTTGTTGCGACTGTCAAAAAATCTAATTTAACATGACAGTTTGTGTTCACACCATCATACAAAGTATAAACACTGATCCAATGAAAAGTATTATTGTTTAGAAATTTTTCAAAAAACGATGAAGTCGTATGGGATGTCAAACTTTTTTCATAATACTTGTCATTTTCGTGACACATTGCATTCACACTATCACACTTTGTCATATTACTTGAGTTTTTGACATGTATTGTACATTTGACTAATGCTATAAACACATTCGAGACAGCAGGCTACCGACTTCAATATGTCAAAAATAGAATACATGTGTGTATATGAAAATGATTACAGTGATTTTGACTTAGCTGCACAATCTCCTTTGCTCGATTTTTTGTGCAGGTACACAATTGTGGTTACCTGAACAAAAGTGCAGCTAAAGTAAAGTGTTTGATTTAAAAGTGGAATAAAAAATCTTTTTATTAATACAGTTATTCCCGCTTAATTGAGTTTCTAAAAATGCACGACTTTTATTGCAATTAAACGGTACGGGAACTCAATGAATCGCCGACGCAATTAAAACAAAAATCGCTTAATTAATTGAGCAAGTTGTGCAATAAAGCGAAACACCCATGTGTAGATAGAAAATAAGACTCATTTCTTTATTTATTAAGTTAAAAAATGGTTTAGGGTTTTTTAAAACAAAATAAAAATCAGGTACGTCCATCCAAACATTTGCATTTGTTTTTCGCAATGCGGTCATATTTTGCGAAATAATTAAGCAGGTGACGCGATTCAACGGAACTCAACCAAACGGGTATTTTTACATTGACAGTTATACTGAATGATTTCGTTCCATAATTTTTAGTGCAATAAATCGGGAAACTTAAGTAAGCGGGGCACAATTACCCGAAAACAACGTCCATAAATTTATATTTTATTAAAATTTTATTTCAAATAACAGATCATTTTATATATGCATGTATATATATTTAATATAACAGTAACATTGACAAAAACAATGAGAATTCACAAAGAACATAAAAATTATCGCGATTTATATTTTTATAAACATCTTAAATTGGATATTTATGAGAAAAAGTGGCCACCATTTTTTTTTTATGTGTGCAGCTAACTTTGATGTTTTGTATGAAAATATTTTCAAGCTGCCCAAAAATATGAAAAATATGCAGGTGTACAAAATGCACGTAAACAAGGATTTTGAAGAATAATTTCTAAAAATATGTATTTTGGGCAGTTAAGTCAAAGTGCAGCTAACTTAAATATTTTGTATGAAAATAATTTTAAAAGAGGAATTCGTATGGAATTATAAAGAATAATTCCAAAAATTATCAATTTTGTGCAGTTTAGTCAAAAGTGTACGTAAACAAAAGGCAGTTAAGTCAAAACTACTGTATTTTCACGACGTGTCAACTGCCAAAACAACTGGTAGGTTGTCGCCGTTTAAGGCGATTAATAAATTTATCATTTTAAATAGTTTTTTGCTTCTCCAGCAAAATTTTCAAAATGTAAGATAGGGCGTTTTACGTTTTAGGTAACGATATACGTACATATATATTATTAAATACAAAATATAGATAAAAACAAAAATTGTCATTGAAAACATAAAGGGCTATTCAACAACATTTTTAGTAAATTTAATTACACACTAAAAACATCATTATGTGAATAGTATTCCTTAACTGCATAAAGTGTTGGTCAAAATACCATTAGAATATGATCTGTTTTCATCACAAATTTTTATAAGATCAACAGTAATGATAAGATCTCTGCAACATTTATTTAGCCTTCTTAGTCCACATCTAACGTAAATCAATGGATTCAATAACATCCTATTTCTAATCTTGGTTTTTATAAGGTTCATACCGCTAAAAATTCTTTCAACTTCCGTCTTAATAAATGGCAAAACCAAAAACTTCATAACAAAAGAAGCTAACTCGTTTCAAGCATTTTCTTTTAAAGCGTTTCTGTACTCATAAGCACCTATCCAGAATTCAATAGTTGAACTTTGGTTCATTCATTCGTATGCATTCAGGGGCCGTATTCTGATCGAGTACTTTCTCGATTCGAAAGCAATTAAATATCTAATTATTTCAGTCAATACAATCGGAATTATTTGTTTTTTTTAGTGTTGTAAATCATTAATTTCAGTTTCACAACACTGAAAAATTATTTCGATTGGTTCAGTATCGACTGTAAGAATTAGAAATAAAATTGCTTTCGAATCGAGAACGTACACGATCCCGACTGCCAGAATTAGGCCCCAGCTTTTACCATTGCTGTTCCAAACGCGTTATTTCTTCTGTAGTAAAACCTACCACTTCTCCTTTAAATTTATTTTGGTGTTTACAGGGTTGCTATTACTATACATTTGTATGAACGTATAGAGATTGGCAGAAATGTTAAGTTATATTGTGAAATGGCAATATATCAAATTTATAAGATTAAAAAATGCTAAAGAATGCTAATAAAATATGAGAAAAATGCTGAAAACTATGCTAAATGCAATTTGAAAAATTGGCTGATAAATCAAAATCAATAATGCTAAATTTAGCAGTGAAAATGCTTAAAGGATCACACTGCTCAGAGCACAGAAAAATTTAAAAATTGATTTTAATCATCGAATTCATAAAATCAAGTAAACAATTTGTTGAATTTGCTCCTATCACCAAAATGATTATATTGATTACTAAAAATTGTAGAAATTGAAAATTGTAAATTTTTTTTTCAATAAATGATATTTTAAATTTTAGTTAAAAATATGATCAAAAAACTATGAGATTTCAAGCAATGTGTTAATTGATTCAATTACAAAAATAATTTAGAAAAAAATTTATATATTATTCAATAACCTCATTTGATTCAAAAGAAACAAATAACTAAAGAATATAGTAATTGAATTGAGCAAACTAGTAATCAAATTATTTGTAAGATTCAATTAAAATTTTTATTGAATAAATTATTATAAATAATTGAAATTAAAAACTTATTATTAAAATCAATTTTTTTAATTAACAATAAAATTTCAATAAGCTCTAAATAGTCCGGCGATATAAATTGATATTAAGGTGAAATTCGGTAAGTTTCGTTCGTTAGACTCGAAGTTACACAGAAAAACTTTTGTCATGATCGGTTCAGAATTTACCACAGGTTCCGTATAAATCCGCCTTTAGAAAAGCACGTTATGACACCTAAAATGCTAAAAAATTATATTTTTATATTGGAATTTAGCAACTTTTTTACTCTTCCAAATTTTGTTATGTTTGTTACATAATTCACTAAAGGTGCAATATAAAACTTCCTCCCGAAAAGCCTAAAACTGAAAGGAATCGTTATATGTATTATATTTCAGAAATGGGTCCGAAAGTTACATATCGTCGGCTTAATATGCAAACCTGCTAAATCCACTTTTTAAGTCGACGAGCATGTAGTTTTTCTTGAATTTGTGTCTTGAAGTCTGTTAAGCCAACTATATTTTTGGTTTTTCTCTTAAGCTGCACATATGAAATATAAAAAGTTTTTTGTCTCTCCTGTAACATTTACTGAAACGGATTTAGCAGGTTTGCATATTAAGCCGACGATATACTATCTACATAAGTACATGAATACTTACATAGGTATATATATACATACTAATGTTATATTTTAAGAACGCGGCAGCATGGCATTATATTCATCTTGTTTTCGAATTTTAAAGTAACTTGCTTTTGTTCAGAATCTATTGATTTGCCTGCTACTAATATGGTTATTGGGAGTCGGGGTATTGGAGGCTGATGTGATATCTTGTATATTTCCTCACGTATTTCGTGTTATAACATCTGTTTTACCATTCTTCGTGTTCAAAAAGTTTCTTGTTTTCAAAACCAGACAATTTGGAAACGTTTGGAAACGCTATTAAATTTGGCAGTACAAACTTTTTAATATACATATGTAAGAGGATAAATAGTTTTAAGTTTCTGTATGATACCTTATATACAATTCAATCAACTTACGCAAGAACTAACTCACTAACCTCAAAGAAAATTGCGTAGACGTAACAACAGCCAGAAGGAAATGTTCAAAAGAACTGATGACGATTGCACGGTATCAGCATAAACTAATATTACCGGCAAAAGAAGAACTCGAACCAGAATTAACTTTAATGAGACTGTTAATGCCACAAATGTATTTAAGCACAAAACCTACCTCCAATATTAACAATGTTAATCGTTTATTCATACGAGTATTCCAAAAAAAAAAAAAAAACAAATTATTGAATTAAAAATTATTTTGAAAAAATCAGTTTTGACAATTCCCAATAAAAATAATACACAACTTTACAATTTTATTTTATTTTAAAAGAAAAAATCAATTAAGGTTTTAATTTATTTAATTTTTATTTTAATTGAATTTTATTTTGAAAACAATTAAAATATTAATTAAATAAAAAATTTATATAAAATTTTTGTTCAATGAAAAATATAATTGATTCAATCACCACATTAATTAAATTAAAATACTTTTCAAGCAATGTTTTTAATTGATAAAAAACTAATAAAAATTTTTTCTGTGAGTGGCACTACCAACGAAAAGTTTAATCATTTTTTTACTTGATTTAAGAATTTTGTACTTTTTTTTATGAAATTGTGGGATTGATTTTCGAAAGTAATCCCATTTAGGATTGTTTTGAGTAAGTTTTAGTGTTATTCGTACTTGAATTTTTGAGTGCAACTCGTACTTAAAGTAATCATAAAGAACTTGATTTTCCCGAGTGTTTTTCTTTCTGTGTACAAATGAAAATTTATAATTATATTCGGCACAAAGAACTTTTACATGAATCCTAACCTCATAACATAATTTTGTTCTGGTCGGGCTTGTTCGACTATATTTTCTAACTTGTTGCTTTTAAAGCAGTGGCGGCCATCCATTGTTGTTGCCTATAGTTACGATCATATCTAAAATAGTAGAAACAAAATTTTAACTAATGATTAGCCCCCGTATTCATTAACGATTATTAAATTCAACAAACGTTTTTTTTAATTTTTATCAAATAAATAATTATTTTGCTATACATGTTTGTATATTTTCATTAAATTTAGATGTACCCATGTTTGATATACGTGTTGATTCATTGCCCAAAAAATGGTAAGAGTTCAAAAAAAAACTCTATTTACATAAAAATTCAAATTAAATTTGTTTAGCCAACGCGATTCTTTACCCAAAGATTGCGCTGAGGCCACTGCCTGCACTCATCGCAGTGGTTTTTATAATATCCAAATTCCTCCCTATACGGAGCCTCCATTTTACGTAGAGTGTGATGCCAAAACTGAGGACGGCGACTGGATCGTTATACAAAGACGTCAAGATGGCTCTGTGGATTTTTACCGCAGCTGGGATGAGTATCAGGTGGGCTTTGGTGATATAGATGGAGAATTTTTCATCGGTTTGCATAAGTTGTATGCCCTGACCAATAACAATGGACCTCAAGAGTTGATGGTCGTTATGGAAGATGTCAATCTTAAAACTGCTTATGCCAAATATGATGCTTTTGCTATAGCCAATGCTTCCGAGATGTACAAATTAAAGAGGCTGGGTAGATATTCTGGTACTGCAGGAGATTCCCTAACACAATCTGTCGGCTTTAAATTTACAACAAAAGATCGTGATAACGACAATAGCAACGAAAACTGCGCTGTGCAATTTTTAGGGGCTTGGTGGTATAATGCCTGTCACTTGAGGTTTGTATTTTGGGCACTTTTTATTATATGGAAACAATAAAGTTATTTGTGTATATTTTTAGTAATTTAAATGGTC
This sequence comes from Pollenia griseotomentosa, assembly GCA_963931875.1. Classification (NCBI taxonomy): domain Eukaryota; kingdom Metazoa; phylum Arthropoda; class Insecta; order Diptera; family Polleniidae; genus Pollenia; species Pollenia griseotomentosa. Next base: position 190,729,025 of record OZ007560.1, read on the forward strand.
ATTATGGAGACAATGAATTCGGCAAAGGTATTAACTGGAAGACATTTAGTACTTACACGGCTTCACTGAAATATGACAAGATGATGATACGACGTCGTAGATTTTAGTTATTGCTGAATATTTCTCTCATAATTTTTAAATATAATAAAGAATTTCTTGTCACCTACATACGTGAAAATGTGTAGATAGTATTTATTTTATATGAGCTTTTGCTATTTTTGATAGTATTTCCAAAAATTTTAAGTTTTGTTAAAACATCTAGAATAATATTTCACAATTTCTTAGAAAAATTTTGAAATCAAAACATAGTCCACACTAACTGGAAGTATTTTAAGCAATGCGAAATTGAAATAGTAAAGTTGAATATTAACTTTTTGGTTATTTTTAAAACTTAGCAAGTTTCTAACTGATTTTGATAAAGTTTTTTAGAAAAAAAATTTTTATCCAAACGAATTAAAAATACCTTACTAAGTTATATACGAACTCAGAAAGGGCAATTAATTCAAGATATGAAGGGGCTTAGTTAAGTAATGGATCTATTGGACCCATTGTGATTATCGATTTTCATTTGTGTTATATCCTTTGTACACATGCATGCATTTCGGAGGAACGCATGGAAGATGTTGAAAATGTGAAACATACGTTTATAGGCTTTTTTTTACACTGATAAACTTTTAACATCTACCATCAAAGATGTAAAAAATGTGAAACACTCGTTTACATTACTCACATCTAACATCTACCATCAAACAAAAATGTCACCACTTTTGAAAAAAAATGTTTTTAAAATAAAAAATGTTTTTTTCTACTAAATTGCCAAAATTTAAAAAGAAAACACAAAAATGTATTTGAAGTTCAATTTGTTTAAAAATATAAAATATACTTAACAAAAAAACATTGCAATACAAGCGAAAACTTGACAAATGGTAGCGCTGCTTTCATAAAAATTTTTTTGTCAGTGATGCCACAGTAATAATAGAACTTATTGACACTTTTCTAGTGATGACACTAAAATAATCGAAAGATGTAGAATGGAACAAGGTGAGATAGGAACATCTTTTCAAGATGTTGAAAGATTTTGGTTTTTAACCTTATGTATTTTTCATGGAAAGATGTTAACATTGATGGTAGATGTTGATCAGTGTAAAAAAGCTATTACACTTGAAACATTTGTTTTTACCACTATGTATTTCTTATAACCTTTTCACACTTGTCAACATTTAACATCTAACATTAATTATCTAAAAATCAAAATTGTTTAACATCTTTACAAAATGTTCCAATCTCATTGTATTCTATTCATCTTCCGATTATTTTAGTGTCATCACTAGAAAAATGGCAGTAAATTCTATTATTATTATTATTATTATGATGGCATCACTGACAAAATGGCATTTGCTTTAAAAGTAGCTACATATATTAGAATAACTTAAAAACGCTTGATAATATTCAGTTAAAAAAAAACTTGAAACTCGGCAACAGTATTATCTTTAAGCCGTGCCTATATTGTTTTTAATATCTTTGAATTTTTAAAAAAAGCAAAATTTTGAAAAAAAAACAAATTTTTTGTTCTTTAAAAATTCATAAAAATTAAAAATGAGACAAAAATCACAGTTTTGGTCGAAAAACATTTATCTTAACATAATTGCGAATGAAATGAGGTTTATTTCATTGCAATCGGTGCACAACTTTTGAGAAAACTGAATATCGATTATCATACAAAAAGGAAAAAATGTTCATGACACACATATTTAAAATGTTAGTATCGGATTTTTTACACATGGCACGAAAGTCTTTCTAAAACTCAAAATTAGCGTGGCAAAAAAATATTTTTCCCTGTTTTCGAAACTTCATTGGCATTTCGTTCATTCAAGGGTTTGGCTGTTTCAACTTTTTCTGGATGTAGTCCGATCCGCTTAAGTATGCTTCTTCCAAATTTTATACTAAATGCTTCATACCCTCTCTCTCTCTTTCTATATATTTTTTATTTTCACACACTTTTTTGTTTTTATTAAAGTTTTCCTTACACAATTTTGTATTAAAAGAAGAAACATTATAACATAATTTTAAACATTGAAAACCATTTCGGATCAATCTATATATCGTTACCTAAAACGCAAAAGGCCCTAACTAACAAAAAATAAAAAATCGACTTTTTTATGAAATCTGATGAATTGCATCAACACTAATGTCCACAATCAATTTTGGAGTCTTTCAACCAAAATTAGCGCTTTTATTAACAAAAAACAAACGGCCCTATCTACAAAAGTTTATATGGATACACGCTAAAAGACCTTACTAACAGTTTGCATAATATGCAACATTGTCAATTGTCAAAACAACTGGTAGGTTTTACAAGAAAAATAGAAGGAAAATAAATTATAAGCCGTTTTAGGCAATTTATCAATTAACATTTTGAATAGTAATTTGCTTCTCCTGTAAAATTTTCAAAATGTTAGATAGGGCGTTTTGCGTTTTAGGTAACGATATAGTTATATATTTTTCCAAAATTAAACGAATAATGAAAATACAACCGATTTTGGCATTCTAAATTGTTGCTAGCCAGACCCCTTTTGGATATTAAAAACATTTACGTTACATATCGTTTGATTAATTGATAGCAAACAACGCAATATGTTCAAACTTTTTTCACGCTTCGTGCAAAGCGGAACCGATTTGTTAAATTTAAGTTTTAACACCATGCAAATAGAAATAAAACCAAATCAAACTTTTTTTATTTAGTATGCCATCAAATATGTTGGACTCAAAATCAATATTTTTAAGTCTAGTGCTTTTAAGTTTTATATTAAAAATGCATGCGGACTATGATTATCTAGAGGTAGGATAATCCAACATTTGAATCTTAAAATCCTTATTTGCATCTCTGCTTGTAAGCCTTATTAATTTTTTTTTATTTTAAGCCTGCGCCTTGGTGCACACGACTTGTATATGATGGCCAAGGACCAGAAGTTAAGCAAATCCTACAAAACTTAAAAGACATGAAAACAATTGTGCGGGATTCGAAATTAAGGTTTTAGAATTTTCTAAAAATAATCTCATATTATATTTATTCACCATTTTTCTTTCAGTTGTGGCGAAAAGCAAGAGTTCTCTTCTAGTGTTGAAAAGAAAATTGATGGTAAATATAAAAAATTACTGTTTTTGGGATACACATAGGTTGGACAGACTGCCAACTCATAGACGCGCATTGTAGAGCAGTAAAACTAAAATCGCACAAAAATAATTTCGTAAAGTTTCGAAATTTCTTGTTCTTACTAGAGAGCTGCCCAAAATGTTTTACATGCTATGTGTTTTATTTGACACTAGTTCCAATCACCATATTTCAGTGGTTATATAAATAACAAAACCAAAAATAACAAAACATTAATAAGTCATCGTCCAGACTTGCAATTATTGTTGCAGCAATTCTTGAGTTTATGGGTAAGAGAGAGGTGAGAAGATTGGGTGTTTTATGTACTCTGCAATTCTGTTTTGTTTCGTAAATCTCAAACTTTTTTATTTGAAGTTGGTTGAATGTATTTGTATATATATTCTATATATATATATATATATATATATATATATATATATAAACGTTTGTGCCGTGTATGTGCTCCTAAAACTCTAGAACCGTTGAAGCGATTGACACCAAACTTGGACAATAAATAAGCTTCAAAAAGGTTTTTTTTTTCAAAAGTGCCAAATTTTTGAAAGAAGATATACAAATTTCTTGAGCATTAAAAAAATACTTCATCCATTTATGATTCAGTTATCTTGTTTCTATAGATAACTGTTTGCCCTAGAAGCAAAATTATTATTACTTAATCACAGTCAAACTTAGCACTATCTCACAATCAAATTTAAGTCTGGAAAACAGCATTAGGCCAGTAGAGAATATCTACATCCATTTTTTAGCCATTCGTAAAGACGGAAATCTCATTGTATAAAATTACAAAGCCATTCTTGTTTTCCTTTCTCTTTATTCCTATCAGCTTCAAATCTTATTGATTTTTTGAGGCATCTCAAGGTGAATTGACAACGGGTGGCGGCAAAAGGACTGCCGACTTTGACAGTTCGAAACAGTCTGTTTTGGGTTAACAATGCTTTGTTTAAAAATGGGTGATATTTCGAACCGTAAACACTTACAATGCAATGCAAAAAACTGTTTTGGTTCTATTGTTTTTGGATTGTTGTAGTTTTGCCTACATCTGTAGTGAATTATCCTTGGTCCATTCGTAAAAACCAAATTCGCATCGTATGAAGTTGCAGTCTCATGCTTTTAAACCTCCCTGTCTGGTACTCCCATCATATATACTTACAGAGTTTATTAAATCTCTTAACTTTAAAATCGATCCCAAATTGGAAAGAAGAGTTATTTTTAAGAAAGAAATTCTCTATTGCCTTTTCTTATTTATTTTTCTAAAAAACGGGCGGCAAATTATGGCATTCGATATCGTTCGAAATTACAATGGTAATTAAATGGGAACTTTGATCGATATCGTATGCCGTAATTTGGCAACCGACTTTACTTTCTTAATTGTTATAAATACTTAGATTTGTACATGTTCGATATACGATTTGATAAATTCCCAACCAAATGGTAAGTCAGCTTTAATCTCAATTTATTTATCAAAAAAGATATATGGAAAAAATATTTTATTATTTCCAGCTTACGCACTGTATTACCGAAAAATTGCGCCGAAGCGACTGCATGTACTCACCGCAGTGGTATATACATAATCCAGGTTCCCTCGAACGATACTCAATCATTTTACGTAGAATGTGATAATGAAACAAAAAATGGAAGCTGGATTGTTATACAAAGACGTCAAGATGGTTCCGTTAATTTCTTTCGCACTTGGGATGAATACGAAAAGGGTTTCGGCGATATAGATGGAGAATTTTTTATTGGTTTGCAAAAGTTATATGCCCTTACGAGCGCCATGGGACCTCAAGAATTATTGGTTATAATGGAGAAAGATCAGGATAATAGAGCTTATGCCTATTACGATTCCTTTACTATAGCCGATGCTACGGATATGTACAGATTAAAAAAACTTGGCCGATATACTGGCAACGCCGGCGATTCCTTGCAGCAATCGCTTGGTTTTAAATTTTCAACAAAAGACCGTAAAAATCACAATGCCAGAGAAAATTGCGCAGAGCGATTTACAGGTGCTTGGTGGTATAATGATTGTCATCACAGGTGTGGACTGAACAAGTATTTTTTTCTTTAGTATCTGAATTTAATTGATAATCTTTTCAAGCAATTTGAACGGTCATTATGGGGATAACAGAACTGGTAAAGGTATTAATTGGTTTTCATATGCTGGCTATGAGTATTCACTGAAATATGTCAAGATGATGATACGTCGTCGTAGATTTAAGTAAGAACTAACTGTTTGTAAATCATCATTAATAAATTTCTAAGAATATAGTTCTGGATACAGTAGTTTCAAAGGCATCTACGAGGTATAATAGTTTATTGGGGATTTTAGCAAATTAAAGAGTAATTTAGAAAAGTTTTAAAATTAAACAATTCTACAATTGTGTGTATTAAGCTATAGTCTAAGACGATGTCGATGTTGTTAGAAGCACAGCCGTGGAAAATACCTGCCATCGGCCCTACTCTATAGTGTACAAACTGGGTGACAAACAATGCGTTCACCAACCGCCCCCAGTGCACTGCACATTCACATTGCAGTGTTAGAGCAAGCCATTTGAGTGCATAATATAATAAATTATACACTTGCTTCTTATATAGAAGCAGGAGCTATTTAACCTCCGCTGCTTTTGGCAAAATATTAGCAGCATAAGTATAATTTTCCCTCTCTGCCACAAGTAGTGAAAAATCCGAATATCTCTTTTCGTGACCTTGGAAAGTAAACTACAATCAAAACGTTATCCCCGATAGTATACTTTAAACGGAAAAGCGAAACTTGCGCAAAGACAATATTTCTAAAGGCCGTTATACACTACCCCACAAAGTCTTTAGTAATTTGCGAAGATGCAACCCTGTCATGATAAGTTGTTATTGCTTTTTAAAAATGTTCAAAAAATAATTAGATCAGGGAAACATTTTTGAAAAATACGTAAGACTTTGTGGGATAGTGTGGAACGGCCTTAAAAGACAGAAAACTTTTTCCGCAAAAAGCATTATAGCGGAAGTCTCAGCCAATAGTTAGCCCAGTGCCGTGGAGCTATTGACTTCCGCGGCACTTCCGAGTCAGGTCTGGTCAGCCGCGATCGCAAGAGATCTGTCAATTTTGGAATTTTGCGAATCCCAGTTATTGGCTGCACCTGATTATAACCCGGTAGATGTAGCACCAAAAAGTGAAATATATACGGTAATCCGTTCAACCCTGGGGGGTATTAAAAGCACAATTGAAGTCACAATAAAAGCAAAAGGAAGATCACATTTGGGTAAAATTAATTTTTGGACTATTGATTCTTTCGGTAGTGAAAATGAGACAAATAGTTTCATTATTTTAGCAAACCCCATACAAAAGTCCCAACATTTTCAAAGTGGCTCTTCCTTTTATCAACGTATTTATCCACCAAATTTATTCAAATTATCTTTAAAGTTGCGACTTGTACACAATGTTCAAATGGACAGGCAACCAGCATGCCAGCCGTCGAAACGGGCGGACATCGAGTGGTATAAAAAAATTTGATCTAGAATTATCTATGTATGTGATTTCTCAACTTATGAATAAGGTAGCCCAGTTTGACTGAATAGCCGGGACACAATTAAAATAGACACGCAGCTCAACACTACAACCACCAAAATTATGTACTATTACCCCTCCACAGATAAGAAGAAAGCAAGCATTATTCAAGAATACAACAAGATTCAAAACAACGGTGACATTCCTTTTTAGTCCGACCTTGACATCCCACCTAGACAAAGACTTGAATCAAGAAAGGCGCCTCTAGATCTCGCCAAAATTAGTTTAAATTATGTTATCTTTACAGATTGCAAACTGGTACCGGCAGAACCCTAGATACCCTCCACAAATGTGATAATTTGGACGATTCTAAATATCAATGCATAGTTCCAGTTCAAGCAACCGACCCTATTCTTCTAGAATATTTATTATTATCCTATAAGGGCCCATTGAGCAACATCAACACGTTCGTGCCAGACGCTGTTTCATGATTAAGCTCATAAAATCTGTAAAAATTATAACACTTTTATTCGTATATTCCTAGTTTAATTTTCTTCTTCTGCAATGTAATGCTAAATATGTAATAATAATGGAGTAATAACTTTAAATGCTTAAGTCGGCTATGCTAAAGCTTAAAGGCCCAACCATCATATGCATAGCCTTGCTTCACCAACTATCAAAAATTAACAAAAAGTCTCTCAAATGTATTTAAAAAAACAAAATCAAAAACATTTGATTCCGTACGGAATTTGCGATCAGTTTCGAACTTTGCTTAAGCAAATGACTTAACAAAAAGTTTCCTTAAGTTCAATATGGTTTGCCTCATATGATATACATGTATTCGCACAGTTGTTAAAGCTAACTTAAGCATATTATAGTTAGGCCGTTAGTTTGAAAAATAGCCAGTGAAGCTCGGTTCACCCATGCGTTCCGAACAATAATTTTGTCCGGACAAAATTTTGTTTATATTGAGTTTGACTTCTTACTTTTGCGAGAGAGAAATTACTTTGTTCGGCAAGTTTTTTCTTGAATTGGTTTAATTTTAAGTCTTGTTAAGAACAAAATGAACTGAGATGCCGCTTTTTTCAATTTGTAATTACATAAAAGTTGAATTGAGCTGCCATATCATATAGTGTTTTTACATTTATATTACAACAATTCTAGTTTTGCTTGGAACTTTCCTTGGAAGATGTTGAAAATGTGAAACATACGCTTATAGGCTTTTTACACTGATTAACATCTAACATCTACCATCAAAGATGTAGAAAATGTGAAACACTCGTTTATACCCTTTGTACACTTGCATACATTTCGGAGGATAGCATGGAAGATGTTGAAAATGTGAAATACGTGTTCTCACTTGAAACATCTAACATCTACTATCAATAAAAAATGTCACCATTTCTGAAAAAAAAAAAATGTTTTTAAAATAGAAAATGTTTTTTTCTACTAAAGTGCCAAAATTTAAAAAGAAAACACAAAAATTTATTTGAAGTTCAATTTGTTTAAAAATATAAAAAAATACTTAACAAAAAAACATTGCAATACAAGAGAAAACTTGACAAATGGTAACGCTGCTTTCAAACAAATTTTTTTTGTCAGTGATGCCACAACAATAATAGAACTTATTGACCCTTTTCTTGTAATGACACTTAAATAATCGAAAGATGTAGAATGGAATAAAGTGAGATAAGCTTTGTACAGACGATGGTCAGATCTTACAACATTGTAATTATTCTGAAGATGGTGCTATTATCAGATGCATTAATTTTACACATCTGCCAAATGAAATGAACTTACAATGTTCACACAGTTGTAAGTCATTTTTAGGCAATTATAATGACAACATTGTAAGATCTGACCACCGTCTGTACGAAGCTATAGGAACATCTTTTCAAGATGTTGAAAGATGTTGGTTTTTATCCCTATGTATTTCTTATGGAAAGATATTAACATCCTCGCAAATTGTGGCAAATTGATGGTAGATGTTGATCAGTGTAAAAAGACTATTACAAACATCTTAAATTAATAACAAATGTCACTATTTCTGAAAAAAAATTTTTTATATTAAATACTTTTTTTCTTACCAAAATGCCCAAAATTTTAAAAGTAAACACCAAAATGTACTTAAAATTAATTTTGTTTAATAATATAAAAAAAAAAATAAACAAAAAACTTGACAAATGGCAGCGCTGCTTTCAAATAAAATGCCAATTTGACACAAAAAAAAAAAATATTAAAAAATTTTTCTTTTTACCCCTATCTATTTCTTATAACCTTTTAACACTTGTCAACATTTAACATCTAACATTAATTATCTAAAAATCAAAATTTTTTTAACATCCTTACAAAATTTTCCAATCTCATTGTATTCTATTATTCATCTTCCGACTATTTTAGTGTCATCACTAGAAAAATGGCAGTAAATTCTATTATTATTATTATTATGATGGCATCACTTACAAAATGGCATTTGCTTTAAAAGTAGCGTTACCATTTCTTAAGTTTTTCGTTTTTTGCAAGCCTTAAGCTTCGTACAGACGATGGTCAGATCTTACAATATTGGTAAGCAGCGTTGCTTAAATTGCATTAAAATTGACTTAAATGTCTTACAACTGTGTGAACATTGTAAGCTCATTTATATTTGCAGAAGTGCAAAATTAATGTATCTGACAATCGCACCATTGTCAGAATAATATTGCTGTTGGCAACGCCTGCTTACAATATTGTAAGATCTGACCATCGTCTGTACGAAGCTTTATTTTGATAATTTTTTTTTATATTTTTAAACAAAATAAATTACACTGCGGAACAGTCAGTTTGCAGTCTAGAATTTGATTGAAATTTTTACTAATTTGAGGTGCTGGATTTAAATCTAGTATCCATTTATATGTCTAAAATAAAATTATGTCCAAAATTAAGGCACTTTCACTACATATATTAGAATAACTTAAAAACGCTTGATAATATTCAGTTAAAAAAAAAACTCGAAACTCGGCAACAGTATTATCTTTAAGCCGTGCCTACGTTGTTTTTTAATTTGCCTTGTAGTTTCAGAGATATCTTTGAATTTAAAAAAAAGGAACATTTTGAAAAAAACAAATTTTTTGTTCTTTAAAAATTCATAAAAAATAAAAATGCGACAAAAATCACAGTTTTGGTTGAAAAACATTTATCTTAACATGATTGCGAATGAAATGAGGTTTATTTCTTTGTAATCGGTGCACAACTTTTGAGAAAACTGAATATCGATTATCATACAAAAAGGAAAAAATGTTCATGACACACATATTTAAAATGTTAGTATCGGATTTTTTGTACATGGCACGAAAGTCTTTCTAAAACTCAAAATTAGCGTGGCAAAAAAATATTTTTCCCTGTTTTCGAAACTTCATTGGCATTTCGTTTATTCAAGGGTTTGGCTGTTTCAACTTTTTCTGGATGTAGTCCGATCCGCTTAAGTATGCTTCTTCCAAATTTTATACTAAATGCTTCATACCCTCTCTCTCTCTTTCTATATATTTTTTATTTTCACACACTTTTTTGTTTTTATTAAAGTTTTCCTAACACAATTTTGTATTAAGAGAAGAAACATTATAACATAATTTTAAACATTGAAAACCATTTCCGATCAATCTATATTTAGTTATATCTCCCATACAAAGCATTATTTTTCCATACAAAGCACTATTTTTCCAAAATAAAACGAATAATGAAAATACAACCGATTTTGGCATTCTAAATTGTTGCTAGCCAGACTCTTTTCGGATATTAAAAACATTTACGTTACATATCGTTTGATTAATTGATAGCAAACAACGCAATATGTTCAAACTTTGTTCACGCTTCGTGCAAAGCGGAACCGATTTGTTAAATTTTAGTTTTAACACCATGCAAATAGAAATAAAACCAAATCAAACTTTTTTTATTTAGTATGCCATCAAATATGTTGGACTCAAAATCAATATTTTTAAGTCTAGTGCTTTTAAGTTTTATATTAAAAATGTATGCGGACTATGATTATCTAGAGGTAGGATAATCCAACATTTGAATCTTAAAATCCTTATTTGCATCTCTGCTTGTAAGCCTTATTAATTTTTTTTTATTTTAAGCCTGCGCCTTGGTGCACACGACTTGTATATGATGGCCAAGGACCAGAAGTTAAGCAAATCCTACAAAACTTAAAAGACATGAAAACAATTGTGCGGGATTCGAAATTAAGGTTTTAGAATTTTCTAAAAATAATCTCATATTATATTTATTCACCATTTTTCTTTCAGTTGTGGCGAAAAGCAAGAGTTCTCTTCTAGTGTTGAAAAGAAAATTGATGGTAAATATAAAAAATTACTGTTTTTGGGATACACATAGGTTGGACAGACTGCCAACTCATAGACGCGCATTGTAGAGCCCTAAAACTAAAATCGCACAAAAATAATTTCGTAAAGTTTCGAAATTTCTTGTTCTTACTAGAGAGCTGCCCAAAATGTTTTACAAGCTATGTGTTTTATTTGACACTAGTTCCAATCACCATATTTCAGTGGTTATATAAATAACAAAACCAAAAATAACAAAACATTAATTAGTCATCGTCCAGACTTGCAATTATTGTTGCAGCAATTCTTGAGTTTATGGGTAAGAGAGAGGTGAGAAGATTGGGTAGTTTTATGTACTCTGCAATTTTTTTTTTGTTTCGTAAATCTCAAACTTTTTTATTTGAAGTTGGTTGAATCTATTTGTATACATATATATTCTATATATATATATATATATATATAAACGTTTGTGCCGTGTATGTGCTCCTAAAACTCTAGAACCGTTGAAGCGATTGACACCAAACTTGGACAATAAATAAGCTTCAAAAAGGTTTTTTTCAAAAGTGCCAAATTTTGGAAAGAAGATATACAAATGTATTTAAAATTCAATATAAAAAATATTAAACACAAAACCATTGCAAGAAATGGGAAAACTTGACAAATAGCAATTTTCAAATAAATGCCCTGTTGCCAGTGATGCCACAATAATAATAGAAAGTATTGCCGCTTTTCTAGTGACGACATTAAAATAATTGAAAGATGTAGAATGGAATAAAAAGAGATAGGAACAGCCTATAAAGGTTTTTTTGTTTTATATATTTCTTATGGGCAGACGGTAACATCTTTGTAAATTGATGGTAGATGTTGTTTAGTGTAAAAAGCCTGTAAGCTATTGTTCTTTTGCAGCTCTTTAGTTCCTACTGACAACCAGAACATGGCATAAAGTTTAAAAGGACAACCCAGCAAACAGTAGACGTCCTATAAAATGCGATTTCTGCTACCCAATTTTACGCTTCTGCAGAGCCAGATAGTTGAAAAAAGGCGTTTAATTCTTCTTTAGTGTTCGTTGTATATAAAGAAAGAACCAAAATTTCTTGAGCATTAAAAAAATACTTCATCCATGTATGATTCAGTTATCTTGTTTCTATAGATAACTGTTTGCCCTAAAAGCAAAATTATTATTATTTAATCACAGTCAAACTTAGCACTATCTCACAATCAAATTTAAGTCTGGAAAACAGCATTAGGCCAGTAGAGAATATCTACATCCATTTTTTAGCCATTCGTAAAGACGGAAATCTCATTGTATAAAATTACAAAGCCATTCTTCCTTTCCTTTCTTTTTATTCCTATCAGCTTCAAATCTTATTGATTTTTTGAGGCATCCCAAGGCGAATTGACAACGGGTGGCGGCAAAAGGACTGCCGACTTTGACAGTTCGAAACAGTCTGTTTTGGGTTAACAATGCTTTGTTTAAAAATGGGTGATATTTCGAACCGTAAACACTTACAATGCAATGCAAAAAACTGTTTTGGTTCTATTGTTTTTGAATTGTTGTAGTTTTGCCGAGATCTGTAGGGAATTATCCTTGGCCCGTTCGTAAAAACCAAATTCGCATCGTATGAAGTTGCAGTCTCATGCTTTTAAACCTCCCTGTCTGGTACTCCCATCATATATACTTACAGAGTTTATTAAATCTCTAAACTTTAAAATCGATCCCAAATTGGAAAGAAGAGTTATTTTTAAGAAAGAAATTCTCTATTGCTTTTCTTATTTATTTTTCTAAAAAACGGACGGCAAATTATGGCATTCGATATCGTTCGAAATTACAATGGTAATTAAATGGGAACTTTGATCGATATCGTATGCCGTAATTTGGCAACCGACTTTACTTTCTTAATTGTTATACTTAGATTTGTACATGTTCGATATACGATTTGATAAATTCCCAACCAAATGGTAAGTCAGCTTTAATCTCAATTTATTTATCAAAAAAGATATATGGAAAAAATATTTTATTATTTCCAGCTTACGCACTGTATTACCGAAAAATTGCGCCGAAGCGACTGCATGTACTCACCGCAGTGGTATATACATAATCCAGGTTCCCTCGAACGATACTCAATCATTTTACGTAGAATGTGATAATGAAACAAAAAATGGAAGCTGGATTGTTATACAAAGACGTCAAGATGGTTCCGTTAATTTCTTTCGCACTTGGGATGAATACGAAAAGGGTTTCGGCGATATAGATGGAGAATTTTTTATTGGTTTGCAAAAGTTATATGCCCTTACGAGCGCCATGGGCCCTCAAGAATTGTTGGTTATAATGGAGAAAGATCAGGATAATAGAGCTTATGCCTATTACGATTCCTTTACTATAGCCGATGCTACGGATATGTACAGATTAAAAAAACTTGGCCGATATACTGGCAACGCCGGCGATTCCTTGCAGCAATCGCTTGGTTTTAAATTTTCAACAAAAGACCGTAAAAATCATAATGCCAGAGAAAATTGCGCAGAGCGATTTACAGGTGCTTGGTGGTATAATGATTGTCATCACAGGTGTGGACTGAACAAGTATTTTTTTCTTTAGTACCTGAATTTAATTGATAATCTTTTCAAGCAATTTGAACGGTCAATATGGGGATAGCAGACCTGGCAAAGGTATTAATTGGTTTTCATATGCTGGCTATGAGTATTCACTGAAATATGTCAAGATGATGATACGTCGTCGTAGATTTAAGTAAGAACTAACTGTTTGTAAATCATAATTAATAAATTTCTAAGAATATAGTCCTGCAGCCCGTTTCTGTATTTCTCGCATCGTAAAATTTTCCGAATGAAACCAGTGAATCGGGACAGAAACAATGAAAACTGAAACAGAAAATGGTTTTTCTCACACAAGTGTTTCTGTATCTTTCCTTTTCGAGAAGTATCTTTCATTTAAATAATTTTCCAGCAATTATTGGAAGGATGTGAGAAAAAGTGTTTCTGTAACAATATTTTGTAACAATATTCTGACAAGAACTGTCAAAATAAGTCACATTTAAAATTGGTGCGAGAAAAACAAAATATACATATTTTAAATTTAAAAAATGTTTATTTGTTGCTATTGTTTTAATATAAATAAAAAATAGAAAGAATTTAAATGATGAAATCATAATTTAAATGATGAAAATAAATAAATCACCATTGTTATATTTTGTTAATTTAAATTTTTTTAGCCTTTCCGTGTTTTGGTTTTATTCAGGGCTGCCAGACAAATTTGTGTAAAAATCGTCAATTTCCTGAGAAAAAATAAAAAGTTCGTCTTTTTTGTTTTAAAAAATCGGACAATTTTAAACTAATTTTAAACAATTTTTGTTCGATTAAACATAATCAATCAATTCGATAAAACATTATCAATCAAAAACATAGTTAAAGTTCATGGGCATTTTATACAAAATTTTTTTAATTTATATTTATTTTATTAAGCTTGAAGTCTATTTTTTATAAAATTATTTATTTTTTTAATCCGTCATCAATTTAAAATTGTTATTTTTCCCTGAAGAAGTCACACAAAGGCGTGACAAAATATCATATTAAAAATAAATATAAACAAAAAAAAAAAAATTTATAAAACCAAAAAGAAGTCAAGCTTAATAAAATAAACATACATACCTTTTAAAAATAGATAAGTATATACAAATACCAAGAAATCAAAAATTTTCAAAGTTTTTCTTGGGTTTAAAAAAATTAATTAAACAGGTTTCGTTTAAATGTGCTAAATTCCCATTTCATTCTATTGAATTGTTAAATCAAATCAGCTTTGATAACAATATTATAAATATTTAAATATTTAGGGTTTTTATTTTTGCGAAAAACCTAGAATTGATAGTGACGACGTTGTTTTATATTTATACCGTATGTAGTCCGAAATAGGATATTATTGAAATTTAACAATATCGGTTCACAAATGGCTGAGATAAGAGTAAAAAAACACGTTTGCCTCTAATTTTAACCCATAAATCTATAATTTACCTATTCTTAAAGCTATTAACTTTATTTTTTCACTTGAAATAGACTTAGTAGAATACCTGGTAGTTAAAATTGAAAAAAATCGGTTCATAAATAAACAGGTTATAGACAAACAACTTTTTTTCTTGCCGAAATAATGTTTTGGCACAAAAGTGTCCATATAAGCTAAGAAGATCAAATATCAAATATATAAATTTGTTGTTGCTTTCTACATAAATACAAATTGTTTTTTTAAATTTCCAACGCCACAAAATATGAAGTGTTTGAAATTTAAAAACTCAATATGAATTTTTATAGAAAGCTACAACAATATTATAAATATTATTGATTTTGTTTTTGCTTTCGTCACTTTTTTAGAAAAGATCAGCAAATCGGCACTTTGCTTATTTCGGAGCCAAAGTCGCCAAAATGAAAATAAATCGTCAAATCTGGCAGCCCTGTTTTTATTATATTTATTTCTTTTGCTGAAGTTTCGTTTGCATTTGATATTTGATGACTGGAAATATTCCAGTATACACAAAATTTGTGGTGTCTGTTTTCGCATTCAAATACAGAAACACTTTTATCTCACAAATCGAGAAACGATGGAATTTTTTGTTTCACCATTCATGTGAGAAATTTTAGTTTGCGAGAAAAACAGAAACGAGGTACTGGATACAGTAGTTTCAAAGGCATCTACGGGGTATAATAGTTTATTTGGGATTTTAGCAAATTAAAGAGTAATTTAGAAAAGTTTTAAAATTAAATAATTCTACAATTGTGTGTATTAAGCTATAGTCTAAGACGATGTCGATGTTGTTAGAAGCACATCCGTGGAAAATACCTGCCATCGGCCCTACTCTATAGTGGTGACAACAATGCGTTCACCAACCGCCCCCAGTGCACTGCACATTCACATTGCAGTGTTAGAGCAAGCCATTTGAGTGCATAATATAATAAATTATACACTTGCTTCTTATATAGAAGCAGGAGCTATTTAGCCTCCGCTGCTTTTGGCAAAATATTAGCAGCATAAGTATAATATTCCCTCTCTGCCACAAGTAGTGAAAAATCCGAATATCTCTTTTCGTGACCTTGGAAAGTAAACTACAATCAAAACGTTATCCCCGATAGTATACTTTAAACGGAAAAGCGAAACTTGCGCAAAGACAATATTCCTAAAGGCCGTTAAACACTACCCCACAAAGTCTTTAGTAATTTACGAAGATGCAACCCTGTCATGATAAGCTGTTATTGCTTTTTAAAAATGTTCAATAAATAATTAGATCAGGGAAGCATTTTTAAATAAAATACGTAAGACTTTGTGGGATAGTGTGCAACGGCCTTAAAAGACAGAAAACTTTTTCCGCAAAAAGCAAGTCTCAGCCAATAGTTAGCCCAGTGCCGTGGAGCTATTGACTTCCGCGGCCCTTCCGAGTCAGGTCTGGTCAGCCGCGATCGCAAGAGATCTGTCAATTTTGGAATTTTGCGAATCCCAGTTATTGGCTGCACCTGATTATAACCCGGTAGATGTAGCACCAAAAAGTGAAATATATACGGTAATCCCTACAACCCTGGGGGGTTTTAAAAGCACAATTGAAGTCACAATAAAAGCAAAAGGAAGATCAAATTTGGCTAAAATTATTTTTGGACTATAGATTCTTTCGGTGGTGAAAATGAGACAAATAGTTTCAGTACTTCAGCAAACCCCCATACAAAAGTCCCAACATTTTCAAAGTGGCTCTTCCTTTTATCAACGTATTTATCCAACAAATTTATTCAAATTATCTTTAAAGTTGCGACTTGTACACAATGTTCAAATGGACAGGCAACCAGCAAGCCAGCCGTCCAGACGAGCGGACATCGAGTGGTATAAAAAAATTTGATCTAGAACTATCTATGTACGTGATTTCTCAACTTATGAATACGGTAGCCCAGTTTGACTAAATAGCCGGGACACACTAAAAATAGACACGCAGCTCAACACTACAACCACCAAAAGTATGTACTATTACCCCTCCACAGATAAGAAGAAAGGAAGCATTATTCAAGAATACAACAAAATTCAAAACAACGGTGACATTCCTTTTTAGTCCGACCTTGACATCCCACCTAGACAAAGACTTGAATCAAGAAAGGCGCCTCTAGATCTCGCCAAAATTAGTTTAAATTATGTTATCTTTACAGATTGCAAACTGGTACCGGCAGAACCCTAGATACCCTCCACAAATGTGATAATTTGGACGATTCTAAATATCAATGCATAGTTCCAGTTCAAGCAACCGACTCTATTCTTCTAGAATATTTATTATTATCCTATAAGGGCCCATTGAGCAACATCAACACGTTCGCGCCAGACGCTGTTTCATGATTAAGCTCATTAAATCTGTAAAAATTATAACACTTTTATTCGTATATTCCTAGTTTAATTTTCTTCTTCAGCAATGTAACGCTAAATATGTAATAATAATGGAGAAATAACTTTAAATGCTTAAGTCGGCTATGCTAAAGCTTAAAGGCCCATCCATAATATGCATAGCCTTGCTTAACCAACTGTCAAAAATTAACAAAAAGTCTCTCAAATGTATTTAAAAAACAAAATCAAAAAACATTTGATTCCGTACGGAATTTGCGATCAGTTTCGCACTTTGCTTAAGAAAATTACTTAACAAAAAGTTTCCATAAGTTCAATACGGTTTGCCTCATATGATTTACATGTATTCGCACAGTTGTTAAAGCTAACTTAAGCATATTATAGTTAGGCCGTTAGTTTGAAAAATAGCCAGTGAAGCTCGGTTCACCCATGCGTTCCGAACAATAATTTTGTCCGGACAAAATTTTGTTTATATTGAGTTTAACTTCTTACTTTTGCGAGAGAGAAATTACTTTGTTCGGCAAGTGTTTTCTTGAATTGGTTTAATTTTAAGTCTTGTTAAGAACAAAATGAACTGAGATGCCGCTTTTTTCAATTTCTAATTACATAAAAGTTGAATTGAGCTGCCATATCATATAGTGTTTTTACATTTATATTACAACAATTCTAGTTTTGCTGAATAATTTAATAAAAAAATATATAAAATTGAAAATAATACAATCACTTTTCTTTTTTTTTTTTTTTTGTCATTTTCTTAAAGACACTTCTATACCATGTTCACACGGACAGCAATATTCGTGTTTCGCTCTCCCATTCCTGATTCGCGCCCCAAACATGATTGAAACAACATGTTTTGCCATACAAAATTTTGAGAGCGAAACAGGTCGTGTCATTTTAGAACATGCTGCGAAACATTAAAAATTTAGTATCATCTCGAATTTTGATAACAATTATCGTTAGTTTATCTGAACTAGCTCTCAAAAAAAAATCAAAGCAAAGAAAAAACCAAATAAAATTTAATGTTAAATAAAATAAAGTGATAATTATAAAATAATTATATTAATAAAAGTATTAAATAAAATATTTTTAATAAAATTACACTAACAACACAAAAAAAATGTTAAAATGAAACAAGAATGAATCCTATGAACAGCATGTTTGGCAAACTATTTTCAGAGAGCGAAACGAGTGGTTGATGTCGTCGCACTGTGGCTGAAAATTTAATTTCATCGGCCAAAAGTCCAATTTTTTGTCATCGCCGATTTCAAAAATTTTAATGCCATTAGAAAGCAAACATATTAGAACTAAGGTATCCAAAAAACAAGATTAAAATATTGGTAATTGTGGCTGTGGCATGCTGTTGGAAACATATATTTTATTTTGTTTTAGAAAAAAATTAATTTTTGTAAATTTGATCAGAACTAAATTATGATTTCTCGCAAACCGTTATCAATAATTGGTCGAAATTTTTTAGTTATATTAGTGGGATAGAAGTCTTTAAGAAATGGTTCAAATCATCACTGTATCATTTATACCTGTTGTGTTATTAAATGTTTCCCCAGGTTCTATATTTTAGTTAAATCCGAATTTTAGAGGAGTAGAACTTGTTAGGGTCAAAAGGGGTTAAAGAGATTTTAGTACCATCAGAAAGCTGAAAGTGTCCTCTTTAACCCCATATACACTTGTGCAACTTTTTGGAACTGTCTGTTGAACACTTTTTCATTTTAATGAAATTACTCGGAATTTTTTTTTTTTTGATGTTTTTATTGATATGACTAAAATAACTTTAACAAAATGGTTTACGAACGTTTTGTTTTAAAAAATTTTTTTGCTTCTTATGAACGCCTGAACATATTTGAATAAAATTTTAAACTGTCATGGCCGGGTAGCTTTTGAGTTGAATTGAAAGAACACGGGTCCATGGAGGGTCGGGAGAGTGACTTGCGGACCTCTAAAATTGGTAACCTCGGAAATTCAAACTTTTAAAAAATTCACCAAAAATATATTTATGGATTGCAAAAAAAAATTAATTTTAAGCTGAGTTACAAAAAATATGCCTTAATGTTTAGGTAATCTCCTTTGCCTTTGGAGATATTCGGATAAAACCGATTTTTTGGCTTGATTTTTTAACGATTTTTCTAGTTTTTTAATCGGGTGGATTATGTTTTATGTCAAACTGTTACCAATAGTGGGTTCAACATTTTTTATATTGGTAGTAAAGCAGTCTTTAAACAATTTTATGTTGTATTATTGTACCGATTATACCTGCTGTGTTATTAAATATTTTTTCAGGTTCTATATTTTAGTCAAATTGAAGTTCAAAAGAATAGAATTTATGAGGTCAAAAGGGGTTAGAGAGATTTTACTAGCTGTAGGAAGGTGAAAGTATCCACTTTTGCTCTTTTTATTTTACCTATTCATATGACTGAAATATAAGTGTACCAAGCCAAGTTGTGCTAGGTATTTTATATTATATAATTACCAATACCTGTGGGATTTTAAGCGTATCCTACTTTATCCCATTTTAGTTTTTATTCTACCTTATTATGGTACCTGGGAACACAGTATAACGCAAGCTATGTATAAAAGCCAGTGGTATTCGAATAAAATCTCAGTTGTTAAAATATATCTAAGCAATAACAATCTAATTTTTAAATATCTATTAAAATGGAGAGCTTCAGCTATAAAGAATTATCCGAAGAGTATTTTAAAAATAAAAAAGAGGAAGATGTTTTAAGTTACATTGAAAGAAGACTCAATTTATATTCCTGCAGCACTGAAATACGATCGGAACTGCAAAATAAAATAACCGATTTCGTCAAAAACTTAAAAAGCGCTTCAAACAAGTTGGATGGAGTAAACCTAGATTTTACAACAGTTTTACAATATTTGGAGGCAATTTTCCAACCGAATGAATAGTAGATATAAATTACTTTTATTGTTATTTAAGCAAAAAATATGTTTTTTGTCCTTATTGTTATTTAAATAAAAAAGAAAATAAACATTTAAAAATTTACACTTAGTTATTTTTTTAATCTAAAAAGTATTCTAGTGGAACGTGTTGTAGAGTTGATAATGTAGAAACCTATTCACAAAATGATCATAGGTGTTATTACATGCCTATGCATTTTTTTAAAGGTATAGTGGTATATACGAGGCGAATGTACATATGTACATACATATAAGCATATAAAGGTAATACGAATACTCATTTGTACTTTCGCTGATAAAAAAATATTTTCTCCAGAAATATATAAAAATGCTTATATTTTTCGAAAGAAAACATTATGAGTATGCTTGTAGAAGCAGTTTTTAGTCAGTTTGACATTTTTACAAAAAAAAATTAATTTGAGTAAAAAATTCTAATAATTCAACACACCGATTTTTATACATTTAGAACAGTAATGTTTTCTAGTATGTCCATTATTTTCTAGAAAATTCTAAACAATATCGAGTGGTAAATTGTACTGCCTTTTTTGAAAAAAAAATTTAAAGCCGTTTTCCGGGATTGAGAATTTGGGTATTTCTGAATCGAAAATGGGGATGTTTTTCAGTCCACTGTTTTAAGAACTTTTTAATCTACATAACTGCCAAATTCATTATGATACCTTTATTAATGTTAGATTTATAGAATGTCAAACCTTAAAATTATTATTTATATAGTGTAAATGAATAAAAGGGCTTTCAATATGAGTCAAAAATAATAATTTTAAGGTTTGACATTCTGACATGAACAATGATATATTAATGAAATTTGGCAGCTATGTAGATTAAAAAGTTCTTGAAACAGTGGGCTGAAAAACATCCCACATATTGAATAAAAAATACCATAATTCTCAATCTCAATCATTAGCATTTTCATACTAAATGCTAAAAAACATCAAAAGTTCAACTTTGACCTTAAATTAACAACTACTGAACCGATTTTAACAAAATTAAAACTGTAAAAAAGTTCAAGAAGTCTTCTCTCCTGCAAAAAAACATGGCAAAATTATCTCTATCGGTTCAAAAGTTACAGATTTTTGGCCGATGAAAAACGATTTTCAGCCACTGTGCGTCGTATGAACATGGTATTAGAAAGAAATTCAATATAAGTAGTTTACTAGTTGTGCTGCCATTTTGTATAGTTGTTTACATCTGTAAACCATATGGTAGCTTTGTTTTTTCGAGCACATTTTCTGAAATGAGTGAATCCTTCTGCAGAACACTCAGTGAAAATATTACTCTCCGGACAAAAATATTGTTCGGAACGCATGGATGAATCCACCTTAAGTCTTTTCCAAATTACTCTATAATTCCCCAAAGTCTCAAACAACCCAATAAAAAATGGAGCTTCCAACGAAGCAGGTTTGTAAGGGAGAAACATAAAAGTTTCGCTTACCATTGCGCTTACGGAAGACATGACTTTTATATGGCGAGTTTCCAATTTGAAGCAATACATTTTTGACACATAAAGCGCATTATTCAGTGCATAAAAAAATTGTTGGATGTAACGATGAGCTTTACACACAGAATGTTTTGACACAGTATTCTCCTTTAAAAAGCTGCTTCGTAGTAAGGGAATGCCGTTGCACTTGAAATGTTATTTTTTTTATATAAAAGTTGTTAAGAGTTCTTTCACTTACTTTACTGCATTTCTGTATGTCTTATTGCGTAGCGCATAATTGTGCGCTTATTTTTTTAAATGTACCATTAGTGCTTCGCAAAATTATAAAATTTTTTATTGGGAAACTATTAAAGTCCAAAATAAGCTTTAACACTCCAGTTAATGTTTAATAACATACATTTCGTTTTTATTTAAATCTACGACGACGTACCATCATCTTGACATATTTCAAGGATGTCTTATAGCTGGTAAATGAAAGCCAATTGATACCTCTGCCAAGTCCTCTATCCCCATAACGACCATTTAGGTTGCTTAAAAATATATCATCAGTAAGATTAATAAACGAAAAACAAAATGTTATTTTAAAACTCCTAACCTTTCATGACAATTATCATACCACCAAGCACCTGTTGATCGCACTGCGCAATTTTCTTTGGCTTCATGATTTTTACGGTCCTTTGTTGTAAATTTACAATTAACCGATTTCTGCAAGGAATCGCCGGCGTTACCTGTATATCGGCCAAGTTTATTTAATCTGTACAAATCCGTAGCATTGGCAATGGCAAAAGCATCATAATGGGCATAAGCTCTATTATTCTCGTCTTTTTCCATTATAATCAATAACTCTTGGGCTCCCATTGTATTGGTAAGGGCATATAACTTTTTCAAACCAATAAAAAATTCACCATCTATATCGCCGAAACCCTTTTCGTATTCATCCCAAGTCCGATAGAAATCAACGGAACCATCTTGGCGCCTTTGTATAACATTCCAGTTTCCATTCTCTGTTTCATCATCACACTCTACGTAAAATGGTTGCATACTGTTCAAGGGAACTTCGATTTTGTAAATACCACTGAGATGAGTACATGCAGTAGCTTGGGCGCAATTTTCGGGTAATTCAGTTCGTTGGCTGGAAATAATTTAACATCTTCAAAATATATTTTTTTGTGAAATAAATTAAGATAAAAACTGACTCACCATTTTTTCGGGAATTTATCAAATCGTATATCAAACATGTCCAAATCTATACAAAAACAATTACATAGAAAAGAAACGTCAAGGTTAAAAAAAGTTTCTACCGGTAAATATTGAAAGGAGCGCAAGTGGCAGTGTTTTTTTAAGGCATCTATACACCTTTCTAAAAGATTCGCTTAAATTGACAAGATATAAATTTCTAACAAACAGATAAATAATAGGTTCTCTTACGTAAGCGTGACTTTGCGTTGCGGACGAACCTGATAATATTAACATTTTTTTCCGTTTTTACGTATCAGCTGTGTAGTGATTTTCAGAGCATTGCCCATGTTCTGTAACTCTCGCGTCGAAAAACTTTGAAATGTGTGAAATGAAACAAAAATGCCATACATTGAAACCAACCGCTGATTTTCTCACTAAACTGTGTCTGTAACTTTTTTTGGCGAGTACTAGCTGTCACGTAAGGAAATTACTCGCCAATTTACAGAAATAATGTGTCTTTTACATTTTTGTGAGAAAAGTTCCCGCTCTGAACTGTCAAATAAACTCACGAATAATAATGGGGCGAGAAAAAATTTTAACACTAAAAAACAATTAAAAATGCAAAATGCAAAGAATAATAATAATATTTTGTTCTTGGCACATTTTTTATTGTTTAATTATTTTGCTTTTAAAATATTTTTAATATATACGCATGTTTTCAAAGTTCGTTCGCAAACAACAAACATTAATGTCGCACTTTACATTATTTTGTATAGACGACGGTTGTATTTTCGCCACCGTCGTTGAAAAATTTTAAATTTTAGTAAGTTTTGGTCGCCGTCAACGATATGTCTTACTGGCGTTCTCAACGTCTGCAATGTCACATCGGCTTCGAGTTCAATGTTATGACATTTATAACGTAACGACCAAGGCGAATACAACTACAGGTGGTGTCGGAACTACAGCAATCCAAAAACAACAGAAACAACATAGGATTATTTGCATTGCATTGTTAGTGCTTATAGCTCAAAATGTCAACCATTCTTAGCAAAAAACTAACAAATCAAAACAAATAAGCTCGAACTGTAGCCACCTGTAGTTAATTCGTATAGGTAACGATGTAACGATGGAAATTTTTAGACATGAGTTACAGACACACTTTTCGAGAAACGATGGAATATTTTGTTTCACATCTTTTCGATGCGAGAAGTTCTCACTTTAGTTACAGAACATGGGTACAGGCCTCTATTTTTCATTTTATAGCGATTTAAATGTCCAAAGTTTCGGCTAACATTATGAGATAAGACAGGAAAAAGTTAGGGAATGGCTCTGCAATTCGAAACAATGCTATTTCGAACTATCCTTCCAAAATTGAAGTGGATCGATCGGTTTTCAAAAAGCAGTCAGCTTTTAAATAGCTGTCATCCGAAGTGTCAGTTATTCAGTGAAAGGTTTGCCATTTACGATTGTGAATCGCTTAGCAACCGAAGAACGCTTAAAAATGGCCTAGACTTATAACAGAAGAAGGCAACTTTTCGAGCATGAAAGGGTTATTATGGTCATCATAATCGACCTACTGTGCAAGGAATTGGCAAAATTATAAAAAAAGAAGAGACAATGGCGTTGTTTTAGTCCGCGCTTATGTTAAAAACCCTTACCCTTACCCTTACACCGGTAAAGCTTAGCTTAAATATTTACCATGAATTTTTGTTACATTTTCTTCCTTAAGTTTCTCCTCATGTTGTTCCCCACAACTGTAAGAAGAATTGTTATTAAATATGATTTGGAAATTTTTTTTAATGTCTTTAACCTTAATTTATATTCTTGTATAGTAGTGTTCACGTCTTCAAAATTTTGCAAGATTTGCTTAACTTCTTCTCCATCGGAATGAAATATAATTTTGTTGCATTGGCTCATCTTTAAGTAAAAATTCGAATAATGTTTGTAAGTACAGAGAAGAAAAAAAGAAATTTTAGATTCAGAAAATTAAGTTTAAGATTTATTAACTTTCGAATTACCGGTTTATACTGAGAACGTATTTTAAATACTAAACTTGTAAGAACAAGACTTATAAAAAAGGATTTCAAATCTAACATATTTATTTGCGAACTAAATTAAAAAGAGAAATTTGGTTTTGTTTTATGGCGATTTGCACTCTGTGTAGAAATTAAAATGTCACAAATCAGTTCCGCTGTACACGAAGCGTAAAAAAAAATTAACATATTGGGAAGGAAGTCGGCTAGCAATTAATCAGACATGAAGTAACGTAAGAGTATTTCAAGTCGAAAAATGTCTATCAACAATTTAGAATGAGAATTTGGATGTATCGTAGAAACGTGCTTAAATAAAAGGTTGATGTAATGTAGGAAAATAAAGCACTGTTTATGTGCACTCACGATAATATTAACTAATTAAAACCAAGTGAGTTCACTTTTGCAAGATTGTTCGTTAAAAAAGTTTTTCCCAAAAAAAATTTAAGTTTCTTATGTTAAATTTTTTATTTATTGTTTATTAAATAAAAAAACAACAATTTGTTTTTAAAAATAGAAAATAAAACTTTAAGTTATTATGCGAAAAAATCTGATTTTCTTTTTTCGCAATCACCTTTAAAACGGCCCGCTCTCTTAACCATCTCCAGCTATTTGAAGCAAGCGAACGCCGTGGCTCTTTTTGAAGTTTTTAAGTCAACCTTCGCTGCCATTGAATACAAATTAAGCAAATTACGGGTGGGGAAGAGAGAGTGGTTTTTGTGTTCGGTACTCGGCGACACGCTTTGTTCTCATTTTCTTTGTTGACATTTACTTTGCTTTTTGAAAAGAAAAAAATCAACAATATTAACATGTTCATCTGTGTGACCGCGAATGAAAAAACAAAAGAAAATTCTAAATGTTCGCTCGTCTAAACTCGGACTTACCAACATTTAAGTGAAACGCATGGAAGGTTTAGAATATGTTAAACATGCGTTTACAATTAAACTGAAAATGATGCAATATCTAAAAACACACAAAAAAGTTAAACAGAAATACAATTTAACAAACAAAAAATCAATACTATCACTAGATTCAGACGTTAAATTTTTCCATGTTTTTTAAGACATGATGTTTTTGGTGACGGTGTAGAGAAGCAAGCGGGGTAAAAAAAAGTAAAATGTTCTGTTCTCTGTGCCCAAGGCGAATTAACTAGAGGTGGTGTCGAAACGGCATCTGATTTTGACAGTTCGGGCTTATTTGTTTTGATTTGTTAGTGTTTTGCTAATAATGGTTGACATTTCGAGCTAATGACACTAACAATGCAATGCAAAAAACTGTATGTTGTTTCTGTTGTTTTTGCTTTGTTGTAGTTCCGACACCACCTGTAGTTGAATTCGCCTTGTCTGTGCCTTTTTTATTTTTTCTCCTGCAGACATTCGTATTTTTGTGATGTTGCTTTATTTTATTTTCTATTTCAATGTGGCAACATCTCTTTACAATACAAAACACGGAGCGTATTTAAATTGTTTGTTTTTTACAAAAACGCAAGTAAAGAAGAATTACCGATAACGGGAAAAACTCAATCCTAAAATCATGGGGGGGAAATCATCGTTTGAATCTGTTGTATTTTTGGAAGCAACATTTACTTAACTTTTTGTCAGCGATACCACAGTAATAACAGAATTTCTTGCACTTGTCTAGTGATGACACTAAAATAATCGAAAAATTTGGAATGGAATATAATGAGATAGGAACATCTTGTAAAGATGTTGATAAAAACAAAAGCTTTGGTGGTAAAAATGGGAATGAAGTACATCGCAAGTGAGTGGAGATTATTTATTGATGGTTCTGTTTCAAGCTTGAAATCAGTGTTGTTGCATGCGTCGAAACCGAAAACCGCTACTAATGGGCATTAGCATGAACGAAAGCTATGACACATTGAAAGATATACATAATGAAAAAAATCAAATACTACGAAAATAAGTGGAAGATTTGCTGTGATTTGAAGGTCCTCAACATTTTGCAAGGGATCATCGATAAGGGTGGCTTTCCAAAATTCTTTTGTTTTCTTTGTTATTGGTATTCGCGCTCACATTTAAATCAATTTCAATGTAACTCGTGGAGACCAAGAGGAAGTGTGGAGGAACAATTAAAACAACATGGACTGAAGAATGCAGCTTTAATTGACAATACTCAAGACATCTTGCTGCCACCGCTCCACATAAAATTGGGAATTGTTAAAAAATTCATCGAAGTGGCCGTTGTAAATTGTCCAAACGCATTCGACTATTTGAAAAGCGTTTTCCCAAAGCGTAGCGATGACAAAATTAAAAAAGGTATTGTAGTAAATTTAAAACGAGTTTTTGTTTACCTCATTGTACTATTTACACTATGTTAAGATTTTCTTTTCTGTCTTTATTTTTTGTCTTCATTTAACAGGCGTACTTATTGGTCCTGACATTAGAAAGCTATTCAAGAGCAACTTTGATTTATCGCTTGATGAAAATCATTCAATATCACGGTTCGAGACGCGGAACCGGAAGCAAAAGAATGCGTGAAAGAAATGCTGTTTTATTTTAAAAAAAACGGCACATCGATGACATTAAACCTGCATTTTCATTTTGACGACTGTATCAAACAACTCCCTACCACCGATGAGCAAGGAGAACGGTTTTACCAAACAACAATGCCCATGGAAAAACGCCAAAAAGGCAAAAACTCGACGCATTGCTTGCAGAGGTTGTATCAATTTTATTGATGCATTGTTTTGCATTCCTTTTTTGATTTCTTTTCTAATTCATTTCAGGTATATTGGTAGAGTCACAAGATTACCCTGTATGATGGTAATGAAGTATTTGAAGAAGAAAAAGCTAATGATGGAGGGCAGTCTGGAAACAACGTGCCTGTGAACACCATAAGTTCTGAATCAGAGTCAAATTCGGCCGATTCGGACGACGATTTGGATCCACAACTTAGGAGAATGCGATTTGCAAGTCCGGGCCATCAACAAAATAAACATAATACGAATATTATCAAAAGTAATTTTTGGGAAAACAAAATTTTGATTTAAAAGATTTTGTTATTCGTGCTTAATTCCCAATTTTTATTCTTGATTTTTTTTCATAATACGAATATTTTTTTTAATATTTTTGTAATAGATAGCATAGTAACTCAATGTTGAAGTAAATAAAAAACAAATGAAATTAAAAAATTCTCGGGAAATTTTTCACTTTTGCGGCTACCTAAACGGTGTTAAGAATCATTCCTAGGAAGTTCATATGCTCTTGAAAGGTGTTTATTGAGATCTTAGGAACATTTTTGTAGTTGATTGTTTCCTAGAATTTTAAACGGTTTGCTACCTATGGACCTGAACAGGGGAAAAAAGGTAAAAAAAATCGAATTTTTTTAAAGTTTTTTGCTATTTTGTTCTTGAATATAAAGGTTTTTTGATTTTATATATTTTTATGGCAAGAGCTACAACTTTGTCTCAGAGGGTAAATCAAAATTCCGAACGGTTTGCAAGATATGAGCCTGAGAATATTATCACTTTTTTGCAAAAACGACACCGAGGCCCCAAATCATGGGCATGGCTTTGGGCAAAACTGGAAAACATGGGTCTTATTTCTTGGTCTTTTATCACGTAGTGGTGTCCGTTTATGGTTATTTTTTTCGAGTTTCACTGTGTTTTTGCTCTATGTATTTCTTATGGGAAGATGTCGTCGCAAAAAGACGGTAGATGTTGATCAAGGCAAATGTAAAAAGGTAGGTGCAGCTCGTCAGCTGTTCATCAGCTGTGTAGTTGTGGAGTTGCACTTACCTTTTTAAATTTGCCTTGATGTTGATACAAAGGCTATTGGTAACACTTGCACATTTTCCTATATGTTCTAAATTTCTGATTTAACTTTCAAAGCCTAGTACTTTGTTCAAATTTGTGAAAAATGTTGAGCAACATTAATTATTTCACATGAAAATTTTGACATGTATCAATGTTACCTATCTTGCGAGTTTTTACAATATAACGTTTTTATTCCTGCTAAGTATGCGACATTGTTTTGCGTATGCAAACAAACCCCACATTTATTTTACTAAAAATGATTTTTTTAATAAAAAATTTAATAAAATAGAAAGTAAATATGGATAAAAAACTGTTACCGATTGTGTTAATTTAATTTTTTATTTGTTTTTTAATATTAAGTTCATATTTTTTGCTTTTGCTTAAAATTCCACGTGAAATAAAGGCAGCTTACATTATTTCGCAGTTGTGAAAAAATGTTGCCAGAAACATTTCGGAACTTTTTTACAAAATGAACAGAGTACAACTCTATCAACATTATTTCATAGATATTCACACAAGTTTTTTTCAAATGCGTTTTGACAGCATTTCACGTGAAATGTTGAACAGAGTACCAGGCTTATAGCCAAAAACTGACACTTTTTATGCATATAAAAGAACTTTTTATGCTAAAATTTAATTGAAAAGTTGAAAGTGATGAGCACTGTCTAAAACGTGACTATAAAGCTGTCCATAGTTGTAAGATCTAACAATATTGCAGTAAAGTTGCCTTAAAAATGTCTTATAACTGTTTTTTTTTTTGTTTATTTCTTTTTTATATTATTCAACAAAATTAGTTCAAAATACATTTTGGTGTTTTCTTTTAAGATTTTATGAAATGGTGACATTTTTTATTAACAGAAGATGTTAGATGTTTCAAGTGTGAACGCATGTTTCACATTTTCAACATCTTCCATGCGTTACTCCGAAATGTATGCAAAATGTATTACGGTCGAAATCAATAACATTCAAGGCTCATTTAGCCGGGAGAACCAGTAACGTTGCAAATCAGCTCCTTCCTTTTGTTGCATGTAAAGCAATTATAACGATTATCGTTAGCAGTAAGATGTAACGTCTCAATCTGTAAGAAATATATTGGTCTTACTTGTTTACGGTAAGGTTAAGTTACTGTTACTCGCGGCTAACTGAGCCTTTAGTTGTATTCTAAGTTACTTTTTTGTGCATAACATTGGATTGGATCAGCCGCTCAACACCAAAACCTAACAGGGGCCTAATTCTGGCAGTCGTGATCGAGTACTTTCTCGATTCGAAAGCAATTTTATTTCAGTCGATACTGAACGAATCGAAATTATTTTGTCAGTATTGTGAAACTCAAATGAATGCTATACAACACAAAAAATAATTCCGATTCGTTCAGTATTGACTGAAATAATTAGATATTAAATTGCTTTCGAATCGAGAAATTACTCGATCACGACTGCCAGAAACAGACCCCAGAATTTAAGTTGAAATAATATTCAATTTTAAGACGTTAACCAACTAAAAAGGTGCTAAGTCGACTTGTGTTTTGGAATTAAGAATTTGATGTATCATCCCATATAGAGCCACCTGAAATATTGTAACAGTTAATGCACTTTTATTTGTTTTGTTGTAGAATTAATTACGTTACAACAACTTAAAAACGTATTTTTTTCTTACATAAAAAAAAAATACTGCATAAATACTATTTTGTGTTAACTTTATAAAGATTTTTTAAACACATGAAAGTATTTAGAGGATGTAAAATACAATTAGCTATGGTTAATTACATTTTAAACGTAAAAAATGTATATTTATTGCTTAAGTCTAATCATCATTTTAACATAAGTAAGGGAAACAGTGTGACCGCGAAATGATTTCCAATTTATACCTTTGCCATAATTGTTGTCACCATATTTGCCATTAAGATTACTATAATAAATGAATAAATATATGTATATGCATGAAAAGTATATAAATTTTAAAAATATTTAACAGAAATTTTCACACCTATTATGACAATATTTATACCACCAGGCTCCCGTGTTTAATAACGCACAACTTTCATTCGGATGTTCATCGTTATCACGATCTTTGGTGGAAAATTTCATGCCAATATGTCGCTGCAATGAATTTCCAGCACTTCCCGAATATTTTCCCAAGCTTTTCAGTTTATACGATTCCGTTTCGTTACCAATAGCAAATGCATCGTATTTGGCAAAAGCTATGGTGCCATTGACATCTTCCATAACAATCATTAACTCTTGGGGACCATTAAAATTTGTAAGAGCATAAAGTTTTTTTAAGCCAATAAAGAATTCCCCATCTATGTCGCCGAAACCGTTTTCATATTCATACCAAGTGCGAAAGAAATCAACGGAACTATCTTGACGCCTTTGTATAACAATCCAGCTTCCATTCTCTGTTTCATCATCACACTCTACGTAGAATGGTTGCGTTTTGTTCAAGGGAACTTCGATTTTGTATATACCACTGCGATGGGTACATGCAGTGGCTTCTTTGCAATTATTGGGTATTGGCGTCCGTTGGCTGGAAATAATAAAAAAATCTATATACTTTTTTTTATTAATATAAATTGAGATTTATAACAGACTTACCATCTTTTTGGCAAATCATCAAATCGTATATCAAACATATGGAAATCTATAACATACGAAAACATTTAAGAGAGTATAGTCGGGATTTTCGAAAAATAATTTTATTTGTTAGTCTAATAAGAAAATAAAAGGGAGTTGGGGCTCCTTAGTTGTATGGACTTGAGAGAAACTCTATGAGTGAGAGTACTAGACAGGAAAGTGTCAGAGAATAACTCTGCAACCCGAGTTCGATTTTAAGAATATTTCCGAAAGTGATTTGGCAAGACGAATTCATTTATCTAATGGTGGTGGTAACACTACAACAATAAAAAAACAATATCGTATTTAAGGTTTTGCTTTAACTAGTTGGTCGATACGTTAAAAAAACAGACAAATTTTCACTCTCTAAGAAAGAAAACAAAGTTGATCCACTGTAACGTCACCTTAAAAGGGAATCCACCTTTTGATCAGGCTTTAAATTGGTAAACTGAGAGGAAATAATTGATTTTATACAGTTAGATTTCGTTCGTTGCGGTTAGATCTAATTGGCAGTCGTATAAATATATATAAAAAATAAATAAATGCTTTACAACACAGAAAAAATAATTTCAATTCGTTCAGTATCGACTGAATCGAATCGAAAAATTATTCGATCACGACTGCCAGAATGCTGCTGATAGGAACGACATAACTATTAACAGAAAATAAACTGAATTTAAATTGTATAAAATGGACCTGAAGCGGCTCATACACTTGCAATATAATTGTCCAAATTTTCGTTTTGTACAATTACATCGCCAATGTGTATGTGATATTCGAAGGTCGCACAATATATTGGCAAGAATGAAAATTTTTTTTATTTTTATTTCACAACGAAAAGAAATGTGTTGGCAACAATGTACGATAATGCTTTGCTTTAAATTTTATGTTTTGTTTTTAATAAGAGTTGCGCCATATTTTAATTAAAATCATTGTGCCACTTATTGAATAATATAGGGCGATATAGAAATAATATGGCGAATAACCACTGCTGCCAATTCAGAGATTTTCCCGCTAAATCTAGCATTTTTGAAACGTCAATCGCGGGGAAAAAGAGTTTTAGCGGTAAGCGGGAAATCTAGCGATTTTCAAACATCTCTCAGCGGCTCATTTTCGTTACAAAAACCTTTCTTAAATTTTAAATATACAGTTGTATACTTTTTCTTATTAATTTTTTTTCTGGCTAAAAAATTCTAGTTTATGTTTACGGTTTTACCTACTTTTGCAGTTTTAGTGAACTGAAGATCCTATGGACCTTTTTTCGATTTTCAGTTAGTGTTTTGTTTGGGCTGACAATTCACAACTTTAAGCTTGCTAAAAATTTTTAAAAAACAAAGGCTAAGGTAGATCAATAAACTGTCTCGATAGATCGCAAGCAATATATTTCACTAACTTATTTTATCTAATTGCTTAAAACGGCAAATAATTGCCAAAAATAGCGTAAATGTTGTAAACGTTTTTGCGTTTTTATAAAGAAATTGTTATACCCTCTGTGATAAGGGTATACTTAGTTTGTCATTCCGGGTGATACTGTTTCAATATTCATCTAAGACCTCATAAAGTACATATATTCTGGGTCCTTAAGTAATTCTAAGTCGATTTAGAAATATCCGTCTGTTGAAATCACGCTCACTTTTGAACAATTTAAAAGAAAAGATAAATTTTAGTATCAAATTGTTTCTAGTTCTTCTAAGCAGTTTGGGGTTGAAATCCAGCAAAATCGATTCAGTAGGAAAAGAGTAAGGAATCAAAATGTGAAACAACAACCCTAAAAATGATTTTGTTACAAAAACTAGCACAACTAGTGGCGGAATGATTTTTTATATGACTTCAAACCATACTATCAAAGTAATTTTTGGGAATACAAAATTTTAATTTAAAAGATTTTGTTGTTCGTGCTTAATTCCCAATTTTTATTCTTGATAAAAAAATACGGAAAATTATTGTTGATGGGATAAGCTGTTCCTATGCGCATTTCACTGGTTGCTTAGGCCAGATCATACTCTTAAATTTCGTGTAGATCGGTCAATATTTAGCGATAGGCCCAATATAAAGCCCACGCTCAAAAAACAGCTTTATATGGCTAGTAATCACAAATTCCACTTTCGTAAAGATCAGACCATAATTTACCATAGGCCCCATAAAAAGCTCACTATCGAAAAAGACTTTAGTACGCCTAAAACGGTAACAAATATTGCTATTGTAATAAATTTTGGTCTGCGACAGTTTTATATGACAATAAATTACACTGTCAACTTGTGTGCCGATCAACCGATAACTAACCATTGTCCCCATATAAAGCCTTCTCTCGGAAAAAACTTTAGTACGTGTTAAACCGTAACACTCTCAAGCTGTTTTCTATTATAAAAAAATTTGGTCGGCCATAGTTTTATAACACTATAAGTTACTTGTAGGGTATCAAAGATTCAGCACAGCCGAATACATTACTATAACTTTTTTTTGGGAATAAAATAGCTAGAGATGTTGCAAACCCTAGTATGTAACATATTTGAGAGTCATATACCTTCGAAAAAGCAGCTTATATCTAGATTTATATAAAACTTTTAAAAATGTTTACCAACAATGCGAATAACATACACAATAATATTGTAAATGTATGGGGCGCTTAAACAACAATATGTTTAAAGTACTAAAGCACTCGTTCAATACAAAGCGTTTTCCTATATCGAAACAACAAAACCGAGGAATAAAACACCTGCCTATACTTTTTAAGGATTGCCCTCGGGAACTTTATGGAGAATATGTTTCCCTCACATACTTTAATAGTGACATAACTCAATATATTAAATTTCGGAGTTAGTGATGCAGAATTGTTCGCTATATTTTTCTTTATATTGTGTAGGAAATTCATCTTTATACCTTTTCTTCTTTACCCATTTAAAAAATTTCCCGAAATTGATTTTGTTAGTTATGACACTATTAAAGTAAATGAGCGATAGGTATGTGTAGGATAATGATGTTAAGGCATTACAACGGGCCTCAATCAGTATTCGCTTCTGTTGAAGGGTTAAAAAGGGTTAGAATATGTTGACCCCCCAAAACCGGTTTCATGTAACGCAAAATTGAATAATATATTTACCTTGAGCTTTATTCACAATTTCTCTCTTATATTTGTTCTCATAGTTTTTTCCACAACTAAAAGGAAGAGGATGATTAATAAATATTATTTTACAATTAGAAAAAAAAAGAAATCTCGAACCTTAGTTTATATTCTTGAACAATTGTTTCCATGTTTTCAAAACTTTCAATGATTTCCTTAATTTCTTGCCCGTTTTCTTCAAATATTAGTCTGTTGCAATAATTACTCTAAAAATAATGTTTACAGGTATAGGTATTTAAGACTAAATACTAAAGCATATATATTTAAAAAATAATTTTGATCTACCTCTTCATAATCAATGAACTGAGCACATATTTCAAATACTAAACTTATAAATATAAGACTTAAAAAAAATGCTGTCGAACCCAACATATTTGTAAGCAAACTAAATTTAAATAAAAAGTAGTTTGATTTTGTTTTATTTCGATGTGGAATGTGTTGAAATTGAAATTTCACAAATCAGTTCCACTATTCACAAAGCGTAAAAAAATTTAAACGTATTGCTTAACGTTACTCATGTGTAAATGTTTCGGACACGTAAACTAAGAATATGTAAACGTGTTGATATGTCTTAAAAAGAAAACTGAATATTTGATTAAATTTATGTCACCCATTGGTAACTAGAATGAGTAAAGAGGCCTAATAGAAGGCCTTATTTAGCAGTCACAAGCCCTTCTCGCCGCATTCCATACTTATTTATTTTTTACACAGGTTGTCATTGGGAGCAAGCCCTTCCACACTGCTTTTAATATCAACTTCGATCTCTTCCCAAAGAAGCAAGTTAGAAAGGCCACTAAAAATAAAAAGTAAATAAAACTGATAACCTGGCCTTCTCCTTTCTCAAAGAAGGGAGTAGCGAATGTGTACTGACTATTTTAGAAGGTCTTTTCTTTTCTAGAAGGCAAACTTCTGAAGGCAGGATATCATGCAAAGTAAATCTTTTAGAAAGGAGTATAAAGGATTTCAAAAAGTCCTGCCGCTTGCGATCCTTTCAATATTTACCGCTGGGAATGTACATACGTTCATACATACATATCATTAGCTAAAATGCAAAAAGGCATAACTAACAAAAAATTATGAATGCCATTGAACTACATGTCTTGACAAAATTTTACACTTCTGCCATCAAAAATTACGCTTTTATTAACAAAAAACAAAGGGACGTTTATTTTATAAATGCAAAATTACGTAATAACCCATTTTTTCTAACAAAATATAATAAAATGGTTTCCTTTTAAAATTGGTTGAAGAATTCCATGGACGTCTTTTCAATGCATGTTTTTTGACATGTTTATAGTTTTTATTTTAAAAAGTTTTTTGCTTCTCCTGTAAAATTATATTTTTCTTAGTTACGCCTTCGCATTTTAGCTAACGATATGTATTTGTGATTTTTTAAGAGCTCGCCTCCCAATAAGTCCATTGTTAAGCGTGCTGTGTGGCATGTGGCACCGTCTTGTTGAAACCACATGTCATGCAAGTCAAGCTCTAGCATTTTGGGAAAAAAAAAGTTGGATATCATCTCACGGTAGCGCTAACCATTCACAGTTACGTTACGATTCGCATTTTCTTTGAAGAAGTACGGTCCAATGATGCCACCAGCCCATAAGCCGCACCAAACTGTAACTTTTTCTGGATGCATTGGTAGCTCTTGCAATGCTTCTGGCTGATCTTCACTCCAAAATCGACAATTCTGCTTATTAACGTACCCATTGAGCCAAAAATGAGCTTCGTCGCTGAACACAATTTTTCGATAAAAAAGTAGATCGCATTTTGATAATAAAATTCAATAATTTGCAAGCGTTGTTCGTTTGTAAGACGATTCATCTTCATACATCTTCAGACCAAACTGAAGATGTTTGACAGTGAAACAAAAAACGAAACGTGCGTCAGCTGCTTAAACCAGTGTTGCCAAAAAGATAATAGCTAAAAAATCACCCGATACATACTTTTAATAAAGTGATAAAAACAACGAACTGTACCCAGCAAAAAATAGGACTAGTCCAAACAAGCGTGTAAAATGTAGCCCACAAGGGACTAGGACTAGTCCAAAAGTAACCCAAACATATGGAAAAAACATGGTCTATTTAACATTACGATGTCCTAGGGCAGGACCATATTACCCAGCTTTGGATTACAAAGAAGTAGTCTTAAAACTAATCCATGGTATACTCAAGAAGATTAGTTTTGAAGTCGTTTAAAAACGAAAAGATGTCGGTAAAAAACGAAGATATGTCGTCTCACTACAAACACTTTTTAACAAGGACATGGTCCAAGCTTACATTACATTGGACCAGTCCATGGAGTAGTCCATTTTATCAAAATGGATCGGGTTGTCCAATATTATTTACAGGGTAGTAGCCTGATAAAAAATTAGTTAAAGCTTTCCTACTCAAGTACAATCATTCAGTCGATAATAATATCGTTAGTATCGATAGTGAAATCTGAACTATCGAACTACTACTTTATACAGTATCCGATAATTATTTGGATTTACTACAAACGGAATTACAAAATTAAATCAAGATATTTCCGCAAAACCAGCAAGTATTATTGTCAAAAATTAATTTAAAAAAATATTTAGGGGCCTCTTAATGATGATCTATTGTCGTTTTTTTAAGTAGAAATAAAATTGATATAAAATACCACGGCAAATTCATGTAGACGGTGGTGGCGCTACTACAACAAGTACAACACCAAAAACACAATATTGTATTTTATTTGTTGCTTTCGTTGGTCGAGAGTTTTAAAAAACACAAGTAACTTTTGACATTCGCCTCTATAAATAAGAAAACGCCACCTAAAAAATGAATTCGCCTTGTAAAATACAATTTGGTATGGAGAATTAAATTTTTTTAATAAATTTTAAACTTTATTTTTCAAAAATT
Organism: Pollenia griseotomentosa; assembly: GCA_963931875.1. Classification (NCBI taxonomy): domain Eukaryota; kingdom Metazoa; phylum Arthropoda; class Insecta; order Diptera; family Polleniidae; genus Pollenia; species Pollenia griseotomentosa. The sequence continues at coordinate 190,766,368 of OZ007560.1, forward strand.
AAGTTATTTATATAACTCTACTACGTTGTATCATCATTTTTACGTAAGTAAGGGAAACAGATTGACCACGGAATGGTTTCCAATTAATACCTTTGCCATAATTGTTTTAACCATATTTTCCATTAAGATTACTGGTCAAAATAAAAAAATACATGGCAATGATTTAATTTTAAAAATATTAATCAGAAATTTCACACCTATTATGACAAAATCAAGGCGAATTCAACTACAAGTGGTGTCGGAACTACAACAATCCAAAAACCACAGAAACAACATAGGGTTTTTTGCATTGCATTGTTAGTGCCATTAGCTCGAAATGTCAACCATTATTAGCAAAACACTAACAAATCAAACAAATAAGCTCGAACTGTCAAAAGCAGATGCCGTTTCGACACCACCTGTAGTTACCCTGCAGATAACGAGACTAATCTATACATGCATGTAAAGAGTAGTCCATAAAGGAGTAGGAGTACTCCAAAGCTACTCCAAATATATGGGTAAAAGGTGGTCCATTTAACATTACGATGTCCTAGGAGGGGACCATATAACCCACCGAAGTAGTCCCTAAACTACTCCATGGAGTACTAAAGTGGGTTAGTTTAAAAAGTACTCCATGTCACTCAAGTATGGAGTACTCTAAAGGGGTAGTTTAAGCATTTTAAATTTTTTACTAATCGCCTTTTATGGCGTGTCCAGTAGTCTATTATTGCTATCATTAAATATATTTACTTGGTATTTTTAATTCTTTTTTACCTTTTTCACAAATTTCACAAACTTTCACTTTTAAATAAACAATTAATAATGGACACCATCAGGGCTACCAATGTGTAATACTGTAAACTATAAAAAAGAATACCTTATGCAGTTGTTGGCAGCACTGCATGTTAATTTCTTATAACACGGTCCATTCTACAGTAGATTGGACCATGTTGTAAGTAGTCCATTTAAGCCACAATGGAACACGAAGTCCAATATTATCTGTAGAGTAATTCGCCTTGGACAAAATGTATACCACCAGGCACCCGTATAAGATATCGCACAACTACCATTCGCATATTCATCGTTATCACGATCTTTGGTGGAAAATTTCATGCCACTATCAGGGCTGCCAGGTACTTTTTTCCTTGTCCCCAAAAAACCAAACCTTAAAAAGTTAATATTTTTTTTGTTTTTTGTTTTTCTGACCAAGTTTAAAATTTTTTTTTAAAAAATAGTTAGAAAAATGTTAATAAGAAATCCCCAAAAATCCCCAAATGAAAATTTTTAGTCAAAAATCTTTTTTTTTGTAGCGACTGGTTTCGGCATGTTTTTTAAAATCCTTTTTATACGATTCCAGTGAGGAATAACAAGCAGAACAATATGCTGTTACTGAAAACGAATGAGCCAATTTATAAGAATTTGGAGCTTGTTCAACCGACTTAAGTCATCCTTATAATCAACAATAAAAATACATATATCCGTTATTTATTTAGTACTTCGATGCATCATAACTACTAACCAATAGCCTAGCATTTTTTCCCGAACTTCATTATATTGTTTTTCATATTAACTTATTTTTGGGGAACACATACATATTTGCTTCAAAATTGTCTTTAAAAAATCTTAAACTTTATGTGTTGTCAACGGTTTTAGATTCCAATTTTAAATTTTTTTTTAAACGCTCACTCAAGAAAAATAACAAGTTTATAAAGTACCTTTTACACACTTAACAAAAAAGTTAAAAGTTTTGCTATTTTTTTCATATTTTATATACGAAACAAAGAAAAATAAGCGTAAATAATAAAAGTGTAAAATCCCCAAAAAATCCCCGAAATTTTTTTTAAATGCCCAAAAAAATCTCCAATCCCCAAATGACTTTCTTTGTCCTTTTTGCTCACATGAAATCCCCAACTTTGGGGAGAAATCCCCAAGTCTGACAGTCCTGGCCAATATGTCGCTGCAATGAATTACCGGCACTTCCTGAACATTTTCCAATTTTTTTCCGTTCCGTTTTGTTACCTATGGCAAATGCATCGTATTTGGCAAAAACTTTGGTGGCATTGACATCCTCTATAACAATCAATAGCTCTTGGGGCCCATTATAATTTGTAAGAGCGTAGAGCTTTTTAAGACCGATAAAGAATTCGCCATCTATATCACCAAACCCATTTTCATAAGCCAGCCAATCCTGATAGAAATCAACGGAACCATCTTGACCTCTTTGTATTAACAACCAATCACCATTTTCGGTCGCTGCGTCACAGGCCACATAAAATGGATCGCTGCTATATTTTTCAACTTGGATCTTGTAAATGCCGCTACGTTTGGTGCAAGCAGTGGCTGAAGCACAGTCTTTGGCTAGAGCTTTTTTATAGCTTTAATGAAAGTATTAATAAAACAAATTGTTATTTTCAAAGATATTTTTTAGTTTATCTTACCATTTTTCGGGAATTCTATCAACACGGTCGCCAAAAATCTCCAAATCTTGGAAGAATAAAACAACAGTTTATTGTTATATCAACTATTTAGTATGTATGTAGTTAGATGAGGTTTATTAATCGCATCATTCCATTTGTAATACATTAACTTATTATTTGAAATGCTGTAAAGTTAACAAGTTCTGTAATTTTAATGGGATGATAGATGAATATTTATATACCCTAAAAAAAGAAACAGATAGATAGATGCCTACTTGGAAGTACTTTATGAAAACACCATGAAGGTCAGACTACGGATCAATACAAGAAAAACAAAGATTATGAGAATTAATGCTAACAACACCAACGCTCTTGTATTCGTTACAACGCCCACACTGGGGATTTCGCGGAAAAAAAGTCAAATTGTCAACTCTTTATGCAATATTCAGTGATATTTTGAAATTTAAGACTAAATGGTACAATCAAATCAAAAAGAATTACACCGATCTGACTGCCAGTTTTTTATATCCGTCTCAAACTCAGTACACAGAAAAAATTATTTTTCCAATTCAAACAAAAAATTTGTAGAATCAAACAATTTTTTGTCTGAAATCGGTCCTACAAACAAATTTGCATATTCAAACAATTTATTTGCATTTTGTTTACTGAAAAAAAACACTAATTTTTTCAAACAAATAATTTAACTGAATCAAACAAAAAGTTTACTGAAATTCCAAATCAAAAAAAAAAAAAAGTTTTGCACAAGCAATGACGCGCACACAAGTAAGCACTGTATGAGAAGGTGACGGCAAAGCAGAGCCGCCGACTGGCTTTGAAACACATTTTTTTGTTGGAATAATTTTTGAACGAAGTCTTATTTATACACACAACACAATGTTTTTCTTTATCACTCTCTGTTGCTGTATCCTTTCCTTTGCTAAAGAAGAAATGTAACCAAAAACGGCAGCAGATCGACTCGATATGTTTTTCCTCATCATTCTATTTTTGTATTTGATGTATTTAACCAAACAGTTTTAAAAAATTGAATACGGGATTTTGTTTCTTATAATGTCGTGTCTGCTATTGTTTTTCTTATAGTTGCACTTTTTTAAAGCGTCCAAAAATAGACTGTGTGTGTTTTTTGTTGTTGTTCTTATATTTCACATAAAGAAGTGTTGCTTACGATCAAATAAAAAAATGCAAAAAGACGACAACATTAAAGAGCGTTAAATATTTCATACAAAATTATGAAAACTTGACACCAATAACGCGTTTATTTTATTTTTGAAGAGTTGTCCACATTTTTGTTGGTTAAATAAAAATCAAACAAAAATATTGATTGAATCAGTAAAAATATTTATAGAAATTAAAAAAATTTTCAAACAAGCGGTTGTTTGAAAATAATTCGGCAATAATTTTTTCTGTGTACTTGTATGTTTTACCGAACCAACTTAATTTAAACCTAAGAATTTAATAAAAACGAATATTATTTTATTATGTGAGCGAACGTTTTTCTTTTTATTTTTTATTTAAAGTAGGATATTTCAGTATAATAAAATGGAAAAAATAAACTCTGCAGAGACTTAAGTTTTTTTTTTTTTTGTTTATTTTAATTAACATATAACAAAAATCCCATTTTCCTCAAAACATCTGGACCTGCAATTTTAGCCTTACCCACAGCCACAGTTGGAAACCACTAATAATACATAGTCTCATATCTGTTTTTACATTTTTAATCAATTTCAAGTGCCACCAGGTGCCACCTCTCAATTTGTTGCATTACACAGTACAACATTTTTAGCTGATTGATTCGTGACTCAATTCTGATAAGGCTCTTTTGTTTAACATAACTGGAGAACCACTAGTCGGATTTTGCTGAAAATTTAGAAAAATCAAGAATTACAATTACTTTCATCTGTTTATATAACGTTTCGCTACATAAGCAACAGTTTCGCAGTTATAAATAAATGTATGAAGAAAAAAATAAAAAATTAAATTTTTTTTTTTAATTCAAAAAAATCCACAAGTGTCAAGTCCTATTACTTTCACGTAAAGTCCCATAACCTATGAACAAAATGGGGCATAAGTCATGAAAATCGAAGAACGCGTTTCGCTTCTATTCACAATTAATGATGAAACAGAATTGAGTCTTCAACTTCAGGCAGTGTTGCCAGAAGTAGGGGAAAATCCCTACATGTAGGTATTTTTGATACTAAAATATAGGCGTATGGAAAATCGGACAGATTTTTTATAATCACCAAAATGTAGGGATTTTTCGTCATAATTATTTATAAAATAAATTCAGAAAAACGTTTTGTAAGTGATATTGTCTTGTCCAAAGCGGTTGAAAATTTTTTCTCTTCACTAAAATCGCTTTAAAATATATTTCCAGAGCTGTTTGTGGTTTAAAAAATTGGCAACACTAATATGTCCGTAAGTTTTTTTCTAAAATATCATCTAATTAAATTTTTAAAAGTACATAAATATCGTACCTATTCAACAATATTGTATTAACTCAAAATTTTTAGTTTTTCACTTTTTTGAAAAATTGATAGGTATTATTAATATCTACCTGCTGTAAATATATCGAGCTATTTTGTGTAACTTTTGGTAAAGAAACGGTTGGTTTAAAAATAATTTTTTACATGCTTTTCATATTATATTAAAAATGGTTTTGCTTCTACCGAAAATTTTGAAATTTTGAGTTAATACAGTATTGTTGAACAAGTGTAATATGTATTATTATTTTTTTAAGTTTTGAAGTTATTTTTTGCCAAAGCTTTAAGCTTCGTTCACAATCCCAGAAACATTTTCACTTGGTGTTCAAAATAGAGCAACAATTTCTTTTGCAACCACACACATTTTGCACAAAGAAACCGTTTGCAAATATTAGCCACAACAATATTATGCATTTATTATTATTTTTTACAATATTATGTTAAAATTTTCATTCAAAACTAAATAAAATTATTTTAAACGTCAAAAACAATTTCATACAAATTGTTGCTGAAGTTCTCGTTGACTCAATTTTTTAAAAACTTTAGTTACATTTTTGTTTATAAAATGAAAGGAAAATATATATGAAATACTTGGGGAAGAAATAAGATAAAATAAAAACCGAAATTGATGCTTTGATTGTGAACAAAGCTTTAATATACATATTCAAACAAAATTTATTTTTTATAACTAATGTGTTTTCTTCTATTTTAATGACAATAATGCGTAGGGATTTTTGTAGGGGAAATTTTTTCAACGTGTAGGGAAAAATCAGATTTTTTTTAGCATGTGTAGGTATTTTTTCAAAAATCCACTGGCAACACTCACTTCAGGCAAAAATTCTAAAGCCCATAATTAAAACGTCGACAGTAACTTCAAATTCGCTCTCATTTCTTTATTTTTCTTTGTTCTTATATTTCTTTGTTTACAAAATGTATGAATTGAGAGCATTAGAAAAAACGTTCTCAAAAATATATGTAATTGATTTTATTTCTCGACCGCATTCTCTTGCATAATTTTATGTCAAACTGTATGAAAAACATCGTTCAGCTCCAGTTCTGTTTCATCATTTAAGTGAAGGTATGAATTTCAAAAATTTTTTTTACAGAAATTCCACCCACATTAATTAGTGCTCATATTTTGGAACGTACCTGTCAGTAAAATATTAAAAAATACGTAGTAATTATAGGTGTTCATTAATCGATTTTTGTCATTCAACAAGTGCTGACGAACGCGAAAAGTACAACCGAAGAAGTAATTGATTTTTCTTCTAGTATTTCAAAAGCCAACCACAAAATTTGTACATTAAAAACTTTGGGGATGTTTACAAAGCTTGAACTTTCATAAGAAAAATACGAGTATATAATGCATTGGTTGCAAAATGAAGGATGTAACATACTCGTACCATACAAAGATCTCACGAAAGAAAAAATTTACAGCTATCCTCAAGGAATTTCTATTACTGAAAGTTCAGGCAGTGTACCTCTGCAAAATCTGTTGGATCATACTGCTAAAAGAGTCCTAGAGACCGAGTCAGTAAAGGAAATAAATAAAATTGAAAGCGGAAATCTAACAATGTACTATAAATGAGGATGTGATGGGGCATCTAGTCAAATCGAATACCAACAGAGGTTTTCAGATAATCAAATTTCACACTCTCATTTATATATGGCATCAGTTGTACCACAGTTAGGGCTTTTTACATTGTAGGTAACGATATACATTTCTCTAACTTTCTTTATTTTGATTACTTTTGTGTATAACTATATAAATAAAACCAAATTTGTGATGAAATCACTACATTTTTTGACAAATATATTTTTATCCTCACCTCCATACAAAAATCCCCATTAGTAGTAACATTGTTCTTTAAGGCTTGACACACCAATCTTCGAATCACAGGAAAGAAGTTTGGATGGATTGGCCACACTTTAAGGTCAGAAAATACTATCGCTATAGCGGCTCTAACAAAAACCCAAGGTTTTTATACCAATAACTCCAGAGCCAAAACCTATCCACGACATTTTGTGGTGGCAGGTTCGAAAAAGTTAATTTAATGCGCATAAAATAAGCAAGTTTGTCGCATGATTTTAGCTCACTGTAGGAAAAGAAATCTTTTTTATAAGGCGGGTTAAAGTACTTTTGTGTAAAGAGAGATATTGCAGGTATCTAAGCGGCGTAGTCGCAAAATGTCGGAAAACTCTGAAAGATATTGTGCTAAAATTGGTCTCAACGATTGCCAGAGTTACCCCAATTTAACAAAACACAATAATACACAACATTCGACAAAATGTGGGCGGTATTGAAGAAGTGAGCGTGACACAAAATAGATTTTATATCCCACCATGTTGAAGGTTATATAAGATTCGGCATAGCCAGATATAGCACTTTTACTTGTTTTAAATTGATAATTATATATTCGACACACATACATAGAAGCAGAGCTGTCAGATGTGGCGATTTCTCGCCTCACGTTGCGATTTTCAAAATTGTTTGGGGACCTAAGTTTCGATTTTGCGACATGGCGATTTATAAAACAGTTGGCGATTTTGTTGGCTATTTCTGATAAGCCATGAATTTGTTTTCAAATTCGTAATATTAAATACGAAATATTGAAAAATAAAGAATTAAAAGAAAAAACTGACCTCGAGCTTGAATGAATTATATATTTTCAAAATTAGAAATAATAATATTATTTTTATTCTAGTATTTTTATGTATGAAACTTGAGGTATTCATTTTGATAAAACATTTTAAGTCGAGATAATAAGCAAAAAAGTTTTTAAAAAAAACTCGGTGAAAAAATCATTTTTATCAAATAATAAAATAAACCAAAATTAAAGAAGAATTAAAGCTTATAATACAAAATTTTAAAAACGTAAACAGAATTGTTTTTTGAATAAAAATTCGTATGCTTAACAACATTTTTTTCAACTTTCTAAATTTGAATTAAAATGTTTTGTCAAAATGCCACAGAAGATGATCTTTGCTTTAAGTAGACTACTATAAACTATTTTATAGTAAACATTGTACCTTTTTTACTTTATTTTAAACATTTGTACTTTATTCTAAATAAAAATTTAACAAAACATATATCATGGCGATTTTTTTAAATGTTTGGCTTATTTTAGCTATACGGAACATATATAATTTTCAGTATTTTTTTAATAATTAAAAAATATATATATTTTATTGTCTAAAAACTAAAAAGAAAAGGCATTGGCGATTTTGGCCATTTTTGACATTGAATTTGGCGAAAAAGGTCCAAAGCAATCTGACAACCCTGCATAGAAGCATATGCGATTTAATATTTAGAATTTATTTTAAAACAAAAATTTTATTATGAAACAGCAAGTACCAAAGAATTAAATATAAAAAAAATGCATTCCATTTTATTGTGTCGCAGAATATTTAAATGTTTACTGATAGTGATTTAATCTGTAAATGCGCCGGTCAACTCTTAAGTAAATTCCCCACATTTCTTCTTATCTTACATTTGCAAATAAAATTAGTTATAAATTTATGAGCATATGTACTGCCGAAACATTTTCAATTAATGTGAATGTATTTTTAATTACGGTGTGTTATAATAATATACATATCGCACACTAAATCATAAGCAGCCACGTTTTTCTTTTCATAAGCCAATTCACAAATCAAATCCATAGCGACCTCGAATTTTCGTTTGCTACTTCTCGAGATATACCGTTATGTCCCATATTAAGGCAATTTCACTACATATATTGGAATAACTTGAAAACGATTGACCAAATTCAACAGTATTCTCTTTACATTATTTTTAAATTTGCCCAATAGTTTCAGAGATATCGTTGAATTTTTGAAAAAAGGAACATTTTGAAAAAAAAACCAATTCTTTGTTCTTTAACCCTAGAGTACGAACCATATTTTACGTACGTTGTAACTAATGATCGTCGATTCGACGATGTATTTTTTAACTGCCTATAACTTTGTCTTAAAAGCAAATGTACTTTTTTAATTAATGTTTTTAATCATCATGGCACCTTATAAGTTTGTATAAAAAAACATTTTTGTTTTAATTCATATAGATAAACGAAATATTTAATTTTAGAACTTTTTTATTTTATGTTGCACATATTTTTGGGATCATAAAGAATTACCTATAAAATATTGTTAGGAAAACTGAAAAACTAAAAAAGAGTCAAAACTTAAAAAAGACATTTTTGGCTTTAAAAAAAATAATTTTTTTTTTTTTTTAAATAACAATTTGAGCCAGAGTCACAAAGTTCAACTTTGGGTTCTCCGCATATGGGTTTTTCGCATATATCACATTTTGATTTTGACATTCGTCATTTTTTCGTATGGGCATGATATACACATACTTCATTTGTGTTCTTTTTTTATTTTCTCCTTAGCTGGTCATTGTTGCCACTGTTGTTTAAAGTAACACAGTTGCAACATTTGCTCACAAAGTTGAAAAATAAAAGTCACGTTAATACTAACCATCGACGATTCGACGAGTACAAAACCAATAAAAGCAATGTTCCAGCAACGCAGTTTAAAAAACACAATTACACACAGCAAAAGTAAATCATCTACTAACAGCATACAAAATTTGAGAGTGTTAGGCACACCCATTTAAAAGTAAATTAATTAAAAGGAAGAGGTGCTCGTCGAAACGTCGATCATTAGTACTCTAGGGTTAAAAATTCTTAAATTCAAATTCAAGTAGATTCAAAAATCACAGTTTTGGTCTAAAAACATTTAGCTTAACATATTTAGAATAAAATGCGGTTTATTTCACAACTTTTGATTTCATTCATAATTAACTGAAAAAAACTGAATATTAATTCGAGTTTTTTTAACCGAATATGGTCAACCCTTTTCAAGTTATTCCAATATATCTTGTGAAAGTGCCTTAATAACATAGCAATAAACATAGAAATAAAAGTTAGATCATATTCAAAACTTATCAACAGGGTTTAAAAAGCTGCAGTCAAAGTAGATAAACTGCCATTTCTTCTACTTTGTCATTGGCCAAAAAAAAAAATGGTTTCTTTTACTTCTAATTCGTTAAATATAAACAGTCGCTGTCAAACCAACTCAAAAAACGAAAAGTTGCACACAAATTTTCGTTTTTTGTTCGACAGTTTTTTGTTTTGACTGCAGTTTTTTAAACCCTGCTTATCTAAAAATACAAATGCGTATGTGGTACTTTTTGAAATTCGAACGTTTAAGGGGTGAAAATCGTAACTATTGTTGGTACTTTTTTAACAAAACATTTCTCTCCTTTGACATAAACGGTTTAAATTATGGGCTCCCACGACAATATTGAAATTTTTGATACTTCAATGGGGAGAAAAAAAGTAACAAAAAGGGAAAATACGTAAAATTAAATTTCTTTCTTTAGCTTTTTGGTTCTACAACTGGGGTACTTTTTAAAATTGGATCTTAAAACATAAATTTTCAACATGCAATTTCCTGAGCGATAAGACTTAACGGGAAGCTATTTAATACTTTTTTTTTTAACTGGTACTTTTCGAATTTTATTAATATTGGACCTAGAAGCATTAAATTAAATGTAAGAAGGATCTTTTTTGTACTTTTATGTTCTTTAACTGGTACTTTTGAATTTCCGAAAATATTGGACCCCGAAACATCAAATTAAAGATGCAAGGTCCTGAGTGGATGAGAATCTGTAAGAGGGATTTTTTTTTTTTGGTGCTTTGCCTTTCTCTAACTGGTACTAACTTAGGATAGGGTCCAGGGGCGCTAAACCTACTGTATTCAGAAAATGTAACTATCGTTTTAGAAGAGATCTATTAAAGCAAAAGTTTCCGTACTAAAATAACAAAGCCATTTTAACGTGAGTATGCTGTTCCCCCTCCATTTCCGAATGCGAAAGTGACTTTTGCGCTTGCTACACTTTATCGGCTAAATAGATGAACCGATTTTGATGACATTGGAAATATAGGTTCCATGGGCAGCCGTCAAGAGACAGCTCACTTGGGTCCTAGTTGGTCCCTTTGTGATAACATTGGAAATATAGGTTTTTAATATTTTTAAAACTAGGATCAAGAGGGGGACATATGAAGAATTACTGCCTCTGCGAAAATATCTAACCAATTTTGAAGAAATTTGAATAGATTGATCAGCGTAAATAAAGCACACCGGGTTTATATGTTCTTTAAAGCTGGGATTATGAGGGGACAGATGGGCAATTTCTGCCTATTCAGAAAATATCTCACTGATTTTGATTAAATATAAAACTAATGTAGGACGACCTACACATGGGCTATATAATTCTTTATAGTTAGTCAAAAATTAATTATATACATAAGTTGCATCAATTTAGTTAATTTAGCAACCGATATTGTGCCATCAATTTTTCGATAGCTTTTGGCATGACGAAAAAATATCAAAAAAATCATTTTCTCAACTTTTATTTTTAAGGTGAAACTGTTCGCTTAAATCGATGGCGTTATCATATTTTCGAAAAAATATGTTTGTTGGGTTTTTAGCAGTGTTCCACCTCATGTGTAATTACGCATATCAAGTGTAATTTTTTTTCATGTGTAGCCCATGTGTAATTGACTCCATGTGTAATTTAAAATTTTAACGTTTTGTAGCACTGATTTTTATTATTATTTTGTCACAAGATGTAAAAAGGTTTAATATTCTTACCAAAACTTAAAAATTTTATGAAAAGGTTGGAAGCGTTAAGAGAGCTGAAATAAAAATAGTTGGATCATTAACTACTAACCATTTGGCATATAGAGCTGATGGCCTAAGACGATGGTGCTCTTACAATTCAACTGTATAATAATAATATTATTATATGGTTATAAAAAATTAATAAATTAATATAATTTGGCATTTAGATAGCTTTTATCACAATTTATGACCTATAACGACGAAAAATCCCGGGTATATTATTCTTTTTTTTTCAAAAGAGTAGATCATTTAATGCAAAAGAAATGTTTGAGCTTTTCAAAAGCACAATTAAAAGACGAAAAGCCAAAAGCAATATCTTTTTACACGAAGTTAAAACTAATCCTCTGGAGTATACCGTGGAGTAGTTTTAAAACTAATCCAATAGGAGTATGTATGAACACATAGTAGTTTTAATTATACTCCTTTGTAATGCAAAGCAAGTTTATGTGGTCCTGCCCTAGGACATCGTAATGTTAAATAGACCATGTTTTTTCCATACATTAGGGTTACCTTTGGACTAGTCCTAGTCCCTTATGGGCTACATTGTACATGCGTGTATGGACCAGTCGCATTATTTGCAGGTTACTTCAAAAAAATCAAAAACAAAACCAAAAAACACACACACAACAACCCATCTGCGTAAACTTCGGAATTTATTAAAAGTTTTAGTTAGTCAAACCAAAAACTTCCGAACATGTCGTCTGCCGAATTTCTATGTTGTGTACAACTTTTCGTTTTTTGCATTTACTTTGACTGTTTACATTTAATAAATCAGAAGTAAAAGCAACAGTTTTTTTGTCCAATGCAAATGTCGAAGTTACAGCACAATTTTATGACTTTTACTATTTCAATTGCAGTTTTTAAACACTGTAAAAAACGATGACTAGTTAATTTTTTGAAGAAAAAAAAAACGCAACCATAATTTTTTTTTTTTAACTAAACGAAATGTTTATATATATAATGACATTAAAAACCAAACTCGTGAGTTTGCAAATCAAAGAAAGCATGTGTAATTTGTATTTTCATGTGTACTTTTGGCATTATCCATGTGTAATTTACCATTTCGATAGTGGCAACACTGGATCTTAGACGAAAAACCCAAAATTTGTCGATATTGTGCAATGGATTTTTTCGATTTTTTTACTCTTTTTTGTTTTTAAAGTATAATAGTACCTATAGATAAAATTAATATTTTGGTCAAAACTTTTTTGTATTTGAACCGATTTTTCCGAGATTTTCAGAAAATATGTTCTACTAAAGATTTTCGACCTTTTGATATAATAATACATATCCATCGGTACTATTAAAGCTCTAAAATTTTTCTTTTAATAACAAAAAAGTGTAAAACGCGATTGAACAATTTCGACAAATTTTTGTCTTAACAAATCGGCCTGCTCTACTGGAGAGTAATGCAATTTCAAAGCAGAGTTTTAAAAGCTGCAAGCGTGGACGATGACAAACCCTAAAAAGGCAACAAATCATTACCTACTTTTTAGTTAATTCCGTTACTTGTTTACCCTACAAGAAATGAATGAGCGAATAGCCACATTTTTCACGTTGGTGTTAAGAAAATTATAGAAAGAATTGACCGAAATCAATTTTTCTGTCATTAATTTTTATCATTCATTTCTTGTAAAGTAGTTTAATTAAACACTTTGTTAAACATCACAAATAAGAATTGTTGAACTATTTTTTCTTTTATAAATTAATTGATAACTTTTGTAATTAATTTTTTTATGCTTATAATTAAATTTACATATTAAATTATAAATTTTTAATTAAAATTGCTCGTAATCGTTGGCTTACATTTGATATTAATAACAAAATGTAATTGCGACTCTCCAGCTCTGGTAGCATAGTCGACCGCAAAAAATTTATAAACTTAAATAATCTTTTTTTGATACAAAAATAAATCAGTTATATCTAAAAATTTATAAAGAGAAGATCAATAAAAAAATGTTCTGTTTAAAATTATTTCTAGCCTTTGTAGTTTATTTAAATTTTTCATTGCATTCTGACGCTTTAGAATCACAAAAACATGTAATTTCACTGTAATGAGTTAACCTTAACATAAACTTTTAAGTGATTACATTAATTTTTAGTGGTCCCAATATCTTCTTGACTCTGGTGTTAGAGCATATAATGATATGGGAAATGTGGCGAGAACTTTCAAAACGTCGGCTATTAAAAGCTACCAAAATGTAAAGTCAACTGTGGATGCAACGTAAGATTTAAATAGTTTAGAAAAACTCATTGTGTCCATTCTAACTACTAAAAATTTCAATATAACTTTTAGCCTCAATCATGCAATATTTAACAATATGGGATCAGGTAAATATTATTTTATTCATAAATTAAAAATGTAGATACTGTGAGCGTCAAAATAAAGTGTACAGCTTGTTTTCCAATGTAAGAAGTGTTGTAAGTTCTAAAAAAAGTATAATTTCTCTACTTTGTCAAATTTGATCAGACTTCAGACTTCTGTGAAAAATACGTTGCTCCAAAAATTGACGAAAGCAAGTTGTACAAAAAAAACGTGATAAAAGGTAGAAATAAGAACTTCAACGGAAAAATTACAGTATCTATAGTGTGAAGCGTGATAGTGTTGGCTTTTGTAATACGTCCTTAAACAGATGAATCAGCCCAATAGTCGCTCAATATCAACTCACCTAAACATTTGGGAACATTTGGACAGACAAATTAAAAAAAAAACATAAGCAGCAAGCACTCTCTGAAGAAAATTCTCCAGGAAGAGTAGCCAAAATTGTCTACTGCGCTGACTTTAAAATGGGTGGAATCGATGCCATAGAAACTAGAAGCCGTCCTAAAAGCAAAATAAAATCAAACAAAATATTAGCCTCTTCACTTTTCTTAGTGTTTTAAAACTGTACACTTTTTTTGGCGCCTTAAAAACGGAGTTAATTGTTTTTTTATTGTAGTTACTGGTTTTGTTGTTTTTGAAGTATTTCAAATTTTTAATTTTAATTTGTAATAACATTGTCCAAAGTTTTGTAAATGATAAAAAACTTCTAAAAATTTGAATTCTTTTTTACTAAAATAACACTTTTTATATTGAAAAACCAGTTGTACAATTTATTTTGACGCTGACAGTATATAGAAATAAAAAGTAACTTTATTCACTTTCAGTTTTGCATAATAAAGATTACCAGACAATTGCAATGAAAGGACGATCTAGCAATTTATTAAATCGTTTGGTTAAAAATGGAAATACTTTTGTTACATCACAGCAAAAAATTGCAACAAATGAATTGTCGTATTAAGAACGACTTTCAATACAATCAATTAAATTTTTCTTAATAATAATGCACCAAAAGCCGAAACGAAAACGAAAAACTTGACAATCGTTTTTAATAATATATTCTGCTATGACGAATCTTATATACCCTTCACTATGGTACGATAAGAACAGAAAGTTATGAAAATACCGTTCTTTAGACATAAATAAATCTAGGTGGTGCCACGACCACTTCTCCAATCCCACCCACAATTTGTCGGATGCTGTGTATTGACAGCCATGATGCTTGTACCTAATTTGGAAACTTTGGCTCTTGCCGTTGGCCCGATAAACAGAAATCCATAATGCATTTTACAGGTGGTGCCACGCCCACTTCTCCAATCCCGTTTATATTTTTTGAGGGGTG
This sequence comes from Pollenia griseotomentosa, assembly GCA_963931875.1. Lineage (NCBI taxonomy): Eukaryota > Metazoa > Arthropoda > Insecta > Diptera > Polleniidae > Pollenia > Pollenia griseotomentosa. The sequence continues at coordinate 190,781,614 of OZ007560.1, forward strand.
GTGTATAAATAACAAAGTTATGTGTAGCAAATTTGGAAAAATGTTCTCTTAGTCCCCTTTTAGACAGGCAAAGTTTACTTTGCAAAGTCTTGAGTTTATATAAGGAAGGGAAAAAAAGAATAGAGGGGAGTACATACTTTGCTGTACTCGCAAATTCCTTTTGTTTTTCGTTCGTATTTTATACCTGAAGTTGGCTGCAACTTTTTATTAATATATAGCGTTGCCAGAAAGTTTAGTAAAAAAAATCATCATTTGGCTAAAATAAGATATTCTGTAAGAGAAAAATCTACAAAATTTTTTTAAATCAAATTTAAAACAAAAATAAAGGTGGAATTTTCAAACTAAAAGCTTCTTAAGTTCCATTAGTTTTACCCTTTGGCGCTAAATACTTGATTTTTTTTTTGTTCTTTAATATATGAAACTTTATAACAATACGGGTTTTCTTCTCACAAAAAATATTTTTCATCAATATTCTCAAAATTAACAACCGCTGATCTAAGATGCTTTTTTTAATATTTTTTATGCCCAGAAATAATGATGCAATTATGTGTATTCTTGACACTGGGTGAAAAAGTGTGCAAAACCAATAAACAACAAGCTGATTCAAAACTTCATTGTTTTAAAAATTGACTGTTATAATAAAATTGTGTATTGTGTACAAACAAACTTAAAGTAAATCATAATTTCTAAAAATAAAAAATCATCATTTATATTCTATTTGTTTAAAATTCTTGTTTTATTGTAGTTATTTGTAGCGAATTTAATCACAAAATATTTATTTGTAACGAATTTATACTTTTTTATCAGGGTTGTGCTGCAAATCGAAAACGTAAAACGCAAGAATTTCAAAAGTCGTTATTTAATAAAATTTCTGTAATAAAAGAATTTTATGACAAATACTATACAAATACTTCTCTATTAACCCTTGTATTAATACCCGGCTACCGGGGTACCCACCTAGGTATATTTACATGAAAAAATGTACTAACAATTGAAATTCTTAAACAAGCTTTTGGATCGTTGTTATTTAACTTAAAAGAAAGCGAATTAAGATTCTAGATTTACCCAATACAATTTGTATAGGAAATATAAACCAAAAACTATTACAAAATGTTTATGAATAATTTTAATATTATTTTGTTTACGAAACTATATTTTTATATTACATTCTATACATTTCTTCAGAGTGTTCCGAACAAACTTGCCGTCTACATTCAGCGCAACTTTTCCGAGTTTTGCGTCTTCTTTTTTTCTTTCTGTTTTATCCAGCTTGTCAAATTTATTAGAAGCCTCTGCAAACGGTGATACTTGGCAACCCAAAATGCTTTCAATGGCAATTTAGGTTGTATAATTACGCTTAACTTGTGCGTTTGTCCTTCGTGCCTTAATCATCGGTTTAGTTTTTTTCTTCGCAAGTATTTTATTGTTCTCATAGTAAATGATGATACATATATATATATATATTCTTAGCAATTACAGTCCTTAATGGACCAATGCTTCTGCAACTATCGTTCTCCATTTATCTCTGTCAATGGCCTTTTGTTTATAGTTTTCAACTTTGATTACTTGTAAATCTTTTTCAACATCATCTTTCCACCTTTTTCTTGGCCGTCCTTTTTTCCTAATACCTTCTGGGTGTTGTTCAAAATTTTTCTTCACTGTCATGCAGTCGTTCATTCGTAAAACATGTCGAAGCCAGCGTATTCGCTGTGCCTTTATAAAACGTATAATATTTTGATTTTCATTAAGTATCTCTAACTCATCATTGTACCGGGATCTGTACAATCCTTCTTCAATTTCAATTGGGCCAAAGATTTTACGTAGAATTTTTCTTTCAAAACAAAGTAGTTGATGTATGTCTGATGTTTTTAGTGTCCAAATTTCACTCTAATACGATGAACTGATCTTATAAGTGTTCTATATAGATTAAGTTTCAGCTTCTTAGATAACAAGGAGGATCTAAAGAGTTTTAGATGAAGAAACCAGGTTCTATTCGCAGATTGGATGCGATCTTGTATTGCTACAGTGGTGTCAACATGTGAACTTAGATTGATTCCAAGATATTTAAATTCTTTAACAAATTCGTACACATTATTAGATATAACAAGGTCTGGTGAGTCTTGCTGTATGTGTGAACGGAGCATATATTTTGTTTTTGTTCTGTTATCATCCTGTAGTCTGCGCTGCTTCTTCTAATTGTTTAAAAGTATCTTTCAGTATGTTTCTTCTTCTGGCAATTATCAAAATATCATCTGCGTAAGCGCAAATTTGAGTAGATGTATTGTAAATGGTGCCTTTTTGATATATTTCTTCTACTACTGAATGTAAAACTAGATTGAAGGCGAGAGAGGATAACGCATCTCCTTGTTTTACTCCGGAAATAACGTCGAATGTGTATGAGAATTCGCCTTGTATTATTACCCTGGCGTTTGTATTTGTTGTCATATTTACTAAATTTACAAGTTTGCGCGGTATTCCCATTTTCAAAAGACGTAGTGAAATTACGGTTCTCTCTAGGCTATCAAATGCTTGCTTAAAATCTACAAATAGGCAATGTATATCGATCATATATTCATAACATTTTTAAAAAATCTGAGTTATGACAAACCCTTGATCTGTTGTAGATCTGTTTTTTCTGAAGCCACATTGGTAATCGCCTAATATATTTTCTGCATAATCATTTAGACGTTCATAAAGAATATTGGTGAAAATTTTATATCCACAGTTAAGAAGTGAAATACCACGATAATTGTTGCAGTTTGTCTTATCTCCTTTTTTGTGGATAGGCACGATTATACTTGTCAGCCATTCGGTCGGGAGAGTTTCATTATGCCAGATTTCTAGTAGGATTTTATGTATGTAGCTATGACATTTATCTCCAGCGTATTTTAATAAATCGGCAACTATGCCATCTTCACCGCTGCATTTATAACTCTTCAATTTGTTCAATGCTATTTTGTGTCTTCTAACGTTGGTTCTCCAACATCTATTTCATTTATATTCGGCAATGACTCCTCGTGGTTAATATTAGGTTTATTTAAAAGTTCATTGAAATATTCTCTCTATCGGTTTACAATTTCATTTTTATCACTTATTGGGGTTCCGTTTTTGTCTTTACAAATATTCGTTCTTGGTTAAAAATTCTTGGTTTGTCGCTTTATATTTATTTCATATTCCTAGACGCCTTCTGACCATAGTTGTTTTCTATCTCTTTAACTTTCTCTTTCATACATGTTTTTTTTCTATTTTTTATTAGTAAATGATGATAGTGAAACAATATCTAACATATTAAAAAATAATGCCACTGGCCACCTCAAACTTCGGCGCTCAATTGTGTATCTCCTAACCATTTGATCCATAGTGTCAACTCCACTTTTGTACTTATTATAAAAACTTATAACGTCGGGTTTCTTTTTTAAATCGTCACTTAAAGCTTTGTCTCAATTCACTGTTGATAAAAAAAAAACTACAGCTTTATTTTTTTTTTTTTTTTTGGGTAAATCAGAACACATCGTTAGTTTTTCATGGAATCCAAAAATGATCCAATATAATTCCCTTGATTTATTTGCCATGGCATTTGGAATGTAAGGCTTATTTTTTTATTGTGCCACGAAATGGTAAGATTCCATGACAACAAGTGCTTCGCTGTTGGCAGAAAAGACAAAAAATTCCATAAACTAAATTCTGTATCACACAATTACTTATTTATTAACATATCATGTATGAGCAAAAATGTGCAACTGTACTGTCCTGTGCCCATGTTCTGTAACTCTCGCGTCAAGAAACTTTTCGATTGAAATGTGTGAAATGACACACAAATGCCATAATGTTGAAAAAACAACAGCTGTTTTTCTCACTAAACTTTGTCTGTGACTTTTTTGGCGAGTACAAGATGTCCCATAAGGAAATTTATCGTAAATTTACAGAAAAGGTGTGTCTGTAACATTTTTGTGAGAAAAGTTCCCGCTTTGAACTGTCAAAAAAACTCACGAATAAAAATGGGCATGAAAAAATTTTAAAACTAAAAAACAATTAAAAATGCAAAATGCAAGGAATAAGAATAATAACCGTTTGCTCTTGGCACATTTTTCCTTTGTTTAATTATTTTGCTTTTAACATTTTTATAAAATATACGAATTTTTTCAAAGTTGGTTTGCAAACAACAAAAATTAAAGTCGCACTTCACATTATTTGGTTTAGCCGATGGTTGTATTTTCGCCGCCGTTGTTGAAAAATGTTCAATTTTAGCTAATTTTAGTCGCTTTCAACGATATGTGTCGGTTCAGGTGCAATGTTAAGACATTAATAACGTAACGACGAAATCTGTTTTAATTGTTTTCGACATGAGTTACAGACGTAGTTTGTTCTCACTTTTCGAGAAACGATGGAATATTTTGTTTCACATCTTTTCGATGCGAGAAGTTCTCACTTACTGAACATGGGTACTGAATACAAAATTTAAAATTTTGGCCGTTATGCAATTCAAAGTTAAAAAAATCATATTTTAACATAAATATCATTTAATACGCTTTTAAAAAGTTTAAAAATTTAAATGTATTTCATAAAATTATTGATTGTTAATACATTATAGTATATGGGTATCCGGGTACCCCGTGTGCTAAACAAAGTGAGTAAATTTATAAAAACAAGGATCGCCCGGTGACCCTTTGTCAGCCAACTGGAAAAAAAAGCAATTACGCCCTTGCTTGAAACCCACAAATAATCAGAAAGAAATAGGGGCCCAAAGATTCTATTCCGAAAATGAGCTTATAAGGAGGCTATGTGAAATTATGGATCGATTCTCATTTTCAAGTCATTGTGACAATTAGAACCTACGTATCAAATTTCATAAAATGTTGTCCAAAATTGCGGCATGTACCTTGTGCACAAGGTGTACAGATATTCACCCCTATTCTGCATTTCGATTACGTCTCCGCATTCAGTTCCGTTACGATCGAAAATTGGTATTCTGCAGAAAAACGGAATCGAAAGAATAATAAAAAGAAAACAATATTTACAGAATCAATTGTATCAATGTGGAAATGAAACAGCAGAATAAGCAAGTCTGTTATCATTTTCATAAACAAATGTCAAATTTAATAAAACAAGCTCTGTGTAATAAAGTAAATTGTTTATAAATTTAATAAAAGAAAAAGGTAAAAATAAAAAAGAAAAAGTTAAAAATAAGTTTTGCATAAATATATAAGTGCGTATAATCTAGTGAAGCTGAAATTAACAAAAAAAAAGTAGAAAATAAAAGTGTTGTGGTTAAATATGTAAAGACAAAATGTTAATAAAAACTGTTTGTAAAGAAATAATTTAGTGAGTTGCATTTTTATTTAAAATTTAAGGACAAATGGAGTCTATTGCAGCTTTAGCCGTCAATAAATTTGCCAGTTTTTCGTATTGCTCCGGTGTTGTTGTTTTTGAACTGGATACATAACAATAACAATTTAAAACAAAAAAATTATAATAATAATTTGTATTTAAATCGTTTTTGAATTTTTTAATTTTTTACTTACATTTTTTCACTTTTTTACTTAAAAAAACAAAAATGGAAAAAACCTCCGTTAACAAAAAAACAACTGAGAGAAACGGAGCTCCGATCGTAATGCAGAATACATACAATCAAAAGAAACTGAGCGGAATCGAGACGCAGAATACCAAAATTGACAGACGGAGAAAATTTCGATTCGAATCGAAACGCAGAATAGGGGTGATTAAGTCGATTGGTATACTAAAAGGTGGGTCTAGGATCAATATTTTAAGGTGTCACAAACATCAGCACAAACTCATAATACCCTCTGCACTATTGTGATTTATTTTTCTGGACTTAAGTAACTGTTTGTGGAAAGTTAATACTTTTTTTCATCTTTTTCATAACAATTTAAGGAAAATATTTTGAAGTGTAGAAGGTCACCATCTTATTCTTTTAGTGCTTCTAACTGAAACACTTATCTAAATAAACGATTAGGTAAAATAATGTTTTCCTCTCCGTGTTCTCCTTCCAAGGTAATATGAAGCCTTGTTATGTACATAGAAAGATTTTATTCCGTAGTTCCCATGTATCTTCCAAAAATTACTTTTACGATCGAAAATATAAATTGTCATAAATATAATACATTTGAAATAAGCTCTTTCTTGTTACAACAATAATTGACCAAAAAATTCAACATAATCTAATTGCGGAGTAGGGTATTATAAGGTCGGGCCAGCCCCGATCATACTTTTTTTTTATTAATTTTAATGGTTTTGGTAGCGATTCGACACGAGTATAATACAATGAGTTTGATAAATGGGTAACAAAAATCCCCTTAAAACAATCTAAAGCCCGTTTTCACAACTTACCGATAGCTATAGTTAACATTTTCGTCGCATGAAAGATGTTTAATTTGTACTACTTTGCTTTAACCGAATGTGGGCGATAAGTTAAAGGATGTAGACTAAAGTAAAGTTTAACTAGTTAAAAACATTTTATATGGCCGATAAAAATTTAAATTTTAGCTTTCGGTAAGTTGTGAAAACGGGCCTAAGTGTGATTCCCATCATAAAGAGCTATTAATAAACTTTGTTGCACAAAAATCTTTAAGAGCAAACCAAGACAAATTATAGCGGGTAGTCTCGGAAAGCCAGCTGTTTATTTGCTTGTTTTGTGGTACGAACTGTCAAATGTTGTATAGAAAACAAGTAAACAAGTTTTTTGTCCTTATCAAGGCCTATCCAATAGGTCTGCTTAAGAAGCCAGATGTTTGATTTGTTTATTCCTCAACGATGTCAAAAGTTGTTTACTTTTTCCTTATACATGTATATTTTTGTTTTTTTTTGCCACACATACAAGCACACAAAACACATTTTTCCTTTTGTTTCCTCTATGTAGTAGTAAGATTTTGACAACGGTGAGGAATTTTACACAAACAAAATGCCTGTTGTTTTTTGTGTTGTTTTATTGTTGTAGAGGTAAGCAGACCTATTGCATAGGCCTTGGTCCTTATCTATTGTCATTTTTGTATCTTATTAACCCCTTTGCTGTTTGACAGTTCGTATCGCATAGCAGCAATAAAAAGCCCTGTTGTTTGTTTTATTGTACAATTGTTGTAATCTCGCGGCTACCTGCTATAAATATACCTTGGAGAAAACCTAGTTTTTAAGATTTTAGTTTTTTTCTTAAATTTACTTTTGGTTTTTATTTGTATTTTTATCTTTACCTTCGCTGGGTCTCCACATAGCAATATTTATTGCTAAGTACAAGCAATAACGTCGGCAGAACAATGGAGCAATAATTGCTGATTATATTGCTGGAGAACACTTGAAATTGCTTTGCCATAAATTTGCAATTTTCACCGCGAGTAGTTGTCCAAAGATTTGTGGCTGTTGTGTTTTCAAGTGGTTGTTAAATTTTCTTTTTTCAATTAATAAATAAACTTAATAAAATTATTAATTGTAATTGTCGTAGCTGTGTTTTGTATTACACACAAATAAATAAACAACCGTACAGAGAAATAAAATTTCAGATAAACAACAACTGATTTGACAGCAGATTGCTAAGCAATAATTGCTCAAGCAATCAGAAGAGCAATCATTGCGCAATAGATTGCCACTAATGGCAATATGCGGTCTATACGTCGCAAATTTAATGGATCAATCAAATTTGACGTTTGCCGCAATATGTTGATCTAAGAATAGGTCTGTCTGCGTACTTTTCCAGTAGCAAATACTCAGTAAATTTTTTTGGGAGAGTAAGACCAATTTTACTCTGTCGGCTGAAAATATCTCAAAAAGTACGCAGACAGAATCCAGTGAAATCTTGCAAGAAAACAGCTGATCGGTGTGTAGGTAATTGAAATGGCAAAGCAAAATTTAGCAAAATAGCGAGTTTTGGGAACTTAAAAACCGGGAAACAAAAATACCCAAATAATGGGATTTACCGAATGAAATCAAAAAGTTAGCGTCGAATTTAGGAATTTAAAAGGGGAAGTATAAATATTTAATATGTTTAACAAAAATACAAAAAATAGTTAAAAAAAAATTAACTTTTTGGAACAAAATGAGCGATGCGTGCAAAAAATCGTTCGTTCCGTTCCCGAGATTTCTGGGTTCGATTTTTTGCAGAATATATACAGTTTGGCTGAGTTCCAAAATATCAATATACTTTGCAGCACAAGTCAAAAATGTATATTCAAGTTTAATAATGCACAGCTTTTGTATTATGTTCTCATTAAATACTTTTTTGGTGAACATTGGGACAAATAGAATTGTAATAACCTACACGGTTGCATTGTAGCATGCATTTAAAAAAGATAGTTGCTTTGCAACCGACGTTTTGGAACTCCGCCTTCATACCGTGCAAAAGCTTGTGTTCCAAGGGATAAATCAGTAAAGCTTTGTACTGACCATTTTGGATGCACCCAAATATCTCGGGAACTAACCGAACGATTTTTTGCACGCATTGCTTATTTTGTTCCTAAATGTGTATTTTTTTTATTTGTGCTAACTATTTTTTGTATTTTTATTAAAAATATTAGTTATTTTTACTTCCCCATTTTAAATTCCCAAATTCGACGCCAACTTTTTTTTACTTTTGGAAATCCCCCTAAATTTCTAAATTCGACGCTAACTTTTTGTTGTTATTCTGCAAAAGACCATAATTTGGGTATTTTGTTTTCCCGGTTTTTATATTCCCAAATTCGACGCTATTTCGTCGACGCTATCTTGGCACACGTAATAAAAACAGCTGTTCAAACTAGTTGCAAAATCTTGCAAGAGGAAATTTCTCCAGTAACATTTTGTAAGTTCTCTAACTTCCAACTGTCAAAAAATTCTCTTTTTGGCTCTCTCGCTGCGAGAGATTTGGAGTACACAGACAACATTTTGTAATATTTTGCAACATTTTTCACAAAATGATGCAAAATATGTGTACGCAGACAGACCTAATATTACAGTATATTCAACCAAAGTCACTGTTTAAAAACAAAATGTTTCCATAGTTTATCAAACAAAAAATTAAGTGATTGGCGCCAGATTGACAATTAGATTTCATTAAATATGAGCTTCGTAGTTATTTAGAACCCGAAGCTTATTGAAAAAATTTAGTATATATTAAAAACCCCTGGAGGAAGATATGTTTCCAATTCTACAAAAAGTAATGAATTTTGTACTTGATTTAACTTTAAAGCACTTTAGTTCAGAAATATTTAGCGCCTTAACATTTGTAAAACTGATTTGAGAAACAGACTGTAATATGAAACAATAACAGGAATTTTATTTACTTAATAAAGTATACAAGGGAACGGCAATGAACATTTTGATCCTTTCCTAGATATATGGAAGTAGAACTTATTATTTTAAGTGTTTGTCAAAGTAATTTTTGGGAATACAAAATTTTTAATATGCAAGGTTTTGTTAGTCGTGCTTAATTCCCAATTTTTATTCTTGATAAAAACACTGAAATTTATTGTTGATAGGATAAGCTATTCCTATGCGCATTTCACTGGTTGCTTAGGCCAGATCGTCAGGAAACTTCTTCATCCAAAGATTTTAGAAAAACTAAAGATATTAAACAAATAAAACTGTTAAGCGAATAAGAATTATAAGCAACAGTCTTAATTGTAACCATATCAAAGCTTAAACAGAAACATCAACAATAAATAGTGATTTTTATCTTTTCTTACATTTCCCACTATAATTGGTTGGAATTCTTCCCATATTAATTGTAGATATAAGTAGGTTAAGAAAAAACAAAATGAAAACAAAAACAACTTGCTTTATTGTTTGTTTAATTTTTATTAATTTACTTGAGGGTTTTAATGTTATTTTTGTTAAATTGTTTTAAATAACTATATGGGTAATTCCATGTCAAATCGACCAAGAGTGGGACCCGACTCCTTTCGATTTTAATGAAATTTGGTTTGAAGGTTCCTTTTATCCTATAAGAAACATATGTGAACGCAAAAAAATTTAAAAATTATTTTTTCAAAAGTTATGTCATATTCAAAATGTCATAATATCGCCGAATTAGCCGCATGTGTTGAGCTTATTTCTTCAATTTTGAGAACTTCTTTATATACAAAGATGATGTTAATATTATTTTAAAAGTTTGTGCTTTGTTGTGAAACGGACGTGTATTTTCAACCCCGCATACGAGGTTGGTATGGGCGCCCCACGCTTTTCTTTAAGGGATGTGTGAGTTTTTTTTCCATTTTGATTTAAAAGTTTATGTTGTTTGAAATGTTGTTATTTTTTGACTTTTAGTCGATTTTTTTAGTATTCATATTTATTCTGTGTTCACAACTGATCAATATATTAAGGTAAAGAAAAGCGTTTCTTAAAATTTTTTTTTTTTATTTATTTTTTACTTTTTAGTAACGAATAGCTTTAATTAATACATTACAATTTCCATGGTTAATAAAAACATTTTTTTACATGTTTTGTATTTTATATTCATATAATAAAAAAAAAACTTTATATTCATATAATAAAACTTTACACACGTGGATTAGTATCTGCCCCCCCTAGATTTAATCCTAGCTACGCCCATGTGTTCGTGTATTATCATCGGAAATATGTATGCCTGCAAAGTTTCATCCATTTGCATTGAGTAGAAGGCATTCAAAAAATCATTTTATAAAAAAACAATTTTTGCCCCCCCCCCTAGATTTTATCCTGGTGAATGCCTGGAAAGTTTTATCCATTTGCATTGAGTAGAAGGCAGTCAAAAAAGCATTTTACCAAAAAAAAAAAATTGTGTCCCCCCCTAGATTTTATCCTGGCTACGCCCATGTATTCGTGGATTGTCATCGGAAATATGTATGCCTGCAAAGTTTCATCCATTTGCATTGATTAGAAGGCAGTCAAAAAAGCATTTTACCAAAAGAAAAAATTTTGCGCCCCCCCCCCCTAGATTTTATCCTGGTTACGCCCATGTGTTAATGTATTGTAATCGGGAATATGTATGCCTGGAAAGTTTCATGCATCTGCATTGAGTAAAAGGCGGTTAAATTAACGTTACAAGATTTGATTTTCCGAAATGAAGCTAAAGAAAAGGTTTTAACCCCCCTCCCCTAGATTTTATCCTGGCTACGCCCATGGATTCATGTATTGTCATCGGGAATATGTATGCCTGCAAAGTTTCATCCATTTACATTGAGTATAAGGTGGTTAAATTTACGTTACAAGATTTGATTTTCCGAAGTGAAGCTAAAAAAAAGGTTTTAAAAAAAGTAATATCTGCAAAATATAAAATTTTAAAAATGGACTAAGTCAAAAACTTTTGTTTTATTTGGCTGATTTTTTTATATTATACCTCTAACCGTTCTTTAAAAACCCTGAAACTTTGAAGGAGGTGTTTTTTTTTTTCTTTTTTAAAATATATTTTTTTTTCTTTCGTAACCTTTAAAAAATAATCTTAAAATAGAATTTTAATATTGTAATTCCCTTATCTCCACTTCTTAGGGGGCTCCCATACAAATATTGCGTTTTATGAAATTCGTAAGTTAATCAAAATTTTTTGTCTTTTGTGAAAAAAATCAAAAGTTGTTAACAGATTCATTTATGGCTTTAGAAGCATAGCTGCATTTTCCAATTTTTTAAGATTTTTTAAAAATCAAAATGTTGCTAAAAAATTATTTTTTTTTGCCATAAAAAAATTATGTTTCTAAAATGACGGCGAATATTAGAAAAACTTTGACTTTATTAGAGGAAATTTAATTGCGGAATTTCGGTTTTTTAGTAATTTTGAGTTTTTGAGTTACGCGAATATATAATGTGCAATCTCCTACATTTTTGAAATAACGGTGATTTTTTTTAATATACGATTTATAGCTCCAACTACTACTTTTTAAAATGACATTAAAATCATCTTCGTATGTAAAGTAGTTTTCGAGATATTGAAGAAATAAGCTCAACACATTCGGCAAAATATGACATTTTGAATGACATAATTTTTGAAAAAAAAATTAAAATTTTTTTTGCGTTCATATATGTTCCTTATAGGATAAAAGGAACCTTCTCATCAAGTTTTATTTAAATCGAAAGGGGTAGGGCCCCACTCTTGGTCGATTTGACATGGAATTACCCATAAGAATCTTAATAGTATGACTAATATTGATCTTTTTTAAGTGAATAGGGCATTATGAGTTTGAGCTGATATGTGAAACACATACAAATATTTGTTGTGAATAGTATACCGATTAGCTTAGATTTTGTATCTCAGTCGTCCGTCGCACATAGGGGGTTTTTGCCATTCTAGCCGGACATTACTTTTTGTTTTAGCTTATATTGCTTGTTAAAAGTTATTGAGTGCCCCTAGATCGATGAAACTTGGCAGAAATATGTGTTATTGTCTTGCCTATGAAACCTCAAAAAAAAATAAAATCGGACCAAGGAGGAAAAAGTTCCCCCTAGAAGAACTAATCCAACCTCTGAAAATTAAATTAAATTAAATTTTTTTAACTTTTATGAGCCCCGGAACCAACATGTCAAAATTTTTTTTTTTTTGCTAATTTCCAAAAAATATTCGTTTTTAAGATTTTATGAGATTTTTATGTATTTTATAGTATTTAATTTAACTGAAAATAATTAAATTGTTCGTAATTATAACTTATCTATAATAGTAACAACAAATTTTATTTAAAATAATAACAACTAATTTATTCAAAATAACTTCTCTTTTGCACTACGATGATGATGAGTGCTATGGTTCTTCTTCGTCTGTTTCTTCAAAATCCTCTTCCGAATCTGAATTCTCTTCAGAGCCAAGTACAGGTGGAAGCATAAAAGAAATTGCTTCTTTCGTATAGGGTAATGACTTTTTTTTTGAGTTGCTCTTATGCTAGTAATCAGTGAGTGAGCAACAGTCTATTTATAATATCTTTGATACACTGAACCCTCGAAAACTTTTTAGCTAAGCACTGCCTGTAAAGCCGAAAATGTTTATTTCGTGCCTCAGACGCTTCTTCTGATAGTAGCCCGATAGGCAACAATCCCTTTAACAATAGTTTTGTCCTCATCCGATCTTAATTGTCACATTTTCACTGTGATTTTATACGACAGGTGTAATATGCTCTCAAATAGACGAAGTCTGGCGTGCTCCATAAAATAACGTCATGGTTAAAAACCGTTACATACTGTTTCGCACATTCCTTTTTTACACAGGTAATATTAGTCTTAGATGTAATAATTTAAATAAAAAAATCTACGTACAACCCAAACATTTTATGACTGACGAAAGGATTTCTATCATATGTACCTATGCAGGATGAGCAAAAACAGAAAAAAGGTGAAATTTTCAAAAAATCATAAAAAAAATGGCGCAACAACGCGCAACGTTTTTTTTTTTTTATTTAAAAGTAGAGATTTCAAATTTTATCGTGATGTATAACATTTTTAAGAACTCAACTGGCTTCACCTTCAAAAACCTTTTAATTTTTTTTTTTTACAAAAAAGTGAACAAAAAAATCATTTTTTTTTAAATTCGAACGAATTTTTTTATCATAAAAATTTCTAATAAAATTTTTCTAAAAATTTTTGTATGTAGCTGTTTATATAGTCTTTCACAGAAAAAAAAATTAATGTAATTTTTTATTCGTTTACCCACAAAAAAATATATTGTAAACCTCCAAAAACCGTAAAAAGGAAAATTACACGCATGCAATTTAATCAACTTTCCAGATTTTAACAGTGTCCCAAAACCACAGATCTCAAGCAAAAGACTTGAAAATTTTTTGCCTAATGTCCGGCTAGATTGGCAAAAACCCCTATGTGCGTCGTCCGCAAAGTACAGGGCCTTATTCTACAAACAATTTATCAACTTTTCATTTTGTCCTTATCAAATTGCATTTTTTTGCAAAGTGATAAGTATTACAGTTCCACAACATTCTTTGCAAGTCTCACTTTGCACTAAGCTAATTTTTGTAAGGACTTTGCTCTTTTTGCAAAGACTTTGCTCTCTTTGCAAAGTTTTTGCGCTCTCTTGCAAAGTGAATGTGCAAAGATCTTAGCGGGAAAATGAGGAATTGATTACATAAATAATTAAAAAAATAATGCATTATTTTCGAAAGAATAATAATGCACACAAAAATTATGCATTGATTACCACGTATATTCCCACATTTGCAGAACAAGTAATGTATTGTTTCTGTTAGTAACAATTATTCGTGTTTTTGCTTAACATATGTATATATTTCCTTAATAAAAATCTGTTATTTTTTTGCTGCCTTTATGTCGCCTACTTATAATTTTTATTTTAGTCGCAGTTTGTGTTTGAAAGCGTACGGTCAAAGTTATTTAAAGTAAAAAGGTAAGTACTTTATGTTTTATCTTTTAATATTTTTTAAAATTTTTATTATTAAATGTATAATTACAGATAAATGTGATGAATGCTTAAATTTAATGAAAAAGCTTGATTATTAATTGGATACTTTACTATCAGAAGATTTAAAAAAGTTTAATTTTCCAATAAAAAACGAATCAGACCTCAAAAAAGTGGATGAAATAATTGGGGAAAACTTTGATTTCTTTGTAAGTAACAAATTACGAGTAAAAGTTAATTTTTATTGTTAACAAATAATTTATATATATTTTTACAGTTAAAAATTATTTAAAATATTTTACTACCACATATATGTGTATAAATAAAACCTTTTAATATATATGTTTGTATTATTTTAATTGTCGAGGTTTCAAAGCGTGAGGGGTACAACGAGAAAGAGTACTCTGCAGATATTAAAAAGGCATTTTACCTCATAAAAGTGCGCCAATTTAAGAAAGTCAACTTGGAGAAAAAGTGTGCCAAGTAAATTTTTGTTTAATTTTTCAAAACACTAACCCCCTTATATAAAAAAAAGTTAAAATACACAGTATTTAATCCATTTTTTAAGTTGGTTTATTTGAAATGTATTTTTTTCTTATTATTTTTTTGAAATAAACATGTTTTTTTTAACAAATAAAATAATAATAAATGAATTGATTAATAATATAATGCATTCAATCAACGAATAATAATATTCATTCGGTGGATACAATAAAATAATTCATTGCTTTTTTTACATAGGGTAATTAATAATATAACTAATTCTGAATGAATGAAACTTATAATATACTAAAAATAATGAATTATAGAATTTATTCATCCTTATTATGAATGTATGAATAATATAATTTATTCTAAAGAATGAATTTTTTAATTCATTCGCAGGATACATTTAAATAATTTATTACAATCCTAGGACATGGTCTGTGTTAAGAATAATGAATTCTGGAATCAAATATTATACAATATATGTATTACTTTCTCGATTCCTATTTATTCCATTTTCCCGCTGGGGAGTTTAACAAATGATTTAAGTTAGCCAGGAGTAACAGTAACGTTGCAAATCAGCTGCTTCATTTTGTTGTATGTAAAGCAATAAAAACGATTATAGTTAGCAGTAAGATGTTACGTCTCAATCTGTAAGAAATAGATTGGTCTTACTTTTTTACGGAAAGGTTACTGTAACTGTTACTCCCGGCAAACTGATCCTTTAATCATCTTTGCAATTTTGTCTTATCACTTGCATTGCTAAATAGAAATTATTAAAAGGAGCTGAGAAGTAAAAATGGGAAAAAATACTTACAGGTTTACATGTTACTTACACTACGTGACAGTTTTTTGACCAAATGAATTTAACACCTAATCTTTATGTAAAATTTTCCGCTGAATTCGAATATGAATCAGAATTGTCAAAAGTAAAGCAGTTTTTGAGATATTCCAAAAGAACCGTTATTTGTGATTTTAAAAAAGATGATGTGACTGAAATGCAAATATCTTCAAAAATTTTAAACGGATTATGTATTTTCAGTGAAAGGTTATAAAATTTCTAAAATAACCATGGGTCGTTTGTGAAGATGAGTCAATGTAAGATAGAGTTATAGTGAACAAAATTTCAAACTTCTTTTTTTCCTATTTTGCTCTTTTCAAGTTATTTTTTTTAAGTTTTTTCACTTACGACATTAGCCTATTTCAATACGAACATATTATGCCCAATAGGATCCAGATCACTGCAAAAATGACAAAGTTACAGAAGATTAATTAATTGCATTTGTATCAACTCATTTGAGGATTTTTATTTTTTCCGTCAAAAATAAAACTTATTTTACGAGTTTTTTTTTCGTCTAAAATAAAAATCATTTCGCCTTTGTCTCATTTAAAATTAATTTGTTTATTTTCTTCTTTTTTTAACCGACTCATTTTTTTATTTGTTTAATTTAACAAACATGAGTTTTTCCAAATTTTCTTGTGAAAGATTTAATCGCAGGTCACTCAATGCCAACTTAAGAGCAACGCTTACTTGGGTTGCAGGAACACATTGCACAGTTTTTGCCAATTTATACAAGTAAGGATAGTATATTTTGTTTGCCTCCCAGTATTCAAAAAGAGGTTTTTCAATCGATAACTTCCTTGGAAAAAAGTTATCGATTTCATAGAAAGCTTTTTTTTCATCGTCCCTGTCATGTTCTTCCTCTTCTAGTTCACTATTTACACTAAGGGCGTTCAAATACTGACACAAAAGCAATGTTTGAGATTGGGATGTTTCACAAACATCCGGTGAAGATCTTAAAGCTTCCTCGCTTGTCGACGGTCGATCAGCGCATTGGTTATTTTTTTTCTGCAAAAAGAAAAAAAAATCCATTTTAAGAAAAAGATTAAAAAAATATTTTATAAAACTTACTAGCTTTTCCAATCTTAAAATCTGGACGATCACTTCTTTAAGATGGCTTCGAGCACACATTAATTGTGAAGGATCCTTTGCAAGGATGCGCCGAAGACGCGGATCCAAATATAAAGCTGCAAAAAATGTTGGATTGTTAAGCAGCATTTTCTCACGCTGTTCTAATTTTTCTAAAAATTCAGATCCTTTGGGCTTCGTCTGAATTTTAAGCTTCATTTCAAGCCATATTTTAAAAAAATCGCTTAAAAATAATTGCTCTTCTTGAAGCATTTGTGTGGCGATGTCTACAGGCTCCAAGATGGTTAATAAGGCTTCCATATTTTCCCAGTCTGACTGATGTAGGAAAATAACGGAATCGACATTTCTCATGCAAAATGATTTGTAGGCCATTAAGCTTTTTATCATAATGTATGTTGAATTCCATCGTGTCGTTACATCCATGGTAACTTGCGGTAAATTAAGATTACTAGCCATGCTCCTAGAATTGTGTTAAACTCAATGTGTAAAAAGTTGAATGATATGCAACTTGTGTACAACAAACCTATAAGTACCAGTCCGTAGGCCCTTTGCTAAATTTCGGACGCGCTTCAGCAAGTCCTTATTAATTGTATCTAAATAATCCTGAACAACCAGTTGCAGTGAATGAGCAGCACACTTCAGTGATTGTACTGAAAACACGGTGACTTCTTGAAGAATGCCGCTGGAGGCTGTATAATCAGACTCGCTTTCATCTTTCTCGCCAAATAAGCTAACCATTTTAATTAAATTCCGGCTATTATCCGTTGTAATAGTGTAAATTTGGTTCTTTTCAATGCCAAAGCTTTCCAAAAAATTTTCAACTTTAGTTTTAAGATACTCAGCTATAAATTGCCATTAATAGTAGTTTGTCACATACAATGTTTAATTAATGTATTTACCTGTATGAGGCTCTGTCAGCTCAATGCAGCCTAACGTTTTTATAACAATCTTCGATTTGCTGAAAAACTGAACGTTTATACCCATTATGCTGCGTTGAAGTCTTGTGGCCATGTCGATTTTCAAAGACAGCAACTTATATTTTAGTTTCTCTTTTAACCAGCTTCTTTCTTCTTCGTAGGCTTCATTAACTAACTCAGTTATATTTCTGGACGTAACTGCTGGGATACCAAGTCCATCAAAAAGTTGATTCGTAATGACCTTGAAAGCATCTGAATCAAAAACGGCAAACGGTAATTTTTCTGTTGTGACTAACTCGACACATGCTTTTTTCATTTCTTCAGGAGCCATTGTTACCGAAAATCCAAGTTTTTTTAATTGAACTTTATATTTGGCCTCTTCTTTGTTCAGTTCCATATTGTATTGCTGTTTATGCGTCTTGATTAAATGACGTTTTAAATTGCTCTGTTCGCCTTTAAAAACTTTATTACACAGCCGGCATACATGTGTATTATCAGCTTTTTCAAAAAATTTACGACTTGTAATATCAAAGAAAAAATAATTGCTAAAATACTTTCAAACAAACATATTTGTTTTAAATTTTTATAAATTTTTTTATTGTTTCTATTAATATTTATACCCACACCACAATAGTGGAGAGGGTATTATGCATTTGTGCTGATGTGTGTAACGCCTTAAAATATTGGTCCTAGACCCACCTTAAAGTATACCGATACCGAATCACTTTCTGAGTCGAACTAACGATGTCCGTCCGGCTGGCTGGCTGGCTGGCTGGCTGGCTGTCCATGTAACCTTGTGCGCAAAGTACAGGTCGCAATTTTGGAGATAATTTGATAAAATTTGGGACATAGGTTCTTATTGGCACAAGGGCCAAGCCTGTTGAAAATAGGCCTAATCGTAGGACCACGATAGAAGATAGGGGGAAGTTTCTTCCTCTTAGAAACTATAAAACCGATTTTAATGAAATTTCAAACTTAGATAGAACCATATCCATATGGACACAAAAGGTATGCATCTTTTCAAAAATAGGACCACAAGGGGATTTAGGGGCAATTTATGCCTCTCAAACCGATTTTAGTGAAATTTAAAACATAGATAGATTCATATCTATATGGACACATAAGCTATACAGTTTTTCAAAAATAGGACCACAAGGGGAGGTAGGGGACAATTTCTGCCTCTCACAAACTTTCAAACCGATTTTAATGAAGTTTATAAACATAGATAAGTCCATATTTATGTGGACACATAAGCATGATGTGTTTTTAAATACTGTGGTGTAGGGTATCATATGGTCGGGCTTGACCGACTATACTTTCTTACTTGTTTTGTTTGATTTGTATTTAAGCAACAAAAATGTTGAAAACTATACTAAAAATGATGGACGCGTTATTGGTTTTAGCTTTTAATAGCTTTTGTTTGAAATATTTAACGCACCCTAATGTGGTCTCTTTTTTTTTGCAAATTTTTTTTTATCGTTAAGCATAGTACTCTGTTCAAATTTGTGAAAAATGTTGAACAACAATATGTGCGTTCGTTTTCTTTTCCAGTAAAATCCAGTAGGTGAGTAATATGAAAGTTTTACAAATTTATGTGTACGCGAACGCATTTCAGTAAGATCCAGTACAAATTTGTACAAATTTTGGGGTAAACGAACGCAGCTATTGATTATTCCACACGAAAATTTTGGCATTTATCAACGTTACCAATCTTGCGAGATTGTACAATTTGACGTTTTTATTCCTTCAAAGTATGCTACATTGTTTCGGGTATGTAAACAAACGCCACATGTATTTTACTAAAATTATTTTTTTTTAATAAAAAATTTAATAAAAAAAAGTAAATATGGATAAAAAACTGTTACCGATTGTGTTAATTTAATTTTTTATTTCTTTTTTAATATTAAGTTCATATTTTTTGCTTTTGCTTAAAATTCCACGTGAAATAAAGGCAGCTTACATTATTTCGCAGTTGTAAAAAAAATGTTGCCAGAAACATTTCGGAACTTTTTCACAAAATAAACAGAGTACAACTCCATCAACATTATTTCGTAGATATTCCGCACAAGTTTTTTTCATATGCATTTTGACAGCATTTCACGTGAAATGTTGAACAGAGTACCAGGCTTTAGGTACGGTCACATTCAGTGTTGCCAGTGGATTTTTTGAAAAAATACCTACACATGCTAAAAAATCCGATTTTTCCCTACACGTTGAAAAAATTTCCCCTACAAAAATCCCTACGCATATTGTCATTAAAACAGAAGAAAAAATTTTAATTATGAAAAATAAATTTTATTCGAAAATACATATCGTCAGCTCAGAATTGGTTTGGCGCATATGCCAAAAATACGGAGTGAAGAAAAACGACAAAGAAGATTTACATGAAGATTTCTCAAAATGTACCCGGTATAATTTTTTTATGTTTTTACCACTGCTTCCGGTATATGTTTTGAAGAAAAATGTAAATTTTTGCGCACTTTCATGAATAAAGTTAGAATTTAATAGTAATTTTTTTGAAAATGAAAAATATTGTTTTGTGCCGCATACTCCACTTTTCCAAAAAAATAAAAAAAGTGGCTTTTTGTGCTGCATACGTATACTTATTGCTGTGTATTGAGTAACTTGTTGTTGAGATGAATTTTTTTTTTTTTTTTATTTGATTTTATTTTACAAAAACAGTTCTACTGTTATGAAAAGGTACATAAAAAGCCACAAATTAAACAACTTAAATAATGCAAAAGTCAAATAGAATCAAGAAAAAACACTTAAAATTTAAAACTTAATATTGAGTAAATTTTTATAATAAGTTTTATCAAAACGTGGAAGAAATATAAGCAAGTCTTTTATGTCTCTATTTTTATCGCTGGCAATAAATGATGGTTTTGATATTTTCAAAACATTCATCAACAAATTTTCAGGAGTTTTCAAACAATTTTTTGAAGCAGACTAAAGCAAAATTGCATTTTTATATTTATTTTTTTATCAGAAGTTCAATATTTTTATATTAAAAATACAAAATAGAAGAAGAGTTCTTCGAGTTTTTACTTAAATTGTCTCTTATTAATAAACATGAGAAATAAAAAGGAGGCATTTAATTATAAACTTAAATTTTCCGGGTTTTACCAGGAATTTTTAAATTTATTTTTCTTTACAAACCATTCCCTGAAAATTTCGAATCGGATAGAAAAAATATCAGCTAAATGCTCCAGCCATTCTCACGTGATGTGATTACATACATGGACCATTTAATTTTTATATACATACATATATAGATTTTCTATTGATATTTGAACGTGGTCAGTGCAACGCAAGGGTAATTTTTCATTCAGTTGAATCATTCATAAAATAACTTTTTTGATATCACTTATCACCGTTATGGTGAATAATAATAAAAATAAAAAGATAAATAATTTAATAAAATTTAATCTAAATCACATTAGTTACTTTTATATCATAACTAGTTTTACACTTAATTCGTTGTAGCTGATAAAGTGCTTAAGTTTTGCAAATTCGGTGCTGGTTTTTTGGTCAAAAATGCATCATAATCTAATTGCGGAGTAGGGTATTATAAGATCGGGCCAGCCCCGATCATATTTTTTTTTTTTTTTTTTTTTTTGTTAATTTTGATAAATAAATAACAAAAATCCCCTTGAAACTTACCGATAGCTTAAGTTAAAATGTTATCGGTCGTATAAAAAGTGTTCAATTTTTACTACATTACTTTAACCGTATGTGAGCGAAAAGTTAAAGGTTAAAGTTAAAAAGTTAATATCAATCATATTTTTAGGTAGCGGTAAGTTGTGAAACTGGCCTAAATGTGATTCCCACCATCATAAAGAGCTACTAATAAACTTTGTTGCACAAAAAACAAATCTCTTTTTTTAAGATTTTATGCAAAAAAGTTTACTCATATCACTTCATAAAAGTTTTTTTTTTTTTTGTTTCTTAAATTTAATTTTGGTTTTATTTGTAAGCACTTGTGAACAAATAGGATTTTTATCCCAAAAATACAATTTAGTTTTAATTCAGCTTCGGCTCGACAAAGTTTAGTGTTTCTTTTGAATTGCTCGATAAGAAAATGAATTTAAATATTTTTATTGTGTATTTATTTGTAGTTTATGGCATTTTTTATCGTGAATGTGAGGTTGTTAATAAACATTAACTGATTTGTTTAAAATTTTTTTAATTTTTTTATTCTACTGGTAGGGACAAAATACGCTTACCTATGTTGATGAAATAGAAATTCTTATAAAGATTTTCAACCAGCTAAATGACCTTAAAAAAGGTGTATATCGCTGTAATTCAAGGTAATAAGAAACGATATAAAATTAGAAAGAAACTGTTTAATCTAAAGCTTCGTACAGACGATGGTCAGATCTTACAATATTGTAAGCAGGCGTTGCCAACAGCAATATTTTTCTGACAATGGTGGTATTGTCAGATGCATTAATTTTGCACTTCTGCAAATACAAATGAGCTTACAATGTTCACACAGTTATAAGACATTTTAGCCAATTTTAATGCAATTTAAGCAACGCTGCTTACCAATATTGTAAGATCTGACCGTCGTCTGTACGAAGCTTAACCCTACGTCTGCATGCGCTTTCGATTTGAACATGACATGAACATAACGCCGGCAGAGCAACGGTATTAATTTGTTAATGTTCTTGTATGTGGCGATTACGTGTTGATGTTCATGTTCTGATTGACCACAATTGTTGTTGTTGTGGCGTTTGGTTGTATACAGAAAATATATTGTATGGCCAACATTATGGCGCACATGGATGCTAAGACAAATGTTTAGGCAACGATGGCAGCACATGGACGAAACATAAACATGAACAGTCTACACGATTAGAATTCATGTGCGACATGCTGTTGTTGCCAAGTTGATGGATAGTGGAGTAGTGTAGTAAGGGACTATTGCGATCAAAAAAATAATACTGTACATATTTACAATTTTATATTCTTTTCTCAGAGTATATACCTAAAAGTTATTAATATCGCCTTTTAGACCATATAAACTTTATGCAACGCATCTTTTGCATGCAACATTTTGTTTTGAGTAAGATGTGTAGAGAAGAAAACGGGATTGAAAAAGTTGCACGACGACGCATGGACAATACGTTTATTCACTTTCTCTCGTTTTATTTTCGCTTTTAAATGTGATGGTATTCTAAACGTCGCGTCGTCAACTTTTGTGCTGAAGAAGAAACGCCGCCTTTATAAAAATATTTAAAATTTAATAAAGGTTAAAAAAAAAACAAACTAAACCGGAGTTCGACTGTATTTTTTTTTTTCATGCAAGAGGTAAAAACAAAACAACATTTTTTACTTTTTATAATAAATATGTATGTTCAATCATGGTGGAATAAGTAGGTGCCATCGTTACGGCCACAAATACAACATTACAACAAAAATGGAAAATACATCACCGTTTGCGTCAAAAAAATGCTTTAAACAAAATCAAAGCGTGCCGCTGAACGCGATGAAATAAATAAATTTTTAGCCAAATTTTATTTAATTATGGTCAATATCTTATTTATTTTAATTTAATATTATCAAAAACTTTAATAAAATACAATAATCACAGCACAAAGCGTGGACTTTTTGTAAACATAAACAAAACTTTGACATTAACCTAGCCAAACAAGGCAAGACCAAAAAATCGTCATCTGGCGTAGTGCCTATTTATTTCACCTTGTGTTCAATGATATCTTTTTAAAAATCACATATTTTTAAAATATCTTTTAAAAATCATAATGTTTCGAGAAAGCCGCTTTCTAAAAAATAGTAAATTTTCAAAAATTACCGTTTATTTAAAAGGTCGTTATTTAGGAAGTACAATTTTATAAATTATAAATTAAGCCGGCGATATACTTTCCTAATCAGTCTAACGATTTGTCAAACAAATCGAGTGTGCTCATAAATTATAATAGTGTGGCCAAGGTACATTAACACAAGGTAGACTCATTTTGGAGTGTAGACATGCTGCTCTATAAAAAGAACCGAGTTGTCAAAATTGTCTTCATATAAAACAAAAACAATTTAACGCACACATGTACAAATTTTGGCTCATATACACGAAACTTGAAGTTTGGTTTCCAACTCGGGTAAACAGCTGACAAACATATGGGCCAACGAGTCTACCTTGTGTAAAAATACCTTGAGTGTGGCTTAAAAATTAATTGAGTGACTGATTTTATTTGACAGGTCGGTCCGAATTGCAAATAATTATGTCAATTTTCATAGAATAATAATTTCTGTGCGATCAGAGTTGCAAGTTCTTGTAATGTGGCTGAGTTTGCATCTTTTTTGTGGTATAGTGTGGCATTTACAGCAGATTTTGCAGAATTTTTTTATGTCGGATAGAATTCCATCAGATTTGCATGTGAATCAATCGCACGATTGTGTAGGATAGTGAATACCAGCCTTAAATAACAAAAACCTGTTAATTTGGTTTATACTAATTAAATTAATTAGTATTGTGGTTATTTTGTTGAACTATTTATGGTTTTTAATCCAAATTTTTAATATTTTTAATTAGGGTTAAGTTCATTAAATTTAATTTTCACTAATTATTTTTTTATGAAGAAAGGAATATTACAACATGTAAATTAATTAAAATTGTTATTGATAATCTTTCATTCTTGACCGTGGCCGGGATTCGAACCGCGGCCGGCAGGTTACCATGACATGTTTCGATCGCAACCACTCGATCTTCTCAAATGGATTTGCCGTTTTACACTCGCAGCCATTGACGACTGCTGACGTCAATAGTCAAACATCAATCCTTAAACCAAATTGTATTTTAACCTTTGGTAGATCGACTAATTATTCGCAAAAGTTAAAATTGTTTCTGTTCAATAAAAACAAAAGTTAAGTTTAGGGATCGGTTACAGGTCCTGTTCGGTCTTAAAAATCTGTTAAAGCTCCTGCTGGGGTGGGTCTAAAAAACTTCGGTCGTTTTATTTTGTCTTCTAAAATAGAGAAAAGACATGTTTAAATATGGTCACCTCCAATAAAACTATTTTTAAAGAAAATTTTAAACATAATGTGATTAATTTAACCATATTATTGTCACCAACAACCATATTATGGTTGAATTAGTCAACCATCAAGAAGTCACAACCATATTATGGTTGCCTTCAAACATGTTATGGTTATTAATAACTAAAATATGTTTAACATTTATAATAGCATGGTTGGTTTTTAACCATAGCATGTTGCTCTTAGAAAAGAGAAAAATACTATTGTTAATTTAAAAACCAGGGACCGTAAATAACAGTTACTTCTGAAAATGTGACCCCAAAAACTCTCCATGTTAGAGTCAAGGAACACCTATAGTGTTATATACCAACAGATTTGTATTGACGAGCTCATTAAGAATCTTTGGTGATCTTGAGAAAACGATCTCAACTCCATAGTTTAGACTTATTTTTCAACGAAAAAATAAAAGTTGGAATGAAACTCTTAAAAAGAGAGTTTTATTTTTCCGTCAAAAATAAAACTCATTTGATGAGTTTTATTTTTTCCGTCTGAAAATAAAACTCACTTAAGGAGTTTTACTTTTTCCGTCAGAAAATAAAACTCATGGCCCAATTAGTAGGTCTGCGCACAACTACAACAATGCAACAATAGAAAAAACAACACGCGTTTTGTTTGTGTATACAAATGGTAAAAATGTCAAAAAGGTGTCAGCTGTCAAAAAATATGTGTTTTGTATTTATTTTGTTAAATTAAAAATTTTCAATCGACATTTTGGTAAAATAAGTTTGTTCTAAAAAAGTGCTTAGAACTAATTGGGCTACAAACAAAATGAAAACGAAAGGACAATGGGAGATTTTTTCTATATTTTATGTATAGAAACATTATAAATACATTTTTACATTTTGCAAAATACTACAAGTATTTGCTGTCTGTGTTTTAAAATTTTATAAAAGAACATAAATAATAAATAAAAAACTAAAAGCTAAACCTAAACCTCCGCAGTAGTTATACAGCAGCGCCAATGTATTTATCATTTGATGCCGAAAGTGCCATGTCCAAATCATGTTACAAACTAAACTTTATCTGGAGGTAATTTGAACAGCACACTAAAGACTGCTTACTTATCTCCTCCGCCTGCATAAAGGTGTGAAGAAAACAACGGAAATGCTTTACCCGATATAGAAGTGTCCCCTTGGTCAACATGTTCGTCTGTGGAAATTGCTCTTCTGTTATTGAAATAAAAATGTTGATACTGATGCCGTTTTCTTCCACCATATGCAGGCGGCGAAGGAAAGTAAGCAGTCTTTAATTTGCTGTTCAAATGATTTTCCCCCGATTAACTTTTGTTAATTGAATCGTTCATACCAAATAGAGTTTGTAACATGCTTTGGGCATGATCCTTTCGGCATCAAATGATAAATTCATTGGCGCAGCTGTATCATCACTGGGAAGGAGACGATAAATGTTCTCCATTGCGTCCGCCTTTTAGTTTTTTTATTTATAACTTACATATATTTTTTTATTATTAAAGTTATTTAAAATTTTTTTTTACAATTTTGGCACAATTATTAAATTTAATTTCCATTTTCAAAATAATAAAAATAATTTTTTTAAATCCAAAATCATATTAAAAAAGTAAACAATTTTCAAATAAACACAATGGCGTTAAAAAATGTAAACAACTTTTGACACTCTGCCCATTTATTCCTATGTATTATTATTAAAAACACAACTCTGCAAAAAATCAGCAGGCGTTTCGAGCAGACCTACTAATTGGGCCATGATAAAACTCAAGGTATATTTACACAAGGTAGACTCATTTGGGAGTGTAGACATGCTGCTCTATAAAAGGAACCATGTTGTCAAAATTGTCTTCATATAAAACAAAAACAATTTAACGCACACATGTACAAATTTTGGCTCATATACACGCAATTTGACGTTGTGGTTCCAACTATGGGTAAACAGCTGACAAACATATGGGCCAACGAGTTTACCTTGTGTAAATATACCTTGATAAAACTCATATTTTTATTTTTTTGAAATTATTTTGTTTATTTTCATGTAAAACGTCTAGAAATTAGTTTATTATATTTTTATTTTGACAAACATAATTTTTTCCAAATTTTCTGCGGAAAGATTGGAACGTAGATCGCTCAGAACCAATTTAAGAGCAGAGAATGCTCTTTCCACGCTCACCTGGATTGCTGGAACACAGTGAACAATTTTTGATAATTTATACAATTATGGATAATGTATTTTTTGCCTCCCAGAACTCGAAAAGAGGTTTATTAATTAAGAATATGAACTTGATCATTAGTTGTTTTTTTTTGTATTTTATGCCATGGCATTGGCGTATCTTCAATACCCTTACGCAATATACACTAGAATTAAGAAACTGATTGTAAAAAATTTCAAACGGAGCCATCCCTTGTATCGGCGCTGATTGGCGACTGTGATCGGCGCACAAGTGGCCGATAAAAATCAGTACATATTAAACAATTTGATTGCTCCACATTGTGCAAAAGAGTGTTCACATTATCGGCTCATCAAGGTTAAATTTGATTGTCCACAGCACAATTTCGGCACAGATTGTCGCATATTAAAAAATTTTGACCGTTCACACTATCGGTGCATGAAATACGGCAAAAAATGGTACATTGCGCCGATAGTGTGATCTTAGCTTAACTGAGCCTTAATACGTGCGATTTTTTTTTTTTTTAATTGATAAAAATTTGTTAATTTTAAGTAAAATCATGGAGCTACACCTTAAATGTTAAAAAATTATTCTTAATTTGACTAATGAAAAGAAAGAAAATACATATAAAAGAAAATTCATGTAATAAAAGACCATTGTACCATTAATGGATAAAGTCCAAAAAATTAGACCCCGTTTTTACTTCCAAAAAAAAATGTGGCCTTAAAACTCTTTAGCAGACATGCTGGATAGACAAATCAAAATTTATAAATAGATATAAAACTCTATTTTGCAAAATACTAATTAAATGTGTAGTTATGGCCACTGTTTGTCGTTTTCTTGCAAAAAGTGAAAATGTGTCAATTTTGAGTTGCCTCCCTTAAGAGTAACCAGTGCGCCATGTTAAATATGTTTGAATCTGATATTTTCAATCTATATACATATGTATATAAAATTGTAACGTTACTGACTGACTGATTCATCATCGCACAGCCTAAACACCTGAAGCTAGAAACTTGAAATTTGGACCTGAGGTATCTCTTCAAATTGGTCCACTAAAGGGTAAAACGGTTAAATTCGGTAACCTTATGTCTCCAAAACTAAAAGAGATACAAAAATAATTTAATAAATTTTATTTTTATTTGCAGATTTGAAGAAAATATAAAACACGACGATATCGCTATATATGATGGTAATAAAAAAAAATATTGTAACAAACAATTTAAGATTAAAAAATTTCAAAATATTTTGTAGATTCTTCCATATTTGATATACGTTATGATAGCCTTCCGGAGAAATGGTAAAAATTTATTTCGATTAAAAAAAATTTCTAGAAATTCCTAATCTTTTCTTATACTCGTAAAGCAAAACTAGCGCTCCTCCAAGAAATTGTGCTGAAGCAACTTCATGCACTCATCGCAGTGGCATTTATAAGATCCAATTGGAAAAGTACATTAGTAGTCAACCCTTTCTTGTCGAATGCGATGTTAAAAACGAAGGTGGTGGCTGGGTTTTAATACAAAGACGTCAAGATGGTTCCGTGGACTTTTATCGCAATTGGACAGAATATCAAAAAGGTTTTGGCAATATCGAAGGTGAGTTCTTCATTGGTCTCGACAAATTGCATGCCCTGACAAATTACAATGGACCGCAAGAGTTGCTAATTGTTCTGGAAGATAATAACGAAATCAAGCAGGCGAAATATAGTAATTTTGTTGTTGGCAACGAAAGTGATTTGTATGCCCTAAAACATTTAGGGGTCTTTTCGGGAGATGCTGGCGATTCATTAATGTCACATTTGGGCGGAAATTTTAGTACGAAAGATCGTGATAACGATTTATATGACGCAAATTGTGCAGAAGCTTATACGGGTGCCTGGTGGTATAAGAAGTGCCATGTAAGGTGAGTCTTACCAAAGATGTTCTTAGCAAGTTTGTGTGAAAACTTATAGATTTACCTTTATAATTTTCATAGTAGTTGCAGGCTAAATACATTTTATATTTCATTGTTTTATTTTCTTTTAGCAATCTTAATGGCAAATATGGCGATACAACGTATGCCAAAGGAATAACTTGGCAAACATTCCGAGGCTACAATATCTCTGTAAAACATGTTAAAATGATGATCAGACGCAGAAGATTTTAAATGCTGGATTTACAATTAAGAATAAATGTTGTACATTTTTTACATTGTATAGAAAAATATTTACGTTTTTTAATAAAGTATGTATGTATATAATTAAGTACATATAAAGTATGTCAAAAAATATGACTCAATGCCAAAAAAAAAATAAAGTTATGTGTTGTATCCAGGTGACTATGGTTCCCGAAAATGGGTATTTTTCAAAAAAAATTAATATTTTGGTCATAACTTTTTCGTATCAGAACCGATTTTCCCGAGTTTTTCAGAAAATATATTATATTAAAAATTTCCGATCTTTTGATATACAAGGCGTAACCATAGGTCATATGACAGTCCAAAAAATCAGGTTTTTATACAATTTTTGATATTTTTTGTACGAGAGGTACCACGCCCACTTGTTCAATCCCGCCCACATTTTGTGGGATGCTGTGTATTGACAACGTTAATGTGTGTACCCAATTTGGAAACTTTGGCTCTTGCCGTTCTCAAGATATACAGAAATAAAAAAATACAACACCAACAAGGGATTTTTGGAAAAAATTGGAGGTAGTCGTCGTTCTGGCTGAATTTTAATAGCAAGAAATGGTGGACTATATGTGACATAAGTCTAAAACAACCTAGCCGCTATCATGTCTGGAGTCTCCGGAAAACACATATCAAACGTAAGACGGACAGACGGACGGATATCGTTAAATCAACTTCTCTCCTCATAAGGACCCAAAATACAGTATTTATCGGTTATAAGCATTCCTGAAAATGCACGATTTTCAGTGCATATAAGCGGGAAATGCAAATATAAAAACTCGTTTATATGCACATATGGTGCTTACAAAAAAACTCGTTTAATTGCATCAGCCGTGCATATATAAAAACTCTGATGTTTGCATAATGGTTGTATATAGACAAAAAGATATTTAAAGTTTTTATATTAGTTTTTATTTGAAAAAATATTTTTCCAAAAAACAAAAAAAATAGATTAAATTCAGTATGTATATAAAAAATATTTTTATACCACAGGTAGCATTTCATTGAAATCATTGTCTAGGTTAATAATATAAAAAGTAAAAATTCATTGCTTATTAGAACTGTGCCAGCAGTTGAGTGAGTAGCGATTTTATCAAGTGCTTGTCATTGGAGGTACATAGTTGCTAGAGGAAAATTGTCAGTGTTCGTTTTTTTTTGCTATGCAAAGTGTTTGTGACAAGTATAAATATATATCGCTACTCATTACACTAGCATTTTAAAGTAAAGTAAAGTAAATTAGTAAAAATTTGTATGTAATTTTATTTAGTAACACGCTCATTTACTTTTTTATCTAACAGCTGACTTGTGACAGTGATGATAAATATTGATAGATAGGGATGATACTTCCGAATTTATCATTTTAGAACAATTTTGGTACAATTTTTGCAAATTTATGAAGATGCGTATAGAAGACATTTTTTCATGCAATTTATTCAAATTGTATAAAATTTTGCCTGCATAAAAGCGAGAAATGCATATAAGCGAAATGCTTATAGAAGAAATTTCCATGTATATTTTAAATTGCGACCTGAAATTGCACGAACTTAAATGCAAAAAAGCGGGAAATGCTTATAACCGACGTGCATATAACCGGTAAATACTGTATATATACTTTACAGGGCCTAAGATCAATATTGTAGAAATTACAAACGGAATGACAAACTTATATATGTATACCCTTTTCCACCTGTGGTGAAGGGAATAATAGAATAAAACATCACATTAAAAAGTTTACATGCAAAGCATAAAACTTTGTAATATGTTAATTATTTGAAATTTAAAAGAATTTTAAATATTTCAGCTCAAAATGCGATAACCGTTCTTTGAAAACACTTTTCTTAAGTAAGTCTGTGTTCATACGGCTCTTTTCTTATTGAGAAGATTGCTACTTTATAGGCGAGAGGGGCGAGGGGAAAAGAAACGAGTACACAAATGCCTGTACTGTCTTTACGTTTTGCTTTTTCATTCGTTGTTTAATTTTGTTATTGTTTTCAATATCAAAAAAGCACACATGCAAACGCACGACTATACAAAATAAAAAACATGTCGTCAACATGACATGAATCATTTGAACACCAATTCATGTTCAAAGAAGAAAAAGGAAGAATCTTTTCAATAAAGAAATAGCCGTATGAACTCAGACTAAGTAAAAATATTAAAAAAAAAAGAATTAAAAAGGTCTTGTTTTGCTACAATTTATGTGTATGTAACCAATATAGGTACATAAAAGCAAATGTGACAGTAGGTAGAGTTTTTGCGAAGTTGACTTTTTTTTTGTTGATTACGATTCACGTTACATATTTTTATAAAATTTTAAACTTCTATCTTAAAAAAATACCAAGTTATTTACAAAATTACAAATGACGTATCATTAAATACATATATAATTTTTTTAATAACATAATGTATAATCACACTCAATAAAAAAATTAGCAGAGTTTTTAATTCTTTTTATAAGAGCACATTAATATTTTTAAACATCAAAACTGGGTAATCTGTTTTATAACTGTCACTACGGTGTTAGTGAAATTAGTGAACAGATGAGATTTATAATAATAATTTTCAGTATTGCATAAGAAAAAATAAAAAAGTGCTTTAAAATTAAAAGAACCGAACCGTTAGTAATTTTGAAATTTTGCAGCCTACCTCCTTGCACTCCCAAACGCTAAGAATTTCCAAGAATAAATGGCAACATCTGCATGTCCTTAGATTTTTAAGTTAAT
This sequence comes from Pollenia griseotomentosa, assembly GCA_963931875.1. Classification (NCBI taxonomy): domain Eukaryota; kingdom Metazoa; phylum Arthropoda; class Insecta; order Diptera; family Polleniidae; genus Pollenia; species Pollenia griseotomentosa. The sequence goes on from OZ007560.1 coordinate 190,813,331, forward strand.
ATATGTATGTAAGTATTTCCTTTTTAATAAATTTAAATACAGTCGAACATCCCTATAATGAATCTGTATGGGACCACAATATTTCTTCATCATATAAAAAGTTTATTATACAAAAGAAATATTTTTTATTAGTTTATTTAAAATAATCTGTTTTTTTTTTTTGTAAGGATTGCATTCTTCCAAGTGGATCTTTGTAAGTATGCGATGCAGAGTTCATTTGAAATAATTCGTTATATGGAGACAAATAGGTATGTATTAATATAAGAGTCAAATATTTATTTGCAAAATTTGTTCGTTGTAAAAAAAAATTCGTTTTAAGGATATCCAAATACTTTTAAATTAGAATGAAAAAGATAGCTTTAAAAATCAATTCATAGCTAAATTTAATGAAGTACAATTTTTAGTTTAAACCACTACTTATTAGTAATTAAAATCAATAAAAAATTATACATAATAGGTACATATATCATAATATCTATAATAATATAAATATTCGTGTGGTTATCATATATATATTGTTACGTTACTGCCTTTCAATAACGTTTTGGTTTATTTCCTTTATAATAAACCGTTTCGAGTTCTTTATTGCAACTTTAATAAAATAAATAAAACACAAACACTTTAAACACTATTTACAATTTACTCAACTCTATTTAGTACTAAGTCTTTTTAACAACCGTAATTTATAGCTTTTATTCACAACCAACTATAATTTTCTCAGCGTTATGTGTTATTGACAAAGTCTGAACTAAGAATGATCTTGTTCTGCTACTCGCCGCTAGTATTTATACTGCAATTTGGTTGTCTAGAACATTCGAAATGTTTTTCGAAGGTTCGAGGCTTTTCTTATTCACCACACTTTAATTTGATGTATGGCAGCGCTAATGTTTACATAATTTTACCTCTTATACTGAAGCTTTTTTAACGGTCATTTCTAGGTCTTTCTGCACATTGGGATTGAAGTGTACTAAATTATAACAATTTTTAATAACAATGTAAACTAATAAAATTACTAATAAATACAAGTTAACTAATAAATTCAACTAATTCTTAACTAATAATTACAACTTATTCTTAACTAAAGTTACTTTCGTAACAATATTCTATTTTTCCGGTAATTTAACAAAAAATATTTAATTATTTTAAATGTTTGTTTCACTTAATACTTATATACATTTTTTGATGATACGTCTTTTTATTTCTGAAAATTACAAATTAATATAACGTAACACACACAACTTCAAAAATAACAAAAAGTATAATATTTTTTCCTCAAAAATATATCGGATATCGCATTTTGAGCTGAAATATTTAAAATTCTTTTAAATTTCAAATAATTAACATGTTACAAAGTTTTATGCTTTGCATGTAAACTTATTAATGTAATGTTACATTATTCTGCATTTAAGATGACGATATGTGCAGTTCTTTTAATTTTTTTTCAATAATTGTTTCCTACAAAAAATCAAACAGACACTTTGGCTGGTTGCCTTTACCAAAAATATTTTACACAAACAAATACACACACATGCTATCGTGTTGTCCAGCGGGAAAAATTGCCAGCGCTTTCACTTTTTAGGTCTTAAAGAAGGTTTACAGCTGTATTTTAAATAAACTTTTACTTATTCCACTCTGCCTTATTTTAAAAGTTCTTTTAGGGCCATTATTACAACTTGAAGTTAGCTAAAGTGAGGATTAAGTTGACAGATAGAAATGTGTTATCTGTCAAAAAGCATCTGTTATCTGACGGATAGCAGCTAACGCCAAGTTGTAATAATGACCCTTAGAAGGGTTTTTACAAAATATTTTACAAATTTAAATTTTCAATTCTAAGATAAGGCCTATCGAAATCGTTTTATTAGTAATTATGTTGGAATGTGTACGAAGTTTAATTATTAATTTATTCACTTCGCATTATTAGCAAATACAATTACACTGGAATAAAGCTTTATTCTTAATTATTTTAAGAAGGCCTTTAAAGTAGATGCAAGAAGCCAGGGGTTTAGTCTCCAATAACACACTGTATAAATTAGAAAACTTTATATCGGCAAAAAGGCCTTCTATAAGGCCTCTTTACTACTTCATTTTCCCGCTGTTAATGGTTGCGTTTTTTCATTATGAGGAATTTGATTGTGAATTTTTTTAAATTTTTCATATCTGACAAATTCACTTATGAATTTTTTTGTTTGCTCATTTTTCATGAATGAGGAAATTCAATTTAGTTTTTTTTCCTCACCCTCATGAGGATGAAAAAGCAGTAAAATTTTTAATTTTTCACGCTCGCTCATGACTGAAAAATGAGTGAACGTTTCGGTACTCTGGTCGTAGTCCAGGCAAAAGCGAAAAACTGTACACAACCAGCGTTACCGTTGTTATACTAAAGTATCAATTTGACCCTTTTTCGACGGTCTTGATACCTTTTATGACCCTTTTTTTAAATTATCCTTTTGTATCATTTTCACCTATTTTGTGCCACTTTTTGACCCTTTTTGGTAGTAGCAATTACATTTTGGTTTTTTTTTTGTCAACACTGCTGAACAGTAGTGCTTCAGCTAAACAAGTGTTTTCGAAATAAGCACTGCTTAAAAATAAATTCGGGACAGACTCAAAGAAGAAACTTACAATTGCATGCTTTCTTCTCTAATATTTTCGGAGAAATGGACTTCAAGTGAAGATTTAATTACCAAATATGGAAAGGACATTCCTGAAAAGTATTGATATATTAGCGGAAATTCGCAAAAAAAAAATGTTAACAGCGGTATGTTGGCAAAGCCTAATATTTGTTAAAAATCGGTAAAAACTTTAAAGAATCAGAAAACTTACAGGAAATAATCGCTTCAATAGCGTACATGGCTAAAATTCGCAAACAATTGCAAAATTGGCAACAAACCTTAAAATTTTTTTTGAAATCCGTAGATAAAAGAAAATGTCGGAAAATAACATAAAAATCATTAAAAAATTAGCTACAAACTTTTTGTCGTTGAGTTTATTGAGCTCTTCCTACCTGTAATAAATATTTTTGGATTGTTTATAAAAAACTTGGTCTTATTATATTTTTTAAAATGGGAAATACTTCTGATAAAAACTTGACCCTTTTTTTTTATTAAAATACCCTTTTTTGACTATTTCCAAAAGAAGTTTTCTTAGGGGCCAAATGAAATTATAGGCCGATTATTACCATTTTCAACAGGCTGCACAGTATAACACATACAGACTTTCAGCCAGACGGACGGACATCGTTATATCGACTCAGGAAATTATTCTAAATCGATCTAATTACTCAAGGGAGGGCCTAAAATACATATTTTTTAGTGTTACAAACATCAGCACAAACGCATAATACCCTATTATAAACTATTTTGATATTATGGTTATAAAAATGAAGATAACATGTATAACAGTTATAATTGTCATAATTATGGCAACGAAGTATATGTCTTTTTTTGAGCATAGCTTTTGTCAGATAATAGAAGTTAAGGGTTTAAGAAACATGAAATTAACAAAAAGATTTGATAAATTTGTTGAGATTTTGTTAATTTTACAAATTTGGTCTTAATTAACTTAATATAAAATCCACTTTCGGGAAAGTTTAGAATAAAATAGCAAAAGTTTTTCGAAAAGTTTGTTGTTGTTGGTTTTAAATAAACGTTAAAAGTTTTTTATAACAAAAAGACCTTTCTTCATAAAAATAATTTGATGAAAATTAAATTTAATGAACTTGAGCCTAATTAAATATTAAAAATTTGGATTGAAAACCATAAATAGTTCAACAAAATAACCACGATACTAATTATTGTTAAAACTAGGGCACGAGCTCTATGTGTTCATTTGTCCTTCAAGTTGTGCTGAAAAAGGTCAACAGGAAAAGGAAAGACAAAGGGAAAAAACAAAAAAAATGTACTTTGGACTTCAAGAAGAATTCTTGACAAAAGTACGAAAAGACGGAAATAGGGAAAAAACATGTAAAATCAATTAAAATAGATAATCATTCAAAAAAGCAAACTTCGATCTACCAAAGGTTAAAATACAATTTGGTTTAAGGATTGATGTTTGACTATTGACGTCAGCAGCCGTCGATGGCTGCGGGTGTAAAACGGCAAATCCATCTGAGGAGATCGAGTGGTTGCGATCGAAACATTTTTTTTTTTTTATTTTTTTTTTAATTTCCTAAGCTAATCCCGCGAAGCTCTATGCTTGTCTGCAGGAAAGAAACCAGAGTCTCTGGCGGGAATCGAACCCGCAACCTCGGCGCTGATAGACTAGCTCGCTACCAGCTAGCCTACCGAGGCACTCATGTCATGGTAACCTGCCGGCCTGGGTTCGAGCTCCGGCCACGGTCAGGAATGAAAGATTATCAGGAACAATTTTAATTGATTTTCATGTTGTAAAAAAATTCCTTTCTTCATAAAAATAATTTGATGAAAATTAAATTTAATGAACTTGAGCCTAATTAAATATTAAAAATTTGGATTGAAAACCATAAATAGTTCAACAAAATAACCACGATACTAATTAAAAGACCTTAAGCTCGAAAATTTAGTAATATTTGAAATAATAAAGGTCGAACAAAATACATATTATATACATGTTTGTTGTATATTTTTAAAAACTTTTCGTCTGGGAAGTTCAAAAAAATCTTTTTATAACGATAACTTAAAATTTTTAAGGTTGTTTAAAAAAATCAAGAAATTTTAAAATGATCTACTCAACAAATCATTTAATTTAACTCTACTTCAAAGTCTGTTTATACCGATATTTTAAATTCTGTTATCGTTATTAATTATAAGCAATGCCTTTTTGTAAATTCAGCGACATCTAGTGGTTGGTAGGAAACCTCTTCTCTTTTTACAATATATATTTAGTACATTTCGTACATATTTTTGCAACTCTGCTTTAATGTTTGTTTTGGGATTTGGGTATTTGTTGTTTCCTTTTTGCATTGTTTTGACATTTCATTATTTGTGTAATAACAAAAAAAAATTATATGTAAGTTTTTTCTTCGTCGCATAAAAAGAGGTTTGAGTTTCTTTGTTATACGAATGCAACAAATTTTCAAAAATTAAATAAATCCCATCAAAGAGAAATAAAACAAAAAGCTATGTCAACATAATAAATTACCAGTACAATATCAATGTAATGCTACAAAATATATCTGTTTGTGTGATTAAAATCGAAATCGATTCACCAACAAGTGAGGATTTTGGTAAGTTTTTAAAGGGACCTAAGTAGATTGCTTTACTTACACTCAAGTTTGTATTTTTTATTTTCCAAATACTCCAAAATCTTAAGGAGAGGGTGGAGCTGTTTCATCGGAACATCCCAACAATCCACGGGTGCAAAAAGAACGAGAACGTGATCGTGGTTTACGGCAGTCGTCAAAAATTACCATTGAAACGTACACGAATAAATTGTGGTCGGAAGATAGTGAATCTGTAGAAATGAGTTGTGCTAATAGTGAAAAGCAAAACCGGACTGAGAAGAGACAAAGAGAAATGCCGACGTCAAGTAGTAGCCGTGAAACGACTCCATTAGAAGAGGGTCAATGTGCTTCGGAATTTCCCAAAGAAATTGGTTTCTTTTCGGGCAATCCTAGTGTAGAAGTCACTAATGGCATTATACATTTGTACAAGAAGAAGTATGTTTTTTTTTTGCTTTTATTTACTTTAATATTCAAATTATTGAAGTTTTCTTTTTATCATGCAGTGAACGCAAAGAAATTAAGGAGGCTCCTTCAAATCAGCTTTGCCTTCTGGCTGTACCAGCCAGTTTAAACTGTCATGATCTTTTAAGTTTTGTGGCTCCTTGTCATTCGGAAATTCAGCACATACGCATTGTACGAGATGGTTGTCCCAATCAATTTATGGTTTTATTAGAGTAAGTATACGTATTTATATTAAGGAATTAATATAGTCTCAAGTTTTTAAACCTTTTGTTGTTTTTACCTTTTTGTTTTAAATGACGCCGTTTTAAAAATAAAATATTGAACATTTCAATTAGAAAAATTTTGATGTCGAGACATATCGCCAATATTCTGTAGAAACTTGTTCGAATCAAGAGTTGTAGAAAATTGTTTTTTTAAATAATTACTAGCGGATACCTAGCGTGTGCTACTACGCTCCCCTCCACTCGTAGTTCTATTTAAAAAAAATGTATTACTTATGTGTCTATTTAAATAGGGATCTATTTATGTTTTAAATTTGACTAAAATCTGTTGGATAGTTTTGTAGAGGCAAAAATTGATTATTACCTTCTCTTATGGTCCTAGTTTTTTAATGTTTTTTTTTTTTTAAACCATCAGTAAAAGAAGACCTTGCCAATGCATGTATAAGTTGGAAAATCGGTTGAGTGGTTCTCGAGTTACAAAATGACAACAATTACAAATCGGTTGAATAGAGTTGGAAAGGCAGAAATTGCTCTTCTGCCTCCTATTGGCCCAAGATTTGGAAAAAAATATAAAGCCTGTGCGTTTTATTTTCCCCGATTTATCTATAATTCAAATTTCATCAAAATTTTTGATATTTTCGAAAACGCAGTAATTTTCCCTATGTCCCCCTCTTGGTCCTAGTTTTAAAAAATTAAAAAGCCTTTATTTAGCAAACGCAAAAGTAACCTTCTCATTCGGTCAGGGGACAATCGAGCGGAGAGATATACTGGTAGCGAAATGGACTCACGTTAAAACGGCTTTATTTTTCTTTTAAGTACGAAAACTATTGATTTAAAAGATCTCTTCTAAGACGATAATAAATATTTTCTGAGTATAGTGGGTTTAGCGCCTCTAGACCCTATCCGAAGCAGTTTAGTGGAACCTTTTACAGCCAATTTCCGTGAAGAGGTTAATAAAAAAAAATTGCTATAGAAAATTTTTATATTAAGAGATATAAAAACTTTAGCAGTAGAAAAACATAAAAAACTTTGCAAAAGAACATTTTTCGGAATGTTATTAAAAAAGTTGTATTTTTTAAAATGGATTATATTATTTGTTATTCGATTAGAATCTAGAGTGACCAGAAATTTTCCCGTGAATACTTTTCGAGTTCAGAAATATTGTAGAATTTTCGAGTTTAAATTTAAAATTGTTCAAGTCGAATATAACAAAATTTTTTGTAAGAAAAAATCTTTCTTATTCTATATTTCGATTTTAAACGATATAAAAAAAAATCGAAGTAGTTTCAGTTAGTAAACAAGCAATCGAAAGAAAAAAAATTAAACTGAACGCATAATACCAAAGTTGCCAAAACGGAGAAAATTTCGATCCAAATCGAAACGCAGAATAGGGGTGATTAAAGTCGACGATACCTAACTTGTTTGAGTTCTAGTCGTGAGATATAAGTTAACTTAAGATAATTGTTAGAGTTGTGGTTTTGAAATATTTTCATGTCAAATTTTTTTTATTAACTTTAAATTTTAATTGAATTCGTCTGTAGAGATAACAAGATATTCTTTCGATAATTTTCTGTTTCGAGGATTATCACAATAATTTACTGTAGAATTTTTATCGATTCTAAAAAGCGATTCGTTGATTTCAATAAAACTCGAATAAGATTTCTTGACTAAAGACGATGTTTTGTTTCACAAATTTGTTTAAATTGTCACATCTTATAATTATAGATTCCGTTCTAATGCAGCTGCCTTAGAATTTTATCAAACTTATAATGGTGCCGCTTACAATTCTTTAGAACCCGATTCTCTTTGTCATGCTGTTTGGGTTTCGGAAATCGAAAGAGGAGAAGACGGCGTACCGCCCATGGGACATACAGAATTGCCAACATGCCCAGGTAAGATTTTATGTAATTTTTTTTATAACACTGGTCGACATTGAAAAAGTTTTTTTAAGCATTCCAACTGATTCTTATGTTTATTGGCATAGTACATTCGTGATTTTCGCTGTACAACTTTCTTTCACCCGCCATCCAGAGTCAAAATTAAAATGAATACCATCTTGTTGGAAAGGCTACTGAATTACGAGTCGAATAGTGGATAATTGGCTTCGATCGGAAATTTTATTTTTAATAATTGGTTAAAAATGTTCATAAAATCTTACAGCCGTATTCAAAACAAAAAGTTAGCCACAGTTTGTACACTACGTACAACGAGCTGCTAACTAGAATGTCGACTTAGCTGAGCAGCTTATTAGCACAGAGTTTATTCATAACAAACTTTTGTCCATCTGCTAACTTTTAATAAATCAACTCTGAATTTTAATGATGTGTTAATCATCGCTGCTTTTGTCATTTAATTTTTTTTTTTTTTTGTTTTTCCCTCCACATATAAACATTTTAAGAAGTTTTAAAATCAAATTAATTAAAAAAAGAAACCAAATTGCAGACAGTCAATTAAAAAAAACCAACAAAATAGTTTGACATTAAACGGCTGTTTTTTCAAAAGTTGGCAAACGTTTGGCAGTTCGTAACAAGATACTAGCAAATCGTTAGCAAGAGTTTGGTAGTGTATTATGAATAAACTTTGTGCTAACTTTATGCCAAATTTTCATTATGAATACGGCTGTTAGTTTTGATTCGCTAAACCTAGAAGTTCTGTACGAATTGAAAAAGAATTAACATACAAAAAACTTTTTACAGAAAAGTGGGGAAGAAAAGATAAACTGGGGGAAAATTATGGCAGTCGTGATCGAATACTTTTTCGATTCGATAGCAATTTTATTTCTAATTCTTTCTCTGCCTATACTGAACGGATCGAAATCATTTTTTTAGTATTGTAAAACATTTATTTGAGTTTTTACAACACTGAAAAAATAATTACGATTCGTTCAGTATTGACTGAAATAAAATTGCTTTCGAATCGAAAAAGTATTCGATCACGACTGCCATAATTTGGCCCCTGTTTATTGTTAGTATTTTGTTTAAGCTTTGATATCGTTGCAAATCGGACTTTTGGAGTGTTTGTTATTCTCATTCACTTCGCAGTTTCATTTGATTATATCTTTGGCTTGTCTAAAATTTTTTGGAAGAACGTTTACTGGTGATCTGACCTAACCAACCAGTAAACTGCGCATAAAAACTTGCTTATCCTCCAATAATAAATTTCAGTGTGACAAACAAAATCGTATTAATTAAAAATTTTGTTTCCTGAAAATTTCTTTGATAAGAAAAGCTTTTTGTAACAAGTTTTAGAGAAAAATGGGCATGTTCTAGAAATCGAAATGAAGTGAAGTTGAAATCGAACGATATCGAAGTTCAATTATTTACAAAATGACCGTAGTTTTTCCTGGTTTTAAGAGTTGTTATTGCAAATCACAAAATGAAATTGATAAAATTGAATATTTGTATGAACTTTCAGCACAGCATCGTTATTGGTCTCTTTGTGATACCCAGCGCCAATGCCCATCCTATAGAGCAGTTACTCAGATGGCATGGCGTCACTGCAAAGTCCAACCAATTCATCTTCCTAATGAAAAGAAGAAGCGATTTAAGTTCTATTCTGGATAGATCGTCCAAGCAGGCAAACACCGGTTCTCCCATGTATTTTACCCTAAAGCCCCGCAACCTAGGGCATTGACAAAGAAAGTGAAGCACGGTCTCCTCTTCCTCTTCGTTTTGACAACTTCTACAGTAGTTGTTAAATTCTAGACTCGTTAATGTCCAGTCACAACCGATATCACTGTCCTAATCTGTTCCCTGCTGAACCTAAGTAGAGAGTTAGTTCTCCGTTCATCATATCCAGTTTTTAAAATAAGCTTGAATTCAAATCCACTTCATTTCAATTTTTAGAATACGCCCGAAAATGTTAATGAAAAATTTTTAACTAAAAAGTTTTACAAAAGAACTTGTTATACATTTTATTCACAGGGTGAATTAATTTTTAATAAAAGAGCTGATCACTTTTCAGAAAGATAGAGAACTTGTGTTAGTTCTTTTTAGATAAAAGCTTATCACAAAAGCTTTTAACGAAGTAATTTTTTTATAAGAAAGCTTTAAAAAATTTTATATCTGTAATTATTTTATGAAATCAGAGTAATAGTTCTAATGCTGGTAATATTAAGCTGTTTTCTTTACAACTGAAAAAAGCTTTTGTCTCTTATGATTACAGTTTGTCTCGAACGAATGGATGAAAGTGTTGATGGAGTCCTAACCATACTCTGCAACCATGCGTTCCATGCCAATTGTCTTATTAAATGGGGCGATTCAACTTGTCCCGTTTGTCGCCACGTCCAAACACCCGAGTTAATGGAAAATTCCGTTTGTATGGAATGTGAGGGTACCGATTCTCTATGGATCTGCTTAATTTGTGGTCATGTTGGTTGTGGTCGCTATCAAGGTGCTCATGCTGCTGCACATTATCGAGCCACCAATCATACTTTTGCCATGCAATTGGGTACATCAAGTGTTTGGGATTATGCTGGTGATAATTTTGTACATCGCCTTTTTCAAAATAAAACCGATGGAAAATTAGTGGCCACACAGGCACCCAACGATGAAGGGGAGGAGAAAATTGATTCTATGCAACTGGAATTTACATATTTATTAACGTCCCAACTAGATACACAGAGAAAATATTATGAGGAGCGTATGGAACGTTTAGAACAAGAATGGCGTGATTTTCGTAGTTGTGCAGATGAATCCAAAGAGAAAATGGAAACCATGGAACATCGCATGCATACATTAACCAAAGAAAAACAAACGTTAGAGAGAAAGTTGCAGCAGAATAATACTAAGTAAGAAAAGAAAATATAAAAAAGTACAATAATAAACTATTACTATAATTTTTAGACTTAAAGAACTACAAAAGCAATTAGTTGAAGAGCAGGAAATATCACGTGCTTTACAAAGTAATCAAAATTCCTGGCACGCAAAACACAAACAACTGGAGCAACATTATAAAGAATACAAAGATGCCAAGGAACTGGAACTGAATTCGATCAAGGAACAATTGCATGATATAATGTTCTATATGCATGCTCAAACCAAAATTGCCGAATCTGATTTAAAAGATGAAATTGCCGGCGGCACGGTTGTAGTACCCGAAACCGAAGCACCAACCACTAGTTCGGCCAAAGGAAATCGTCGCAAGAAAAAACACTAAAAATTTTTTAAAGAAGGCTGTAGTTACTAATAATACAATTTGTGGTTACTTAAAAGATTGAAAGCTTAATTCGTTTTATTACTGCAACATACATGCATACATATTTATAATTCTTTTTTATATATTTATATTTATTATTAAATGTGTTTTAAACAAATAACGAAATGAAGCTTCATCACTATTTGAGCATATTTTATTTGGAAATTTTCCTATTTCGGGTGTTTTTCGAAATACAAATCAATTTTTATTATATAAACAAATAAAAATTCGGGATATCTTTCAATTCGAATAGATAAAAAAAAAATTAAAGAGAATTGCCGTTATTATATTTTTTAATTAAAAAAAATGTTCCAAGGCGAATTCATTTTTCAGGAGGCGTTGAAAGCTACTTTTTTCTTACTTAGAGAAGGGAACGTCAAAAGTTGCTCGTGTTTTTGACATATCGACCAACGAAATACCATACTGTTTTTTTGTTGTTGTACTTTTTGTGGAATCAACACCACCTTGAAATTTTTGATATTTCTCTAATCGAAGAAATTTTCTATGCATATCTCTCGATTAAAACAAACTTTTTATAAAAAAAAATGTTGGATGTCTCTTGATTCGAACAAATTTTCAATATCTCTTGATTTCAACAATTTCTAACACAACAAGTTAAAGTGCAATATTCGTCTTTAATACCCTCCACTGAAAGTTCGAATATTTCAGGAGTTGGCTTTATAAGGAATTTTAAATTATAAGCCAATCTTAATAAGACTTGACTTTACAGCATTATAATTTGTTGCCCAATTTGAATAAAATATCATGATTTATTATTATTAGGCCTAGCGTAACTTACACAGCAAAAGTTTCCTGACTTCTGTCCTTTGTTTTTAGTGAGAGAGTGCTGCTTACGATGGCATTATAAATTTTTTTCTAGCAGCTTTAGTTTAATATTTGCATAACTAACACCATTTTTTTATTATTAGCTCAATATTTCTACAGAAAAATCTCTTTCATTTGAAAAGAATCACATTGGTGAGTATGTCAGCATATCTAACTTGTATTGCAAGGATGTTCAAAATTATGTATTTTTAGATAAGTCCTTAAAACTTTAAAAAATCCAATTGTTTCTCCCCATTTTTCAACGTTTGTACAAACTGGACATTCCATTGAACGTATTTTAGTAAAAAAAAATTAAACCCATTCAAAGGGTCCTGATATATTTAGAAAACCTCTTCACATTTTATATAATTTTCTGTATGGACAAATCCCAGAAAAAGTCCACCAACCAAAAATTTTTTAAATTTATTTTTTTAATGGAATATTTGACTAGATGTATAATTTCATTTTTATATTAAAAAAATATGTATTTCGATGATGGTTAATACAATAATTTTTACCAAATCCTACCCCGCCCCTGATCTCTTAATGTTATACATGAATTTAACATTATTTTAGGTGCTTTGTGTGATTTTAAGCACATACAGCAGACTCGTCAAAATATAAATTTCGTTTAAAAAAATTGACATGCATTCATGTATTCATTAATAATCACAAAATTAGTTTAAGAAATGCAATTCATAAAAATATAATTTGTTTTGTGAAAATAAATAAAATTGGGTTTATTATATGAGGAGCCGCAGAACAAAACGTACAAACGTACTTTTTCACACATTTAAAATTTTTGGGAAATTAAGGTTTATTTATTTCGACCCCTTAAAAAACTGTATGAACCTGAAAATGGAATCAAGTTTCTTGCTTACCAAAAGATTAATCAAACTGCCGTAATGCTTTAAACACATTCGAGACAGCAAGCTACCGACTTCAATATGTCAAAAATAGAATGCATGTGTGCATATGGAAATGATTATTTTCACGACGACACGGATACATGGCTACAGGTTGTTGTCTGTGCTTATTTTGTCGTTGTAGTCAAATTAAACTAATTTCTATTTTTGTCCACTACAAAACAGAAAAGGTGCTGCTAATATAAAAAAATATTTAAAAAATAAGTGCTTAAATTTTTTTTTGTTTAATAGGGCCCATACACAATACCATCATGATTGTACAATCAAGTGATTGTGCAATTAAGCCTGAAGCACACAACACACCAGCATGCTGGTACAAAATTCATTTTTTACCAAAAATTGTGTGGAAAAGGTTGTAATGAATAAAAATAAAAGTTCTGCTGCTGTTATTATTGCTATTATCCTAAAACGAAAACGAATAAGGAGTAAAAAAAAACGTGTTTGGATGAAAAAATGGCTAAAAAACAAAGGAGAACTAGGTCATACTAAACTTCTAAAAGAATTGACAATCAGCGCAGAAGATGATTTAAATAATTTTTTAAGAATGAATAAATGTCATTTTTATGAACTATTAAACAAAGTTACGCCGTTAATAATTAAGCAAAAAACAATGATGAGGGATCCAATTTCACCATATGATCGGTTGGCAGTCACTCTGAGGTTTTTAGCCAGTGGAAATAGCTTTGAGGACATGAAGTTCCTGACGGCTATTGCCCCACAAACAATTGGAAAGATTGTTATTGAAACATGTGAAGCCATAAATAAGGTGCTTAAAAACTGCATAAGGGTGAGTAAAACCGAAAAGAAATAAAGAGCCAACAAAGTATAAACTTAAATTATTTTAGCTTCCGAATAATAGTAATGAGTGGAGAGCAGAAGCTGATGCTTTTAGTGAGCTTTGGAACTTTCCTCATTGTATTGGTGCTATCGACGGAAAACATGTCAACATTACAAAACCCCCTGAATCTGGCTCGTACTTTTTTAATTACAAGAAAAATTTTTCTATAATTTTGATGGCAATTGTAAATGCAAACTATCAATTTTTAATGGTTAATGTGGGTACGAATGGTAGAGCATCAGATGCTGGGCTTTTTAGTGATTTGCTATTTTTCGATAAGTTAAAGGCAGACGAACTACATATTCCTGAGCCGGAGCCGTTGCCAGGTTTTATTTCTAAGATGCCTTATGTATTTGTAGGCGATGATGCTTTTCCACTGATGGAAAACTTAATGAAGCCTTATAGTCATACGACTATGAAAAAAGAAGAAATTATATTCAACTATCGGTTATCGCGTGCCAGAAGAATAGTTGAAAACGCTTTTGGCATTTTAGTATCAAGGTTCAGGATACTATTAAAAACTATTAATCTGTCACCAGAAAAAGTCACTACTATTGTGTTAACTTGCTGTTATTTACACAATTTTTTACGAGAAAAAAAAAACTTTAATAACACAAACAGATTGACAGATGAAATTATTCGTACTGCACCGAACTATGATGATAGCAATCTGGATAATTTAGCGCCAACTACGATAAAAAATGCTAACAATCATGCAAAAGATGTCAGAGACAAATTTTGTGAATATTTTAACACTGTAGGAATGGTGCCGTGGCAAAATACAATATGTAAACTGTAACAATTTTATATGTTAATATACATATGTTCTAATCTTTTTCATTTTTTAATAAATTGATGCTCAAAAATTTAAGTTTTAATTATTTATTTATCAATAAAAAAAAAAATCACATTACTAAATTCAGGTATAATAAGGTTTAAAAAATAACAAGCTAAGCTCATACATATCGTTAGCTAAAATGCAAAAAAGGCGTATTAAACAAAAATATAATTTTACAGAAGCAAAAAACTTTATTTAATGAAAACTATGAACATGTCAGAAAACATGCATTGATTGTCCATGGAATTCTTTAAACAATTTTCAAAGGAAACATATTCATTGTATTTTGTTGAAAAAAAAAATTGGGTAATTACGTAATTTTTGATCGCAGAAGTGTAAAATTTTGTGAAGACATGTAGTTCAATGGCATTCATAATAATCGATCAAAAACACGATTTGGAATTTTTTGTTAGTTACGCCTTTTTGCATTTTAGCTAACGATATATTAAAATTCCAATTACTTATTCATCAATAAAATTTGCAACAAAATGTCCAATTGGAGACTGTATTGGTTGAATCGTCTCTCTGTGTAATACGTGTTGATTGGTTATAAAATTGCGATTATTTCGAACAATAGGTCTAAAAACAGATTTTTCCTGCACAGGCGGAGGAGAAAATAATGGCGTTTCAAAATCATAGCCTGAATAGGAGGATGATTGTGAAGACTGTGCAGTACATTCATCCATTTGTGGGGTTGATGTCTGCAACGAATATGGGTTACGTATTTGTCTCAAAACTCCTTTTAAAACCTTGTGAATGTCTTCAACTATTTTTTCAGTTAGTTTATTTAAACAGCCATGAAAAAGCACATCTGAAAATATTGTTCTTGAAAACACTTTTTGTTCCTTAGACATTTCTTCGTATTGAATTGCCCACCCCTTTGCTAAACTAGATGTGGGATCGTCACTGCTCCCTAATTTTTGGCATGCCATTTGTAACAAATTATCTTCTGCTGTTGTTTTTCGTTTTTTGCATGGTGGTTCCAAAATTGTTTCATCGCCAGACTCGATCTTGTTTTAAAAAATAAAACAAATTTCAAAATTACTCATATTACAGATTAAAAAAATTTACTTACATTAAAGCTTTCATCATCCATGGTACATTTTCCTTCTCTGGAACATTCCTGATCTTCCAAAAATTTGAGTTTATCGTAATACCACAACGAAGACTCAAACACATCATCTGTTCCTGCACCAGATTTTTCACTTTTTTTGACTTTTTTTAAATCACGCTTGTAATTTGTTCGAAAAGCGTTGATTTTTTTCACCACTTTGTCTCTATTTGCTTCTTGGTCCAACTCTTTTAATTTGTCTACCATTTTATTGTAGCATTGGTTTTTTAAATCACGATTGCAGTATTCTGTACTTTTTATTTTCCATAGGCAAGGCATTGCTTTATAAAGGTCGAGAAATTCTCCCCAAAATATTTTTTCTTTGGCATTCATTTTTTATTTTTTGTATTTTTTGATGTTTATGCCTTGACGATTTAACATTTATGAGCTTACTTTACAGCACACGATACAATCATGCTGGTACAATCAAAAAAATATCAAACTATTTTTGATAAAGCACCATCAGCTGGTACAATCACACCACAAGCTCATACACGGTCCATCAGCTGGCACAATCACTTGATTGTACAATCATGATGGTGTTGTGTATGGGCCCTATAACAGAAAAGAATCGGCTTGAAACAAGAATATTAACTCGGCTCAACACCAAATTGTTATTTATATAATTTTTTTTTTATATCCTTGAAAGAAGTTCTATAGGAAGATGTTTTTCGCGCCAACGCTTCTAGTTCAGGAGTTATAGGTCGTAAAAGTTTCAAAATACTTTATCCATATCTCTTTAGGTATAAAATGAATCTATAAAATATGGGAATTATTGGAAAATTCTTTAAAGTGATTAAGAGCCAATTTTATATATTTATACTCCGTGGCTGACTTTTTTTTACAAAATTCGCTTTATCTTTAAATCATGTCGATATAACAATAATTATTTAACCCTAAGATTTTTGCTTAATAAAGTTTTTCTGAATTGCGGTTTTTCGGCGTTGCAGAACACTTATTATTTATGTACATATTACAATAATTCAATCAGCCCAATCATGAATAAAAATTCCCCGGGAGTTTTTTCCCTTTTCCTACTTTTACAATTGAATTAACATAGGAAAAATGAGAGAAGGGAGAAAACTCCGGGGGAATTTTCATTCATAATTGGGATGAATATGTAAGAAGTACATAAATTATTACCAGATACTTATATATTTTTAATCGAACTTTTAAATAAATTGACTAATTTTCCAAAATAACATTTTTTAAAACTTAATAAATTTAAAATTTTATATGGTGAAGTTACTAATAATATGGTATATAAAAGATTTAGTGTTCTTCCCTAAAGATATTATGTTTAAATAAATATATATATTGACAAAAATTTAAGTTTTGTAGAAAAATCTTTCAAGAAATATTTATTTTTGAAATTGACCCTTAACGGGCTAATAAATCGGAATTTTTTAAAGATCAAGTGAAAGCCATTTCGAAGTAGTTTCTAATAATACCACTACTTCTTAGATCCAGTTTTTACCTAAAAAGTTATTGATAAAGGGTACGTTCGTAAATGCAGTTGTTGGGTATCACTTGCGCAGAAGTAAAGTTTTATGTTCGTAAAAGCATCACTTGTAAGAAACTTGGCATCACTCTCATATGCCAAAAGTTTTTATGCAGTAATGCCGCAGCTCTGCAGCAAACTTTGGCAATTATTGCTTTAGTTAATTTTCTGAAGCAATAACTTTTGACAAAAAAGAAATCGTTTAATTTTCTTGTCATTTATAAGAAAACTGTGACTTTTTGGTTCAATATTTTCAATTAAATTTGTCATCTTTATTGTAAAAAGCATTTTTATTATTATTTAATTTTTGCTTATTAAAAGCTTTTGAAATTTCAAAAATTCAAACTTTGCACAGCTATTGTGCAAAGTCTGGGATCACACTATGAAAGTCTTCTTTCAGAAAGTCTGAGTTTATGGGTGAGAGAGGAGAGAAAAAAGCAGGTTCTCTTCCCCTCTCACCAATAAACTCAGACTTTCTGAAAGAAAACTTTCATAGTGTGAACCCAGACAAAGTATCAGCAACACAACTGCAACTGGTAATCACGCATCAGCAACAACATTTTGCATCACTGCAGCAGTGATACATAGTTTTAATGAATTTACGTACGTACCCAAAGTGTTCTGAAACTTTTACGAACTATACCACGTGTGTTGAAGGAACAAATTTTCTTATTTTAAAAGCATTTTATATGTATTTTTTGTTTAATCTGCCGTTAAAATTATATTGTTTATTAGTTACAAAAACAACAAAATTAAAATATTTTAATTTTTTTTAAATAAATTCATTTGTTGATAATCTTAAATTAAGTTTGAATAAGAGTCTGCAATTATGCATGTTTTCCATTTTATAAAAGAAAAAAAAATGATAGTGGCACCACTGAAATATGAAGACATAGTAAACAAAAACAGCTGTTTGTATTTTTTCAATTGTAGCTGCCGTCTTCAACATAATTCAGTAGCTGACTACACGACTAACATATCAGCCAGCAGCATTTGTAGTATTGTGTTCGTGTAGCCTGCTGTGGTGAATGTGTTTAACCCTTATTATGTCAACAGCTACATACCCGGGTATGTTTTGAATTTTAAAAACTCTGTATCTCTGAAAGTGGCTGTCATATCGCTTTCAAACTTCATGATATCCTTACTAAAAGTGTTTCCTAACATATTCTGATGTTTGAATAAAATTGGACAAATCAGACCATGGATGTGGTTTTTTTTTTATTCCTACCCCTCACGTCAACCGTAGTTCAAGTAATAAAGAGCAACTAACAAGTTTTTGCTCAAAAGTCACTTAGTGTAAATATTCATACATGAAAGCAACAAAAAAATGCACAAGTCTTTGCTAAAACAAACGTTATTTTAAGTATTCATGCATAAAAACAATTTAAAATAGGAAAAAATTCAAATTAAACGAAAAAACAATAACAACAACATGTGTTTGCATACCCGGGTATGCTTGCTGTTGACGTAAGTATAATTTTTCAGCTGTTGACATAAAGGTTAATGCATAAGTCAACACATTAAATGTCAAGGATGTTTTATATCAACCCAATTTTTTATCGAAAAAAGTACGTTTTGTTAAAAGAAAAATGAAAAAAGTACGTTTAGTATTATTCACCAAACAATAGTTCAATTATTGCAATTATTGGTGGCTATTCTTGAAAACTCGTCGAACGAATACAAATTTACATTAAAACAAAAGCAAAGTTTAAAAAAAAGTTTTTGTTTATCATAACTTTCTAAAATTAAATAAACGTGAGAATTTTGACGCGTTTCTCTCTCTTTAAAAAACGGTAAATTGTATGATAAACACAAAAACAATTTCTTAAACTTTGTTTTTGTTTTAATGAACATTTTCAATTTTTCGACGCTTTTTCAAGAATAGTCACCATTATTTAACAGTTAATTTTAACAAAAATGAAATGACATAAATAAACGTCAAACAAATTAAAAGAATATTAAGAAATGTTATGTTATTTAAACAACTTTACGAAGAAATGGCAAAAACAATGAAAAAGCACGTTTTGAAAAAAAAAATGAAAAAAGTACGTTTTGTTATGCACCAATTTTTTTAGAACCCATTTTCTTGGTAAAAAAAAAGAAAAAAATATGCTAACTCGATTTTTCTTAAAGATTTCAACCAAAATATTATAAAAATATCAAAAAACCAATTTGTCAAAAAATGCGAAAAAGTACGTTTTGTTCTGCAGCTCCTCATATACTACTGGAAAAACTGCAGCGTGCGTTGTGAGGCGTGCGTCACAAAGGGTTCACGGTTTTTATCAAAAAAATACAACATTTTTTGGCTGCGAATAAGTGATTATAGAATTCCCTATATTCATCTTTCTTTAAGGAATTAAATTTTGTATACCTTATGATGCAAAATTCGCTAAAAATTAGGAAAACACACTTCAACTTTTAAAGTTACTTCCACTTGGCGTGCGTCACAAAACTTTGTGATCAATTATTTCGCAACAAATACCTGCTAAGAAATTATGACATATGTATGCCATTCGTAAGTACATATTAATGTCACTAAATACTATATATGTATAAGTTGAAGTTACAGTACTTTTCGCCTATAGTCACGTCGCTTATAGTCCATTTAGCGATAAAGTCCAAAATATACGTTTTTACAGCCCTCTATAAGTCAAATTAATACAATATATTAACGATATAGTCCATTAGTGATATAATCACATTTGACATACATATATGCCACCTATGTGTGGTTATTAAAAGTTTTCTTACATGCAAATTATTTAGGATATTGTCACATACATTTAGATTAAATTAGCTATTTAAGACACAAACTAATAAAATGTACTAAAAATCAAATGGTAAAATACAACCGTGTTTTTTATTTTGACATTTTTGTTTTTTAACGATATTTAATCAATAGTGCTTTAAAAAACCTGTCAAAATAAAAAAAAAATAAAACAGAAAAAATCAGTAAACGTGTGAATTTATCTGTAAAAGAAAAAAATTGTTTGTTAAATGATTAGTATCTCTTTTTAAAAGACAAATAAAATGTTCATATATCAATCAGAAAACGCGTGCGAATGTAGCGCTCGTTACGCAGGATTTGCCCATACATATGTTTTAAAAAGTACCAAAAATAACTAGCTTCAGGATGATTACGGAGCTCATTTCCCAAGTAAAGCCGTAAAGGCACTGCGCAGTTTTGTCAAACAGTATTTAGCACCTACTGTTTATCTTGATTGGAAATATTAATTTTAAAATATTTGAAATATGCAACTTTTCCGAAGTCTAAAGGCCCAACCATAATGTGCTTAAGTTGGCTTAAGCAAATGTGCGAATACATGTAAATTGTATGAGGCAAACCATATTGAACTTAAGGAAACTTTTTGCTAAGTTTAATGAAACTGTCATTTGCTTAAGCAATGTGCGAATCTAATCGCACATTCCGTACGGAATCAAATGTTTTTTTATTTTGTTTTTGTTTTTTTAAATACATTTGAGAGACTTTTTGTTAATTTTTGACAGTAGGTTAAGTAAGGCTATGCATATTATGGTTGGGCCTTAAAAGTTTACGATACAGTGCGAGAATATATTGACACAAGACTGTCTGGATTATTTGCACAAAGACTTTTCTTCGTAGCCATCAAGGTATATTTACACAAGGTAAACTCGTTGGCCCATATGTTTGTCAGCTGTTTACCCATAGTTGGAACCACAACGTCAAATTGCGTGTATATGAGCCAAAATTTGTACATGTGTGCGTTAAATTGTTTTTGTTTTATATGAAGACAATTTTGACAACATGGTTACTTTTATAGAGCAGCATGTCTACATTCCAAAATGAGTCTACCTTGTGTAAATATACCTTGGTAGCCATTTTGTTATTGATGATAAATATGACATAAAAACCAAATTAGTTTGAATAGGGTTGGTTAAAAAGGAAAATTCAAAGTTTTTTTTTTAAATTAATTCACAATATCTCAAAAACAAGAGGTGGTAGAATCTGTTATTTTTATTGCAGAAAACTTAAATAAAAAAAATTTTAAGGACTTAACCAAAAACACAAAAATTTTAATATCCTTGCAATAACGTGAAATATATTGATAAATTCAATGATTTGACTCTCCTCGAAAGAAAGTGATTTTTGTATAGATTAATAATCCAGAAAGTATTTAAAGGTTTGAAGGACCGTTCGCGAAAAACTGACCGAATAAAACAGAAAATGGTGTAAATTCTTCAAATAGTATATGTCACTATACACCAATACCCCGGTTTGCATCGCTTCGGTTTGCGTCGTTTTCGAAGTTGCTTCGATTTGCGTCGTTAATATTAAATGTTTGTGCAAAGCTTAAACAGAAAAAGGTGATTCCCCGTTTAAGTCTAATGCAAATATGTATGTAAAGGTTGTCTGCTGATTGCAACTGGTTTCAAATTACATTTGCTGAAGTAAAGTTAAATTTAAATATTTGGCAGCAACGAGTCAAAAAAAGCAAATAAGCTTAGAACAACACCTGGGCATTTTGACGCGTTCTAAATCAGGGGAAAAGGCTGTGGATATTGAGAGAAACCTTGAACTAGCCCCTTCTACAATAAAATCTATTTGCTGTTCGCGGATAAAATTGAGAAATTTTTTGAAACAAGAACATCGTTACAACATAAGCAGGTTCAAAAAGGAGAAGTCTCTTAATAAAAAAAATTGAGCCACTTCTTACTGTTTAGATTGAAAATCAAAATCAGCGATGAATGCCCTTAAAACAAGGGGTTATTCAAAGGAAAGCTTAAACTTTATTTTAAAATCTAAAATAAAATTATGCGTTACAATCTATCAAATCAAAATTTATTTGTTCAGCTAAAATTATGAATCTCGGAACCAATTACATGAAAATCAATACAAATGTATGAAAAATCGTGCTTCGGTTTGCGTCTAGTTTTTCCGGTCCCAATTAGCGACGCCAACCGGGGTATTGGTTTATATGTATTTAAAACTAAAGCTGTTAGGGAAATACATAAAAATCAGTAATTTTTGTACATTAAAAAAAAAACCTTTAGCCAGTGTTGGGCAAAATACACACATTGATGTATTAAAAATACAAAATACATTCAATTCATGTATTTAAAATACATTTAATTCATAAAATACAAAATTAAAAAATAAGTACAAGTAGTTTACTTATTTGGCTAGATTTTCAATCGTGGTTGGCCAGACCAGGATGTGCACTCAGTGGCACTCAGGTTATAGAACATCGAAGGGTTATGAAAACAAAAAAAAAATATTTGGTTTTATACCCAAACCACAATAGTGGAAAGTGCATTATGCGTTTGTTATGATGTGTGTAACACTAAAAAATATTGGTCCTAGACCCACCTTTTACTATGCCGATCGGCTGGTTGTCTGTCCATGTAAAGTACATGTAGAGTTGCCAGAAGTAGGGGAAAATCCCTACATGTAGGTATTTTTGATACTAAAATTGTAGCGTAGGGAAAATCGGACAGATTTTTTATAATCTCCAAAATCTAGGGATTTTCCGTCGTATCGCATCATTTATGAAATACATGCAGCAAAACCATTTTTTACTGATATTTTTTTGTACAAAACCATTGAAAATTTTTCTTTTCATTAAAAAAAGCTTAAAAATATATTTTCAGAGTTGTTTGTGGTTTAAAAAGTTGGGGCACCATTTTGTATTATATCATTTAATATTGAAAAATTTTCAAGTAATAAGAAACACAAATTTGAACTATTGTCTAAAAAGTTTAATATTGGCCTCAATGATCTCATGCATGAGTGGCAAACAATAGAATACAATTAATACGTTCTAAAAAATTGACATGGGAAAGTTTTGGATAAAAATAATAACAATTAAAAACTTCAGTGACGAGACTGTTTTTCCAAATTTATCGAAACTATTACGGATTTTGTACCCATGCCAATGACGATGCAGAAAGGATTTTTTTCTATTATAACAGATGTTCGTACCAAAAAGCGAAACAAATTGAGCCACAGTAGTTTGAGTTCAATTTGTATACTAAGATCATATCTGCAAAACAGTGGAAAAGATTGCATTAACTTCGAATGTACTGTGCTAGTCATTGCTAGTAATTTTAAAATATCCTATTGTTGTGTACCTGTTTTAAATTTATTATTTAAAGATTTAGTAAAAAAGAACTACACAGAAAGAATTATTAACTAAATCTCCAGAAAATATGAACCAAGAAAACTTTTCACCATTCTCATCCAAGCCAAGAATGTCATATTGTAAACATATTACACATATGGTTGGTTTAAGCAAAAAGTTATGGCTTTTGGCGAAGTAAAAATTACTTAAATACAGATAAAAAAAAATTATTTTAATTCTATAGTTACTTTAATCAAATTTTCGTTGCTTATGGCCAATTTCGCCAATTTTATTTAAATATAAATTCATATTTAAATATAGTTTTTATATATGTACATATAATTTTTATTTGACATGAAAAAGAAATTTAAAACATATTTATATAAATTTAAGAAACCAGCCACATATTAATTTTTAAAAATTTGTAAGAAGAGATAGACTCACTGTTTATTTATTGTTGATGTTTTTGTTTAAACTTTGATATTGTTACAAGTAGAGCTGTTGCTTATGATTCTTATACGCTTAACAGTTTTATTTGGTTTAATATCTTTAGTTTTTCCAAAATCTTTATGGATGAAGTTTCCTGATGATCTGGCCTAAGCAACCAGTGAAATGCGCATAGGAATAGCTTATCCTATCAACAATAAATTTCAAGTGTTTTTATCAAGAATAAAAACTGGGAATTAAGCACGAATAACAAAATCTTTTAAATTTTTAAAAAACTTTATTTTATTTATGTGTCACTTAATCCACATTAACACAAATTTTTTAAATTTCCAGTAGAAGCAAAACAATTTTTAATTTTACGTTAAAGGCATTTTTTCATATTTTTTTTTTTATATGAAATGAAAATATTGAAATTTTGAGTTAATACCTTCTTGTTGATCAATTTTTTTTTATTTTTTTAGTTTTGTACTGATTTTTTGTCAAAGCCCTATACATATCCGAATAAAGTTTATTTTTTAATGTGTAGGGATTTTTGTAGGGAAAATTTTTTAACGTGTAGGGAAAAATCGGATTTTTTTAGCATGTGTAGGTATTTCTTCGAAAAATATACTGGCAACACTGAGTACATGTCGCAATTTTGATAAAATTTAAAATTTTCACAAGGACGAATCCTATTGAAAATAGTGAATTGTTTGCGGAATAGTCTTTGTGCCCATAAACAACGTTACTTTAATATAGAAAAGCCCTAACTAACATTTTCCTTACTTTACAGGAGAAGGAAAAGACTTAATAAAAATTGTAGTATCGTAGTTGCGATTTGTTTTTAAACGCAGTTTTTTATTAAATTGTTTAGAGAGTTTAAAAAAAAACTGCGTTTAAAAAAAATCGCGACTACAAGACTATAATTTTTATTAAGTTTTTTCCTTCTCTTGTAAAGTAAGGAACATGTTAGTTAGGGCTTTTCTATATTAAAGTATCGACAATCTTATTATGTTGGTAATTATATTAAAGTTGACTCAATAATAATTTATTGCAACATAAATTTTCTCAAATGATTTGTGTGCATTCGATTTCTCAACTTATTTTTATAGAGGAAAATACTGAAAAACACGTTCACTAATCGTTGAGATTGGGTTAATTGTCAGTAATGGAATGTAAAGCAGATCTAATTTGAAAGATATTTTAGAAAATTTATCTCTGTATTCAAAATCCTCTTTAAAGTCACTGTTATTAATTTTTTTTGACCTTTTCGCTTGGTTTTGAATTTTTTAAAGGTAGCATTAAGCGGTTCTTCTATTACGGCTTACAACTCAACCAAAGCCAAAGTCAGAACTATCGCTTAACTCATATTGCTGGCAATTATAAAAAAGTCTGTGTTGTAAAATTCTTCTGCAAGTTCAATAAATAGCTTGGTAATGTGATGAATATGTTATGTATGGTGACAACAATTAAAATACTGCTATGAATAACGAAAGTTACTAAAAAAAGTCATCGAATGCAACACAATTAAAAAATTAAATATAAGAAAAATTCGGTCATTCGAGAACAAATCCCCGATTTCTTGAATACTTCGAAATCGATTTTTCGAATACTTCGGAAATCGGTTTTGACAACTCTAGTAAATTATGGACTGATCTACACAAGATTTAGTAGCAAGATTTCCAGTCATATAAAACGAATTTGTGCAAAATTTAATGGGAATCGATGTATTTTGTCATCAATTTATGTTAGTTGTTTTTAAATATTCATTTTTTAGGGAGCATATTATAGTCGGGCCTTTAAAATATAAATAAGCGATATCATTTGGTGCAGAATTGTTTGCTATGTTTCTTTATATTGTGTTCCAAATTCATCTTTATATCTTTTATACTTTCCACGTTTGAAAACAATGTGTCGTTATTTTTTCTAAGTGGTGCGAGCAAATCAAAACCCCTTTAAACCCGTTTATTTTGAAATGTATTTTTTTGAGTTGAGACAACATTGCATCAAATGAGCGATATATCATTTTTGTGGGGTCTAAGATGCATATTAAAAAGGTTTCACACAAAATGACAAACTTAGTATACCCCATTTACAACTAATGTAGTGTAGGGTATACACATTTTCTTGCTATATGAGTTCGTAGAGTATATTATTTCCCGATAAATCCACTGTGTGCCTAAATCAAAATATTACCATACCAAGAAAAACTTTATTTAGTAATCGGTATTTCTCTTTTACTAATTACTTTAGCATTTTCTTAAATCGATAATATTCCAATAAGAGTAATCCGTAACTGCATTCCAATATAAATAAAACGCGGCTTAGCAAACTTCAAACAGCATAAATAGTTAAAATAATTGCTTTGAATATCGCTTAGTACGAGTAATAAACTTTTAATAATGGACACGAGTGCAGTTATCTTCCATGCCAATTGCTTGATAAATTGGAACACTTCCAACTGTCCCGTCTGTTATTATATAAAAAATCGCGATTTAATGAAAAACTCAGCCTGCATGAAATGCGATAGCAGCGATTCATTATGGTTTTGTATTATTTGCGCCCATGTTGGCTGTGGCCATGAGGCAAACGGTCATGCTTTGGAACATTATGAGGAGACTAAACATAAATATGCTATGGATCTGCAGAGATTTAATGTGTGGGATTATAATATAAAAAAGTTTTTACATTCTACAGATAGTAAGTAGACTAAGAAGACATTTTTGACCCTGACTCTTCAAACTAAACCAATTTAAAACTGGTCATATGTATACATACTTATGTATGTATGTTTTACGAAATACTCGTAAATATACATAACAGAAAACAAACAAATTTATATTTAAACAGTCTCTGAAATAAATTTCTCTTCATATTCTATTTCTTTTTTTTTCTCTCATTCAGAAAACGATCAAAGATTAGAAAACTCTTACATAGAAACGCCAGCGAGTGGGGAAAATAATTGTGCATGCCCTGTATGTCGACACATTCGTACTCCAAAACTTCTTAAACAACCTGTCTGTATGAAGTGTGGAGAGTGTCAAGTGCACAGTCTTTGGATCTGCTTACATTGCAGTCACATCGGCTGTGGCAGATATATAAATCTCCATGCCCAACAACACTATACAAAAACCAAACACCAATATGCCATGCAAATGGATAATTTCAGTATTTGGGATTATAAAGAGCACACATTTTTGCATCGCCAAATACATGATACGGCTCTAGTAAAATCGGAAGTTAGTGAATTTGTAGGGCAGCACATAAAGGAGGATTTTCTGAAACGTATGGATCGCTTGGAACGTCAGTGGCACGAGTTTAGTAAACTAACGGAGACCAATAAAAAGATGATAACGATCGAGGAACGTTTACTGATCTTAACAGATGAAAAAAAGATTTTAGAAGAAAAACTCTCTGAGCATGATACAAAGTAAATACAAATTATCTATCTATACATATTAATTTGTATATAAAATGTCCTATCTTCGTCATTTTATAACTCGAAAACCACTCAACCGATTTTTAAACGAGTAAATGCTTTGAAAAGGTCTACTTTCACTGATGGTTTATAAAAAAAACTCCCGATAGGTGGCGCTGTTGTCGTGATATTTACATTTTTTTATTGATGGTAGATAGCGCTGGGGTCAAGTTATTAACGAAATTCTCCAGTATTTCTTTTTTAATTTTTATTTAGAAAATCCCGAGCAGCTAGTTTATATAAAATTTTAAACAGTATTTAATGTGTTTTTATTTTTTTTTTTTTTAGATTAAATGATTTACTTTCACAATTCGCAGCTAATAAAGAAGACTACTCCACAAAAAAAAATTTGAATTTACGTGAGACTGAAACTACTGCAAATGGTAGCTTGAGAAATAGGGATTTCAATGAAATCCCATGTGACGTTAAAACTCCTAAAAGAAGTTTTTTAAATAACAATACTAAAATCAAAAGTCCGGTAGTGACATCTACTAATTTTAATCAAACTGAATTTATTTCCCTAATTTTCTTAGGTCTAGTTGTTTATTTTTTTTTTAGGTTATGTTGGCAAAAACTTACTGAGAATTTCATAAATTTATTATAATTTAAATCTGACTTCAAGTGTAGTGGATGGTTATTGTTTAAGTTATATTTGCCATTATTATTATTATTATTGAATTTTTAACTTGTAAATTAAAAAATTTATTAAATAACGTGAGGTAAATTGAAATAAATCTAGCTTCTCATCAAAATATGAAACTTTTGGTAAATGATTTTAAATTTTTATTTATTTCTTTTTATTATTAGCAGGTGCGGTGACCATCCGTTCTTTTTTTATACAGAACAGTACTGTTTTTAAGAGCTTTGTTCTGGGTAAATTAGTTTTTAGCCAAAAACCTAAAATAGTTTGAATTTTATTCAATGTTCTGAATTTGTACTGTTTTTTTTTAAATATCTAAAACAATAGCATTACCAATATATTAATTAGTCTTTTCTCAATGCTGAAACTAGTAAAATGGTTTTTTCTATCGCGAAATTTTCTGAAACAGAAATTTTAAAATGTGTAAATGCAAAAGGACGTTACAACAAAATCCCAAAAAAAGTTTTTGATTGATTTTAATTCGTTTTACAGTACAACCCGGTTAATTACCCCACGCTTTAATGCCTTTAACGCTTATTTACCTTGAGTTTTAAATCCACGTTTTTTCTTCCATTTTTCAAACAAAAATCCACGTTTAATTACGCTTTTCGGGTAATTGCCTTAAAAATTAAAATCCCAAAAAAATATTATACCTAATTTTCATTCGTTTAATTGCCTCAGTGCCTTTTGACAACAAAACAGCAAGCAATGCAACCAAGTTTACATGTTACTAAGTTGAAAATATACACTAAAAATTTAAAAAAAAATTTGAAAGAAAATATTTAAAAATAAGATGCAAGATGTTTTAAAAAGGCATTTTTCATTTTATATTACTATGAATGTTATCAAAATGCCTTTTGAAAACATCTTCCCCCTTATTTTTAAATGATTCATAACATAGGAGCCAAAAAATTAAAAATGACCTCCCGTTTCTAATAATAATAAAAAAAATAGAAGTCAAATGTAAGAATTAATTTACCATTATAAAATAATAATTCTTTTTCTCTTATTCTTATTTTGCAAGCAAAAAAAAAAAAGATGGAAAAAACAAACTTAAATTTTTATGGACCTGTTCGAAATTATAACGGCACTGATTTTAACTATTTTAATACAGTAGTTTTGACTTAAAAGCCTTTTATTTACGTGCACTTTTGACTTAACTGCACAAAATTGATAATTTTTGGCATTATTCTTTATAATCCCATACAAATTCCTTTTTTAAGTGCACTTTCTTTACCTGCACATTTAAGATAAGTGCCCAAAATTTTTGGCATTTTAAAATTATTTTCATACAAAAAATTCAAGTTAGCTGCACTTTGACTTAACTGCCCAAAATACATATTTTCTGGTATTATTCTTCAAAATCCTTGTTTACGTGCATTTTGTATACCTGCATATTTTTCATATTTTTGGTCAGCTTTAAAATATTTTCATAAAAAACATCAAAGTTAGCTGCAGACATGAAAAAAATATTGTGGCCACTTTTTCACATAAATATCCAATTAAAGATGTTTATAAAAATATAAATCGCCAAGCCTCAGGATTGGTTCGAATTGCCAAAAAAAAAGTCCGTTGAAAATTTGAGCTCAATCGGATGAGGGGATAGGCTGCCCATAGCCACCCCCAAATTTGCAAAATACCTGATTTTTGTATTTGATTGTCAATAACTTTGTTAATATTTATTTTACAAAATAATATTGTTGGTAAAAGTTATAGATCAAACTCAGAGGAGCAACTTTTGCTCACAGTTTTTTTTGTATGTATCTCTACATCTACTGAATTAAAAAAAAAAAAAATAAACTAAAAATCATGGATTTATTCATATGTTTATATGGGTTCATCATCAGTTCCGATTACCCAAAAGGCTTTTTGTTTGGAAGTATCCCATGTAAATACTAACAAAAAGGGCACAAAAAAAAATTTTGTGGGCATGATTTGCTTCGTACACGTGTCCAAAATGAACATCAACCGTCTCACAATTTGCGGTATGATGTTTTCGATCACCTTCCAATTGTTGAAGGAAGAACTCGGAGTAAAAACCAAAAATGTCTTGAAGACAAAAATGTAAATAATCGTTAAATTTTTAAGTGTCAAAAATGTAACGTTCACCTCTGCTTGAACGAGAAACGTAATTGTTTTGCATTCTATCACACTAAATAAATTGGAAACTAAAAAATTTTCATTTAAATATACTTTTATGAACTTTTTATGAATTATATGATATTTTATAAATAATAAAAAGCATTTTTTTTTATTACAAATGTATAGTCTACCATATATGGTACACAACGGAAATTGGTGTTTTTCCGATTTTCCAGAAAAACTATTATTTTTCCGAAAAAATGAAGGACGGATTCGTAATATGCGACCATTTTTACCTTAGAGTAACTTAGTCTCTATTCTGGGTGCTGACCTCATGCATTTAAAAGAATAAAATAGCTTAAATATTTTAGAGATTGAAGTTTAAATGAAATCTATATGTTTAAATCTGAACCGATTCAACCATATTCAATTTGCAGTAAGATTTTTATGGACATAAAAAAAGAAGTTTGCATGGGGAACATGTGATATTATAGACCGATTCTCACAATTTACATAGGTTTCGTTCTTATGACAATTAAAACGTATTTAATTTAATTTAATTTAATTTATTTATTAAATTTCAGTAGCCTAGCCTATTGGCCATAATCGGCTTACAAATTTCTACTTAATAATAGTAAAAAAAACTTTTAAAGATATAAAAAAATTTAAAAATAAATAAGTACATAGTACATAACAACAAAAAATAATTTATAGAAAACATTTTAAATATTATAAGTAACATTTTAATAATTAGTTTTAATTAAGAGGTCAATCAAATTGCACAAAAATTAAAAGCAAAACCCAACAATTCCAAAAAATCTACAAAACATAAGGATACTAATAAAAATGTGAGACAAAAGTCCTACTATATATCCATTAATCCAATAATCTGATAGGAACAGCATTTACTTTAACCCGACAATGCAGAAAACTCACGATAGAGCTTAATCTTAAACACATCAGGGGAAACATCAAATACCCTCAAAAATCCTGGCAACTTATTATATAACCGAGCCACTCTTACAGAAAATTAACGCTCCAAACTTTATCAAATTATTTAAAAACTGCTACTTTTACTTTCCGCACAAGGTATACATGGACAGTCAACCAGCCAGATGGACGGACAGACATGAAAAGATCACTTTAAAAAGTGTTTTTGATTCGATCGGCTTTCTAAACGATGCGTCTAGATTTCTATGTAGCAGCACAAATTTACATAATTGCTTTTTTCTTAATTTTTGCATATTTATAAAGCTTTACAGTTTGGAATAACATATATCTTCAACGAAAACTTGCTTTGGCTTACAATTGTAGAGTGAAAATTAAATGTAGATGGCGAAATTAAAGCAACAGAAAATTCATCTGCTATGCAAATTATTTGAAGTATTTTTTATTTGCTGAACATGT
Organism: Pollenia griseotomentosa; assembly: GCA_963931875.1. NCBI lineage: Eukaryota > Metazoa > Arthropoda > Insecta > Diptera > Polleniidae > Pollenia > Pollenia griseotomentosa. The sequence continues at coordinate 190,844,580 of OZ007560.1, forward strand.
TTTAAAATATGCTTAAGAATGTGAAATATGTGTGCAAAAAATGCAGCAATAGCTAAAATATGCAAATTATTCACAAACAAATCGATACCAAAATTTATAAAAAGTTTTAAAACGGATAAATAAATTGTTTCTGCATTCATTGATCGCACAAAAAAAGCCATGCAATTGCATATTTACGGTTTCCCTGATCATAAGTTTGTACATATGTATGAGTACGCTTTTGTTAGTAGGATATGACAGAACATCTCAAAAAGCATTACAGATAAAATTTAAGACAGCAAATCCCATGGGTTTTTATTGCTATCTCTAAAGATTTAGCTGATATATGTAAAATTTCCTGTCAACTTTTTTTCATACATCAAAGTTAAGGTATCTTGTAAATAAATACGTTTAATTACCTTACTAAGGTATTTAAACGTATTCGCTTAATTGCCTCGATGAGGTAGTTTAACGTATTCATATAATTACCTCAAGGAGGTAGTTAAGTGTATTAGTTTAAATTCTTACCCCGCATAATTACCCAAAAATATTAGCATTTTTGGCGAGGTAATTATCCGTGAAATACTGTTTCTATTAAACTACATGTTCAAAAAATTGCGACTTTATTAAAGAAACTCAAACGCCAAGTACACCTTGTTCTTATTGATTATGTAAAGTTTTTTTTTGTTCTCCTGTAAAAAAAAATAAAAAGTGTTGTTACGTTTTTTTTTTTTGTATTTTAGGTGACGATATTTTTGTATGTTGTGCCGTGTTGACCACACTGGCTTGTTATTTTCTACTCTGGCTAGTGAAAACAGCGAGGCTGCCAGATGAGCAAAATCACATAAACTTACAAGTAGAACCATATGTTACTGCTCTTTTTATCAACGGTTGGAAGTGAAGTAGGCTGCAGTTGGTAACTATTTGAAATGGCCGATTCTGATAAGAAAACTGATGATTTCCGGCCTTTTCGTTCGACACATCGTGGGAGTAGGTCACTGAAAGGAAAATAAGCCACAAAAATTTAAAACACCCATAAGGATAAGAAATAGAAGCGTAGTGACAATAAAACTGGGTAAGTAGAGATGAAAGGGATAAACGCCCTGCTGGAAATTACTCCAGATCGTATAAAACTAAAAATGTTCACTTATACTCAGGTATACGAGTGAGTGGGTTAAGTCCGGGTCAAGAAGCGATTACCAAAATCCAATGAGGTTTTTAAACACCTAACCGCAAGACTACATTTCCAGGATCCTAGGAGTCGCCTTGGCAAGTTATTGTGGTAAGCTTAAATAATTAAGCCTGTAAAAAAAGAAACCCGAAAAGCCAACGGTGACCACAGCTAGACTACCGGCCGCCAAGCAGGTGATTAGAAACCACGGCAAGTTATCAAACAGTCTGTTGGACAAAAACAGTTCATCCGCATACAACGTTGAAGCTAGTGTTTCGGTAACATCAATAAAACCTGGACCCACTGATAGCAAAACCCATCTTAGAAAGATGTGTCGAACAATGAAGAAGGAAAAAAGCAAGCAACTTTAAAGACAAAACTCTATATAAGGGTCAATCAGAATCGATAAATATCTTGGAATTTTGAACAACAGCTATAAAACCGATATGGATAATTTCCCACAATAAAACCCACCTCGAACACAGAATTTTTATCAGTTACAGGAAAACTTACATCGATCAACATTTCAACCACTGCAGGATAAAAATTTTACAAATATAATAACAATAAAAACCTACATATATATAAATTTCAACAACCGCGTCTATTAAGTTTACATCGATCAAAATTTCAACCACCGCAGGATAAAAATTTTACAAATATAAAACAATAAAAACCTACATACATATATATAAATTTCAACAACGACGTCCACTAAACTTGCATCGATTAAAATTGCCACAACTACAAAAAAAAAAAAGTTTTTGTTTGCATCCTAAAGATCGACTACGGCCTTACACCTGCGTCTAGAAAATTTCACCAATAATAAGCGCACACCTTTATCGTCAACGAAAATCTACAATAGCAACAATTATTTTCGACAAATCACCAACTAACACGAAGAAACAATGCACCATGCAACAAAAAGCAGTAAAATTGCCCATAACTAGCATTAGCAGAACACCATCACCTTTTGTACCGTGAAGAGCAATAACCACAAGTTGGCAACCAACCGTCACAACTCGGACCATCATCAACAATCACCACTGCATGCAGCGTACACCAGATAAGTAGTGTAGATAGTTTTATATATATTATATAATATATTTTTATTAGTGTTATTGTATTTCGGCAATTGCTTACCGATTAGCCTCTCACCCGCGGTTGCAATTTATTGCGTTAAGCCCGTGAGTTTCGTGATTCATTTTAGACCCGGTATAAGTCGTTATTTTCTTAAGTTTTCTTTTGACCGTGGCTTTTGCCTTATAAAACAAGAAACGGCCACTTTATATTTGACCCCGCGTGTTTTGGGCACGCAATTTAAATCATGCTGTAGTAAATCCTCTGCTCAATTTGGAGCATAATTAAATATTTTTTTTTAGTTTTAAATGTTTTTAAGTTTTCTTTTGACCGTATCTTTTGCCTTCTTAAAACAAGAAACGGCCACCTTACAATTGACCACGTATGTTTTGGGCATACAATTAATTTATTCGGCAGTTTAACTCCGCTCGATTTAGAGCCTAATAAAATTTTTTTTTAAGAAAATTAAATTATATTTTAGTTTTACTTCTACCTGAGCTACCTAAATAAGAGCGGCAAGCGTCAGTTTTATGTCAAAACTTTTCATTTTCACACAGTTTATACGAAACAAACCTTTAGAACGCGAATTTAACACCACCCGGCTGGAAAATCTTATTTGATAGATCGCTTGGTCGTTTTATTTTATTGAAAATGTATTGGCAACAGAATTTGCATGTCTAAAAAAACGCTTGCCGCTCTTGTTTAGGTAGCTCAGTACAAAATTTTTGGGATTTTTTTTTTTTGTAAATTTTTGGTAATTCTTTTATTCGGAAAATTTTTTTTTGACATTAAAATTAAAAACAAAACACAAAATATACCATGGTGAAATAAACAGGTGGCAGCACTACGCCAGATGACGATTTTTTGCTCTTGCATTGTTTGTCTAGGTTTATGTCAAAGTTTTGTTTATGTTTACAAAAAGTCCACGTTTTGTGCTGTGATTATTGTATTTTTTTAAAGTTTTTGATAATTTTTAATCAAAATAAATAAGATATTGATCATAATTAAATAAAAATTGGCTAAAAATTAATTTATTTCATCACGTTCAGTGGCACGCTGTGATTTTTCTTAAATGTATTTTTTGACGTAAACGGTGATGTAATTTCCATTTTTGTTGTAATGTTGTATTTGTTGCCGTAACGATGCCACCTGCTTATTCCACCATGAAATATACAGTAAAACAAAAATGTATAGCATCAAAAAAAAAAGTAATAAATTTGGTATCTTGCCCGAAAAATCAATACAAAGGTTTCTAGTAGATTTTAGCATTAATTTGCGTTGTGAAATAAACTTGTTTTTATTCGAATAATAAATACCAAAATTTATCGTAAATTGAACAATACTCAGGTTATAAAATAATTTTTGTATTTTTTCATCCGGAAAAGAAATACAACCGTTTATATTAGATAAAAATCAAAACTCGTATTCGGAAATAAATGTTGTGTTTTTCGGTTGAAAATTAAATACAAAGGTTATTCCGGTCTCACACCTTAATTCGGATTATAGAATGATTTTCGTGATTTTTTGGCTCGAAAAGGATATACCAAAGTTTAAAGTAGTTTAAAACCAAATTCGTATGGTGAAAGAATTCTTGTATTTCTTATTCGAAAAGTAAATGCAAAGTTTATCACAGACTAAAACCTTAAATCGTTGTATGAGATATTTTCGTGTTTTTTTGTTCGAATGGTAAATACCGAAGTTTATAGCCATATTTCGGAATAATGTTTGTAGTTTTTATTCGGAAAATAAATATAAGATTTTTATAATAAATTAAAACCACGTTTCGTGCTATAAAGTTTTATTGCTATTTAGAAAATAAATTTAAGATTTTATAGCAAATACCAAGCATTATTCGTATCGTGAAATAAGTTTTAGTTTATCCAGTAAAGGAATACAAGATTTTGTTGCAAAATTAAAAACACAAATAGTATTATGCTATGACTTCCTATTTCTTATTCGGTAAATAAATACAAAAGTGTATCATAAAAATGAATCAATTCGTGTAATGAAATAACTTTTGTACAGTGAACTCGCGAAAACGTGAACTAATTTTTACCAAGGGTGTTCACGTTTTCAAATTTGTTCACGTTTTCGATTGTGAAAATTTTAGAAAAAGTTAAGCTCCAAAAAATATGTCAAACAAACAATTTAATATCAGATATTAAGATTGGATAAAAATTTAATTTTTTCATTCATTCACTTTAAAAAACAAAAAAACTCAAATACTATGTACTTATCTATGTACTAATGCTAGAAACACAACTGGGACGAACGACGAAATATTCGCAACGAGTATTCGTCGTCAAAAATAGAACACATTGGTGTGTATGAAAATACACAAAATCATTGCGTAGACCGAAATTCGTCCTGCGTAACGAACACTGCGATAGGTTTATTTCTATTTCTTACGCAGACGAACGACGAATAAATTGGGACAGGTACTGCTAACCGCAGCTTTATCGTGAAAGCTGTAAAGAATCACAGGGAACAATAGCTTCTATTGCAAACTTGGCTAAAATTTGCAAAAATGGCGCAAATTCGCGAAAATTTTTAATATTTCAAACAAGCCATAAAATTGATTAAAAGTCTCTAAAACTATAAGGAATACCAAAAATTCGTTAAAAATTGCTAAATTAGCAAAATTGCCATATTAGCGGAAAGTCGCCAAAATTTGCTAACAGCGGCATGATAGCAAATGGCACTATTTTTTATAAATCGTTAAAGCTGTAAAGAATCAGACAACTTACAGGAACAAATTGCAAACATGGCTTTAATTCACGAAAAATTGCAAAATTTGGAACAAACCTGAAAACTAATTTAAGTTTGCTAAATTTAATAAAATTTATTGCTAGATAAAAATGTTTTTAAAATCAAGCGTTTAAGGTATTTATTTTTATAAATTACCAAAAAAAAATCTAGTCACATTAATACCTGAAATTCGCGCACTTTTTGTGTCTCATTTGACGAATTTACGCAACGAATTTTTGCCGACGAATTCGTCGTACTATGTGAAGTTCGTCGTTCGTCCCAGTTGTGTTTATACCATAACAAATTTATCTTTTTCGGATCAGTTTTGATGATTAAAAACTTCAGTGATTGAAAAAGGATTCATATATGATTCATTTATATGTTTAAATAATGATTTTAAAATATTTTTGTTTTTGCCAAATAAAAAAAATAATGGAAACTTTCATCTTAGCCAAATAAATAAAAAAATAAAAAATAAAATAAAAAATAAATAAAACCTTGGCTAAAATGAATCCCAAAAATTATTGACAATTTATGAACATAAATGTTAGTGCAAATTGTTTCTTCTCTTCTTTGCGAAAAACCGATAACTTTTTTTTTGGTTTAAAATATCAAAAGCCATAATAGAGCTAATTTTATCGAAGAAAAAATAAAAAACATGACAGTTAAAAAATTATATGAAATATAATCGAAAACTATATAATTTAAAATGAGACAAAAACGACTCAATAATGATTATGAAAAATACCATTAAATTGATCAAAAAGGAATCAGAAAATTGTATCACAAATGATTCTTTCAGATGATTCACTGGTAGGGTATTATTTTTTCACAAGGCTTTATTTAATGCTTCCACGGCTCCCTTGTGTTTTATTACGATTTCTGGCTGTTTTACAATAGAAACACTATCTTCGTAAGCTTTAGATTCATTATCAATTTCAAAAATTCACATTTAAATTTTTAAAGAAAAATTACTAATTTTCTATAAAACAAACCTAAGGATTCATTTGCATGTATTTGTGAAAACAATCAACGTAAACAGTAAAATGAGTTTAGGGATTATCGAAATTAAAAGTAAATTAAAAAAAGAAAAAAACTCAGAAAACTTTGTTCACGTTTTAGAGCTTTCAGACTTTGTTCACGTTTTAGAGTAGTCAATGAAAAAATAAAAGTGTTTACGTTTTCGAGTCGTTCATGTGTTCGAGTGTTCACGTTTTCGCGAGTTCACTGTATTTGTCTTCAGTAAAATAAGACCAAAGTTTGATGTAAAGTAAAATTGAACACGTGCCATGCTATAAATTAAGATTATTTTCCCAAAATAATGATAAACTGAATTGAAAATACATCTAAACATAAGTCTCTTGAAAATCAAAAATAAGTAAAAGTACAAATCACATTATTTCCAACTTTAGCTGTAAGATCAATTTATATAAATTCAGGATAGAGTGTAAATATAGTTCGAACTTAGGGACATAGTATTATTAGCCAGACGGCTTAAGTCAATATTTAAGTAAATTTTTGTAATGAATGGTATTAATAAAAATTTGAATTCTCATCTGTATTGAATATGAGTTCTGAGTAATTAAGAGGCTAACAAGGTAGGTATCAAGTGGTGATGTCGATTAAGGGGCAGTCGTAAACTGACTTTATACTGCCATGGTTTAGGGGAGGGTTGGGAGTAACAACACCTATACTTCCAGGAAAAGAATCGCAAACATTTTTTTGTTACTGACACAATTAGTAATGTTTATCGAAGTTTATCTCTTTTTGCTACAACGTACCAACGCCCAAGCCCGACGAGCCTTAGCCGTGCACTAGCTACAAGTTGTCAGTGACGTGGTGAAAAGAGGTCAACGAGTGAAGAGTTTGGTGAGTCGTCGCTGCCACCTTTTATTTTAACGTTCACTTACAATCCACCGGAATTGACAGTCCTACTTTGGTGGGAATGTTTTTGATTCATGCGGTAAACAGTACAATGTATATGCCAAAGAATACTTTTGAAATGTTGAAGGGTGTAGTATATTTTAATATATGGAAATATATATAAAAATTTTTAAGATTTTTCAAAAAAAATTTGATAAATAATCTATAATTTTAGAATTTATTGTAAGAAAATGGCTGTGAAATTAAGAAATTTGCAATTTTACTTTTTATAACTTGCCGGTATGTAATTTATTTAAGGTTTTTTGGTTAATTATTTGGCAAAGTTTTTTAATTATAAAAAAACCGAAATGCGGATTTTTTGATATTCGCCATACTATTATACAATAATTTAAAAAATATTTTAAATAGAACAATTTTTAAATTCAAAAATCGCCACATTTGACAGCCCTGCCACTGACACTTAATAAGCGGAAAACAATTTAATTTTTTCTTTTTTTGTTATTTATAACTGTGAGGTAAAAATTTCGTTTATTGTAAATATATTATTCAAAAAAATTTTATGTATTAGCCAAGGTATATTTACACAAGGTAAGCTCGTTGGCCCATATGTTTGTCAGCTGTTTACCCCTAGTTGGAACCCCAACGTCAAATTGCGTGTATATGAGCCAAAATTTGTACATGTGTGCGTTAAATTGTTTTTGTTTTATATGAAGACAATTTTGACAACTTGGTTCCTTTTATAGAGCAGCATGTCTACACTCCCAAATGAGTCTACCTTGTGTAAATATACCTTAGTATTAGCTTTCAATATACTGAATTTTGAATGGAAATTTGACGTGTTTAACTTTAATAAAATAAAAATATTTTTATGGAAACTAAGTAAAAAAAATTATAAGAAAAGAATTCATTTCTTGTTTTGTTTCTTAATTTGTAATTTACGACCTTTACGACCCATAGTATCATCTATTCAAGTCCCGTGCTATCAGTTAAGCAAACACATAGAACTCATACTCAAGAGCATTATCTCGGAAAAATATAACATTAAAAACTCTATGGAACTAAAAAAACAGCTGAAGGACATCACCATTAATAAAAATGACACACTAGTTTCGTTTGACGTCGTTTCTCTTTTCACCAATGTTCCTGTTTACACAGCGATAAAAAATATTATGAACCAATGGCACACTATTGAAACGAAAACCAGCATCCCAAAATCCAAATTCTTGGAAATTCTGTTTGAATGACAACAACTACTTTACATACAATAACAAAATATACAAACAGATTTTTGGTATGCCAATGGGAAATCCCCTTTCCCCTACTATTGTCGATATTGTTTTGGATAATTTACTAGACGCAGCCTTGACAGAATTGAAAAACAAGAATGTCAACATCAAATACGTGGCAAAGTACGTAGATGACATACTGGCTGTAATAGACATTAAGGACAAAGACGATATACTTACAGCACTCAACGGGTATCACCCGAAGATCAAATTCACCGTTGAGGTGGAGACGAACAGAGAAATAGCATACCTCGACACAAAATTACATAGAGGGGACAATAATATAACGTTTGACTGGTATGCAAAAAATAAATCGTCTGCAGAATTATCAATTTCAACGCTACTCAACCTAAATCTTAAATAATAAATACTGCAAAAAATTTTATACGTAGAGTTCTTGATATTACCGATAAACAACACCACAGCAAAAATAAACTGGTAATCACGAAATTACTTAAAGATAATGCTTTTCCTACAAATTTAATTAAAAATTTAATAACTGCCTATAAACCTATAATAACAAACACAAATGGTAGCATTGAAAAGGATGAAAAATATTTTATCAGTGTAAAATACATACCGGGCCTCACGGACAATAAAAACATAAAAGGTGCAATAGATAAAAATGACATGAGCTTTGCTTACAAACCAAACAAAACATTAAGTGCAATATTTACAAATACAAAAACTCCAATACACAAACTACAACAAAATAATTGGGGTATTCACAAGGTGCGCTATCATGTTGTATTGTCATAATGTTCTAACATTTTACAATGGTTTAAAAATATTGTTGTTGCTTTGTAAACAAAAAGTGTCTTAAATTAATAAAACTTTGCTTGCTATGTTTATTGTGCTGTCGTAATTAATCAGAAGAGACCTGCGCCGAGCAACTGAGCCGAGCGGCTATGATTTTGTAGCCGTCGCCGTTGATGGTATAGTTTTATCCGGCTAACATCCGAATTTAACCTGCGGCTAGCATTTTTTGCAACAAAACGTTTGCGGCGTCAAATTGGATCGGCCTAGGACTCTGATGTTCGGTAAACAAACAAAATAAAATATTTGTGGTTTGCGTCTGAAAAATGGAAAATAGTCATGAAAGATATAATTTAATTTATTAATTCGTGGATTAGAATTAAAAAACATTTTGATTTTAGGTAAATATTTATTTATTTTATATTTGTTTTAAATCAGCTGACTTAAATTCAAAATAGCGCACTAAATTATGAGGGATTGTTCACAACAGTCGTATTTTTTCATGTTATTATTTTAAGACATATGATTTTATGACACCTTGTGAATCCCCCAAATGTAGTGTATGAAATACCATGCAAGGGCGACAACAACAACAGCTGTGACTTAGTTTACATTGGTACGACCAAAAGGAATTTGGAGACAAGAATGGGAGAACACAATTCAGACATAAACAAAAACAAAGAAAGCACTGCATTATCACAGCACATATTACAAACAAAACACAAACCTGATTTTGACAACATAAGTTTACTAGACAAGGTAAATAACGTTAGGAAAAGATATACAACAGAAAGCTTAAGAATTCGACAGAAAATAAATAGAACAATGAATAAAAAAGAAGATACCGACAATTTAAGCGCCTGTTATAGAGTTGTTTTGAAAAACAGTAGATTTTAGTTAAAAATATTTAGTGTAATACAAATTTGTTTCTTTTCACTGTAAGTTCGTTACATTTATACATATTTATTGTATTATTAAATGTTGATGATTTTATTTTATATTAATAGACGAATCCCCTGAAGAAGTGAACATAAAATTCACGAAACGTCGGGAAAACTGAAATAAAAAAAATTTTGCATTTTTATTTTCACAAATGGAGTTAGGCCTCACCAGCTAAATATATATAATAAAAAATATATCAATACAAACAAAAGAAAGTGGCCAAAAATAAAGAAAAACAAAAAGTAATTTATATTTTCCTAAAAAAACTTTTGTATTACAATGCAACTTAAAATTATTTTTAATGTTTTTCGCAATTAACAAAAGGCATTTCCAATTTGGTAACATTTTTTCACATTTGGTAATTTGTTCATTAATTTTGGTTGTACAAATTGTATAAGTCGTGGCAGCACTGATCACCTTATACACCACAAATTATTTATTTTATTATTAATTAATATTATGCTATCAAAGGTTCTTTACTTAATCCTGTCTCTGAGTTGCGAGTTCTCATTCCGAGTAGTTTAAGTAGAGTTTTCTTTTGAGGTTATAAAGAATTTGAATAAATAAAAATGGATTATTTCCAATAGTACGAGTTAAAAAAAAATATGTTTGGAGCGTCTTTTTATGTATGCCGTTCATGGCTGCCCCACTCAATTATCTAATTGCATAATATGAAACTCTTGGTCTGTGTTTTGCTTTTAAAAGTATGTTAAAATAGGTAAGGCCATATTCGGTGTTTAATTTTCTACTTTATGCCCGTAATTTCTACAAGCAGATATCTGATCGTGTTAGTACCTTACAGTTAAATTAACCTCTTCGGTAAAATTATTTTGGTAATTTCAACGTTAATTTTGCTTACGTGTTTTTCCCTTAAAGTTGTTCTTTAAAATATTGCAACATTTGTATTTTTAATAATTTTTTGAATTAACTGTCAAAAAACGATGGTGTTAAATACACTACACTTTAACCAGTTTTTTGATGTGTGTGCCGGTTCACAGTTTGACTCGTCAAGTCTTGAGCTTTTATGAGAGAAGGGAAAAGGATGAAATTTATTTTGTATGTTTGTGTATGAGGAATTTACAGCATTTGCCAAACAGTGGCGTGTAGAGCAAAACAGTACTTAATAAACTTTAAAAAAGTTGATATGGAGCAAAATTAATGCTTAATATAAAAAAAAATATCGTAAAACTGATTTTGGATTCAGAAAGGTGATATTCAAAGTATATATACTTATATACCCCATACCTAACTCAATTTTTTTTTAAATAGTCGGTAGGTCAAAAATAAATAAATATGTAAATATAATAAAAATAAAAAAATTAAGTATATTTATTTTTAATTTTAAAATTAAACTAACTGAACTACATAAATAAGAGCGTTAAACGTTTTTTCTATGTTAAAACTTCCTATTTTCATACAGTTTATACGAAACAGATCTTTAGAACACAAATTCAACACCACCCGCCTGAGATATCTTATTCAACAAATCGCTAGCTCAGTTTATTTTATTGAAAATGTATTGTTATAAAAGAAAAGAAATGTATGTCATATTTTCTTATTTTCATACAGTTTATACAAAAACAAGCCTAAGATCGCGAATTCGACACCACTCGGCTGGAAAATCTTATTTGACAGATCGCTAACTCGATTTGTTTTATGGAAAATGTATTGGCAATAGAATTTTAAAGTTTAAAAAACGCTTGCCGGTCTTGTGAAGTTAGCTCAGTAAAGCGGCCCATACACTTGCAATATTATTGTATATGATATTCGCCATATTATTTCCATTTTGTCCTATATTATGCAATAAGTCGCAAAATGGTTTCATTCATTCAATAAAAAGGTAAACATAACCTATAGGAATAATATAAACATTATTGTACAATGTTGCCAACAAATTTCACTTTCTTTTTGTTGTGCAATAAAAATCAAAAGTCTTTTGATTGTTGCCAATATATTGTGCCACCTTTGAATATCACATACAAATAAGCGATATAATTGTACAATACGTAAAATTGAACAATTTTATTGCAAGTGTATGAGCCGCTTAAGGCCCCCCACTCCTTATACAAACTACTTTGCGGAATAAAATCATTTTGCCCATAAGCCATCATATTAATATAGTTAGATTAATATGTATAAGTTTAAACATATTTTCTAAATTATCTTACCAAATTGTATTGCAATCGGTCCATATTTGACCGTAGCTCCTTCCTTAAATCACTTAGAGACAAACGAATCTCATATAGATGAAGATATCTAAATAATATTCAGCGCAAAGAACTTTTACATGAATCTTAATCTCATAACATATCCGTTCGAAAATTTGTTTTTAAAAATTGTCGTGTAGGGCTTCATATGGTCGAGCTGGACCGAATATACTTTCCTACTTGTTTTACTTCATAATACATAAATCAAATCCTTTATTCACTCGTCCAATTATTTGAACAGCTGTAAAGTGTCTTTGAAAAAAAGTTTAATTTTTCTCTCCGCCAAACAAAAACTTAAATAAACGAAATCGTCTTTAAGAAATATTCCTTAACAATAGCTAATAGTTTAAATATTTAGTTTAATAAATCATTCGAATAATGAAAAGAAATGATCTATGACATGACAAGAAAGGACTTGTATGAATTACTATGCAAAAAAAAAAATGACAGGAACAAATAATCCAACCAGGATCAATATATTTCATTTTTTCCAATATTGATTTAATCAATAGCGTTAGGAAAACACACAATAACGATCGATAAAATTACAATAATGTTGATTTACATAATAAATTCATTAGATATTGGTAAAAAATGGGTTGGTGAAGTCATTAAGGAAAGGAAGCAAATAACAAATGTAAGAAAAACTTCCTTAAGGAAGCAGAACATTGTATTGAGGGGTTATAACTTAAGGGGTTAGGAAAAAGATTTTAATGCAATACTCTGGTTAAAAAAAAATAAATATTAAACTACCCTTGTTAATGATCCTTTTCTTCTTTTTTTTACAAACAAGGTGTCATAAGGGTTAAGGACATGTAAATTAATTTAAAAAAAATTTAAAAAGGCAGAAGGGATGATTTAACTTTTTTTCCTTATTTATTCTTTACAATGTATTGAAAATGACCTTTGGGTAGCTGTACAATTGTTCAAAACGCCTCTATTTAAAATATTTTATTTTAATTTCCCGGACATTTTCAATTTCCCGAAAGGTAAAAACAAATTTTTCGGAAAATCAGGGGGTCTGTGATTTAGCGCCCATCTAAGTGCTTGCCTACATTTGGGCTTATAGTTTTTAAGCACTGAACCGATTTTAATTTACTTCAATTTCTTCTTAAAGGAGCTAAAAACAATTGGGCTACTCACAAGGTGTGCTATCAAGTCATATCGTCGTAATGTCCTAAATAATATTTTACAATTGTTTAAAAAAATATTGTTGTGTTTGAAACAAAATAAAAATTTAATGCTGTATTCGTTATTTCGTCGTAACTGTACATTAGAAATCTATATTATAAGCGCTTGCCCACAGCAGTCATATATATTTTAAGACATATGACTTTACAACTTGATGACTACCTTGTGAAACTGTTTAAGGCGAATTAATTTTTCAAATGGTGGCGTTTAAAACACAGCTGAGCTACTTTATTTCTTACTTAATGCTTATAAATCAGTAAAACTTTAAGCGCTGGCTCAGTTAAAGAAAACTAAAATTTATAAGTTGTTTAAACTTAACAGCTGCAATACGTGCCCCATATATTAAATTTAGTTTAAAACATAATATTGTAGCAACACTACGATTAATGTTGTCGAATTCAAACGGCCAATTTTAAAAGCATTACTGCAAATGGAGTTCTTTAAAAATACAAAAAAGCTGATGATGCGCAAACAAATCCAAAACACGCATTACAAAAACGGCTTTAAAAAATGTAACAAAACTGCGCAGCAAACAACCGTCAACTAATTTGCATTATATAACTTTTAGTTTGTCAAAAATTCTTTTTTTAAACTGATTTTGACAAATAAACTATAGATATTTATCAGAGTGAATTCCTGCGAGTTTGAATTTGTCTTGTAAAGCAACAAAGTGCAATCTGGAGCCTAATTCTGGCAGTCGTGATCGAGAAATTTCTCGATTCGAAAGCAATTGTATCTCAGTCGATACTGAACGAATCAAAATTATTTTTCAGTAGTGTGAAACTCAAATTAATGCTTTACAACACTGAAAAAATAATTCCAATTCGTTCAGTATTGACTAAAATAATTAGATATTAAATTGCTTTCGAATCGAGAAATTACTCGATCACGACTGCCAGAATCAGGCCCCTGGTTCTGTTCTTTTCTGTTTATTTTTCATCGTAGTCTGCTTTTAATTCTATAACCATTGTCTAAGTTTCTTCAATTTGTTATCCCTTTCAAAAAAACAATCCATCCAAGAAGCCCCCTGACCTCCCCTTTCCTGGAAAAGAGGATAACATCATAACATATGTCAGGCAGCCGCCACCCCTAGGGAAAAGGTAGGATTCAAAGATTAGCAAGTCCGTAAAGGTCTGGACTATAAGGCAGAGGTAAAAGTTCATATCTGCTGTGTTAAAAATACTGATACAGACTTAATCGCTTAGGAAAAACTACATATATGGTAAATTATGATATCCTACACCACAGCATTTACATTTACAGATAAATTTTCCAGAGTGTACCCCAACGAAATGAAATAACCCCTAATTTTTGGGGGTTTATTTCATTTGAAATAATACCCCAACTTCTAAAATTAAATAAGACTCCAATATGTATAATACAATTAATTGTACAGTTTTGGTTTAAAAAATCGCCAATATGAAGCATGGTTTATACTGGTTTCGGTGTTTGTTATACCACAGAAGAGAAAATCCTTGCGTCCAAAAACGTTTCTTAATAAATTTAAAAATAGAGTAATCTTATAAAAAATCTATTGGGGCTTTATTTCACAATGATTTTTGGGGAATCATTTCATATGAAATAAGCCCCCAATTAAAAAAATTAAATAACACCCAAAACAAGATGAAATAACACCCAAAACAAAATGAAATAACACCCCAAAAATCATTGTTGTTGTTCTCTGTATGTACTAAATTTTGGGGGGTTATTTCATTATTTTTTTGGGGGGTTACTTCATGCCGCCGAGTAATTACGTGGTTAATGGTTGCTAAGACTATATTCCGGAAAGAAGTTTGTGAAATTATAAACTGATTCTTACCATTTTCAATGGGCTTCGTCCCGATGGCAATTAAAATATTGAATTATCTGAAAAATGGCGACCTGTACCCATGTTCTGTAACTTTAGTGAGAACTTCTCGCATCGAAAAGATGTGAAACAAAATATTCCATCGTTTCTCGAATAGTAAGAAAAAAGTGTGTCTGTAACTTATGTCGAAAACTATCAAAAGAGATTACGTCGTTATGTATAAAAGTCATAACATTGCACTCGAAGCCGATGTGACATTGCAGACGTTGAGGACGCCAGTCACACAAATAGTTAACGGCGACCAAAATTTACTAAAATTGAAAAATTTTCAACGACGGCGGCGAAAATACAACCGTCGGCCATGCCAAATAATGTAAAGTGCGACTTTAATGTTTGTTGTTTGTAAACGAGCTTTGAAAAAATTCGTATATTTTATAAAAATGGTAAAAGAAAATAATTAAACAATAAAAAAAGGGCCAAGAACATAATTTTATTATTATTATTCTTTGCAATTTGCATTTTTAGTTGTTTTTTAGTGTTAAAATTTTTTTCTCGCCCCATTTTTATTCGTGAGTTTTTTTGACAGTCCAAAGCGGGAACTTTTCTCACCAAAATGTTACAGACACACTTTTTCTGTAAATTAGCGAGTAATTTCCTTGCGTGACAGCTTGTACTCGCCAAAAAAAGTTACAGACACAGTTTAGTGAGAAAAACAGCTGTTTGTTTCAATATACGGCATTTTTGTTCTATTTCACACATTTCAATCGAAAAGTTTCTCGACACAAGAGTTACAGAACATGGGCACTGGACTTTGCGCACAAAATCAACATGGACAGTTGATAAAATACGAGTGGAGTATATTTAAATGTAATTCATGAATGTGCAAAGGTTTAAAATGAAGTAAGGTATAAAGATTTTTGAACTGTAATTTTGGTATATGGATGTATATTAGTGTGTCCCAAAAAAAAAAAATCTTTTTGATTTTCATGAGTGCTCAAGCGGAATTTAAAAGCTTATAGGGTAAAGTATTTTTGAGATTTTTTTCAGATTTTTAGGAAGAGGTTTAGAGGTCGCTCAAGTCGAACTTTTGCCAACAATCGACTTTGCCGGTCTTTTTTGAGTATTCTTTATAACTTTGTCAAAAACCGCGATTGGCCAAGTTTTAGCTTTGTGTGCATTCACTATAAGTTCTTGCAATGTATTGCTCATTTAGGTACCTTACATTACGATTTTTCGTAATTTTTCCATAAATTTTGTAAATAACGCTTTATAACTTTTAAAATTTTTATGAAGATGAAAAAAACTAACAGCGCAGTTTGAAAGTTCAATTCATTTTAAATAATATAGAAACAAATATTTTTGAATATGCTCTTACCGTTCCTGAGTTTTACCGGTTTTCAGCCTTATGATATTATAACTCATACCCAACAAACAATTAAAAATCAAACTTTTGCTTTGCTTAAAAATCATTTATTGGAGCTCTTACGACTCTATGCCCTGCAATAAATTCGGAAAATCAGTTTCAGAAGTTGTGACATTGATGTAAGTGTTATCCATTACCAACACGTCAAGATTTGAGCAATTTTACTAAAGACCAGCATGAAGCACATGCAACAAAGAGAAGACTATAAAGAATTGTTTTATCTGATTCTTATCTTTTTGGGTGATAGATCTAACTAAGCCTTATCCAACAGTAAAAAAAATTCTTTAAAAATATGCATTTTTCGAAACCAGATTCAACCTTACAAGGACAATGAAAAATTGATGCCTTCATAGAATTTAGTTCTTTTATTTTAAGAAAAAATATCAAAAATTGGTACCTCTGTCAATGCCCACGGTACACTCCTCTCAATAACTTTAGTCTACAAAAGCGGTTGAAAAACCACAAATGTATTAATGTAGCAGTTGCACGCGCCACGTTAAAAACCAGGGCTGTGGAGTCGGAGTCGGAGTTGAGGAGTCGGAGTTGAGGTTTTTGTACCGGAGTCGGAGTCGGAGTCGAAGTACCCACAAAAACTAGCGACTCCGACTCCGACTTTTTTGCATTAAAATTTTTCTAATATTTTTCAAAATAAAAAATTTTAATGACCAATTTCTCCAATTCTTTTTAAATATCAATTCATATTTAAATATAATTTTTCTTATAATTTTATTTTTATTTGACATAAGAAAACAAATTTTAAACATAAACTGATATATTAATAAATTAGTGGAATTGGCCATAAGAGGGTCTGCTTTTTGAAATTGTGAAGTCAGAAAATAAGGACCAGTATACTTTTCATATGAGTAGGTGAGTTTCAAAAATTAAAAAATTGAGGTAACTTCTTATTTTGACAATTTATAAGAATAGTTATATAGATTTTATCAAAGCATGTCCTTTTCTATGTTTTAATGTGACCTCAAATTTCTGTAACAAAAACCAGCGGGTTCACTATTTGAATTTCGCCAAGATATCGGCTCTATTTCATTAAATAGAGTCGAATTAAGGAATTTAAAAATTAAATTTGTAAAGATGTTGTTTTTTATTTATCGTATATTAACAAATATTTTTGTAGCCATGTTCATGAATATGACTTGAAATCAACTGTAGTTCCTGTGGTGAAAGCATTAAGTGAACTACATTTGAAGTTCCAACCTTCAAGGTGAAATATAATAGAATAAAAGGAAAAGGAACTCGGAAAAATACATGACATTGTTCCAGATATAATTCCCATCAATGTGGGAAAAATGATTTGAGAATACTTTTATCTACTCACTTTAGGGAAAATTGGAGAGATAATAAAGACTTGCAATTTCAAATTTCGGTCTTGGACAATAATAATATTGAATTAGGAACGGAAAAATGCAATGGCGAGTACACTGAAGAAAAAGATTTAAATTTAGCAGTTTAAAAATTCACATTTTTTTTTAACTGTGCAGGTGGGAGATAAACTACATCAAGCCACATTTTGAAAACTTTACAGCAGACCGCGCAAACATGTTGATAATCGCAAATGATGTTTATGTTATAAAAATGTGCATTTGTACGAATATTTTATATGATCCTAACATATTTTTTTTATGTCGATGATATACATAAAAAATTACGTCATAAAAGGTTCGTTACCTTCTATGGTACTGTTCCATGCCTTGAGACAAACAGCACCAAGTCCAACAACAAAAGGGGTACTATTTCCCAAAAATAATAGAAGGCTAACAACATTTTTTTACGTTACATTTTTCTTCAAAATGTGTTATATAAATTGTAGAACTAACAACTGAAGGCGCATATGCATGTTTTAATAAACTTTATAAAATTTTCCTGAGAATGATTTGACTTAATAAATAAAATGCATATTAAAAACAAAAGACCTCACTTCACAATTTACAAAAAAGGACTGTCCTTTGCCTCTATTAATATTGTGGTAAACAACACTAAGTACACTTGATGCCTTTAACGTATAAGCCAATTGGACTTGGTGTTGTTTTCAACTTTTCCAAAATCCAAATAAAATTTTTTGCAGCTTTTCTACTCATATGTTAGTAACTAGTATGTTAAAGCTCAATGCGCGGCACGTTAGAATTAAAATATCGATTTGAAATTTTTACAGAATCATTTTCTTGCTATATTTAACCATTTAACAGGTACTAAATTAAAAAAGAGTTTAAAGTAAAAAAAAAACTAGTCTTGTAAATAATGCTAGGTTAGAGTAGGAGTCGGAGTCGGAGTTGGAGTCGGAGTCGGAGTCGGAGTCGTACTTAAAAAATTTCACCAAAAGGAGTCGGAGTCGGAGTTATAACTTTTTCTTAACGACTCCACAGCCCTGTTAAAAACTTTTCTCGGTCATCAGTGGTACTTTACCCCAAAACTGACTACCTTAGCCTTTTTTGATGAACATATCGACACCAAAACATTGAGTTAGTTGAATGGCAAAAAATCTACATACGCCAAGTAGCGAGAACGATTTTAATAGAACCTTAAATATAAAGAAATTCAAGGATAATTTCCAAAACCAATCCTTATTGTTTTGAAGCTTGCAATATTTCAATTGATTTTTTAAAAACAGATCCAGAAAATTGAGAAGCCAACAAGTAATTTTAAGATGCAAAGAATAAAGTAAAACATTAACAAGTGGTTAATGATGTGACAGAACGAGGTGTTGCTTTGGCTAACACTTACTTGAATGTTACAACTTCTGAAACAGATTTTCAGAACCCCAATAAATATAGATTTATCTTTTTTGGCGAGTTTTTATGTAGCAAAAAGAAACAAAAATTTCTAGTTTCTATTTGTTAAAATTATTTCGTTAAATAGATGAAATAATATAGAAGGGAGATAACGAAAATCATATTGGGCATTATGCTAGAATATGTAAACAATTGTAAACAGAGGGGGGAGGGGGAAGAGGGACATCACATCGTTAAATCAACTTCTCTAGGGTCTAAGATCAATATTGTAGAAATTACAAACGGAATGACAAACAAAAGAGTAATTTTTGGGATTTTTGATTATAACTCAGCCATGTTTTAACCGATTTGACAGATTTATATACCGACGTGCTTAAGAAGAAATTTGCAAGTTATTTGGGTTATAAATCTTGGACTCGGCAAGATCAATGGTTCCCGATAAAGCGTATTTCAAAAAATTTTATTTTGGTCATAACTTTTTCGTATTTTTTGATATTTTTTGTACGTGAGGTACCACGCCCACTTCTCCAATCCCGCCCATATTTTGTGGGATGCTGTGTATTGATAACCTTAATGTGTGTACTTAATTTGGAAACTTTGCCTTTTGCCGTTCTTCAGATATACAGAAAAAAAGTAATAAAAATACAACAATTACAAGGGATTTTTTGAAAAAATTAGAGATAGTCGGGTTTTTTTGCTCATATCTCAGCCATTTGTGGACCGATCTGGCTAAATTTCAATAGCAAGACATAAATGTAAAACAACCTAGCCGCTATCATGTCTGGAGTCTCCGGAAAACACATATAAAACGTAAGACGGATAGACGGACGGACAGACGGACATTGTTTAATAAACTTCTCTCCTCATAAAGACCCGAAATATATATACTAATAGGGTCTAAGAGCAATACAAACGGAATGACAAACTTATATATACCCTTTTCCACCTGTGCGGAAGGGTATACAAATAAATAAATTTTTTTGTAACTAATAGCGTATTTCCGATGTGCTAAAGAATTCTTTTCTGCGTAGCGCAAGGATTTTCTCCTCTATAAAAACGGCTTCGCTAACTAAAGCTTTTCTGCACCTAAAAGATACTTAAATTAACTTAAGGAGACCTCAGTCCCCTTAAATTTTAATTTTGTTTTTTTTTTCTTTTTTTTCTGAATCGGATGGCATATTTTTTGTTTCGTAGGCCCTTAAACTGCACTTCACAATCACATATTTCTATGAAAACTAAAAACGTCCATAACTGGAAAACTAACAGCCAGGCCCACGATGTCACACGTTAACGTTCGCATAGAAAATTACAATAAAAACAAAAACAATTTCTAAAATTTGTTTTTAACGTGTGACATCGTGGGCCTGGCTGTAAGCGTTTGCGCCAATTTTGTTATATAATTTCTCCTTATTTTTCAATTTTCTATCACCCTGGGTACTTTTTTTTATTTGGAGCTGCGTTGGTAAACTAGATTTAAGCCAAAATATATCCTTCCTAATGCTTAAAAATTTTTATTACAAATATTTTAAAATTTTTATTCATAAGATATTCGCTTTTAATATTCGCATATATTTTAGCGATTGTGAGTTCGAATGCAAATAGCAAAAAAAAAGCATAGTTCGCAAATGCAAACGCAATTATTCGTAGGCCCCTAATTTTATATTAGGGGCACAGCGAATATTCCGTTACACGGTATTGGAAACAGCGTTGCCACGACCAAATAAAATTTGTAACCAAAATGCAAAAATAAAGTAACCAAAACCGAAAAAAAGTAACCAAAATTATTTTGTATCAAAAGTACTATGTTTTTTATTTGTACTTCAGTTTCAAAATTGGCATCCTGTTTAACGATTTCGAACGTTAACGTTCGCATAGAAAATTACATTTAAAACAAAAACAAATTGTCGAATTTTGTTTTTGTTTTAAATGTAATTTTCTATGCGAACGTTAAAGTTCGAAATCGTTGAACAGGCTGTGTGTGTCTAAACAGCTTCAGTTTACAAATTGTGTGTCTAAACAAGAAATAGTGTTTGTTTGTATACTGTAGGCTCATAAACCGTTGGACCGATTTTTTTTAAAGTTTTGACAGTATATTACCGATGGACTGGAAAGAACAATATGCTTTATAACTTTTCGAAAATTTTAGGTGTAAGTGGCACCTTCTATACAAAGTTAACACTTATTTTTAATTTTAAAAACTTTTTTAGCTAGGTCTTTTAAGGTCTTGCTATACGTAATGGTATCAAATTGCAAAATTGAGTTAAATTATTCGGTAGATCTTTTATATATAGATGCTTTTGCCCGGTGGAAATATTATTATTTTAAACGGGATTGGAGCGGAAGGGCCTTTGACCTTATCGCTTATCTAGAAAAGTGTTTCATTTAGACTATGAAGCATTAAGAATAGCAGATAATGACCATATATACTTCAAAGTATATACCTTATATTGTTAACAGACTATCAATGTTAAAGTTTAAGCTTTAATAAAATAATTTTTAAGTAGATAAAAAAAGAATTGGTTTTGGATGCACAAATACCACACACAATTTTAAGGATCAACAAAGCGGACCAGGTAGTTTTTGTTCCAAGACAAAAAATTGGTTATTTTTGTATTGAAAAAAAGTAACCAAAATGGAAAAAAAGTACACAAGTACACATTGGAAGAAAAAGTAACCAATTTTGGTTAAAAGTAACCAAAACGGCAACGCTGATTGGAAATTGTTAAAGATTGCCAGACTGTTAGGACTCATGGTTTAAGGTTTCTTTTAAAAAATACTAAACTTGTACTTAAATCCTATTGTATGTGAAAACTTTAAATTTCTAAATGAAAATAAGACGAATATTTACGTATTTTTAGGCAATACAGTAGACGCTCGGTTATATGAATACCATAGTTATATGAACATCCAGAATAGTGAACATCAAAATTTTTACTCATGAGGTTCTAAAGGGGGACACAACCTATCTCTATTATGTGAACAACTTGCAACCGTTGATTTTTTTGTAAATATTTGTTGTAAAGGGTGTTTTTTTAGAGTATCAGAACTTTGAGTTGGCATCACTGCTTTATTTGAGCACCCATTTAACAGATAATATTTACTTTTTGTTTAGTTTGCCTTGAAGTTTCACTATGAATCGACTTATGACTTATTAAAAATCGTGCAACGCGCCAATTGTTGAAATATTTAATCAAAATAATTCGGCGAATGGGCTACAGCACAAACTGATATTGATTTTTAATTTCCACTCAAAATTTTATTTTCCGATGAAGCCTATTTCTTGTTGAATGGGTACGTAAATATGCAGAATTGTCGCATTTGGAGTGAGTAGAATCCACAAGCTTTTGTCGAAACACCATTACACCCACAAAAATGACTGTTTGGTGTGCTTTATGGGCTGGCGGAGTCATTGGCACATATGTCTTCAAAAACGATGATGGTCAAAATGCGAAAAGTTGTTGAAAATTGGCGCCTTCTACACGCCAGCCGTGGCGTCCAAATGGTAGAAATCATATTTAAATTTGAAATACTTATTTTATAATGTCTCGATTATGTGAACTTTTCCATTTAGTGAACAGGCCCTGTCTGAATTAGTTCATATAAGCGAGCGTCTACTGTATATTGAAAATGTGATAATATTTTGAAAATTCTCTACATTTGCCTTAAAATAAAAAAATCTGTCCTGGTTTTCCTACACTTGAAATGTTCAGAAAAAATCCCTACAAAAAGGGAAAATTCCCTACTGTTGGCATCACTAGGGAAATCAGGAAAGAAGCTTGTATGGAGGCTATGTGGAATTATAGATCCATTCTTCCCCTTTTCAATAGGCTTGTGCCAAGTAGGACCTATGCACCGAATTGCATCAAACTATCTTCAAAATTGCGCCCTGTAGGTACTTTGCGCACAAGGTTAACGTTAGATGGACTCAGAAAATGATTCTGAGTCGATCGGTAGGTATACTTAACAATATTTTAAGGTGTTACAAACATCAGAACAAACGCATTATACCCTCTCCACTATTGTGGTGTGGGTATAATTATAAGGTTTTTTTTCAAAATTTGGGACTGATTTAACACGTGTAAAAACAAAAAAAGACTTTGTTTCGATAACATATATAATTTTCATTAAAATTTTAATGTTTTTCCCTGAAATCTCAGTATTTTATCTAACTTAGTTGTAAAACACATAAAACTGTGTATTTTAATTAAATTTGGGTCGATTTATAAAAAACAACGTTACACAGGACACGCGTTAATGAAATTTTGGTAAAAAAAAAATGGTTAATGTAAACGTCAAAAAATAAATAAAAATACCAAAAAAAAATTTTGCTAAAACCCGTATAAAAATTTTATAAAACCTTTTTATTTTTTTTCTGTTTGAAAAAAATAACGTTTAGAAAAAAATGTGAGTCTAGAAAAATGATAAAAACAATTTCTCAAACCAGATTTTTTTTTCATAAGGTTAAAAAAAAAAAATTGTAAATAGTTGTTCCATTTAAGCAATTGTGAGAAAAAAATCTACATAAAAAATGCTGTACCGAATGGATGATAAAAAACGTGTTTGTTACAATTAAAAAAAAAGGATACACGGCTGCACATGCGCATCGTCTAGAGTGTATGACTTTTAAATCGGAAAAATTTACCCAAAAAATACATGAATTTCTTTTTTATGTTCTAAATAAAGAAAAAAACTAATTTGAATATTATAAGTAAAAAAAATGTGAGACTCACATTTTTTTCTCACGCATGAAATTCAGTCTAAAGCTTTTAGGGTGACAACAAGGATATAAAGGATACAAAAAAAAAATAAGGAAAAAAAATAATTTTAACACTATAGACAATTAAAATGAATTCATTTGTTATTTCCTTAAACTTGAATTTTAAACAAGCAAAAAAATCCGGTCTTTTTTGCCTCATTTCTATGCATGAAGAAGAGAAATTAATAATATTCTTCAAAGATCTCTATGTGTGTGTGTGTTTGTGTGTGTGTCCTTCTGTCTCTACGATCACCCAGACTATTTTCAAAGAAATTCAAACGCATTCTTTCGAAAAGGGGTGAGTGAAACAAAAGAAATTTTACTCACACAACAACCAAAGACGATTAAGTTGGAATCTAATCTAAAGTAATAATAGTAAATAATTTATGCACATCACGTTTAAAGAAAAAAAATTAACAAAAAAAAATCCTTTTTTGGGACGGGTTGTTTTATTATGAAAAAAAAAAACGGGGTTAAAACGCAATTCTAAAGCAGACCGTTAGTTAATGTATGTCCTTGTTACAAAGATCAAAAATAATTTCCATACAAGATCACACACAGCATTAAAAAAATTTCAAAAAAGGGTTAAACATTCATTATTACATATTTTGTTTAAATTATCCCATTTTTTCCACATGAAGTAAATTTAACAAATTACAAAACAAATTTTTTTGAGAAAAAATGTGCTGTTTTTTTTTTGTGTATCAGAGCAAGCTGGTGTTGTTGTGCAACGTACATACAGACCAAAAAAACTATGTTTTTATCAAATACATACATATGTACAAACATATCGCTCCTGAATTACACCGGACTCATATCAAAAGAAAATCAAACAAGAAAAAATGTGATTAATGTTTTCAAAATGTACCTTTTTATACCGGTATATAACTTTAATTCAGTTTGAGTTATAATCTTCGAATTTTTGATTTTTTTGGGATATGCAAAACTACGTTACAATAAAGAAGCCTTATCTTTATTGATGACGAGATGTTATCTGGAATGCTCTTCCAGATAACTCATCCGATTATTAAAACTATTTTGAATTTTACACGATGGCATGCTTAGTCGTAAGATTGAGGTTGGCACTGGCGTTCGTCAAGGGTGTGTGATGTCTTCACTGCTGTTCAATATAGTGCTGGATAGTGCGATGCACCAGGCAATGATGGGAAACCGCGGGATCGTATCGTATGGGGGCTGAACGAAAGGCGGACCTCGAATATACAGACGATATATGCCTTCACTCGCATGGCTATACTGACATGGCCGCACAACTAAGGCGCCTCACCTACATATCAGAGAAAGCCGGATTGAACATCAATATTAAAAAGACCAAAGATATGAGAATAAATTCTGGAAACTAAAATCCCTTTCTAATAAAAAATGAAATACTACAAGAAGTTGGAACACTGTGTTACCTCGGAGCTGTTGGCCGAATAAAACAGGGCACACAATCTTTTGGCCAGCTTAGTAAAGCATGGATATTATCCATTATCACGACGTGTTAAAATTAACATTTTTAACACTAATGTAAAATTATCTCTGTTATATGGATGTGAAACTTGGAACGCTGCCTCCCGAAACATTAACACTTTGCAAGTTTTCGTAAATAAATATGTCCGAAAACGTCCACGGCTCTTCTGGCCACGAACCATCTCAAACAACAATCTGCGGGCTGAAACACGTCAAATACCGTTGTGTGTAGAATAACAGAGAATAAGGTGAAACTGGATTGGACTCACACTCCGTAACCTGCTGTCCAAACTTGCCAGAAATGCTATCGAATTGACCCCGCAGGGGAGTTACAGAAGAGGCCGACCCGCACATACATGGCGTAGGCAAATTGAAAGCGAGGCTAGAAAAAGGCATAAAAACTATTGCTATGAACAAAACTGAATGGAAGAAGTTTGTTGAGACCCTAGGCGTCTTTAAAGATTGGGGGGGGATATATCCCCTTAAGCCGGCGACTTACTACACTATTAAGTCCAGTGTTGTCAATTTAACCATTTAGTGGCTAGATTTGCCCATTTTTCACCTTGTTTAGCTATTAAAAAATGAGTTTAGCCATTACCCTTTTTTAGCCATTTTTCAACTTGTTAAGCCATACAAATTTTTTTGCCGGTTTTCTTTTAAAATAATTTTTGTTTTCTTATAAAAATTTATAAAATTGCTCAAAGTAAAATCATCATTTTTAACAATTAAAATGCGGGTATTTAGCCAAGATAGCATCATTAAAAGTAATTTGGGAAATAAGTAACATTTAGCAACAAACAATTCGATTTTTTCAAATAGGTACACATTTTTACCATAATAAAAAAATAATTTTTATCTGTTTTTATTTTTATTTTTTATTTTTTTTATTGTTGTAGATTTGGACTAAAAAGATCGAATTTATCAAAGATTCAAATTTTTAAATGCTTTAATATTTAATTTACGTTTATTCTTATGTAACAAATTGATCTCAACTTAAAATTTCATTGTAAAAAATGTTTAATGAATTATTTTTGTTTGTTTGTTTTGTATGTTTATTTAAAAAATTTAGCCATTTCATGATCATAAAGTTTTGGCAACACTGATTAAGTCGTACGATCCCTGCAAAAAATATTGGACTACTTAATCAAATGGACTACTCCCTGGACTGGTTCAATGTAATGCAAGCATGGACCATGTCATTGTTAAAAAGAGTTTGTAGTGAAACGACATGTATTCGTTTTTAACGACATGTTTTCGTTTTTAAACGATTTCAAAACTAATCCTCTAGAGTATACCATGGAGTAGTTTTAAGAGTACTCCTTTGTAATGCAAAGCTGGGTTATATGGTCCTACCCTAGGACATAGTAATGTTAAATAGACCATGTTTTTCCATACATTTGGGTTACCTTCGGACTAGCCCTAGTCCCTTATGGGCTACACTTTACATGCGTGTATGGACTAGTCGCATTATTTGGAGGGATGTGTCAAAAAAAATCGAGTATTCTTATAAAATACTAGCTGTTTGGTCCTGGCACTGCTCGGGATTTTAAAAATATATTTATTTGATTTTTATTTATTTTATTAAACAAACATTTTTTTAAATTTTTATCTTTTCGACCAAAAATTAAAGCTATACTCTAAATAAATGTACATGCTATAATTATTTTGTTGACTTTAAATATTTATGTAAATGTGTGATCATCATTGGGATTTCTTCGGCACAATAAAATAAATATTTAAAGTCAACTTGATTATGATAACCCTCACATTTCTTTAGAGAATAAAACTTTTATTTTTGCTCGAAAAAATAAAAAAATAACTGTTACTTTTGATCAAAAAAATAAAAATAAATATATTACATCATAGAAAAGTTGAAAACGATCAATATGATATACTTGAATCCGTTTTCCGACATTAACTTATTTATATATGCTATTTTTGTTTTAAAAATTCAAAATAACTGTTATTTTTGGTCCCTGATTTTAAGTCGTTCGGCAAACTAAAAGGGAAAGGACCAATATTTTAAGTGTTACAAACATCAGCACAAACGCATTATGCCTTCTCCACTATTTTGGTCTGGGGGTATAAATTATTAAGAAGAAATTAATAATGTATGTACATATTTATGTACAATATTCCCAAAAAAGCAAAAAATAATATTTAAATCAAAAAAATACAAAAAATAATTAAAATGATTAAAGTGATGATGACGAAGTTTTTTTCTTACTTTTAATGGAAAGACCGGTTTGACTAGAAGACACTTGAACGGGTATGCGGAGTGGAGCAGAACGGTTTGTACTTTTTTTAAGTAAATTTATTCGATGTTTTTTTTCTTCTCGTTTTTGGTTTTTGCAGCCCGCAGTTTTAGCAATTAATCATTCTATTAAATTTTTTTTGTTAAGCTTGTGTTAAAAACCATCTGACCAACTACAAAAACTACAAACTCTCCGTCATGTTTTTTTTTTAATTTTGCTATTGGCGCTTCTAATACACATGTATCTGATCGAAAGTTAATTTTTGTCAAACATTTTTATATAAACATGATGGTACGACAGGAAAAAAATCGCTAAATAAATATAAATAATCGCTCGAAGGTAAATACATATTTGTTTAACAGCCAATTTTTTGCTTTCTTAGTTTTAATTTTAGAAATTTTATAACAAAAGAAGAACTAGTCATATGATTTGTAATTGAAAATATTTTTATAGCTCTCAAATAAAGCCCACTCTCGGGAAACACTTAAATACGTCTAAAACTGTGACAAATAAAAATCACAGGAAAAGAATTTTGTTATGATGGGTACCGTTTTCCGAAGAGCACTTTAAAACGCTAACAAATTTCATTAATGTATTAAATTTATTTCTTTTAATTCAATTTCAATACTAGATATTACATTACCGCATTCTGTGATGATCGGCCTTAAGTTTACTATCATAAATTTAAATTAGGTCCAATTAAGTTTAATATGACTAGAAATAATTTAAGTTAGTGATGATCGGCTTATAATTTAACATAGATACTTTCGGAATAGATTTTAATACGCATTAACCCGCAATGAATCATGCCACTGTGAGGTCAGGTTTTATAAAGGTTGGCTAAAAATTTATATGTCCCATATAAAGCCCACTCCTTAAATAGGCTTACTCTTGGTGCAGGGTATAAAAAATTCGATACAGCCGAGTATATAACTTTTTTTTTTGTTTTTGTCTAAGTTTATTAGGAAATTTATTCAAAACAAAAAAAAAACAAAGTGGATAACGTGTAATTAACAAAGATTAATTTATTATAATAAAATTTTGATAATCAAATAAATTTAAGTTGAATTTATTTATTAGTTCTTTTTTTGTATTAAATTAATTTTTAATGTTTTAACATACATACATTCATACAAACATACATAGAAAGACCGTTTAAACAAAATTTAAATATGTAATAAAATGGTTTAAAATACCCTTTAATCACAATCAGTGTTGCCAGGGAATTTTTCGAAAAAATACCTACAAACGCTAAAAAAATCCGATTTTTCTCTACACGCTTAAAAAATGTCCCCTACAAAAATCCCTACGCATTATTATCATTAAAATAGAAGAAAAACATTAGTTATAAAAAATAAATTTTGTTCGAATATGTATATTAAAGCTTTGACATAAAATAAGCACAAAACTAATAAAAATAATGCATATCGTTACTTTAATATAGAAAAGCCCTAACTAACGTTTTCCTTACTTTACAGGAGAAGGAAAAAACTTTATAAAAATTATAGTCTTGTAGTCGCGATTTTTTTTAAACGCAGTTTTTTATTAAATTTTCTAAGCAATTTAATGAAAAATTGCGTTTAAAAAAAATTCGCGACTACAAGACTATAATTTTAATTAAGTTTTTTCCTTCTCCTTTAAAGTTAGGAAAACGTTAGTTAGGGCTTTTCTATATTAAAGTAACGATATAATGTGCTTAAGTTGGCTTAAGCAAATGTGCGAATACATGTTAATTATATGAGGCAAACCACATTGAACTTAAAGAAACTTTTTTCTAAGTTTAATGAAACTGTCATATGCTTAAGCAAGGTGCGAATCTAATAGCAAATTCCGTACGGAATAAAATGTTTTTTTAATTTTGTTGTTGTTTTTTTAAATATATTTGAGAGACTTTTTGTTAATTTTTGACAGTAGGTTAAGCAAGGCTAAGTATATTATGGTTTGGTCTTAAGTCTTTCAACATTAGGTGTGATCTTGTTCTCAACGTTGGGAGCCAGCGGGATCCCCATCTTACCGAAAACTGTTTCCGTACTCAAAGTTTGGTAAGGTGGGAGAGCTTTTAAGAGAAAAATATTCTTCTTCTTGCACAAAGTAGCCCGTACTTTTTCTTTGGTCAAATTTATAAAATTGTTAAACATTCAGCTGTGTCAAAACTAAATAAAAAACTGCAAACAAGTTAACCAAAATAATTAATTTAAGAAATATTTATTAAATAAGCAATAAAAAAAAGTTGGAATATGTAAGTAAATGCTTGGATTTTAATTTTATGCACGTTAGTATGTCATTTATGTATTTAATTGAACATATTTCATATTAACGTTTTCTTTTGGATCAGAAATTTGGTTTTTAATGTTCCTACTTTTGTACATTTTTATCTATAAATGAGAGAAATTTTTACTCTCATATTACCGAACTTTATCCAAACAGTACGGGATCACACCTATTGAAGGATCACTTAGAAAAAACATATCCATACATACATATTAGTGTCGCCAACTTTTTAAACCACAAACAACTCTGGAAATATATTTTTAAGCGATTTTAGCGAAAATAAATTTTTTCAACCGTTTTGGACAAGAAAATATTACAAATATTTCAGCATTTATTTAATGAATAACACGATATGACGAAAAATCCCTACATTTTGGAGATTATGAAAAATCTGTCCGATTTTCCCTACGCTTCTATTTAAGTATCAAAAATACCTACATGTAGGGATTTTCCCCTAATTCTGGCAACACTGATCACAATCATCTTTAATTTAGCATTCTGCCAATGATTAGTTGCACTTTAGTTTGAACTTCTTTAATGTCGCCATTTTCAGACTTTTTACATACTCTGGAATGTAGATAAAGATATAAGAGTCAATAAATTCTTTTGTGCAACCACGATTTTCTTTTAAGTGAAAGAGCATAAATTTCGAATGGAGCCATGATGAGTTTCCTAAGAAATATCTATTTATGAGTCCTAAGGAAGGGACAATTATGTTCAGATGTCTTATCAGCCTTCTCGCAGAATATGCTTTGTTTGGTAATAACCATCCTTTATATAAGCTAATGGTATCTAAAATCCGAGTTCCTAGTGAAAAGGACACTAAGCACCTTTAGCTTTTAGGCCTCAGGCCCTATAAATACGCGTCGAACGCCCCTATTTGCCAAGTAATATGCCCTTTTCTTTACTGCATGGATCTCCAGCTTAATGTCTAATTGTTATGGTGTCTTATATTATTCAAATATGTAACACCTAAAAATAGTATAGGGCTCTAATTATTATGATAATGATGATGAGACGGTAATAAAGATGTTAATACTGATGATTAAGTATAGACCATTTTTTTAGCTAATAAAACTTCCTTCACAATTAACTACAATAATTTTGCCTAAGCTGCACAATCTCCTTTGCACGTTTTTTTGTGTAGATAAGTCAAAAATGCAGTTATTGTGGTTTGCTGCATAAAAGTGCAGCTAAAGTGTTTAAAAGAAGTATTATGTGCAGGTATATAAAGTGCACTTAAAAAGGAATTTGTATGGGATTTTAAACAGTACTGACAAAAATTATTATTTTGTGCAGTTAAGTCAAAAGTACATTTAAACAAAAAACTACTGTATATGTATACCAAGTTAACCGAAAAGGGAAAAAGTATCAAATGTAAAAGAGTACCAAAAGTAGCAGCTGTTGCTAGCCCCCAGAAAGTACACAGTATGTTTATAGTTGCGTTTGTTTACTTTTCCAGTAAAATCCAGTGGGTGAAAATTTTACTTTCAAAACTGGCTCTTGCACAAAAAAGTAAACGAAAGGAAACATAAGACCGCTAAAAAGCTTAGTGTTGTAAAATATGTGCACTTTAGACTGCCCGGTATATATTGTTTTTTGTTACTTTAATAATTATAAATTCGTAGCAAATGTATTTATTAAATGAACTTCTTGGAAGCTTTTAGCCTTGTTTAGTTTTTACATGACTTTTACTTTTGTTTCTAGTTAAATAACATACGAAAATACATGAATTCTTGATTTTTAATATTCGGTACCCTGAATAATATGCAGTAGGAAGTATTCATATATTTATTAGGTTTACATCTCTAAAATATTAATGCAATGTTATTTTTATTAAACTTACTTTTCAAAAATATCTATTAGAAAACTAGTTTTAAGTTAATGCCGCACTTTTAATTGAGTTTTTGTTCTTTTAAATGTTTTTTTTTACAAATTGTAGACTTTTTGTTTGCCAATTGTATGTATTTTGCTAGTTTGCTACCTATACATAATAATCCTATGTTTTTGTTTTCAACTGGATTTTACAGGCAAAAATTTGTTCAGTAAAAATTTGCGGGCTTTTTGCTGACAACTGTCACTTAACTCTATCAGTAGATGCTCTATTTTGCAAATTTATCCAGTACAAATTTTTGCAAATTTTGCGGTAAACGAACACAGCTAATGTTGGCTATAAAAAAAGTACCTCAAGTAGGTATATGCACGGTAGGGTTTTTTCCCGGGATTTCCCGGGAAATTTCAATTATTTTATTTCCCGTTTTCCCGGGATTTTTCTTGCGGGATCCCGGAAAATAAAAAATTCCTCATAATTTCAGAAAATAGCTATTTATACTTTGAAATTTTGTTTTCTATTCTCTAAAAATTAGCATCTGTGGATGGGTTGTGGATTAGATCAATTACAAGAAGTGAGTACATGTATTTAAATCAATGTCTCCTGATGCAATAAATCTACTAAAAGCAGAATGAATGGGCAGTGCAACAGTTGATAATTATTACATTTAGTGAAGTGAAGAGTTAATAAAGTACATTAATTCAAAATAAGATGCAGGCAGTAAAGTTTCATTGTCCATGAACAAGTCTTAAAAATAGCAGATACCTAAACATATCGCTCCTTTATTGCAATATAGTCATATCTACAAAAACAAACGATCTTGGCAAAATGCGATTAAAGTTTTAAAAATGTACCGATTAAAAGATATATTTTGCTATAACTTCGGCTCAGTTTGAGATATAATACGAGAAGGTATGAAGGAAAACTTTGCTAAAGTTACTTCAAATTTTGAGATATGACTATGATGCAATGAAGGAGCGATATGTTTATTAGGTGATAAACACAAATTTTCAATTTCAATTTGTGTTGGTTTATATACCCGTGAAGTGCGGGGAAACCGAAATAAAATAACTTTTAGGAAACTCGTGTAAGATACTTCAACATACAACTTGAAAAACACATTGTCCTAAAGATTTATAAAAAAGAAAAAATTGCTTCTGATTGTGAATCCGAAGCATGCTACAACGGTGCACTTTTAACTATTTGTTCAACCTCGGTAAAAAATGAACGAAATATTTCGGAAACATGATAATAAGTAAATAAAACCAGGAATATACTTTTTGACGACTTACTAAGCGCTTTGAGAGTGTCAGAAAGTTATTTCCTAAGCCGTTAAAAAATGTTATATGTTTCTTTTAAATATTTTATCTATTTTATTAATTAACTTTTTGATCTCATATCTTGAGTACCTTAATTTTATTTTGTTTTTATTATTGTTTTATGAATTAAATTGTTATGTTTATGTTATCTTTTTATCTTGTATCCAGAGCATAATAATACTGAATAAAAGCATAATAATAGGGAATAAGGGCGTGAGGTGATAATAATTCAAGTTCCTATTTCAATCTTCAATTAATTTTTTAGTATTGAACCATTTCTTTTACTTTCTTTGTAAACAAGATACCTTACGTTTTTTTATAAAAGTTTTTTTCATTAATTAATAACAAAATTTACTTTGTATTATTTATATGGAGCGGAATTTTTTTAATCGAAAAAGTCCGGGAAAAAAAAACTCTAATGCACGGTTATTACTTATAAATTTTCTCAAAGGTAATTTTCTATTTTTATATAACTAATATTTCACAGAGCAACCGAATCAAAATCATAATATAGGTATATATACCTACAAATAGGTACTATGAAAACGATTAAGTTCTTATTCTTTAAGAATTCAACACAACTGCGTCTGCATTGAAACAAAATTCTAACACAAAAAATCCCCAAAAACGCAAACCAAAAAAAAACTACCTGTTGAATGACAAAATATTACGATGACGCCTACATCCGCATATCAATCTTTTCCCACTTGCAGTCAGTCAATGAACAACCTGTAATGAATTCCACGAACTGCGACAGATGTTAAAACAAATAGATTAATTCCTATTGGTTACGAGAAAACAACAATTTCGAATTTTTAGTACATAACAATTTACTGCGTTGAAAGGGAACATTTATATCTACAAAAGTGTTTTGAAGGAAAATTTTGATTCAACATTTATACCTAACCGCCCCGCAATAAGTGGAGAGTGTATTTTGGGTTTGTGTTGATATGTGTAACACCTAAAATTATTGGTTCTAGACCCAACTTTTCGTATACCGATCGACATAGAATCTTGCTTGCATGTAAACCTTGTGCGCAAGGTACAGGTTGCAATATTAGTGGTGATTTAATTAAACTTAAGCAATTAGTTTTTGACTGTCAACTGCCCCTACCCAATTTATTCTAAATAAGCAACAACAGTTCATAACACACAATATAAAAAATTTTAATTTCAAAAAGATTTTGTTATTCGTGCTTAATTCCCAGTTTTTATTATTGATAAAAACACTTGAAATTTATTGTTGATGGGATAAGCTATTCCTATGCGCATTTCACTGGTTGCTTAGGCCAGATCATCAGGAAACTTCATCCATAAAGATTTTGGAAAAACTAAAGATATTAAACCAAATAAAACTGTTAAGCGTATGAGACTCATAGCAACAGTTCTACTTGTAACAATATCAAAGTTTAAACAAAACACATCAACAATAAACAGTGGGTTTATCTCATCTTACATTCCCCACTACAATTAGTTGAAATTCTCTCAACATTAACTGTAGTTGTAAGTAGGTTAAGAAAAACAAAATAAAAACAAACAACAACTTACAAAAGATGTTGTCAATTAAGTGTTTTTTTAGGCGGTGCACTGCCTGTTTATTATCAAAAAGTAATTTCAATTTTGGGAATACAAAATTTTAATTTCAAAAAGATTTTGTTATTCGTGCTTAATTCCCAGTTTTTATTATTGATAAAAACACTTGAAATTTATTGTTGATGGGATAAGCTATTCCTATGCGCATTTCACTGGTTGCTTAGGCCAGATCATCAGGAAACTTCATCCATAAAGATTTTGGAAAAACTAAAGATATTAAACCAAATAAAACTGTTAAGCGTATGAGACTCATAGCAACAGTTCTACTTGTAACAATATCAAAGTTTAAACAAAACACATCAACAATAAACAGTGGGTTTATCTCATCTTACATTCCCCACTACAATTAGTTGAAATTCTCTCAACATTAACTGTAGTTGTAAGTAGGTTAAGAAAAACAAAATAAAAACAAACAACAACTTACAAAAGATGTTGTCAATTAAGTGTTTTTTTAGGCGGTGCACTGCCTGTTTATTATCAAAAAGTAATTTCAATTTTGGGAATACAAAATTTTAATTTCAAAAAGATTTTGTTATTCGTGCTTAATTCCCAGTTTTTATTATTGATAAAAACACTTGAAATTTATTGTTGATGGGATAAGCTATTCCTATGCGCATTTCACTGGTTGCTTAGGCCAGATCATCAGGAAACTTCATCCATAAAGATTTTGGAAAAACTAAAGATATTAAACCAAATAAAACTGTTAAGCGTATGAGACTCATAGCAACAGTTCTACTTGTAACAATATCAAAGTTTAAACAAAACACATCAACAATAAACAGTGGGTTTATCTCATCTTACATTCCCCACTACAATTAGTTGAAATTCTCTCAACATTAACTGTAGTTGTAAGTAGGTTAAGAAAAACAAAATAAAAACAAACAACAACTTACAAAAGATGTTGTCAATTAAGTGTTTTTTTAGGCGGTGCACTGCCTGTTTATTATCAAAAAGTAATTTCAATTTTGGGAATACAAAATTTTAATTTCAAAAAGATTTTGTTATTCGTGCTTAATTCCCAGTTTTTATTATTGATAAAAACACTTGAAATTTATTGTTGATGGGATAAGCTATTCCTATGCGCATTTCACTGGTTGCTTAGGCCAGATCATCAGGAAACTTCATCCATAAAGATTTTGGAAAAACTAAAGATATTAAACCAAATAAAACTGTTAAGCGTATGAGACTCATAGCAACAGTTCTACTTGTAACAATATCAAAGTTTAAACAAAACACATCAACAATAAACAGTGGGTTTAAGATGAGATAAACCCACTGTTTATTGTTGATGTGTTTTGTTTAAACTTTGATATTGTTACAAGTAGAACTGTTGCTATGAGTCTCATACGCTTAACAGTTTTATTTGGTTTAATATCTTTAGTTTTTCCAAAATCTTTATGGATGAAGTTTCCTGATGATCTGGCCTAAGCAACCAGTGAAATGCGCATAGGAATAGCTTATCCCATCAACAATAAATTTCAAGTGTTTTTATCAATAATAAAAACTGGGAATTAAGCACGAATAACAAAATCTTTTTGAAATTAAAATTTTGTATTCCCAAAATTGAAATTACTTTTTGATAATAAACAGGCAGTGCACCGCCTAAAAAAACACTTAATTGACAACATCTTTTGTAAGTTGTTGTTTGTTTTTATTTTGTTTTTCTTAACCTACTTACAACTACAGTTAATGTTGAGAGAATTTCAACTAATTGTAGTGGGGAATGTAAGATGAGATAAACCCACTGTTTATTGTTGATGTGTTTTGTTTAAACTTTGATATTGTTACAAGTAGAACTGTTGCTATGAGTCTCATACGCTTAACAGTTTTATTTGGTTTAATATCTTTAGTTTTTCCAAAATCTTTATGGATGAAGTTTCCTGATGATCTGGCCTAAGCAACCAGTGAAATGCGCATAGGAATAGCTTATCCCATCAACAATAAATTTCAAGTGTTTTTATCAATAATAAAAACTGGGAATTAAGCACGAATAACAAAATCTTTTTGAAATTAAAATTTTGTATTCCCAAAATTGAAATTACTTTTTGATAATAAACAGGCAGTGCACCGCCTAAAAAAACACTTAATTGACAACATCTTTTGTAAGTTGTTGTTTGTTTTTATTTTGTTTTTCTTAACCTACTTACAACTACAGTTAATGTTGAGAGAATTTCAACTAATTGTAGTGGGGAATGTAAGATGAGATAAACCCACTGTTTATTGTTGATGTGTTTTGTTTAAACTTTGATATTGTTACAAGTAGAACTGTTGCTATGAGTCTCATACGCTTAACAGTTTTATTTGGTTTAATATCTTTAGTTTTTCCAAAATCTTTATGGATGAAGTTTCCTGATGATCTGGCCTAAGCAACCAGTGAAATGCGCATAGGAATAGCTTATCCCATCAACAATAAATTTCAAGTGTTTTTATCAATAATAAAAACTGGGAATTAAGCACGAATAACAAAATCTTTTTGAAATTAAAATTTTGTATTCCCAAAATTGAAATTACTTTTTGATAATATAAAAAATTCTTACGAAAAAAAAAACACAAACTAAGAAAAGAACAGTTGCAGTCAAAAGTTCTGAAATTTTAAAGCCACAACAACAACAACAACAAAATAATATCCTTCGTCAAAAAAAAAGTATTACAGCAAAAACTATTAAATTCACCTAAAACTATAACAAAAATATTCGAATATCAATAACAAAACTTCAACTATATTCGGCTTAGTCGAATCTTATATGCCCTTCATCATAAAAATGCAATATTTAAGAGTTTTTATTTTCAAGTTTTTTTTCTGCTCCAATTTTTGAATGCTTTTGATTATTTCCAGGGCTGTGGAGCCGGAGTCGGAGTTGAGATTTTTGGGTGAGGAGCAAAATATACCTTAAAGTTATACGAAGACAAAACAGTGCAAAAATGGAGATTAGCCCTTAAATGCACTTGGGGTCAAAATGACTCCAAACTTTTTAAACTTTGAAATATCTACTCTAAAAATTACTAACGGAACAACAATCTTACAAATAAACTTTCTTTCCACTCTTGGTGAAGGGTACTCGTATAATACGACGCGATGTTTTTCTTGTACAATTAACAAAAGAAACTACCAGAAATAAAACTAGGTTTCAAAAATCAGGAGAGCCAGATAAGAAATTCTTGTTGTCAATTCGTAAATGGTTGTTGTAGTTAACCTACCAATTGGTATGATATAAACAAGATGTGAGTAAAGGTTTAAGTGACCATTTTTATTTTTGTATGCTTATAACAACAGCAACAAAATTAAAAGATCCTCTATAAAAAGGTTGATTGTTTTTGTTGCGTTTTTTCGCAAGTCTTTGCTGTTTTTTTTTTATTTTGTGATAAATTTCTCTTTTTTAAATCACTGAGTTTGTTTTTGTGGTAAAAGTGAATCTTTCATAAACCTGTTTTTGCCTTCGTTGGCGTTGTTGATGTTTTTGTATATCTTTTTTTATTTTCGTGTGTATATCTTTTTTGTTGGTTACAGTAGTTTGAATCAGGTATGGAAAACGATTTTTCATATTTTTGAACAACTTTAAAATTTAAATGCAGATGCCCTACTAGTTATAAGATAATCGGCGAAAAAATCATATTTAACTACTAATATTGATGAATTTTGGGTTTTAATCAACAATTATCATTAAATATATTTTTTATTTTCGTTATAGTAACCAATTACGGCAAAAACTAAATTTTTTTTGTTATAAAAAACCATTATTTTAACCAAAAATATTTTTTTGGTTTTAAATAACCAATAAATTATAAAACAAAAGAGTTATTTGAGAAGGCTTTAATTGATGTATGTATATTACTTTTTGAATCGATCTTACGACATCCGTCCGTCCAGCGGGCTGGCAAGCTGTCCATGTAAACCTTGTAGAGATCGCAATTTTGTTGATGAAATTTGGTACATAGGATCTTATTGTCATAAGGAGCAACCCTATTCAAAATGATAAAACCTTAACGTTTATATTAATCTCATAACATAATTTTGCCGTGCCGCGTCAAAGATTGCCCATGGGCCCCAAATAGGGTAAAGTCTTGAAAATTTCTACTTTAAACACTGTGGCTTAGGGTTTTATATGGTCGGGCTTGGGCGACTTTACATTCAAATTTTTTATAATGGAAATTTTACATATACTTTCGGTTATGGTTCAGTAGTTGGGGAGAACAATTCTCATTAAAACTGGCTCACAATTAGACTGTGCCATTTCTTTTAGCACTCTGAAGATATTATTTTGACTTGTTTCTATTAAAACTGAATTCGAGATGTCCAAGACATATCCCGCTATATCTGAAATATATTAAATAATGCCAGCTTGACAGCTTGAAGTAAATAACGCTATTTTACATACACTTACTTAGATGGAGGTGGCAAAATACTATTTAAGTAACATAAGTGCTGCTTGGCTGTCAACAAAAAGTTCAATCTTCCCGCTTGTACTTCTTTATGTTATTGTTATTGCGGACAGACGGTAGGAGTTACTGATGTTGAGTTTCGCTAAGAATACTCCGAAACTTATTTTTGACTTTTCTGTATAAACTTTAGTGTCAAACCCGATCAACATGTTGCCATTTCTCCATTCCCACTTAGAAGGAAATATAACCCTAAAAACTTTTTCAAACTCCAATTCAGGTATATAATCTATAGGTTAGCTTTTTAACAACCGCAATGTAAGCAAAATAATTGATTATGAGATCCTGGATTTATATTATTTAGGTTCAGCATGAATTTCTGACAGTCATTGCCAGAGGAGGTACTATTCGATCAAGCTGATAATTATTAAAATAAATATTTGATCCTGTATTTATTTATGAAACACGTCGTAGTGGATCGTATATTTCTTTCACTTTTAACTATCTAAGGTTTTAATTTAATAAAATTTAAATAATGTATTAACCAAACAGAACATTTTACTTATTAAAGACTATTTTCATTCATTCCAAAAATTATTAATTAAGGATCGGTTTGGATACTAATGAAAAGTTTTATGGCAATTTTCTCAATGTACCGACTGTCTGTCTGTTACTTAATGTAAACATAAAATTATTAGACCGATAAACTGTCTGTTAACAATTTTGGGTTTCTCAATATACCGACAAAAAACATTGTTTTCAGTTGGAAAAACCTCTCAAAAAAAAATTTGGGAGTCAGCTGTTTGAATTTATCTGTACGGAATATAAATAATTGGCAGATGATTGGTTAGCTTTGCGACTGAGTAAAAGCAAATGAGACATTGAGAAAACCAAATTTCTTTAATGTGCAGTTTTTCGTTGGGACAAAAGATAATCATGTAATGAGAAAACGGCCATTAATATTGTACATTAAGTCGGGGTAATAGTGTTACAAGCATATTTTAAAAAAACTAGAATTGTACCATGATTTCCATCCCTGGTTTTAATTCTTTGTTGTTTTTCGTAGTTGTAGTGTTGCTGCCTAAATGTGTAGTACGTGGGAATTTATTTTTTGTTTCTCAAAAAAAAAAAAAAAAAAAAAAAAAACCAAAATGTAGCGAGTGTTAAAAATTTGTTTAATTTGATTTTCTTCATACATTGTTGCTATACCAGGAATTTTTCTTTCTGCAAGTATCTTACGAATTTTATAGTTTTAGTTAATTATACGGCATATGGTCATAAGACTTTAATAATTCTCTTTTAAGGAATTTCATCACCTGATTAGAAAAAAATTCAATAAATGTAAGTTTTTTTCGTTTAAAAAAAATATATTTTTCCCTAGAACTTTTTAATCTGAATAGTCCCCACGAAGGACCTTGGGCTTAGCGGCGATTCGACTAAGGCCCATCTTATATGGCAACTGCAGTCAATTCTATTTTCTTTAGTTTTGGTAAAGCTATTTATGTTTCTATTAAAGTTATAGTGAGAGGCTAAAGTATAAATACTAGGGTATTTATTTAATCGGGCTTATGCTTTAATCGGTTAATCGCTCGATTAATTAACCGAGGTTTTGGTTTAATCGGTTAATTTTGTTATTGATCGGTTTACCGATTAATTAAGTTTTGTTATGAATTGAGTAATTTCAATTAATAAAAATGCAAAAATTATTTATTATTGGAATTTATTAGTAAAAAAAAAAAAATAACGAACAAAAAAATTCTTGAACCAAAACAAGCAAACAAAAAAGTAATATAGGTACATATAAATATGAAAAACTTATTTTATAATTAATACATAATATTTTTTTGTATTTATTAAAAAATTAACTGTGAGATATTTTTATTAATTATTTCAATAGTTTAAGATCTTAAAACTAATCTTTTGGAAAAATAATTTGGTTTAAATGTTTAGTATTTAGGATTCTTCTCTTTAGTTTTGATAAAACTTGACTCGAAAAAAATTCTTTCAATTATCGAAGATGTTGGAGAGATCGAAAGCAACCCATAATACAGATTCATGAATCATAAAAACGAGATTACGCATTGCACATGCTTACAAAATTCAACTGTTAAATTTGACGTCACTTTAGCATATTATACACATTTTTTGTTTGCTTGTGTTTCTATATTTTATCTGTACTTATACGCTGATGTGACGTAGATGCGCAGCAACATTTCATTTTTGAAAGTTGAATGCGTTATTTTGGTTTCTTTATATCATGATACAGATTATCTAATTTCTCAGTCTTTTCCAGGAATTCTCTCAACACAACATTTTCCGTAATGCCATTATTTCGGCTAATTTTATTAAAGATTGATTGTGTTACAATCGAGAGTTTTTTCTATTGTTAGGTCATCATCTGATTCTTCTTGGCAAAGCTCAGCACCGAACAATCTGCAAAAAATATATTTCCGAACCACTAGTTTCTGTTTTTGTACTGTATTTTAAGAATGTATTGCTCGAAGGAAATATATTGTAGGAAAAATTATTTTCCTAACATATACCTCTTTTATATGAGACGAAACCAATAATTAAAAACACTAAAAAATATCTTATTATACTACAAAAAACTAAAAAAATTTGTTACATCGGTTAATCGACTGAAATTAACCGGTTTAATCGTTAATCGAAAATTGGCAATTTAAAATTAGCCGATCAGCTTAACCGAATGAAAACCCTAATAAATACACACCTAAAATTTAGAGTTTAATTTGGATTTATTAATAATTAAAAACTGAAAGAAAAATATTGACCTCATTGTTTACATAACGGTAATTATAAAAAAAAAACAGAAAAATAACAAGGGCAAAAGTTTAAATACATGTAAAATTATTCTTTAAAATATGAAATCTCTTAAATAAAAAACATACTACACTTCGATACTTAGTTGGACCACCCTGACTTTGAATGACAGCTTGTTAGCGACGTGGCATTGACAGCAACAAATTCTTCGTTTCGGAAGTCGTTTTTGCTGACCAGACCAAGGCAAATTGAGTAGAAGGTGGGGTCAAGTCAACATATGGTGTTTTTTTCGGTGGTCGACTTGTCAAAGTTTGTATACAAACCTATTTTTTTACTAGCAATATTTTTGACAACCCAACCACAGAAGCATTGTAGTTGTAGAGTTGACCTCACCTTCTAGTCAATTCGCCTTGGACCAGACCTTTTTAAGAGAACATTTT
The DNA here is from genome assembly GCA_963931875.1 of Pollenia griseotomentosa. Taxonomy (NCBI): domain Eukaryota; kingdom Metazoa; phylum Arthropoda; class Insecta; order Diptera; family Polleniidae; genus Pollenia; species Pollenia griseotomentosa. The sequence goes on from OZ007560.1 coordinate 190,886,891, forward strand.
AGCGATTCCTTGCTAGTAGTTGCTTTGGTTCTTAATTTTCGCTTCATTATACCCAAACATGCTCTATGGAATTTATGTCAAGGAATTGGGAAGGGCTATGGAGCTACCGTTGTGCAAAAATCGTTATCTTGCTAGATGATCCAAGGTCTTGTTTGTCGACCGAAGCTTGCGAACTGTTTTCTTATATTCTCTTATGCTGGTATTGATCTATTATACCTACATCGAAAGCTAAATTTCCAACATTAGCTGCCCCTAAGCCTCCCAAACCATTACGTTTCTACCTCCATGCTTCACAATTCGACTTAAATTTTTTGTTTGGTGTGCAGTATTAGGTTTTCGCCAGACTTTTGATTGTCCATCCGAACAAATTAAATTTACATTCTTCTGCAAAATTTCGCGTCTTTGATGTAAATATATATATTGGCGAACTCCAATTCTATTCTTCTCACTTATGTATGTATGTTACCGTATTTCCTTTTACCAGTATACGGCCTCAACAAAGGATTTCCATCTCGGTTTTTCGTTAGCAATCGGTTAAATTTCGCTTTAGGATACACCACGGAATGTTTTGTATTGGTGGCCTTTTCTTTAGATGCCTTGTTTTGTGACATCATCCTGTGATTTTTCTAGAGTGTGTAGTAGCCAGGACCATTTGTCTGCCGCGTCCCAAAACTCATTATTTGTGAGGATGTAAGGCCAAAATATTCGGAGAATTCTACGCAGACAACGATTCACAAAAGCTTGCATTGTTTGCGATTCGCGGTTGGATGAACTCCACGTTTTACATATGTAGCAAGGACTGGCTTTACGTTGGCTTTAAATATATTTATTTTAGTGTAGCTGGAAGAAGGTCACTGATTCAATTTATGCATCGTACAGAGTAAAAGACCTATTCGTCGAAGTATTGACGCTCTTTTTATACCAATATTTAGCTTTCGCACTTCGCCGCCAATATTGCACACTGCGTGTTCAGATGACCACCAATGGTCTCCATGGGGTCTTCATAGAATGCTAGATGGCTGAGATTATGCGGACGATATTTGTGTTTTTGCTCATAAATTTCCCATATCGCACCTCCAATGCAATATCGACGTAATTTAAATTTTCCTATCCAAGTTTCTTGTGCCAAGTTTGTTCTAACGATTTATGCTGTTCAAAGCCAATTTAAGCCTATAGAAATGCGATTTTTACCTTGATAACAAGCTTTACATACCCTTTTCTGTGTGATTATTTGTAAGGCGTCTAGGTGAAATCAAGGACCTCATCACCAAATTCAATAGTTCGATGTGCTGCATAAAGATCTTGCAAAAAATTTCATTACATTCCCGTTTAGTTCAACTGAACGTTTCCCCTAATTGCTTATAATCCCTAGTTTTATGAAGTTCAGAAAAAAATAATAAGCCCATAAATTGGGGTGGTAGGAAGATGAGAAGGGGACGCTCATCGAGCTGAAAGAGGGGCAAAAAGAAAAAACATTGACAGAAAAACCCCGTAACCGCCACTGAGCAACTTTTAGAAGGGTAAAATGTAGGACCGACCCTTCATAACTTTTCCTTCCCGACCTTAAGAGGGCTCTCATACAAAGTTTAACATGTTATGATATTGTAAAAACAATTGCTCTCACAGTTCCCAGGATATCCCTGAACGAGTAAAATTTTTATTCCCAATATTTGTTTCTAACATACCTAACCGCTATGTCCATTCCTTGCAGTCCCATAACGAAGTTTAAGGCTGACCCATGAACAAATTTGAATGTCTTCAAATTGGACTAGGTAAGGTTCCACAACCGCAGCCGCTATTAAGAACAGTTCACGTGGGTCCAGAAATTAGTTCCCATTGTGTAACCATGTTTCTCTGTCTCCCAATATTCCTTTTTTCGTTACCTGGCTGTTGACAATCTCACTCAGCCATCCGGTTGATTCAATGAAGGAATCGATCTTGTTCAAATCAATGTCGGAGTGACAGATTTTTTTCCCTGAGGACCTGACCTCTTTTCATCTTTGATGGGCCAGATTTTTCTGGTTTCACCACATGTAGTTTCATCAAATTGGCGAAGAGACAAATTGGACTAAAGCATAAAACTTTACTTATTAATTTAAATAAATTATTTAAGCAGAATTCACGACATATTCCTTGACACTTGTTCTAAATTGTTAACCCCATTTTAACTTTTTTTCTTCTTTTCCACAAAAACAATTAAAACAATAGAACAATATTTAGCAAATTAGAAAGATGCAAGACCTCAACTTGTGCCAAATAAAATTTTCCTTTTTTAAAAAAATTTTAACAAGATCGAAACAAAAAACTACAAAACCACTAGAATTATAAAACAAAATTGTAAAAAATTAATAATGGAAAAATATCAATAATAAAGCAACAAAAGATTATCTTTGCTTTTTTGTGCGAATATTTATTCAGCAAAGATTGCAACCAATTATCTATTGTCTAATCCATTGTTTGTAAAGAACAATAGAATACAATCGATCATTTATTTCAGCAAAATTTAAAATATTAAGAAGTTTGCCAAAAAACGTCATAAATCCAAAGGGATCTTTTAAAAGGATACGCAATGTTTGCCAATAATTTAATTGATAAATGATTACATATTGTAAATTTTTCAAAAGAAAGGGGATGCAAATTTTGAAGTAATATTTCCTTTTTGACTGCTTCTAATAAAAGATATTGAAAATACATTAATCATTTGGAATACACTGAGAGAATTTTTATTGATTTTTATAGAATGTAGTGATAAAAAAGTTTTTAAAGATTTTGCAAAGCAAGTTTTCTACTTTGAAAAAATTTGGTTTGCGACTACTTAATGAGTTGACTTCGGCTTGGGACTGATGCTCAATACATTTTTAAGGTTTCTTTTGAAATTTTTAGACTTTTAGCTGGTGAAGTTTTTAAAACAATTTTTTTTTAATTTTATTATTTAAAAATAAGCAGCTCATTAACATGAACGTTTTGATTTTTAAAGTTAAATATCTGAATGAGCAGAGAAGTCATAAAATCAAATTGCTTTTTGTAGGTTATGACTTGTTTTATGTTATTAGCATTAAATGATCTTTTATGACTTTAGTCATGATATTACCACGAACGATCTTTTAAATCAAAGTACATAGTAGGATTTCCACGCTATGCCTCTTGTTCTTTCACAAGTTTTCCCTGTTCTTGAGAAATCTTTCATTTTAGGTAAATTTTTCTATAAATTATTCCACATCCAAGGCAAATTCAACCACAGGTGGTATCGTAGTATCCAATCCAAAAACAACAGAAACAGTATGGGATTTTTTGCATTACATTGTTAGAGTTTACGGTACGAATGTCAAACATTCCTAACAACACACTAACAAATCAAAACAAATTGGTACGAACTGTCAAAATCAGATGGCGTTTCGACACCACCTGAAGTTAAATTCGCCTTTCTCCACATCTAAACTTAGTAATGTTGAGGGTTTGGTACGACTTAAGCTACATCTGTCAAAAAATCTTTTAAAAAACAGGCATGATCTTAAAGGTTTGGCATACACATATCAAAAAATCTATTTAAAATTCATTTAAACAAAAGTTAATAAAATTATTTACTTCAGTGTATGAATTTCTGTTTGAAAATCCAAAAATATCAATTCTATTCCTGTTGATTAGCATATCAAGTAAATTGATTTTCTTTCCACAATTCCTAGAATTACCTGAAATTTTATTTTCAAATTCCATACTCTTCAAAAAAAACATAAGGAAAGTGCTGAAATTATCACTTTTACAGTCTGAAGCTGTCAAAGAAAATTATTTGCTATTGTGAGTGAACTCTTCTCCATATTCTACGAGCATTAAGTGTGTTTGTGTCTTCTTTTGTTAATCTGCCAAAAAATCTTCTTTTTCTTTTCATTCTCTCCATAGTTATTGTTATGTAAACTATGAGAATTTTTCCATTTTCCAATTTTCTTAATAGTTTACATCTTTTGAAAAGACTAACAAACGTGGTTTTATTTTCTAATGCCATTATATGCACCACCCCAGGGCTGTCACAGGAAAACAATAGGAAACAAAAAATCAAGATCCTTACTATAGTCCTTTTAACCGTCACATTTTAATCTACCCCTTATATCACTGATCAATAGTTTATTTTTTTTGTTTTGGTCGGTTTATTCATTCCATCTTCACCTTGAACATCTTGTGTTTATGTTAATTATTGTTTTTATTTATCTATTGAAAAAAAAAACTAAAATAATGAAACACAAAATGATAAGAGTAAGTAAATTATGCAAAATCTTTTTTTTTGAATAATTTTTGAAAACAACTGCATAAAAAGGGTTATGATTACTGTGCAGGATCGTAGCCTGGGGTGCTAGTTTCTTTTTTCATTAAGCAGATGATGTTTTTTTTTTAAGGGAAACTAGAATTAAAAATAGATAGCAATTAATAACAAAGTTTGTAATGAACATTTTTTGTTTTTGTTTGGAGTTAAACACATTTTTAATAAATTTAAGAGAATTTTTTTAAAATTCGACCATCAAAAATAGTTTTATTAGGTTTAGGGCTAAAAAATCAGAGCAAGTTAAACTCTCTTTTTGGTTTAAAATGTGTTTAAACCAACAAATCTATAAATCATTAAACATATAAACCATCTTTAAACGCATGAAATTGGGCGTTTAAACTACCAGTACAAATCATATGAATTTGCCAACATTTGTCGTAGTGCTGCCACATGTTATTTTTTTAACAACATGTAATACATGGGACACTGATTTATTGTTGATGAGTTTAAACTACATTTAAATTCAAGTTTAGTTCAACTAAACCCGCGTTTAAACCATCAGTGATTTATTAGGCATTAGTGTAGCCGCTTTATATTAAATAAATGGAATTTAAATTCTTTAAATAATGTTTTTTTTGTCCCAATGTTTTTTCTTAATTTCTTTACATATTAAATAACTTCTAAATTTAGAACTAGTTCTTTGATTTATAATGAATGGGTTTCACTTGAAACGTGATTTTTGTATTCATTTAACAAAAACTACGTTAAATGTAAATTCAGAAGGATATCCGAAAATGGTTCCTGTTAGAAATGTTATGGTGAATAATGGAAATTATTGAGATGTCTACATTAGGAATGAACGATACGCCTTTTTGCCAACACGATACCGATACTAAAAACAAAATATCGTCGATATCGATACCGATACTCATATTGAATTTGAATTCAAGTTTAAATTAACAAAAGTCAGGTAGGATAATGTTTTTATTATACAAAAATACAGTGTAAGAGATAATTAAAATTAAAAATTGAGATTAATATGATTTTTGCTTAAAAAAACAACTTATTATCTAGCCCGTCTGAACCACCCCTGCATTGGAAAATAGTCTCTCAGATGCGACAAAACTTCTCTGAAACCTTGAAAATTTCCGCGCCGTTTTCTTCAAGTTAAAATATATAACATGACACTGCGGCCGTTAACAAGCGGATCTGCGTCTTTAGAAATATTAGAAGATCTAAGGTAACTCTCAACTTCTTCTTTAGCAGAAGGATGGAAAGAGGCTCATTCTCCTTGGATTCTCTTATAAGTTTTTCACAAATGCTCCAAAGGCCAGCTCTTTTAGACTTATCAAATCTTGTACCATCTGTGGAGTGACCGTGTTTTCAACAATTTCGGACTGCAGAGACATGTTTAGTAGCTCAATAAGAAGTTTTTTCCGACGATTGAAGTCGATTCTCTTTGAAATATTCGAGCATCGTATCGAGGGTCAAGAATAGAAGACAAACAATAGGTTTCATTATTTTCTTTTTTTTATAGCTAGTGCTAAGTGAGCCGCTTTGTAGACTATTCTCCATCTTCGTTGATTCATTAATTATATAAAACAATTTCGTTATTCTGCTTTGATTTTATGCTTTGCTTTTTAGTGTGTTATTTTTCTTAGTTGATATGCAAAAAATAAACATAGCAAATTAAATTTTTTGTTCAAAAGTTCTCCAAAAAATATCGTCGTATCGACGGCAAAATATCGCCGATACCGATGTATCTTAAAGTCTGAAGTATCGCCGATATTTCGGTATCGGTATTCGCTACAACCCTAGACTTATTAAATTTGTTGCTCGGAATTTCATCCGTGATCTATGCGTTTTGAGAGAGGTACTTTCTGATCTGAGCACAATCGTGTACCAAGGAAATAGGAACTAACGGATTTTCCAAAAAAAAAAAATGGAGCTTCCAACGAAGCAGGTTTGTAAGGGTGAAATGTCGAAGTTTCGCTTAACATAAAAGTTTCAGTGACCAAATTTTCCCATCCTTAGTCGTCAAAAGCAAAGCCATGGCAGGGAAGATGTTTAGACTTCTTATTTTCTTCATTATCGTTACAGCTCCTACAAAAATGGATTTAGGGAAGTTTCAACCTTCTATCGGATTTGCCAACAGTCCAGTGACCAGTTATGATCGCTATAATGTTTCTTAGGTGGATTCCAGGCTGGTTAAGGGCACATTGTGTGCTGTGTAAGGCTAAGTTTTATTGATAACTGTGCAAGTTAACCATCTTTTCCCATTTTTTGTCAGCAATAAGTTGAAGTCTTTCCACAATTTGTTGAATACGCCAATGTCACAGTATACCTCACTCAAATCTGAGGTTGTGACGTTGCTCACAAGTGCGTCGGCTCTTTGTTTTCCCTATACGTCTTCGTGTTCAGGTATCAATGTGTGAGTAACCGTCGAATGTCTCGCTATCTCTTCAAGAGGCGCTCGTTCTCAAGAAATCTAATGGCCGATTTAGTAAATGGAAGAATTCGGAAGCCCGATAGACAGCTGTGTAACACTTCCCATAATGCTATAAAACAGAGCTGAATAACTGTCCCTAATAAGTCCACTCCCGAATGTCAATTTATATGAAATAAATCTCGGTTAAAAAAGTATTTGGTGAAAAATCGTAAAACTTACCATATCTGGCAGTCAATAGAATATTATTTTCGGATATTCCCGGATGAAAAGAATCGATTAAGAGAGACATTTGAGTTTATATCTTCACTGAATAGAACATTTATAGCTACACGAGGGTTGCTATTTAATTTTCAATCTTGGCAATACTGAGTGATTATAGCTGCCATTTGACGATTAAAATTAAAATTTTGACTTTTTTACCATAACCTTTGTGAATATTTTGTCTTTTGAGCACAACTTGTGTTCTTTGCAAGGACTTTAATATGTTTTCTTAGTAAAATAATGACATTAGCTCGAGAACATTTTCGCGACTTTCGACGTGGAATACTAAGGCAGAAGTCAATCGATTAACTTGCCGCGAGTTGTGGCAAAGAAGCTCCATCGATATCTTCTTTGTGTATGCGCAACGTGGCCATACATTGCGCATACATCTATCGTCCTTTGCAACTGAGTATTTCAATCTTGATTTGTCCTGCTCCATAAAAGTGCATTTAATATTGTTGCAGGCCAAAATAGGAATAATGAGCTGCACCGTCCACGTCTTGCTGGCATATAGTGGGTATTTAATATTTTATTTCGGTGTTTAAAGGGATGACAGTTGATTTCCAAATTGGACTTGACATGCCGAATTATAAAATTTCAGAATACATTGGGTCTCTTTTTTAACCACCTCTTTTAATAAAATAATGCAATGCAACAAATTTTAAATAAAAATTGAAACTAAAAGTATACAAAAATCAATGAAAAACTGTTTTTGTTCACGGAGCCCCATTTAGAAACTGTCGGCATATAGAATCTGGTTCCATAAATTATTCTGTTTATATTCGCAAATACTCGAAAACTGATACATTTTTTAAACTTTTTTTTAAGATACAATGATGTTATCTATTTTGCAATTCCTCATTCCAAAATGCTTGTTAAAGTTTTGCTAAATCGATCCACATATTCCCTGCAGAAAATTACGTACACAGAAAAAATTCTCCCACATTTTTCACCAATTAAAGCATTAATCAAAAATACAATCAGTTTTAATTAAAATTTTAATCAACTGAATTAATCATTTAATCAAGTGAATTAAACGTTAAATTAATATTATTAACTGGTTTAATTGATACTATTAATTTGTTTACTGGTGCAAATTTAATTAATTTTTTAATTAATATCACAAATTTTTTAATTTAAATCAATTTTTATTTTTTTCTGTGTAATGATTAGTTTTTTACTGCTTTAAGTACTCAGAAAAAAATAAAAATTAATTTCAATTAAAAAATTTGTGATATTAATTAAAAAATTAATTAAATTTGCACCAGTAAACAAATTAATAGTATCAATTTAACCAGTTAATAGTATTAATTAAACGTTTAATTCACTTGATTAAATTTTTAATTAAAACCGATTATATTTTTGATTAATGCTTTAATTGGTGAAAAATTTTCGAGAATTTTTTCTGTGTAGTTTAATTTCAAAACAAAACAATCAGTCCTTTTTTTAAAATCGCTTTAACTCAAATCACGTGATTTTAAGTTACATGTGCCTTTTAAATTCGCACGTGATATTTTGAAATCACGTTATATTCAGAACACAACCGATTATATAAATAATTCTTAGAACTTCCTGACTTTTAAAAATTGATGTTAAATTTAATTTGATATTAAATTAAATTTGGTGCTTCTTCAAATAACACAGTGCAGCACGAAAAAAATAACCATATACGGACAACTCTACGTCATAAAAGACCAACAAAATGGGTCCCCAAAGATTGGAGGCCTCGGTGTCATTTTTGCAAAATAGTGATAATTTTCTCAGGCTCATATCTTGCAAACCGTTTGGAATTTTGATTTACCCTCTGAGACAAAGTTGTAGCTCTTGCTATAAAGAGGTAGCCGCAAAAGTGAAAAATTGCCCTTTTGCGGCTACTTAAACGGTGCTAAGAATCATTTCTAGGAAGTTCATATGTTCAAAAAAGTTGTTTACTGAGATCTTAGGTACATTTTTGTAGTTGATTGTTTCCTTGAATTTTTAACGGTTTGCTACCTATGGACCTGAACAGGGGAAAAAACGTAAAACAAATCGAATTTTTTTAAGTTTTTTGCGATTTTGATCTTGAAGATGAAGTTTTTTTGATTTTATATGTTTACAATTTTTGTAAATCAGGGTAAATCAAAATTCCGAACATTTTGCAAGATATGAGCCTGAGAAAATTATCACTTTTTTGCAAGTATATGGTTACTTTTCCATGACTTAAAAAATTACACGCAGTGTAATTGAGCAATCGGTTATCGTCGACTTTAGGATATCATTCGACTCGATAAACCATAGTGCTCTATGGGACGCATTTAAAGCAAAGGGTGTTCCGGCAAAATTGAAAACTAAATTTAAGCCACACTATGACCAGTGACTCCTTCATGACAAACGCTGGAGTAAAACAAGTTTGACCCTTATCACAATTTTTGTTCGCCGTTTTTTTGATGAGTTTATGTTGAAAAAGAATGGTCAGTGCTTGGAATCTTCAGAGGCATTAAGAAGATTTGGATTTTGCTTAAGATATATGTTCTATATCACACAAGTTAAATAAGCCAAATAGAGATGGGTGGAAGTAAATATTGCAAAAAAACATGCAAAGCGCTTAAATAACACAACTGACAACCTATTGTAGCGCAAGACCAATGCATAAAATATGTATATATGTTGAATCTTTCTGTTGGAATGTATGACGGTGATATATGGAGGTGTCATTTAGGTAAAGCAAGACAAGGTCAGTTTTTTAAGGCTAAATAAAACGTGGCGATCACCCCAAATCTAGAAAAATACAAAGATACATATTTTCAATGCTTGTGTGAAATCCACATTGCTATATGGAAGCGAGTCATGGCTTATGACTTGTCACTATAGATAGGAAACTTCAAGTATTTGCAAACAAAAGTCTACGAATAAAATGCCGCATCTTTTGGCCAAACCTAGGCACAAACGGAAAATTCAAGCGGTGAACAAACGAAGAGCCCATAATTCGCAAAATTCAAGGACGAAAAGGGAATTGGGTAGGCCACACATTGCGAAAACCAATTGGCAATATAAAAAGGACGGCATTGCAATGAAACCCCCAATGTAACCGACGCTCAGGTCATCCAGAGAACACCTGGCGCAGAACAGTCTTACAAGAACTTAAGTTGCAAAACAAAACGTTTAATGAATTAAAAATTTGTTTGTAAAATTAAAGAATAGTTTAGAATTTTCTTGTAAAAGCCTTATTTTCCCAAGTGGAATGAGTAAAGAAAAAAAATTTGCTACGTCCATGCATAGAAAGATAATTAAACTATTTGAACAATTTATAGAACTCAAGACATTTGCGCATTTCTAATGAGTTAAAAAAATTTTACTCTTTTAAAAATATAAACTTGTTCTTCTATTTACAAATATCCTCCTTTGCCTACTAGCAACCCCTTTTGTTTTGCAAAAAGGATCTCATTAAGAGAATTTGCAAAACCCCTTTATTCTATTTATTCGATTGTGCAAAAAACTATCTATTGTCCTGTAAATGTGTTCTATTCTTTAAGAAAGAATTCCAACAATATGACAATAAAATGATTAGTATGCTTTTGGCAGATTTTTATTACTCGTACATATCATTATTTGCAAATGGGACAAAGGATTTCACAAAGGAAGAATTGCGTACGTAAATACATTGTAAAGATTTTACTTGAAATCAGCGATGTCATGAATGGTTTCGTAAATAAAATCAAAGGTGTGTTCGTTCTTCTATTTCCAAAACAGTTTTTGGTTTTGTTCAAGCTATTATTACTCTAATCATAATCTCTTCCAATTATATTATTGTTTTTCAAGTAGCACCCAATTTCAGTAAATAAATTTGGCAATTTTTTTGGGTGCTGGCAGTTTGAAATACGATGCTTTTTGTTTCGAATGCAATGTTTCTTTTTTTTATTTTGCACGTTCCCTTTGTTTTTTTTTTTTTTAATGTTCAATTTCATTATTATTTTTTTCAGATCTGCGGTTTGTTCAGGGAGTTTTATTAATTTTTTTTTTCAAATTTCTTTAAAATGAGAAAGATTTATCTTATTGTATAACGTCTACAAGTATAAATGAATAAGATAATGATTTTTGATTTGGTAATTAATATTTAATAATTTATTATTGAACCTGGGGTTTGATTTGACATAAAAACAACAAAAAGACAAAGTAGGAGTGATGTATTCCTGCCATCATCTTTATGAATTGCTTATATTAAGAATTTTTTTTTTATTCAAGCGAATGTATGTATATGTCTAATTATACTTTTAATTAATTATTAATACTAAATTTGATTTTTTTATTAAAAAAAAAAAACATTGAACCCATTTTAGTGAGTCAGATTTATTTTAAAAACTTAATTTCCTATTGGAAGTACAAAAAAGTTCTTCATGTTTTGGATTTATTTGAAAAGAATTTAAAATAAATCAAAGAAAATTTGACGGATTTGATGATATTGGAAATTGTTTTTTTTAAAAAGTTCAAAGTTTACTAATTTTTAATTCCTGTTTTACACTATTTGGTCCAAACTTGATTTATTGTAATCCAAATTGACCCATCAAATGTTTTTGGAATCAGTCCATATTTGCCCACAGCTTCCATACAAATCCTACTCCCGAAATTCGCGACATGAATTGGATGTCATGACAAAATATTGTGCTGGTAGGTCAAAATTTAGCCATAGGTCCCATATAAACCCCTTCCACTTGGAGCCAAAATAATATTAAGCGCATAGAATACATGAATCTGAACTAAATAACATAATTTTGCTCTGGGGGTCCATGATTGCCCATGGGTCCCAAATAGGGTACACTCTACAAAATATTTTTTTTTTTAAATACTGTGTTGAGGGCGTCATATTGTCGGATTTGACCGACTCTACTTTCTCACTTGTTTTATATCGTTAAATGAGACTTGCCAAATGCTTGTCATTCAGGCAAACTCGCTCGTGTATGTGTGCTGTACATAATATTCGCCGTCATATCTAAATTTTGTAATTTTCCATCCAGCATCGTCGGTCACACATACGAACACATTTTCACTAATACTACCACAATGCCTTATTACCCAGCGGGAAAACTCAGAAGACCTTCTTACTTCAGGCCTTTTTTAAAGGCCTGCTTAAAAGATTTTTTTATTCAATTACTATTCTTATCTAACTGCTAAAGAAGGCCTCATAGAAGGCCTCGGCTCTTTCGTATAAAAGATAAGATACACCTTCGACACTCGCTTCTATGAGAAGGGAGTAGAAAAGGAGTAACATTTTTTGTATTGTTTTTTTGCACAAGCAAAAGCAAAATCAATTTTTTTGGTCCCGTTACCCTTCTTATGTACCTGCTGAAGAAGCGAGAGCGGAAGGCCTTCTCCGCAATGACAACGTGTGTAAAAAAGATATGAGTATGGAATGGAGCAAGAAGGCCTTGTACATCCAAAAGATGGGGTACAGAGGCCTTCTAGAAGGCCTCCGTACTCCTTCTTTTTCCCGCTGGGTACGTCCAGCACACGAGTGAATTCGCTTGTATTTGGCCCTTAAATGGTATTTAATTCTTAATAAATGGTTATATTTTCAAACTTAAATAAAAAACGTTATAATTGACACAAAGTTTTATTAAGAGCATTGAACGATAGAATGGAAATGCGGATTGTATTTTTTAAAGAGTATGTCATCCAGATGTCGTCCGTCGAGTTGAACACACTGTTAAAAACGGAATCTTGTTTTTCGAGAATTTTCGAAAAAAATGGTTCAATTATCTCATGCGTGGATGTTTCGATGATCGAGGGTTGCGGCTTTTTGGAGACCAGTAACGGCAGTTTTGCTTGTTGACGTGGCCGTTTAAGTGAAAATGAACTTTGAACAAAATTGTCGACGAGCAATTACGTAAGAATCATTACTCTAAAAAAATGTCTCCACAGCGAACGCGCGATGCTCACTCGACCACTGCGACATCGTGACTGACAAATTCGCCCATCGATAATTCCAACGGCGCCACCCTCCCTCCGCACCGTTTCTTTCTTTTTGAAATAATCGTATTTAAAACTATAAATTTGCCACCAGACACCCTGTACCACCCTCTTTCTTGGGCATTATTTTTGTTTAATGTCTAAACCTGTATCTAAAATCGTCCCAAATATTCTCGCGGTAAATAATGGGATGAGCACTGCTGAATTTTGTGACAGCACTTTTATCCAAAAAATATCAGTTGTTGTAATATTTGCAAAATTTAAAAATTCTATAACCAAAATTAATATTTTTATACACATTTCTAATCTTTTCCTGTTAGGAATTGCTAGCAAACTTCCCTTAACTCATCTGTATTTCTATTCATTTTTCGACATTTAATAAGCACTTCCTTTAAATTTCAAGTTCAACATGAACATTCACCTAATAATACTCTCTTTTGTTAGTAGTTTATCATTTGAATTGGATGCTTTTGTTTTTATTTTGAACTCTGCAGGAAATCTTTAAGGATCGTGTTCGAGTTTAGGCACCGAAAAATAAACACACGCACTCGCAAGCAGTAACAGAAATTGTTGACCTACTTTTGCTGATTACTTTTCTTTTTAGGATCAAGTTCAAATTACTTAGGTATTTGAAAGATTTGCGGTTTGGCTGAATGATACATAATTAGTTTCCAAGAAGATGAATTGCTGCAGTGACCTTACTTTAGAATATTCATATAGAATAATGTTTTTTTCGTTATATTCCATTTAAAGGAACAGAAGCATCTCAAATTATAGCCCATATTCTAGAAATCGAAATGGAAATCAAATCGCACTGAAAATCTATTAAATTATGCTTAATAAAATATTTGGTAAATGCTATGAACAGAGATGGAGAGGCATTTAAACACCTGCCGTTTTCTGTAATTAGTATTGTGGTTAATTTATTAAACTGTTAATGGTTTTTAATCCAAATTTTTGATATTTAAATCCGGGACCTAGTTCTGGCAGTCGTGATCGAGTACTTTCTCGATTCGATAGCAATTTTATTTCAGTCGATGCTGAACGAATTGAAATAATTTTTTCAGTATTGTTTAACTCAAATAAATGCTTTACAACACTGAAAAAATAATTCCGATTCGTTCAGTATTGACTGAAATAATTAGATATTAAATTGCTTTCGATTCGAGAAAGTACTCGATCACGACTTTCAGAATCAGGCCCCAGGCTAAAGTTCACTGAATTTTCATTAAATTATTTTTATGAAGAAAGGAATTTTACAACATGAAATGAATTAAAATTTTATTGATAATTTTTCATTCTTGACTGCGATCTCTATCGCTAAAAATCTATAAATTTGATTTAGCGATTTTTGGCTACGAATGCAATACTGTAACGTGCATTGCTTAATTTGGCAAAGCCATAAAAACTTAAAGCACTTAAGCCAACGAGATTTAGCTTTAGCTAAGCGAATTACAGAATACGGCTGCTGAAAAGAATATTTCTACGCGTAAGTGACGCCAAATAAGGAATGGCATATTTATTGGTCCTTAAATAAGACCAATTGTTCAAATCTAAGTGTGTTAATAAAGCAAGAAGAGCATGGGTAGCTTTCGAAAACATATGTCACAATTCTCTTAAAAATATAAGGGCTTCAAATTACAATAAACTGGTACAAGAACTTCTTTTTTTCATATCAACAACTCGGATGCAACATGTCATTAAAAATAAACTTCTTGCATTCGCATATAAAGGGTGTTCCAAGCATAATGCACGATGTTAATTGTGAGTCACAGCTTAACGTCAAGTTTTTGCCCAAATTAATTTGACATTTCTCTGTGTCAGTGTTTAACAAATTCAATAATGGGGATGTACACAATGGAGCAGCGCCTTAAGATTGTTGAAGCCGTTTACGAAAATGGACTTTCAAATCAAAATGCATTTCGTGCAAATGTGTCCACATAATCGAACAAATGTGTCCACAATCGGGAGAATTGTGCATAAATTTCAACAAACCGGGTCTGTAGCAAATGTGAAAACATCTGTGCATGCTTGCCCAGTTCGTGCTGTTGTTCGCGATAGTTCGAAAATGAGATCGGCCAAGCAGTTACCGTGAATGGTGTTCGCTATCGCGAGATGGTTACAAACTTCTTGTGGCCAGAAATTGAGGATGTGGACCAAGAGGATATGTGGTTCCAACAGGATGGTCCCAATTGCCACACAGCTAACGAAACAATGGCCTTTTTGAGCGTGAAATTCAATGGCCGTGTTATCCCACTTCGGAACGATATTAATTGGCCGCCACAATCATGTGATTTGACACCTTTGGACTTTTTTCTTTAGGGAAATTTTAAAGAAAAAAAGTACCTCAATAAGCCAAGAACAATTCAAGGCACATTACCGACATTGAACCTCAATTATGTTTCAGAGTCATTGAAAACATGGACCATCGGATAGAGGTGTACCAACGAAGCCGTGACGAGCATTTGGCCGATATTTTGTTTCACGCATAATTGTCATAGATCCTTCTATAACAATACAAAATACTAAGATAATGCTCTGAATTTTTTTTGTTTTATTTTAGGGTTTTTTCCCGGGATTTTTGTTGCGGGATCCCGGGAAATAAAAAGTTCCTCATAATTTCAGAAAACAGCTATTTATAATTTGAAATTTAGTTTTCTTTCTTTAAAACTTAGCATCTGTTGATGGGTTTTCAATTAGATCAATTACAAGAAATGAGTACATTCGTAAATCAATGTCAACTGATGCAATAAATCTACTAAAAGCAGAATGGGCAGTGCAAAAGTTGATACTTAATAAATTTTGTGAAGTGAAGAGTTAATAAAGAACATAAATTTAAAATAAGATACTGGCAGTAAATTTTTATTGTCCATGGACAAGTCTTAAAAATAGGAGATACCTAAACCTATCGCTGCTTTATTGCAACAAAGTCATATCTACAGAAAAATCGAGCTTGGCAAAATGCGATTAAAGTTTTCAAATGAGAAGGTATGAAGGAACACTTTGCTTAATTAACTTAAAATTTTTAATTTTTTGAGATATGACTATGGATCTTGTAAGAAGAAGTCCGGTTGATGATATTTTTTGCATTAGCCTTGACCTTCATTTGACTCATATAGACGTAGTTTATAAAAAAGAAAAAATTGCTTCTGATTGTGAATTTGAAGCATGCAACAACTTTAAACTTTTGCACTTAAAACTAATTTTCCAATTCCGGTAAAAAAGTGAACGAAAATTTCCGTAAACATGGTAATTAGTAAATAAAATCAGAAATATACTCTTTGTCGACTTCCTAAACGCATTGAGTGTGTCTGAATGTTATTTCCTTAGCTGTTAAAAAATGTTAATATATTTATTTAAAATATATATACATATAAAACATAGTTATTTAAAATATTTTATCTATTTTATGAATTAACTTTTTGATCTCATAACTTGAGTACCACAATGATTGTTTGTTTTTATTTTTGTTTTATGAATTAAATTGTTATGTTTGTTTTATTTTTATCTTGTATCTAAAGCATAAGGTAATAATAATTCAAGTTCCTCTTTCAATCTTCAATTAATTTTTGTAGTATTTAAGCATTTCTTTTACTTACTTTGTAAACAAGTTCCCTTACGCTCTTTTAAAAAAAGTTTTTTCATTAAATAAAAAAAAAATTTTCTTTGTATTATTAATATGGAGCGGGATCCCGGGATCCCGGGAAAAAAACTCTAAGTATTAGGTAAATTCATTTAAGATTTTAATTTATATTAAGGGCAGCGTTTAAAAAACTGCAGTCAAAGTAGAAAAACTGCCATTTCTTCCACTTCTTCATTTGTCATTGGCAAAAAAACACTGTTGCATTTACTTCTGATTCATTAAATGTAAACAGTCGCTGTCAAACCAACTCAAAAAGCTTAACGTTGTACACAAATTTTCGTTTTTTGTTTGACAGGTTTTGGTTTCGAGTGCAGTTTTTTAAACCCTGATTAAGGGTAATCACGATTGTGCAAATTTGCAATTTGTCAATTTGCAGTGCATATTATGATTTATCGTCTTTATTTTTTGTGCAAATGTGATATTTTTCGAAAAATGTATGCTGACAACACAAAAAACTTCTGGCAGCACTAGCATAAGTTGTCATAAAACTTCATTTGTTTACAATTATACACAAGTATTTTGCGCTAACATGGGGTCTTCACCTGACAAGTTTTTGTCATACCAAACGTTTATTATGACAAAAAATTGTCAGGAGAAGACCCCCATGTAAAGCGATCACAAACAATTTTAATTAAAATCTTCTTTTTTAAAATTTAAAAAAGTATTTGCAACTGAGCACATATGCACTACTATTTTTGCCCAAGGTGTGTTAGTTCATACGAAATACAATTAAGCAAATTGTACATTTTGTTGTTGTGCTGTGCAAATGTGTTCATTTTTGCACATATTTACATCGTTTACACACTTTGCACTCCCATCTTGAATACCCTTATTGTAATATTTGGAACTAATTTTTGTGTAAAATTTAATAAATACGTATTTAATATTTCAATATCGGTATTTATTTAAATAAGAATAATTGGACGTAATAAAGTCAATATGTGAAAAGATTTGGATCCAGCACGCCACAGTCAATTAAAATAGTTTAACAAAGATCTTGCTCCCGACTTTTTTTCATTTGCCGATTAGTAAAGTAATATTACTAAGTGTAAAAATTAAAAAAAAAATCTAAAAACAATATATAAAGTTTCAAAATCAAAGAATTTTTTTTAAAACCACAACGCAACCTTTTGCCATGTAACCACCAAAATAATAAGAGAATATTTTAAAATGTTTTCCAGATTTAAATTCTTGTTAGAGAGAAGTGTCAGCAGTAAAAAATGTTATCAGGACATGATCGGAGAAAAAATTTTTGCTACCTAAGAATGCAATAATTGTTATGAAAATATTACTCTTGTTTTCAATAATCCGCTTAATACTCAAGAGAATTTTAAATAACGAAAATGTTTGCGCATTAAGTTTGAAAGGATTAAAAAATCCCTTAATTTAACTAAGAATAAAAACGATCTTTAAGATTTTTAAAAATTGAAAATTTTGTTTTTAATTTTGTACTTAACTATTACTTTTAAATTGTTTGGCTGTCTTTGTCAAGTGTTTTAGAGAGCAAGACCATAAATGTTAAGAAAAAACTAAAAAATTTAAAACTTAAGTTGTGTTTAAAGCAGGGCTGTGGAGTCGGAGTCGGAGTCGGAGTTGAGGAGTCGGAGTTGAGGTTTTTGTACCGGAGTCGGAGTCGGAGTCGAAGTACCCACAAAAACTAGCGACTCCGACTCCGACTTTTTTGCATTAAAATTTTTCAAAATAAAAAATTTTAATGACCAATTTCTCCAATTCTTTTTAAATATCAATTCATATTTAAATATAATTTTTCTTATAATTTTATTTTTATTTGACATAAGAAAACTAATTTTAAACATAAATTGACACATTAATAAATTAGTGGAATTGGCCATAAGAGGGTCTGCTTTTTGAAATTGTGAAGTCAGAAAATAAGGACCAGTATACTTTTCATATGAGTAGGTGAGTTTCAAAAATTAAAAAATTGAGATAACATCTTATTTTGCCAATTTATAAGAATAGTTATATAGATTTTATCAAAGCATGTCCTTTTCTATGTTTTAATGTGACCTCAAATTTCTGTAACAAAAACCAGCGGGTTCACTATTTGAATTTCGCCAAGATATCGTTAATGAAATAGAGCCGAATTAAGGAATTTAAAAATTAAATTTGTAAAGATGTTGTTTTTTATTTATCGTATATTAACAAATATTTTTGTAGTCATGTTCATGAATAAGACTTGAAATCAGCTGTAGCTCCTGTGGTGAAAGCATTAAGTGAACTACATTTGAAGTTCCAACCTTCAAGGTGAATTATAATAGAATAAAAGGAAAAGGAACTCGGAAAAATACATGACGTTGTTCCAGATATAATTCCCATCAATGTGGGAAAAATGATTTGAGAATACTTTTATCTACTCACTTTAGGGAAAATTGGAGAGATAATAAAGACTTGCAATTTCAAATTTCGGTCTTGGACAATAATAATATTGAATTAGGAACGGAAAAATGCAATGGCGAGTACACTGAAGAAAAAGATTTAAATTTAGCAGTTTAAAAATTCACATTTTTTTTTAACTCTGCAGGTGGGAGATAAACTACATCAAGCCACATTTTGAAAACTTTACAGCAGACCGCGCAAACATGTTGATAATCGCAAATGATGTTTATATTATAAAAATGTGCATTTGTACGAATATTTTATATGATCCTAACATATTTTTTTTATGTCGATGATATACATAAAAAATTACGTCATAAAAGGTTCGTTACCTTCTATGGTACTGTTCCATGCCTTGAGACAAACAGCACCAAGTCAAACAACAAAAGGGGTACTATTTCCCAAAAATAATAGAAGGCTAACAACATTTTTTTACGTTACATTTCTCTTCAAAATGTGTTATATAAATTGTAGAACAAACAACTGAAGGCGCATATGCATGTTTTAATAAACTTTATAAAATTTTCCTGAGAATGATTTGACTTAATAAATAAAATGTATATTAAAAACAAAAGACCTCACTTCACAATTTACAAAAAAGGACTGTCCTTTGCCTCTATTAATATTGTGGTAAACAACACTAAGTACATTTGATGCCTTTAACGTATAAGCCAATTGGACTTGGTGTTGTTTTCAACTTTTCCAAAATCCAAATAAAATTTTTTGCAGCTTTCCTACTCATATGTTAGTAACTAGTATGTTAAAGCTCAATGCGCGGCACGTTAGAATTAAAATATCGATTTGAAATTTTTACAGAATCATTTTCTTGCTATATTTAACCATTTAACAGGTACTGAATTAAAAAAGAGTTTAAAGTCAAAAAAAAACTAGTCTCTTAAATAATGCTAGGTTAGAGTAGGAGTCGGAGTCGGAGTCGGAGTCGGAGTCGGAGTCGGAGTCGGAGTCGGAGTCGTACTTAAAAAATTTCACCAAAAGGAGTCGGAGTCGGAGTTATAACTTTTTCTTAACGACTCCACAGCCCTGGTTTAAAGAATGACTTGGCAGTTTGTTTTTCACTTAAAGAAAAAAAAATTTGAAATACACGATAAATGTGTACTCGTAGGAGAAAACATTTTCAATTATATATGTACATATACTTTTTCGATTTGAGTGTATGTATATATTTATGTATGTTTGTATGTAGTAAATTGTTATGTACATAGGTACTTATTGTAGACATAATCGTGACTTTGAAAAAATGACTTTTGTTTATTGTTTATTAATTAAAAACTATTTAATTTGTATTAAACAGAAATATGTATGTATGTTTATGTTTAAATTAAAATATTAGAAATAACTTGCAAAATGGCAAATCCAAAACTCTGGCTGTAAAAAGAGAACCAAGGAGTGTCTGTCAGCCGCTCCTAACCTCAAATACAATGTTGATCAAAACATATGGTTAGCAATTAAGATCTTAATTTTTTTTATTTAAGGAGAAATTGGCCATTCTTTTTTTTATTTAAAGAGAAATTGGCCAATCTAAAAGGCCAAATACACTTGTCACTTGTTCACTAATACTACCACACTGATTGATGAGTATTTTGATAAGTGTATTTGGGCCTTAAGGGATGCATAATCAAATGAAACTAAACGCATGAAACATGGAAACAAGATTGCGCATTGCGCAGGTCCGTTATTTTTGTGTGTGACGAAGAAATAGAATTTATGTATGTGCATTTGTGTGTGTCTTACATTTTTTAAAACAAACACTCATTTGCAGTCTATGATGACGTAGATGCGCAGTAAAAATTGTTTTTTGATTCATGAACTAAACGCAAATAATTTGGAAGAAATTCTGCCCTTAAGGCCCAAATACATTGATCAAAATACGCATCAAGCATTGTGATAGTATTAGTAAAAATGTGTTTGTAGGTTCAAAACCGACGATGTTAGATGGCAAATTAAAAAATTTAGATATGACGTCGGATATTACTTCCAGCACACGTAAACGAGTGAATTCGCCTGATGGATAAGCATTTGACAAGTGTATTTGGCACTTTAGTTTGGAGTGTCAACTCTAAGTTACAACCAATCTGGTGTTATGGTTTTTAGTTATGGAGCCTCCAACATAGAGAAAATCGAAAGGCGCCAAAATGAAACCCTTCTAGTCATCACAGTAGTTTCTTTTGTAAGTTGAAAACTTGAATATTTACAATGGTCTAAACGTACATCTGTAAAAGCTATTATCATAATAATGTTTTCTGTGTATTTGCTTTCCCGGAAATGGAAAAAGTTTCAAACCGATTTTAATGAAAATTATAAACATAGATAAATCCATATTTATATGGACACATAACCATGATGTGTTTTTAAATACTGTGGTGTAGGGTATCATATCATCGGGCTTGACCGACTATACTTTCTTACTTGTTTTTTTTAGAATAATCGTTTATTAAACAAAAAGTTTTATTTTTTTTTTTGTTTAATTATAACTATTAATTATTCATGTTTGTATATAATAAATTATGAATTAAGAAAAAAAAAGAAATCAATTTAAACAGTAAAAACTCAAAATAATTAAACGTATTATTTTTATACCCTTCACCACAGGTGGTGAATAGGGTATATATAAGTTTGTCATTCCGTTTGTAATTTCTATAATATTGATGTTAGACCCTATAAAGTATATATATTCTGCGTCCTTATGAGGAGCGAAGTTGATTGAACGATGTCCGTCTGTCCGTTGAAATGGATTTTTTTATACATTTATGTCACATATGGTCCGGAATTGTTTGCTATTGAAATTCAGCAAGATCGGTCCACAAATGGCTGAGATATGAGTAAAAAACCACGACAGCCGCAAATTTTTTTTCTGCAGTCATTCAGTGGCTATGGTAATACAGTGTTGGTAATGTGGTTTTTTGTTATTTTTTTATACCCCTCACTACAAGTGGTGGATTTTATTTGTAATGTGTTAAATTTTACGCATACACATTAATGCATGTACATGATATGCCGCTCAAATAAAGAAACAAGCTCATAGACTCAATATATTTTAATTTAACGCTTCTTCAGTAAAAGCATACCATACAAACCAATTCAATTTTGGTTTCTACTGTCATACAGTGGCTATGGTAATACAGTGTTGGTAATGTGGTTTCTTGTTATTTTTTTTTGTACCCTTCACTACAAATGGTGGATTTTATTTTTAATGTGTTTAATTTTACGCATCCACATATACATTAATGCATGTATATGATATGCCGCTCAAATTAAGAAACAAAATCATAGACTCAATATATTTTAATTTAACGCTTCTTTAGTACAGTAGACGCTCGCAAATTAGAACCGCTTTGTTTTTGATGCAATTCTAATTTCTGAATTATTCTAATTTCTGGACGTTTTTATTTCGAATAAAAAATAAAAATTACTTAAATTTTTTTTTAATTCAATTTTATTTGATAAAAACAAGAAAACAAAACGTAATTCACTCATACATTTAATTTTTTTTTTAAATTAAAAATACCGTGTCGTTTCTAATATTTGGAAAACTATCCATTGCTTCCACGGAATGCATTTTCATCTTTTTAGGGATATTCCTCTCTAAATATTTTTTTAGCTTTCTCTTTGAACCACTCATACAGACGACTTACCATATTTGGGTATTCAGCGCTGTGCAAAGATTTATTGCTTGCTTCCTGATATGTGTGGAAAACAGCATTTAATATTGCTGTTCTATGTGATTTGATATAGCTGATTGAAGATGTCGTAACATTAATATTCCCTTCAAACCCTTTGTCAAGCTTTTCTAATATTTTGACCTTCGTTTCCAATGATAAAGTGTGTTTTTACGTTTATTTGACATTTCGAATGATACATTTTCACTTTTTAATAGAGACTTCCAAAATATGTACACATGTTTCGAATTTCACAAATAAACTAGCCACAAATATATATAAATGCGACAAAAAAACAACAAATAAGGAAACACATCTAAAATTTGGTAATTCCCCTTTTTAGTTTTACATGTTCAAACAGAATAAAAATAAATTGCGGATTTCTTGTGTTCAAATAACAAAAAAAAAAAACGCTCTGAAATTAGAACTATAAATTCGAATTAAAGCGTTTAATGTATTGCAAACACTGATTCTAATTTCTGAACGTTCGAATTACTGAAAGCTCTAATTTGGGAGCGTCTACTGTAATAGCATTCGTGGCCGAGTTGTTAAGTTCTCTCCTGAGACTGATGATATTGCCAGTTCGAATCCCAAAAAGAATTTTTTTTTTAATTTTTTATGTTCTAAAAAACGATTTAAGTTCTTATCTCATCATGTTGAAGGGTATATATGATTCGGCATAGCCGAATATAGCACTCTTACTTGTTAAACCTTCAGATTGTAATAATTTTTGATTCATCTCGCTCTTTCGTGATTAATCTAAGACCCTAAAATTTAACACTCTGAGTGCTGGTAATCATTTGAATTAAGTTTGCTATGCCAGTCTGTGAAAAGTAACGTAAAAAAGAGTGTACTCTATTTAGGACCCATGTGCAAAATTATGTTATGAGGTTAACAATCATGTAAAAGTCCTTTGTGCCGGATATTATTTATGTTAGTATCTTCATCTACATGAGAAATTTTTTTGTCATTCAGAGTCAATATTACAACCTAATGATAAAGTTGCTGATAGTTAACGCGAACAATAGCTACCATGAACGATAAAGCGACCATTAAATTTTCTCCATTACTAAAACTGTTTGATAAAATGAAAAATGGAATTTATATACTGTGGCAACATTGCAGTAGATACCTATACTTTTGATTGTTTAAAATACTTAGTTACATTGCATTACATTACATTGCAGGAGATACCTATACTTTTGATTGTTTAAAATACTTAGTGGCAACGATTAAATTTTTTTTTTCTTTAGTGACGGTTCACACACGTCAAGTTTTTCTCGTCAAGTCTTGAGTTTTTAGGAGAGAGGGGAAAAGTAACGGCATTCTCTTTACCCTTCTCTTAGGAGAGAGGGGAAAAGTAATGGCATTCTCTTTACCCTTCTCTCCTAAAAGCTCAAGACTTGACGAGTCAAACTTGACGTGTGTGAACCGGCACTTAATTGAAAGCAGAAGTTAATTTTCTTGATTTTTATTTCGTTTTTAATGCTAAATTGTTTTGTTTGTTTTTTTGTTAAATTGTGTTTTTCGATAAAGTTTTAATAATTGAATGTGACATAAAATTGTTATTGAAGTGACCATATCTTCAGTAGAAAATATGGCAGCTTCAAATTCTTAAAGTTCACTTGTAAAGTTACCCTGAGGATTCATCTGCTGTTTGCTTATCAGTCACTCTTAAGGTCAATGTGAACTTGTAATCACCAAAAAGCATTTATCTGTAAGATAGCATCCTGAAAATAACTATTTGCAGGTTTTAATACTGGCACTAAGTGGTTTTAGGGTGGGGGATAATATATGTAGACCCTCCTACCCTGAAAAGAAAAATCAATCCATCCGTACTTAGATCAAGCCAAAGCGGTGTCAATAGTGCGGTAAGTACGAAATTACCTTAAATCAGGTACAGAATGCTTGATTTCAGTACGGATTAGTTAAGTGCACTGTACTTAAAATAATCTATAAACAGTAGGGTAATTCTGTAACTTTTTAACGACAAAAATTTGTCGTTAAGTAGAAAATTTCAAGTAAAAATTTTAAAAATTTACTACTTAACGACAAATTTTTGTCGTTAAAAAGTTACAGAATTACCTTACAGGATTGATTTAAGTAAAAGCGAGATATAAGTCACTCTCAAACTGTGCTTGATTCAAGGATTTCTAAGTTGATTTAATTCCCCGAATTTGTAATTTTAATAATCCGAAAGTGAGATTAGATTGATTCTAACCTAAGCTCTTACCCCATAGAACAGAAGAACTCTCATTTTTATAAAGAAAAAATTAAAGTTGATTTCAATAAAAAAATTTGTGATATTAATAAAAAAAAATAATTTAATTTGCACTAGTAAATAAATTAATTGTATAAATTAAAATTTTTTTGGATATTTACAACACTTTCTGCAGCAATGCTGTTGATATAAGTAAACGTTTTATTCACTTGATTAAATTTTTAATTAACACTGATTTTTTCAATGGTTTAATTGAAAAAAAATTGTCGAACATTTTTTCTGTGTAAGACACCAGCAGCATTTCCGACATGGTTTTTGTAATCCTTCTACTTTGAAAATTTTATATACTTAACTAAATAATTTAAAAAAATACAATATGGGAATTTTAGCTTCTTATTTTACTTTTTAAGCATGGGAATAATATGTTATTCATCTTGTAGTATTGCTGTTATTTCTACACAAAATCGTTTTTTTACCTGCTTTTGTAGTATTGTTGTTTTAGATGTTTATATTTAAATAATATTCAGCACAAATAACTTTTATATCAATCTTAACCTTATAAATTTTTAGAAAAGTTGAAGTTTTTAGAATTATTACGCCGTTTTAAAAAAAATTCTTGCAGTATCTATTGACATTTCACTGTATTATTATATTTTGTTTTTTTTTTTGCCAATTTTTTAATTTTTCAAATGTTAATAAATAACAAAATTTACTTTTAAATGTGTATTAGGAGGAGTTGAAACATATTAATGAGTATGAGTTTATGCATATTTAAACAAATCCCAAATGCTTAAAGCTTTAAAAATTACATAAATAAACATAATTAAATTGTAGTTTTGTTAATCTGAGAAGGGAATACAACTGTATGTATTTCTCAGGGACTGCAAATAACGATTATTTTTTAAATTAAAACCTAAACATTTACATTTTTGTGTTCAGGTGACAAGCTATTGATTGTGTAGTAAAATTTATATGAAAATCACTCATTTTCTTGAGTGCTTTTCACATAAATTTTTCTACACAATCCATTGCTTGTCACCTGGAAACAGCACATTAGGCCCGTTTTCACAACTTACCGATATCTGAAAGTAGACTTTAACCGGCCTTATAAAAAGTGTTCCATTATTAAAACTTTACTTTAAACTTAAGTGAGCGATAAAGTAAATTAAGGTTTATCCTAAAGTAAAGTTGTAAAAGTTGAACACTTTTTAAACGGCCGATAAAATCTTACCTTTAGCTATCGGTAAGTTGTGAAAACGGGCCTTAAACTAAAAGAGAAGTGCTGCGTTCATAAGGAAAACACTTAGATAATCCTTGTTACATGGCCTAGAGGTAGACACAATAATATTTATTTCTTAAATTTTATTAAAAACTTCAACTTTACCGATTATTTTTTGAGTTTTTATTTTATTCCTTAGGAATTTAACATTATTTTTGAGTTTTATTTTTTGCTTAGAAAAAAAAAGTTATGTCTTAAGGGGCCCATACACTTGCAATATTATTGTATTTGATATTCTCCATATTATTTCCATTTTGTCCTATATTATACAATAATTCGTACAATGGTTTCATTCATTCAATAAAAAGGTGAACATAACCTATAGGAATAACATAAACAGCATTGTACAATGTTGCCAACACATTTCACTTTCTTTTCGTTGTGCAAAAAAAATCAAAAGTATTTTGATTGTTGCCAATATATTGTGTCACCTTCGAATATCACATACACATTGGCGATATAATTGTACAATACGTAAAATTGAACAATAGTATTGCAAGTGTATGAGCCGCTTTTAGTTTAATTTATTCTAATTTTTTTCATGAAATAATGATTAAATAGTAATTTCTTTACGTTACGATCCCAGATATTTTTATTAAAAAAAATCATACCGTTCACGACAGATGGAATGATAACAATATTTATCCAAGGCCCCTATGTCCTGGATCTCTATGTTTAGAGGATGTCGACTTAACGATGACCGTATTTTCGTGCGGTTGTTTAAATGAAGTTTTCGAAAGGTAAGCTGGGGACAAAACTTATCTTTTTTTATAATTAATAAAATTTTTTATAATTTATATAATTAAGCCTGATTTAAATATAAAAATTTGGATAAAAAACCAGCTTTAAAAAAACTGCAGTAAAAGTAGAAAAACTGCCATTTCTTCCACTTTTTCATTTGTCATTGGCAAAAAAAACTGTGGCATTTACTTCTGATTCATTAAATGTAAACAGTCGAATAATAATAAAATAAACACAACACTAATTATTAAAAAATAGTCTTTATGTGATCAACTTTTCTGGGAAATTTTATATACATACATAGTTGTTAAAGACCTTATAAACAGCGTTGCCACGACCAAAAAAATTTTGTAACCAAAATGTAAAAATAAAGTAACCAAAAGCGAAAAAAAGTAACCAAAATTATTTTGTATCAAAAGTACTATTTTGTTCGCACTTCAGTTTAAAAATATGTCTAAAGAAGAAATTGTGCTAGTTTGTATCTTGTAGGCTCATTAGACGCTGGACCGATTTCGGGAAAGAACAATAGGATATAAAATTTTTCGAAATTTTTAGTGTAAGTGGCACTTCCTATACAAAGTTTAAACTTATTTTCGTAATTTTTAAAAATGTTATGAGCTATAGCTTTAATTCTTTTTATATGAAGAGCTCTTACTGTGTGTTATATTATTAAAGTGCTAAATTGAGCTAGATTTTGCGGTAGATCTTTAATTTATAGATGAGTTTAGCCCAGTGGAATATACTCATATTAAACGGGATCGGATCGGAAGGGCCTTTGACCTTATCGTTTATCTAGAAAAGTGTTTCAGTTACCCATATGAAGCATGAAGAGTAGCAGATAATGGCCATTTACACTTGATAGTCCGTTAAAGCTTAAGCTTCTAAAAAAATTATTTTTAACTAGATGAAAAAAGTATTGGTTTAAGATGCACAAATACCACACACAATTTTTAAAGGTCAAAAAAGCGAAGCGGGTAGTTCTTGCTCCAAAACAAAAAATTGGTTATTTTTGTGTCGAAAAAAAGTAACCAAAATGGAAAAAAGTACACAAGTACACATTGAGAAAAAAAGTAACCAGTTTTGGTTAAAAGTAACCAAAACGGCAACGCTGCTTATAAAGTAGCCTTTTGTTACTGTGTTCAGATAGCGTTGAAGAAACGTTTTCTAGAACCTAAAGATTTGGGAGGCCCTCATTAATTGGGCTCATATATTTTCTATTTTTTTATGAAGTTAATTATTGAAAACAAATTAAATTCACACATAATTTGTATCAAATTAATACACTTTCTTCCATAGCATCCATACAAGAGTTCTTCCGAAGTAAAAGAGAGTTATTAGTATAGAGAGAGTAGTGTTTGTGGATTTGCTCTGGAATTTTAATTTTCACAAGAAATTTAATTTAAAAAACTCCGTCCCATAGGATTTTTTATAAAATTTTTACAGAACTCTTCCTTCCACGTTCCACTGGTTTAACTTCTCTGCATTAAATAAACTCGGAGTAGAACATTTTTAATAAAAAAAATAAAAATAAAATAAAATAAAATAAAATAAATATGTATGTATAAAGAAAAAAAAAACAAAAAACTTTAATAATTTCTATTTATTTTAAGTTATTTTTTCGTTTGTATAATTAGTATTTAAAAATTATTTCATTGGCATTAATTATAATTTATCAAATTAATAATCAAATTGCTGCTTTTGTTTTTTTGAAATAAATTATCTGTTTCTTTAACAGTGTTTCCTAATGGATCCAATCGCACCTTCAACACGACATAAACGACATCAGCGGTAGGGATTGCTGTTCGGTTTTAACCGAAATCGAAACCGCGGTTTTAAGTGCCTAAACCCGAAACCGAAAACCGACAAAAAATAACTCGGTTTTAGCTTATGCTTTAACAATACATATATTAATGCTTAAAGAAATTGCAAATACATAATACTCGTACTTCATATACGAAAACGTTATACAAAACAGCCTGCAACAATGGCAAGGTATTTTAGAATTCTTGAAATTCAAAATGAATACTAAGAAGAACAAATGTAACCTTTTTAACACTTAAGTAGACACCTAATTTGTGTGGCACAAACTGCCACCTGGACCTGGCTGGGACTTCTTTTAAATGTATCAAGTTTTATGGCTATAGCAGAAAGATTTTGTTGTCAAATAGAATAATTCTTCAAAAAAAGTAAAGAAAGATTTCTTATGTGTTGCGTATGCTTTTTGATACGTTTCGTTTTGATTTTATTCACAACAGTCAATATATAATACAATATGCACAAAATTTTCATTTGGCCAATTGCCACGCCCACGGTGTTTAAATTTGCACTGTTTTCTAATTTCCTTGTAAAAAACACTTTGATTAAGGAATACATAAAATTTCGTTCTAATATACTTAATATTTAATTATATGAAAAAAACTGGAAAAAGTCAAAAAAAATGGCGGGCCAGGCCCAGGTATACACTTGAGGGTTAATAAAAAGTACCTGAATTTAATTAAATAAGAATATTGTATGACATACAAAAAATATAAATGTATGTAGTTTAACTTTGATATTTTCAAAACCGACCTGTTTTAATCATTTTCAAACCGAAACCGCGTTTTCAGATTTTTACGGGTTTTAGCTAACTCTAATCAGCGCTGTTAAAAAAATAAAATATCTTAAAGATATTTTATAACATCGATTTTGTTTTAGAAAAATATTGCTTTAGTTGTTGGTTCAAAGTATAAAATACGTATAAAAGATTTATTATTTGTTATAATGTTTTTTTAAATCTGTGGCATTTTGACAAAACAACTTAAGTCGAGATAAGACAGCAATAAAGTTTTTAAAAAAAACTCGTTGAAAAAATCATTTTTATTAAATAATAAAATAAACCAAAATTAAAGAAAAATTTCGTTTACAATAAAATTCGTATGATTAACAACATATTTTTCAACTTTTTAAATTCGTATGATTAACAACATATTTTTCAACTTTTTAAATTTGACTTAAGATGTTTTGTCAAAATGCCACAGAAATATACCCTTTAGATTTTTAAAATCGTTATGGACTTTTAAGTCAGTCTAGTCTACTACTACAGTATTGTCTACTATAGAAATACGAAAGGGCTTACATAAAAGTTTCCAATATTTTTTAAATAGTTTTAAAACCAAAAACTAGAGTTTGGAATTTATGTTAATAATAAGTTAATAAAGCAGCTGATCTGGCTTGGCCATTTGAATTTTCAAAATCAAAGATCTCCAAATATTTTAAGGTGGTTATAAAGGACTTACTTGTATTCAAGTTCACCACAGTCTGAAAGATATCACGTTCATTATTTTTTTTTTTAATCTTAAAAGAAATTTAAATTAATACCAATACACAGAAAGAAAAACACTCGGGATAACTCAAAAATTCAAGTACGAATAACACTAAAACGTGCTCAAAACAATCCTAAATGGGATTACTTTCGAAAATCAATCCCGGAATTTCTTGAAATAAGTATAAAATTCTTAAATCAATTAAAAAAAAAAGATTAAACTTCTCGTTGTTTTTAACCCTCCGGCTAACGCATGTTTTGATTTTATACACACATTGAAAAAAAGTCTGGCCAGACTCATGTGTACCACAAAGTGTTAAAAAGTAAATTTGAACTCTTGTTTCTCATTTAGTTTATATTTTTAGTTAAATATGTACATAAGGTTTTCAAAGTAAAACCCATATCGGGCATGATGTTGGTGTTTTATCATTCTTTACTGTGTAATACGGGTAAGTAAATCAATCATAAAAACTTTTTCGCATTTTGAGATTGAGTCAATCTTAAGCTTCGTACAGACGATGGTCAGATCTTACAATATTGTAAGCAGGCGTTGCCAACAGCAATATTTTTCTGCCAATGGTGCGATTGTCAGATGCATTTATTTTGCATTTCTGCAAATAAAAAATAAGCTTACAATGTTCACACAGCTGTAAGACATTTTAGCCAGTTTTAATGCAATTTAAGCAACGCTGCTTACCAATATTGTAAGATCTGACCATCGTCTGTACAAAGCTTTAGTTTTACTTAAACCAATCTCATTTTCGGATTATTTCAAATACGAAATCGGGATTTAATATGGATAAGTTAAGTAATTCGCGATTGAAAATCCGTACTTGAATCAATCTTTCTGTACATGATTCATGAAAATACATACTCACCATACTATTAATAGCGCTTCGGATTGATTTGAGTACGGATAGATTAATTTTTTTTGGAGGTTGAGGACTGAATTTTTTAAGTTCCAATAATCGAGGTTTTAAAATAAATTCTAGAAAATTTGTAAAATTCAATATATCGTTACCTAAAAACAAAAGACCCTAACTAACGGAACATTAAAAATCGAAATTTTTTATTGTTTCTGATGTATAGCATTAACACAAATGAAAGTTTTCAACCAAATTTAACGCTTTTATTAATAAAAACAAGTTAGAGTGCTATATTCGGCTGTGCCGAATCTTTGATACCCTCCACCGACAGTTCGAATGTTTAAGGAGTAATATCTGTATGATGTCTTTTTATTATTATTATCTTAAACTGTGACGATTTGTTATTAATTATGGTTTTAGGAGACTAAACTGTTTTCCGGGAGTAGGGCATATATGGGGCCTAGGGTAAATTATGTACCGATCTTCACAAAATTTTACAGTGTCATTTCTAGTCGAATAAAACGGACTTGTGCAAAATCTTATGTCATTCCGTGCATTTTTGCATCATTTATGTTAGTTTTTGTAACAATATTATCAAGTTTTTGAAGGTGGTGGTTCCACATTTTGATTCATAGCTCTGGTCCTACTGAACCGATTTTGCTGAAATTCAATCCCAAACTGCTTAGGATAACTACAAGCAATTTGACACCTAGTTTGTTTATTTCTTTTGAGTTTTTCGAAAGTGAGCGTGTTTTCAACAGACGGACAGACGAACAGACAGACTGACATGGCTAAATCGACTTAGAATTACTCAAGCAGCCAGAATATATATACTTTATGGGGTCTGAGATGAATAATAAAAAAGTTTCACACGGAATGACAAACTTAGTATACCCTCTTCACAACTAATTGTGGTGGAGGGTATAAAAAACGGCCCTATCTGCAAAAGACC
Organism: Pollenia griseotomentosa; assembly: GCA_963931875.1. Classification (NCBI taxonomy): domain Eukaryota; kingdom Metazoa; phylum Arthropoda; class Insecta; order Diptera; family Polleniidae; genus Pollenia; species Pollenia griseotomentosa. The sequence continues at coordinate 190,918,876 of OZ007560.1, forward strand.
TAACTAACAGTGTGTATAATAAGCAACATGTCAATTGTCAAAACAACTGGTAGGTTTTACATGAAAAATACAAGAAAAATAATAACAGTTTGATGCAATTACCAATTTTTTTATTTTAAATAGGTTTTTTCTTCTCCTCTAATTTTTTTAAAATGGTAAATAGGGGAATTTGCGTTTTAGGTAACGATATTTTTGTATGTAAATACAAAATAAAAATCAAACGTTTAGAGGTTTATTACAACAAAAAGTAGTACTTTTAAGGTAGAATCACACGATTGTCCAAATTCATCAATTACACTGGTCGGCAAAAAGAGCTAAAAAAAGCAGGAGGAAAAGCTTTGTTATGTGATTTTAATTGACTTTAGCGTGCTGAATCCAATTTTGCTAACTAGGGTGCCGTAACTTCCCCTAGAAATGTTCTTTCCATCAAAATTTGGCTGATCACATATCGGGAAAGCGTGGAGCATTGCCTCTCAAGTTTAAAGGTGCATTTACAAAAATAAAATTTATTCAGTTTTTGTAAAAATTTTGCAATTACGTGTAAAAGAAATGTGAACGAAATTAAAGTTATTAAAATTTCCATCGGCCTTTAACGTGTGTCAAGCCACTTGTGCAAGAAATTTAGGAACAAAATTGGCATAATTTGAGAAATATTTGAATAAGAGCTAATTTTTACTTAAAATATACACGTATTTAATTATAGATGAGTTTTTGTCTTCGTAGGTTACCGCTAACTTATTCAAAGGTATGACGAAAAAAAAATTAATTTTTTTACGTAAGTTTCAAAACTCCATTTTTGAATTTTTAAAAAATTTCAGAATTTTTTATTTTGAAGAGCATATTTTTACGTTTTTACTGCATATTTAATGCGCATATTTCTGGTTTCCCTGCTAATGACTATACCTTGTACTTATTCTACCATGGTCCATACCAGAGAACGGCTTTGTGTAATTCCAAAATCAAACTTGCTCTGCTACAATCAAACTTGCTATGCTACACACATTCACTGCTGGTTTTAAATCATTCAAATAATGCACAGCGTATTGGCATTGCCATTAGCTGCGTTCTAGAACACAAAAGTTTTAACTATTTTTTACTGCTTACAAATTGTGAAAAACTGTTTAACTGTTAAAAAGTTGAAATAGTAAGGGAAATCACGATGGGTAGTGCAAAGTGTGCAAACGATGCAAATGCGTGCAAAAATACACACATTTGCACAAAACAACAACAAAATGTACGTATTTGCAATTTGCTCTATTTTACTTCGTTTGCACTAAAAAAACCATGAGCAAAATTAGTAGTGCATATTTGCTCAGTTGCAAACAAATGTAAACAAAAACGTTTGACATATAAAGCGCCATATTGTTTTTTAAGGAAACTTATAAATTGAACATTGTCGTGGGTTTTAATATAAAATAGAGAATTAAATTTAAATAATTTAAAAAGAAAAAATTTATTTTATTTTGCTTGTGTATAATTGTAAACAAATGCAGATTTTTAACAGTGCTGCCAGAAGTTTTTTTTGTTGCCAGAATAAATTTTTAGAAAAATAGCACATTTGCACAAAAAATAAAATTGGTGTGCTCACGATCAATCATAATATGCACTCAAATTTACAAATTGCAAATTTGCACAATGACCATCGTGATTACCCTTAATAAATAAACAAAAGCCTTTATTTAGCGAATTTTTAAAAATTTTGCGTTGGCGAACTTTTTTGGACAACAGTTTTTTGTGAGAACACATTTTTCAGTTTACTCATTTACTGCATTTTACTGTAATAGTACTTAAACGCACCTATATCGTTCGTCAATGATTGCTTTGGTAAGAATCAAATACAAAAAAAGGAAAAAATCATTAATCTGATGTATTCAGCAGTTGTTATCACCGAGCACAATGTAGTACGAAGAAAAATTAAATGAAACGCAAACACACATGGGTACAAATAAAAAACAATATACAAAAAAATAAAGGAAAAAAAGTTTCCCCTTACCACCTCTAATATAAAGTATTTTTGCAAGGAGGTTTCGAAAAAAAATTTGCCGAACGTAGGGGTCACCTTTTTAGTTTTTTCGTTATTTCTTAGGCATTTACAGTCCCATTTTAACCCTTAAATGCATGATTTTTTCTTTTGGATTGAAAAAATGTATTTTAATAGAAAATTAGGCGTAGATTACGTAAAAATTATTAAAAAAAATTTGGAAAATAGTTTTGAGTGTTTACTTAGAAAAAAACGGTATGTAGACTTTTGGCAACAATATGCGTTTGGTACTTTAATTATTAAGGCGTGAACAATAGTCATATACATATTTATATTGCATACAGGTGTTTAGAAAACAGTTTCTATTTATGTAGGCTTGCCATTTCTATTTTGAGAAAAAGAGGACGCCAGCACAAAAAATGTAGGACATTTGTTCGAAAAAAGAGGACACTTTCTAAACAACCTAATATTAATAAAATTAACGACGGCACACAAAAACTTAATTTGGGTAATTCCATGTCAAGTCGACCAAGAGTGGGACTCGACCCCTTTCGGTTTGAATGCAATTTGGCGAGAGGGTTTATTGATCCTATAAAGAACACATATCAACGAAAAACAATTTTTTATTTTTTTAAAAGTTATGTCATATTCAACTTGTCATAATATCGCCGAATAAGCCGAATGTGTTGAGTTTATTCTTTTAATATCTCGAAAACTACTTTACATACGAAGATGATTTTTGTCAGTTTAAAGAAAATACTTGAGGCTACAATAAATATATTGAAAAAAATGTATATGCTAAATATCAAATTTTAAAAATGGACTAAGTCAAAACCCTATTTTTTTTTGCTGATTTTTTTTTTTATATAATACTTCAAACTGTTTTTTAAAAATTCTAAAACTTTGAGGGATGTGCTTTTTTTAAGATATGATTTTTTTTCTTTCCAAAAATAATCTTAAAATAAAATTTTAATATAATCATTTGAGCAATAAGTATTTATTTGAACAAAAGTAACGACATTGATAAGGTTGCTTTTGCTTATTTGTTCCATTTTTGTTTGGGAGCTCCATTTTGGGCACATTCAAAGAAAAGTACTCTTTTTGTCACGTTACGTCCCCAAAAATTAAATCCTACCTATCTTAAAAAAACCCGAGCACCTAAATCTTTTTTTTAATGAATTTTGTGAATTTTGTAATCCAGGAACAAATTTACAATGAAGGTGTAAAAAGCCGGACAACCCCGGACACTTGATGAAAAAGAAGTAGGACTGCCCCGGATACCCAAAAAAAGAGGACGGTGTCCGGGGAAAAGAGGACGGATGGCAACCCTATATTTATGAAACAATGTCAAACAAATGCCATTTTTGATCTGGCACAAAGCAGCCTTACATTTAGTGCACTAAGTCCGTGAAAATCCATTGCAACCTGGAAGTTTGTTTGAAGATGCCCTATACCATCGGTCCGTATATCTTGTGTCGGTATAGGTTTTGTGGGTCCTCGGTGCCTTTACCTCCATCTGCTTTCAGGCTAAAGATCTTCCTCGTTTGTTTTCATATGTTTTATAGGAGCACAATATTTCCGCCAGGTCTGATTTAGAATCTGACAATGTAATGTTTGGGTGGTTTGTTTTTTAGAGTATCCATGAAATTATTACGTCCATATCTGTTATATGGTAAAATAATCTAAAATACCACTTACCACTTTTCATTCTTAATATAAACCTGCCAAAAAAACTATCATAAGGTCAACTCCTCCAATATAGGCGTTAAATTAAAACGGTTCCACGCCTACGTAATTTGAAGTTTACGTAGCAAGCTTATTCTCCTTTCAGCATGACACAGGCATAGCCATTCTTTCATAATTTGTAACAAATTCCTCATAGAAACCCCGTGCAACAGACCGTTTCATACATTATTTTGTGCCAGGTAATTTGCAGTATTTCTTTGAATTGTGAGTAGATTCCCTGAGTACATAGGTAATACATTAATGGAACAGACGCATAATAACTACCGAAATAAATTACTTGGTTAACTTATCGGGGAATTTTAACGGCACAGTCTAACCAAACAAGTTGTAACCGTCTATAATTATTTATGTCACAAACGCATGTTGTAGACATTTGGCAACATACAGTATTTTTCAAAAATATTGCATATATTCAATAACATTATTAAAAACAAGATGACCAGGCCATAGCTAACCTGTCAACAGATGCCAAATTATTTTTTTCCATTGTAATAATACACGATTCACAAAAAAGACAAAAATACAAAATTTGATTTTTACTAAGAAACTGATCTTTATCACCCACCTCAATGAAATACCAATTTAATACAAATCAAACCAACTAAAAACAAAGTAACGTTTGTTTTTTATTAATATTGCTTGTGTGTACTTAAAAATGAACTTTTATGAATGCACACACATAGGAACATAGAGAAAATTAGCTAGAACAGGTATGTAGACAATTGGCAACAGTATGCACTTAAGGGTAAAGTATGATATGCATATCAACGTTTTGACGTAAGGGCCATTGACCTCAAGTATCTCTTTCTAGAATTTATCCACCAGATCTCTGTTCGTACCACCCTAATGTCAGAAAATTAAAGCTCGCAAGAAACTATTAAGCTTTTGCTAAGGAAGTTATTTCAATAATTCCAGCAGAAACATTTTTAAATTATTTCAGAAAATTAAAGCTCGCTAAAAATCATTACAGTTTTGCCAAGGAAGAATTACTATAATTCCTGCAGGACAATTAGCATTTACAGTCGGATCTTTAAATATTTGGGCATGTTCGAGATATCGAAATGAAGTAGAATCGAATGAAATTTTGATTTCAATTATTGTGCGTTCGTAAATGCATCACTGCGCTGCATCAGAAAAGGGCTGACTTCCTAAACGTATATTAACAATGTATCAATACAGTATTTAAACCGCGTTAATACATTGTGTAGTAACTTTTTTAATACGTTGCATATTAATACTTTGCAACACTGAAATCGTTTAGGAACATTTATATGCATTGTATCATTCATAATAAAGCGAACAATGGGGGAAGAACAAATTTTATTGGAAAATGTCTTAGATTTGTGCGAACAGGGAAACTCCAGCCTCAAAATTGCTGTAATCATTATAAAAAGAAAACATAAACGATTTGCTGTTTTGCTGAAAGAATCACGGGTACCAAAAAGAATACCAAAAACAAAAGGCTTTGTGGAATATAGAAATATAATAAATTATAACAAAAAAATGCTTACTTATCTTCCTGCGTCGCCATCGTATTTTGTCTTGCATTCGCTTTGCATCGACTTTTATTTGGATGCCTTTGTTGCTTTTCCTTGCGTATTAACTACAACAGTGTTGCAAAAGGGAACAAAATACATTGTAAAAATTTTAAGGGTTGCATTTACGAACACACTGCAATGTATTACTACAAAGCAACATGCGTTTAGGAAGTCAGCCAAGCTTACAAAATGACTGTAGTTTTTCCTGTTTTTAAGAGTTGTTCTTGTAAACATTATTGGTACTCAAAGTATGAAATATACAAAAAGGAATATTTTTCGAACTTTCTTTGCTAGCTCGTTTTTAAAATTTGTTCGATTTTAAAATCACTTCATTTCAATTTATAAATGCCCGATTATGTAACGAAATCGTGTCTACCCCTCTTGCTTCTCTAATCCGTTCGCTACCAATCAAAAGTTATGCTTTTTTTGCTTGTTTTTTCCATGTAATATAAAAATTTCCATTTGGGAATTTGTTGCGGTGCGGTTTTTCATACGGTTTTGAAGTAAAAAACCGGTGCGGAACGGCATAAAAATCTATTTTATTTTCATTGCGGACTTTCTTTGTCTCTCAACAAGGCGAATTTAATTCGCCTTGTCTCTCAATTTTTGATACTCGTTCTCTTTCTGATGTTGCCATAGTTTTTGAATAATTGGCTATGTTCACAACATTATTGAAAACAAACAACATGATAAAAATGTATTCACAAATAAATTAATAAAAATTTAAACAAAAAAATGACAACTATTTCCGTCGCCGTCTTCCGTTGTATTATGTTTATTTTTCTCTCCCGCAACGAGAAATCGTACCGCACCGAAAACATTGTGTTTAGACTCTTACATTGAAACGACAATAAAAAACTTAAATTTGTTTTTCTTTTCAATAAGCATAAGTTCTAAAACGAAAATTTTTGTTTTCATTTTCAAAAACAGGCAGTTAAATTATTGTGCAATGCATTCATAAAGTCAATTGTTTCGCAGCCGATATGCAAATAAACGCAACTAGTGCATTAATTAAATTGACAATGCTTCTTACGCTGGGTCTCCACGTAGCAATATTTATTGCTAAGTACAAGCAAAAACGTCGGCAGAACAATGACAGAACAATGGAGCAATAATTGCTGATTATATTGCTGGAAAACACTTGAAATTGCTTTGCCATAAATTTGCAATTTTCACCGCGAGTAGTTGTCCAAAGTTTTGTGGCTGTATTTATAACAAATGTTTTATGTTGTGTTTTCAAGTGGTTGTTAAATTTTCTTTTTTCAATTAATTAATTTACTTAATAAAATAATTAATTGTATTTGTCGTAGCTGTGTTTTGTATTACTTTTTTGTTTATTTGCACACAAACACACAAATAAATAAACAACCGTACAGAGAAATAAAATGTCATATAAATAACAACTGATTTGACAGCAGATTGCTAAGCAATAATTGCTCAAGCAATCAGAAGAGCAATCATTGCGCAATAGATTGCCACTCATGGCAATATGCGGTCTATACGTCGCAAATTTAATGGAGCAATCAAATTTGACGTTTGCCGCAATAAATATTGCTACGTGGAGACCCGGGGTTAGGGCCATTATTACAACTTGAAGTTAGCTAAAGTTAGGATTAAGTTGACAGATAGTAATGTGTTATCTGTCAAAAAGCATCTGTTATCTGACGGATAGCAGCTAACGCCAAGTTGTAATAATGACCCTTAAAAGTTTAAAATGACAATGAATTTGATGCGTAGTGTTGCCTTCAGACGTTTGGGAAGGCAGCCTACTATTGCAGTGGCAACAGTTTCCAAATCGGAAACAAAATAATTGCCTAATGATAATTTCATCGTTTTGAAAACACCCAAAGAAATAAGCAGATAGAAAATTGTATTATTAAATTATATGTACACAAAATATTAATTTTTATTGAAAACCCATGACTTGGCAACTCATTTAAAAGATCCAGGAAGGCTTGAACAACTGATCAGAACCAGTTGTCTTAATTAAAACTGAGTTGAGTTGTAAACCGTAATAGGGGCCTAGAACTTATTTGGCCGAGTCTTTAAGTCCTAGAAAAAAAAAACGAAAACACGAATTTTTTTTATTTTTTATGAAATACTTTTAAAGAAATTTTTATTAGCGATAAATTTATAGCTTACATAATTATTATATACTAAATACATATTACATAGATACATAAATTTATATACTTTTATATATATATATATATATATATGAATAAAAATTATTTATTACTTGTTTATTGTTGTTGTGGTTTTTATATTTAATTAAATTAAGTATTAAAACTTAAATTTGTATTTTCAATTAATCATGTAATTTTAATAATTACTTTTTTTGTTTTTTGTGTATGTGTGTTTAGATTTAAAATTATTTATTCCTTTTATAATTTAGTATTATTTTTAGTAATTTTTATCTTTTATTATTTTTTTTTTTAATTTTTTAATGTTAAATAAAGAGTAAACTACATACAAGACCAGGTATGTAAAAAAAAAACTGAATACAAAATATAAATGATATTAGTAAGTAATATTTATGTTTTATTAATCAATATTAAAAATTAGTTTTTTATTTGAAAAAAAAAAAATTTTAAATTATTAAAAAATAATAATGAATTTTAAAATCTTAAACTACTAAAAAATTATGTTTAATTCGAAATAGTACTTGGTACTATTTCAAATAAAAGTATACCGTGGTTGTGTTTCATTTATATGACCTAAAACTAAATAGTTACATTACAAAAAAAATTAAAAATGGTGGAGAATGGGGAAGCAGAAATTACAAATTAATGTAAATTTGGAGAATGGAAGAGAGATACCTTATTTATAGATAAAAGATGTACATATACATACATATGAATGTATACATGCTATTCAAGATTAAACAAAATTGGCATAATAATAAAATTCAATAAAAAAAGGAAAACTTAAAGTTCTTGAAAAAAAAATAATCAAATATTTGAAACCTTTTTTATTAAATACAAATATTTAAGAATTTTTTTAGTATAGCTTTTAAGAATTTTTTTAAATAATAAAAAATTTCAAGACTCTTAAAAGTTTACACAAGAATTTCAAACGTTTTGATTGGTAAATTTTTTCTTTAAGTATTGAATTTCAATTGAAACAATGTTGTTCCTGTTAAATTAATAAAAGAAAATTTAACAGCAAGAATTGTTTAAACAATTGTGTTTAGAATGTATAAACAATTTTTAAATTTTTTATTTTTAGATAAAATTTCAAAAATTTGAAATTCTTTTGAACTTATAAAAATATTGAGTTTTTTGTTAGTATTCAAAGCCAGATTTACAATGGAAGCAAAATTTTCACCGGCTGTTAACAATGTAAGTGCCGGTTTAGATTCGTAAGTTAAGCAGAACTGTTTTTTTAATTCTCTTTTAAACCTGCCTTTACCATGAATTAAATTTTATTGTTCTTTACCTTTAACTTAAACTCATCTAGCATATAGGATATACAAAAACAAAAATTAAATTAACGGTCAAGTCTGTGTTCCTTTTCACTATATTTTGCCCTGTCTCCTAAAAACTCAATGCTTCACGAATTAAACTTGATATGTGTAAACCAGCACTAAAAGCTGTTTTACACAAATGCATCTCTGATCTAAATATTTTTGAAAATTTAAAAAAAAAAAAAATAATAACTTAGGGTTGTATTTTTCTCAAAATACGAAATTTTAAAATTTCAAAAAAAAAAAAATTATAATAACTGATGGTTGTATTTTTCTCAAAATACATAAGACTTGTGTGACGGTGTAAGCAACAATTTTGTTTGCAAACGCGTTAGTTTTAGAAAAATTTCAAAAAGGAATATCTGTTAACTATATGTCAAAGAATAAGGGTTCAGTTAAAATTTTTTAACTGCAAAAATAGAAAAATGCTACTTTTTATTACAACAAACAAAAGGTAAAGTTTTACACTAAAAGTAACAATTTGAAAACCTTTAACTAAAAATTAAAAAAAATAAGCTTTTAAAGTTGCAACATTGCAGTTTTTATGTAAATTTCAAATTGAATGTGGTAATAATAAGATAATTAATCAAATTACTTTAACACTTTCGTTAAGTATCTTGAAAACCCTAAATATTAGATATTTGGTTTTACTTTCTTTTTTTTTTTTTGACACGTCAAATATGTTAATAAACTTTAGACTTCCAAATTATAATAAAGATCACTAACTTTAATTTTAGTGCAGTTTTCCATTTTTCCTGTTTTTGCAATCAAAACAAATCTGAACTAAATACCCTTTATAAAATATTATTTTCCATACATTTTGTTAAAATTTGCATTGAAAATTTAAAGCAAATTTTCATAAACGGCATTTTGTCAGCTCATTATTGGTTTGGCGCATATTTCAAAAAGTCGTTGTGGAGAAAAATGACAATAAAGGTTTACATGAAGTTTTCTCAAAATATACTCGATAGAATTTTTTTTTTTTTTTGATATTTTTCCCACTGCTTCTGGCATATGTGTTGAAGAAAAATGTAAATTTTTGTGAACGTTTATTGACGAGCTTTAAGTCAAATAGAATTTTACTGAAAGTGGAAAAAAATGTTTTATGCCGCCGCATACACTTTCCTAAATTTATTTCTAAGAAGTCGCTTTTTGTGCTGCATACGTATACTTAGTGCTGTGTATTGAGTTGACATTTTATTTTCCTGTTACTCCTTTTTAAGCAATACTTAATAAACTTTCAAATAACTTATATAGAGCAAAATTAATGCTTTATATCGCAGAAACCATAAAAAATTCCGTGAAACATGTTTTGGATTCAGAAAGGGCGTAGTCAAAATATATATATATCCCATACCTTACTCAATTTTTTTCAATGGTCGGTAGGTCAAACCAATAATGTGCTGACGATTTACCAGCATCATACAAATTGTTGTTGTAGTAGACGTAATCTAAATTTTTTTAGAAAACTTTAAATATTTTTGTACTTAAAATTTAAGAAATTTAAAAAAAAAAAAAAAAAAACACCTTGGGAAAGAATAAAAAAAAAGAAATTGTTGCTTCGATTGTGAATGAGGCTTAAATAAGTGTCATCATTTTGTTGTTTGGCCTAAAGAGTTGTTAAACCTGAGTTTTAAAATCATTTTTCGAAGAAAATATTTGTAATTTTATGTTAAAAACAAGAAAAGATTTGTTTAAAAAAGGTAAAAACCAATAAAAAAGTAGTACCTGAAAAACATATAAAAAGTAGTATTTGTTTAAATAAAACCTGTTTTGACTGATATTCAAAAATTGGTATTAAAAATGGAAGTGATGCGACTTATTTTTTGTGCATTCCAATAAATGCTTTAAACTACCATTATCACTACTTTTCTTTACAACGTGATAAAATCTCAAATATGTACAATTTAACTTATCAATTGTTAAACAAATTTTCAGCCTTTCTATAGCTTGAAAACAAATTGCAAAAGTACCTTTTCTAATACATACTTTTTCAAAAATATTGCAAAAATAATTTCTTTGATATTGTAAAATTTTGTTTTTGTAACAAAGAATAATATTATCAAAAACTGTTAAAAAAAAAACTATTTTATTAATGTTTTTTAAAAACTTATTAAAAAAATCAATGAAATCTTGGGAAATGTAGAAATTTAATTCCAAAAGAATTTTTTTTAATTACATAAGTTTTTTTTTACAAATTAAAAAAGTACCTTTTTTACTACTTAATAAAAAATATTTTTAACATCACGAAAATATTGCATTTTAAACAAATCTTTTTTATGATTTAGGGATTTCCTTTGAATTTGAAAAATAAATTAAAAAGATACTATTTGAAGTACTTTTTTTTTAAATTAATTAAACACAAATTTGTAAAGTAGTATTTTTACTACTTAAAATAAAATTAATTAAAAACTTTTCTAAAAATAACTCATTTAAATAAAAAAAAAATACTGCTTTTTTTGTTCTAAAGTAAATCTGCCGGAAATATTTTCATTATTTCAAGAGTTGATCAATTTTGGCTACTTAGAAAAAAAAAGATACTTCAGTTTTTTAATTGCCCCTAAAATTTTTTAACTGATACGCTGCTGCTTTGCATTTGTTATTAAGCAGGTTCTTAAAGCTGTGCGATTTGATAGCGTTTTGCCAATTTTCGATAATAAATCGTAAACAGTCGCAGAGTTTTTCAGTGGTCATTTCACCGGAATTTCATTTAAAAAAAATTAACGATTTCGCTTTTTTCGAACCTTCTAAACACATCTTTTCTTGTTTTATATGCAGTCAACAAAATTGTCTAGGTTCGATGTAAAATTGTTTACTATTCCATTCACTTGTATTCGCCTATTAAAAATGTCGTTATTCGGTTAAATAAGTATCATTTATTTAATCTAAATAAGTTTTGGAATAATAAATAGTTTTACCATAAAAAAGGGATTTTTTGCTACTTTATGTTATATTAAATATTTATTATAAATTTAAATGTTTTACTTTCTTTCTATATATAAAAAAAAAAACAATTTCAAATTGTTTACCTAGAAAACTAACAGGGTTGTGTGTTTTACTCTACATTTGCTTTTTTGCTTTAAACTTTGTAATTTTAATTGTTGTTTTTTTTTTGTTGTTGTAAAAATTATAAATACATAATTATAGAAAATTAAAAGTAAGATATATGTGTTGTTCTTTCTGTTTTCTAATTAAAGTTTTAAATTAAGAATTAAAACAAAAAATTAAATCTTTGTTTTGTTTTTTTTTTTTTTTTTGCTCAAAATTAATTTCTAAATCAGCTTACTACAGTGGAGGCTTTAAGTGATTCTTGTTGTTGTTGTTGTTGTTGTTGTTGGCGCTGTTGTAGCTGCTGCAGCTGTTGTTGTAATGTGATAGTTGCTGTGTTTGTTGTTGGTGGTAGGGAGTGCTGCTGATTAAATGATTTGTGCTTTTTATTGATAGTAGTAGTTGTTGTTAATGATTTCGTATCACTTTTGGTTTCCTCCGTATGATACTATTGTGTTTTATCCTTGCCTGTACCGCCAGCAGTAACACTAAGACCCAAAAGATGATCACTGGCCAGCAGACCAGCTGCTGCAGCTGCTCCCGGTTGATGGGCATAGTTACGTATTTGATGTAGCGATATGAGTTGTGTGGGGAAGCCAGCTGCGGCTGCCGCATTTTGTTGATAAATATAGGCGGCAGCAGGTGGTGCTCTTTGCTGGGCCAAGGCGGCGGCTTGCAAATGGGTTGGTGCGGTAGGAATGGGTGTAAAAGCTGATGTGGTTTTCACATCGTATGCAGATGAATTCACAACCACCATATTGTTGGGTGAATGGGCTTGTTGCTGTTGTTGTTGTTGTTGCTGCTGCTGTTGTTGTTGCTGCTGTTGTTGCTGATGATGTTGCTGTGATGTCTGACGTATCACCAAATCTTCGCCCTGTTCATTGGGACTTTGAGAATGATTGGGTGTATTACCACTGGCCGCACTGTCACCGCCATTGCCTCCGTTGGCCGTTCCGTTAACTAAACGCTGATGATGTTGCAGCAATTCCTGTTGCTGTTGTTGATGTTGCAAAGTGCTGAAGTTGTAACCATTTTGAGCAGCTTGCTGTTGTTGCGCCTGCGCTTGGGCCTGTTGCTGTTGTATAGCTTCCGCTAATGTAGCGGCATTGACGGCACCATCAGCACCCACCTTAGCCCAATAGGCCGCATTGGCGTCGCCGGCCACAGCAGCTGCATTCATCACCACTTGACGTTGCAAACTCAAGCCAATACCGCCAGAGGGCACATGATGTTGAACGTTTAGATTGGCATGTCTTTGTTGTTGTTTTTCCGCTTTCTCGGCATGTTTCTGCAAGTGTTTCTCCAGATATGTTTCTTGGGTATACGATTTGCCACACAAATTACAGATGTGAGTCTTCAAGTGCTTTGAATCTTTGTGTTTTGGTATGTGCTCGAGCAGAGTCATTTCATCGGTAAAGCATTTGTAGCAAGAATTGCATTTAAAGGGTTTGTCCGTTTGATGGCACCGCGAGTGGGACTGGAGATTGGAGAGCTGTGAAAAAGCCTTCGGACAACCGGCATGACGGCATTTGTAGGGTTTATCTCCCGTATGCGTGCGTATGTGCTGTTGCAGATGTGACAGCTGGGTAAATTTGCGTTGGCATATTTCGCAACGATATGGTTTAATGCCCAAGTGAATGCGTGTATGCTGGGAGAGGTACGATGAATTGGCGAACGATTTTGTGCATTGAGTGCATTTGTAGGGTTTTGTTTCACGTCCATCCGGCGAGGTATGATGATGTGAACGATGGGATTTTTGATGATGTTCAACACTGGCATTCGGATCGTACTATGAATTAAAGGGGAAGAATGCAATTGTTACAAAAGTTCAATTTAAAATGGAATTTTTGAAAAGTGTGTGATTAATTATTTTTAGAAAATGTTGATATTTATTGAATTATTAAAATTAAGTGAAAACCATTTTGGCAAACATTTAGAAATTTTCCCTCAAAATAAAGCCATATATTGCAAAAACATAAAAATATCCTTGACGGGAAATAATTTTTTTTTTTTTTTTTTTTTTAATAAAATTCAAAAATTCTTTATTCGGAAAAAAATTATTTACTGCATATTTCACTAAATGCCAAAAAAAACTCTTTCTTTCGCACAACTCCGTTTAAAACAAAAACAAATTTTAAAATCATTGTTTTTGTTTCAAATGTATTTGTGCGAAAGAAAGCGTTTTTCGACATCGTGAAATTGGCTGTTAAGATATCAGGGTTATTAAGCCATTTTTAACGTTTTCTTCAAGCTTTTACTATTTTAAAATAAAATATTGGGTAAAAAACAAATTGTAAAATTTTCAAAAATTCTCCTTTAATTTAAAACATTGTTCAAATTTCTTTAAATTTAAATTTAGTAGTACAAAATTACATAAATTGTCATTAAAAAAAGTACTAAAAGCTCACCTTTTGTTCTGGTTGTTCCGTCATATTCGGTGTTGGTGGTGAATTTGGTGGACTGTAGGATTGTTTTAATTGCTGTTGCTGCTGCTGAAGATGTTGCTGTTGTTGATCGTGTTGTTGCTGCTGCTGCTGCTGTTGTTGTTGTTGTTGTTGTTGCTGATGTTCGACGACAAGTTGTTGCTGTTGCTGCTGCTGTTGTTGTTGTTGCTGTTGCAAATTGACTCCAACTAAACCGTTTTTCAATGAATAATCCAAACGCTCAACATTCTGTCGAAACTCATTGATATTGAACGGTTTATTGTACTCGTGTACCAACTGGGCCGTACGTAAGTCAGCTGTAGTCAAATGACTCAGCGACGAAAGTACGCCACGTTCATTCATTGAACGTAATTGATCAATGGTTGAACGATGTAAATAATCGTTGGCTGACGTTGTCAGAGAAGGATAAACAGTTGTTGCTGCTGCCGCTGTCAGGGCTGAAATATCAGCCATTAATAATTGATAAAGTTAAAATTGGAGAAAGAAGACTATATGGATGAAGGGAAGGTTTCTTAGATAGTTTTCTCTGGTAACTTTGTTAAAGAAACACGTTGTTGTTCGTTGAATATGGATTTTGAACTACTGTGTTTGTTAAAAATAACTGTTAAAAACCTAAAAAAGAAAATGAAATAATTTTGAATTTTAATGAAAATTAATTTTTTTTTTTTTTGCTTAAAGTTAATTTCATTCATAATATTGTTTCTTTTTTTTTAATTGAGCTTAATCAACAAAAAATAATAATAATTTTGCAATTATGCGTAAAAAATTTACTTAATTTTCTGTATTTTTTTAAAATACTTTTTTAGTTTTTGTAGGAAATATTAATAAAAATTATAAATTCAGCAAAAAAAATTTAGAACAAAAAATTTCTGATTTTGCAAAAAAAAATTCTATTTTAGTAAAAAGAAAAAAAACTAGGCGCACTTTCTTAAAAACAAAATACATACATAATGAAAAAAACTAATAAAAATAGGGTCTTAGCCGAAATTTTAATAATGAAATTCCAAATCGAAGAAATTAAAATAGAACCATTCTTTTTGGGATTTGGGTGCAAGAAACATATCGTCAGTAATGGTTTGACACATATGCCAAAAAGTCGTTGTGGAGAAATACGACATGAAGTTTTCTGAAAATATACCCGATTTTCACCGCTGCATCTGGCATATGTTTTGAAGAAAAATGTAAATTTGTGTGAACGTTTATTGACGAACTTAGAAGTTAATAGTATTTTATTGAAGGTAACACTTTTCTAAATTTATTTTGCTTTTTGTGCTGCATACGTATATTTACTGCTGTGTATTGAGTTGTTGACATTTTATTTTGCTCTTGTTGTAACTACATTTATTTCTTCTTACGGCAATGAAGCAAAGCAATAGTAAAATTTATTTTCTTGTTTTCATTTCATTTTGCTTTCGCTTAAACTACTTGTTTTGCTTACGGCAATGGAGCAAACAAGAGTGAAATATATTTGTAAGTTTTTGTATGAGGAATTTTCAGCATTAGTCAAACAGTGGCTTGTAGAGCAAAACAATACTTAACAGACTTTAAAATAACTGATATGGAGCAAAATTAATCATCAGGGACCGTAACAGTTATTTCTTTTTTCATAAAATTCAGATGAAAACAGTTATTTTTTATTTATATTTTTTGAACAAATAAAACAGGTTTTTTTATTTTTATTTTTTTGAACAATTATAACAGTTACTTTCAGATTTTTATATTTTTGAACAAAAATAACTGTTATTTTTTTATTTTTATTTTTTTGAACCAAAAATAAAAGTTATTCTTTAAAGAAATGTACGTGTTTTAATTATTTAGTTGGAATAAATATTTCTTTTAATGTGCATAGGAAATCCCAATAATGATTTAACATTAAAATCAAATTAAAATTCCAATATAACTGTTATTTTCGGTCCCTGAAATTAATGCTTTATATCGCAGAAAACATACAAAATTTCGTGAAACAGGTTTTGGATTCAGAAAGGGGGTATTCAAAATATATATACCCCATACCTAACTCAATTTCTTTAAAAATGGTCGGTAGGGCAAACCATTAATAAGCTGACAATATATTTATAGAAAAATGGCCAAAACCCCTGTTGTAATTTGACGTACGCGCTTTTGGTTTCAGTCTAAGCAAATTCTCAAAGGCGTAAGTGTCATAAATATTAATGCTTAAATACAAACCAAGATTAAACTTAAGCAAACTTTTTAAAATTTTGGTTATTTTTTAATGTAGAGCTTTTTTTTTGGCTTCTTCTGTAAAATTTTTTCAATGCAACTTAGGGCTTTTTTTAATTTATATGACAATTTAACAAAAGGAACTTTATGCTTACGGCGGTTTTTAACCTTTTGGCAAGACTGTTCCTTTTACATATTGGACATTGAAGGGCAGACAGACGAAGTTAGTACGCGAAAGGCGAAAAAAGTAAAGTGTGTCACGCATTTAGCGACAGCCCCTTACCGACAAACTTCGTCTGCCTGCCTTTCATTGTCCAATATGTAAAAGGGTTCTAAGAACGACAACCTCGTAGAAGAAGAACAACAACAACAAAAGAAATTGAAATAAATAGATATTTAGAACTAAATTTATAATTTCCCTTAAAAAGTTTTTTGCTTAAAATTTTGTTGAATTTCAAAAAAAAAATAGAAATGTTTCTTTATCATGAGCAACTTCTTATTTCAAAATTTATTTCACTTTTTATTTTAGTGCTACAAATTTCTGCCCAAATCGAAAATATATATATATATGTGTTCCTCTAACTCCCATTGGAGCATAGGGCGCCAAAAAATCGAAAATACCTTCTTAAAAATTAGAGTTTTATTTTTTTTTTTTAATCTAAAATTTTCATACTAAACAAAAACACATTTTAAAACTAACATGATCAAATCAGCATTTTTTTCAATTTAGTTAAAAAAGAAAAAATACTTAGCGCCGATTATTGATAAAACAAATAATATTATTTTTGATTATTTAAACAAAGTTTTAACTCAAAATTAAAACAAAAAAAAAAAAAAAAACGTATTTAAATATCGAAAAAACAAAAAAAAAAAAACACTAATGCAAGTAAAAAATGCACATAATTAATAAACCATGAGATCAATAAGACCGATTGCAAAATTAGTTATTGTTAATAATAAGACTGATTATGTGGGCACTAGGGTAGATTTTGGACGGTTGCCGGAGGTAATAATGCCCTCTAGGGAGAGCTGGTCAGGTAGGGGCAGATTATTTAGTGGATTTGCAATTTTCACTGATGGCTCGAAGATGAGGGGCACGGGTGCGGGGGTCTACATTGAAGATCTGGGCATCATGTCATATAGGCTTCCTGACGACTGCAGTATTTTTCAGGCGGAGGTTCTGGGGGTCTTGAGGGCCGTGGAACTGATGAGGGACAACATTGAAAGGCCTCGGAGGTCACTATATACTATGTGGACAGCCAGGCGGCTCTTATGGCCGTAAGGGGCTGTTATGTGAAGTCCAAGCTAGTCGACGATTGTAGGAGGGCTCTGGAGGGAGTCTTGGGAGAATATGTGTTAAGGTTGTGCTGGGTGCCGGGTCACTGCGACATAATCGGCAATGAGGTGGCTGATGAGTTGGCGAGACAGGGCTCAGAGATGCAGGATCCTAACTGTGTGGAGGCGAATAGGCCTTCAATAGGCTTCTATTTTGGAAGGATCATGCAATGGATTCTAGGCGTGAAGGAGACTTCACACCAGTCTTTCTACCTGCCTACCCAATAATAAGACAGAACTTTAAAACTATTGAACCGAAATAGACTTAATTTTGAAATATTAAGGAGAGAATTTTAGATTACCGTTCAAATCGTTTTAGAGAAGAGTTCTCAAATGCTATTCCTTGGCAGTGTTGCTTACTCTTCATGACCAAAAACATAAGATTTTCTTCATAGGCACTTATGAATTTTGACAGTTGTTAGCGAACAATTTGTTAAAGCTACATCTGTCATTATTAAGGCTTTTTTGATCAGCGCTAAAAACTGCAGTCAAAGTAGAAAAGCTGCCATTTTTCCTCTTCTTCATTTCTTATTGACCAAAAAAAAAAAAGCTGTTGCTTCTGATTCATTAAATGTAAACAGTCGCTGCCAAACCAACTCAAAAACCGAAAAGTTGTAAACAAATTTTCGTTTTTTGTTTGACAGTTTTGGTTTCAACTAGTGCTGTGGGAAACTATCGATATTATCGATAGTCTTAAAATATCGAAAATATCAATATCGATATTAATATTATTTAAAATACAGATATGAAGACATGTAAAAGCAGCTATACACACACAGGTTTTTGCCCCATGTTTTTACTTGCTATTATTAATGTGCGCTGAATTACAGCAATGAATACAAACAACAAGAATGGCATGTGGTATGGATTGCTTAGCTGGGATTTTTTACTGCTAATTAAAGACCTTTAAGTCGAAATTTGTACAGGTTAACATAGGGACTTGCGAGCATGGGACAAAACAATGAACGACCATTAGAGGACAAGTCCGCTAGATTGATTACTTTTTGGGTTGAGAATCAAAACCAATTTAGAAAATTATCTAAAGTTGCAATAAAATATCTTATAGTCCCTGCTATTTCGGTTCCTTCAGAAAGGTACTTATAAATTTTTCAAAAACTGTGATCTAAAATCACGTGCGTACATAAATACTTCTAATACGTTCAATAAAGTGATAAAAACAGCGAACTGTAGCCTGATAAAAAACTAGTTAACGATTTCCTGCACAAGTACAAAAATTCAGTCAATAGTAATATCGACACTAAAATCTGAACTATCGATAAATATCGATAGTAGAAAATATCGATAGTATCGATTGTTTAAAACCTGGTTTTGATAATTAACAATGAATGGACTTAACTTTCAACAAATTTTAAGCAGACCCTAATTTTTATAAAAAAAAAATTATCTTCGTCCATAAGGGCGAACCACTTGTGGAAGAATATGTACGTCAATAAACAAAATTGTTAAACTTCGGCGAAACCAATCCATATGATAGCCACGAGCGTCTAATGCATTCCGAAAAAATCACTGTTTGATATGGATTTTTGGCTGGCGACGCACAATGGCTCAGAATCGTTATTCATCGGAAAAAAATCTGTAACTTTTGAACCGATAGAGATATTTTAGAATTTTTAATAGAGAGATACATATTTTCTTGGTGTTTTTCTCCAGTTTAAATTTTATTAAAATCGGTTGCTGAGAAATTTAAGACCAAAGTTTTGATCTTAAGCCCAACTCAAACCTTAAGAAAAGTATACTCTGGTCCATGGGTTAAAAATTTGTTTGGCTGTATAATTAAAGTGTTCAATGTTGATATATAATAATTATGTATTATTCATTCGGTTGGGAAATTGCAAGCAAATATTCCATATTTAGTTCTGTATTATTTCTTTTCGTTTTTTATTCCATTCCATGATTTAGATTAATGATTTAGAGATTTGACTCAACTGATGTTATCAACTCAGAAACAAATACCTATTTTGATGACCTGACAAATCTATTTTTTTGGGTGGAATTAAAAAATTGGAGAAATTTTGGATTTTTTAATATGTATTTTAAAAAGTCACGGACCCTTTGACCCGCGCTTGAAAGTTTTTAAGTGGTTTTTGGGACAGATAACATTGTAAAATTCTACGTGGTTGCATTTTAGAATGCGGGCTTTGTATAGTAACTTCGATATAAATATCATCTTATATATACTAAGAATATTTCTTCGCAACTCATCCTTAGGGGCAAAGCAGCTCACACCACAGTGGACATTTTGCACAAGCGATCTGAGAGCAAGATTATCTCACTTGGAGGTGATGTAATCTGGCCAATGAGATCGTGCGATATGACCCCGTTAGACTTATTTGTGGGGTTTTCTTAAGTCGCAAGTCTATGCGAATAGTGCGATAAATAAATTTAAAAAAAAAAAAAAAAAAAACACACGTTTTTGTTATAAATCGTACGACTAAATATTATAGCGAATCGCCGACTTAACGCACAGTTTTTGCTAATGTGTCCCCACCATATTTTTCTTCCATTTTTGCTCTAATCCCGGTGGGGTTCTAAAATGTATTTGAATTCCTAAGTAAGTCCAATACTCGATCATAAGAAGGTTTTTTCTATCTGAACTTTCTTCTGGAAAAATATAAATTTCAACTTAATTAAGAAATTGATTCAATGTATCCTACGAAATAGATAGAAACTAATTAATTTAAAGTTAAAAATTATTGATTTTTAAGTTGAGGCTTTTATCTGAGTGTAGTTAAAAAAAATTCAAATGTTTATTTAGTCCTGCAACACGTTTGCATTTTTGAAAAGATTCCCAAATTTCTTTCACAAGAAGTTGAGGTATTGTTTAACATATTAGTTTTCAGTTACAAGAACTATAAATCGGTCGTTAAATTACATTATTTGAAGTGTCCACCACAAAAATTGGTCCCCAAAAGAGAGAATGCTACCATGAATTCCACAAGAACAGGTTGAATTTCTACTGCTTTTTTTTTTTTTTTTTTAATTCTAAAAAGAAATACTTTTAGTATTTTGCTAAGAATGTTTGACATTTCAAGCCGTAAACACTAACAATACAATGCAAAAACCCCTATGTTGTTTCTGTTTCTTTTAGATTGTTGTAGTTCCGACACCACCTGTAGTTGAAATCGCCGTGATTCTCTTGTCATTTTGTAAACGAAAACGAAAAAAGTCAACGTATGTACTGCGGCCGGACGAAGTCTGAGGCAATTGTTGTTAGCTTTATATTCTACTGAACATGGTTTATTTGATGTTGGTGGTGTTCCTACTTCTATAGCCACAAACCCTTCCAACAAGGGAAATTTGTTTGAATTTTTCTATGACTTTTAGTTGTGTCCCGTTTTGGCAATTTTAAAAGGTGGCAAGTCTACAGATCAACCTTTCGGTGCACGTGGGTTCGATACTGTAGTCAATCAAGAATTAAAAATTATCCATAAATTTTAATTAATTTTATGTTGCAAAAATTCCAACCAATTGTAGTTGGGAATGTAAGAAAAGATAAACTCCCTGTTTATTGTTGTTGTTTTTGATTAACCTTTGATATTTTTACAAGTAAAGCTGTTGCTTATAATTCTTATTCGCTTAACAGTTTTATTTGTATAATATCTTAAAATTAAAAGAGGTAAAATTCATAGGGACAAAACTATTTGTACATTTTGTGTGCACATATAAAACCTTCTTTTTTTCTTAAGCGCAGTATTTAGTTGGACCCCCGTTCGCATAAATCATAGCCTGCAGTCTGCTGGGCATTGACCGTACTATCTTTTTTGTGGAATCTGGAGGTATATCCTTCCAGGCGTCCCGCAAAGCTTTTTTGCATGCATTCTTGTTCCGAGTGTTCCTTTTGCCAACTTAACGTTTTAAGAGATCCCAAAAGTGATTCACAGGGTTCACATCAGGTGGTTGCGGAGTGAGTTTAATTTAATTGCATTGGGTCATTATCCTGTTTCAATACCCAACGTCTGCCAAGACCCAAAGGATCAACAGAATCCTAAAAATTACCTTCTGATATTCGCCTATATTGATGTTCATCCATAACACCACCAACAAACACCAATCGTCCTACTACATTGGCCGTCATTGCACCCAATACCAATAGCACTTACACCGCCGTGCATACCGGACTTCTGCAGATTATGCGATGATTCAGAGGAGCTGGAGACGATCGAGCATGTACTGTGCAATTGTCCTAGGATGCAGGGTCGCAGACAGAAGGGGCTAGAAGACAGGTTTCACGACGAACTGGGGTGCATCGCTGGATGTAATCTTTCTTCTCATCGAAGGGATTCACAATGGACCGTACCGGTCTCCGAGTGGAAGTGTGCCCTTGGGCACATAACCCTTCTTAACCTTACCCAACCTAACCTCCACCGCTTGACTGTGGGTAGGTATCAAATTTTGTAAAGGATGGTTAAAGTTTTAAGGGCCGATGTTGAATGCGAACCACACCTAAACGTCAATTGTTTTTCTGCATTTCATTTGACATTTCGCAATTTTAGACTTTCTTTTTTTAAAATGATGCCGGTCAGGCAGTTACTGTGAATGGTGTTCGCTATCGTGAGATGATAACGAACTTTTTATGGCTCGAATTGGAAGATATGGATGTGGACAGCTAACGAAACAATGACTCTTTTGCGCTACGAATTCAATGGCCGTGTTATAACTCGTGGTGGCGATGTCAATTGGCCGCCAAGCTCATGTGATTCGACACCGTTTGACTTATTTTTTTGAGTTATTTGAAAGAAAAGGTGTACGTCGATAAGTCAGCAACAATTCAAGAGCTAAAGGATGAGATAATTCGGCACATTAACGGAATAGAATCTCAATTATGCCTCAGCGTCATCGAAAATTTGGATATCGGATGGAGGTGTGCCGCCGAGGTCGCGTCGGCCATTTGACCGATATTTTGTTCCAAACATAATTGAACCATACCAATATTATTATAATAAAAAGAAATGAAAATAATTTCTTAAATAATTTGTGTTTTATTAAAAATCAACATCGGACCTTAAAATTTAACCACCCATCCGTCGGTTTGTTGTTCATCTTGCTACGCAACTCTAAAATCCTGGAAAAACGATCTACATGGTTTTTGTCCTTTGCCATTTCTCGAACCCGTTAACTCGCTTCCACTACGTGTGCATAGAGAAAATAACTGCTATTTCTGTTTAACAAAAAGAAAAAAATATAATTTTAAAATTAGACAACACACATACCTATTTTACATTACAACATACATTATCCTTTTAGAAAGATTTCCATCAAATTTAGGGAAGATGAGGAAGTATTATGAATTGAACAGCGTAAAAAAGGGGGATTTTTCGCACTTCAATCACTATGAATAAGCCATTTATTAACCGATTTTCAAAAGCATGCCTTGTTTGAAAGAACAAATCAGGTCCTTCAAATATAAATAGTTATGTTCCTTACGTAGGTAAATACCTGAAACTACTTTGCAAATTTAAAGAATTTATTGTTGACGAATTTTGAATTTTTTAACTGAATAGGTATGTAGGTATGGTGAACTTATTGCAAGTTATTCCAATATAGGTACATATAGGCCCCAAAAATTAAAATAGATTTGATATCCTTTTTATTTACATTTGTAAGTTTAAGACGACAACCGGATTTGAACTTCGCTTTTCATAAGGACTCAGAATATATATACTTTATAGGGTGTAGGACCTTCGGTGAAGGGTATAAAAAACAAACTTAATTATAAAAAGAGTAATTTTTGGGATTTCAGTATTTTGGTCATAACTCTGCTATTTCTTAACCGATTTGACAGATTTATATACCGACTTGTTAAAGAACAAATTTGCCAGTTATAAAACTTGGACTCGGAAAGATCTATGGTTCCCGAAAATGGATATTTAAAAAAAAAATTAATATTTTGGTCATAACTTTTTGGTATCTAAACGGATTTTCCCGAGTTTTTCAGAAAATATTTTCTACTAATTTTCGATCTTTTGATATATAAGGCGTAACCATAGGTCATATTACAGTCAAAAATTTAGGTTTTTATAAAATTTTTGATATTTTTTGTATGGGAGGTACCACGCCCACTTTTCCAATCCCGCCTACATTTTGTGGATTGGTGTGTATTTATAAACTAAATGTTTGTACCTAACTTGGAAACTTTGGCTCTTGCCGTTCTCCAGATATACAGAAAAAAGTAATAATAATACAACAACAACAAGGGATTTTTGGGAAAAATTAGAGGCAGTCGTGGTTTTTTGGTCATATCTTAGCCATTTGTGGACTGATCTTGCTGAATTGCAAGAAATGGTGGACTATATGTAACATAAATGTAAAACAACCTAGCCGCTATCATGTCTAGAGTCTCCGGAAAACACATATCAAACGTAAGATGGACAGACGGACGGACGGACATCGTTAAATTAACTTCTCTCCTCATAAGGACCCAGAATATATATACTTTATATGGTCTAAGACTACTATTGTAGAAATTAGAAACGGAATGACAAACTTATATATACCCTTTTCCACCTGTGGTGAAGGGTATAAAAATAATAGCACCACATTTCAAATATGCTCTAATGATTATAAAAACAAGAAAAAAAAAAACTTCATTACTTAAAAGTAAAGTAAAGGGTAAAATTATTCTATAAATTTAATATTTAGTTGCGTTGCCTTTCTTGAGAATAACACCTGCGCATCGCCTTGGCATCGATTCAACCAAATCCTGACATCAGCTTAGAGAAATCTTGCTCCAGGGATCCTGAATGACTTTCCAAAGTGATTCGCTTGTGGTTGTCTGAGAAGCAGCAACGGCCTTTTTGACATCAGTCCACAGATTTTCGATTGGGTTGAGGTCACGGTTCACGGGATTTCTTTCGAACCATTCCTTTTCTTTCTTACTGGTATGCTTCTGCATAGGGTGGCATCACAGAATCCAAAATATTGACGTAAACGTGTTGGTCCATTATGGTTTTGATCCAATGTATTAGATATACTCCATAGTAAGAAAAACAACCCCACGCCATTACGCTTGATTCTCAATGTTTAATGGTTTTTGTAGAATATTTTGAATTGTATCGGAGTTTTGAGGACTTCTAAGGTATGAAGGAGACCCTTTTCTCCTAAACATAACAACTTTACTCTCATCTGTCCATAAAATATTCTTCCACTTTTTAACTGGCTAATTTAGATGTTCCTTTGCTCAATTGGACTGCACGCTTTTAAATTATGTTCTCTGAGACATGTGCGAACTGTTTATACTGCCGCAGTTATATCGAGCCCTAACTGCGAAAATAACGTAACCGATATCATTTTCAATTTTGGTTTTTTTTTTTTAATAAATGACTTTATTGGCAACACTTGCATCATCTGCTAAAATGTTAAGGTCACATAAGGTACCGTTACGATTTTATAGCAAGAACAATTTAATCGTAAGCGACAAATTTCATACAAAATTTATATGAAATAAAAAAAAAACAAACTCTCTTCTGTAAAATTTGATTTTTGGCGCTTACGTTATTTTCGCGGTTAGGGCTCGATATGAACGTCCTTTTTTTTAGCTCGGTTGCAGCGTTAAAAGGATTCTTTTAACTCTCGCCGATTAATCTTTTGACATGAAGCGTGGTCAGGACTCGTATTCTTCCAATTCCGTGATGACGTTAACCGTTCCTTGGAGAACAGAACAGATTGCAGGGTGTCTAGCGCACTATGCCCCAGATTGACCGCGGAGGCAACCAGGGTTCTACTGGGATTGGACAGGGGTGGTCATAGAACAATTATAGGGTTCTTGACGGGTCATTGTCCTGTTAGGCCTTTTACGGGCAAATGGGACAACACCATACCGGCCTTCTGCAGATTATGCGATGATTCTGAAGAGCTGGAGACGATCGAGCATGTACTGTGCCATTAGGATGCAGGGTCTAAGGGACTAGGATGCAGTGTCTCAGACAGAGTTGGCTAGGAGATAGATTTCACGACGAACTGGGGTGCATCGCTGGATATAATCTGGCTGATCTACTGGGGTTTGTCAGGGAAATATTGCGGTTGTTTCTGTTGAGGGGACTGTAGGGAGGGTAATAGTTCTACGTGGTACCTACTAACTTTCTTAATTCTATCCACCTCATACTTCCTTTCTTTACTTTTCTCTTTCTATTTTCATTGAAGGGATTCACAATGGACCGCATTGGTCTCCGAGTGGAAGTGTGCCCTGTAGCACATAACCCTTCTTAACCTAACCTAAAAAAGAATGTGTAAGTGGTGCTATTTTTTTTTTCGTCATCTTTTAGTCATTTTTACTTCAAATTACAATATTACAGAAGTATTACTTTTGTTATATAGGGGGCATACTAAGTACTGTATTAAATATCACCATTTGAAAAATTACCAACACTAATTACACTGATTGACAAAAATGAACTTTTAATTTGTCACATGAACTTTTTTTGTCTTTTTACTTTATTTTGACTTCCTAAGATGGAAAACAGAGGTAGAAAAAATTTGACACCCATAGTTTTTTTTTTACAGGAATTTTATATTTCATTAAAAATACTGATTTTACATACAATTATACTTGATATGTAATATGTTTTTAAAACTAAAAGCTATGATTTTCTGGAGTATTTGACCTGAGGCTGGTCTCTTGCAAGTGTCCAACAATAATCTGCCAACATTCGAGGACACCATTTGCCCTGGTATTGTTTTCCATGCTGGAAATATCCTGATGGAACCTTTCGCCGTGTTCGTCGCTAACGGCTCCTAGGTTCTTGGGAAATAAATCGAGGTGGGAGTGTAGAAAGTGTATTTTGAGCAGGGACGTCCAAAAAGTAAATTGTGGTTGTATTGCTTCATATTAGTATTAGTGAATAGAGATTGCTTACCCAGCAAACACAAATTCAAGTAAAAAAAAGCAATTATTAAAATATTTTAAACCAGTACCGTTATAATTTCGAGCAGGTCCCTACAAATTTAAGTTCGTTATTTTCCATCTTTTTTTTTTAGCTTGCAAAATAAGAATTATTATTTTTTAATGGTAAAATAATTCTTATATTTGATTTCTATTTTTTTTTATTATTAAAAACGGGAAGTCATTTTTAATTTTTTGGCTCTTATGTTAAAATCAATTAAAAATAAGAGGGAAGATGTTTTAAAAAGGCATTTTGATAACATTCATAGTAATATAAATGAATTTAAAGTGAAAGAAAAAGAAAACTTTTTTGAAAAATGTCTTTTAAAACATCTGCCTTTAATTTTTAAATGTTTTAAAACATAAGAGGCACTGTATATTGCCAAAAGCAGTCCCAAGCATAAAATATCTTCTAAATTGCATCATACTATTACTTCTCTATTTATGTATACAATGTTTACTGGGGAAGTTTTTTTAAATAAAATATACAAAATATGTAAGCATCCGCCTCATGTGCACTCGTCGCTTGATAATCGACAACTGAATTGTGTACTCTCGTTGGCTAAATGAAAGAGCGTAAGAATGCGTGTGAAGAATGTGTGTGACAGTGTTGCCAGTGAAATTTCGAGAGAGATACATTCTAGTTTCCAAAAAGATACACTTTTTCCCAAAAAGATACGTTTTAAAAAAATTTGAAAATCCATTTTTAACGTTTAATATTTATTAACATAACATTTTTATTTCATATTTAAATGCATATTGTAAAGAAAATGAATTCGTATAAATTCATTTTTATATTTATTTAAGTCATAAATATTAGGTACACATGTAATTTTTAAAAATACAGTAAGCAAACTTTGAAATTAATTATATGTAATTATCTTTGAATGTCATCAAAACAAATTCATTTTTGTAAAAATTAATATACGAGTCAAGGCGTTTATACTAAGGCGATTTTATCAACGTTCATATAAATTTCCTGAAAATAAAAAAGATTTTCATATTTCCTCATCGATTTAGGTGGATCGTATGTTGCAACCCCTTAATGTTTTCTTTAACCATTATTAAAGCTGCTATCAAGGCGAATTCACTAGAAGGTGGGGTCAAGTCAACATATGGTGTTTTTTTCGGTGGTTGACTTAGCAAAATGTGTATGCAAACTAATTTTTTATGTAAACTAAAGCTTCGTACAGACGATGGTCAGATCTTACAATGTTTTTCTGACAATGATGCCATTATCAGATGCACTAATTTAATACATCTGCCAAATGAAAATAGCGTACAATGTTTACACAGTTGCAAGACATTTTTAGTCAATTTTAATGACAACATTGTAAGATCTTACCAACGTCTGTACAAAGCTTAACCTTTTTTTACTAGCAATATTTTTGACAATCCGACCACAGAAGCAGTGTTGTTGTATAGTTGACCTCACCTTTTAGTCAATGTGCCTTGGCTGTTATTGTATTAGTATTGAGTCGGTTACGATGATCAGTCTTATTAAGTTTTAGTTGGCTAAAAATTTTCGAATGTTTTGTTTCTGTACACTTTGCGTACAGATTCAAAAGATACGAAAAATGTCAGGATTATACATGATACCTGAAGTAGTCAAAAGATACGAAAAATGTATCTTTCGTATCCTAACGGCAACACTGGTGTGTGAATTAATTTCCACAATTGTGGTATGGGCTGGACACTATTGCCAACTTTCTTTGAACACTTCCCGCCAAATCGGACTTAAAAACCGCTAGAAACCACTAAATATTTAATTTAGCGGTAATTTTTACAAAAATACCGCTAAAACCTTAACATTTTTAAAAATTTTATGTAAATCTATACAGAGGATGCTTTTTCAAAAGTATACGACTCTCAAACTACGTTGCATACTCAGGTTTCCAACTTCTTTTGCTATTTTAATCCCAAAATAAGTTTTAGTAATGTATTCGGCTGTGCTGAATCTTTGATTCCCTACACCTACAGTTGGAAAATTCCGGAGTGGTCTTTATATGGGACCTATGGTAAATTATGAGCCGATCTTCACGAAATTTGAGAAAGTAATTTTTAGTATTGTAATTTTATTATAATAGAATACAGAATGAAAGCTTTACGATTTTAACCGTACTAAAGCTTTTTCCGAGATAAGTCTTTATATGGGGCTAATGGTAAGTTATCGACCGATCGGTTCGAAAAATGACAGTGCAATTTTTTGTCATATAAAACTGCGACAGATTAAAATTTATTAC
Source organism: Pollenia griseotomentosa (assembly GCA_963931875.1). Lineage (NCBI taxonomy): Eukaryota > Metazoa > Arthropoda > Insecta > Diptera > Polleniidae > Pollenia > Pollenia griseotomentosa. Next base: position 190,947,757 of record OZ007560.1, read on the forward strand.
AATAGCATTATTTGTTACCGTTTTAGGCGAACTAAAGTGTTTTTAGAGAGTCGGCTTTTTATTAGGTCTATCGTTAATTATGGACCGATCGTTGTGCCGTTTTAAGCAATTAAATAAAATTAATCAGATGAAAGTTAGTGAATTATATTGCATGGGATCTATCGAGATCATTTAGATCAATACCTAACCTTTTGTATCAAAATTCTTAGCAATCTAAAGGCCCAACCATAATGTGCTTAAGTTGGCTTAAGCAAATATACGAAAACATGTTAATCATATGAGGCTAGCCATATTGAACTTAAGGAAACTTTTTGTTAAATTTTATGAAACTGTCATTTGCTTAAGCAAGGTGTGAAACTGATCGCACATTCCGTACGGAATCAAATGTTTGTTGATTTTATTTTTTTTTTTTTTTTAATATATTTGAGAGACTTTTTGTTAATTTTGGAAAGTAGGTTAAGCAACGCCATGCATATTATGGTTGGGCCTTTAAAGTTGTAAATTGTCACACAACAAAATACATACTAGCTAAAAACCCAAAAAATATTACATACAATCTTCAGTTCACTAAAACTAGTAGTTTTTAGCCAGAAAAACAAAAAATAATAATAATAAGAAAAAGTATAAAATCTTTAAATTTTATATATGAGAAAGGTTTATGTAGCAAAAATTAACCGATTGGAGATGTTTGAAAATCGCTAGATTTCCCGCTTACCGCTAAAACGTATTTTTTCCCGCGGTTGACAATTCAAAAACGCTAGATTTAGCCGGAAAATCTCTAAATTGGCAACAGTGGGTCTGGCCACCAACGATTTTGAGTGACATATTACAACCCAATGTTTGATACGTCGAAAGTAGTTCTCCAATCAGATCTTTGTAGTTACTTGCTTTGTGGTTGCCCAAAAAATTTTGTGCGACATTTTTAAAACTGTTGATGCAGATTTCTCTAACAAACTTAATTTTTCTACGAATGTGTTAGTTATCAGGTAACATCTGATCTGTGGTCCGAAGAAAATGCCTTCCTTTATTTTTGCGTCACTAACTTTAGGAAACTTTTCTCTCAAGAACGTTAATCCTGAGCCGTTGCGATCCATGGCTTTGACAAAATTTTTTATCAAACCTATTTTAATATGTAGTGGTAGTAAAAGTACTCTGGTGGGCTCGACAATAGGGGGTGTAAAACATGTAGAACTATTTTAAATCAACACTTGGTGTAATTAAACCGTACGTACAGTAGTATTAACGGAAAATAAGCTAAAATCATAAGTGGGTGTCACAACAAATCTGTTCGTGATAGAAACAAATTAGTTTGTGATTTGCAATTAGGGTATAGGTATAGTAAAGTCATAATTAGCATACAGAATCCGTGTGGCAAAAACCTTGTTGATCAGTGTTATCTTTTTTTTTTTTGGAAAAATTAAAAAAGTTCATAGGTACCTATTGAAACTGTTATTTTTGTCCAACTGTATGTAGGTATGTAGCGGAGGTACATTAATTTTGGACATAACGGTAGGTAAGTACATAGGTATATCGCGAAAAGTCGAGCTGATAGAAAAAAACTAAGTGCAGGTTTGGATTCAGCGTCCCAAATAACATAAGAATAACATAAAATTATTTTTTAACAAAAACCTTATTCCCTTATGTTATACCTACATACAGTCAGCGTCAAAAGAAAGGGTACAACTTGATTTTACATTTAAAACGTTTTAAAGGGTGTTTTTTTAAGCTAGAAAGAACTTTAAATTGTAAAAAGTAACACAAAAAAATTAAATTTTGATGAAATATTTTTTTTTATCGTTTCAGTATACTCTGACAAATCATCATGAATAGACTCACGCTTGAACAACGCTACGAAATTATCCAAATTTACTTTGAAAAATTTAAAAATTTAATCCAAATTTAAATCGCAAAATTGTGTTCAGCGATGAGGCGCATTTTTGGCTTAACGGGTTTGTTAATAAGCAAAATTGCCGCATATGGAGCGAGACCAATCCACAAGAGACCCTACAGACTCCATTACATCCAGAAAAATGCACCGTTTGGTGCGGTGTTCACGCTGGTGGCATCATCGGACCTTATTTCTTCAAAAATGAGCCGGAGCTCGCGTTACGGTCAATGGAGATCGTTACCGCACCATGATCAATGATTTTTTGTTTGAAAATATGGATGACATTGATCCGGAGGAGATGTGGTTTCAACAGGATGGCGCTACGTGCCATACGGCGAACGCAACCATCGACTTATTGAAATCAAAATTTGGCGATAAGTTGATTTCGAGAAATGTACCTGTCAATTGGCCTCCAAGGTCGTGCGATTTGACACCTCTCGATTATTTCCTGTGGGGCTACGTGAAGTCACTGGTTTATGCTGATAAACCAGCAACAATTGACGCCTTGGAGGCCAGCATTGTTCGTGTTATTCGTGACATACGGCCAGCAGTGCTCGAAAAAGTGGCCCAAAATTGGACGTCCAGAATGCGCTTCGTTAAGAACAGCCGCGGTGCCCATATGCCCGAAATCATTTTCAAATGTTAATGTCACGTATTGATCTTTCGAATAAAAAAAAAATTTTGATTACAATTTAATTTTTTGTGTTATTTTTTACAATTTCAAGTTCTTTCGGGCTTATAAAAACACCCTTTATTTATATATTAAAAACCCACTTTCTTTTGACGCTGACTGTAGGTAGGTAGGTGACTTCATGGTGAAATAAACAGGTGGCAGCACTACGCCAGATGACGATTTTTTGCTTTTGCATTGTTCGTCTAGGTTTATGTCAAAGTTTTGTTTATGTTTACAAAAAGTCCACGTTTTGTGCTGTGATTATTGTATTTTATTAAAGTTTTTGATAATATTAAATTAAAATAAAAAAGATATTGACCATAATTAAATAAAAATTGGCTAAACATTTATTTGTTCAGCGGCACGCTTTGATTTTTGTTTAAAGTAGGTATTTTTTGACGTAAACTGTGATGTAATTTCCATTTTTGTGGTAATGTTGTAGGTATTTGTTGCCGTAACGATGCCATCTGCTTACAGAGGTCCAAGTCGATCGGCTTCAAGCCGGCTTAGCGCCTCCGCCGATGTTTTTTCTTAGCATAAGCCGTGGCCGAAAAGTCCGGCCAGTTTCGGTTTAGATTTTAAGCTGATTTAACCAGCTTAGCCGAGCATTTTTTTGGTTAGGCATTAAAAATTACAATAAAAACATATGTATATAGGTATCTCATTATTTTCGAAAAATTTTTATAGGTTTGTGGTACCTATGTACCTATAATTATAAAGTTATTTACTACCTATAATAACTTTCTGATTGGGTTTAACTCAATTTTTTTCCTCTTTTGTTTGGTGTCAATGACTTTAATCTTTAATGCTTTCAATTGTTATCATTTGCTTTTTAGAAAATATGTACGTCTATTAAAAAAGGCAAATCTATAATTTTCAATTCAACAATATGAAACACTGTAGTTTCTGACTTAAGAATTTTTTTGCCAAACTTCAGAGATATACATAGTTATTTTTCTGCACAAAGTGCGAGTAAAATTGTAGAAAATTCATCAGGGTCAGATAATCAAGAGCTTTCCAATTATAATAATCATTTAAGTTATTTTGGATTAAGGTAGGTATAGAATATTTTAAAAAACGTCTACAATAGAGAAGCTTATGTAGAAAAAAAGGTGCAAAGCACATGTGATGTCTCAAAGTGCGAAAATTTTTTGTGAGATTTTTAAATTGGGAAGAGACAGATAGGTACCTAACTACTTGAAAAATACAAATTCAGCAAGATATGTTTAAAGCAAATAAATACCTATTATTTATGTTATACCTACCTTTCAATGAAGGTAAAAAGGTTTGTTTTTAAATTTAAGAAAATTAATTAATTTAACATCGACTTCAGCCGGCTTAAAGCCGCCGCCGGCTAGTTTTTTTTAAGCTGCCGCCGCCGAGAATTATATATCGGCTTGGACCTCTGCCTGCTTATTCCACCATGGGTGACTTACCATAACCTTACAAACCAATTGCATTTTGGTTTCTTAGTCATCGTTACGGATTCGACATTAAGTTGATGTCTAATTAGACCTTAACTCGTCAAAGTAAACACAATACCTATGTTGTTATCCTTTTGTTTAATGGCTTACAAACCCCTTTTAACCGTTTTTACTATACACTTGACGTGTTTCTTTTGAAAATGGCAACACTGATTGATTTAAACACCAAATTACCAATAAACTTTTTTTACTGTTTTCATTACTCCTTTACAATAACAACAAACGTATCTAAAATTAAATAACGGTATGTATTTAATATGAATGACATGTGAGTAAAAAAATACCTATGTAGGTATGTATGTATGTATGTATAATACAAAAAAAAAAACACAATAGGAATTTTTTTGCAAATAAAATACAATCTATGTATGTAGGTATGTACCTACTGGGAAATGTAAACAAACAAACAATAATAAAAAAAATATATAAAAATAACTGGAACAAAAAAATATCTGTTTTGTCTTCATTTCTAAAAACCCTACAAAAACAAGCCGGCTGGTTGCCTGAATGACTGACTACTGAACGGTTGACCACAACCATAGAAAGATATGTATATAAACGAACGAAGACATCGGAAAAAATAAAAACAGAAAAAACAATTAAATCAGTCGCATGCCAAAATGTTGGTGTTTCCCTGTTTTGGCGATTTTTTTTACAAACGTTTTTTCTTTTTTTGTGTGTGTGTTTTTTGCATTCACTTATTTCACCATTAAAAAAATTGCAAAAACGAAAATAGCCATAAAAAATAAAAAAAGGAATACACAAAAAATATACATACTTATACCTAGCAGAGAGAAGAAAACACCCTTTTGTGGGGCAAAAATCATTGATTGTTGAATTGTTTGGTTAGTGTGTTTGGCAGGGTCGTGTATGTGTGTTTATTGTGTGATTAAAGTTTTTTTGTTGTAGGTACCTATTTTTCTTATTTTTTTTCTTGTTTCGAAACATTTATTGTAGTCTCTGCAAAAATTCTTTTTACCAAGGCATTTGTTTTTGTTAAAACACACATTTACACAAACAATCGCAAGACAATATAAAATAAGACTAAAATATACCTACAAACCTATGTATGTACATCCATACAAACATAAATGATAAACATTATAAAAAGTCATATAAACATTTTTTTTATTTTAAATTTAAATAGTCGTGTGGCAAAAGATCTTAATTTATGACCTGCAATAAAATTAGATTTTTTGAGGGTTTTTTCTTTTATTCTTTTTCAGAAGAGTTTTACAAATGTACGAAATTTTGTTTACACGAAGAATTTTAAAAGAAAAATCTGAATTTTATTGATTTTGATCAATGAAATTTTATGCAATAGAACTTTTTTATTTAAAATTATTTATGTAGGTACATATTTTGATTTGTTTTACGGTGGTGTAAGAAGCTCATGAAATTCTTTAATAAAAAACTGTTATTTTTCTAAAACTTTGCTAAATACCTACCTAATAGGTATGTAGATTTGATTCGCTTTACACATTCGGTCTTACGACAGTCGTTTCGTACCTAGTCGTTTAGGTATATCGTTTTTATTTTTTTTTTTATAAATTTTACATTAACAATGACACTCGTCATAAGGCCGGATGATTGCCCTAAAAATGGGATTTTTGAAGACCTTTCAAATAACCAAGACTAGGGTTGGCGGTTTATTTTTTCAAAAAAGAAAAAAACGGTAGTACATTAATGTTAAAAGAAGTACATATCGGCATTGGGTGCCGACCACTGGCAAATCAGTATTTTTCTCTGATTACACTCAAATTTTAGTAAATTGTTCATCAATCTTGCCTCTGAGATAACAGAAAATGAGTTTAAAACGAGTTTACCCCAGTAGTCGGCATGATTTGTTTTGAGTATCTCATGACCTGCCGACTATACGATAAGTGTTGTCCTAAAGTCGGCAGCAATTTTATTTCTAGTTTAACGATATATGGGGTCCTTAAACAGTATAATCTTTAAAAATTTTAAGGACTTATAAAAAGTAATTTTTGGGAATACAAAATTTTTATTTAAGATTTTGTTATTCGTGCCTAATTCCCAGTTTTTATTCTTGATAAAAACACTTGAAATTTATTGTTGATGGGATAAGCTATTCCTATGCGCATTTCAAGGGTTGCTTAGGCCAGATCATCAGGAAACTTCATCCATAAAGATTTTGGAAAAACTAAAGATATTAAACCAAATAATTAATTAATTATTTACAAGTCCTTTACATAATAATTTCAGTAAAGTTAAATATGAAATGCAAGAAAACAATGCAATTGTTTAAGTTCACTGAAGTGACCCTCCAAATAAAAATTTTTAATGTCTATACTAGGTGCCAGCCAGAAATGTTGTGTTCCACGCTCCATTTTACAGGACAGAATACAAGTTTAGTCAAATGCTAAAGAGGAAAAGTTAGTAAAATGGTGGCACTTGCTAAATGTAAACTTCCGGTAAAAATTGATTACATCTGAAGGACTCACCACACCATTTAAAAATTATCGTCCTGGAATCAGCATTAAAGCTTTGCTGTTAAGAAAACAGAGGCAATTAGTAAAGGACGAGCTATAGTCCCTGAATAAGGCATCAGCATATGTTTCACTGATTTAAAAACCATCTCATTGAACAAAATGCTGTTGATATTTTAGATGATCCGTCCAGAATATTTAATGGCGATAAAACAATTCCCAATGGTTGAATTTCCACATGTAAGACTTAAATTTGAAATTCAACAATCAATTTTCCGATGTTGAATGCAATGATTTTTTTTTTTTATTCAAGTTGATTGCAATTAAAATATTGCATTCAAATTCAGTAATTGCAATAAAAATGAAATCAGAATCAAAACCTTCGTTCCCTTCAAATGAAACACTCCTTCTTCTAGAAATAAACCTGACTCTGATAATTACAAAGTATTGCAATCTTACATATCTGAAATCATTTCGAAATCAAAGAATGAAATCAGTTTGGTTGAAATCATTTTGATTGCAGATTTTTATAGCTCTGCCTCCAACAAAACTTATTTAAAAGAAAAATCTTAATCATATGGTTAATTTAACAATAATTTTGTCACCGGTGATTTTGGTTAAAATAGTTCTTCATCAAAAAGACACAACCACATTATGGTTGCCTCCGAACCTGTTTTGGGTAATAACAAAAATATATATATTTCGAAATCAAAGAATGAAATCAGTTTGGTTGAAATCATTTTGATTGCAGATTTTTATAGCTCTGCCTCCAACAAAACTTATTTAAAAGAAAAATCTTAATCATATGGTTAATTTAACAATAATTTTGTCACCGGTGATTTTGGTTAAAATAGTTCTTTATCAAAGACACAACCACATTATGGTTGCCTCCGAACCTGTTTTGGGTAATAACAAAATTAAAAAAGTAAAATTACTCCTATTTAATATAGAATATGTATGTCTAAAAACTCTTATATGAATCGAAAATATACATACATATTGCTGAGCTGTACATACATATGTACATACATGCTGAGCTGTAGTGGCTAGTTGCCATCCCAGTATCACGTTTATATACGTAAGGGCACCAGTTTAAAAATTAAATAAAGTTAAACTGCCGACTACTGGTACACTTACCGCTCACAGTGCTTACTTTTACATGTGAAGCATGTGTGAATAATTTTGTCCACTTCTGTGCGTATCTACATACATACATACATACATACATATGTACATAAATTTCATAAATTTTAATTATTTGCACTATAAAATTAACAACAACAATATTCATAAAAAAAAAACATTGAATAAAGTACAAAAATTTTTATTTAGCTTTTTAAACCTATTTCGTCAGTTTGAATTTAATATTTTTTTTTTGCTCATTTCTTTATTCTTTCATTTTATTTGTAGCAGCAGTATTGCTTTAATCAAAAGCATTAAAAATTTTCTTTTTCTTCTTTTTTTTTATTATTCATGCCTTTTTTTTATAAAATCCACTCGTATAAAAAATAGTATACATACAAAAAAAACTTGTCAGAATAAAAAAAAAACACACACACCAAAAAGAAAACACATGCATAAAAAACAATACAGAAGAAGATAAAAAAAAGAAGAGAATTAAATATTGCGAGTGAGGGAGTCTCTTTTTTATGCTCGTATAATTTGCGCGCGGTTGAACGAAATAGGTTTGTACAAAATATATGAATAGACAAGAGCAGGGATGGAAAATTCATGTTTTAAATTTTTTTTCATATTCCTTCAAAAAAAGTAAAGGGTCTAAAAAACCACATAAACGGGATGTTTGCACAAGCGTTGTAAGCCTGTTTTCAAACAGTTTCGCTTTCTAGTTCTTCTGTATGTAATTATTTCAGTAGGTAGGTGTAAAGCTTGCAAAAGCAGTAAAAAAAGTATCTGTTAAATTGAAAAATTAATGTTTGTAGCAATTTATAATCATCTGCCAGGTACATTCGAAGCGCCAGCTGATAATATTTTTCTTTGCCTTTTCAGGGCTTTTATATTGTTGTTTTAATGTTTTTTACACACACACAGACTAGGTATACATATATGTAATTAAATCAAGGCGAATTCAACTACAGGTGGTGTCGGAACTACAACAATCCAAAAACAACAGAAACAACATAGGGTTTTTTGCATTGCATTGTTAGTGCCATTAGCTCGAAATGTCAACCATTATTAGCAAAACACTAACAAATCTAAACAAATATGCCCGAACTGTCAAAATCAGATGCCGTTTCGACACCACCTGTAGTTAATTAATTCTCCTTGAATTAAACCAACAACATTGACAGTTTCTATTGTACAGCTTTTGTGGCCTTGAGCGTACCTAGTAGGGAACTGCTTCACGTTAAATATAAATTGTGATACCTATTTGGATCTCGATCTATTTTAATGAATTGCTCACATAAATTAGGCTATTCTGAGATATGGTTTCATCAATACTACATGCAACAAGTTCAATAAATACCGCGATACTGGATCGCGGTCAATATATCTGTGCCCACTAGTAAAGGACCAAATACACTTATCAAATTTTGTCCAACAGACGAATTCACTCGAGCACGTGGGCTGTACGTAAAATTCCTAGTCATATCTTACTTGTTTGACTGGTCCGGGATTGGTCCAATGTAATGCAAGCATGGACCATGTCATTGTTAAGAAGAGTTTGTAGTGAAACGACGTGTCTTCGTTTTTTAACGACATGTTTTCGTTTTTAAACGATTTCAAAGCTAATCTTCTGGAGTAAACCATGGAGTAGTTTTAAGACTACTCCTTTGTAATGCAAAGCTCGTTATATGGTCCTGCCCTAGGACATCGTAATGTTAAATAGACCATGTTTTTCCATACATTTTAGTTACCATTGGACTAGTCCTAGTCCCTTATGGGGTACATTTTACAATGCGCGTATGGACTAGTCGCATTATTTGCTGGGTATTTTCATAAGTGTATTTGGGCCAGTGATGCCAGGAGAAATTTCAAACAATCCTTACGTGTCTAAAAAAATCCCTTTTTCCCTACAACCAAAACCAATTACCCTACACTCCTCCCTACGTTGAAAATTTATAATTTTTAGCAACAGGCAAACAAATACATATTTTGTTAACATTTTGTATATGTTTAATAAAAGCAATAATTAACAACAAGAAAAAAACCAAAATTAATATGTAAATGCCATACACGCACATATAAAAATTCAATTTTAAAAACAACACTGTGGGACAAATTGAATTTTTTTTTGGCAGAAACACTTTTATATATCCTTTAAACTAGAAACAAAACATAGTCATACATACTGATTTTTCAGTTACTCATCTGTTGTCATTTTTGAAGAGTTATTCGTAGGTATTCGCTACGAATATTCGGTTACTAGGTTTTGGCAATTGTTGAAGATTGCCAGGCTGTTAGGACTCACAGTTTAAGGTTTCTGTTAAAAAATACTAAACTTGTACTTAAATGCTATTTCATATGAAAAATTTAAATTTTTAAATAAAAATAAGACGAGTATTAACGTTTTTTAAGCAATATACTGAAAATAAGATATTTTAAAAAATATCTATCCTTTTTCCCTACGCTTGAAATTTTCCGAAAAAATTCCTTAAAATGGGAAAATTGCCTACTGTTGGCATCAATGATTTGGGCGCTAACAGCTAAAGTCAAGTTATGACAAATTTTACTTATTAAGCGGCCCATACACTTGCAATATTATTGTCTATTATATTCGCCATATTATTTCCATTTTGTCCTTTATTATGCAATAGATCGATCAATTGTTTCTATCATTCAATAAAAAGGTAAACATAACCTATAAGAATAACATAAGCAGCATTGTAAAATGTTGCCAACACATTTTACACTCTTTTCGTTGTGCAATAAAAATCAATAGTCTTTTGATTGTTGCCAATATATTGTGCCACCTTCAAATATTACATACACATTGGCGATATAATTGTACACTACGTAAAATTAAAAAATTTTACTGCAAGTGTATGAGCCGCTTTACTTTTTACAGTTAGCGATAGGGCAAAACTATTGCAATCATTTTGTTGATATTGAGTGATGAATTGAAAATTTGCAGCCTCACTAAACATGAGTGATAGCGAGAGAGAAAAAAGCAATCATCAGTTTATTGCCGCTTTTTTTTCTTGACTCAATTGATTGCACCTAAAAATGTTGCACTAAATTTAAAATCAAAAACTTGTTTTTTCATGATTAAAGCCAATACTCATACCGTTATTGACAAAATTTCATTTTGTTTAAATACCTATATTGAACGTATTTCAGTGGTCGTAGATTACACTAGTTTACAAAATAAAATTTTTTTCATGTACATTTGATGAGATGTGATTTTTCTTATGTATTTTCTTCCGCTGAATTCAAAAATCAAGGTTAAATTTTTTTTTATGGAACAGTTTTTGAGATATGGTCATTTTCTCATTTTTTCGACCTTTTTCCACTTGACAAATTATATCTCCAGCTAGATATGTCCTATTGGGTCGTACCATATTGGTACCAAATGGAAGGTATTGAGATGACGAACAAATATGTATAACTGGATCTTTGATTGGTAAAGCGGTTCAAAACATATTGATAAAAATATGGTACATTTTCAAAAAAAAATAAAATATATAAATATAATATAATATAGTATTAAAAATACTACTAATAAATAATATCCAATAGAGGTAGGTATATCACCAAAGCCTTGGCGAACATTTGGCCGATATTTTGTTACACACATAATTTTCATAGATCCTTCTATTATAAAAACAAATTTTATTTCTTTTGTAATTACCTATAAATACATGTATTTTTTAAGTCGTACGATCAGGGATCGAAAATAAGAATAGGTATACCTATAAGAGCAAGCCAGTCAATATTTTCAACTATATTTTTATAAAATCATCATATGCTTTTATTTCTTTTCGGTAGAAAGTAAAAATCATTTTTACAATTTTATGATAAATATCATAATTGTTAACCTGGCCTTTACACATGCAAGTACAAGTTCGAAAAACTCAATTCACTAACACTTTTTAACTAACACCATCACATTTTTCTTACTTGCAGACAACTTGCAAGAAATTTCTGAAGACAGTGATTCTTGATTTTTTTTTTTTTTTTTTTTTTTTGCATAAATACATAAAGTAGACAATTGATTTAATTTTTGAATATCAATCTAATTTAAAAAAGTAATAATAATTATTAATGCCAACTGTTTATTTAGAAATGAAGCTCTGTTTCGCACTTGGTAACTCTTATTTATAAGGAACTTCCACTTGACTGTGTAAACATTCGTGTAACTTGTATGACATTCGACTATTTCGTCGACATTTTGGATGTTATTACGTATAGCCTACTTGCATGTGTAACCTTGGGGCAACACGATCAAGTTGTTCTTGATAATCTTTTACATATAGTGCTTGTCAAAATTTACATAAATCGAAAGCTGCGACGTAGGCTACACTCAATTTGTAAGAAATTTACTTTCAAGATATCATCCAGAAAACAATTTATACAGGGGTGTGCTGGAAGTTACAAACGCAAAACGCAAGAATTTTAAAAGTCGTTTTTAAGTAAGATTTCTGTAATAAAAGAATTTTATGACAAATATTATACAAACATTTCTCTATTAAACAGAGTTTTATAACAAAAATTATAAAAATTAAAATAAAAGTGTATTAAAAACAGCCTCCAAATTCTTGCGTTTGCGATTTCCAACACAACCCATAAAGACAAACCTGTAATCAGCTGTTAAGTTGAAAGTAAAATTGCCAAACAAATGGAAAGATGAAAGCAATATCGTGGTCAATTTAAAAAAGTGTGAGTGTGTTAGTAAAATAGTGAAAGTGTATTACAAAATGGAAAGGAATTGAAAGGCAGAACTTGATCATGTGGCCTCCAAGTAAAGGCAGGTAAGCTACCTACGTGGACGTACAGCAATATTTTCTATATGAAAAACCACAATAGTACTAAATTTTCCACTCCTGAAACAGATGCATAGAATGAAATAAAGTTTTAAAAATTTCGTTTAATAGGTATAGCACACAAAAAACGGCAGCACGACAAAAATACTTAGAGTTGCCAGGTATAATGATAAAATTAATTTATTTCTGGATTTAATGGGCATATAAAAAAAACTACTAGGTAGGTACCTACATACCTATTAAAATTTTTTAATATTCACGCAGACATGCTTCACATTTCTGTGTCATTTATTTGGCCCTTTACAAATTTAAATCTGTAACGAAAACACAAACATTTTTTTATTTTTAAAAAATTTTTTTTTTATCCAATAAAAAAATTCCTCGTCTATATTATGAAACATTTGCTGCAAAAATTTTCTTCAATTTTTTTACGAATAGGTATCAGTTTTTAATGTTCGCGAATTCGAATTTCAAACTTGATTGAAAAATTTCAAAATCTCAAAAATTGTAACACTCAAAATAGGTAGGTAGGTACTTTCAGATAAATTTGTATACACTTTTTGAGCTATTACTTAGAAACTTAGTGATGCTATGAATTTGTATCTTCTATACCTATTTACATTAAACTTTTTAGTGCCTCGGTAGTCTAGCTGGTAGTGAGCTAGTCTATCAGCGCCGAGGTTGCAGACAAGCGTAGAGCTTCGCGGGATTAGCTTAGGGAATTAAAAATAAAAAGAAATAAAAAATAAACTGATTATACCTTCCTACCTACGAATTCGGTTGTATAATACAACTTGTACCTATGCCTAATAGTGGCATATATGTGAATTAGGCTTATAGTATAGGTATAAATTTGGTTGCAACTAAAGGATTTGAATACAGTACTTTACGTTAATAGTGACTACCGCTTATACCTAGTCACATTAGCGATTTAGTTCATTTTATCTGTTTATTTTGCTTCTTTAAGTCAAATTAATATAAAGTATTAACGTTGTAGTCCATTTAGCGATATAAACATATTTGCCATACCTATATGCCATCTATCAACAGTCATCAAAGGGAAAAGTAACGCAAATTAATGGCTTTAGTTTTCATTTTATTTTACCATTTATTGTGTAAGCTAGGTACTACAATAACCCATATTTTATTTCTTCATGAAACAGGAACAAATAACCCAATAGGATTAAATTCTAGTACATATTGATAAAATTCCTTTTTACCCTTACTGCACTTATAAAGAAATTGTTGGGTTTATTATTAAACTTTTATTTTTATTAGTATTTATTAATCCTTACTTACTTTAATTTGCAATATTTACAAAGTTCTTTTTAGTTTTCGAGACCACAATCCATCCAAAGAAAAAAAGAATTAAATCGTTTAATTTTTGTCATCAACTCTCTACTCGTAAAAAATTAGTTTTTGCCGTTGGTATCAGTTATGAAATACATATCTGGTTATTATTGTATCTATTTTTTATACCTACTGTAGGTATGCAAATATGTTGCAAAACCATGACTGATGGCGGTGTAATTTATAAAAATTTTTTATTATCTATACCTACTATTCCCATAACTTGATTATATTCGAATTCGGTTATATGCCTCATAGTGGCATATATGTATGTGAATTAGCCTTATGGTCACATTAGTGATATAGTCCACGTTTTGTCTGCAACTAAAGTATGGGACAAAGCGAAAAGTACTGTATAAGCGAAAAGTACTTTATACAACATCTAGTAATGTTTTGCAGCAAATAAGTACTTTGTATGACCAATTATTTAATAACTTACTTGGTAGCCCTTCACAACTTAAATGAGCGCAATTTTAACAGAATAGAAAAAAATTGATTGTGAAAAACGTACAGCAACAAAAAACAGTATGCAAAAACTTTTTTGTGTGCTCCCTCACAATAGCTCATACAAAAAAACTAATAAACAAACAAACACACACACACGCCATGCACAAAACCTAAACACGAACAAAAACTAAACCCGAAATCAAATATAATAATGTGGACACAAGACGTTAAACAGACAACAGAGGCGCTAGCTAACGTTAAAAGAAGTGAGAGAACAAAAAAAAAACTAAGGAAAAAAAAATATAAAAACAAGTCATAAAAAATTCAATACAAAAAAAACAATGAACAAGAAGCAATAAAGATCATAAAAAATCTCATATAAAAAATGGAAATAAAAGAAACGAAAACGTGAATTAAAATTTAAAAGTAAAACACACAAATAAACACGTACAACAAACAAACAAAAAAAAAAATGGAAATTAAATGAAGTTTTTATGAGAGCAACAAAGACAAAAAAGTAACTCAATTGTTGTTGTGAGGTAAATAACATGACAAATAGTGATGGAAAATTGTAACGACACAGTAAGAAGCAAACAAACTATAAAATTTGTACTTTTTTTAACGTTAATTGTACCACAATTTATGTAGTGACTCACAGCTTATAAGATGCAATTTAAATTTTTTAAGAAACACCTTAATATTTCAATGTTTATTGCATTTAACTGAAAAAGGAAATCATTAACAAATTTATTTTTAACGGTGCATATAAGACGTAAACGTCCGCCAAGTTGAAGAAAAACCTGATAATAGTGCTCCAATGTTGAAAAGTAGTTGGGTAAAGCCCTTATGACACTACATTTTTTATTCATTAATTGATATAGAATTGATAGAAAGAAACAGTAAATGTTAGAAAGAGCAAACTGGAGCAACTATAAAAAATGTAAACAAAGTTTTGTAGTTTTTTTTTTCTCTTGTTATGGTTTTGTTTCAGGGATGGCGTTGAGAATTTTTAAAATTGTACCAACAACCTTTAAAAATTGTACTTTTTTACCCTAATTGTACTAAAAGATTTTTTTAGTTGAAATTAATTTTATTTATGTTCATAAAAAACACCAAAAAAAGGTATTATAAATCTTAGTTTAAAAAGTATCAACAAAAAAGTACAATTGAAACAACTTAGCCATCCCTGTTTTGTTTATTTTATTAAATGTTGCCAACTTTTTGTTTATGAGAAACCTAAAAACAAAAAGCGGTAAATCGCTGAATTTGCCCATAAGCCGCTGATTCAGCAACACTTTTAATATTTCAAGCTTGAAATGTCAATTTTAAGTTAAACAATTTTACATTTTTTTTGACATAACTTCATTTTTTATCGATAACTTTTTAAAAATTGTTGACAGTTTGCCATTTATCTTAATACAGCTGAACTCTTTGCACTTGGTAAATTTTTCTATTACATTATATTTGTACTGTTCACCAAAACTTGAACAATGCATTAAAAATGTAGTGTCATATGGGCTTAAGCCTTGTAACCTTAAAATTAAGTTTTAATGAAAAAACAGCTGGCAACAAGCTTGTTTTTTTACTTTACTAAAAGCAGATTTTTATTTTGCGTTTAAGGTAAACTAAATTATCTTATGCAATAAAAAATGCAGCAAAAGTGTATGGGCTCTGTAAACATTAACTAATGTAAACTTTAACTTTTTTTGCATAGGTTAAGGGTTTTTTTTAATAAAAATTAATAGTAGGTATTTTTATTTTTTTTATTTCAATCCAAGTAAGTAATGTAAAAAGCCTATTAGGACACAACAATTATATAGGTACCTACCTACTTACTACAAATGTAAATTTTGAACTACAGCACAATTAATAACCAATATTTACGATTTTTTGATTAAATTTATGTATTTTTTTACACTTGTTTTTTTCTCTTCACAAAATATTTGCTTGAATTTGGTGAACACGAATGTGATGATATGGGCAAATATTTGGTGATACAAATACGAGTATTAGTAGCATCATTGGTTTTTGTACGCAATTTTAAAGCTTGCATTAGAATTTCGAAATTGATATATGTACATAGGTTAGTTAGGTTAGGTTAGAAAGGCTATTGCGAAGTAAACTTCACACCCTCACCCAGACTCCAATATGGTCCGTCGAGACGCCTTAGATAGTGAAATAATTCTGATATGAAAGAATAGAAGTACTGGGGCAAAAGCACAGGAAAAAGAGAAAGTAGTTGAAGGTAACAAAATTGGACAGCACAAGCAAAAACAACCCTACCAAACAGAAAACTGTCCCACATGTGCCTTATCTCCAGTCTCCTACCGCGCAACTAGGTCATTCCCATAACGAATCCCGTCAGATTCTCGAGTCCTCTTCAATTCGCGTAGGAATCTGCTAACTAGCTACCTCAGCCTGACGTTCTGTACCCTGGGGCAGTGGCACAGAATGTGCTCAACTATCTCCATCTCAACCTACATATGTATATCCGACAAGTCAGATCCCATTTTCACCGCCATCCTGCCCATCATACAGTGGCCGTGATAATACTTTATACCCAGCAGAGCATCCGAATTTGACCTACTATGCACCGGCCACAGCGTGCGCGATAGCTGGCAGTCCTTTTGGCCAAACCCGATTAGTCCCGCCCAGAACCCATTTCTTAATTCTTCCAATGTAGAAGCCCTCTAATGGGCCTGTCCGCCTGCAAATTGTCAGGGTCCTCCAGTTCCGAGTCTCGCCAGTTCATCAGCTATCTCGTTGCTGGTAATGTTGCAGTCAGTGTTACCGTCGGATATTTTCAAAAAGTACCAAAAAAAGAGGATATCTACAAAAAAAGTGGCACCAAAAAGTGGATTTTTTTAAAAATAGGGGCACATCTTTTAAAATTACCATAAGTACACCACATTATGTATTTTTAACGTTTTTTTTATTATTATAATTTTAAATGGTATAAAAACTAAAATAAATATTTTGTAAATATTTCTCTCGAGAAGTAATTTTTATAAAATATTTACTTTACTGTTTTGGTAATTCAAAAACGTTAAACTTGTTTTCTGCCAAACATGTTTTTTGGATTATGACATTGTTGCAGCAAATAGAAGATATTTATGTAATGTGTTTTATATATACATTTAGTAATACATATATTACTTGTACTATTCCTTCTAAATACATTTTCTTTGATTTATTTAAGACACTTTATTGCACAGGTAGACCAGATTCATATGTTTTTTGGAATGATATGGCCGAATATGAGCACAGTTTTCTCCCATCACGTCACATTTATCAGACACACCAATAATTGTAATTTCGGATGATGTTTTGTATTTTCTTTACTCTCTAGAAGTTTAAATTCATGTATAAATGCATCTGGGTCATTTATAATATCTTTAAACTCTAAAACTAATTCGAAATAGTTTGTATCTTCATTTCACACTATAAATATTGGGTCTAAATACTTCAATATATTGAGCTTTTTGTTTTTTATACCAATTCTTATTATCAATTCATTACACAATTTTTGGTAAAAACTTAGATTTTACTTTTAATGTCAATTACACAAATTTTAAACAAGTTTTCGGTATACAACAGTTCGGTTTCTGCTTCATAACTTCTAAGGAGAGACAAAATACTTTTTTTTTACCAAATATTTAAAACTTTTTGCTATATATTCTTTTAAATATTTATAGGAATTTTTCCTAATTCTTGAAATAAACAATATTTTATTTTTTGTCCGGTAGTTTTTGTTTGGGCTTAAATGGGTTAAAACAGTTTTCCATATATTAAAGCTGGGGGTTGTAATAAAACAGAAAGAAAAAAAGTATATTTTCCTAGCGTAAAAAGTATCAAAAAAGTGGCAAGAATCGCAAAAAGTACCACATTTGGGTGCATTTTGTAAAAGTGGCCAAATAGTATCCAAGCAGTCGAAAAAGTGGCAAATTGCCACTTTAGTGGCACCAACGGTAACGCTGGTTGCAGTGACCCGGATTGAAATACATAAGCTCTGAAATTTGCAGTTATAGGTACATAAATAGGTATATCAATATCAAACTTTATTATTATTATTATTATACTATGTATACAGATATGTTTATCTCCTTCAAATAAATCTATAAAATATGGAAATTAGAATTAATGCCGCACCTATATTGAATTAAAAAAAGGCTCCAATTTTAGTTTTGAATTGTAGACATTAATTGTAGACTTTGAATTTATAAAATAAGTCTCAAATTATTTTGACAATATTCTGTACTTTGACAAAATGTGTTTGTTTTTGAATTTTGGTTTATTTTATTATTTGATAAAAAGGATTTTTTCACTGAGATTTTTAAAATAAGTTTTTGCTCTCTTATCTCGACGTAAGATGTTTTGTCAAAATGCCAAAATTTACGAACTACTTTAAAACAGTTGAGTTGCATATCCGCACATGCCGTTGGGAATTTAGTAATTATAGAAGGAAGCATGGATCAGTGGAAGTTTTTGACTATTCTTAAATAAAATTTAAAGAATTGATTAAAATGGAAATTTTAAACATTTTAAGCTTTTTGCCGACCATAATCCTAAGCATACTGCCAAAAGCCGGCGTATGTGAACAGTCTATATTTAGTCAAAAGTATAAAAAACTCTTACCCAGCCTCCAAACTTTAACTTATGGAACTATTTAGATAAAAAGTTCGGGAGCAGCCTATATGTAAAATTGATGATTTAAAGAAAGCTCTTAAATAACACCTTATAACCAGCGTTGCCACGACCAAAAAAATTTGTAACCAAAATGCAAAAATAAAGTAACCAAAACCGAAAAAAAGTAACCAAAATTATTTTGTATCAAAAGTACTATGCAAGGTATATTTACACAAGGTAAACTCGTTGGCCCATATGTTTGTCAGCTGTTTACACCTAGTTGGAACCCAAACGTCAAACTTCGTGTATATGAGCCAAAATTTGTACATGTGTGTGTTAAATTGTTTTTGTTTTATATGAAGACAATTTTGACAACTCGGTTCCTTTTATAGAGCAGCATGTCTACACTCCCAAATGAGTCTACCTTGTGTAAATATACCTTGGTACTATGTTTTTTATTCGCACTTCAGTTTCAAAATTGTGTGTCTAAACAGCTTCAGTTTACAAATTGTGTGTCTAAACAAGAAATAGTGTTTGTTTGTATATTGTAGGCTCATAAACCGTTGGACCGATTTTTTTTAAAGTTTTGACAGTATATTGCCGATGGTCTGGAAAGAACAATATGCTTTATAACTTTTCGAAATTTTTAGGTGTAAGTGGCACCTTCTATACAAAGTTAACACTTATTTTTAATTTTAAAAACTTTTTTAGCTAGGTCTTTTAAGGTCTTGCTATGCGTAATGGTATCAAATTGCAAAATTGAGTTAAATTATTCGGTAGATCTTTTATATATAGATGCTTTTGCCCGGTGGAAATATTATAATTTTAAACGGGATTGGAGCGGAAGGGCCTTTGACCTTATCGCTTATCTAGAAAAGTGTTTCATTTAGACCTATGAAGCATTAAGAATAGCAGATAATGACCATATAACTATACTTCAAAGTATATACCTTATATTGTTAACAGACTATCAATGTTAAAGTTTAAGCTTTAAAAAAATAATTTTTAAGTAGATAAAAAAAGAATTGGTTTTGGATGCACAAATACCACACACAATTTTAAGGATCAACAAAGCTGACCAGGTAGTTTTTGTTCCAAGACAAATAATTGGTTATTTTTGTATTGAAAAAAAGTAACCAAAATGGAAAAAAAGTACATAAGTACACATTGGAAGAAAAAGTAACCAATTTTGGTTAAAAGTAACCAAAACGGCAACGCTGCTTATAACTGCAAGAAACTTGGGGCTTCTATTTGGAAACGACTTGAGCCAGCAGATATTATCCAACTAAATATGTATATGTAAATTATAAAATAATAATGAACCTGTATTCTTTTACGTAACTTATTTCGTTTACAATAATATACTTATAATGTACGATTTTCACTGACTGGTACACTTCTTAAGCGTTGCATTAAAGAGAAATAATTTTAACTCTTGCACCTTAAGAACTTTTAAGTTGCAAATGAATAAAGTGTTTTTAGGTATTTCTTTATTTCTGAAATACAAACCTACTTCCCTTGATTTTCTATCATTTTCATAACACCAACGTTAAAAAAATGATGATTCGCTCATTCATTTCTTGTGAGGTTATGTAGGTACTAAATGGAAAAATACAAATGGTAAACAGTACCTTTTCAGCATTTTACTTACGCTCATCTCCAATACTTAACAACACAACAACAAAAATGAATAATTTAAATATTTTTTTATATGTACTTTAATTAAAATAAATAAATATAAATAAATAAAAAATATTTAATGTTTGTAAACAAACTTAATATAATTAATTACTTTAATTTTATTAGTAATATGAAATGTAAATACTAACCAATAGGAATATTCTCTTTAATAACTGAGTTTTAGGGGGATTTTAACACGTGTTTCACAAATTTGTTTAAAGGGGGTCCAAATATAATGAAATTTCCTTTTTGAAAAAATAAATCACAAATGAATTCCAAAATGGAAAAGACTGCAGGTTTCTTTGAAAACTACTGCAAGTTTGTGCGTATGTGTGTGTGTGTAAGAAAGAGCTTTAATTTTTATTGATTTTTTTGCCGTTTTTCCACTTTTTTATATACACTTTCAAAATTTGTATTTCTATTTTTTATTTAATCTTGTTTGAGAATTTCTGCATACATTTGTTGTTGGCTTTAAATATTTAAATACTTTTTTTCTATTTTAATTAAGCAATTTTCAATTACACACATGTTTGATTTTTATTACCATCATACACAAAACTTTTTTTGTATTCCTTTTGCTTTTTTATAATTTGCGCTCTTTTTTTGCACTACTTAATAGTGAACAAAAAAAGTTCGTCACTTGCAAAATCTTTTTTTTTTTTTTGCCTCCTTCTTCGGGTTTTTTTCGACAAAAAACGACGACAACGAAATTCAAAGCAGGCACACAAAAAAATGGCCGCGCACCAAAAATATAATACACTTGATTTAATTTGTATCTAAAAAACTGAATTTTAATTCTTTCGTTTTTTATCTTCTTTTCTTTTTTACAACTTTATTAGCATGCATCAAAATCGGTTTGCAATAATTTTTTTTTTAATAAGAAAACTCTTTTTTTCTTTCACAAAACTTTTTTAGTATTCTTTGTTTTATTTTTTACAAAATTCCACATAAAATTTGTGTGTAGTTTTTTTTCTGCTTGTTATAAAAACAATAGGTTTTTTTTCTTAAACTGGCGTGTCCGTCCGTCGTTTACAAATTAATTCAATAATGTTCACCACGGCATAGCAAAAACTTAACTGTCAGCAGAGTAGCAACAAAAAAAATGATTCGAAGAGTAATTGAATTTTTTTTTCTACATGAAGTCGCTCAGCTACTGCGCAACAAATGCTAAACAAGAAAGACACGAGTTACTGGCCAACTACAGGCAATCAAACAAAAGAGTCTAGCTATAGTACACCCAAACAACTCTCATTTATAAATTACTCTGCTTACATTTTCTTCTTATTGCTGTTGTTGTTTTTAGCCATGCTCAGATTTTTTGTCGTCGCTGTTCGTTTGTGTTTACGTTTTTTCAGTGTGTGCATTTTTTTATTGTAGAGAGTGTTTATCAGCATCCAGACTAACAATTTTTTAAAATTCTGCTATGAAATTGCATTGGTGTCCATATGATAATATAGTTATGCAAGTTGTGGGTTTTTATGTCATCTTTCCACTACAACTCATAGTATAATAAGTACAAGGCATTAGGGAGAGTTGTCATTATCCCCCATGTAATGTCAAATTTATTTATTTGATTTTTTAAGCTTGTTTTAATATATCCTTTTGGGTTTTAAAATTGAGAACAAAATGTCTAATGACAATGCCTATACTTATTCTACCATGCCTGCAAACAACCTCTAGCTGGAATTAAAAAAACAGAACTGCAGAACACATGTAACTATGAGCCCCCCCCCCCCCCCAAACTTCTCACCATTTACACCTATAAACTTAGGCTGTTAGTCTTAAGCTGCGATCACACGATTGCCGAAAATACACCAATATGCCACAATTTTGATTGTGCTTTATTGACGCACAATAATAAAATTGTACCAATCAAATATTCTAAAATCACACGATTGCCCTGTTTTTTACAAATGTAATTGCCGCTAGTTAGTACAAAACGAAATGGGTTCGTACTTGTGCCAACTGCGAAAACAGCTGTTGTGGTAGACGTTTTATTTGTTTGGAATTTCTAGTTGGTTTGTTCATTAAAAAAAAGAAAATTTTATCATATATTTCAACAAATTTTTGTTGAATAGTTTTGTTTGAAATTTTTTAAGAAAAATATATGAAATTCTAAAAACTAAAATAGAAAATAGAAATAGAGGATATTTCTATTCAAATTTTTATGGTCAATTTCAACAATTATATTTAAATATCAATTCATATTCAATACATATAGTTTTTCATATAACTTTATTTTTATTTGCCATGAAAAACGAATACAAAAAGGTAAATTTATTAAAAAAAAAAGCAAATATTGGCGCGTATTGTGTTGTTTGATTGCCGCACAAGAAAACAATAAATATTGGTACATTATTGTTATTTTTATTGACGCGCGGTTGCATATCAAGTGGTCACACGAATGCCGCACCAGGGTTGCATTTTATTGGTAAAAGAAAGCACAATATTGTCCTCGATTGGTACATGAGCCATTTCATTGTGCAGTCACACGATTGGGTTATTAAAAAGTATGAAAATTTGTGCATTGCGGCAATCGTGTGATCCCAGCTTTAGTTCATACAGCTCATGTCTTATTGACATGATTCTTCGTTTTTCTTATTTGAACTTTCATTAACGTTCAAAAGCAAACAAATGGCGAATGAGAAAGCAAAACGTACTGACAGTACATGCATCTGTGTACTCGTTTCTTTTCCCCTCGTCTCTCTCACCTATTAAGTAGCAATCATGTCAATAAGTCATGAGCCGTATGAACACAGACTTAAGAATTCTTGCAACCAGAAATTGGAAGTGTGGACAGAGACATTGTGTGTACGTATACTTTGTTATTTCTGTATTTTACTATTTGAATTGGCAACCCTTTTTTCTTTCTTTTTTTGTCAATCCAAGCAACAACAACACGAAGTCATGCATGTTAAGTAGTTTTTTGTGTATAAGTTTTTTTTCGTTGCTGTGTGATGGAGGCAGGCTGCTCTGCTCACGTTCACCGGTATTTTTTTTTCTTGTTTGTGTAGTTCGTTTTTTTATAAAAACACTCCTTTTTCGGTTTGCTACCTCCAGTGACGCCAGCATAGTTCATTATGGCCTAAATTTAGACCTTTTTATGTCCCCTATGACTAAAACCAAATTTAACTATAAATGTACCCATACATTTGGAATATTATTGTTCGATAATGGATACTGTACAATTAAATTGGCTGTGTGTATAACATAAAGGGTGTTTTTTTAAGCTAGATAGAACTTTAAATTGTAAAAAGTAACACAAAAAATTAAATTTTGATGAAATATTTTTTTTTATCGTTTCAGTATACTCTGAACATATTGGCCTACTGATCAGCAAAAAATTCCAGATGTTATCGACTTTGGCGTGGTTAAAAACATCCCCACAGAAACGATTCATGTTGAAGCTTCCTTAGAATTATCATCCGACCACACACCTACAATTGTTACTATATCGAACCCAAATAGAATTGTATCTCCGTCATGTTACTTAGCGACGTCAGCCACACAAATAAATTGGTTAAAATATAAAAAATTTCTCAGTGCCCATTGCCTAGAAAATATTCCGCTTAGTACACCGGAGAATGTGGATCTCTCTATTGTTAACTTTGACAGTTATCTTAAACTAGCTGTTCAACATTCCAGCGTTACCCCCAAAAAAATTAAAAATAATAAAATATATTCTTCAGATGTCGAGCGGCTCTTGACTGAAAAAAGGAGAGTTCGAAGAGAGTGGCAGCTGTACAGATCCCCGCAACTTAAGAATTTATTAAAAGAGTGCACAAAAAGGCTAAGAAAGTTACTGCAGACTCAGAAAACGGCTTCTCTAGAAAAATATCTTAAGGAACTTGATGCAACTCCACAATCTGACTACTCATTATGGCGTGCAGCTAGAAATCTAAAAAGGCCAGTTATATCTAAGCCACCATTAAGAAACTTGAATGGTAGTTGGGCAAGAAACGATATTGAAAAAGGAAATCTGTTTGTTAGCCACTTGAAAAACGTATTTACACCAAATATATCTCACAATATTGCGGTAGAGTTACCACCTGTTGCTGCTAGAGCAGCTATTCCCCTCAGATTTGAGATAAGAGAAATCGAACAGGCTATTTGTGACTTAAACACTAAGAAGGCACCTGGTATTGATAAAATCAGTAATAAAATGCTTTTAGAGCTACCTCGCACAGCAAAGAAAATTATTCTTTTTATTTTTAATGCTATTTTACGCCTTGAATACTATCCTCAAAAATGGAAGGTTTCCTTAGTTACCATGATACCAAAGCCAGGTAAAGATCATACAAAAGTTGAGTCATATAGGCCTATTAGCTTATTATCAAATATGTCAAAGCTGTTTGAGAAATTATTAGTTTCAAAATTAACACCGATTTTAAGTGAAAATAGATGTATTCCAAACCATCAGTTCGGATTTAGAAGAAAACACAGCACAATCGAACAGACTCATCGAATAGTTAATGTCATAAGAAAAGCATTTGAAGAAAAAAAATATTGCTCAGCACTCTTCATCGATGTTTCGCAAGCTTTTGATAAAGTCTGGCATGAAGGCTTATTACATAAATTGAAGAAAAATTTACCAGCAAACACACACAAGCTGCTAGAAAGCTACTTAGTCGGTCGTCAATTTATTATTAAAGAAGGAAATTTCTTAAGTTCACCTCAGCCCATTGGTGCTGGAGTCCCACAAGGCAGCATCCTGGGCCCTATATTATACTTAATTTATACTTCGGACATGCCAACAAGCAACTACACCCAAACTTCAACATTTGCAGACGATACAGCTTTTCTAAGCGTCCACGAAAACCGTTATGAAGCATCTCGTTACTTACAGCATCATATATTTCAACTAGAAATATGGTTAAGACAATGGAGGATAATGGTCAATGAGCAAAAATGCGTGCATATAACATTCACCTTGCGCCGGGAATCTTGCCCCCATATTATTCGCATGTAAAATATCTCGGTATACATCTGGATCGGCGATTAACGTGGAAATGCCATATAGAGGCAAAATTAACTCAAATGAAACTAAAAGCCATTCAAATTCATTGGCTTATTGGTAGAAACTCTGTCCTTAGTCTCGACTGCAAACTTCTTCTTTACAACTCCATCTTAAAGCCAATCTGGTGCTATGGTATTCAGTTATGGGGCACTGCCTCGGCCTCTAATATAGAAAAAATTCAAAGACGCCAAAATAAAATTCTTCGAATAATCACAGCTGCCCCTTGGTATGTAAAAAACTCAAATATTCACAAGGATCTCAATGTTCCATTAGTCAAAACTACTATAACAAAAAATGCAGTAAAATATTTAAAAAGGCTTGAACAACATCCAAATCCACTAGCTCGAAATATTTTAAATCATGGCGGCCACACTCGCTTAAGAAGAAGAGACACTGCAGCACTTATCCAATTAGATGAGCGATAAACACCTATATAAGTGAACAGAACCCGTGATGAAGAAAATTTTTGTCTGGCACTGGCAGGACAAAAAATAACGTATTAGGTTAAGATTTGATTAATTATTGTTAGTTCATATTTATTATATGAAGATTCAATAAATAAATAATGAGGAAAAAAAAAAAAAAAAAAAAAGTATACTCTGACAAATCATCATGAATAGACTCACGCTTGAACAACGCTACGAAATTATCCAAATTTACTTTGAAAATCAGTCGTCGATTCGCGCAACTTATAGACGACTTCGTCATTTTTATGGCGTTCAGCGATGAGGCGCATTTTTGGCTTAACGGGTTTGTTAATAAGCAAAATTGCCGCATATGGAGCGAGACCAATCCACAAGAGACCCTACAGACTCCATTACATCCAGAAAAATGCACCGTTTGGTGCGGTTTTCACGCTGGTGGCATCATCGGACCTTATTTCTTCAAAAATGAGGCCGGAGCTCGCGTTACGGTCAATGGAGATCGTTACCGCACCATGATCAATGATTTTTTGTTTGAAAATATGGATGACATTGATGCGGAGGAGATGTGGTTTCAACAGGATGGCGCTACGTGCCATACGGCGAACGCAACCATCGACTTATTGAAATCAAAATTTGGCGATAAGTTGATTTCGAGAAATGGACCTGTCAATTGGCTTCCAAGGTCGTGCGATTTGACACCTCTCGATTATTTCCTGTGGGGCTACGTGAAGTCACTGGTTTATGCTGATAAACCAGCAACAATTGACGCCATGGAGGCCAGCATTGTTCGTGTTATTCGTGACATACGGCCAGCAGTGCTCGAAAAAGTGGCCCAAAATTGGACGTCCAGAATGCGCTTCGTCAAGAACAGCCGCGGTGCCCATATGCCCGAAATCATTTTCAAATGTTAATGTCACGTATTGATCTTTCGAATAAAAAAAAAATTTTGATTACAATTTAATTTTTTGTGTTATTTTTTACAATTTCAAGTTCTATTGGGCTTAAAAAAACACCCTTTATTAGTATTGAATACAATCGAGTCTTTTGATTACTATTGCGCAAAAATATATTTTTATGTGTTAACATGTGTGCGTTGGATTTGTTTACTTTAACGTGTATTCAATAAAAAATTGCACCATACATGTGTTTTTCATATTGGCCAACTTATTGAATGATGTAGAGAAAATCGACAATAACTTCTGAAATAAGGTACTGAATAATATTGAAAATATTTATGTACTTTAAACTAAGAAACGCGCAAGTTCAGTCTTTTGTTATTACTATTTAGCCTTTTAGTCCGTTTTTATTACTTTTGGCTCCGTATAGTTGTATTTTGTTTGTTTTCCTAGCAATATCGAATTGTGAAAGCTGTCCTAAAAATGTTAAAATGGCGAATGGATAAGTTTTGGATTGAAGTTCATTCATGGCTATAAAAATGCAATTGCTAACAATCATTTACTTAACTTTTAGAGTTTTGCTAGAAACATGATATTAATACATATGTACATATATTCATCCGGACTTAAGCGCTGAAGTTGAGAGAACTTTTTTTAGTGTAATAACTTTATTAATAACAAATTTCGTTAAAGAAAGACATTTAATTTATATAAAAAGTATTTTCCATTGTTAAAGCAACGTAATAAATACCTGGCGAGATTGCACATATGTATGTATATTAATGACCGCATTATGTAGGTTTTAATCATTAATGGTCTGGTTGGCTCATATTCCGCAAATTTTCAAGGATGCTAGTTATTAAAAACCGTTTCAATAGAGTGCGCAACAACCCAGTATTTATAGCTTATTTGCCCACCGGTTAAAAGCATTTTACGCTTTTTTGCATCCAAACTTGTGCAATTACAATTTTCCATTTAAATGGCGTTTACATTTGCCAGTACTGGCAAGACAGTTGCAATACATTAACCCTTCACGGTTACTCTTCGTCAAATCGACGAAGCTCATTTACATTTTATCATATAACTTTTATATATGTAATCAAACTACGATCTTTTTTTAAACAACGTTAACTGATGCTGTAAGCTTGTAGTGAGTGGACGTACGCTGGATCCTCATTTTTTTAAAGTTAAAATTTAGAGGTGTGTACTCGTCGCAACGACGAAGAGTAACCTTAGTGTAAGTTTTTGTGTCTATTTTTTTGAATTTTAAATATTCCTTTGTCAACAGCAGTATACAGTATACTCACAAAAGCAGAAACCGACGACAGTATCGGAAAAATCTTTATTCATCACTCGTGGCTCCCTATTTAAGAGGCAGATTCGAGACACCTCCCTTGGAGGTCTTAATTAAGGAAAAAATTCAAAACAAAATACCTAATCGAAAAGAATCCGTCGAAAACGTTGTCAAAGGACCAAAATAGCGTAGAATTTGTCATCTCTGTCCCTATAGCAAACTTAGAATGACGAGAAGTACATGTTATATATGCCCAAAAAGCATCTGTTGTGAAAATAAAATTGAACTTTGTGTCTCATGCGTAAAATATGGCTAATAACTAAACATATTTTTTTTATTATTATTTGACTGATTATTTTTAAAGGCTAAAAAAGAAAAAAAGTAATTTATTTTTTACCTTTTTAGTTTTAGTGGTTTAAAAAAAAAATTAATATGAAAAAAGGAGTTCAAATTCGTATCGAATTTTAGAGAGAAAAAGAATTTTTTTTATATATTTTAGTTTTTAATAAAACGCTTAACTAAAACAGATTTTTTTTTATTTTTTACTTTAAAAATCGATCCGCTAGAATTTATTTTTTAAAAAGTTTGTTGATTCGACGAAGAGTAAACTTAATGTACTAAAATGAAGAGTAACCTTTCAGGGTTAAGGCCCTAATTATGTAAAACGCAACGCAACGCCAAAGAATTACATTGAAAGCAAAAACAAAGTCATAAACATTTTTTAATTTTGTTATTGCTTTCTACAGAAATTCACATTACCTTTTAAAATTTCAAACGCCTCATAGCTTGTGGCGTTGAAGATTTTAAA
Organism: Pollenia griseotomentosa; assembly: GCA_963931875.1. Taxonomy (NCBI): domain Eukaryota; kingdom Metazoa; phylum Arthropoda; class Insecta; order Diptera; family Polleniidae; genus Pollenia; species Pollenia griseotomentosa. The sequence continues at coordinate 190,976,737 of OZ007560.1, forward strand.
ACGGTACACAAATTTTTGCAAGGAGTAAGGAGAATCCACAAGCTTTGGTCTAAACACCATTACATCCACAGAAAATTACTGTTTGGTGCGCTTTATGGGAATGCGAAAATTTTTAGAAAATCAATGTTCCAGATTGCGCCTTCTACGCGACAGCCGTGGCGGCCACATGGCAGAAATCATATTTAAACATTAATTTCATAAAATTTTCTTTACAATAAAGCCCTTTTCATTGATATTAAAATTATATTTCCTTGTTTTATTATATTTTAAACTTGTGTCACTCTATAAAAAAAAACTCTTTAAACGCATACGTTGAGAATGGATAATAAAGACTAGTGATGTTGCAAATATCAATTTTGAACATTTGCGCCAATATTCGCCGAATACGAATATCCAATCTGAAATGAGGCTCCACTCAAAAAATCTCCCCTTTGCGTCCATAGCATCATCATCTTTTGGTGTTACAGCCCGTGTGAGCCTTGACTTCGGTAGTAATTATTTTCAATTACGCTCTATCTTGCGTTGCTTGCCTACAGTTACCGATGTTATTCTTCTGCAGACTTCTTCCACACTTTTAAGCCATCGGGGTCTGGGTTTTCCTCTTGCTTCTATTATATACAGCCTCGCGTTCAGTTTCCTTGCTGTGCTCTGTGTTGCGGCATTCTGGAGATACATGGCCTGCCCCGTTTAATTTTTGGGCTTTTATAACCTACACAACGAAATTGTCTTCTATTATGCTGTCGATCTCCAAGTTGCTACTCATCGTGAAACTGTCACCTTTATCCCTTTTGTTTCCGTATATCGCTCATATAAATTTTTTTTCAAAGATTCATATGGGTCGATTACGGATGACGACTGAACTGAAGTTGCGAAATCAGGCAACACCGCTCATGTTAAAATATAAAATAAAAATTTGGTATATTTTATCATGAGCGGCGTTGCCAAATTTTGCTGCTGGCAACTCAACTTCAGTTGCTATTTTATCACATTTTTATTGCCTTTTCACACTTGCCAACATCTAACATCTACCATCTATTTGCAAAGATGTTGAAATTTCCCCATAAGAAATTTACAGAGCTGAAAATCAATATCGTCACAGTATGTTCTTTTTCTCATTGTATTCCATTCTACATCTTTTGTTGAATTAAGTGTCATCACTAGAAAAGTGGCCATGAATTCTACTTTTATTGTGGCATCACTGACAAAATGACTTTGTTTTGAAAGCAGCGTTGCCATTAATAAAGTCTTTCCTTTTTTTCCAAGATCTTTTTTGTTTCATTTTTTTGATATATTTTTAAACAAAATTAATTTTCTTTTAAAATGATGGTACTTTAGTAGAAAAATATTTAAAAAAAAAGTAAAAGTTTTTTCAGAAATACTGACATTTTTATTGATGTTAGATGTTGCAAGTGTGAATGGATGTTTTTCATTTTCAACATCTTCCATGCGTTTCTCCGAAATGTATGCAAGTGTGAAAAAGCTATTACACGCTTTGCAAACCAAAACTTATTACACTTACCCTCGGTTTATACGTTATATAAAAAAATATGTTTCAAGGAGAAAAAAAAGAAAAGGAGAAGAAATAAGCAATGTTTTTTTATAACTTTTTAAACTAAAAAACAAACAAATGTAAAATAAAGAATTCTTTTTATAATTTTTTTATTTTACCATTTTTTTTTAACCGTAATAGCCTTTTCACACTTGTCAACATCTTACTTCTACCATCAATTTGCAAAATGTTGAAATTTCCACAAGTTCAAAATCAACATCTTCGCAAGATGTTCCCTTTTACATCTTTTGATATTTTAGTGTCATCACTAGAAAAGTGGCAATAAATTCTAATATTATTGTGCCATCACTGAAAAAATAAAAGAATTTTTTTTGTATAATACCTATAATAAATACATAAGTACAGTATTCCACGGATAATTACCATGCCAAAAATGCAAATATTTTTGGGTAATTATGCGGGGTAAGATTTAAACGAATACGATTAGCTACCTCATTGAGGTAATTTTATCTGTAATGCTTTTTGAGATGTCCTGTCATAACTTACTAACAAAATCGTGCTCATTCATACAAATTTATGACCAGGGAAACCGTAGGTAAATAGGCAGAAACAATATCTGTGGCATTTTGACAAAACATCTTAAGTCGAGATAAGATAGCAAAGAAGTTTAAAAAAAAACTCGATGAAAAAATCATTTTTACCAAATAATGAAATAAACCAAAATTAAAGAAAAATTTTATTGATAATACAAAATTGTAAACACGTAAACAAAAAGGTTTTTTGAATGAAAATTTGTATGATTAACAACATTTTTTTCAACTTTGACTTAAGATGTTTTGTCAAAATGCCACAGATATATTTATTCCTTCTAGAGCAAATATATAAATATATGTGCTCATACATACATAAATCTAGACGCATCTTTTAGTATACCGATCGACTGAAAAACACTTTTTAAAGAGATTTTATCATGTCCGTCCGTCCATCCGGCTGGTTGCTATTCTTAGATAATTCGATACTGTTTGGTAAATACGTTTTAATTGTCATAAGAACGATACATAGGTTTCGTTTCTGAGAATCTCTCTGTAATATCTGTGGTTTTCATGGGCAACCACGTATGTCCATTTTTAGGAAGTTGATGTCATATTGCCTTATTTTAAACGCTCTTTACATGGTTCTCCCGGGTTTTTAACGTACTAACCAAGCTAAAAAAGTTCAATACGTAGGGTATAGTTTGCTCTAGAAACTTTTGGCGACTCTCCTGAAAAATTTAATTTTAAGACATATGCGGTTGCCCATGAAAACCCCAGATATCACATAGTCCTTCAATAAATAACTCTTATACGAATCCTTAACTCATAACATAGCTTTATTCTTAAGAGCCCAGTTTATTTTAATGCAAATATTAAATTGTGGAATATTTTGCTTTCAAATAAGCCATAAAAATTTTTGGTTTTTTGGCCATATTTTTTTAAAAAATTTTTAGTGCATATTTTCCAATTATTAACATGTAAACTTGGTTGCATTATTTGCTGTCAAATAATACTGAGGCAATTAAACGATTGAAATTCAGGTGTAATTTTGTTTTGGAAGTTAAATTTTTAAGGCAACTACCCGAATTGAGTAATTAAGCGTATGGCAATTAAACGTGGATTTTTGTTTGAAAAATGAAACTCAAGGTAAAAAAGTGTGAAAGGCATTTAAGCGTGGCGTAATTAACCGGGTAAAACTGTATATTGTATAATAGCCTTATAACTTTCTAGATATACAGCATTATATAACAATATTAAGCCGTTTTTAACAAGTATTTTGTCGTATGTGCACCAAAAATGAACAAACGACATTTTTGTTATGCAAAACTATGATTTTACTTCGTTAAAATACAACTGTTGTATGCCATATATGCACTGTTGCCAGTTTAGATATTTTCCCGCTAAATCTAGCGTTTTTGAAATGTCAATCGCGGGAACAAATACGTTTTAGCGATAAGCGGGAAATCTAGCGATTTTCAAACAACTATTAGCGGCTCATTTTTCCTACAAAAACATTTCTCATATTGAAAATTTACAGATGTTAAACCATTTCTGATTAAGTTTTTTTTCTGGCTAAAAACTACTTGTTAATGTTACGTACTTTTGTAAGTTTAGTGAACTGATGATTGTATGTGACTTTTTTTTTTATTTCCAGATAATATTTTGTTAGGGCTGTATGTGACAATTCACAACTTTAAGCTTGCTAAAAATTTTGAAACAAAAGGTAAGGTATTGATCTAAATTGTCTCGATAGATCCCAAGCAATATAATTCACTAACTTTCATTTAACTAATTTTATCTAATTGCTTGAAACGGCAAATAATTGCCAAAAAAGCGTATATGTTTATAAACTTGTTTGCGTTTTTATAAAGGAATCGGTATACCATTCATCACAACTAGTTGTGATCAGTGCTTTACATCAGTGTTTTTACAACCAAAATTTTTTAAAAAGTTACCAAATGTGAAAAAATATAACCAAATTTAAAATACCTTTTATTAATTGAGAAAATCATTAAAATTTATTTTAAGTTGCATTGTAATACAAAGGTAAGATATTTGCACTTTATAGTAAAATAATAAAACAACAAATTTTAGAATTTTGTTTTTGTTTTAAATGTAATTTTCTTTTCGATCGTTAACATCCGAAATCGTTGAACTGGCTGTATAAGTCAAGAAAACAAAACAAGAAACAAAATTCTTTTACATATTAAAAAAAATAACGAGAATTTTAATTAACCCCCAATTTCACCAAGATCGGTTAAAATTTTTGACTTCCAGTTAACAATGTGTTTTGATAGCTATAAGTGATAATTAATTATAACTGAACTTGGTGAAATTAAGGGTAAAAGTTTTATTTATTTGAGACTTTTTTCGTAAAAAATATTTTTATTTTATAAGAATTAAATCCGTCAAATTTCCATACAAAATTCAGTATGTATATGAAAGTAAATAAATTAAATATTTTTTAATATGTCGTTTTAAATAAACGAAAATTGTACTTCACAGTTCAAAATAACAAAAAAGAAAAATTGTGTTCCGCTTTTTAGCTGTCATTGACAGGACTGTCAAATGTGGCGATTTGTTAATTCTTTTGTCAATGGAAATTTACGTTTGGCGATTGTTTTGGCGAAATTGAAAACGATTGGCGATATGCGAAATGTATTTATGTAAATATTTTTAATTTACATACATATATACATATATCTAAAAAATTAAAAAATCTTTTTTCTCGTGTTGTTAATATTTATTTCAAATTTATAATTCTTATTATTAATAACTTTTTTAAAATTGTTCTATTTGATACATTTTGTGAATCATTGTAAAATATTATGGTGAAAATAAACAAATTTGCCTTTCGGAGCGTACATTAAATGGGGAAAAAGGCAGTCAAAGGTGTTTTTATAAATTAAAAATATTGCCAAATAATTAAAATAAATATATCTACTTCTGGAAATAACCTAAATTTAGAACATTTAACTTATATACATGTTTTTAGAAACACTAAAACGACTTTTGTGTAATTGTTCAGTCATTTTCTGAAATCTATTCCCCATGTTTTTATGTACTTTCTACTTTAAGTACTACTTATCTTCAGTACATATGAAGTTTTCTCACTAAAGGAGCATATAGACGACATGTTTTTGTCATCTGACATGTCAAATTTTTAAGTCACATGTAATTGTGCATGTCTGTCAAAATCGCTGTTTTACATAAGCTTTATAATATTCGGTCACAAACGTACATGTAATTTGCTTCTGACATTGTCTCTGTTTTTTTCGCATTGTTATTGCAGAAACCAAAATAGTGCTCGGTTTCAAAATAGCTTGCTGCCGCCATGAAAAGTTTTATTTGCGCCGTAAAATAGTTTAACATTTTTTTTCTTTTAATTCAAAGATACCAATTAAAGATTTTATAATAAAACGGTTTTTATATATATATTCACATAAATTCTATTCAATGGTAAAATGATCAAACATATCTCGGTATTATTAAAAATTAACTTCAGCCGGCTAATGATTCCGTCAATAGTGGACGCCGCTGCCGGTTTCTTGCCGGCATAGCTTTTTGATGTCAGATGGTTTGTCAGAAGAAAATAGAGCACGCTCTAACAGTGCAGCCACACGGTCAAGTTGTTCTTGATAGTCTTTTACATATACTGTTTGTCAAAATTTCCAAAAATTGATAGTTGTGACGTAGGCTGCATTCAATTTTTGAGCAATTTACTTTCAAGATGCCATGAAGAAAAAAATTTATAAAGAGAAACGAAAAATTTGCTCACTAACCTTCAAATCAGCTGTTTTCTTGAACGTAAATTGAAACACTCACTGGCATGAGAATTTTAAAGGCAAGTTCGCATCAATTTTTAAAAGTATGAGTGTATTGGTAAAAAAGTGTGAGTGTATTAAAACTTGATAGGCAAAACTTGATCGTGTAACCCTCAAGTAATTGAAATTTTGTCAGATGACTTTGCGTCTGACTTTTACAGAAGCAAAGTTAAAAAGGTAACACACGACAAGTATGTATTTTGCAGTGGGAAATTTGACATGTCAGATGACAAAAACATGTCGTGTACGGGCGCCTTAAACTGTTACTGTATCATTTTTGGTGTGTAATAACTGTAACGTAAGTAAATTACTCGCCAAAAATGTTTCAGTAACAGTTAAGTGAGAAAAACATGTTTGTTTCAACTTATGTTATTTTTGTTTCATTTCTCACATTTCATTCGAAAAGTTTCTCAACGCGGGAGTTACAGAACATTGGCACAAAACACCAAAGTTGCCAAAAACGGAGAAAATTTCGATCCGAATCGAAACGCAGAACAGGGGTGATTATTTGTTGGCAGTTTTGAAAGGATTTTTTGTTTTCGATAAAGTATAAAAAACTTCCGCTCATTGGTAACAAATAATGAAAAAATCATAGCACAGTACAAATTATTCGAGTTCGTGTATCAAAAAAACATATTCGTACGTATTATTATTTTAGAAAAAAGTAACCAAAATGAAAAAAATATTCACATCTCCACATTGAAAAAAAATATAACCAATTTTGGTTAGAAATAACCAACAACGGCAGCTCTGGTTGTGATAAGGATATACTTAGTTTGTCATTCCGTCATTAATATTCATCTAAACAAAAAGCCATATCGTCAGCTCAGAATTGGTTTGGCGCATATCATCGTTAAATTACCAGGCTAATTCTGATAAGATTTTTTTTTTGGTTTAAAATATAAAAATCTACAAGAACAGAATTTTTTGGTAATTTTTTTCGATTAATTATTTGTATAAAAAAATAAGAAACAAACCTACCACACCAAAGTCTTTTTTGTTATGTTACACAAAAACAGTTAACAGAAATGATAAACGGTACACTGTCTTATCATAAAATAAACTGCTTACCGACAAGATGTAGATGAGGTATTCAGCCTAATTGCGGTTCTCGTTGCCGGTAGCACCGGAAGTCGAATTTTGTAGTAGATTAAAGTAACACACAACCTGTGTTTGTTTTCGACATCGAGAACCGTAATACCGCCAATTGTTACACTATAAACCGCACTACCAATTTTATTTGAACGAAGCATTTTACAGTTTATCGAAGTCACAATCCATGAACGACTGCAGTACCAATAATAATAACAGTTTTATCCAACACACATTTTTAGAAACAAAAGAAACCAACCACCACGTTTTAGGCAAAACTAAAAATTTTGTTTCAAACTGTAACAACAATTCGCTTTGGGTTTCAAGTGCTCAGCGTTGTCAACTCGGTGCTTTTCGCAACGTTTTTACTGATTTTTAAAATTTGCGAACTTTTAGTGCTTTTTTATTTTCGGTGGCACTAAATGTGCAGTATCTGTAGTTAAAAGTTGTATATTTCAAAGATGGATCAAATACAATAGTACAGTGATAAGATGTAAATTAGTAACGAGTAGTTCTATTTCATTCCACTATTTTACATCCAGAACTTTAATTTATACTTCTTTTGCCAACAAAATTCTTGTTCGATAAGGAAAACGAGCTTTTCCCACAGCTGCTTGTGACTTACAACCTTAGTGGTATTTGTTCCATCAGAACAAAAAAAAAAAAAAAAAAAATACAATTACTGTATACTTAAGCTTTGTTCGCAATGGTAGCAACAATTTCTTTTTTTCTTCTATCTTATTTCTTCCCAAAGTATTTCTTATATTATCCTTTTATTTTTCGAACAAAGTTGTAACTCAAGTTTTTGTTAAAAAAGTGCGTTTAGGAAGAAAAAAGATAGAAGAAAAAACGAAATTGTTTCTCCCATTGTGAACGAAGCTTGATATTTTGACCGATATGCAAAAAAAACCTACATTACAAAAAAATATCTGCTTTATTTTTTAATAGCTCTTAAAACACGGCCTTGCCCAGGGTCACACTATCTATTTATGTATTTAAAATTGTAACTTTACTGACTGATTTATTATTGCACAGCCTAAACGTCTGAAGCTAAAAAGTTGAAGTTTGGACCGCAAGTTGGTCCCTCATTAAATCAATCCACTACGACGCTCAGGGCTGCCAGATTTTACGATTTATTGTCATTTTACCGATTTTTTGTTCCGAAATTAGCAAAGTGCCGATTTGCTGATTTTTTTCTAAAAAGTGACGATATTTTTCAGAGTCCAAAGTCTGAATAAAACAATCAGCCTTATTACGGTTCTCGTTGTCGGTAACACAGTAAGTCGAATTTTGTAGTAGATTAAAGAACTTTAATTTAATTTACTTTAATCTACTACTGAGTCGTTTTCGACATCGAGAACCGAAATAAGGCTGATTACATTTTCTGGCACGTTCGTTTTATAATCTAACTGCCTGGTTTTAGAACGCGAGTGCAAAAGTGATTCGTTAACATAACATTTAAAACAATAACAAATTTTCAAATTTGAAAAACAGGCAGTTAGAGTGTTTAACAGTCGTACCTAAACAAGAGCGGAAGGCGGAACGTTTTATTTTGCTTAGCTTTTACGCTGATATGCCATACCTAAACGTGAGCGTCAAATAAATATTTTTATTGTACTTTTGTACAAAAAATTACGAACCGAAAATTAAATTTTTTCGTACAAAATAAAAATTTTTCCATCAGTTTAAAAAAATAAAAAACAAACACAAAAAAAGATATTCAGCCTTATTACGGTTCTCGTTGTCGGTAACACAGTAAGTCGAATTTTGTAGTAGATTAAAGAACTTTAATTTAATTTACTTTAATCTACTACTGAGTCGTTTTCGACATCGAGAACCGAAATAAGGCTGATTTATTTTTTCAGTTCAATATTCAGCCTTATTACGGTTCTCGTTGTCGGTAACACAGTAAGTTACTACTGAGTCGTTTTCGACATCGAGAACCGAAATAAGGCTGATTATTTTGTACATGAAAAGAAAAAAAAAGAACCGAAAACTTAAAATTGAACATGACAAAGATAAAAATTATGAGATAAGATTATAAAGATTAGTTTATCATTTTTTGCGATTAAGCGATTTCAAATAAATTTTTGAGTTTGTTTCCAATTTTGCAATTTTTTTTGCTAATTTTAGCCAGGTTTGCGATAGAATCGATTTTTTCCTGTAAGTGTCTGATTCTTTACAGCTTAAGGATTTATAATAAATAGTAGACTCTGCTATCATGCCGCTGTTAGCAAATTTTTGCGAATTTCCGCTAATTTTGCAATTTTTACTGAATTTTTGCACTTCCTTATAGTTGTAAAGACTTTCAATCAATTTTATGTATTGTTTGAAATATTAAAAATGTTCGCGAATTGACCAACTTTTCCGAATTTTTGCAATTTTCGCGTAGCTTTGTTGCTTTGTTGTTCGCTATTTTGGCAAACTTTTTCAAATTTTTGCAACGTTTAATTTACTAATTAAATTTTTGCCCATAACTTCTTTTAAATTTGCATATTAAAAAAAAACAACAACAAAATACAAATACTGTTCCGGTGAACTCGACTTTCATAATAGGGGCGATTATAAATTTAATTAAAATTCACAATTTAAATTTCAAAATTGAGTTTTCAATGTAAGTTTCTAAAAACAAAAAAAATATTTTTCTTTAAAACGTTTTTTTTTGTTAAACTTTATTGTTTTGAACTTTAAAGAACAATTCAAACAAAATGTTTTTGAAAATATTTTTCGACCACCAATGATAAATATTTTTTCATGTACAAAATACATATTGTAGTTCAAAAATAAATATCTTTTTTTGTGTTTCTTATTTTTTTTTTAAACTGTTAGAAAAATAAAATTTATTTTGTACGCATGAGTTTTGAATTTTTCAAATGAAAAACTTAAATTTTAGGTTTTCGGTTCTTAATTTCTGATGCCTGCTATCATCGAATGAACCTTTTACGACTCTCTGTATAAATCATATTTTCAACAATTATACGGCGAGCATTTTTATTTATTTTTTATTTTATTTTATTTTATTCCATTCTTTCAATACAAAGAAAGCCTAAAAGGCCAATTATACATGTATTGCTGTTAACATCTATCCATGATTTACAAATACAATTTTATATAAATATTTATCAATAATGGTACAATATGTAATTTCAATTTAGGTTTAAATAAATGGCTCCCCAACCACATAATAATTACAAAAAATAAATTTAAATAATAACGTTTTTTATTTGTTCCCTTATGCCAGAAATACATATATCATTCATTGGTATTTCCACTATAAAATCTTAAAAGCTCCTTTTTAAAAGTGTTATATGAGTACGTAAACCGTCTAAAAGTTATAGGCATTTTACGAGTTGTAAGATAATATCAACATGAGTCTCATACGATTCATGCCATGAAAGTCTTGTTAGATAATATATGTGCTATGGAAGAATCTCACTCGTGTTACAGTTTTTCGCGTGTGAGGAATCTCCTACGATTAAAAAATGCGATCATCGACGTACAAAGACGCTCTTCATGAGACTCCCAGTAGCTCTTACACGATTGAAAACGCTAGTTGGATATGAAGTTATGTTTTTGTTTTAATGTTTTTTTTTTAATGAAAATCGAAGAAAAATTGTTTAAACAAACTAAATTTTAAGTTGTCCGATTTTCTTGACGATTTTTCGAAACGTAAAAAACGATTTTTTAATTTTTTCTCAGGAAATTGACGATTTCTTCACAAATTCATCTGGCAGCCCTGTTGACTGTATTTTTGGAAATTCGAATGTTTAAGGGTAAAAACGTGTAAATTCGTTAACCTCGTATCTCCTAAACTAAAAGGGATACAAACAAAATTTAATACTTATCTTTGTCAAGTAAAAAAAAGCGGGCAGGTGTCTGGTACTTTTTGAGATTCGGCCCTTTTGGGGAGTAAGCGGGTAGAAACTGTATTTTTTAACGTTTTTTTTACCCCATCTTTACTTTAAGCGAAGAAACATAAAAATAATTACATTACATTCGTAACTTTACTAAAACATACAAACATGAATTTGGTAGTTTTTCAAATTTGATCATTTAAGGGGTTAAAATCGTTACTATTTTTGATACTTTTTTTACGAGAATTTGAATTTCTATCTTTTACTTTTCCGTTCTACATGTGGCACTTTTTGCCATTTTTATAATATTCAACTAAGGAACATAAAATTATAGTTGCGGGGTTCTGAGTGAATGAGAACCTATAAGATGAAAAATTTACTTTTGGTACTTTTTTGTTGAAACCTAGAAACATAAGCTTTGGTATATACATGTGTCCACAAAAGAAAGGGAGACGCTAACGAATGCTTGTTCTAATATATAATAAATTCATTTTCCTATCTTTTAACACTTTGTAAAAATGTAGCAAGAAAGCCAAATGTGTATAAACGTGTTTTCATAAAATACCAAAAGTACAAATTTTAAGCATGTTAACATACTGAACGTAGTTTTAATTGAATAAAATTATTTGGAAAAAAAAACGTTTTTACAAAATGTACCAAAAGTACGAATTTTTACCCTGTTTTTCCTACAAATGTACTTTATTTTTTTGCTGCCTTTATGTCAAAGAACATATGTAGGTATTAAAATTAAGCAAAATTATTTTGTGTACGAATTTCGATCCTGTTTTGTCCCTTAAAGTTAAAATTTATTAAAATCTATGACAATCATGCCCAATTTTCAGAATAATATTTAAATCTATATTAAGTACATTTTCATATAAACTTAAATCGTATTTAAATACAGATTGTTTTTTTGAGTTTTGTTTAAAATGTCTTATTTAATAAGGATAAAAGTATGGTAGCACTACTAAATACAAAAAAATATAATAGCTGCGTTCGAGAACACAAAAGTTTTTACTATTTTTTACTGAACTTTACTGCATTTTACGAAATTGCGTTCGAGTACACAAAATGCAGTAAATGAGAACACAAATTGAGAGCGAAAAGTGACAGTTCTTGTCTGAGTGTTTACAAATTTTTACTGCAGATATTTTTGCAGTAAAATTTAGTAAAACAAAAAAACATATGTTTCAAAAGGCAAACAAACAAAATGCTTACAAATTGTTAAATAAAAGAAATGTTGAAATAAAAATTAAACAAAAACAAAAGTGAATACATATTAATTAATTAAACTTGTTTGTGAACCATTTATTTGGCTAAATACTAACTTTTGAAACTTTTTTGTTCTGTTAATTTTTTAGAGTTGTAAAGGTGTTAAGTAATTGGGTACTTAAGTAATCAATAGAAAAAAATTATTCTTGTTCTTTTGAAACAAAATTCTAAAATTTGTTTTTGTTTTAAAAGTAATTTTCTATGCGAACGTTAACGTTCGATATCGTTAAACAGGCAGTTAATGTACCACATCGGTGAATTAAGTTACATTGATTTATTGGTTTCATATGGGAAAAAAATATTTTTAAAGACTCCTTCATGAGTTGCAATTTTTAATGAAATGTATCCCTTACCACCGGAGCCAGTAATAACAAGAAGGGGAACCTGGCTAGATGCTTTAGAATATTATTAAAAAAAAAATTTGAGCAAATTAAGAATGTTATTGAAGAACTTGTTTCTAACGATACATATGCGATTAAATTAAATTTAAACAACAACAAAAGTCAATAAGCATTTGTATTTTCCAAATTCGGATATATTGGTGAAACTATAACTAAATTGGATGGACTTAGTTCACTTAATAGTCAACTCAAGTAATTTGATTGACAGAAAGTAAAATTAACAATATGAAAGGAAGAATAGCAAGACAATAAAAAAAAAATCCAAAACGTTTTAAAAAAAATATAGGATTTAAAAAAATTAAACAAATTTCAACTATTTTTGATCTTAAATCAAATGTGGGATCTGAATTAGAAAATTAATATTCTCCAAATGAATTGGCATCCTTCAAGTATTCTTCAACTTCGGTTGACGTTGAGAGATCATTTTCCATGTACAAAAGCTTTTTAACAGACAAAGGTTAACTTTTGATTTTATAAAAAATTTATATTAGTTTATTTATTTAAATTAAGTTTTAAACATATTATACCTTTGAATAACAATAAAATAAAAACATCAATACAATTTTTCATTTTTTTTGTTTGTTTTAATTAAAATTAAAAAAAAACAAACTCTTTTTTATCGAAAATATTCCATGCACTAAAAGCATGTTTTTTATTTTCTTAATGCATATTTTGGAGTTTTTAGTGCATATTTTATGCGCATATTTTAGATTTTTTAGTGCATGAAAATCTCATCCCTACTAATCATTAATAAAAGCTTTGAATTTGATTAATTCTCATACGTTTTTAGCTATTTTATACAAAACTAGCGGACCCGGCGAACTTCGATTCGCTCCAATTTGAATTTTTTCATTTGGAAAGCCATTTAGGAATAATATCACACAAAATTTCATACAAAAACTAGATTTTCGATTTTTCCGACTTTTCCGGAGGGATTTTACAAATTTTCTTCCGTAAAAACCTTCTCCTCGAAAATACGAACAACCAACAAAACATTTTAGAGAAATCGGCCCAGCCGTTCTCATTTTATGAATTACTATACATTTTTTACACCATTTTTATATACATATATAGATATTTAGATGTAGGAAAGTTAAAAAATATTGTAGCTGTATATGTTTAGTAAGCAAAAACCGTGATGAGTATTCATGGTATTTCAAAAATGTATTTTATGTTCTTATTAAACAAATCTTTGACAAACAATTGTAACAGCTGTTTTCTTTTTAAATCAAACGTTAAAAAATTTTCAAGATGTTGATTAAGTTAATCAGATCCGTTCACATTACATTTGAGATAATTAAAATTAAAATACTTTAATAAAGTTATCCTTTACTGAATCGACCGGATGGCTGCGTGGGAACACTAGCAGCCAGACAACATAGGACCCATGGGAGACGGTGTGACATGGTAACACAACGGGAACTAATTAATGGACCCACGTGAGCTGTGCTTGATCACGGCTGCCAATGGAACCTAACCTATCAAAATATAAAATAAAAACATTAAGAAGAAATCGTGGTCGGTTGTACACGCGAGGGGTACGTTCATGGTGACCGATTCTATATTATACTTATTTTGAGGAATGTTCAGAGGATTCGATGTGATAAATGAAGTGATTTAGTTGTAATCATGTCAATTTAAAGTGATTAACAAATCACTTTATGTTTTTATACATTATGCAAATTAGCGCGCACGTGAAATTTAATAATTTAACAACATTCTTCACTTTACTATTTTAGTTATTAATAAAATTTTTTATTTTTTTTTTAAATTAATTTACTTTTTTTTGGGAGATTCTACAAAATCGTTTTTGTGGGTGAGGTTTTTATTTCAAAATGACAATCGCAACACTAGAGCCAAAATTTGGTTATCGCCCTAGTAAATATGAATAAGTGTCGCAATATTACCATTGAAAACGATGTAGCAAAAGATAATCCAACGACATCAAAAAAAGGCGAGCTTGTTCCAATGGAAAAATACATAAAGAGAGACAGCGGTTGTTCTATAGAAGAAATTGTACGCAGAAGTTTGGCTGAAGATGGAAGGTCTGCAAACGCCTTTCGAAATTCCAAAGTTGGATCGGATTATTTGAGACTTTAGGATTTTACGATTCCTTTAAGTAATACAACGATATGGAGTTAAGATGAAAAGTTGAAAGAATCAAAAAAAAAAGCAGAAATCATGGTTGATTTTGGAAAAAAAAAATGGATGATTTTCCATAGTTGTAAATTAATGGACGGATGTATCTTATCTAAAATATGTAATTTTTTTTTTGTAAATTGTAGCAGTTTCCGTTCTCCAGATACACGGAAACCTATATTGTCTTTTTATGGGAGGTGCCACGCCCATTTATCCAATAACACCCACTTTTTTGACGATTGAAGCTATTTGTACCAAATTTTGAAAGTTTTACTGCCGCGATTCTCCAGATATACAGAAACTTTTTTGTATTTGCATAAGAGGTGGCACCCCCACTTCTTCAATCCCGCCAACATTTTGTCGGATGTCGTGTATTGATATCCCAACAACGTTAGAAGGGCTGTATGGTTGAGACCTTGGGAGGTAATGCTGAGTCCCTACCACGACGATATTCCAAATACCAGGGATGGCTAGGGAAAGGCACGGGTTAACCAAGTAAAAGCGCTCTTGTTTAATGAAAACTACTTCCCTGTTTGTTTGATTTTCTTTCTTATTTGTTATAAATTTTATCGATTTTTGTGTTTTTACAATAGGACTTCTTTCTATGAACAAGCGCAAAGAATAAAAAAACGTCTGCTCACTATGGCGGTAAAAAAACGATTCGACTTATGCTAAAGTAACAAATAAACTTATCGAAAATACATAAAACTTAAAAAATCAAATTAAAAGGTAATGCATAATAACAGTGGCGCCTCAAGTTGTCAATTCATCTCAACCCAGATTGACCCCAGGGATGGAAACACCACTGCCTTTAGTGTAGACGCAAACATCGAACAAGATTTTTTTTTTAGTAATTTTGCCGATTTGTGCGTTCGAGACATGCAAAACTGTATGCGGTCTGAGAAGTCATTAAAACAAGTTTTCTTTTGATATAAAAATCCGATTTAAAAAGTGTTTATTTAAATACTTATTTTTAAAATAAAATTGTTTATGGACAAAATAGCCATTCGATTAATCAATTTCGATTCGATAAAATGCAGGTAAAGTCGAAATTAAAAAAATTATCTTAAGTTCTATTAAAATAACAGTCGTTAATACTATCTATCTACTTATCCAAGGATTTGCCTTTAGTCTCTTTCAGGCATAACAAAAGATAAACCCAACCCAACACACAAGCTCCACCACAGCAGTAGAGAACGGTGGATAAACCGTAATCTTTCAGTAAAATTGGGAATATTTTCAATTCAACAAAAATCATTAAACTCATGCTGGCCATGCACATTGTGGTAGCGGGTGCTCGAATCTAAAAAGAAAATTAAAACATAATTAAATAAATGCTTAAAAAAAAAACTTCAGCAAGTGTTCTGCTTAAAGGTCAATGTCAAGAAATAAGGCTACATCAACGGGATAAGTCCACATTTCTATAGATTTCTAGGGTTATAGAAAAGGGAACGTTAAATATTAGTCTTTTGTTCGTTCTATCCTGAGGGCGAATTCTAGTAGTCGTGATCGAATACTTTTTCGATTCAAAAGCAATTTTATTTTTAATTCTTGAAGTCGATACAGAACGAATCGAAATTATGTTTTCAGTGTTATGAAAACTCAAATAAATGCTTTACAGCACTGAAAAATGATTTAGATTCGCTTAGTATCAAGGCGAATTAATTTTTTAGGTGACGTTGAAAGCACAGCTGTGCTACTTTTTTTTCGTATTTAGAAAGAGGAATGTCAAAAAATGCTTGTGTTTTTGACATATCGTGTGTTTTACTTGTTGTAGTATCGCTACCACCGATTACATGAATGCGCCTTGTTCAGTATCGCTTAACAAAAATTAGAAAGAAAATTGCTTTCGACTCGAAAAAGTATTCGATCACGACGGCCAGAATCAGCCCCCTGAAGTACGTTATTTTAAAACAACTATTGTTGCTGTTTACATAAAAGTTCTTACCTTGGCAGGTAAAACTTCCACTATAATTGTGAAAAGTAAAGCTACAACACCAATACTGGCAATTAAAATAATGTATGTCATGATAACTAGAGGTAACCAATTAAATTCCAATTTAAACTCGGCAGAGGTAAATTGCATATATAAGCCAAAACCTATAAGACCAAAAGCCATACCACCCGATGAAACCAGCATCAAGATTTTACGACCAAAACGATCCACCAACATCATGGTTAAACAAGTACCGATAATTTGAGCTATACCCATGACAGTGGTACAGGTATTGGGATGAACGTCGGTACCCGTTTGAGCAAAAATGTCTGACATGTAATTAAAAAAAGCAAAACTGCCAGAGAATTGATTTAGGGCCATCAACATTAAAGCGGTTAAAAAAGCTTTTAAAGACTCTGCAGAGACTGGAAAAAAGAAAATCTTTAATATCTTGGATCCAAGTTCAAATTCTGCAACCTTACCAAAATCTTTAAGTGTCAATATTTGTGACTGACCAGTTGGCGACAAAACATTTTGTTTAAGTTCCTGAAATTCTGCATCTTCCTCCACTTCCAGTTGCTTGGCTGATGTGGCTTCAATGTTCGTCTGCTTGGGTAGATTTTTATAAAACTTAAAAGCTTCTCGCGCTTTATCAACTTGTTGCTTTCTTAGCAAATATTGTGGTGTTTCCGGAAACTGTTTGACTGCTACCAAATAAAAGATGGGTAACGTCATGATAAGGCAGGGATTAAGATAATAATCCAAATATGACGAAAGCACAAAACCTGCCATAATACCGAAACTTAAGAGTAACATTGCCATTGAAGATAAGACGCCACGTATACTAAAAAGGCATATAATTCGAATCATTAAGAGAGATTAGATAACAGAGATTAAAACTTAACATGGTAAATATATTTAATTTAAATTTAGAAAATGAAAGTAATTGTTTTACCAAGATGAATAATTTTTTGGTTGTAAATTGAGTTTTTTTTTCTCTGGGATTCCTCTAGTCGCAAAAAGACACTTTAAAAGATAAAATTTGGTAAAATTAAGTTGTCTAAAAGAAATTCGTTTAATATTGAAAACGACCCCTATCGCTAGCGTATAACGAAATTTACACTACAAAAGAGGCTCAATTAGTGCATTACATATTTTACCTATCTCCCAAAGCTAATTCACTAGAAGTTGGGGTCAAGTCAACATAAGGTGTTTTTTTCGGAGGTCGCCTTGTCAAAGTTTGTATACAAACTAGTTTTTATGTAAACAAACCTATTTTTTATTAGCAATATTTTGACAACCTTCTGGTCATATCGCTTTGCTATCTCCCATACAAATTAGACCTCTAAAGTATGTGTTGCAGTAGGACACCAGCAAAGCAGGTAGGGGTTCCTACACTTTTTCAATTCTCAGGAGTACAGAATAATTTTCTCTCTAGGAAGTTTTTTGTAAATAATGTTACGAAAAAGTTTAAATAATTGTAATCAATGGAAATTTGTTTATGCAATAAAACCGGATGAATTAGATATTAGAAAAAGGAATTTTAAAAATATTTTTTTTCAAAAATATCTTGGAATTTTCCCCCAAAACTTCCTTCGCGTGATTGGAATAAGAAAAAAAAAAACAAAAATAACCATACTCCCGGGGGTTGTAGGGATTATCTTAAGGATATCTCACCCCTTTTGGTGTAAGATCGTCCGGGCAAAATCAGGTTCAGCCAATACTTGGGATTCGGAAAAAATTGCGATTGCGGCTGACCAATGATCCTATCTCGTCGCACGAAGGTGACAGAACATCGACCTGACTATTGGTTGATGCCTTCGTTAGTATGCTTCTTGAGGGAAATTTTTTACTACTTGTGGGAAAGCTCAACAGAAGCTGCTGGCTTTTTTCCAAAAGCAGCGGACGTAAGATAGCTCCAGCTGCTAAGCAAGGAAAGAGTATATAATCATACCGGACTCTGCACTCAAATTGCTACCTGGGTATGATGTTGCCTCTTGAGTGGCAGTTGATAAACACATTGTTTGTCAAAAATGTGCGGAGAATCACTTTAAGACTTATCTCACGTTATAATAAAAATGTTAACTGACGAACTAATGCCAAGCTTGGGAAAACATCAGGCTGGATTTTGACCCAACACGCCGTGCGTGGACCATTTAAACTCGTTGAGAGTAGTCAGGTCTCCTCTGTATCTTATTTTTATTGATTTTGAGAAGGCATTTGACATTCTGGCCCATTATCTTATCTGGAATGCTCTCGAATGTAATGGGGCAGCATGCTTAGTCGTAAGATTGAGGTTGGCACTGGTGTTCGTCAAGGGTGTGAGATGTTCCGCTGCTGTTCAATATAGTGCTGGATAGTGTGATGCTCCAGGCAATGATAACAACAGCGGGATTGTATGGGGGATAAACGAAAGGCTGAAAGACTTCGAATATGCAGACGATAAATGCCTTCACTCTCATAGCTGTACTGACATGGACGCACAACTAAGGCGCCTCTTCTACATATCAGAGAAAGCCGGATTGGGAATCAATATTAAAAAGACCAAAGTTGTGAGAAAAAATTCTGAAAACTCGAAGAAGTTGAAACCTTCTGTTACCTCGGAGCTGTTATAAATCGAAATGATGGATCTAGTGAAGAACTTGTAAGCCGAATAAAAAAAGGCCACAAAATCTTTTGGCCAGCTCAGTAAAGTATTAACATTTTTAACACTAATGTAAAATCATCTCTGTTATATGGATGTTTAACATTTTTCAAATTATCGTAAACAAATGTCTCCGAAGAGTTCTACGAACCTTCTAGCCACTCACCATCTCAAACAACAATCTGTGGGCTAAAACAGGTCAAATACCATTGTGTGTAGAAATACGGAGAAGAAAGTGGAACTGGATTGGACACACACTCCGTAAACCACTGTCCGATCTTGCCAGATATGCTATCGAAGGGAACCCGCAAGGAAGTCGCAGAAGATGCCGACCAGCACATACATGGCGTAGGCAAATTGAAAGCGAGGCTAGAAAAAGGCATAAAAGCTGGCGTGAAGGAAAAACTATTGCCATGAACAGATCTGAATGAGACAAGTTTGTTGAGGCCCTATGCTTCTCTTAGGATCGACGAGTATAAAAAAATTGGGTTCTTCGTTTTTTTTCGATTCTTACCTTGGATCCGCGATTTCACTTATAAAAATCGGCACAACCACATAATTTCCACCACCTGTCATGCCGCTAAAAAATCTGGCCAGATACAGGTAAACATACGTTTTGGACAAATATATCAAAATCCAGGCACTCTGTAATTGGTTAAAACGCTTTACACAAATAAAGAATTAGCAGGTCTGTAACTTACCATATATGGCAAAGCAATTAAATACATACACCATTTCCTACCGATACGATTTAATAGCAGACCAAATACAATATTTCCTGTTAACAGTCCCAAGCCGAACAGCGAACCGATCCATGAAGCCTCTTCAACGGTAACCACAAAATTTGTAGGTGAATCGTAGGACTGCAGCATGTGCAATGTGGGTGAAATCCAACCGGTGGCAATGCCATGAGCGAAAGTTATCATTTGGACTAAGGAAGTTGGATGAAGAGTTTAAAATAAAAAGTTAAAAATCGGGATAATAAATTTTTTTCTTTCAAAAGATATTAAAATGTGTCCAACGACTTTGTTGGAAATAATTTCTTGCTTATAGATAATTTCGACTTTTTGACTGGATAGGTTTAAAGTTTAATAACGAACGTGCAGGATCCATGAAAAAATTTAGGGAGATTTAGTAAAAGTTTTATACTTTGG
The DNA here is from genome assembly GCA_963931875.1 of Pollenia griseotomentosa. Taxonomy (NCBI): domain Eukaryota; kingdom Metazoa; phylum Arthropoda; class Insecta; order Diptera; family Polleniidae; genus Pollenia; species Pollenia griseotomentosa. The sequence goes on from OZ007560.1 coordinate 190,997,096, forward strand.
GAAATAATGCCAAGTTATTTCAAATTTTACTGTTGTAAGGAAACGGCGTGTAAATGCTTTATTTAGATTTTCATTATGACTTTTTTGTTTGGTGGCTGGTCAAGCGAGGTATGAAGGACTTTCTTAACCCTTTCCCAACAAAATTTAAGGGTAGGCATTTGCTCCCAAGCAAAAAAGTCTTCATATATAAGTAGCCATGGCATTATTTTAAAGAAAATCACTAACTCTAATTAAACTTATTTAATTCGGATTTTGTATTTGGAAAAATAACAGGCTACTGTCAGTGTATTTTTTCGTTCTTAAGCCCAACTTCTTCGTGTGACTCACCTGTTATGGAGGCCAATATTTGATAGCGATATCTGTGATTTAACAAAGAACTACTGTGCTGTGCAATAACATCTTGTGCACTTGAGACCATTTTTGTTTTCGCAAGAAAAGGAAATAATTTTACTCGTTTAAATTCGATACTGTCCACTTTCACATTAAACCGTTGAATGATGTGAATATTTTAACACTTGACAGTGACACTTACTTTTATCTCATTCTAAAAGTCATAAATCGTAATTTCACTTCAAATTGTTTTAAGAAACAAATTACACAAGATAAGATATACAAGTCGTTTAAGGATATACATACATACATACATACATTAAATTAAGATTTTAATTTGAATCGAAAACAAAAATACATTTTCTTCGTCTGTAATTGTTAAACAGGTACGAAGGGGATTATCTTATCTGACAGAAGCATCATAATCGCCCAACACTATTAATATCTGATGCAAAATTTTATTGTTTGTTGCCAAAAATAAAACGTGCCTTCTGCAACACAAAGTAAATAAATCTGATGTGATATATAAACTTTTTGACGAAATGACATTCGGAATAGTTTTCTTTCATCTCTAAGCGCGCATCTCTGCGCTACGCAAAAAGGTGAATAAACGACGCGGTTGTGTAAATAAACAAAGTCCTAATAAATTTAATGAAAATCAAGTAAGAGTGCTAAATTCGGCTTTGGCGAATTTTATGTACCCTTTACAATGGTTTGATATAAAAATATATACGGTGCCCATCCGTTCTGACTTATACTGATGAATTATTTAAACTGGAATAGCATCTAAAATTTATTTGACTTTTCTCATTACTGGAAACTTGTAGAATGGATTTTTCTAAGTTGAAAACTCGCTTTTTTGCATATACATACGTTTAGATCATCAATAAAATGTATTTTACTTTCTTCGGATATGCGATTATGCATTCAAAGACATATTCATAAACCATATTTAAGGTTTTTTAAAAGGCTTATAAAACGCATTTTCTATGAGAGTTTGTTAAATGAACCTCTTAAATTTAAAAGTAAATATTTATATATATTTTGCTGGTGAGGCCTAACTCCGTTTATGTAAATAAATATGAAAATTTTTTTTTCATTTTTTCCGGCGTTTTTTGATAAGAACTCTATAATTAGGCTCTCCAGATACGAAATCCATAAAAACAGTACATCGAGAGCAAAGGCAGTACCTACATTAATGTAAAAAGAAGTAAATTTTTTTAACAGGAAATTCTGTACATAAAATAAATAATTAACGTAACTAAAAACAAAAAAATATAAAATCCAAGGCATAGCCATTCATAAAACCGCGTTACAAAAACTAGCTTTTTTTATGTCCTATGAACCAAACATACTTTTTCGGAAAGGGGAGAAAAAATAAAAATACACGTGTATCGGCGTTTTTGTCCGTCTGTTCGCCTGTGTGAAAGACTTTGGATCGATTTTAAGCCCCTTTTCCGTGATCCAATCGAGCTGAATTTTTGGAAATGTCTGTATTACGTTAAATTTTTTAAGATTTTTTTTTTTAAATGGTTATCAGTTTTTTTGTAACGGTTTCAGTTCGTTAAAAAATCGAATTTTTCGAATTTCGTTATATTAAAATTAAAAATGGTTACATTAAAAATTTCAATGCTTTTTAAGAAACTTAGGCCTTTTATTTTTGCGTTTGTAAGCATTTGTGTCAGTATCGCGACAAATAGACCAACAGTATTCGCCAAGCATATGCGTAATATCTTGTTCTTTAAAGTGTTTTTCAATAGCCGCAATGTCCTGATGGAACCTTTCGCCATGCTCATCGCTACAAGCTCCTAAATCATCAGGGGAACAATCTAAATGATTGTGAAGGAAATGAATCTTTAGCGACATTAATATGCTCATTTCGCCATATGCCGAAATTATTTCTGCTACAATATTTTTATAATTGTACGCTCGTTTGTTGCCAAGAAACTGCCCAATAACGGCAACTGTGCCTTTCCATGCACCTTGTTCGATAGCATTCAATTTTGATGAAAATATATAGCTTGCAACTATTTTTTTTATCTGCGGACCATTGAAAACACCTTAAATCATACACATCATTAAAAAAAATAAAGTTACTGAATGACTTCTTAAAAAAATACCTGCATGAATCTTTGCGCCGCTCAATTTCGGAAAAATTTTGCGCAAACTTGCAATCGCCTCGCACTCACGATCCAGTTTTTTAACAAAATTTGATACAAGACCGAGCTTAATGTGTAGTGGTGGCAAAATGATTTGAGATGGCTGCACAAATGGTAGATTCTCTATACTTTCTACGCCTACTTTGTAGCATGTTCGCGGCTTCCACTTAAATTCAGTGTAATGCTGATCTCTTTTGCGACCTTCCTATGTTCACAAAAAGCACTGGTGGGTTGGAAATCCACGCTTAACACCCATGAGTAATCCGACCACTTTCAGATCGCAGCATATTTTCCAATTATGCTCTTGGTACTTTATCAGCTGTAATATTAATTGCATGCCTTCGTATGTTTCTTTGAGGTTTGCGGCACATGCGATCGGGACAGATGGCTGTTTGTTACCGATATGAAGCACCACGACTTTAAGGCTGTTGACCGATGAATCTATGAAAAGTCGCCACTCCTCTGAAATATGAGGGTAACCAATTTTTGCGAACATCGAATCAATATCATAACAATAAGCCAGGTTTTTTTCCCGATCTTCGTGCAATTTAAAAAATTCGTCATATGGAATAGTGCTAGGTCGATCTATATTCGACTGCTGAGAATTGATAAATATCTATTTTTTTAAAAATTTTACGTGTTACAGACATTTCCACGAGTCTGCCTGCAAAAAATCAGCTCGATTGGATCAAGGAAAAAGGGTTACAAATCGATTCAAAGTCTTTCTTACACGCGGACAGACGGACAAAAAAAATTCTGACGTGTACATGAAAATCGCCCATACACGTGTATTTTTATTTTTTTTTTCCCCTTTCCGAAAAAGTATGTTTGGATCATAGGACAGAATGTGTGCAACGCGGTGTAAAGAACACAAAAAAGAGTTCATTAATATCAAGTATTTAATATACTTATGCAGTGAAATCTATTTTAATTGAACAATTAAATTATTCTTATTTAAAAATTTAATTATTGTAAATTAAAAAAAAAAAAAAATTACAAATGCTTATCACTTTTTTTGTACCTTGTTAACTATGCCATATTTTCTGTTTTTAAAAACACTCAAAATTTATTAATTTAGTTTTTATTATAATTCACTTTCTAAGTTTTCAATTAAACGATAACTTCGCTCTTTTCTGCAAAAAGAAAACATTGAACTATAAATTCCTTCAGTTGTTTGAATGAGGAAGTGAAAATACAAATATTTTCGAAATTGGGAAATGACCAACTTTGTAGAAGCTTTAAATTTTACCAACTTATCAAAAAGCATATTCAAGCTAATTTATTTATAGAAAATAACTGAATTACTTCTTCAAAATCATGGACTGAAATGTTTGAATTATGGTTAAAAATGAAAAGTTTTTCAAATTTATTATGGTTTAGGCTGAAACGTTATGGTGTATAAAGTTTCGTTTTCAATAGAACCTCATCTACACTCTTTTTGAAAAGGCAATTATCTGGTTAATTATCGCAGCTGTTGTAAAGTTGTACGTTCTGCTATGAAACCATAAAATTTTTGATTCTGTTGTTGTTAAATTTTTTTGGAAAGTTGCTTTACTAACTGAAACATATCAAAAATTTTTAGTTTGTTATTATCCTGTAATTTTTAAAAGGCATAATACAGCATTTCCTTTGTTGTGTACAAAGCCAAGGTTTGCTTCAGCAAGTTCATTTTCAAGAAATTGGCTTAAAGCAGATAAACAAAAGTTTTGGGACAATAAGTAAGCTTAAACTGCTGGCTGGCTTTTTAAAAATCGTTTAACTACAGGCGCCATCGAGCTGGTACATGACGCAGAATTTCAAACCATTCTAAATCACAAAATTCAAAAATTTCTTTCAGATTTGCTGTCGAAAATTTGTTGTACTTCATATACGTATATGCATGTAGAAAACGTGTTCTATTTTTGTGCAAAAAAAAAGTACAAAACGAAGTACATAAGCTAAAAAGAAGTACAATTGCGTACTTCATAAATGGTTATGCTGAAAACAGTACGTCTGACAAGCCTATCTGTAATAGGTGCTTAAATTGTCAGTATCTTCTTTTTTATTTATACAGGCCTGTTCTGAAAATCACTTTATCTCAAATCATGTGATTTCATATCACATGTGCCTACTAAAATCACACATGTGCTATTTTAGTGTCCCGTTTTTGTGTTATCTTCAATTGCCGAAAGCACACCGAGGAACACAAAAACGGTATGATTTTCACTACACCACAAAATCACACGTGTAATTTCAAAAGCACGTGATTTGAAACACTGATGGGATTTGTGATACAATTGTACCAAATTTGGTACAATCGAAAGTTTATTGGTAGACTGGTACAATTCAACCATTTTTGGTACATTTAAATAAAAAATAAATACGAAGTTTTATCATATCTTTGAGGTGGATTCACTCACTTTTCTTTTCAATAATAAACAGCACAAGCAAAAATTGCATTATTGGTTATTTATGTCCATGATGCTATACTAACATATTAAGTACATGCATACATATGTAAGTATTTGTACTCGTATCCCTGTAGATGAAGTATTTCCAAATCTCCATTTTGTATATTGTTTTGGTGGCACTGTCAACCAAGCGCCAACGTTTTTGTCTGCCTTTGAGAAAAAAGAGAAATATATACATTTTTGCTTCTTCTTAATTTTGTGTAACGCAATAGTATTCCGATCGACTCATAATCAATTTCTGAGTCGATTTAACAATGACCCTCCGTCCGGCTGGTTGTTTCTCGATCTAACCTTGTGCGCAAGGTACAGGTCGCTATATTTAAGGTAATTCGATAAAATTTTGTACATAGGTTTCAATTCATAACGACAAAGCCTACTGAAATTGGTGAGAATCGGTCCATTATTTCATATGGCCCCCATACAAACTTCTTTCTGAAAGAGTGTTTCTGCCTATAAACCATCTTATTACGTTGGTATTTAGATCAAATTTGGACCAGACTTATCTATTTCAATCTAAATCATCTTAACAAATTTTATTGCAATCGGTCCATATTTGACGATTGCTTTCCATAGAAATACTACTCCCCAAAATAGCTTTTAATGCAATAACTTCTTTATAAATGTTGGTATTGATGTCATTATAAAATGTTGTGCTGGAAGGTTCAAAATTAACCATAAGTTTTATAAAAGCCCCCTTTCTAAAATCACTTAAAGGGAAATAAATTTCATATAGATAAAGAAATCTAAATAATATTCGGCACAACGAACTTTTATCTGAATCTTAACCTCATAATATAATTTTTTGTTCTGGCAGGTTCATGATTGCCGATGGAACCCAACCCATCAAAAAAAAAATGGAAGTCATACTTTAAAAACTGCATCTTAATCACATCCAAAGTAGCTAATGCTACTTTTCAGCTTTAAAGAAGTAGTTTTGAAGTACAAATATGAAATAAGATTTTAAATTGCACCTTTGTTCTTAAATAATTGCATAGAATATAGTTGGCCCGGAAATTTTTAAAACGGATTGCATTTCTAAAAAATATTTGCTTGTTCTGGAAAATAACTGAATTTTTTGCGTTTCTAGAGCTTGTTTTTATATTTATTCCTATAAAAGTGATGCTTTTTAAATAATTAAAGGGGTTTTAAATGTTTAAAAGCGATAAAGTTGCATTTTAAAATCACTGCATTAATATCACTTCTTAAATGGACAATTTCATTACTATTGCAGCACTACTTTTGATTAGCATCTTAAGAGTTATTTAAGTATACATTTTTCTCCTACTTATAAATGACATTCAAATATCGGAACTGTAAAAGTACTAGAAACGTGGAATATATGCAATTAAAAGTACAGTATTCCACGGATAATTACCTCGCCAAAAATGCCAATATTTTTGGGTAATTATGCGGGGTAAGCATTTAAACGAATACGCTTAAATACCTCGTTGAGGTAATTATAAGAATACGTTTAACTACCTCATTGAGGTAATTAAGCGAATACGTTTAAATACCAGAGTGAGGTAATTAAACGTATTTATTTACAAGATACCTTAACTTTGATGTATGAAAAAAAGTTGACAGGAATTTTTACATGTATCAGCTAAATCTAAAGAGATAACAATAAAAAGCAATGGGATTGCTGTATTTTTAACTGTTATGCTTTTTGAGAAGTTTTGTCATATCCTACTAACAAAAGCGTACTCATACATATTTACAAACTTATGATCAGGGAAACCGTAAATACGGAATTGCATGGTTTTTCTTGTGCGACCAATGAAGACAGCAACAATATATTTATCCGTTTAGAGCTTGTTATGAATTTTGGTATTGATTTGTTTGTGAATAATTTGCATATTTTAGCTATTGCTGCATTTTTATTGCATATATCACGTTTTTAAAGCATATTTTTATACATGGTTAGCAAATAAAAAATTTCCTTAAAATTCTGGTTAACAGATGAATTTTCTGTTGCTTTAATTTTGCCATCTACATTTAATTTTCAGTCTACAATTGTAAGTCAAAGAAAGTTTTTGTGAACATAAATGTTTTTCGACACTTTTAATTTTTATTTATATGCAAAAATTAAGAAAAAGCCATTATATAAATGTTTGCTAATACATTGAAATTTTAACGCATCGTATAGTAAACCGATCGAATCAGAAACACTTTTTAATGTGATCTTTTCGTGTCCGTCCGTCCATCTGGCTGGTCCTCTGTCCATGTAAACCTTGTGCGGAAAGTAAAAGTAGCAGTTATTAGATACTTTGATAAAATTTGGTAAATAAGTTTTAATTGTCATAAGAACGAAACCTACGTAAATTGTGAGAATCGGTCTATAATTTCACATAGTCCCCATGCAAACTTCTTCTTTTTGTCCATAAACTATTTAATCATGTTCGCATTAAGATTAAATTTGGCCCAAAATATGTTACAGCAAATTAACTATTGTTGAATCGGTGCAGATTTAAACATACAGCTTTCATTCAAATTTTAATCCCTAAGATATTCAAGCTATTTTATCCTTTTAAATGTTTATGTAATTTAAAATTTAGCGACCTTTCCTTATATCCCTTTAAAACAAAATATCTCACATATTTGGTGTTTCTAGATATTAGTCAGCACCTCATAACGTAACTTTATTCTGGTGAGCACAGAATACATTTTATTTTAATGCAAATATGAAATTGTGGAAAATTTTGCTTTCAAATAAGCCATATTTTGTTACTATTGTGTTACTTGCTGTGTTGTTGTCAAATAGTACTGAGGCAATTAAACGAGTGAAATTTAGGTGTAATTTTGTTTTTGGATTTTATTTTTTAAGGCAATTACCCGAATTGGGTAATTAAGAGTAAGGCAATTAAACGTGGATTTTTGTTTCAAAAATGGAAGAAAAAAAACGGGGATTTAAAACTCAAGGTAAATAACCGAGAAAGGCATTTAAGCGTGGGGTAATTAACCGGGTTATACTGTAGTAGAAAATGAACAACATTTTTCCAATGACATGCTTATGTTAAATTCATAGCTTCTCCACCCGAAGTTGTGCGAGTTGTGGTGATTTAATAACATCTTTTTCAACGCTTTTTTTGCTGGGTACTTGTTTTGTTTTTATTGAGTAAAGAAGTGTTATTAATTCGCACTATGTATGCTTTTTATTTTTAGCGAAATTTTGGTACAATTTATGTCAATTTGGTACAATTTTACCAATTTAAAAATTGTCAGATCCCAACAGTGATTTGAAATCGTTTGATTTACACAATAGGCCCGATTGTTTTGTTTATCTTCTGCTGGATTATAAAGCTTTCTGTTGTATATCTTTTTCTCTCGTTATTTACCTTGTCTAGTAGTCAGTCGAATGTTATCAAAATCAGGTTTATGTTTTGTTTGCAAGATGTGTTGTGATAATTCATAAATGCCTTTTTTATGATTAGGGGGTTAATTTTTAATAAAAATTTTTGAAATTTAGTTTTGATTAAATGATTTTTGTAATCTTTTTTTAGCAATTGACTTTAGTTTGAAGCGATGCTTGTCTGAGCATTTCTGCCAACGATGCTAATATACACTAAAAAGAAAAATCTATCCATTCGTACTCAAATCAGTCCGAAGCGGTATTAAAAGTATGGTGAGTACGTATTTTCTTAAATCAAGTACAGATACTTAAATTATCCATATTCAATTCCGAATTCGTACTTAAAATAATCCGAAAGTGAGATTGATTTAAGTAAAACTAAGATCGAATTAATCTGAAAATGCGCTTGATTTAAGAATTATAAAGTTGATAAAGTTGTACTTTTCAGGATTTCAGTGTTTTGGTTGTAACTTGGGTATTTTTTCACTAAAATTTACTACTTACTAAGGATTTCCGATCTTTTGACATATAAGACGTATCCATAAGTCACACTACAGCCCTAAAATTTAATGATGTTTTTAGCCAATTTTTTATGAGAAGTGCCATGTCTACTTCTCCCACCCCGCCCACATTTTGTGGATTGCTGTGTATTGCTAACCGAGATGTTCGTACCCAATTTTGGAAACATTAAAGGCAGGGTAAATCTCGGAAAAATACTTTTTGAATTATAAAACAGTTTGATATTTAAACAAATTCTCAATATTTCTTCTTAAAATAGAAAACTTGCACCAGCTATTTATTAGAGAATTCTATTATACATATAAAGTTTGTTGGGTATTTTAATTATTTAAAATCAGTCTATTATTCCACTTTGCATTTTTCACTGTTCTGGGAACTGTTTAAGTTATTCCTATTATTTTACATTCCCTGGTTTAGTTAAAACAAAAAATATGCCTGCGTTAATTGTTTTTTGTTTAATGAGTGATAACAAACGTTTTTAAACAAAAAAAACTTTTCGTTATTTATGGTAAAATTTTTGTCGCAAATCCAAAAATATCTGCGAAAATTTTCCACCAGACTTTTTGCTAAACAGGTGGAAAGTACTTGTTAGTCAGATCATAAAAATGAGTTGTTAAAATATATAATACCACATATTATATTTTAACAAAAGTTAAAATATGTATATTTTAATAAAATTAAATGTTATTATATTTGTTTTTTTCAATTCTTTAATTCCTCATGAGGCAACATTGTTGCAAATTTATTATTTTTTATGATAACTGCTCACCTCCTTTAAATATAAAAATTGACTCAGTCGATTTGTTTCATTAAAGAGTATGTACACGGCATGTTTTTTACATCTGACTTGTCATCTTTTCAAGTCACATGTAATTGTGCATGTCTGTCAAAATTGCCGTTTTACGTAAGGTTTATAATATTCGGTCACAAACGTGCATGTAATTTGCTTCTGATATTGTCTCTGTTTTTTTTTCACGTAGATAGTGCAGAAACCAAAGTAGTTCTCAGTTTCAAAATAGGCACAAAAATTTTAATTTGCGCCGTAAAAGACTTCAGCCGTCTTAAAATGTTTTTTCTTTAAATTTGAAGATACCAATTTAGGATATTATAATGATTATAATTTGTATAAATATATGTACATAATTTCTATTTAGAGAAATTTAGAGAGAAAATAGAGCATGCTCTAATTGAAATTTTGTCAGATGATTTTGCTTAGATATCCCAAATAAGAACCAATCCGCGGCGTAGGGTATCATATGAACGAACTTTCCTGGCTATGATTTCTAAGTTGTTTCTTTTTTATATTTGCATTTGCTTTAAAAATATCACTTTAAATCAAGATAAGTAGCAACGGGTTCGCTGTATTTTTTAATGATCATAATAAAGTTTAATTTTCGCATAAAATTTAAATCAAAAATATAAAAATAAAAGAGATAAAACCACACTTCACAAATATTTTGCCTCTCACACGAAACCACTAGTTTTATTATACAATTAACTTTAACTTTTTTAAACGTTTGCTTGATCAAACATATTTTAATGTGTATACTTCGTTCAATCTTTTTACAAAGAATGTTCAGTAAATCAATAGAAATTGTTTAAACAAATATCAAAAGACTGATCAATTTAGTTGTCAAGTGTGTACATACTTTAAGTCATACTTGTAAAATCTCACATATGCTTATATTCTGGTACACTTACTGCTTTGCACACGCATGATAAAAGTGCGAAAAAGTCTAATACCCCCTGCAAATAATAGGACTAGTCCAAACATGCGTGTAAAGAGTAGCCCACAAGGGACTAGGACTATTCCAAAAGTAACCCAAACGTATGGAAAAAACATGGTCTATTTAACATTACGATGTCCTAGGGCAGGACCATATAACCCAGCTTTGGACTTCAAAGGTGTAGTTTTAAAACTACTCCATTGTATATACAAGAGGAATAGTTTTAACTTCGTTTAAAAACGAAAACATGTCGTTACAAAACGAAGACATGTCGTCTCACTACAAACACTTTAACAATGACATGGTCCATGCTTGCATTACTTCGGACCAGTCCATGGAATAGTCCATTTTATCAATATGGGTCAGGTGGTCCAATAATATTTGCAGGTACCTCTATAAGCAGCACAATTATGAGCCAAACTTCTTTCACAATATGACCATCAATTGATCCGACCTCCACAAATGTTTGCTGTATATTTCTATTCGTTTTAGCGATTATAATTAATAATTACATATTAATAGTATTATTCAATTACATAAATTTTCGAAAGGTTTATTTAAAAGTCAAGGGTCAAAGTATGTAAAAATATTACCCCGAAATAATTTTCCACCTTCTTCATCCTAAAAAGATTTGCATTCGAAACTGAATCTTATAATCTGTATACTGGTTACATTGAAGAAAACAACAATTTGTCTTACTAAACTAAGAATAAAAAAATCGTCTTAAATTAGCAGATTAATGCAAAGACAGAAGTGCCAAAGTATAAAACTAATTTTCTTCTACTCCATCATCTACGAGTACAAACAAAACACAACTGCCAAAGCGGCGAAATATCTATTTATGCGAAGAGAAATTTTGTTGTTAAGAAGGCGATAATGCCACAAAACAAATGACTTGAAATATTGTTGTATTTGCCAGTTGTACGATGGTCTGCTGCTATCCAGCAATTGAAATGTGAGCAGTAGTATTTTTGTATCTTAAGGATACACAATTTCTAAGATTGAACAATATTTGTGTTATCTTGTTTTAAATAAATAGTTTTGTTTCGCTTAAGACAACTTAAAGCTTGTTTGGGTTTTTGTTGCTTTTCCGGCAATTTTTTATTCTTATGAATTGTTAAATTGCCACAGTATGATGGCCAAATAAAGCACATGCTCTTCTTGTTCGATTAGTTAGCACCATCCAAATAACCATCATCAGTTATCAAACATTTATTTTGAAGAATAGTGTTTGAGGCACTGATGGTGTCAGTGATGTTTCTTGATGATTTGGCATAAAAATTGTTTCCAAAGGCAAGAAAGACATCGAACAGATAAAATGAAAGCGAAACAGAGCCAACACCATGATTTGTAAAAATATCTTAGAAAGTTTTCGTAAACTTATTTAGAAAAAGCAGTCGTTGTTACAACATTAAGCTTTTATAACGATTTAAAAAACAATAAATTAAAGAACTTAACAAATTTGAAGAAGTAAGTCGGGAAAACTCTGTCTGTCTCACATACAAAAATTTTTCACGAAATATAAAAACATTATAAATCCGATACTATATCGTTATCGGGATGGGATGTTCTCAAACGGGCTAACGACAAGTTTAGAAGACAACGTTTTACTTTTAACTTAATGATCCTCTTCCGATGAGCCTATTTAGAACATTTGCGGAAATTTAAAAAATGTGTTTTTCGCAAATATCTATGCCAAACCTTAAAATTAATGTTTTTTACATTGAATACATTACTAAAGGGTACTTTACACTATCACACAAGTCTAACATATTTTGAGGAAAATACAACCCTGTTTTGATAAGTTATTATTGTTTTTTAAAAATTTTTAAACAATAATTAGATCAGGGAAGAATTTTCTCAAAATACTTAAGACTTTTATTATAGTTACGGTGACCATTAGTTCCATGGAAAAAAGTGTACACCTTTAATGGACTTAAAAACATAGCAAAACTTATTTAATGAAATTGATATTTTACAGAAATGTATTTAAAATACATTGGTACAAATATATACATTAGGGCGGGTTGATTTGTAAAGATTAAAAAAATTAAAAATCGTTTAGCAAAAACGTAATCTACATAAAATTCTCCGAAGAAACCATGGGTCTAAAATCAAACCCTTATCCGCGCCTCTCGACTTGAAAATGTTCCTCTTTTTTTGCTAAAATTATTTTTTTTTTTTTTAATATTTAATGTAATATTATAGTTTATTTATGCAATAAAGGTTTTGTTTTGAGACTAATCAAAATATTCAATTATCAAAAAATCAGTTGAACCCCAATTTGCATCTCATCTGATTTGCGTGCCATATAAAAAATAGTTAGAACACGTTTTACCTACATATTAAATAATTTAAAAAAATTGTTTTTTTGTTTTGAATAAAATACGCAAAACATACTTCTTAAAACAGAAAAAAACATGACCTCTAATCCAATTTATTTGACCTCTAATTCGTTTTCTGTGACTTCTAAATTTATTTGTTTTTGATTAATTTGGGCACTTCGTATTAAAAAAACGTGTTGCGCTACAAATTTTTGAAAATTTAATAATGGAATTATCGGAAATGTCCATCGATTCTAATGACTCGGAAAATTTTCACGACCCAAGTTTTCTGCCCATTTAGAAGTTTAGTGCTTTTGTCTTTCCAAGCGAATTTAGTGAATTGAATTTGCCAAATAATCGGGATGTTTTGAAATACTATTTTTATTCAAGTGAGCGTGAAAATAATAAGAAAATAAAACTATCATATGAAAGGGTTTCTCCACAAGTTGTTAAAACAGTTATTGAAATTTGGACCAAAATTAATGTTGAAATTATCAACGAAAAATGTACTTTAAAAAAATTTTGAGTGTAGAAAAAATATAAAGTGTATTGCCTGTTTTTTCAACTAGCACAGTGCAATTAATTCTTTCTTTGTATTATTCGAATAAAATTAAAAAACTTGTAGTAATTTAAGCAACTGATTTTAAAAAAAAAAAACTAATAACACTGTTTTTCACTTGAAAAAACTGTAAAAACATATAAATAAGCACATTTGGCAACGCTGATTGGAGCCCATGGTATGTACCAAAGTATAAGATACGTACTAACATGGATTAAAATATGTCAAAGTAAAATTTCGTTTTCTGTAGGTCCTATTGTGCTTAAGAAAACTGGATAAACAGTACTAGATTATCATGGAAAGAAACTTCGAAAGAACTTTTTAGTCTAATGATTAATGAGAATTGTAAACTATTACCACAATTATATAGAAACTAGCTTTCCCTCAACAATATATTTCATTGTATTTATCAAAAATAAAATTGGGAATTTAGCACGTCATGGAGGAATCTTATTAATAATAAATTTTGTATTCGCAAAAATAACTTTGATATTAATCCTATTTCTGAAATCATTAAAAAATCATGAAATTTTTTTCAAATGTTTATTAAATCTAATTAATTTATTACAAAATTCTAATCACAGTGAATATGTTTCAAAATCTTTGCACTCTACATCCTCTAAACAAAAATGTTCGATACCCCAAACTCTGACATTAACGCCATTGGTACCAAATATCTTTGGGCCCATTACGTATCTTGAAATATTTGGCGTTCGATATGCATATTTACAGAGCAATTCGCCGTCCTTAGCTAAACGAAATTCTGTTTCGCAAAATGCTACAGCCAATTTAAAAGGTTTGTTGAAATCTTCAAAAGGAAATACGGCGGCATCATCAGTTTCCTCTTGGCCAAATCTAGAAGATAAAAAAGTGAAACCATCAACCTCTTCATCATCAAATCTATAAAAATACAACACACGATTAACACAAAACAGATGAAAAAATTAAATTAGGAATTTAAAAACTTACACTAATTTATCATCCGCTTGGCGACATTTTGAATTTCTGATAATCTTTCCGGTATCAAAACGTACACTGACATGCAGTTCCTGTCTCTTATTATCGCGGGCATGTCTGAATTGTATTATAAATCTTCCTTTGTTATTGCCTTCTAATCGGGCCCTAATTGTCATTATATGGCCGGGTTTAAAGGACATGGGCTGATCGTTGCTAAAATCTAGATAATCATCGGTTATTTGTATGGGCGGCCAGACATAAGGGAAATATTTATGGTGATCTAATTGTTTAAGATATTCCAAATTTCCTGCGATTTCTATTGCCTGAATTTCTAGCTTTAATAGATTCTGGTTGTATTTAAAGTTCACTAACGGCTTGTTATTAAGGGCAATATGAAATTTCGTTTCAGCCAACATGATAAAGAATTTAAATTCGTTTAGGAATTCTGCCAGTATGAGATCCTTGGTAATCACCTCGTTGTCAATGCCAGGTTGAAACTGGGTAAATGCGATTTGTTTTTTCAGGAAGTCCAATATAATTTGTAAATCTACATCGTCGTTTAAGGGATTCGAAGTTGTTTTACTTGGGCTAAACTTGACAGAGATTCTGGAAATCAAGGAAAATTTCAATGCGTTAACGTTTAGTAGATATGTATAAGGAAATATTTTTATTTTGTGTGAGCTTAAACTTCGCTAAGAAATATATTAGAGCTGTGTCCACTTAAGGGTCCGTTCTAATGGCAAATTTCATTATAAAGGGTGGTCCAACCAAAACTAACGATGTTTATTGTAAATACAACAAAAAGTTTTCAAAGAATTATCTTAATTTTTTTTATTATTATAGAAGGAACTATGACAATTATGTGTGAAACAAAATATCGGCCAAATGCTCGCCACGTCTTTGGTGGCACACCTTTATCCGATGGTCCATATTTTGAATGACTCAGGAGACATAATTGAGGTTCAATGTCGTTAATGTGCCGAATTATCTCATTCTTTAGCTCTTGAATTGTTCTTGGCTAATTGACGTACACCTTTTCTTTTAAATATCCTCAAAGAAAGAAGTCCAACGGTGTTTAAGTACATGATCGCCGCGGCCAATTAACATTGCCAAAACGTGAAATAACACGGCCATTGAATTTATCGCGTAAAAGAGCGTTGGCTGTGTACTTGCACACCATCCTGTTGGAGCTGCATATCGTCCAGGTCCACGTCCTCGATTTCTGACCACAAGAAGTCCGTTATCATAGTGAACATCATTTACGGTAACTGCTTGGCCGACCTCATTTTCACACCACTATCGCGAACAACACATAATTAGGAATTTAGTCGGCTGTTTAGTGATCGACCGTCCTGGAAGAGGTGCACATAGTCCCACACGGGGGTATAGGGATCATCTTAATGATATTTATCTTTTTGGTCTTACATCCTCCAGGGCATAATTAGGTTCAACCAATACCTGCGATTCGGCAAAAATCCAAAATTGACAAATTTCAAGAGATCTTTACTATCTGTTGCAATCTCGACTGACCAGAGATCCTATTTTGTACCACTGGAGTAAGAAGCCCCCTTCGTTAAGTCGGATACACGCTATCCATCATGAGCGACAGTTTTGCTTTGGCCGCTAATTTTCGTCAGTCAACCGCAAACTATTTTGTGGTTGGCTGTTGACTGACGAAATATTTGAATCTCACTCAAGTTTTATAGTACGTACTCCGCTGTAGTATGCTTCTTGAAGGAAATACTTTTTGTATATCAGGAAGATTGTCTTTGTGGAAGTTTCGTTTTTCATTGAAAAGATATTTTCGGGGATCAAGTGGTGGTTGTGGCTTACTACCCAAAGTCGCGGGAAAATCCCACTAAAGGGCTGCTTTTTCACCACTTGTGAGAGAGTACGGCCTGAGGGAGGATTATCCCTAGGTGCTGTTGCTACCTATAGCAGCTCCAGCTATTAAGCAAGGGGCGAGTGTATAATCTTGCTGCATTATGCACGCAAATTGCTACCTGGGTGTACTATTTTCATGTACACTCGGAGGCGATTTGTAAACGCATTGCCTGTCATCCAGTTGATAAGATCGATCACGAATAATACCAAAGTTTTGCGGCAGAGTGTAATTATTCATCCGTCTAAGAATTTTAAAGTTGGCAACTTATGAGTAATGGGTATTCAAAACTGGCAACAGAAGGACGAAAATACAGAAGAGAGAAGAATAATTGATCAAGCTGGTCATCCCGAGCTGTAAAGGGCCAAATACATTGGTTAAATGCTTGACATAATATCTAAATTAGTTTGATTTTCCATCCAGCATCGTCAATGTCACACAATCAAACACATTTTCCCTTATGCTACAATAGCGCTTGATGAGTAATTTGATTAATGTATTTGGCTCTTAAGGGGCCTGTACACGGTCAAAATTTCTTATCAAGCGCTTTGGTACAATAAGTAGAAATGTGTTTGTATGTGTGACACCGACGATGCTGGGTGAAAAATCAAAAACTTAGATATGACGGCGGATATTACGTCAAGCACACGTACTTACATGAGTGAATTCGCCGTGATGTCAAGCATTTTGACCGTGTACAGACCCTTTTAACGCTATTAAATGATAATGATGAATATGCATTACTGCTAAAAGTAATCGTTTAATTGGATTAAGGTCATAATGTTGGTAACACAGTGCGGTGATAGTTTAAGAAATCTCTAGGCGTATAAGATAAGGGCTGAAGACGGTGCTGTTTGAGTCTTCGGGAAGTAAAGATCGTAACCGTGGATAAACCAGTTTTGTGAATTGTGTTAAAAAATTTTTACAATAAAAGTTGCTAAAGTAAATAAGTGTGTGTTTGTTTTTAATTTGCAATAAAACGAAATTAAAGTTTATTTTAAAAAAAAATTAACCAGTGTTTTTAAAAAAAAAAAAACTTCACAATATTGTTGTTCAACTGTATTATAATTATTATAGATCAATAAAAAACACTTTTTTAGACATCCACTTGCAGCAATTAATTAATAAACAAAGTATGCGGTTAAAACAAATCGTAAATAGCAATTAATATATGAGTATTTTACAACATGTTTTTAGTTCCACTGTTTTTAAATTTAACTTTATTTAAAAAAACAGTAGATGAATTTTCGGTTCACACTTTTTTGTATTACCTGTTGGCGTCTTGTTGGGCTTTTCCACAAATTTCCAAGATATGTCCAAAATGTAGAGGTTGAGCCAAAGTGGCTTGAAATGTTTGAGTCATTTTTAAGCGCGAAAATTCAACCCGTCTTAATGCGTCTTTCTAATGAACGTCAATGTTTAGAAGTTAAAAATGCTCACACTCAAAAGCTGAGAGCCAACTTGGCTGGTAAATTTATAAATAATTTTTGTTATGGGTAATTTTGCGCACAGTGGTGCCTGGGTTAGTTTATTGTAATTTAAAATTAGAGAGGACACTTTTTATAACTAAAGAAATTGTTTAAAATAAATATAAGTAAATATTTTCTAAATTTAGTCTACTGAAGTAGAGTCTACAAATGTATGCTAATATGTGCAGTTTTTGCTTAAAATTTAACAATTTCTAGCCAATATTATTGTTACCTTCATTTTATTGTTACCTTAAAGTTTAACAATTTCCTAGCCAATATTTTAAGTTTAACAATTTCGTAGCCAACTGTATTGTTACTTTTATTCAGCTTTGCTAAATTAATTAAAATTAATATTTTTATAATTTATGAAATTGATTATCTAGTGTATAATATTTTGTTATAGAAAAACCAAATTCAGCTGAGCTGAATTTTAACTTCATTAAAGATTTTGCGTTATTTTTAAAAAAACTTCACATACGTTATAAAATTTGATAATAAAAACTTAATTCAGCTAAGCTGAATTATATCAAATTGCCATTTATTCTGTGAATTTTTAAATTTTACTAAATAATATATATTTTCTGAACATTTAGCTTTAAGCTTAATTCATTCAAAATAGAATTTTCTGAATATAGATATATTGCAATGTTATTCTCTTTTTCGAAAACTTAATTCAGCTAAAACTTTTTTATTATTTCTTGATATATGTATTTTTAAGATTCATTCCTTTATTAATAATAATAATTGAAGCTATGCTAAATTGTACTAGCATTTAAGTTTTTTTATACATACGTATGTTTAAAGTACTAACTACGCACTTATTAAGTTAAGAACTAGAAAGCTTTGTTTTAAAATTTTTTTTTTGTGAAAATTTAGCATTTTCATTGATATTTTTTAAGTAATTAAACTGAGGATTTTTATTTACTTTTAAAATCTTTGTGCCATTGTATAAAATACATTAAGCTTTCTCTATTTAAAACTAAATTCAGCTAGGCTGAATTTTTTTATACCGAAGTTTTAGTGTTTTTTTTTTAAATAAAGATTAATAAATCTTAAAAAAAACAACAAAATGCTTTGTTTGTTGGGTAATTTGCTAATTTTATTTTTTCCTTAATTTTAAACTCTTCTTTATCTTACGGCAATTTAGGTGTATTTTAAGAAAATGTTGTGTTTTTTAAGTTTATCATAGCTGAATTAGTTTTTAAATACATAGTGTTTAAGATATTTTATAAAGTGGTAATTTTTATTTAATTTTCGTTCTATAAAGATAAATTCAGCTCAGCTGAATTTGTCTGAAATTGATTTTTTCTTTTAAACAAATTTGTGTTTTTATTATTTTGTACTATAAACAAATTTCAGCTATACTGACATTAAATTCAGCAATAGAAACTTAATTGTTGTTTATTTTTGAAGTTTTCAATAATTATTATTTCAAAAACAAAGTTTATATAAACGGCCTTACATGGTTTTTTGCATTATCATGCCCACTGTACTTTGGGTAATTTACAGCAAGCACAAGTATTGGTGGCCACAAGCATTTTTAGAATTCACAAGTTTCTTCGCATCTCCAATGCTTTGTTTATAATTTTTTTTATCACAAACTAAGCGGGTAGAAACGTGGGTTTCAATAATTTAAATACTCGCACTCGTAACTTCATGATTCATGATCGTGTGTGTGATTTTTTTGTTGTGCGGATGAAATAAATTAAATATCGAAATTAATTTAGTCGTGTGTTTAACATAAATAAATGCGGTTCTTTCAACTCGTCCAAGTTTGAATAGGTTCAGATAATGTCAGCTTTATTTCAAACAACTTTGGTGCAACATTTGGAGTTTGGACAAAATTTAGTGATTAAGGCACAAGCTGAAGAAGATGCATCATGGTAAATAAATCAATTTATATTTTATTACAAAGTGCACAATGGGGTTAATTGTTAATAATAAGTTTTTTTTTCAAAACAATACTTTTTATTTTTTATATTTTATTTAGATTTTATTACAAAGTGCACAATGGGGTTGATTGTTAATAATAAGTTTTTTTTTTCGAAACAATACTTTTTATATTAAGAAAAAAAAAAAAATATAAACATTAATGTTGGAAGAATTCCAATCAATTGTAGTGGGGAATGTAAGAAGAGAAAAAACTCACTGTTTATTGTTGATGTTTTTGTTTAAACTTTGATATTGCTACAAGTAGAACTGTTGCTTATGATTCTTATACGCTTAACAGTTTTATTTGGTTTAATATCTTTAGTTTTTCTAACATCTTTATGAATGAAGTTTCCTGATGATCTGGCCTAAGCAACCAGTAAAACGCGCATAGGAATTGCTTATCCTATCAACAATAAATTTCAAGTGTTTTTATCAAGAATGAAAACTGGGAATTAAGCACGAATAACAAAATCTTTTAAATTAAAAATTTAAACATTTTGAAAATGAGATGAAATAATCGAGATAAATTATGAAGTTCCTATAAAAAGATAGTATTTAAGATCTTTACTGAAATCCTAAAACGTTTTGGAGACGTATTTATGCATGGTTTCTATTAAATAGAAGGGCTCATATGCAAGAGCCTATCCCCGATATTTAGTATTATTTACACTGTCCGGGTTTTTATGGACTCAAATCGATTACATATGTATGTATACAAAATGAAAGGTAAAAAGCAGTGTGTCCGTCCGAACTTAAATTTGCCAAAGTAATCTGGACACAAAAATATATTCTGCCAAACTAACTCAATTTGATTGGACTTAAATTAAATGACAGAATAAAAAAAATAATGCCAGTATAAATTTAATTTTCAGAATTTAGTATCTAGTAATTTCTTTTCTTTAAGTGAAAAACTCTTTAGAAATAAATGAGAATTGCCCCAAAGACCTCATGCAAAAACATTCCTGACTTTTAGGACAACTACTCAGAAAAAATTATTTTTCCAATTCAAACAAAAGATTTGTAGAATCAAAACAATTTTTGTCTGAAATCGGTCCTATAAATAAATTTGCATATTCAAACAATTTATTTGCATTTCGCTTATTAAAAAACACTGTTTTTTTTCAAAAAAATAATTTAACTGAATCAAACAAAAAGTTTACTGAAATTCATAAAAATTTCAAACAAATTAGTTTGCTGAATCAAACAAAAAAGTTTTTGCACAAGCAATGACGCGCAAGCACTGTAGGAGAAGATGAAGGCAGAGCAGAGCGGCGGCTGGCTTTGAGACACATTTTTTTTGTTGGAATAATTTTTGAACCAAGTCTTGTTTATACACACAATGTTTTTCTTCTTCACTCACTGTTGCTGTAACCTTTCCTCGGCTAAAGAAGAATAAATGTAACCAAAAACGACAGCAAACCGACTCGTCTTCATTCTATTTTTGTATTTGATGTACCTATTTAACTAAACAGTTTTAAAAAATTGAAAACGGGGCTCCAAATTTTAATACAAACCGTTTTATATTTTTCAATCATTTCTTACAATCGACCCCACTGTGCTAACTAATAGCTAGATTAACAAGTTTTGATTTTATTGCCTCCAACACTTACAAAGAAATTCTGAGAAAATAAGTTTTTCTTAGCTGAATTCTATTATAAATTTAAAAATAATGTTTATAAAAAAGACACTTTAATGTTGTTTATAAGATCTAACACGGCTCACGTTCAAACCTTTTTTTCAGGTTCTTTATTAGTTTGACAACAGGTAAAGTGGAAAACACCCCGAACATCGATGTTGGACTTCATATACTAGTTTCCATTAATAAGGACTTAATTGTCTTTAAGCAGTGCCTGAACGACAGATGGAAAGATTTGAAGTCAATGGAATTCGATACCAAACTATTTCTGGAGATCTTTACAGTGAATATAATACTCGATGAACAGAATTATCATATTGGCATTAATGAAGAACCCTGCATTTATGTAAAATACGGTATTCCCCTAAAACGTATAAGTTCCGTAAAAATAAATGGCCACTTAAAAAGCATTAAACAGGTAGATCATCGTCAGCATTTTCCCTATCCATGGCCACCGATACAATTACCAGAAAACTACATAGATTTTAGCAATGAACTGCCAATACATTTTAAAGAAAACCAGGTTATGGTCCTGAAACTAAAATTGTCGGGCAATAAAAACGGCCGCTTAATAATACAATTTCGTAATGCTTGGGAAGTGACCCGAGAGGAATTGCACATGAGCATACGTTTTGATACAAAAAAGATTGTATACAATTCAAAATTGCCCAAAGTCAATAGTGAGGATTTAGAGTAAGTTTGTTAAAATATTTTACGCTATTTTATGGCTTTCGATAATTGTTCCCTTTTCTTTTAGATACGGCAAAGAGGAATATAATAACAAATTCCCATTTGATGTTTTCACCAAACCCTTTAAACTAGCCATAGCTTTTACCGATAGTTCCTTTAAAATTGCAAAAAACGGTGCCTTAATTTATAATTATGCCTATAGAACTCCGAACGTTTTAAAGGAGTTAATAGGTGTAAAAATGTTTGGTGTGCATGGTGTTAATGTTCGGGTCTGTAGTGTTGATCACATACATTTAAGTCCAAAACAGTGTTTGGACTTTGCAACCTATTCAATAATAAAATATACATAAAATCAGAAAATTTAAAGCAACTGACTCATTCAAGTTAGAAAAATGGATTTATGTAACTAACGGCCAATTTCACCAAGTTCGGTTAAAACTAACTATTACTTTAACTTCCAGCTAACAATATCTTTTTGACAGTCATAACTGATAGTTAAATATATCTTAACTTGTTGATATTGGACATCAATCGAATAAAAGCTATTAGGAATACATTAAATTAGGGATAGCGAACTTTGGTTATTTCAGACAAACGGTGTTAGCACAAGGTAGGGATGGGCCGCCAACTTCTAGTGTAAAAATGCATATCTTATGTGTCCATATAAATATGGATTTAAATATGTTTTAAGTTTTATTAAAATCGGTTTGATAGTTTCTGAGAGGAAGAAATTTCCCCCTATCTTCCCTCGATTCGGCCCATTTTCAATAGGCTTGGTCCTTGTGCCAATAAGAACCTATGTCCCAAATTTTATCGAATTATCTCCAAAATTGCGACCTGTACTTTGCGCACAAGGTTACATGGACAGCCAACCAGCCTGCCAGCCAGCCGGACGGACATCGTTAGTTCGACTCTGAAAGTGATTCTGAGTCGATCGGTATACCTTAAGGTGGGTCTGGGACCAATATTTTAAGGTGTTACACACATCAGCACAAATGCATACTACCCTGACACTATTGTGGTGTGTGTATAAAAAGGGCAAACGAGTTTGTCATTCCGTTTGTAATTTCTACAATGTTGATCTTAGACCTACAAAGTATATTGCAATCAACTGAAATTTTGAGTTAATACAGTATTGTTGAACAAGTGCGACATAGATATTGTTACGTTTTTCCCTTAATAAACGCGTTTCGGTTTATTCTCTTTATAATAAACCTTTGAGTTCTTTTAATTGCAAATCAAAATAAATACACACACTTATTCAACTTAAAAAGCTTTATTGAAATTAATTTTAATGTTCACAAAATTTATAGTGGAGCAAATAAAATTTACAAGATAACTTATAACTAAAACTATAAAAAATTCTTAGATAAATCTAATTTCGTTATGATATTATGGATCTTTATGAGCAGTAAAGTTGATTAAACGATGAACGTCTGACCGTTGAAATGGGTTTTCCAGAGACCCAATTGTAACATATAGTCCGGAATTATTTGCTATTGAAATTCAGCCTGATTGGTCCACAAATAGCCGAGATATGAGCAGAAAACCACGACAGCCTCTTATTTTACCCATAAATCCTTTCTTTGTTGATGTTTTTTATATTTTTTATGTATGTAAATCTGGAGAACGGCAAGAGCCAAAATTTCCAAATTAGGTCGAAATAACTGGGAATAATCCTGAACTCAAAATTATCATGGAGATTGAATACTCAACACAGGGTCAAGAAAGCTACAGTTGCTTACTATACCTGCCATGTAGGGTTGCCAGACGGCCTGGAATTGCCAGCTAAAATGCAATTTGTCTAGTTAAAAAACTTTATTTAATTTTGAAAAATTACTTTTTTTTATTATTTATACCTATTTATTTTTGATTAGAACTAGGGTTTTTTCCCGGGATTTCCCGTCCCGGGAATTCCCGGGAATTTCCATTATTTTATTTCCCGTTTTCCCGGGATTTTTCTTGCGGGATCCCGGGAAATAAAAAATTTCTCATAATTTCAGAAAATAGCTGTTTATACTTTGAAATTAGCATCTGTGGATGGGTTGTGGATTAGATTAATTACAAGAAGTTAGTACATGTATTTAAATCAATGTCTCCTGATGCAATAAATCTACTAAAAGCAGAATGGGCAGTGCAACAGTTGATAATTATTACATTTAGTGAAGTGAAGAGTTAATAAAGTATATTAATTCAAAATAAGATGCAGGCAGTAAAGTTTCATTGTTCATGAACAAGTCTTAAAAATAGGAGATACCTAAACATATCGCTCCTTTATTGCAACATAGTCATATCTACAAAAACAAACGATCTTGGCAAAATGCGATTAAAGTTTTAAAAATGTACCGATTAAAGATATACTTCGGTTCAGTTTGAGATATAATACGAGAAGGTATGAAATAAATCTTTGCTAAAGTTACTTAAAATTTTGAGATATGACTATAATGCAATGAAGGAGCGATATGTTTATTAGGTGATAAACAAAAAATTTTCCATTTAAATTTCTGTTGGTTTATATACCCGGGAAGTGCGGGGAAACCGAAATAAAAAAACATTTTGGAAACTCGTGTAAGATACTACAACATACAACTTGAAAAACACATTGTCCTAAAGATTACAAATGGACCTATTGAAATGAAAAGGTTTGGAAGAAGCAGTCCGGTTGATGCTATTTTTGCATCAAACTTGACATACATTTGACTGATATAGACGTTGTTTATAAAAAAGAAAAAAATGCTTCTGATTGTGAATCCGAAGCTACAACGGTGCACTTTTAACTATTTGTCCAACTACGGTAAAAAATGAACGAAATTTTTCGGAAACATGATAATTAGTAAATAAAATCAGGAATATACTTTTTGACGACTTACAAGGCGCTTTGAGTGTATCAGAAAGTTATTTCCTAAGCCATTAACAAATGTTATATATTTCTTTAAAGTATTTTATCTATTTTATTAATTAACTTTTTGATTTCATATCTTGAGTACCTCAATTTTTATTTTGTTTTTATTATTGTTTTATGAATTATCCAGAGCATAATAATACTGAATAAAAGCATAATAATAGGGAATAAAGGCGTGAGGTAATAATAATTTTTTAGTATTGAACCATTTCATTTACTTTCTTTGTAAACAAGTTCCCTTACGTTTTTTTTATAAAAGTTTTTTTTCATTAATTAATACCAAAATTTACTTTGTATTATTTATATGGAGCGGGATCCCGGGATCCCGGGAAATTTCAAAAAATTTCCCGCTTTCCCGGGAATCGAAAAAGTCCGGGAAAAAAAAACTCTAATTAGAACAAAATCATATACCTACTAAGAAAAAATTGTAAGGAAAAAATTTCTAATTTGCCGACAGACATTCCAATTAATTAATAAGGTCCAGTGTTACAAAAATGCGATAAAAATAACGTAAAAAACTTATACAAAATGATCGCGTTTGTTAGTCATGCTAACTGGCAATACTTTTTGTGCAAGGACTTAAGGTATTTCTGATATTCTTTACTCACAAGAATCCATTAATATTACCGAATAAAGGCTACAATATTAATAAGACTAAATTTTGATGAAAGTTGCAAAATGTTTCAAAAATTTTTGCTGACAACTAAAGTAATGGAGTTATTAAATGCTTCTAACAACAATACAAAAATATAGATATGTGGCTAAACAAAAAGTTTTCAGCCATTTTCGGAAAATCGAATTTGAGTGAAATTAAAATCGAACAAACTTTAAAAACGCTCCAGTGTTTAAAGTTCATTAAATAATTTTGTTTTATATACTTCATACTAGGAGTACAGCTTATCTTCATTAGAACTTGTCTTAAAATAAAAAAACGACGGTAATTTAAAGAAAAATTCAACTGGAAATCTCCATTGATTTCAATTTCACTCGATCCATAACATGGCTATTTATGTACTTTTTTTATTTAATTTAATTTAATATATACCAAGTTGAGTGTATATATACGGTGGCAGCAATACTACAACAAAAAAAAACCACAGAAACAGCAGATGTTTACGGCTTGAAATGTCAAATATTTATAAATAAAATATTATGAAACCAAAACAAATTGTAAAAGTCAGCTGGCTTTTCGCTGCCACTTGTAGTGAATTCGCCCTGATTATAATTTTGTAATATGATATGACTGAATTTCAAGTGTTACGTTTCCTTGCTTTTTAAAATTTGTTTTATTGCAAAATAAAATCTGAAGTAAAATTTTATTTTTTCTTATAGTTAAGTGCTTTTTCAAATTGTCCAGTTATTTTTTCAAAATCCAGGTGAATTTTTTCTATTGTCTGTATTTTGGCTGTACACTGCAATAGTACGGCCTATCCTTACAATTAGCTTTTTGGTATTGTGAACAGCGACAGGCTGGAAATACGTCGTGAACCAGCTGGGCAGAGTACAAAAATCAGCATGCATTGGAATAAAAGGAGCACGATGCTTTAGTCATTCAGAGGCGCTGATTACTATACTGCCCCTTTTTCCAATAGAATTGCACCTAATGACCATATACGTCAATAGTGCGGTCGGGCTCTCGGCATCGGGATGTTGGAAGGCCAGGACCTGATAACAGACTTTGAAAGAAATTTAAGAATGGAGTAGAGGAATCCTGGCTAATGAAAACGGCAATAGAGTTTACTAGATGAGTCAAATATGACCTGCGGTGTTGGCTTTGGGGGTTTCTCGGAGGAACTGCCTAAATTTAATCTCTCTTTCTGTCCTCCGGATAAAGCGAGCTTATTTCAGGCTGAAATACTGGCGATAAGAGATGCATGTAAATCGCTGCATAACAGGAATCAGTGTAAGGAAGAACTATCCAGACTATCGTACGTTATCTTAATCTGGGTCCCTGCAGTCAAGATTCAAGCTAGTTTTGATATTTCGCCAGTGTGCAGTCGCAGCACCCTGGGAACTACCAGTAACGAAATCTTCAGACACTATCTGGATATGGCTAGCAATATGTTGAAGAAACTGGATGACTGAAGGGATATTAAGGTAACGTGGCCCATATGAGACAGGAGCTGCCCTGAGAGATTTCTTAACTTCAGTCGCAGGGACATTTGGAGACTAGTATTCGTGCTTACTGGTCGCTGGAGGATCGGTAAGCACGCTATCAGACTCGGTCTCCCATTTATGATTGCCCAGTATTTATTTCAACACGACATGTATTATTTGGGAATTACCTTTTACTAGGACGCTCTGAGATTTCGTGGGTGAAACTCGGCAACTTCGTGAAATATCTCAAAGTAACGGGCTGGCTCTAGCCACCTAAGTATTGGTCTGGTTTCACGCTTGATCCGGGGATCCTACTCTTGACGTGTTGTGTGGTGTCAAAAAGGAGTCACTGTGGACTCTACTTTCAGTATTCGGCAAAGCCCTCTTACTTGCTTCTTTTTTTGAACCGAAACCAGTTCCTGGTCACATGATAATAGTTTAAGGGTTTTTTTGGATTAGTATTTGTACACAATTTTGATAAGTTCAAATTTCATCTAAAGGTTTTTTGTGCCGAAATAAAAACCTTTGTTCGTTTTTTGTTTAACTATAGTTTAACCCAGTGCGCTTCGCTATCCCATTAAAATAATAAAAACTAAATTTATTAAGTATAGATCTCGTGTATTGGTAACCAAGCTATTTGTACGAAATTCTAAAACCTTTACTGTTATTATTTCCAGATTTCCAGTAATTTATATTGTCTTTGTATGGAAGGCGCCATGCGCACGCTTCAATCCATCCCAGTGATGTCGTGTATTGATAACCAAGCTATTTGTACAAAATAATGAGAATTTAACTGATTCCGACTTCCAGATATGAATAGAGAAATATATACATATTGTCTTTGTATGGGAGGTACCAGGCCCACTTTTCTGACCCAGATTATTTTTTGATAGATGTTTTGTATTGATAAACAAACTATTTGCACCAAATTTAGATCCTCTCTTGCTGTTACCGTTCTCCAAATATACAAAGATCTACCTTGCTTTTGTATTGGAGCTGCCAAGCTCACTTCTTCAATAGAGCCAACTTTTCGAGAGATGTTGTATTTCCTCAAAATTGATACTGTGTCCGTTTTCCAGAAACTGAAATTTTCCTTATCTTTTTATAGGAGATGCTACTCCCACTTATCCAATCCAGCCTACTTTTTGGCAGAGTTTGTGTATTGATAACCAGGTAATTTGTTCCAAATATGGATAATTTTACTGTAAACGTTCTTAAGGCATAGAGAAATCTCTATTGCCATTGTATGGGAATGGTCACGCCCCCTTAGAATCTTACAAATGTTTATTGCATATGCATTAAGCGCCGAATAATCAGGAAAATACTTTTAAGTAATTAAGGAATGTATAGTTTAGAAGTTAAAGAGTCTATAGAAAACAAATAAACGCTATTTGTGTAACGTGCTGCGATATTAAGACAATTATATAGGATCCACGCTCTCTTTTCTAGTTGAGCTGTACTTTTTTAGATCTCCCTTTTGTCAATTTTGACAGTTGTCTGATTGCCAAAAAAAAAAACAAAAAATATTAAAATATTTTCCACAGATGTCGAGTGACTCTTGTTTGAAAAAGGAGAGCTCGAAGAGAGTGGCAACTACAAAGAGTATACAAAAAGGTTAAGAAAGTTACTGCAGATTCAGAAAACGGCTTCTTTGCAAAAACATATTAAGGAACTTGATGCAACTCCACAATCAGACTACTCATTATGGCGTGCAACTAGAAATCTCAAAAGGCCAGTTGTCTCTAAGCCACCATTAAGAAACTTGAATGGAAGTTGGGCAAGGAATGATATTGAAAAAGGAAATCTGTTTGTTAATCATTTAAAAAACGTGTTTACCCCAAATATATCTCACGTTACTGTGGTCGAGTTACCACCTGTTGCTGCTAGAGCAGCTCTTCCCCTAAGATTTGAGATAAGAAAAATCGAAAAGGCTATTTGTGATTTAAACGCCAAGAAAGCCCCAGGTTTTCATAAGATCAGTAACAAAATGCTTTTGTAGCTACCCAGCAAAGCGAAGAAAATTATTCTTTTAATTGTTAATGCTATTTTACGCCTGAATACTATCATCAAAAGTGGAAGGTTTCCTTAGTCACCATGCTACCTAAACCAGGAAAGAATCACACAAAAGTCAAATCATATAGGTCTATAAGCTTACTTTCTAATATATCAAAGCTGTTAGTGTCAAAATTAACCACCAATTCGGCTTTAGAAGAGTACACAGCACAATTGAACAAACCCATCAAATAGTAAACGCCATAAGAAAAGCATTTGAAGAAAAAAAATATTGCTCAGCACTCTTCATCGATGTTTCGCAAGCTTTTGATAAAGTCTGGCATGAAGGCTTATAACATAAATTAAAGCTTAACTTACCAGTAAATACACACAAGCTGTTAGAAAGCTACTTAGTCGGTCGAAAGTTTGTTATTAAAGACGGTGATTATTTAAGTTCTCCTCAGCCAATTGACGCTGGAGTCCCTCAGGGAAGCAACCTGGGCCCACTTATACTTAATATATGCTTCGGATATGCCAACAAACAACTACACCCAAACTTCAACATTTGATGACGGTACAGCTTTTCTAAGCGTGCCCGAAAACCAGGGCTGTGGAGTCGTCCGTAAAAATCACCAACTTCGACTCCTACTATAATCTTCATGCTAAATGTATATGAGACTGGTCCTAATCTGACTATACACCCTTTTTAATACACTCTATTGGTGATGAGGGTATAATAAGTTTGTCACTCCATGTAAAACTTTTTTATTAAGCATCTAATACCCCACAAAGTATATATATTCTGGTTTCTTCAGTAATTCTAAGTCGATTTAGCCATGTCCGTTTGTCCATCTGTTGAAATTACGCTCACTTTCGTAAAACTCAAAAGACATAGTCTTGGTGTCAAATTCCTTCTAGTTATCCTAAGTAGTTTGGGAGTGAAATCCACCAAAATCCGATCACTAGGATCACAGTTATCAATCAAAATGTAGAACCACCACCATTAAAAATGGACAATTTTGTTTTAAAGACTTACGTAGAAGGTGCCATAAAGTACGTCTAAAACCGTAATAAATATTGTTATCATATTTAAATGTGCTACGTTTCGTAAAGATTGGTCCATAATCTACCATAGGCCCCAATAAAGCCTACTCCCGGAAAGCAGTTTAGTACGCAAAAAAACGTAATAACTAATGCTATTGTAATGCACGCTATAAAATTTCTAGAAGATCGGTCCATCATTTTCTATATAATGCCAAATATAATTCGCACTCTAGGAAATTATTTAAATACACCTAAAACCGTAGCAGCTATAGATATTGTAAAATTTGCCCCAATTTTGGTTTATATGGCTAGAAATAATACCATGCAATTTTCTGATTATCGGTCCATATTTACCTTAGATCCCCTATTAAGCAGCTTTCTGAAAAGCACTTTAGGCGCTAAAATAAATTTCACTACTGTATTGAAATGTGTTCTATTTAGATTTTTAATAACGGAAATCAGGATTTCGTGATTATCAGTTCATAGTTTATTTTTTTAAAAAAACCTCTTATTTCTGAAAAAAAACTTTTTTTTACAAAAGTGCCAACATGTTGGACAAAAACATGTTGTAAGGGTTTTATATTACTGTTAAATAATTAAATGAAAAAAAGTATATAGAATTCATTTTATTTACAAATATATCTGTGGCTTGGTGCTAAAAGGGCCAATGTCAATATTTTGTTGTTTTGAGTTAATCGTTGCATAAGGAGTCTTTTATTACTCGCTTTTATTTTGCTTAAACAGTAAAGTTCTAATTTAACCCAGAACAGCTTCATAAAGGCTTTGCTAGCCAATTTCACTAAGAACTCTTCTTTAAAAAAAACTTTAATTTAAATTTTCTCAAAAGTTAAAATTTTGACATTGGCCCTTTTAGCACCAAGCCACAGATATAACAATTAGATCTAAAAATGTTTTTATTTTGAATACGCCTTCGCGAAAATTTTCAATATTTTGCTCTTTCTATTAATTATGTTCCTAAAAATTAAAGCTCAAGCTATTCATTATTAACTTCTTCAATATCACTCAAATAGACTAAATTTGCCACAAGGGCACATAATTGAGAAATACTCAATTGGTAACTTCTTATTACATAAAAAGGTGCAAGATCTTTGACGTGTTTAAGAAAGTCGTTATCAAAATCGATCTTTTTTAACAGACCATTAAAAAGTGCAACATAAAACTTTAAAGAATAAACTCCAAGGTCTATAACATCAACTTCAGACAACTTATATGAATCAAGTGCTAAAGATATTTCAGAATCTAAAAAAAAAATTTGGGATCTTTACGAAGAAGTACACACAATTAAAATAATAAAGAACAGAGAAAATATAAGACCATTTAATAACATGGTTAGGTTAGGTTCAATATACATACTGCAAATTTTAAAAAAATTTATTTATAAAAAACTTGAAAAAACTTTATTTAAATTTAAAATTTTTTTGCATCTCAAAAAACTTGCAAAAAGGGAAAACTTGATACATGGCAAGGCTGCCATGGGATAATATAAATGTCCCTCTGAAAATCATTTTAGTTCGGCATAAACTGTTACGAATCATTATTAATTATTAAAGTTAGTTTAAATTGCTAGAAATAAAAGCATAACACTTTCTGATTGTCGTACAATTGGTTTGAACCGGAACAAATTTTTATACTAACGTACATTTTATAAAGTTTATTTAATAATCTATAGCTCTCATATATTCTAACTATCGGTTAAGGGTGTTAAAGATTCAGTACATCCGAATATAGCACTCTGACTTTTTCAATGCATTTCATGGTTAAATATATTTATTTTGGAAAATATTAGAAAATTTTTTTTTAAATTTTTTATGCCGAAAAACTTTGGAGTCGGAATCGCGAGTTTTTGTGTTTACTACGACTCCGACTCCGACTCTGACACAAAAACCTCAACTCCGACTCCACAGCCCTGCCGAAAACAGTCAAGAAGCATCTCGATACTTACAGGATCATATATTTCAACTAGAACTGTGGTAAAAACAATGGATGATAAAGGTCAATCAGCAAAAAAGCGTACATATAACATTCACCTTGCGTCGGGAATCACGCCCCCCTATTAAAATCAATAATTATATAATATCTCAAAATTCGCATGTAAAATATCTTGGTATACATCTAGATCGCCGTTTAACGTGGAAAAGCCATATAGAGGCAAAATTAACACAAATGAAACTTGTTTCTTCCAATAAGCCAATGAGTTTGGATGACTTACTCATTGGCTTATTGGAAGAAACTCTGTCCTTAGTCTCGATTGCAAACTTCTTTTTTACATCTCCATCTTAAAGCCAATATGGTGCTATGGTATTCAGTTATGGTGCCTCTAATATCGAAAAAATT
Source organism: Pollenia griseotomentosa (assembly GCA_963931875.1). NCBI lineage: Eukaryota > Metazoa > Arthropoda > Insecta > Diptera > Polleniidae > Pollenia > Pollenia griseotomentosa. The sequence goes on from OZ007560.1 coordinate 191,029,469, forward strand.
CAAAGGCGCCAAAACTAACTTCTTCGAGTAATCACAGCTGCCCCTTGGAATGTTATAAACTCCAATATTCACAATATTCTCATTAGTTAAAACTATGATTAGGAAGTATGCAGTAAAATACTTAAAAAGGCTCGATTTGCACCCGAACCCAGTAGCTCGAAATATTTTAAATAATAGCGGCCACACTCGCTTAAGGAGAAGAGACACTGCAGCACTAACCCAACTAGATGAGCGATAAACACCCATATATGTGAACAGAACCCGTGATGAAGAACATTTTTGTCTAGCACTGGCAGGACATAAAATAAAGTATTAGGATATGATTTGATTAATTATTGTTAGTTCATATTTGATATATGAAGATTCAATAAATAAATAATGAACAAAAAACGCCCACTTTAAAATTTAGAAATATTTATAGCCTATTTTAAACGCCGGTAAAAAATAAATTTTAAATTTAATGAGATCAAAATAAATTTCTCCTTCAACGAAAATTTTAGAAATTTTAATCTTGTAAAGGTCCACTCCCTCAAAAATATTTTTATGTGCTTGCAAATGATAAATTTGGTATTTTTGAATTTAACTGAGAATTTATTATTTGAATGGAAACATTTTGCCGATATGGGCATAAAAAAATTAACTGGTTTGGGCAACAGTGGTAAATAAAGTTATTTACCAAGATAACAAAAGTGTTTAATCAAAAACTCTTTTATTAACAAATTAGTCAGCGTTGACAGCAGTTGTTCTAAATATAATTTAAGTAAAAAAAAGAATGTCAACTGTATTATTTCAGGCCATTTTAGCACAGAATTTGGAACATGGACAGATTTTAGAGATCTGTGCTAAAGCTCAACATGATGGTAAATGGTAAATATTTTTTTAAAATATTTAATTAATCTTAATTAATTGAATCACACACATAAAAGGTTTAATATAACTTTGGCGAATAAAACTCCCGATGATGATACCCAAATCCTTGTGGGCCTTCAGATACTCGTTTATCTCAACAATAACATGATAGCTTTCAAAACGGCCAGTAATGATTGGAAAGAGGAAATGCATAATGAATTTTCTACTTCGCTATTTTTAGTGGATTTTAAAATCAATATTATTATGTCCGAGGATAATTTCAATATTGCCATTAACAATAGACCCTGCAGTCGCATACCGTATAGTTTGCCCATAAATATTTTGAATACCATAAAAATTACTGGCGATTTGGATTATGTTAAGCAAGTGGATCATCGCAAATATTTTCCCTACACTTGGCCACCATTGCACTTAAGTGAGGAGGGTGTGGACTTTAGTAATGATCAGCCTATGTCTTTCGAGCCGGGTCATGTTATGATCATTAAGGCTCAACTGTTTGGCAATGCTAATGGAAGATTTGTCTTACAACTGAAAAATGCCCGTGATAACCAACGGGAAGAATTGCATTTGAGCATACGATTTGACAGTAAAAAGTTCTTGAGGAATTCGAAAACTATCAAATGCAAAGATAAACGTACTGGTGTTGATTATTTGGGGTGTGTTATCAGTTTTAACTTATTCCATATAATTTTAAAGCTTGAAACATTTTAATTTTTTTTTGTATTTATCAATAGCTATGGCACAGAGTTAACGGACGGGGGCTTTCCCTTTGATGACTTCTATTGCCCTTTTAAATTGGCGATTGCTTTTACAGAAACCGAATTTCATATAGCCAAGGATGGGCAATTCTTTTGCAGATTTCCCTATAGAACCCCTAATGTTGTGCAAGACATAGTTGGAGTTAAATTGAGAGGTCTCAATGGAGTTACTGTAAGAGTTAATGGCATTGATCATGTTCAGATGGGTGATCCCCAGTGCATTGGTTTTGAAAGCTATTCTAGTCTTTTATTGTGAAACAACTTAAGGTCATATCTTTTTACTGATTTGTGTAATATTTAATGGATTGCATTTACTATAAAGTTATCTAGTAATCATAAATAAATTTAAAAATTGGCAGAGTTGCCAGAATCTTAAGAAAAGGGAGAATGAAGGCCTAAACAGATTGGATTGAAAGAAGAAAAAATAAAGTGGATTGAAATCTTCTACAGAAGTTGAAATATTTAACATGTTCACGAAATCCATTACACTACCACATTATTAAAAGTTTAATTTGCGGCACAGCATTTTAACCGTAAAACTTTAAGCGTAGAATGTTAAATACACTGAATTGCTAAATGACCTTTAATGCTAAGAACGAAATGTCTGATCAAGTTTGTATGCTCTTTAGGAATACAAGTGGTGGAAGTGTTGACTTCCATCATTCCCTGCGTAACTCTAAGAAATTTGTAAGCATTTATACAATTTAAAAATTATTGTTCTTCACAATACGCGTAAAATGTGAATAATGTATTAATTAAAATTGGTTTGTTGAGTATTTAAGAAGTTAAAAGCTTTTGAACTTGTTTCTTATACATGGAAATAACTCACATACATGTGTGCAAAACAAACCCTGAAGAAAATCTGGGTGCAAGTGTCTCCAAGTCAGCAGTTTTGTCGACTATTTTGCTGACATTGTCAACGAAGTGTCTACACAACACTACATTTGCCACTATATTTGGCTTAAATACTAAAGATTTCATCAATAACAACTGAGAAGTACAATTCCTATAAAAATATAAGATATAATGAAAAAAGATTGTTATGATTTCGTATTCGTACTAAAAGTGTAGACTACATTTACTAAAATGTACTAGTGATTCTCTGGTTCCAATGGCTACATATGTTCCCAAAGGAACTACCTAGTCAGTAGAACCAACGTCAGTAGTAGATTTCCAATGACACACACATATTAAATCTCTATAGTAAATAACATTGTCTGGGGTATAATAAGTCACTAGTACTGGTAAGATATTACAAAAGTTAAGCGTTTATTTTGGTCTTTCAGATGATATATCATATATACACAGAAAAAAATAAAAATTAATTTCAAATAAAAAACTGTGAAAAATTTTTTTTAATTTGCACCAGTAGACAAATTATTAGTATCAATTAAACGTTTAATTCACTTGATTAAATTTTTAATCAAAACTGATTTTATTCTTGATTAATGCTTTAATTGTTGACAAATTTTTAAGAATTTTTGCTGAGTACAAATATGGCGAAAACAGTGGTTTTAACCCAGATATCTCCAAAACCAGATGTAATGGAGAAATTTAAGCAGATTCGGATTCAGCGCAACTTAAACCCTTAGAAAAGTATACTCTGGTCTAAATTTGTTGGCCTGCGTTATCGCCGCCTAATGTTATATCAATACCCATATTAGTAAGATAGTTATGACCATGGTGAAATAAACAGGTGGCAGCACTACGCCAGATGACGATTTTTTGCTCTTGCATTGTTTGTCTAGGTTTATGTCAAAGTTTTGCTTATGTTTACAAAAAGTCCACGTTTTGTGCTGTGAGTAACATTCATTATATAAATTTTCATAATATGAAAATTTAAAATAAATAAGATATTGACCATAATGAAATAAAAATTGGCCAAAAATGTATTTGTTTCATCACGTTCAGCGGCAAGCTTTGATTTTTGTTTAATGTATTTTTTGACGTAAACGGTGATGTAATTTCCATTTTTGTTGAAATGTTGTATTTGTTGCCGTAACAATGCCACCTGCCTATTCCACCATGGTTATGACATTAATAATTATTTTCGGGAGTTTCATTTTTATGGAAACTCTGTTCAAATATGACCCGATTCCAATACAATTTCGTAAGATTAAGATGGCAATAAAATATCTTTGAACCAAAGTTAATCTAAAATGTTTACACGGTAAACAAAAAAGGTACCGCAGTTCCCTCCCACACTAACTGCATTAACGCCCCATCAACATCTGATGCAAGAAGTGCAGCCAACATCGCAGCAAACTTAAAGGTACACAGGCCACAAAAATCGATCATAAAGCAACCGATAAACCAAGTCAAGTTAAAGCAATAAATCCGCGGTGTAAAACTTAAAAAAAATAAATAAATAAACATTTATATCAACCCAATAGTGAACAGTGGCAACATCAAACCTAATCATCGTGTTATTTACACTTGAACTTAAAATAGATAAATATTAATATTCACACTAAAATAAGTTGTGTCTAATATAAAAAAATCAAAATCTGCATATGTATGTAATTACCCTTTAAGTACTTACTAATAAATATTTACATTTATAACGTTTTGAAATGTCAAAGTGTTTTCATTTACTGTCGTACGTAAACAAGAGCGGAAGGCGGAACGTTTTCTTTCGCTTTGCCTTTTACGCTGATATGCTATACCTAAACAACAGCGTCACCGTTATATCACAAACAGTATTTTTAACTTTTTTGTTTAATAAAATCACATAATAGAAATAAAAAGAAGAGAAAAAACCGCTAGATTGAATAAAAATAGCTAAATAGCGGCCAACTTAACTATTAAACGCGCTGTCAAAATCGGATTTTCCAATTGTAAAGCGTTGACGCCGCGCTATTTAGGGATGCTTCATACAAATTATATGGGCATGAGAATTTTGGCAGCTAGAAAACACTTTCCGCTCTTGTTTAGGTACGGCTGTTAGAAAAGTTTGCGCTCAAGAGCTATCTCACTTTTTTATTGTTTAATTATTTTTCTTATAATCTATATAATAAAAATAAAATGTTGTGTGTTGCTAATCGCATAATGTGAGAACGGCTTGACCGATTTGGACGATTTTTCTTTAAGATGATCGCCATGGTCCAACTTTGGTTCTTACGAAATTTGCCACGCCCACTTTTACGCCTACTTTTTTCGATTTAGCTAAAATCAGAAAACGGCTCCATCGATTATAAGTAATCAGTTACCGAGCGAAGCCGGGGCGGCCAGCTAGTATTTTTATAAAATATACGAATGTTTTCAAAGCTCGTTTGCAAACAACAAACATTAAAGTCGCATTTTTCATTATTTTGTATAGCCGACGGTTGTATATTCGCCGCCGTCGTTGAAAAATTTTCAATTTTAGTAAATTTTGGTCTGAAATGTGACATCGGCTTCGAGTAGAATATTAACGACATAATCTTTTTTGATAGTTTTCGACATGAGTTACAGACACACTTTTGTCTCACTTTTCGAGAAACGATCGAATTATTTGTTATACATCTTTTCGATGCGAGAAGTTCTCACTATAGTTACAGAACATGGGTACAGGTTGCTACAATTTCACATAGTCCGATAAACATATTTACTCACATAGAAATGTAACGGGTAAATAATATGATAAGAGATCTCGGTAACTGTAAACTGTAACTGAAAATTTCCAATTGTGGGTCTAACTTTTCCACGACGAAAACACATGCTATATACCAGCTTTCTCTTTCTAAAAAAGTTCCCACTCAAATTTCAAACGTGAAAATTTACATCTCTCGTTGTTTTAAATTAATATAATTTAAGCTTTTAGCGTAGCAGGATTATAAGAGAGTAATGTTAAAGTTTCGCTTACCATCTCGCCCAGGGCTGTCAGACTTGGGGATTTATCCCCAAAGTTAGGGATTTCATGTGAGCAAAAAGGACGAAGAAAGTCCTTTTTTGGAGATTGGGGATTTAAAAAAATTTCGGGGATTTTTTGGGGATCTTACACTTTTTTATTATTTATGCATATTTTTCTTTGTTTCGTATATAAAATATGAACAAAACAGCAAAGTTTTTATCTTTCTCTTTTATAGTGTAAAGGGTTCTAATTAAGATTACCGTTTTTGTTAACTGTGTAAAAGGTACTTTATAAACTTGTTATTATTCTTGAGTGAGTGTTTAAAAAAAAAGAATAAAAAAATAGAATCTAAAACCGTTGACAACACATAAAATTTTTGATTTTTTAAAGACAATTTTGGAGAAAATAAGTATGTCTTCCCCAAAAATAAGTTAATATTAAAAACAATATAATGAAGATTGGGAAAAAATGCTAGGCTATTGGTAAGTAGTTATGATGCATCGAAGTACTAAATAAATGACGGATATATGTATTTTTATTGTTGATTATAAGGATGGCTTAAACCGATTGAACAAGCTCCAAATTCTTATAAATTGGCTCATTCGTCTGCAATAACAGAATATTTTTCTGCTTCTTATTCCTCACTAGAATCGCATAAAAAGGATTTTAAAAAACATGCCGAAACCAGTCGCTACAAACAAAATAAAATGATTTTTTTGTCTAAAAGTTTTTATTTGGGGATTTTTGGGGATATCTTATTAACATTTTCTAACTATTTTTTAAAAAAATTTTAAATTTGGTCAGAAAAAAAAACAAAAAATATTAACTTTTTAAGGTGTTATTTTTTGGGGATTTGGGAATTTGGGGATTTTTGGGTAATTTTTAAATTTTTTGGTGACAAGGAAAAAATTACCTGGCAGCCGTGATCTCGCCTGCGGAAGGCATGAGAATTTGTGTGTGGCGAATTCCCACGCAATACAAGTTTGACACAAAAAGCGCTGTATTCAACGTATATAAAACTAGTGAGAGTTACTATAAGCTTTACAGACTTATGCCTATTCATTAAAATTGTTTAAATTTAATAAAGGATTAAAGAACAAATTTACTTTGAAAATTATCCTTAATAAACGTTTGTTAAATTTAATAATCGTTTATTAATACGGGGGTTAATGTTTCATTGTTACAGTTATTCTTTAACAGTTGTTATCCCTTACAAAATATATAAAATTAATGCGTGCTGTACCCTGGCAACTTTGTATAATATTTGTGCTAATAAGACCCACACTACAATACTGGAGAGGGTATTATGCGTTTGTGCTGATGTTTATACCACATTAGAATATTGGTTCAAGACCCAGCTTTTAAATATTACTAAATTTTCGAGCTAAGGTCTTTTTGTTATAAAAAACTTTTAACGTTTATTTAAAAACCAATATTTCGGCACTTCCTTGAGTGCCTTCTTCAGGGTTTTTTTTCTTAATTTAGTAATATTTGAAATATTAAAGGTCGAAGAAAATACATATTAGACCCAGCTTTTAGTTAACTTATTGACTTATAATCACTTTTCGAATCGATCTAACTAGGTCCGTTTGTCCGGAACACGACAGGTTTTTTACATCTGAAATGTCAACTTTTCAAGTCCCATATAATTGTGCATAACTGTCAAAATTGCTGTTCTACAGAAGGTTTATAATATTGGGACACAAAAGTACTTGTTATTTATTTCTGACATTGTCTCTGTTTATTTCCCATAGTTTTTGCAAAGTAGTTTTCGCCAGGGCTTAAAAAACTGCAGTCGAAACCAAAAACTGTCAAACAAAACCGAAAATTTGTGTTAAATCTTTCGCTTTTGAGTTGGTTTGAAACCAAATGTTTTCGTTTAATCAATCAGAAGTAAAAGCCAATGACAAATAAAGAAGTGGAAGAAATGACAGTTTTTCTACTTTGACTGCAGTTTCTTAAACGCTGGTTTTCGCTTTCAAAATAGCACAAAAATGTTTATTTTCGCCGTAGAAGAGTTCAGCGTTTTAAATTTTTTTCTTTAAATTTGAAGATACCAATTTAGTATATAACAATGTATGTATGTATATAATTTCTATTAAATGGTAAAATGATGATACAAACATCGGTACTGTAAAATATTAACTTGAGCCGGATAGATTTCTGACACCAAATTTTTTCATAAAAAAGCAGTTGATGTCAGATAATAGAACACGTTCTAATTGAAATTTTGTTAGACGACTTTTACAAAAGCAAATAATAAAGGTAATATACGACATGTATGTATTGTTCAGTGGGAAATTTGACAAGTCAGACGGAAAAAAACATGCTGTGTTAGGGTACCTTAAACCTTATACAAGAACCAATCCTATTGGAAAAGGTGAGAATCGGACCGTAATTTCTCATAGTCCCCATTAAAGCTTCTCTCTCGAATGGAGTTTTTCTGCTCACAAATCGTCTTATTGGAATGGTACTTAGGGTATACTTGGCCTAAATATATTTTACTGCAATCTTAACCATCTTAACAAATTTAATTGGAATTAAACCATATTTGACCAACGATCCTATACAAATATCCGATACAAACGCCCTTCCTAACTTAAAGGCAAATTAATTTCAAATAGTTGAGGACATCTTAATCAGTGTTTGAAAATAAACAGAACATTATTTAACGTTCGGGTCACACACCCAGTAATGATATCTTTTTTTTTAGTGTTTGTGTAGAAGAACACAGCCCTTAATACCGCTAGTTAATTTTTTTGAGAAAGTGCCGAACATTCTATAGGGTAAAAACATATGAAATCAACCAATGAGTTGACCGCACCGATTTCGAATTGGATGAAATTTGGTACGAAGGGAAAGTTAAACATAATAATAGCGTTTGCCAACTTTCAGTGTCTTAGCTCTCTTACTTTCAGAATTATGGCCATTCCAAGTTGGCAAAAATCAATAAAAATGCACTCAGATGCCTTAACACAATTTTTAATATCTCGAAAAGTATTCATTGTACGTTAATAATAAAGGGCGCATTTTACAGACAAAAACATGCGCCATTTCCAAAATTTTTTTTTTTAATTTTCGATAAAGGATAATGTAAATAAAAAAAGGACTAAAATTTCCAAAGGATATATCTCGAAAATCAATATTTTTAAAAATTTCAAAAAAATATATGTTAATTCTTATTATGTTTTGTACAAGTCTGCCAATTTTCAATGTGGAGTCTCTATTACAACATGAGTTATTAAGAAAAAAGCAGGCGAAGGTTTATGTATTTATGACAAATTACAAAAAGAAGGACAAATCAAATGTAACGGAACTTTTTCGACTTTTCTTTGCTTAAACTCTTTTTCTCTATTGCTAAACCTTTAATAAAAAGTACAACATAATGTATTAGCATTATTAAACACTTTATTACAGCATATTTATTTATTTCTGAAGGATTCCTATTAAAAAATCTGCATCTGCCGAGTAACGCTTGACTTTAATTTTTTTTTTATCTACAGGTTCAATAGAATGCAGCTTTTGAGTTCCAGGAATAGTACGCAAATCTTTTAAACGAATTTGAAGGAACCGTGCTTCTTCTTCGTGGTCTTTTAGAGTTAAAAACTCGAAATTACAGTTCAAAAGATTTTGCAGGCACCATTCATATAATTGTTTTGGAGTAGTTATTTGACCTTGTAATGAACGCTGTAAACTAGCTCGACGTGCCTCTCTCTTTACGGTACCTCCAAGACCGTCACTTGGGTCTTTTCCATGGCTTGTTGCAAAAAAATGCCATCCAAAATCTTCCATATGATAGCATAAATTGATAAAGTTCTTTTTATTTTTAAACTGGGCAGCACAACCGTCTGAAAAATACGTGATTTTCTTCGGGGTTGTTTTAAACTTTTTTCTCAAAAATACATTCAGGTGGCGATGGAACAGGTGAACAGCTACAGAATCGTGTACAAGACAATCAGATATTATTATGAAGTTTGTATGTTGTGTTTTTCCATCTTATTTAAAATAAATAGCAATTGGGTATAAAGTGGCCTGAGAGTTGTTCCAGTGAAATCCCTGGGCTGCATCCTGAATAGTAAAAGAAGCATTTTCTGAAAAATCGCAAACTGCTATATAGTCATTTTCTTCCAAATTTGATTTTCTTTCGCTCAGATATGCTGCCTGCTGTTTTGCAATAAATGAATGAGGCAACAGAATTTTAAGCTTTTCACACAGGGAATCCACAAAAACGTCGGCTTGGCCAATCATCGTCTCCAAATTATCCCTGTCTACACTAACCCATTGTTTATATGTTATTTCATCTATATCATTTTGCTCTAGTAATTGATTTAGTTTTTCTTTTAAATTTTCAATTCCTGGACACTTGTTACATTTACGTAGGTGACACTTTGAAGAAGATGGAATGCATGTCATTTGTTTCAAACAATCTTTGTAACATTCAAGCTGATTATTCGGAACACAAGCAGTTAATTTTTTTAAATTTATAGCATCAATCATCAGCTTCACATTTTGATGCTTTGTACAAACACACATGTTATGAGATCCACTCGCATTTGCTAGGAAATACCTGTTTTTATTCCATCATGTCGTTCCTTGAATAAGGCGTACATTTCTCTTAAGTTTCCAAGTACCATTTTCAAAAACAGACACGAAATCTTTCTGTCCGGGCATACACCTGCTGACGTCATCGGATTCATAAAATGATTTTACTAAACTGCTTGTCACTGGTGAAATTTGACTTCCCAGTTTTGCGTTAGACGTACTCATCACACCCTTTGTTTCAACCAAATGCTTAACTTTTCGCGCGATATAGTTTGTAACCAGGAATTCTTCCTCAATTTTATGTATTGTCCAGCTTTTTGGTAAAATTGTTAGCAGTTGGATTTTCTCACTATTTTTTGTTAATTTTTTAAACTTTTCTTTTAATTGTTCTATTATTTCGGATTGTGGGCACATATGCGAAGTTGATTGTGCTGAACCGTGGAAAATTTTGTCTTGAATCGAATCACTTATTTTCCTGAATTTTGCATCTCTGTACCGTTTTAAATGTAACTTCTTCTTCTTTATCGGAGATAGTTCCAGATACGGTAAAGATTAGTTTAATTTTGAAATAGCAACTTCTTCCGTGTCTGACGCAATGTCATCTTCTTCCATGCCTGACGCAATGTCATCGAAAGTATCTACATTTTCGTTTATGTCTGAACCTTCTTCCAAATTAGATTTATTAGATTTCTTCACATGCGAACATTTTATTCTACATTTCCCACAAATTTTATTTGAGATCGTAATGTTTTTATCCTTAGTATATAAACGCCTTGCTTTTTTAGAATTGGAAAATTGGCGTGAACTACGGGTCATAAAATGTTTTTTAAATAGGGACTGAATTTGCTACTGCCAATAAGCCGGCCACAGGTCATAAAATATTTTTACATTTTTTGTGTGAACAGGCAATAAATATTTCGCCTAGGTTATAAAGTCGAAAAAGTTCCGTTACATTTGATTTGTCCTTCTTTTTGTAATTTGTCACCTTTTTGTATTTTGGTACATTTCATGAAATACATAAACCTTCGCCTGCTTTTTTCTTAATAACTCATGTTGTAATAAAGACTCCACATTGAAAATTGGCAGACTTGTACAAAACATAATAAGAATTAACATATATTTTTTTGAAATTTTTAAAAATATTTATTTTCGAGATATATCCTTTGGAAATTTTAGTCCTTTTTTTATTTACATTATCCTTTATCGAAAATAAAAAAAAAAAATTTTGGAAATGGCGCATGTTTTTGTCTGTAAAATGCGCCCTTTATTATTAACGTACAATGAATACTTTTCGAGATATTAAAAATTGTGTTAAGGCATCTGAGTGCATTTTTATTGATTTTTGCCAACTTGGAATGGCCATAATTCTAAAAGTTGGAAGGCTATATGTCTGAAAGTTGGCAAATATTATTGTACCGATCCATAGATCATGTGTACAAAATCTTATTAAATTTGGAGGTGCTGAGGTCAGAAATGTTAATATTTTCGGTTGATTTCATATGTTTTTACCCTATAGTTGTCTGTTCTTCGTTAAAAAACAGAACAATTGTAGTGGTACTGTAGACAAACAGTATACAGTGCACTCGCGATAATATGAACACCCTAATATATGAACACCCCAAAATATGAACACTTATTTTCTTCCATTGACTGCTCTAAAATATGAACTTGTGCAAAAGCTTTAAAATATGAACAACTTATAGTTGTATTTTTAACGGTTTTTATCTACCTACACAGTGTTAAAATCAAAATCAATTTTTATTCAACTGCATAATAACTTGGGGGTTTCGCTAGCTATCTGCTTTAAAATTATCTTCAGTTGTTAATCAGAATGTTTTGCATACACTTTTTACTTAGTTCTCACATTAACATGGCATTCTATACACATTTTTAAATATAATTATAACGTGAAAAGTTCTTAAAGATGAATTAAAAAAGCATATGTAAGTTTTGAACTTTAAAAAGAAAAATCAGAAAATTTAGAACATTTAGGAAAAGGTATTACTAATTTAGCAAATAAATAAATTTTTTTTTTAATGTTCTAACAATACGTTTATTTGACTTGGAAAAAGAAAAATGCGCGGTCTTCCGAATACCCAAAAAAAGGAAAATGCATGCATCGATGGTTTTTGAAAATGAGAAACAAAAAGATCACTGTAGCGGACACGGAAAATATCTGGAGATTTTTAAGAGATCGGGGCGTTTTTAAACTGATTGAACGAAAGAAAATCATAGACTTTTGCGCATAACTTTAAGTTTGTTCTTCTTTTTAAAAATCAATAGTTTTTTAAATCCAATGAACAATAAATAAAAAAAATTCAACATTAGAAACTTTTATTTTTATGGAAAAAACGTTTTTGAAGGGAAATTAGATGCCATTCGCAAATGTGAACAATCTTGCAAAAGTGAACTGGCTTTGTTTTAATTAGTTCATATTATCGCGAGTGCACTGTATTTTAATGTTCTATAATGTCTCTTTTTTACATTGATGAACAAATAATAAAATTTAACAACGACCGCAGCACGAACAGCTTGTGTGTGTTTATTGTGTATATGTTTTGTTTGTGTAATATTATTTTGCTGGCTTTGCTTTCTTCGTATGTGTATTTTGTTTTTGTAAAAAAATGTTTGGTTCTTTTTACCAGCCAAAAGGGCGCTGCGCACAACAGAACACAATGAAGTTTGTGGTTTTAAAGTTTAAAATTTAAACCGAGCGGAATTAAATGTTCTCATCTTTTTGTTGAGTTGGATAAGAACAGTATTTTTTTCGAAAGGTTAAAAACAGGGAAACGTTATAACACTATTAGCGTTTGTGTTTACCACAACTCTACCGAACCAAACACTAAGGAGCGATATTTACTGCCGTATTCATAAAACTATTTTTAATTTAATAAAGGGGCTAAGGTTTATTTTCGAACAGTGATCTTAATAATATTCGGCACAAAGAACTTTTATATGAATTTTAACCTCGTAACATAATTATGTTCTAGTGGGTACATTATTACCCATAGGTTCTAAATTGGGTACTCTCTCAAAAATTTTCTTTATATACTGTAGTGTAGTGTATTATATGGTCGGGCCTGACCAACTATTTCCACTGATAACTTATTTACTTTATTATACTGTAAATTCTTGTGAAAATCGTTAAAATAATATTTGTTGGCGATAAGGCTTCAAATCATCAATAAAAACGATTGATACATAAAATTTCTTTATGTAAAGTAAAACTGTTTTTATTTTATTTTTTTTTAATAAAAATAGGTTTAGCTAACAATAGAAGTTAAAATAAATACACTAAAATATAATATGTGAGTTTTTTTTAATGAAACCACGAATAAATTAATGATTTATTTCTTTATGACTCATTTCAAATGGTCGCAATCCATTAATTTTAAAATCTGCTACAATTTTATGGCAAATTTAATGCAAATAAAACTAAATTTAAGAATTATTTAATAGTTTACCAAAAAAAAAAAAAAAAAAATAACAAGTTTTCAAAAGTTCAAAAATCTTTTACAAACACAATTTAACTTTACAAGAAATGTTTGTTGTTTTCAAATCCCCCAGAGGCTTATAATAATATATACTTTTGTAGGACTGTGTAAAGCGATAATTGTGTGAAAATAAATTTGAAAAAAACCAAAAAAAAGCACAAACATTTCTACCCCATCCATGGAAAGGCAATAAATGGCCAAACTTAAGTAGTAGATGGCCCAATAAAGACTTCTGACAATAATCGACAGTTAGTAAAACATTTTATGGCATCATTGGTCATTAAACACCCACAAGGACGTTTCAAACATTTTACAAGAAAATAAATAATAAAAATCACAATCAAAAACTTTTTCTTTACAACACGGAATATAACAAGAAGAAATGCTTTATACGGCTGTGCCGAATCTTAAATACACTCCGCCAGGATTTGCAATTTTTTTGGAGTAGACTTTTTATATGGGATCTGTGATAATTTCGAGCCCTTACCGCAAAAAAAGCTTCAATGCTTAATTTTACAGGAGAAGGTTTTTTTTTTTTTATTATATTTCATTAAAATGTTGTATGCAGGTTGGCGTTTAAGCTAAATTTTTTTTGCTATAAAATCCTTACGGTACCCTATGTGACCATGACGTTTAAGGAGACGATGCAGGTGTTGCCATGAATTCATATATTAAAATAAACGAATATTGAAAACGATATCGGTTTGTGAACCAATCTTTAAAGAATCCGATACCGCAACTTCTAACTAGTCAAAAAAAACGGTTGTAATGTGTGCACAATTTCATGACGATTTTAGGAAATGCACGCAGAGAAGAACATTGTTCGATAGGGTTACTTCCAACAAAACTATTTTTAACGAAAAATTTTAAACATTATGCTTACTTTAACTATATTATTGTAACCGGCAATTATGTAATAATTAAATAAGTTTTTTGACCACTTGTGGTGGAGATTATAAACACATTTTTAAAATAAGTAAAACAATTCAACGGGGAGTCATTTTTTTTTTTGATGACCTGAAAACTCTTCTTATAGTGCTTTGGAAAATAAGACATAAAGTAGCTAAAAACAAACAAGAAAGTATAATCGCTTAAGACCGACCATATGATACCCTGCACCACAGTATGTAAAAAAAATCGATAGTGTACCTATGGGCAATCATGGACCCACCGAAACAAAATTATGTTTTGAGGTTAAGTTAACTTTTTCATGAGTTCTTTGTGCCAATTATTATATAGATGTCATTTTAGATGACATTTTTTTTTGGCTTCAAGGGATTTTATGATGGGGGTTCATATGAGACCTATTGTTAATTTTGAACATGCCAGCACAATACTTTGTCATGACATAGTACACTCAAAAGAAAAATCAATCCAATCCGTGAGTACTGATTTTCTTGAATCACGTACACAAAGATTGATTCAAGTATGGATTTTCAATAGCTTAACTTATCCATATAAAATCCCGAATTCGTACTTGAATTAAACCGAAAATGAAATTAAAAGGGGAATTTTATTATGATTGATTTACTTACCCGTTTTACACCATACTGAATTTATTTATAAGCACCAGCATCATTTCTGATATGGTTTTTACTTCAAAAACTTAATGTTCATATATACATAACTTTTATAACGTTATAACTGAAAAAATGTACACTAAATGAGAAGCAAGAGTTCTCAATTTTTCTTTTTAAACATAAAAATATTGTGTATTCGTCTTGTTCTCTTGTTTTTGTTGTTTCTACACACAACAAGCAAATCGTTTTTTAACTACTTGTGTGGTGTTGTTGTAGTGTCTGCAACAAACTTTGTTAAGTTAAATGAGATTAAAGCGCTCACTTTGAAATTTTACTCTCCTAGTGGCACTACCAACAAGAAGTTCAATCTTTAAGAATTTTGTACTTATTTTAAGAAACTCCGGGATTGATTTTTGAAAGTAATCCCATTTAGGATTGTTCGTACTTGAATTTTTGAGTACGACTCGTACTTAAAGTAAGCTTAAAAAGCTTAATTTATCCAAGTTTTTCTTGGGATTCAATAATTTAATTAACAAGGTTTCGTTTAAATGTGCTAAATTCTCATTTCATACTATTGATAAGCTGAAATTTATTGTTGTTGAAGGGATAAGCTATTCCTATGCGCATTTCACTGGTTGCTGAGGCCAGATCGTCAGGAAACTTGGTCCAAAAATTTTAGAAAAACTAAAGATATTATACAATAAAACTGTTAAGCGAATAAGAGTTATAATCCCCAGTTTTACTTGTAACAATATCAAAGCTTAAACAAAAACAACAACAATAAATAGTGAGTTTATCTTTTCTTACAGTCGCGACTACAATTGGTTGATTTTTTGTCAACTCTAAATGTAGTTGTAAGTGGGAAAAGAAAAAACAAAAATAAAAACAAATTACTTTATTTTATTTTGCCAGTTCAGTTTTATTTACACTGCCACATGCATATTAGTTATCAAAGTTTTTCTTGAGATTCAAAAAATTAATTAACAAGGTTTCGTTTAAATGTGCTAAATTCCCATTTCATACTATTGATAAACTGAAATTTATTGTTAAAGGGATAAGCTATTCCTATGCGCATTTCACTAATTGCTTAGGCCAGATCGTCAGAAAACTTCATCTAAAAATTTTAGAAAAACTTTATTGAAATAAATTAATATGTTTCTGCTTAAACTGGTGCTTATAATTCTTATTCGCTTAACAGTTTTTTTTTGTTTAATATTTTTAGTTTTTCTAAAATCTTTGGATGAAGTTTCCTGACGATCTGGCCTTAGCAACCGGTGAATGGCGCATAGGAATTGCTTATCGCATCAAATAAATAAATAAACAATAAAAATTGGGAATTAAGCGCGACAAACCAAATCTTCTTAATAAAAAATTTTGTGTTCCCAAAAATGTCTTTGATAATTAATTAATATGTTCACAAAATTTATTCTCTATTGTTAGTCACGAACTGAACCGTTTAATGTCTCAAAACAAACTTAACTTAACATTAATTAGTAAAGCGGCTCAAATAAATTTTTTGTATTGGACAATTATATCGCCAATGTGTATGTGATATTTGTAGGTGGCACAATATATAAGCAAGAATCAAAATCCTTTTGATTTTTATTGCACAACGAATAGAAGTGCAATATACTGTGAAATGTGTTGGCAAAAACGATGTTGTTTTGCTTTAAAGGTTATGTTTTTTTTTAATAAGAGTTGCGACATATTTTAATTGAAACCATTGTGCCACTTATTGAACAATATAGGGCAATAATGAAATAAAATGGTAAATAACATATACAATAATATTGTAAATGGATGGGGCGCTGTAAGCCTATATTTTTAGTAGTAGCAGTAGTAGATTCAAGAACCTTCAAGTCGATTCCAGAACATTCTGTCCGAATTCTTTTAATATAACTGTCATACATCTAAATCTTAAGTCTACAATTACAGTGCAGCAAATAACAATTTTAATTTAATACGGCATAAACTATAATTTACAAGATAACTTACAACTAAAACTATAAATAATTCTAAGGTAAATCTAATTTCGTATCAGTATGTACTTCATAATCAGCTACATATCATAGTTTTTTACATAAAAAAAATGTGTAGGGTATCCTATGGTTGGCCTTTAGCGATTGTGCTTTTTATTTATGTTATAAAAGGACCAAATAAAATAAATGCACTATTTTTTTTAACGAGTTTAAAATATTAAAGGACAAGCATTTCTAAAGGTTTTATTGACTTGTTGTATTTTCTTAAACACATTTATAAAAGGCCAAGTGTTTTATTGGAATAAAACAGTTCTGCAAAAGGTTAATAAACTTTAAAATTTAAATAAATACAAAGTAGTTTTAAAGAATTTCATATTTAAATCTAATTTTTATAGTGTTTTTTATATTAATTTCTAATTAAAAAAATTTTATGTAATTTATCTTTTTCGGTTTCTTTAAGCGACAATATGTCATGTTTTTAAAATCCACTAAAATCCCATAAATTATAGTTACTACATGGACAATAATCAAAACAAAATATTTGTATTTTAATAAATAAATACTTAAATAATGAAAAGGAAAAACCAACATTTTTTTTCGAAAAAAAAAAAACAACGATGAGTATGAGTAAAATAATTTGCACATCTGATACGGTTGAGGGGGCACGAATAGGCTTTTCTCCAAAAAAAATTCACCCCATTTTTGTTGACAATCGAGCAGTATTTTTCCGCCACTTATGTTTAACAAGCCCCCTTTAAACGTTTAAGGTCAGGGTTGCCATAATTTTGATTTAAATCGACGGAAAAAGGTAGAAATAATACTAGAGCTATAATTTAGCAAAAACTGAACCAGAAATAAACTAGAACTTAGCTGGAACGTTTTCTTTTGTTAATTTTTTTAAATTTATATTTGAATTATATATGTATGTATATTAGAATATAAATAATTCACATTTTTGCAAATATCAAAATGGCGCTAGCATAGTCGAACAGTCCATTGAAAACTATTAAAAAAAATGATATTAATTTTTCGCGGTTTTCAAAAAAGGTCACCCACAAAACGCGGTAAAGTTGGAAAATTATTTTCTTTTATTTTTATTTGTACTTATACATTAAATTTGAAATTCATGTCCTGTAATAATTAAGAAACTTTTTAACTTTTTTTTTTCATTTATTAATAAAATATTTAAATTTTTTTTATTAAATTTTTTATTTTAGAAAATCGCTTTTGTGGGTGAGGTTTTTATTTTCAAACGACCCAAACAAATTGTTTTCGTAAATAACACAATATTCGCTTTCGCGTAGTGATAGGGCCAAAATTTGGTTATACCCCTAATCTATATTACAAATTCTATATCTTAACTGAATATGAACTGAGCTGGAACTACTTTTAATTAAACTAGAAATAAACTAGTACTGAACTAAAATGGAACTGGAACTGAACAAGACCTTAACTAAAACTGAGCTACAAATAAACTTGAACTGAACAATACAATAGTTAAAAATACCAGTCAGTTCTCAACTGACCTACTGATCTATTCAAACAGAATTTTTATTGTATAATCAACTTTAACTCCTCACGAAGTTAAAAATGTACTCTAGATCAGTGCCACAAATGTCCGATAATTTCTTGCAGCGCTTCTTAGGAGGCGTAGCTAGGCAGCTTCAGGATTTCTTCCTCTTTGTGTTTCATCCGCTGGGGTAAATAAATTCTGATTTGGCTATTTAGTTAACCTTGGCGCTTAAATGTACTGGCATTCTTCAGAATCTCATATATTTTAAAATCATATATTTTAAAAAGGGCAGAGCTCCTTAGGGTCCAATAAACTACATTGGGTATGAAGTATTTAAGTATTTAACTGATGGTGCCACGGGGGTTAGTAGCCCCCGGTGGGTGCAAGCACTGTTCTGACTATTGGTGAGCTCTCCGTTAGTTAGCTTCTTGCGAGAAATGCTTCCTGTTTTTCAGGATGATTGTCTTAGAGGAAACCTTGCATTTCTGATAGAAGTTTATTTTTTAGTACGTTGCACTTAGAAAATTTTTCCTTTTTTCTGGCCAAAACTAATTTTTAGCCAAACTACTGGGAAAATTATACTATTTTTTTTTTTGCTTCGATATTTCTCTCCCTGGAGAAACTTTTGTTTTAAACAAATTTTTATTGCAAAATTTGGGCTGCTAGTTCTATATTATCAATTAAATTAAAAAAAGACATGAATTTAGGAAAACAGGACTCTCAATTTCTTCATCTTCGCTCCAAGAATATCGTTCGTTTTCCTAAACAGTTACTCGCTTGTCAGCTTCGTTACGGTTTTCTCGCCATAAATAAAATAAGATAGCTTGAAGTATTTGCAGCTCAATTTTGGTGTTTATGGAGGATATTTTATTGACCTAAAGAAAAAATCAAGTTTTATAACTATCAATTGCAATCATTTTTTAAGGGCCAATTGAAATTCCAATTCATAGTTCTATTTAATAATTCTCGACCCACTTCAAGTCTGCCGATATTATCGTACTAATAGAAGAATTCCCCAATATTTTAATTATTATTAAAAAAAATACTCAATTTCGACATTAGTTTGGATTTTTACTTTTCTGCAATCATACCCAGTAAAAAATTCGCTTACTTTTTCAAAATAAATAGCTTCTTTCACTCATTATTTAGTAGCTTTCTTCTATAACTACTTTTTTCTGGATGTGTGTAGTTAAAAAAATACGGACTTCCTTTCAAATGCGTTCATTTTGGGACATCCCTTGTATTTGGTTATTTCAGGAGAATTGTAAGTAGTGCTTTTATTTTTTTCTGATTACTCAACACATTATTTTGTAAGCGAAGTTTTTACTGGGTAATTAATTTGTATCAAAACTTTAATTAAAAAATCACTTTTATTTTACAGCACTCAAAAATTTATTTTAAGTTGGTAACAGATCAAATTTATGGTATTCACAAGGTGTGCTATCAAGTCATATCGTCATAATATCCTAAACAATATTTTACAATTGTTTAAACAAAATTATTGTTGTGTTTCAAACAAAGTACAAACTGTAATGCTGTGTTCAATGATTCATCAAAACTGTACAGTTGAAATCTAAATTAGAAGCGGTTGCCCACAGGAGTCATATATATTTTTTGTAATTATCTTAAGACACATGACTTTACAACGTTACGACACCATTGTAAATCCCCCACTAGAATATTTGAATTTTTAACGTAACGGTAAATGCACATTGTAAAAAAAGCTCAGATATGTTATATATTATCTGCCGTATTCATAAAAAGCTAAAATAGATTTGAAATGCATTTTAAGAAAAATTTGTGTGAAAAGTTTGCCTTAAAACACATTTTAAGCTTATTTTATTTTTTATGAATACGGCAGTATATATGTATTTTATTTTGATATGTTTTAAGTGTACTAAATGAAAAAAATATCAAAATTTGAAAAAAAAAAAAATGTTCAGGCAAAAGTGCGTTGTTTGCCGTCCGATGAGAGAGTGATTTTTCAAGGCATGTGAATTTAACGAAGAGCAGCCTTTTTGCCGAGGCTTAAACCCAAAGTCGTGGGCAGGATGTCGTCCGGTTGGAGGACTGATCTTTGCCCTGCGGTAAAGTTCGGTTCGTGGATGGATTCCTAGGTGCTGTTGCTATTCGACAGAAGCGGCTGAGACTATGAATAAAGCAGTGGAGGTAAGATAGCTCCGGCTACTAAACAAGGGGTGGATACATAGTTTTTGGTGAATTATGCACTCGAATTGCTACCTGTGTGTGCCAATGATCCTTGACTCACACAGAGGCATTTGGTAAGTACTTACTATTATCACACCAAGTGGTTGAGATCCACCGTTAAGTTAAGTCGCAAGACCTGTCTTCATGTAAATCGATATCACTGTTGTCCAGAGCTTCGTCTGATTGGAAATAATGGCGAAATAAATGGGGAAGAGCGTGCCCTATAGTCAACAAAGGCACTGTACAGAATTTTTAGAAAGGGATAAAGAGAAAATGTAAACATTTAAACAGAGTAGCTGCTGTTTTCAAAACTGGGAATATTCACTCTGCTGGCCGTACCACCGTTATGGCCATGAATTCCTCATACCCGAGAAGGCAAGTAGCCCATAACTTTCGCGCATATCAAAAACAGAGCGCTGCCTGGGCAGTTAAACATTAGGATCATTGGAGTCTTAGAATTTGGCTCTACTGGATTTGGAAGGCTTGGGAGTAATTTTGCTCTTCTTAGAAAACACAAACTTCGGTGTATGACTATTGATACTGCAAACATCATAAAGGCCGAAAACACTTATTGGCATTCAGGCAATTGTAGCCGCATATAGGTGTCAGGAGTACCATGTATTTGTGTTCGACGACCATAAAGAGTGCGCCCCTATTGGTGTCTGTAAATATTGGACACGGTCTCATGTGTCTACCCATCTAGCAGCTAGATACTATGCAAATGCAAAAACTTTTTTTAAATTTCAAAAATTGGGGATTAATGTTTTAAAATGGGGACTTTTTGGCTACAACAAAATTTAAATTTGCAACACAGCATACAACCGACATTTTTACAATATTGGCTTCTAATGAATTTGGCCCAAGAATTAACCGAATAAAGGCTCGATTAGGAATTACGTTTTTGTGTTCCTTTCAAATTCTTAAATGTTTTTAAACGTCCTTAAACTAGAACTGATCTGATTCTGCAGAAAACAAATTATTTTATTTAACAGAATTAACCTTTGAAGATATATAATTTTTTTTTTTTGGCAAACTGGCAACCCTTCCCATAGAGATACATAAGTATAAACAATAATATATGACCAGTTTTAGTTATAAATTATTTTTGTTTGTAGCTTTTTAACATTTTCTTGTAGTACTCAATATTTAAGTATGTAATTTTGAGATTTTTTTTTTTATTCTTTACTTTTCATCTTTTAGGGCTTCTTACGTACATTTTAATGGTCATAAATCATTATTGTTGTCTTTTGCACAAACCATGCATGTTGGTATTTTCCAAAGTTTTCGCAAACAATCACCCTTAAATACTAAATACATACTTCATATGTTTGTATGTATCAAGAAAATAAGGAAAAAACTGGGAATGTTTTCATTCCGTTAAGAATTGTCAGATTTATTTGTTGAGCACTGTAACATGTGAGTTGGAAATGTTGCCCTCATTTTCTAGTTTTTTAAACTTTTTTCACGGAATCTTTAAGACTTGTTTCACTTTTTAGACTAATTGAATTTCCATTACTTTAAAAATATTATTAATAGATTAAAATCGTTAAAGTTGGTTTTAAGCTTTTTAGCAAATAAAATTAAAATTTTTGCTTAATCATGTTTCTTTTAATTTTTTTTTCAAGCGTTGAAATGAGTAGGCAAATTTTCAACAACAGAAATCAACACATTTGAAAGTACGCAGATCAACTTTGTTTTCACCCCAACCGGAAGGAAGTCATTTATTTTAAAACAGTTACGAGCACACTTTACAGTTAAAATTCGGTTATTTGGGAAATTGTTTTAAAGTGTTAAAAAGTAAGAGGACAACTTTCTTGTTTGTTTTTGAAGGTTTGTTTATATATATTTTTTTAATTAATTGTAATTAATTGTTTGTGGAAATTTTAGACAAAGCAGCAAAAAGCTAAAGATGGGGAAAAATACATTTTAAACATAAAATTATTTAGCAGTTTTCTCTAGTCCCAAATGTATTGCTATTGACTCTAGGAACAAGCGTCGAAAAAGAGCTTTTGGGCTTGAAAGTTCTATTTGAAACCTTATCTCTCAGATCATTATTTCTTTAAAAACAAAATACAGTTTTATTTAATAATTGAATTTCTTAAGATAAAATAAATCTTTTTGAGGAATCAGCGTCTGTACCTTAAAATAGGTCTTTTCTATTTACTTTGAACTAAAGTTAAAGTGAATGAAGCCTTACATAGCGTTAACATTTGACAGTACTGGCAAGACAGTAAGAAAACACATATTAGTTGCCAAAAACACTGCTAACTGTCTTCGTGTCGTAGGCGTCCAGACAGTAGTTAAGACAGTTCACTTTGGAATATATGTCAAACGTGAATGTTGCAGTAAAAGTTCAGCTTAACGTGTTTTATATGAACTAAACAAACTTAAAAACAGCCTAAAATAACTATATTTTGTAAAAAAAAAAACATTACACTTAACTAAAACATAAAAAATCAAAGCAAAATATATTTATTTTTACGTTTTTTTCCTTTTGCTAATAAAACTTCAGATTATTGTTAGAAAATGACAAATCACTGTCCAATTTTACTGTCTGCAAAATTTGCTAGACAGTAGACAAGACAGTTGGAAAAGTGTGCATGTGTTAGTAAAAAAGTTTGAATGTATTGCTACTGTCATGCCAGTACTGGCAAATGTAAACGCCAGGTTAAGCTTGTTTGGAATTTAAATTCAACAAATCGGGGTCGACTAGATATGGAGGGTTCACAGTTGAACCTAAGGGTTTCGTTTCTAAGTAGCGTTACAAAATCCAAGTTAATAGCTCTTATTTTCAAAGAAATTATGGAAGTTCATTTATTTTACCTCAAAATATCTTAGAATTATCTTTTTCTGACTTGGTTGGCTTCTGCCATATCAATCTATTATCTAGGGTTGCCAGTCGTACTCCTTTCGGTGGGATTTCACGCTGGATTTACAAATTGCGCTTTTCAGATTTATTTATTTTTTTTAAGTTAAGCATTAGTAACTTCCCAGTGAGTTACGGAACGATAACAGTAAGTGCTGGTTTAGCTGAACATGTTTTTTAACTTCTCTCTTGAATCTGCGTGTACGTTCATAAGAAATCAGCTTGTGTCGTCAATATTCTTGTTCTTAACCCCAAACTTAAGGTGTTTTCGTTTTTAAAAATTTTTTGCTCTCTTAGTCTTACTAATGGGATAAGGCACTTTTCGCCCCGTATAAATAGTGGTTTTTTTAAATTTCTTAAGCTAAACCCGCGAAGCTCTTCGCTTGTCTGCAGGAATGAAACCAGAGTCTCTGGCGGGAATTGAACCTTCCAGAGAAAAGTGAGACGAGCTCACTACCAGCTAGTCTACCGGGTTGATACTACCCTGTAAAATTAGAGACTTCGGTTTATATATGGGCTATTTTTATAGTGGAGACGATTGCCGCAAAAAAAGTAACACAGCTACGCGAAAATTGCAAAAATTAGGGAAAGTTTGGAAAAACCGAAAATTTTCAATATATTTTAAGCGAAATGCTCCCTCTGTGGTATGTGGTCAACCAATTTGGTTTCACAGAACCGTAGAACAGGTTAACCGTTCGACGGGATAGATAAGAAAATCTATTGAACAAAAAAAAAAAAAAAAAAAAAAAACAAATATTGTGCAGCATTTTTTTATGACATAGAGGTCTGGGCCTTATTTCTCAAATCTACAAGTTAAAAAGCAGCAAGTAAAATACATTAAAAAAATCAACAATTTTACAATTTTTGTTTTTGTTTCAAATGTAGATTAGCAACTTATAGTTCTGTAACTATAGTGAGAACTTCTCGCGTCGAAAAGATATGAAACAAAATATTCCATCGTTTCTCGAGTAGTGAGAAAAAAGTGTGTGTCGTTACGTTATAAATGTCATAACATTGCATTCGAAGCCGATGTAACATTGCCGACGTTGAGAACGTCAGTAACACATATCGTTGACGGAGACCAAAATTTACTGAAATTGAAAATTTTTCAACGGCTATACTAAATAATGTAAAGTTCGACTTAAATGTTTGTTGTTTGCAAAAGAGCTTTGAAAAAATTCGTATATTTTATAAAAATGTTAAAAACAATATATTTAAACAATGGAAAAATGTGCCAAGAACAAAATGTTATTATTATTATTCTTTGCATTTTGCATTTTTAAATGTTTTTTAGTGTTAAAGTTTTTTCTCGCCCCATTTTGTGGAACAGACACGCTTTTTCTGTAAATTGGCGAGTAATTTCCCTACGTGACAGCTAGTACTCGCCAAAAATGTTACAGACACAGTTTAGTGAGAAAAACAGCTGTTTGTTTCAATATATGGCATTCTTGTTTCATTTCACACATTTCAATCGAAAAGTTTCTCGATGCGAGAGTTACAGAACATGCGCAAATTAGTAGAGATTTATTATACAGACCGTTTATTTAGGATACGAAGCAAAAAATATTGCAATAGGTGTGATGCAGACTCATGTCTCTCAGTTAATGAAATGGAGTTATTAAAATTGTAAAAAAAGTGTGAAGTGTGAAATATATGTTCTTTTACCTACTCTCTCTTTAAAATAAACCTCTGATTGGCCCATATACGAAAAACTGATCATTTCCACATTTGGATGATAAAGCTATTCTAAGTTCGCGTGTAAACCCGCAAGTTGCTTCTCGTCAACTAAATGTGGAAGCTTGGGTAAAAAATTTGCGAATTCTAGTAAACGAGTTAAAAAGTAAACACGTTACGTCAACACTCAGGAGAGGCAATTGCCCACCTGTCATACTTAATAATCTTGCAATACCCCAGTCTGATTTTGTTACAAGCCTTGGTAAACATTTGGACAGACGGCTGACTTAGCGTAGATATATAGAAACAATGAGACTTTACTAAAAGCTTACAGCCTCTAGACTTTACTGGTTAATTTAAATCCAAACTTAGACTTTAAAGTCATCCTGCATAAACCGTTTTGAAACCGATTTGGACATATTATATCCGATTATGGGGAACGACTAACAATTCCAGTATCGAGCTTATACGGAGGGGCACAATCGAGATGCAAAGTTCTCTCACGACCAGTGGTCATGATTTTGGCTGATCGTGCGTTTAAAACTGGATTTCCGGTATGACTTCTTTACTTGAGTGAATAGGTATGACTTTGAATTATGTAGGCGTAGGTTGGGGATGTCTTTATCTGCACCGCATTTTCACACACTTTTTACAAAATGTTAAAGTCATGCTTACTTCCCTAATCAAAAAGTCATATAAAAAATCCAGTCAAAAATAAGACGGCCAGCAAAATGACCCAAAGCAGTGTGTAAAAATCGCCCAAAAATTTTCCATAAAAATTTGGTTGATTTTGCATAAGAAATATTACCCTTTTTTTGAGCGATTTTTCTAATTTTTGGGTAATTCTTCACTTTTTCCATAGTTGAGAAACAGTTTTTGGGCGATTTTTCTTTTTCTTATTTTGACAAGTTTTTCAACAAAAACAACTTTTGTTTTCAGTAACTTTAAAGTCTCAAGACATTCACGCAAATCAAAATCACAATAACTTTGCAGAATTTCTTAAAATAAGTAAACCAAGTAAAAAAAAGATTAAACTTTCCGTTGGCAGTGCCACGTTTAGAGTAAAATTACAAAGTGAGCGTCTTAGGGCTAACAAATCAGAGCAAGTTAAACTCTCTTTTTGGCTTTAAATGTGTTTAAACCAACAAATCTATAAATCACTACACATATAAACCATATTTAAACGCATAAAATTGGGCGTTGAAACTACCAATACAGACCATATGAATTTGATAAGATTTATCGTAGTGCTGCCACATGTTTTTTCTTAACCACATAGTTGTTGAGTTTAAACTTCATATAAATTCAAGTTTAGTTCAACTAAACCAGCGTTTAAGCCATCAGTGATTTATTAGCCATTATTATTTAACTTAGCAACTTATCATACTAGTAGTTAAAAAACGATTTGCTTGTTGTGTGTAGAAACAACAAATACAGCAGAACAAGACGAAAACACATTATTTTCATGTTTTAAAAGTAGAATTAAAAGAAAGAGTTCGCATTTAGTTTATATTCTAAGTTATATATTGTTTTTTAAGTAAAAACCATATCGGAAATTATGCTGGTGTTTTTTAATTCTGTAAGGTGTAAAACGGGTAAGTAAATCAATCATAATAAATTCAAGTACGAATTCGGGATTAAATCAACCATATAATACTTGAATCAAGCGCATTTTGAGATAGTTGCAATCTTAGTTTTACTTGAATCAATCTCATTTTCGGACTATTTCAAGTACGAATTGTGGATTGAATATGGATAAGTTAAGTAACTATTACGCGATTGAAAATCAGTACTTCAATCAATCTTTCTGCACTTGATTCAAGAAAATCGGTACTCACCGTATAATTAATACCGCTTCCGATTGATTTGAGTAAGGATGGATGGATTTATGTTTTGAGTGTGCTTTAGTATTCATTAAAATCCCGAATCACTAAGTAAAGATTGCCCGCGAAGCCGGTGTTTGTTATACAATAGAGGAGAAAGTCCTTTCGAAGGCTATGCAAAGAAGCTTAACTAAGCGATTCGAGATTTTGAATTTGGGATCTGAAGTTTTGCACACATGACTCCAATTAAATTAAGTATGTTTGCTTAAAACTACTTTCTAAGAATTTTAAAACATTTTTCGTCCTTTTTCACCATTTTTTTATTATATTAAAATTTTTATTTTTGGGACCATTTTTCTTTAACGTTGGGCGATTTTCCACACATTGTTTTTGCGATTTTGGTTTCAGTAATTTTTCTGGCAGCCCAAAAAAAAAACAGATCATAACAAAGACTAGTAAAGTCGAAAACTTGCTGGTATTGCTTGATTTGAAACTTAACATGTATGTATATGTATACTTGCAAGTATTTTTAAAAGACAAATGACAAAATATGTGTACATATTTTCATAACTTAACAACTACAACCCATTTGAGTTAAGCAAATCTTTTAAGGAAATTTTGAAAAGCGAAAATCTTGAGAAAAGCCGGCAGGCGTCGATGCCAATCAAAAACAGACGCTGTAAAAGACAACAACCATATTTGATTAATGACAGAAGAATCCGTGACCTTAACCATGACAAATAAATTTCATAATCACAAGGAATTTTCTAAAGGAAAGTTAAAATATGAACGAAAAATCTTCAAGTAATAAACAAAGAAAACCATTTTTATGAAAAATCACATGTTATTACACATACTGCTACAGTTTTGTATCAACATATAGAAACAAACAAAACTTCCTTTTTAGGTTTTAATCCTTAAATGTATAGAAAATTCTTTAATAAGCTTTTTTTTTTGGTTTTTTTTGTCAGATTGTGGTTTTATATTTGGATTTCTTTTCCTGTAATTTGACCAAAAATACAAGCTTACATACGAGTAAATACTACATACATTCGTACATTATTTATGGTATTTTTAAATTCCTTTGACAGTTGGCAGTCAGTCAGCCAAGTTTTTACACATGTTTTATTGAATAGAATTGTCAAGACTTTTGTCTTTGAAATAATTGTAACTAAAAAGGAGGAAAATATTAAAGAAGATGTATAAATGAGTGTTATTTTCGTTATTGGCAAATCTTATTCATAGTTATATCTTGTATTTCGAGGCAGCCTGTGATATTAGAGGAGAGTTGTAGGAATTTAATTTAATTTAACAATACCGGGTATAAGAAATCTTCTAGGGCTTATAGCTTTTACAAATATGAATAAAAAGATCTAACGATAGCTAAAATTAGCTATATCAATTAAATTTTGTTTTGATTATTATTTTCTCTAGTTTTTTTCCAACATTTTTGGAAAAAGACGAGTCCTTTCCAAATTTAAAGTTATAACATGGGCATTCAACAGAAGTATGGAAGACCTCGATTACGCTGTCGAAACCTGATATACTGGTATCAGTATATTTCGGTAAAACGAAAACTATGCGAATTAACGCTACAAATACCGCGGATCCAGTGCTGACATTCGATACAGAATAAACGCTAGCAACCGAATCCCACTTGGTGATATCCACACATACCTTTCAATATAAAACAAAAAATATTTAATTCGAGCTTGAAATCTAGTTTTTTTACGGATCCTGGCCAGACACAATCTTCAAACAATCCCTATGGCAGGGAACAAAACAAACCCCAGTCTAAACAAAAATTATCCGTAGGAAATGGAGATGGAGTGGACATACCCTACGGAAACCGGATAGCGATATCACAAAAGAAGCCATTGATGAAATGATACAGGATGAATTCATATTTAAATATAATTGGTGAAATTGGCCAAACATGTAGATTGCGAAATTGAAGCAACACGTTGGTTATACAGATAGATATTGTAAACAGAAAAGCTGTCTGATAAGCAGAATTTAGAATAAAAAAATTTTTTATTTGCTGCAAAAGCTCTTGTATGCATCTTTGCGATAAAAGCTTTAAAATGGTGCAAAAATGCTTTTTTAACTGAATTTTGCAAGAAAATGCTGCAAACGGCAAAATATGCCCTTACAAATCGATGCCAAAATTAATAAAAAACTCTAAAACGGATAAATATATGTGACGCGCAAAATAGAAAGGGACCTAAGGGTAAAAACCGGTTTTGTTCAGGAGAGCCATTTTAAAAATTTAAATACGTGTATCTTTGGTGTTCCATCACATCATAAAACGCGCATATCTCTGGGAGGGAACACTTTTGGGGCATGGGATTGGTCTCATTCGAGGGTGACAAAGGCCGTACAGTGGCAGAGAAAGTGCTCCAGCGTCTCGCTCTCCTCGCCACACGCTCTTCACTCGTCGGATTCTGCCCGTCCAATTTGGAGCAGTTGTGCCCGAAGTCCCGCATGACCAGTCAAGATGCGTACCATCATACTGACCTCAGACTTACTCCCATTGAGGAGGCTTCTCATCCTCCTCCCGTTTGGGTAACCCCACAAAATCCTAGTTGTTCTGCCCACCATCCCATTACACTAACAGGCCGTGTGGGTTTCCCTAGCCCACGCCATTTATTCCGCTTTCGTTGCCTTAAGCGGTTTCGCACTCGCCAAGTTAACTGCCTCGAGTTCTCATCTCCCGATGCCGAGTGTATTGTCCCTTTCGTTCCCGACTATCCCCGTTTAAAATAATTTTATTTAGTTTTAAATAAAAATTTAAACAAAATGTTGTAAAAAAAAATAATAAATGCATTATATTGTTGTGGCTAAAATTTGCAAACGGTTTCTTAATGCAAAATGTGTGTGGTTGCAAAAGAAATTGTTGCTCTATTATGAACACCAAGTAAAAATATTTTTTTGATTGTGAACGAAGCTTTAAGCACAAGTGGCATAAGTGCGACTTTTTTTTTACTTCCAAGTTAATTTTTGGGTATTTACATTTGTAACAAAAAAAAAACAAAGTTTTAAAAATTTGGTTTGTTTTAAAATGTTGTTATGCGAAAGAAGAATTCTTTAGCATTTAGTGAAATAGGCAGTTAATTCCCAATCTACACCAAAGTCATCTTCTAGTATTGTTAAATATATAAAATGTGCGCCTAAAGCTATGCAATGAAATTGTAAAATATCAAAACCCAGCAAAGTTGGATTATGTTAGGCATAACATTTTTTTTATAAGATTCAGTTGATTAATTTTTTTAAATTTTGCAAAAAGTTTTAACAGTAACAAAGTAACATTACATGTTAATTTAACATTTAAACAATTGCATAGAGTTCAATCAAACAGTCCCTTTAGCCAGTGTGACCACAACTAAAAAAAAATTGGATGCTAAATGGGCTGAAAACAATGCTAAAAAAATTTTGAAAATGCTAAATTTTCTTAAATAATTGTATCATTATAATGAATTATATATTAATTTACCTGAACATATTTTATTTCTTTTAAATATAACGAAGTTGATATAAAAAATATAAATATACATACATAGATTTATTTAATAAAAACTCAACTTCTTGACAAATGGCTTACTAAGTGGAATATAAAAGTCAACTCAGATAAATCCAAACACATAACTTTCACACTAAGACGAGGAGACTGCTCAAGAGTGGCTATATACGGGGAACAAATACCTACTGAAAATTCCGTTAAATATTTAGGAATGATTTTAGACAGGAGGCTGACTTGGAAGCAACACATTAAATCTAAACGAACACAACTAAAGATAAAAACTGGTAAATTATATTGGCTACTAGGGCCAAAATCGGAATTAAACTTAAACAATAAACTGATCATCTACAAGGCTATATTAAAACCTGTTTGGACATACGGAATTATGCTATGGGGAAGAGCAAGCAAATCAAACATCGATATTCTAGAAAGATACCAGTCAAAAACGTTGAGACTAATAACAGCAGCGCCATGGTTTGTCACAAACAAAAATATTCGTAAAGATTTAAATATGTCCTCAGTTCAAGAAATAATTCAAAGATTCAGTAATAACTATCTTCAAAGATTAAGTAACCATAGTAACCCTCTGGCTGTTGCGCTATTAGACGACAGCTTTGAAACACGAAGACTGCAACGAGTTCATGTGCTAGACTTGCCTTTTAGAGGCTAGTCTGCTTTTTGTAAATATTTACATATGTATATAATCTCAACTAAATTTAATTGTATATAGCTATGTAGTCCTTTGGGGCTACATTACTCCTGTTATTTATTACTTAAGTTACCACATTTGCTTATTGTCTTATAGTAGATAGATTGCAAATAAATAAATTAAAAAAAAAAAAAAAAATTAATAAAAACAATTCAGGAACATAAACAAAGTAAATTAAATACATATTTACATACTTGTAAATTCATGTATTTGTATAAAATATGCAAATATTTCTTTCAGTCTTATACAAATGCTTAGGTACATAAGACAGTTCTGATAGTGCATACAAAATATTTCTGAAAAATATTGAAGGAATAAGACTATAAAAGTATAGAAGCTTTATAAATTGTAATTTGACTTAGAACACATCCGAATTAATATGAAATTGTATGGTACATGAAATATGTAAAAAAATTTACCAAAAATTAAAAATCAACTTTTTCACTGATTCTTATTTATTGCATCAACTCAAATGTTCACAAAAAATGTTGGAATAGTTTGACAAAAGTTAGGGATTAAAAAAAAAAAAAAAAAAAAACAAAATTTCCTATCTATAAAATATTACATGATAAACGCTTAAAGCCCTAACCCACAGTTTGCTAAATATGCAACACTGTCAACTGTCAAAAACAACTGGTAGGTTTTACAAGAAAAGTAGAAGAAAAATAAATTATAAACCGTTTAAGGCGATTAATAAATTCATAATTTTAATTAGTTTTTTGCTGCTTCAGTAAAATTTTCAAAATGTTAGATAGGGCTTTTTGCGTTTTAGGTAGCGATAAATAAATACAAAATATAAGTAAAAACAACAATTTTCATTGAAAACATAAAAGGCTATTCAACAGCATTTTCAATAAGGTCCTAATTTTGTAAGACACAACGCACGCCAAAGTATTATATTAAAATCAAAAACAAATTCATAAATATTTTGTAATTTTGTTGTTGCTTTGTACAGAAATTTATGTACCGTTTTAAAATTTTCAAAGCCACAAGCAATGAGTAACACAACGGGAACTAATTAATGGACCCACGTGAGCTGTGCTTGATCACGGCTGCCAATGGAACCTAACCTAACCTAAGCAATGAGGCGTATGAAATTTTAAAACCCAATAAGAATTTCTGTTAAAGGCAACAACAAAATTACAAAATATTTATGAATTTGTTTTTACTTTCAATGTAATTCTTTGTCGTTGCGTTGTGTTTTACAAAATTAGGGCCTAAATTTAATTACAGATTATTATATGAATAATATTCTTTAATTGCCAAAGTCTTGGTCAAAATACCACTAGAATATGAACTGTTTTCATCACACATTTTATATGATCAACAGTAACGATAAAATCACTGCAACACTTATTTAGCATTTTTCGTCCATCTATTTCTAATCTTGGTTTTTATAATTCTTTCAACCCCGCGTTACTAAATGACAAAACCAAAAACTTCACAACAAGAGAAGCTAACTCGATGGGATTGGGACTCGTTGAAAACATTTTCTTTTAAAGCGTTTCTGTACTCATAAACACCTATCCAGAATTCAATAGTTGAACTGTGGTTCATCCATTCGTATGCATTCAGCTTTTGCCATTGCTGTTCCAAAACCGTTATTTCTTCTGTAGTGAAATCTACCATTTCTACTTAAAATTTTGTTTGGTGTTTACAGGGTTGCTTTTATTATACATTTGTTTGAACGTATAAATGACAAAATAAAATGATAGAGATTGACAGAATTGATATAAAATTTATAAGATTAAAAAATGCTAAATAATGCTAAAAAAAATATTACAAAAATGCTGAAAATAATGCTAAATGCTATTAGAAAAATTCGCAGCTAAATCGAAATAAATAATGCTAAATTTAGCAGTGAAAATGCTAAAAGGGTCACACTGCCTTTAGCATTCCCAGCTGTTAGAATTATTACATGAATATGAGAAAACAAGTTCGTATGTAATGTAATTATCACTGGGTTTTCAATATTTATACGCTGTTTTTAAAAAACGAACAAATAAAATTAAAAAATACATATTGACTGTTTTTAACGTTTTACGACAATCTTATCTCTCTAACGGGAGTTGATGCATAACAAAACAATCGTGCAGTTGCTTCTGGACAATCTAGACGTTCATTACAGTTTTAGCGTTTTTTTCGTGCACTAAAATTAACCGTTTTATTTAAACGAATTGTAAAATAAAGTGTTGCAAAATAACAATTTTTATTGAGAAACTAAAATAACAAAAAACAAAATACTTTCTTCAATCTTTAAGTTTGTTTATAAAAAATTCATTGTATTTGTTTATAAAAATAAAATAAAACACAGATACATAATTTTTTTCAAGAAAATGAAATAAATTTAATTTATTGAAATTTTATAAAATTCAGTTAGTTAAAAAATTAAAAAAAAAACAAGAACAAAATATTGTATTTGTACTGCGTAAATATTTACAAGTGTTGACTTGACTGATAAAGCACTTCATTCGGTTTTTATTGATATCATTATTAAGAGCAAAGCAAGTGTTAAAGATTTCAATTTGTTTAATTATTTACAATTTTTAATATTAAAGGTAAGTTTTTTTTATCTGAAATATAATTCCATATACAGTCACACAGATTAGTATGTACCCCTTAAAAATTCTTTAATTTTCCAAAAATTGGTGATATTCAAAAAAAAGTAAATAAACTTAAAATGGAATCTGGGAATTTATTTCTCATGGTGAGTTACATTTATTATATAAATTTTTCATACTTCATTGCTAACCAAAGGATAGCTAAGGTAAGCTTCGTAACAGAAATATACAAACAAAAATTCTGATAGTGCATAGAAAATATTCCTGTGAAATAATGAAGGAATAAGACTATTAAAGTATAAAAGCTTTTGAGGAATGTATTTGACATAGAATACACATTCGAATAATATGAAAAATTTATAAACTTAAAATGTTTAAATGAACACAAATATTTATTTCAATATTTCAATTTAAGACTATTGATTTGTCCGCCTACATAAGTGCGAAGTTGAGTCCAGTTCTTGGCTTGCTTACTAGGAATTGAGACTCAGATAAATGTTTTATTACAGTCTACACTGTTGACTTGGCACGTCCAACAAATTTAAAAAATTGAACTCAAGGAATTCCCAATATGTTCACGCATTTCGGTACAAATGTCCTTTGTTTTCTTACCTATTTTAGCAAAACAGTACATTTATTTTTTCTAAAATTACTGTAGTCTTTAAGAATTTGCTTGCAAAATTAGCTCGTACCACTTTCCGTATGTTATTGTTTCTTTAAATCTACCTTATTTGGTTCCATTGGCAGCCGTGATCAAGCACAGCTCACGTGGGTCCATTAATAAGTTCCCTTATTTAAAAAGGACCGTTTTCTATTTGGCATCGTGCGTATAATTGTCTGTGCTGCCAGATTAATTTTTAA
This sequence comes from Pollenia griseotomentosa, assembly GCA_963931875.1. Taxonomy (NCBI): domain Eukaryota; kingdom Metazoa; phylum Arthropoda; class Insecta; order Diptera; family Polleniidae; genus Pollenia; species Pollenia griseotomentosa. The sequence goes on from OZ007560.1 coordinate 191,064,199, forward strand.
GTGTAAAAGTCTAATAAGCGGAAAGTGATCCGAACCTTTGGTAGTTTAATTTTGAGAGTGTGTCGATGCCTTGAAAGTGTAATCAAAAATACCGATCAGAAATCCAGGGTTATTCTTAAACTCCAGTTTTAGAGGGAGTACGTACTATTATGTGTGTGACTGTATATTTTTATTTTTCTCTAAGAAATAGAAATCATTCTTGTGATTATGGAATTTTTTTCTAATCGTGTAGTTTTTTTTTAAATCAAGCCAATTTTTATAACTTAAAAAACAAATATTTTTAACTAGTTATTCAAGTGTTTTTCCCCCAATAACTTTTAAAAGGTCTCGAGTGGTCTTAAAAGTTTAAACTTTTTCAGAATTTGGGTTAAATATACAAATGTGTTTGTTTACAATACCTACTTGTGATACACTCGAAAAGCTTAAGTTAAGAGTCTTTTATATATTCGTATACAATTTAAAATAAATAATAATAAAAATCAGGGAAACCAAAAATATGCAATTGCATGTTTTGCCTTGTGCGACCAACGAAGGCACAAACGATATATTTATCCGTTTTGGAGCCTTTTATGAATTTTGGCATTGATTTGTGAGTGCATATTTTTGCATATTTTACTGTTTGCAGCATTTTTGTGCATACTTTAGTTAAAAGAGTCTTTTTGCACCATTTTTTAAGTTTTTAGCGCATATTTTGCCTTTTTAAGTCAAATTTTGCTACATGTTCATTTTTATTAGGTGCCTGCAAGAGTTTTGGCAGCAAATACATTTTTTTTTCCAAATTCTGGTTAACAGATGGCTTTTCTGTTTAAATACGTTTCTGTTTACTCAACGTTTTGCTTCAATTTCGTCGTCTACATTTAATTTTTACTCTAAAATTGTAAGCCAAAGCCGGTTGTCATTTAAAATAAATGTTATGCGATGTGTATAATACATAAAAATCTAGATCAATGCTTTTAGTATACCGATCGACTCAGAATCCATTTTTAAAGTGAGCTAACGATGTCCATCCGTCCGTCTGGCTGGTTTTCTTTCCATGTTAACCTTGTGCGCAAAGTACAAGTTGCAATTTTATAGATAATTTGATCAAATATGGACAAAGTGTATGTTAATGGTGAAAATCGGTTGTGTTCGCCGTTACCATTATGCTGGTATTAAAATTAAATTCGCCCCAAAAATATTTTACTGCAAATTATTATTTCGAATCGGTTCACATTTGCCCAAAGCTCCCATCCTTAAAAAGCTGTAACTTCCTTTTAAATGTTATGAATGTTAATATCTAGAAAACATTCGGCGCAAACATCTCTTATATGAATTTTAACCTAATATGGGCCTAAGCGATAATATTTTCATGTTTTTTTTTTAAATTTTGTTACTAAATTGTTGAATATTTTGTCTTCACATGAGCAATTTTTGATTTTATTAGGGCATATTTTTAACAAATTTCAGGGCATATTTTGCAGTTTTGACTGCATATTTAATGCGCATATTACGCGTTTTTTAGAGCATATTTCTGGTTTCCCTGATAATAATAAAAGAATAACTTTTAAACCAGAAAACATTACAAAACAGCCAAGCTACTGTCACAATTGACAAATATTTTAAGCTTCTAACAGAATGACTAGTTCTACAACCTCCACTTCAAGTGGTTAATAAGGGTATAATAAGTTTGTCATTCCGTGTAAAACTTTTTTAATATATATCTAAGACCCTTGTGTAATTCTAAGTCAATTAAGCCATGTCTGTCCGTCTAGCCGCACTTTCGAAAGTCTCAACAAAGAGGAAGCAAATTGCTGTCAGATTCTTTCTAGTTCTCCTATAGCAAGAGTTATGAACTCAAATAAGAAACGACCACCCTGAAAATATTTTTTTTTTTTGTTAAAAACACTAACATAAATTGGCGACAAAACGCATCGATTCTCATAAAATTTAGTACAAATTCGTTTTATAGGACTGAAAATTATGCTTAAATTTGGTTTAGATTGGTCCATAAATTTACCATAGTTCCCATACAAAGCCCACTCTCGGAAAACACTTTAGTGCACCTAAGCCCGTAACAAAAAATGCTAATGTGGTAAAATTTTGTGTGCCAAACGATTAGAAATCACTGTGCGAAATTTCAAAATTATTTAAATACGCTAAAACCGCAAAGCGCCAGATTTTTTTATGGTGTTTTGCCTGCGATCTGCCATAGTTTATTACAAACATTCTAGTTAACTTGAGCCTCCTTTTCTATTTCAAGTCGCAAAACTTCTTACGATGGCGATTTACAGAACACCTATTATTCAGTTTCAAGTCAGTATTGCAAATGCTTAGAGTTTTGGGATTGTGAGAACATGCCCGAGAACATGCCCGAGAACATGGCTAGAAATAACAGCATTTAATTTTATGGTAATCGGTTCATCATTTACTATAGGTCCCATATAAAGAGGTCTTCTTAAAGCTATAAATTCCAAACAAACTTGTATTACTGTATTGAAATGTGCTCTTATAAAGATTTTTTAATACTAGAAACCACTCTACGGAATTTTGTGATTAACGATCTATAACACTGTGCAACAAAAAAACCAGCCTCAATACTTGCAACGCGAAATGAAACTAGACTATTGGTAGAGTAAATATGCCAAAGGGTTTTGAAAAGTTAGCTCGGGTTCCCGAAATATCAGCCCCTAAAATTTTTGAAGTTTTTGAAAAGGCGTTTGGTATAAGCAAAAAAAAAAAAAAAAAAAAAAAAAACAAATAATAAATGCACTTCTAAAGCTTCGGTCACACTTATTAAATATTTGATCAAATAAGCGTAACCCCTACTTTTGTTAATAGTTAGTGAGATTGAAAATGGTCTTAATATTACAAAACAAACTAATTATACTACTAGACATAGCAAAAAACAGTTTTTTGTAAGATGTGGTATTTTAATCAAAATAAATATTGATATTAAGTGAAATGATTTTTTAGTTTGGTTGTTTGTCCCGTTTTTTTCGTCAAATATTTGATAAGTCTGACCATAGCTTAAGCTAAAATACTATTTCAGATGTCTTCAGTATAATTGTATGGCGATTCTTTTCTTAGAATATATTAACCCTCTAGCACTCATTTAAAGGGGTAATTTTTGTCATTTTTTTTAACTTCCACACAAAAGTATACTAAAACGGCACTTTAGAGGGGTTCGAATGTTCCGCGAATATTTTTTGCATCAAATTTCAATCTTAATCTTCAAAGACCAAAAAGTCGTGCAATGTATGTAAATCGGGGTTTCAAAAAATTTAAAAATTTCAAGACCCGTAATTTGGAAAAAAGGACAAAAATGACTCCTTAAAATGAGTGTTAGAGTGTTAATATATTCTAAGAAAAGAATCGCCATAAAATTCTACTACTGACATCTGAAATACTCTTTTAGCTCAGAAGTGCATTTAGTATATTTTTTTGACTTGTACCAAACGCCTTTTCAAGAAATTCAAAAACTTTAGGAGCCGATATCTCGGGATCCCGAGCTAACTTTTCAAAACCTTTTGGCAGATCTGTGCTACCAATAGTCTAGTTTCATTTCGCGTTGCAAGTATTGAGGCTGGCGGCGATGACCCAAATTTTGTTGCACTGTGTAATTTACTGTAAGGCGATATGCCCTCCTGAAAATCACTAATATTCCATTAAATAATATTTCTGAAGCAAATCATGATAAATTGTTTAAATTAGTCAACGAATGGTAATACTGTGAGGTTAGATTTTACAAAGGTGGATTGATAAGTTATAGCTTCCATATAAAGCCCACTCTCAAAAAATTTTCGAACTCTAGGTGGAGGGTATTAAAGATTTGGCACAGACTTAAAACACTTAAACCATTATGACCATTTTACAAATGTATCGACAAACTGTCTGTTACTTAATGTCAACATAAATTTATTATACCGATAAACTGTCCGTTAACGATTTTGGGTTTCTCAATATACCGAAAAAAAACATTGGTTTGAGTTGGCAGCACCACTCAAAATACATGTAAAAGTTGGGAGTCAGCTGATTGAATTTATCTGTACGTCAAATAAAAGTAAAATAAATAATTGGCAGATGAGTGCCGGTTAAGGCTAGTTTTCACTATCTCACAAGTCGTACGTATTCCATAATACATTGTGAGATAGAAATCTTATGAGTTTTGTTGCGACTGTCAAAAAATCTAATTTAACACGACAGTTTGTGTTCACACCATCACACAAAGTATAAACACTCACATATGAAATAAAATGCAACCCTGATCCAATGAAAAGTATTATTGTTTAGAAATTTTTCAAAAAAACGATAAAGTCTTATGGGATGTCAAACTTTTTTCATAATACTTGTCATTTTCGTGACACATTGCATTCACACTATCACACTTTGCCATATTACTTGAGTTTTTGACATGTATTAATACAAAGTATAATAGTGTAATCTAGCCTTTAGCATTGCGACAAATAGAATCAAATAAGACATTGATAAAACCAAATTTCTTTAATGTGCAGGTTTTCGTTGGGAAAAAAGATAATAATAAAACTGCAACTTTTTCCATCAGATTTTAAAAAGAATTTTAACTTACATTGTTATCTTATGTTGACAAGAATGCGTTTTTGCTTACAATTAAAAACTCTCAAGGTGGCATTCAAGCACTCGGTGGATATCATTGTTGTCACGGGCATTAATTTCATGGCTAAATCAGTCCTCCATAAGGAAAACTATATTATATTACGTTTGCCTCCGGCCATGTAATGGATAATATTATGTTATATGTTTACAACAAATAATTAAATCGTTTATTTCAAAAACCAATCAAGCAAACAATTTTTGATTTTGAGTAAATCAAAAAAAACCTCCTAGAAATCTTAAAATTACTTTTACAAAACAGATACAAGGATTTTTCGGCTTTGCTTCACCATCACATGGGGACAGTATTTTATTTTTTTTTTGCATTTAACGATGTATTTACCTTTACAAAACAGTACTCCCCCAATAACTCAATTTTGAATTTTTGTTAGTTGACTGGTTTTTGAAATAAACGATTCAATTGTATGGTTGTTCATTAACAATAACATCTGTTTCTTCTGTAAGAAAGAGCCAAATCTGTGCCATGGTAGTGAAAGGGTTAATCATTTTGCATTTACTTAAACTTGAGAAAAATTGGAACTATAAAATTTTTGATGAAAGCAAAGAAGAGGGTAATTTAATCATTGATTTTCTTTCAAGTTAGAGAAGGAAACCTTTTAAAGACAATATGACGCGAAAGCTAAACAAAATCAAATATTGCAATCAACATGGGATCTGAGCTACAGAAATTCCAATCTGAAATAAAAGCAGAATTAAAGTGGTGAATTAACAAAATCTTCAAATGAATTTTAAAATATTTTTTTTTGTCTCTTTAAGACTCGAAGAGTTTTGATGTTTTCTTTACAGAAAATCCGCTATTTTATCTTTACCTTTTTTTCGGGAAATTGCAAAAAAGCAATTGTTTTCTACATTCCCGGGAATTTGCAAATTCTGTTAGCGGGTCAAATAAAAATTATTTTGGACTTTTTAAATAGTGTGTTTAAATAGTGTTTAAATAGTAGTGTATACGTACCCTAGAGGGAAGCGAACTGACACTAAAGTAGTCCCGTGATAGGTCTTTGGTGGTAGAGACCGGTTCTAGTTCTAACACTTTATATGAATAAGACCTATCACTTTTACATGGGGTTGTCATTTTAGGGGGTCAATTGACACCATTTGACCAGTCATAGATCTATTCTCCAGGAACGTGCTTAGTGTCAGTTACTAAAATGCAGTATTCTTTCAATAAAACAAGTCCTAGAGTTAAATTCAAGAACCAAATTGCAGAAAGTACCAAAAAATGTGTCACAGCACCGGTGAAGACTGTACTCCAATTCATTACTTTTTCTACCTTTTTGTTCTTCATAGACCAGTTAAGGGATTGGTTCTTCTTTCACTGGTCATGAGTTCTTTTTTTAATTGTTCTATTTTAAAAAATCCCAGGACCAGTCTGTTGGACCAATTGACACAAATTTCCCGCAGGGTATTATCAACGTAAAATCGAGGAAACAGCCGATTGGCTGAAAATACAAAAATTGTGTGAATGTTAGTGAAAAAGTGTGAGTGTATTGAGTTTTTCGAACTTGTACTTGCATTTGGAAACGGGGGGTTACACATGCAAGTAAAAGTTCGAAAAACTTAATACACTCACACTTTTTTACTAACACCATCACATTTTTTGTATTTGCAGACAACTTGCAGCTCAACTTGCAAGAAATTTCTGAAGACAGTGATCACACTTGTTAATGTCAAAAACATGAACAGTGTTACCAAATTTACTGGATTACGGAAATAAAAATTATATATTTAACTTTCTTAAAGTATATTTAAAAATATTTCTTGATTTTTTTTGCATATATACATGAAGAATGCAATTAATTTAATTTTTAAACATCAATCTAATTTGAAAAAGTAATAATAATTAGTAATTTTGATATTTTAATTAGGCTAAAGTTCATAAAATTTAATTTTCATAAAATTATTTTTATTATACCATAAATAGTTTAACAAAATAACCACAATACTAATTATTGTTAAAGCTAAGGCACGAGCTCTATGTTTACACTTGTCCTTCAAGTTGTGCTGAGAAAGGTCAACAAGAAAAAGAAAGCCAAAAAAAATTAAAAAACAAAAAGAACAAGAAGAATTCTTGACAAAAAGTACGAAAAAACAGAAGTAAGGACCCAGTAAAAAATGTGCTCCAAAAGGAGCAGGTTTTATGTATGAATTCATACCTTAAATCGCTTCAAACCTGCTTATTTTTGTATGGGGTGTTCCCGGTTTGGAGGACTATTTTCTGCTGACAATAAGTGCTTCTTTTAACATGCAAACAAAGCACTCCTAAAGTGCTTTTTTAATAGCTAACATATTCATTAATTTTTCGCTTTTACTTGATTAAATGCCGTTTTCAATCATTTTCGTAAACAATAATATATTCTAATTTTTTTCGCTTTAAACCCTTTTTTGTTGTCAGCACTAAAATAGCAGCTTTTTTTGTATATTTTATTCATTATCATTTACTGCTGTATAAAAGCTCTCTTATTGAAGCGCTCGATTATGTGCTTTTTCTCTTAAGTGCTTTAAAAAACCCAAAATTTTTTTACTGGGGAAGAACATGTAAAATAAATTAAAACAGATAGTCGTTCAAAGCAAATTTCGATCTACCAAAGTTAAATACAATTTGGTTTAAAGATTGATGTTTGACTATTGACTGCCAGCAGTCGTCGGAGGCTGCGAGTGTTAAACGGCAAACCCCTCCGAAGATATTGAGTGGTTGCAATTGAAACATGTAAAGGCAACCTGTCCGTGAAAGCCTGAGTTCGATTTCCGCGGCAGTCAAGAATGAAAAAAATTATCAATAAATTTTAATTAATTTCATGAAAATTAAATTTGATGAACTTTAGCCTAATTAAAATATCAAAATTTGGATTAAAAACCATAAATAGTTCAACAAAATAACCACAATACTAATTATAATTATTAATGCCAAATGTTTATTTAGAAATGAAGCTCTGTTTCGCACTTGGTTACTCTGATTTATAAGGAACTTTCACTTGACTGTGTAAACATTTATGCAACTTGTATGACATTCGACTATTTCGTCGCCATTTTCGATGTTAATACGTATAGCCTACTTGCAAGTAATTACTTGCATGTGTTAAGGCAGGGTAACACGCCATTAAAATACACTTAAAATGATTGTAGAGAAACAAAGTGGGATAAAATTAAAATTTGTATATGGAATACAAATTTTCCCTTTTTTTGTTAACTGATACATTGAAGACAGGGGTGTATTCAAGGGTACGTTTTAATAGACTTAAGCTTTGTTCACTTAACCACTAGTTTTATTAAAAAATTACTTGCAATTGCAAAACGTTTGGCGAGATCAAACATCATTTAACAGTTTCTAAGTTACTTTATACAATTATCTTTTACAAATAAAATTAGGTAAATTAATAGAAACTGTTAGAAATAAAGCTTAAGTTTGATCAATTTACTGGGCACGCTTTTTTTTTTTGGATTTTCTCTACCGTTGAAGTTTTAAAAAAAGAACAATTTTTTACAGAAAAATAATATTTTTGTTTGTTAAAAATTCATAAAAAAAACAAAAATGCGATAAAAATCACAGGTTTGGCTAAAAAGCATTAAGTTAAACGATGCACAACTTTTGATTTTGTTCACAATTTACTGAGAAGACTCAATGGATACAAATCGCGATTTGCATGTGTGTGTTGGCTGCTGTTCTGTTTATGGACGTTTTTCCCTTCACTTAAAAATGAGGTGCCATCACTTAATTGTTAATAAAAAACGAAACGCATTCATCGATTTTTAGGATCTATTTGCCGGTACACACACGTCAAGTTTGACTTGTCAAGTCTTGAGTTTTTAGGAGAGATGGTAAAAGAAATGACATAATCTTTTCCCTTCTCTCATTAAAGCTGAAGACTTGACGAGTCAAACTTGACGTGTGTGAACCGGCACTATGTCTCACTGATTTTATTCATAGGTTATGTGACTTTACGTGAAAGAAATGAGACTAACTTTTTCCAGTTTTGGATTTTTCGCGACTTTTATAAATACGAAATTTTTATTTTTGTTTTGTTTAACGTAAACAACCACTACACAGCCATTCAAAACACTCGAAAATTTAATTGGGTTTCATAGCTAACAATTACATCTTTATACAATTTTTACAAATCGCTTCGTGACGAGCAAAGCTATGATTTTTTAAACTTTTAATTTTTTGAAAAAAGGCAAAAATACGATTAGTACCTGTATCTTAAAAATGCGAGCTGCTGGTGAACACAAAAAAGTTCAATTTTGTTCCCTTGTGTCATCTTCCAAATGCCAGGTTGGGATTGATTCTTAAGGGATTGAAGAAAGAGCAAAACAAAAAAGCTGAGAAGAGGTGGGTGGGTGATTGTTGGGCTAAAGAGTAGTGTTCATTAGTATGTGGACAGCGTTGTATGCTAACATCAAAAAGTAGTTGTTTTTTTTCGTTTTTTAATTAAATTTCTATAAACATTTTCTTTTTGTTGTGAATACAATTTTGCCTTCATTATAAATTATTTAAAACAGCCTGTAAATTTTTTAAAATATTTATTCTACTTGTTGATTCTTTCAATTATTTTTTTACACTTGTGCAGTGAGCGCGTAAAAAACTTGTGTGGCTTGTCGCTTTGATGCGTTAAAAATAGCAACAACACAACAGTTTATTTAATATAAAAGCATTTTGTATTTTTTTTTTATAATTTCTTATATTCTCATAAAAAGTATGAGTATGAGATTTTTAAGAACTCTCAAAAAAAAAAAAAAAAAAAAAAAAAAAAAAAAAAGTACATATATTTAATGTTTTTGTATAAAAATAAATTTAAATAAATTGTTTTTATCTGTTTTTTTTTAGTTTGTTTTTTACAGGCAGTTTGTCTAAAGAAATATTGTGGCTTTGGTCGCGTTTCTTCCCCCCTTTTTTAGGTAAGTTTTGTTATCAATTTATTTTTAAAATGTTTGGAATATAAATTTAAAAATTATAAATACAAAATCAATAAATTATTGAAAAATTTTTGCTGTTATTCTGGAGAAAGTTTTGAATATCAACCTGGGGGGCTTTACGAAATTGTAAATTAAAGATCAGTTGGAATTTTAAGCAAGTGTAAGCCATAGTTCAAATTTAGCGCGATAGTAGTGTCGATTAGAAGAACATTAGTTCTTTATTTTAAGAATTTTTATTTAAAATTATGTTATTACAAAAATTTAAAAGAATTAATTTTTGCTTCAAAATTTTTTAGTCACGGTGCGTGCTTGCGTAATGGCAGTTTTTCTTTGTGTGGGAAGCACCATTTTCCTTGCACCTATTCACAGTTTCTGGCCACGAAAGGGATGATAGGGTGGGAGGTATCTTTATTTAAACTAGAATGTTTTGTATACCCTCCATTTAGGGTTGCCAGAAATCTAAATGCAAGTAACTGGCAAATGCAAAAAAGCATCTCGGTTTTGAAAATATAACTGGAAAATTTAAACACTTATACGATAGTTCAAAAAAGAAAAATTTTATTTATTTAATCAAAATAAAAAAAATAACAAAAAACCAAAAGGAAACGCAACAATTCAAATTCAGTCTTACATCATATTACATATCGTCGCCCAAAATCTAAAAGGCCATAAGTAACAAAAAAAAAAATCAAAATCGAATTTTGATCGGTTTTGATGTATTTTGATTAATTACATCATAGTCAATCAAAACTTACAGTCTTTTGATTTTTAGGTGACGATATAATCTTATTTAAATCACATAAAAAAGTATAACTATTCGTTTTGCCACATAAAGGGTGGTTAAAGGACCGGTGTTGAATGTGAACCACACTTAAACGTCAAGTTTTTTTCTTCATTTCGAGCAAACGAGCAACGCGTTAAAGTTATTCAGGCTTATTATTAAAATGGGCGTTCAAATCAAAATGCATATCGTGCACTTCGTGATTTTTTCGGTCAATTTAATCGTCCAAATGTGCGAACAATCGGATCTGTAATTTATTTTTATCGCATTTTTCAAAAAAAAAGTGGATCGTAATTTATGGATTGGAATATCTGGATCGTAAATTATGTATGAATTGGAATATTTTTAAAAACTCTTTCATTATTATTAGTAAATAATAAATACACAGATTTTTTTAATTAAAGAAATTATTTTCTGTCTGAACAAATTGTAATAGAGATGGTAACTAAACAAGACCTAAAAAAACTACCACTGGTGATGAATATGCGTACACTAAGCTTGTCATTCCATGTGAAACGTTTTGATATTCCTCTAAGACCCCATAAAGTAAATATGAGGAGCTCCATAACAAAATGGAACAATTCCACTTTTACAATTTGTAGATTAATCAACAAAAAAAAAAAAAATAATTAAAGCTAGTACGATGTATTTAAATTAAATAAATTCGTTAAAACAATGACTAAAAGGATTTTAGTATGTACAATATTATTCAGTAAAAAATCCTTAAATTTAAAACATGGAATTGACGCATTTTGTTATAGGCCTCCTCATATATTCTGGGTTCTTGAGTAATTCTCGATTTTGTCATGTCAGTCTGTCCGCTTGTGAAAAATGCACTCACTTTCGAAAGACTACAGAAATAAATTATTTTGAAGTCAAGTTGCTTCTATTTCTCCTACGCAGTTTGGGTTTCAAATCTAGCATAATCGGCTTAATAGGAAAACAGTTCTAAGCCCGAGTGTGGAACAACAAAAACTAACATAAATTGGTGACGGATTAAACCTAAACCCCATTAAAACCCCTTTAAGAGAGATAGGAAAAGAAAAAAAACCCAACTCAGCTGTCAAAAAAACCTAACTGTATCATTGGGTTAGTAAGAAATGGGTTCACTTTATTGTTGTAACTTCACACGTGCAGAATATTGAGCGATAATTTTTTATTTTGTTTTAAGGGAGTTTTCGTTATAGCTTGCGAATCATTTTAATTATAAAAATTTTATGATCAGCCCAATTATGAATAAAAATTCCTCGGGAGTTTTTTCCCATTTCCCATGTGTCCTATTTAAATTAAATTGTTAAAATGGGAAAAGGGAAAAACTCCTGGGGAATTGTTATTCCTAATTGGGCTGGATTTCTCTCGTCCAGAATTCAAATACTTACAGCCGAACCTAAACAAGAGCGGAAAGCGTTTTCTAGCTGTCAAAAATTCTCATACCCATACCTTTTGTATGAAGCATTCCTAAAGGCTAGATTACACTATTATACTTTGTATTAATACATGTCAAAAACTCCAGTAATATGACAAAGTGTGATAGTGTGAATGCAATGTGTCACGAAAATTACAAGTATTATGAAAAAAGTTTGACATCCCATACGACTTCATCGTTTTTTGAAAAATTTCTAAACAATAATACTTTTCATTGGATCAGGGTTGCATTTTATTTCATGTGTGAGTGTTTATATTTTGTGTGATGATGTGAACACAAACTGTCATGTTAAATTAGATTTTTTGACAGTCGCAACAAAACTCATTAGATTTCTATCTCACAAAGTATTATGGAATACGTAAGACTTGTGAGATAGTGTAATCTAGCCTTAAGTAGCGCGGCGTCAACGCTTTGCAATTGGAAAAACCGATTTTGACAGCACGTTTAATAGTGAAGTTGGTCGCTATTGTTAATAAATAATGGCAATTTAGCTATTTTTTTGTCAATCTAGCGGTTTTTTCTCTTCTTTGTATTTCTATTATGTGGGTTCTATTAAACAAGAAAGTTAACAATACTGTTTTTTACACAACGTTGACGCTCTTGTTTAGGTATGGCATATCAGCGTAAAAGCTAAGCGGAAGAAAACGTTTCGCCTTCCGCTCTTATTTAGGTACGGCTGATATAATCATGGCGCAACAAGCAGATATAGCGCCTTACTCTTATTAAAATACATATATTCCTAATGTGCATTACATCACAAAATACCAAACTGTATGAGATTTTGCTTACACAACAGAGCAAAATTTATGTTACGCTACACAAACCATCAACAACATAAGGGACATGCGCAAAGCATAATTTTGTTTATTTGATTCATGATTAAGGATAACTTTTGAGATTAAGCTCTGTCTTATCTAAGTCTTAAGTTCGAATTTTAGAATATTATTTAAATCTATATATTGTTTATTTTCATATAAACTTAAATGGTATTTAAATAGAGTTTGGTCTTTTCAGTGTTTTTTAAAAAGTCTTATTTAATTAAGATAAATGTTTGGTTACACTACTAAAAAGAAAAAAAATATTATAAAGAGCGTATTTATTTACAAGGCAGTGATGCAAAACGTGGCACAATTTGGCCATTTTTGGCACTTTTGAACGTTTGATGGCCCTGTAGAAATCTATTTTGGCCCTTTCAGGTCAAAATTAAATAAGCTGGTAGTGAGCTAGTCTATCAGTGCCGGAGTCGCGGGTTCGATTCCCGCCAGAGACTCTGGCCTCCCGCAGACAAGCGTAGAGCTTTGCGTGATTAGTTAAGGAAACAAATCAGTTAATACATTTTTCAATCTTATTTTCTTAATTTTTCGAAAAATACTTTTATTTACGAAATTGTTTTGTTTGTACGGGACCAAATAAACCACACAAGCGGTTGTTTGTATGAAAATCAAACATTTTTAATATTCACAAGAACATCCTGTTGTTTGTTACAGAAATCTATAATGTCTTTGTAAGGGAGGTGTCACGCCCACTTCTATAATCCCGTTCCTTTTTTTTTAGAAAGGTTGTTTATTTATATCCGAGCTATATGTACCAAACTTTAACAATTTTTCTCTTACCGTTCTTTAGATATAAATAAATCTAATTTGTGCAACGCCCTCTTCTTCACTCCCGCCCATGTTTTGTCAAATGTTGTCTATTGATGACAAAGATACCTGTAGGTAATTTGAAAACTTTGGCTCTTTTCGTTCTCAAGATATACGAAAAAAAACATAAAAAACAACGACAAAGGATTTATTGGTAAAATTTGGGGCAGTAGGGGTTTGGTCACATCTCAGCCATTAGTGAACCGATCAGGCTAAATTTCAATAGCAAACTATTCCGGACTATATGTGACATAAATATATAAATACCTGGTCCCCATCATATCTGGGCCCTTCGGAAAACCCATTTCAACAGACAAACGGGTAGACGGACAAACGAACAGACGAACAGAGGAACGTTAAATCAGCTTCGCTACTTATAAGGTCCAAGATTATATACACTTTTTAGGATCTAAGATCAATCCTAAAAAGACAAGCTGGTAGGGAGCTAGTCTGTCAGTGCCGGGGTTGCAGGTTCGATTTCCGCCAGAGACTCTGGTTTCTTTCCTGCAGACAAGCGTAGAGCATAGCGGGGATTAACTTAGGGAATTAAAAAAAAAAAAAAAATTTATAAATTACAAACGGAATGGCAAACTCATACATACATTTTTACCTTCCGTGATCTTAAGATTTAAATTTGTATATGCATGTGTAATGTGAAAAGACCTACATTTATCAAGAATATTCCTAATATCTGCTAGACACTATCACACAAGTCTTACGTATTTTGAGTAAAATACAACCCTATTATGATAAGTTGCTATTGTTTTTTTTTTTTTTTTTAATTTTCAAACAATAATTAAATACTTAAGACTTGTGTGATAGTGTAAAACGGCCTTAAGCAACTACAAAGAACTGCTTGTACCCTCAACACAAATCTGCAGAGTAAATGTAAATACTTTAAAGTTTGAAAAATTGTTTTGATAGAAAAAATTTAGGATTTTCCCTCGTCGTTTTATTAGAGTTTTATAGTACAAAAATCTTCGTTCAGTTCAGTTGTTTTTATCTATTAAATTGCCTTCTATGGTTTACTTTGTTTAAAAATTGGGGATATGATTCGATATCATTGATGGTCTGTACATTTTTGATATTATGAGGTGTATTGGATTCCGATAAATTAAATGAATATCTTTTGACATTAAAAAAAAAAATTTGAGTTTTAAAAATTCATAAATAAGTGGAATATTTTAAAATTATTTTGAATTTGACTTGGATAATAAACTTTTTTTTTATTTACTTAAGAATATATCTACACAACAAAAAAACATTTTATCTAAATAACACGTCATTTTCGAAAATCCTTTATCTTTTAAGTGTGTACTGTGGGTGAGTAAATTCGTGCTACTTTTAATGACAAGCTGACATAATTTTATTCTCTCACTGGGTTAGACATTTCTAAGAGATATATTAGTCCGTCCGTCTGTTTTTATTGAGAACATAAAACTCAATGACATTTTTCCGAAAAAAAATAACTAAATAAATATATGTGTGTATGTATATGTATATTCGAATACATATATATTAAATAGAAATAAATACACAATATTTTTGAAATATTGTAACACACCCACCAGAAAAGAGTGCAGAGCGGTCAAATAATCATGCCAATGTTAAGAAACTTAAAAAAAAAAAATATAGAACACTAAATTGGTTTGCGGGAACTACATACAATTTTAAAATTGAATTTAAAAAAGAAGATAAAATTTTCAACAAATAATAAAATAAATATTTGCTTCTAATGATTAATTCATTTTAAAATATATTAAATACTTTTTATTGAACAAGTTCCGGAGTTCAAAGATAGTTTACCATACAACCCACTGTGCAAGATAAAATTCCCTTAAATGTTATGTAAATAATGCAAAACCCGCATTTGTTTAATTGGATTTTAAATTATTTACATTTTAATTAGTTGTTTGTATTTTAGCTTATTAAAATATATTTAACATAAAATAACAAACATTGTATGATTATTTAAATTATGTATTTGCTAAAAGAAGTTAAGTACGTGTACTTAGCACAATTGTTAAATTTAACTCGGGATTTCGCAAAGTTTTATATTAACAGCGTTGCCATTTGTTAAGTTTTTCCTTTTTTTTAATGGAAAAAGTTTGAAATTTATATTAAGTTTTTTATTAATGTAGGGCAATCCATTTTTTCGGTTTTAAAAGTAAAGTAAAATAAAACACACAGAAAGCTATGACATCGATGACAATGTACGCTTGGACTTTGCCAAAACGTATGAAATACAATGTCATGTAAATGATCGGCTCTAGATTGGTTGCGGCAGTCTATCCCTTTGAGGTAGTTTTCGATCCTGGATATAAAAGCTAATTAATTGCTACTGAAATTAACCAGACTTTGGATTCATAAATAAGCAAAGCAATTTCTTTCACATGCAATATCATTCATGAAAAAACCTAAATGCAGCAAATTCGCTGAAAATTAAGGCATTTTCAGTTGACTGCACTCATTATACATTTTCTTTAGTGATCATTCGATGAAAGTGACATAGTTTGTAATAATGGAAGCTGTGAAACTAATAAATCATACCGGAAATCTCGAAAGGTTCTAAAAAATTAAGAAAGACTCCCTTATAATCAGCACAACACGTTCATTAAAAGTTTCCCACGCGTACACTAAAATACAGAATGGGTATGCTAAAAGTTCGCTACACGAATATTTAGTTACACGATCACATTAAAAAGAAGCCTGAACGCTAAAAGAACACTACGCGTACTCTTAAACAAGATCGGTACGTAATCTTGGTATTTGTGCATGTCATCTCACAATCGCTGTGCACCTTTTTTTTGTTTGTTTACAAATTCACGTACACTAAAATAAGTTTTAGAGTTTCTGTTTTCAAAAAATAACACTACGTTAGTGAACAGTTTCTTTTCGGACTCTGCTTATAAATGCTACAAGAAATTTGCAATGGGATTTACATGCATATTGAAGTACCCCAGAAAACAAAAATATTATTTTTAAAACTGATTGTAGATGAATTACGAATTTGATAATGGATTTGATAAAACAAGTTTAGGTGCGTCAGACAGCAAAGAAATACTAGTTTAAAACTAATAAAAAACATTATAGCTTTTTATTATTGCGGCAAATACAAGATAATCTATTATTATTAACTTTTTTTTAATATCAGGTAGCACATTTAAAAAATAAAGTTGCGATTTATATTTTGATATTATTATATATATTGATTTTTTAAGTCATTTTTTATGGCATTAATATATCCACTGCTAGTCAAGATCACGTACTTAGACTTATGTCGTCGAAATTTTCTAAACTATCGCTACTTTATTGAGAAACTCTTTAAATTAAAGCTGCTTAAAGCTAAAACTATTGCCAAGTTATTTCATTGTTTTGAGTTAATCGTTGCATAAGGTGTCTTTTCTTACTCTCTTTTATTTTGCTGAACAAGCAAATGTCTAATTTTATCCAGAACAGCTTCATTAGTGTTTTGCAAGACAATTTCACTAAGAACTGTTCTCAGAAAAACATAAATTTCTATTTTCTCAAAAGTGAAGATTTTGACATTGACCCTTTTAGCACCCAGCCAGAAAATATTTCTTCCACAAAACACTAAAGTTACAAAAACAAAAGCAAACAATTAAAAAAAATTTCTTCACGATGATCAAAACTATTTTCGCTTAAACATTTTCCCCAACACTTTTTCTTTTCCGACGCGAGCTTTTTTTTAGCTTTTTCATATTATGCGGGATGCAAAGCGAACCAATCCTATTGGCATCTAAATGTTTATGAAATATCTTAATGATGTTCGTCATTCTTTTGCCCACCATATATAACATGTTACATAACTGCATACAGCCTTAATGTTTTTGGCACAAAAACTGACTTACATATTGATTATCTTTACAATTTTCGTTTCTGAGCAAAGTGCAACCACGATTAAATTCGTTTTACGGTGACCCAGGATGAGGCGAAGTTAGTTAATCGATGCACTCCTGTCTTGAAAGTCGTTAAGCATCATTGCACAAAAGTCAACTAAAACAACAAAAGTTGTGCTTGAAAAAAGTTTATGGTTAAAAATATCGAACTTTAAATTTCAAATGTCAGATGTAACCGGTATGCACTCAGTGCGAATTGTTCAATCAAATTAAGGTCTATAATAAGCAGCTTGGCAAACATACTTCTTAAAGATGCATAAACCATACCCAGCGGTAACAAGAATGAGTAAAAGAAGGCCTTATTTTGCAGACACAAGCCCTCCTCACCGCATTCCATTCTTATTTATTTTTTACACAGGTTGTCATTGGGAGCAAGCCCTTCCACACTCCCTTAATAACAGCTTCGTTCCCTTCGCAAAGAAAGTAAAACCATACCCAGCGGCAACAAGAATTAGTAAAAGAAGGCCTTATTTTGCAGACACAAGCCCTCCTCACTAAAAAATAAAACTGAACAACTTTCTTTCCGCCTTCTTAAAGAAGGGAGTACCGAATGTGTACTGAATATTTTGGAAGGTCTTTCAGAAAGAAATTTATACCGTTCAGAAGGCAAACTTCTGAAGAATATCATACGAAGCGAATCTTTTAGAAAGGAGTATAGAGGCCTTCAATTATACATAAGGGGTGATTTTTTAAGAGCTATAGGAAAGTTAAAAAAAAACACATAAAATTCAGAGAAATGCATGAAATCTTTATTTGAATCGATAGTACGGTCCATAAAATTTAATGTTTGAAGATTATTTCATGCAAATGTTGACCGTGACTGCGCCTCAAATGGTCCATCCGCTTAGTCCAATTTTGGCATACTCTTTCCAACATTTCGGCCGGTATCTCATGAATAAATGCTTCAATGTTGTCTTCCAATGCGTCAATTGAAGCGGGCATGTGTGTAGACATGAGCTTTAACATAGCCCCACAAAAAATAGTCTAAAGGCGTTAAATCGCACAATCTAGGCGACCAATTGACCGGTCCCGAACGTGAAATAAAATGTTCACCGAACTCGCCTCTCAATAAGTCCATTGTTAAGGGTGCTGTGTGGCATGTGGCACCGTCTTGTTGAAACCACATTCCATGCAAGTCAAGTTCTTGCATTTTGGGCAAAAAAAGTTGGATACGATTCGCATCATCTTTAAAGAAGTACGGTCCAATGATGCCACAAGCCCATAAACCGCACCAAACTGTGACTTTTTCTGGATGCATTGGTAGCTCTTGCAATGCTTCTGGCTGATTTTCACTCCAAAATCGACAGTTCTGCTTATTAACGTACCCATCCATTGAGCCAAAAAATGAGCTTCGTCGCTGAACACAATTTTTCGATAAATTTTTTGATAATTTTTGATAAAAAAAATTCAATAATTTGCAAGCGTTGTCCGTTTGTAAGACGATTCATGGTTAAACTTTAGACCAAACTGAACAAAACACGAAACGTGCGTCAGCTGTTTAAACCAGTGTTGCCAAAAAGATAATAGCTAAAAAATCACCCGATATATATGTATATAAAAATTTATTTACAAAAAATGTTCTCTTACTTTTTTTTGCTCTATTATAATAATTTTATATGTTTATTTAACTATCGAAATATCAAATTTAATATTAAGATTTTGCAATATTTACACTATGTTTTGTAATCTCCCATACAAATTGTACAGCATCTTACAACAATTGCCCCAGGTAAAACATGGAATTTCATCAATATTCTATATTCGTCAAATAGTTAAGATGAGCGTTACTTGTTTGTTTAGTTGTGTTTTTCCCTCCTTTCTCTCAAATTAAATAATTTTCTACATCAATTTAATTACAAATTCTCCGGACAAAATAACTATAATCATTAGATGAATAAATTAATAATGATTAGTATTTCTAAAGAACAAAAATAATTCTTACTAAATATTTATATCTAACTATTTTACTACAACCAAACCTTCAGTTAACTGGCTGAATAAAATTAAACACACTGTGTTTACACTGTCAATATTTTAACAGAAGGCAATAGCTAAATTGGAACTACAAGCAACTGTTTATTATACGCCTTCGCTATATGAGGAAAGGGAATACATAAGTTTATTATTTCGTTTGTAATTTTTACTATATTGATCTAAGACTCTTTTAAGTATATATATTATGGGTCCTTTTGAGTAGAGAAGTTGATATAACAATGTCAAACATTTTTCAAAAGATTGATCAAATAGCAATCGAAGCTACTTGGGACAAATTTCGCTAACACCAATAGGTAATAAGTTACATGGATGCGAAAAAACACCTGTATGACCAAAATGTCAAACTTTTACCCCCGCTAACTCAGAAACTTTCTGACCAATCTTGTTGAAAATTAGTGTCTAAACTCTAATATGATAGCGGATTTAGTTTTAAGATTATGTATGGATGAAAATAGGACGAAAGAAAGAAAAAAAGAAATGATCCACGACTTTTTGGCGGCATATTTTTTCTCAAATTAAAAAAAGTTATTAAAAAATATTCCGAGCTGCCCTGTCCATGTATGGCCAGGTCTGCCAACACGTCTGTGTCCTTTGCGATTCCTGCCGATGGCCATTCTGGTAATGTCGTCTGGAGATTTTCTGAGTGTGTTCCTAATCCAACGCAATTTCCACCTACAAATTCCTGTCTGGATGGGGATTTGATGGGTGGTGTCTCCTTCTTCTGTCATCCTTCTATCCCACTGGAGTAAAGGGCCTTTAACGATTTCATTCATCGTAGTGTTTGAACACAACTTTGGGACCACCAAATTTGCGTTGAACTCATGTTTGTTTAACATCAATTTAACTACGCTAATGAGTAATGAGCCCAAAGACTACTTTTCGCTGAACATATGCCGTTATCGTGGCTACTACTGCACTATGAGTTATTCATAAAGAACCATTTTACTTCCCCAGTACCCTCTAAATTGTAACAATATTGCGAGGTTCCTCAAGTTGCCAATGGGAGAATCCCGATTGGGGATCTAGCAAGCCCCACACGGTGCGCGGTGTGCCCGCGATCAACGTTTCTTATTCTTTCGGGTCAAAATTTACTGTTGACAAAGAATTTAATGCTTTTGGTGTCATTTGGTGCAGAATTCGAAGACTACCAAAGAGAAGTATATACTTTTCGTTGGAGTTGAAGATTCCAAGCTTTGTGTAAGTCGACCGTTGGGATGAATCACCTGTTGTGGTAATTGTGCAACCCAGATACACGAAAGACGTTAAATCTTCTTTTGGTTGGACAAGAAAATGTTGTGCTGTGGATGCATTGAAACGCATTGTTTTGGTTTTCCTTGTGTTTATTTTTAGACCCACTGGGATATGAGAATGTATGCGCTATTCTGAAAATTAATTTCAATCAACTTAAGGGCAGATTCTTATCACTTATTCTGAAATCACACCAACAAAAGACAAAACTTTTGTTTTTTTTACTGATACGAAAACAGAATATTAGTTCTTATGAAGCAACAACAACAAACAAAACAACTGTAAGAACCCTTTAAGACTCGACAAGTTACTTGCGCAAGTCTCTTGCGCAACTCTTGGTTTGTGGCTGTAAGAAGTAAGGTGGGTTAAGGGAAAAAGAATAGAGTACTGACTTAATTGTACTCGGCAAGTGACTTGCACAACTAACTTGCCGAGTCTGAAAGGGGTCTAAAGCTGTCCTCTTGACTTTCTGCGACAAAACATTGGTTGCAGTAAATACATGTGGTTTGATACAACATACTCATACAGAGTAAGACAAAACAGACTGAAACAAACCTCGTTGCACATAATAGCGTGCTTTCTTACAATGTAACACACACCAATTAAGACAACACAAAAAAAAAAGAAGAGACAAAACACATTGTCGCATTGCAAACAGCAATGCGGTTGTTTTTTAAGACAAAAACTTGATAAACATAAAGATCAAATTTGTATAATAATGGCAAGCAGAATGACAAACGTATAATATCCTTTCCACCTGTGGTGAAGGGTGTCTAAAAAAATATAAAAGCTCTTCGTTTTATTAAAAAATACAGATAAAAATTGTGTCTTTTAAAGCAATAAAACATTTTTTTTATGTTAAAATTAAGCCAACATCTTGTGATAAAAAAACATTTTTAAAAGTAAATGTACCTTTAGCTAAATTAAAATTTGCCTAAAAGATAATAATGATAACGATCATAATCAGTTTCCCTTCCGTTTATGATCCTCATGAGCAGGGAAACCAAAAATATGCAATTGTATGTTTTTCCTAGAGCGAACAATGAAGGCAGAAACAATATATGCATCCATATTAGAGCTTTTTATGAATTTTGCCATCGATTTGTTAGTGCATATTATTGCATATTTTACCGTTTGAAGCATTTTTTTGCATAAGTTGGTTAAAAGAGCCTTTTTGCAGCATATTTGAAGTTTTTATGGCATATTTTGCTTTTTTGAGGCAAATTTTAATACAGTTAAATATTTTTGATTTCAAGAGCTTATCGTAAAGTGCAATTGCAATCTTGTAGATAATTTGATCAAATTTGGTTAAGACACTTTTTAATTGTACTAAGGATGAAGTCTCTGTAAATGATAAGAATCGGTCTACAATAAAAACTTCTTTCCAAATTATACTCTGTGTTCATAAACCATTAAATTATGTTGGTATTTAGATTGAATTCACCCCAAATATATTTTATTCTAAATTAAATTCTTTTAGAATCGGTTCACATTTGCCCAAAGCTCGTATCCATAAATAGCTTAAACTTCCTTTTTAATGTTAACATCAATAAACCATTTAGCGACAGTACCCAAAATTTCTTTGAGACAAAAAATCTCATATGGATGTTAATATCTAGATAAAAATATTCGGCACAAAAACCTCTTTTATGAATTAATATAACCTTGTTTTTTTGAGCCGATGACGGCCCATAATTTCCAAATAGGGTAAAATCTCGCAAATTCGTCTGTTAATACTATGGAGTTTAGGCTTTACCGATTATAATTTTAGGATTGTTTTTATTAAACTGAACTGTTATTAAATTGTTGAATATTTTGTTTTTAAATTAGTAATTTTTTAGAGCATAATTTTAAAAATTTTCACGGCATATTTTCAAGTTTTTACTGCATATTAGGGTATTCATTTAATCGACCTTTTGCTTTAATCGGTTAATCGCTCGATTAATTAACCGAGGTTTCGGTTTAATCGGTCAATAATCGGTTAATTTTGTTTTTGATCGGTTAACCGATTAATAAAGTTTTATTCATAAAGTAAGTATTTTCAATATATAGAAATGCATTAATTATTTATTATTTGGAGTTTATTAGTAAAAAAAATAATAACATACCAAACATTAAAAGTCTTGAACTAAAACGAGCAAACAAAAAAACAATTCATAAATATGTAATATGCATTTTTCAATTATGTAATACATAATTGGGGGATTCACAAGGTAAAAGTTTTAATGCTGCGCTCATTGATTCGTCATAACTCCACAGTAGATATATAAGCGGTGGCCCACAACAGTCAAATCGTCGGCTTCATATGCAAACCTGCTAACTTTCTCTCAGCACATTTCACAGGAGAGACCAAAAACTTTTTATTTTTTCTATTTGCAGCTTGATAGAAAATTCAAATACTGGCCTAAGCGACTAGTGAAATAAGCATGGAAGTTAGCTTCCCTCAACAAGAAATTTCAGTGTATTTATCAAATATGAAAAATTGGGAATTTAGCACGTCATAAAGAAATCTTATTAATAGTAAAATACAATTAGTTTTACACACTTTAAGACTTAAATAGAAGAAAAACTACATGCTGGTCGACGAGGCGTATCATTCCAACCACACATCATCAAAATCTCAATTTACATAAAAAGTGGATTTAGCCGGTTTGCATATTAATCCTACGATATATATTTCTAGTAATTATTTAAAGACATAAGACTTTTTACAACTTTATGACTACCTTGTGAATCCCCCTAAGTATGTATTTATAAAAAATAGACTGAGATAATTTTATTAGTTATTTCAATAGTTAAAGGAGATGTTATAAAATAATCTTTTAGAAAAGTAATTTGGTTTAAATGTTTTGGAGTAAAGCGATTTTTTTCTTTTATTTTGGCAAAACTTGACTTAGAAAAAATTCTTTACTTATCGTAGATCAATATCTTATTTCTCAGTCCTTTTTCAGGATTTCTCTTAACATATAAAATATTCCATTATGCCCTTAGAGTCCTGTTTTAATTTTTAAAAATGTTTAACACTTCTAGTTGTTTCGGTTAATTTTGATAAAAGACTGATATGAGAAGGTATGAGCAGAAACAATTAACTAAACACATACATATAAAAAGTACGTGAAGCAAAAAAAGGTGTTGGCAATCAAACATTTAACCTATTTTTCGCCACATTCCTGTTGATTGAACATTGAAATCGGTCGGCGGAAAATGGGTTGAAATGAAGATCACAGAACACATTTGTTTTTATGAAAAAATATTTTCTAAACACATGCCTATTGTATATGAGACGAAACAAATAATTAAAAACACAACAAAATATGTTATAATAATACAAAAAATTAAAAATTTTATTACATCGGTTAATCGGTTAATCGACTGAAATTAACCGAGTTAATCGGTTAGTAATAAGTCGGTTAACCGATTGACGGTTAACCGAATGAATATCCTACTGCATATTTTATGCGCATAAAACGTGTTTTTTAGAGCATATTTCTGGTTTCCCTGCTCATGAGTATATTTTATTACTAACTACCCGTTATTTTATTTACATTATTTTATGTGTATCACATGCTTCTGTTGATTTTTGTTTTAAGAAATAAATTTATTCAAACAATTACTGAAGCAGTTGATTGGTATATAATTTTGAAAACTTAAATTTTTAACAAATGCTGCCTCCGTAACTGGCGTTCATGAGAATTTTTATGGGTTTTCCGACAACATTTTAAGTGTTAAGTGAAATTTTATATCATTTACGGTGGAATTTTAAGGTTAAGAAGAAACCACAGCGTAATCATTCAAGTGTAAAAACTATTTTTTAAGTTAAAATAGAGATGAGATAAAATTGTGGCTAAATCTGATGTACTTGAGGTGGCTAAAATCAAATGAGTCATTTTGAGAAAAAAAAAATGTTTGTAAAAATATTTTTCTTTATGAGGAATTTATGAACTCAAATGCTTAAGCAATTCTGATTATAATTCCCACCCATCTAATAGAAACATGTCATAAAATGTGCAAGTTTTTTTTTAGCATTTTGCTTGAGAAAAAATTTTTTTTTTGCATATTTTGCAAGATTTTTGATGAAAATTTTGATAGAATACATATCTATGTGCATATAGTACTAAATAAGGAAGTAAAGTCGGCCATGCCTGACCAAATAATACCAAAAGTGTACATTATTTGTGTCCCATGAGCAGTCATGGTCATTTTCTGACAAATATGTTGCATATATCTCAATAAATATCAGCACAAATACCCTTTCAATGTGGTGTGGGTGTTAAAATAACATTCAAAGGTCCGAAGCACTCCCTTACAACGAAGCAGGTTTGTAAGAGAGAATATTACAATTTTTTTAATTGGTCAAAAAAAATAGTTTTTTAAGGAAATGTTGATTTTTAAAATGTTTGTGGGAATACTTGGGCAAAACTTTTTATATATTCTAAAAAAATGGTATTTCAGCTTGCTTAATTAAAAAAAAAAATCTTGCCCGTTTTTACCCCATTTGAAAATATTTGAGATTTAGTGAAACACATTAACTTGTTTTTCTGTTCTGTTTCGTTGAAATTATTACACTACTTCACAAAATTTCAACAAAGTCGTGACCAAATAAATCTGACAGCTGATCTTTATGTAAAATTTTCCCCTGAATCCGAATATGAAGTCAGAATTGTCAAAAGTAGAACAATGATGTGACTGAAATGCAAATATCTTCAAACATTTAAAACGGATTATGTATTTCTTTTTAGTGAAAGGTTATACAATTTCTGAAATAACCATGGATTGCTAGTGAAGATTGGTCAAGAAATGACAGAGTTACAGGGGACAAAAGTTTAAGCTTCATTGAAAATTTTATGATTTTGTTCAATTTTGCTTTTTTCAAGTCATTTTTCTTAACCAATGATCTAAAAATGTTAATGTTTTATTGCATGCGACATTAGATTTTTTAATATGAACATTTTGCACACAACAATACATAGATAAGGACAAAAATGAAAAAGCTACAAAACATTTAGTAAATTATGATAAAAAATTACATAATTTAAATTTACCACAAACAGCACTTGATTTGCTTATTCTGCTAAAAATTTCCGATGTTGATGATGATAACATGAAGATAATGATTTTGATGAAGGTGAAGATAATTATGAAGATGATTTTTAATTCAATATTTTAGCAATGAATGTGCCTTGTTTCAAAAAAAAAAAAAAATATATTATTCGCAAAAATTACATTGATTTTTTTTAAGTTCTTAGTTTATTGTTTTTTAATTTTGTTCGGCATTAGGTCATGAGTTAAAACAATTTTTAAATAAAAAATATAAACATATTTTGTTTAAAAATTATATTTTATTTAGTTCCCAATATTTCGGTCAACTTTGTTGACCATCTTCAGGGGTTCTGTATAAAAATACAAAAAATATATTACAAAAATTATTATCAAAATTACACAAAACATTTCCAAAAACAAATGGTATAATTACATTAAAAAATATAAATAAACGAAAACAAAAAATTAAAAATGTAAACAAAAATAACTTGCTGGAGCCGTAAGCTTTTGTCAACTAATGTTTATTACATTCTATTTTGGTCTTTTTCTGTTTTTGTGTATCGTGTGTTTGTATGTGTGAGCTGAGATGTTTTCTGTATCCAGTTTGTAGTTTAATCTCTCATTTGTGTCTAAATCAAGTATGTGTAGCATCTCCAAAGTAAATCTCCTAGCATAATTGTTCTCCTCTACTAATATTTTAACGTCATCGAAATTTGGTGTATGTCCAGTCATTGCACAGTGGGCCGCGAGTGCTGTTTTTTGTTCCAGTGGTTTGTAAGTTGCTTTTAAATCTGACTTATGTGATGCGAGTCTGGTTTTTAACTTTGTTTTAGTTGTGCCTACGTATGCCTTCTGACATATGTTGGTATTGTCACCTTTACAATTGATTTTATACACTACGTTTGGCTTTTCCTCAGTTTTCAATTTTGATTTTGTTTTACTGAATAATTTGCCAACAGTATTGTTACATTTAAAGGCTAAATGGAACTTGTCCTTATTATATATATTAGAATTTTTCATTCTTTCAGAAAAATTCGGTATATAACTGACTGATTTAAAAATTTTATCGTCTGATTCTCTAGTATTGGCTATGGGACATTTATTTCTTACACGTTTTATCAAGTCGTCAATGGTTTTTTTAGTTTATTTAATAAAACAAAATTAAAATTCCACTAAAATTTTACAACAAAAGTTTTTTTTATTAATCAATATACACAGAATAAAAAAAAAAAAAAAATTGTTGTCATAAATTACAGGCTTCCCTGAATAAACCCGCGTTTTGCATATGTTTCACCCCACTGTGCGACGCCGATTGTTTTTTGCGTCAGCCGCCGCCGCAGAAAAAATTCCGCGGCGCAGGTCTCTGACGAGAAGTTTTGACGACTACTGCTTGTTGCAAGTATTTTTCTAGAAAAATACTGCAAGACCGCATGAACATTTTCCATAACTTTAAATAAATATCTACGTCGCATATATACCAGATTTGATAAACTCGGCTCATATTCTTTTTCAGTGGGCCATCGCAGGTTATGTCTTTGAAAACAACCGTTCAACTTATTCAAATGACGTGAAAAAGTTGTAAAATGTGATGTTTCGGTTTGCACAGTTCTTCAACAATTCGCTCAGCAACATTTTTTGGCACCCTCTAGTCCAAGATTAGTCCGAATTTCTTGAACATGATATGCTAATTCTGCATCACAAACCTTTAAAAATATTTATGTCGTATTTGTCTGCCATTGATGAAGTGTACTGCCGAAGTGACACTCGTCTTCAAAAGCTCAAATCCGACGTTACATAGCCATACAAAACTGCTATTTGAACCAACAACACTGTATTTGATTATATGTGACTTACCATAACGACATAACCATAACTATGCAAACCAATTGAATTTTGGTTTTTATGGTCATTGTTACGGCTATGGCATTATTTATGTCACGTCTAAACGGCACTTATTGCTCAATTTGAAAGTAAGCACCCGGTGTTTATTGCTTTAGAAAGTTTTTGTTGATGCGTTCCCTAATATTGCGAATAGGAACAAACTTGTCCTCAAGTCCTTCTTATTAGAAAACACTATAAATTTTTAATTTTTTATTTTATTTACATATATATTCAGGTATGTGATGGAAAACGATTTTGAAAACAATACGATTTGAAAACGATAATATCGTTTTCAGTATCTTTTAAAATTGATTTTTAATACATTTTCCTCTGATTTCCTGTATATATTCTTTTAAATTCTTTGTTATAAATGTTAATTGAACTATATGTTGAACAAAAAATTAAGACTTAACTGCAGAAATGGATTTTAAGATCATCACACCTACAAACACGATAATTTTAAAAACGATCGTTTTTCATCACATACCTGATTATTTGAACTAATAATAGTTAACGTTGCCGTGTGTGCCTGGCAGGCACATTATGGCGTATTTAAGCGCAATTTGTGATTTATATGAAATAAATAAAAATAGCTATGGTGCAAGCTCTATGTTTACATTTGGCCTTCAAGTTGTACAAAGAAAGGTCAACGAAAAAAGACTAAACGGAAAACACAAAAACAAATGTACTTAAGACTTTAAGACAAAGCCTTGACAAAAAGTACAAAAAATAGAAGTGAGGTCAATATAAACATGTAAATAAAATGGAAAATGGATAATCATTTACAGCAAATTTTGATCCACCATTAACATTGGTTAAAGATTGATGTTTGACTGTAGACTGGCAGGCGCCGCAGTGTTGCAAAGGGTAGAACGGCAAAGAATTCTGATGATGAGAATGTGGTTGTTCTCGAAACTAGTAAATTTCGAACCGAGTCCAATCACGTGTTCAGTCAAAAATAAAATTATTAAAAATGTTTAGTTCTTTTGATGTTGTAAATTACTTGCTTCACTAAAAATTATTTAATAAAAACAAAGTTTAATCAACTTAAGCCTAATTACAATATCAAAAACTTCAATTAAAAACCAACAGTTCAATGAAAAATTTTTATAAAAAAACAAAATTTTAGTTAAAAATTTGAAAATCATTATCAAAAGTAATATAAGGGAATACAAAATTTTAATTTAAAAGATTTTGTTATTCGTGCTTAATTCCCAGTTTTTATTCTTGATAAAAACACTTGAAATTTATTGTTGATGGGTTAAGCTATTCCTATGCGCATTTCACTGGTTGCTTAGGACAGATCATCAGGAAACTTCATCCATAAAGATTTTAGAAAAACTAAAGATATTAAACCAAATAAAACTGTTAAGCGTATAAGAATCATAAGCAACAGTTCTACTTGTAACAATATCAAAGTTTAAACAAAAACATCAACAATAAACAGTGAGTTTATCTCTTCTTACATTCCCCACTACAATTGATTGGAATTCTTCCAACATTATTTGTAGTTGTAAGTTGTATTCCCAAAAATTACTTTTGATAATAAACTGGCAAGTGCACGGCCTAAAAAAAAAAACTTACCTGGCAACATGCTTTGCAAGTTGTTTTTTGCATTTTGCTTTTCTTAACCTACTTACAACTACAATTAATATTGGAAGAATTCCAATCAATTGTAATGGGGAATGTTAGGAGAGATAAACTCACTGTTTATTGTTGATGTTTTTGTTTAAACTTTGATATTGTTACAAGTAGAACTGTTGCTTATGATTCTTATACGCTTAACAGTTTTATTTGGTTTAATATCTTTTGTTTTTCTAAAATCTTTATGGATGAAGTTTCCTGATGATCTGTCCTAAGCAACCAGTGAAATGCGCATAGGAATAGCTTATCCCATCAACAATAAATTTCAAGTGTTTTTATCAAGAATAAAAACTGGGAATTAAGCACGAATAACAAAATCTTTTAAATTAAAATTTTGTATTCCCTTATATTACTTTTGATAATGATTTTAAAATTTTTATACGCTTAACAGTTTTATTTGGTTTAATATCTTTAGTTTTTCTAAAATCTTTATGGATGAAGTTTGGCCTAAGCAACCAGTGAAGTGCGCATAGGAATAGTTTAACCCATCAACAATAAATTTCAAGTGTTTTTATCAAGAATGAAAACTGGCAATTAAGCACGAATACCAAAATCTTTTATATTAAATTTTAAAATCTTAAACAAAACACATGAAAGTATGAATTTAAAGAGCAACAAGAAGTTTAACTTTTATTTAAGAAGTTTTAAAATGGATTTTGAAATGACAAATGTGTCTAAGAGGCACATGTTGCCTGGATCAGGGTTAAAATTTACACTTAAGATAAGCAAGACGATAATTTATTATTGTTATCACTATTTTAATATTGGTTATTTTTATTTAGATAATAAATTTTTTAATAAAATTAACTTGTTTGCTAAATTGCAATTACTGTATTGCTACAAATATATTTTAAACAAATATAAATTCAAGTATTATTAACTTTTTAATTACACAACTTTGTGTTTTTTTTCAAGTGCAATGAACTTGTTGATAAACCGTTTAAACAAATAAATATTCGTAAATTTAAAAACACTGCCTGTTTTCAGAAAATGAAAACAAGATTTCGTGTGAAAAATTGTAATGAAAACAAAAACGAATTTTGGTATTTTGTTGTTGCTTTCAATATAATTTCTAACACGAATTTTTTTTACCACTTTCTAAAACAGACAGTAAATGGAAATTTGGAATGATATCGAATGGCATAATTTGCCTCCAGGATTTTGTTGAAATATTTCGAATCGCATGAAAATTTCTTCCGCCGATTTTTATTCTGATTCGTGATATTAAAAGTTTTTTTGGGAGTAAATTTTATTGTGGGTTTGACTGTTTGACAAAAATTATTAAATTTGTTAAGAGGGTTTGAATGAAAACTGCTTTATCCTTCTACGATCGATGATTTTAGGAGTGGAACCTACGACCGCAAAAAGTTTGATACCGAAAGGAGTATTTACTTTGGGTTTGTGGTAGTGACACTAATGTTTGAGGGCTTTGGTTCAATATGAACCTACCATCACAAAGTGAATATTCGATATTTTTTATTAAGTCTCACATGGACAAGTCTTGGCGTTTTTAATACCAGCCAAACCCATGACACCTTGTTCAATCAACGGTAGTGTACGGTAAAATTACACAGGGCAATACAACAAAATTTTCCAGACTTCTGTGTTTAGGTTAAATAGAAAATGCGGTTAACGGCAGCATCATCATTTTTTTGCCTTTTCATTTTGACGTTTACACTTATCTATCATATGATAATACAACAGGAAGTTCACAACAGTGCTATTTAGCCTAAAATAGTAATTGTGGTTTCCTTATGAAAACTGACTAAACCATAATGTGGTTAAAGGTGACAATAATATATTGTATGTACCTAAAACATGTTTGAAAATATTCGTTGGATAAATATTTATTTCTCTGTATGCAAAACACTTTTATCAAGACTTCGTAGCTGTAAAAGAAGATATCAGATCAAGGTAAACATGTCTACGTTGAAGAATTATTGCTACACAGAAAAAATTCTCCAAAATTGTTCACCAATTAAGGCATTAATCAGAAATAAAATCACTTTTAATTAAAAAATTTAATCAAGTTAATTAAATGTTTAATCAAGTGAATTAAACGTTAAAGAAAGTGAATTCAACGTTAAATTGATACTGTGAATTTTTTTACTGGTGAAAATTTAATTAATTTTATATGTAATTAATATCACAAATTTTTTAATTGAAATCAATTTTTCCTTTTTTTTTGTTTTCATACGATAAGTATTTCGAATTATTAGAAGAGCTGAATCGCAAGAAACTTCAAGCACTCTATCTGCCGTATTCATAAAAAATAAAATATGTTTGAAATGTGTTTTAAGGCAAAATTTTCATACAAATTTTTCTTAAAATGCATTTCAAATCCATTTTAATTTTTTATGAATACGGCAGTAAAGCTTTGACTATAGAATTTTAAAATACTAAGTCCCAGTTAAGACATTAAAACAGGGTTATCCATTTAAGGGTTTCAAAACCTACGGTATGGCAAGGCTGTCAGCTTTTAAATATCTGGCATCTGAAGTGACATTCATTAAGTGAAAGGCTTGCCATTTACGAATATGGATCGCTTAATAACCGAAGAACGCATAAAAATAGGTAAAACTTCCTTAAAAAAGTAGTGGTTCAAACATGGCCACTTTTCGAGCATTACGGGGTGATTATGGTCCCCATAATCAACCTACTGTGCCAGGAATTTGCAAGAGTAAAAAAAATTTAAAGAGACTGGAAGCGACAGAGATGTGGTCATGCCTTTGCATCGTTGCAATATGCGCACTGCCGAAAATATCGGAAGAACCGCTACCGTCATGTCCGTATGACGCCAACTATATTTTGGCCTGCAATTGAATGTAATTAAATGGACGATATGTGGTTTCAATAAGATGGTGCCACGAGCTACACAATACGACCGATCGTCAAGTAGTCGCCGAGATACCGCCCGAAATGTGCGAAAAAAGGGTCGAAAGCTACATGAAAAGGCAGTCATTTAAATGGCATTGTATTTCGTAAAGGCAAGGTCTAAGCATTATAATGAAATAAAAGTTTCATAAAAAATCAAAATTTATTTAACTCTACTTTTGAAACCGAAAAATGGATAGCTCGTTATGTTCTTTACTGTAATATTTAATTTTTAAATATTAAAAAAACATGTCTTGTTATCCGATACTTTTCTTTTTAATCTAAGTATGAAACTCACTATAAAGAACTCAGGCAACGAAATTGGCATAATTTGTTGTTTGTTTTTGAAATATGTAGGAAACAAACAGTCAAGATAATACCAATTAAAAGACAAGTGATTTATAATTTTTATATAAAAAGAACCCACATTCCAACAATAAAAAGTAATCATTTAATAATACTGTTAACAGAGTTTGTCAAATTAAAGCGAAAGTTGTCCAAAATAGACGTCTCAACAAAAATGTTTAATAAAAAATATTAAATTGCTGTCATATTAAAACACTTTAATAATAAGAAAATACGAAAGATTCAGTTTATCAATATTATGAAATGGGAATTTAGCACGTTTAAACGAAGCCTTGTTAAGATTATTGTTTATCGCTCATTGTTACCTGGTTGGTTGTCTTTATATGGAACACAATAAAATATACGGATTCCCTCTATAATTAAGATTTTGTTAACAAATTGTTTAATGTTGTTGATTTTTTTATGGCGTCTATTTCTAATCGTACGTTAGATTTAATCATTACTGTTAAGCAAGTAAAAAAATTGGTATTGCAGTGATTAGAATTATATTTTTACGGTATTGTGTCTCTTTAAGACGTGATTCGAATTTTGTTTAGTCATCGTCCAAACTTGCAATTTTTGGTGCAGCAATTCTTGAGTTTATTGGAGAGAGGTGAGAAGATTGGGGAGGGATACTCGGTTTCATTTACTCTGCAATTCTGTCTTGTTTTGTTATTCTTACACTTTTTAACTTGAAGTTAGCTGAATGTCTATTTGTATTTATATATAAAATGTAAAAAGGAGAAGAGAAAAGGAAGATACAAATACAAAAATTGCAAAGCTATGATTTCATAAGCTGGACACTAATGCAACTTCAAAGCAGAATTTTTTAAAATTGCATCGACAAAAATTGCAAGTCTGAACGATGACGATGACGATTACTTTAATTGGCAAGTGAGTTAAACAGTGAAGAGTAAAATAAAAGAATTTGTTACTAAACAGTCGATCACAAAGGTTTTGAAAATAAATCAAAACGGTCTACTGTTTAGCGTAGCCCGTAGTTTAAAATCAAACCATAAAAAAAGTTTTGAAGCAAGTCTCTATTGGTTTGTAGACGTCAGCGGTAAGGTAAGGTAAGGTTACTTTTTAAATTTTATTTTAATCGTAATTTTCAGCTCTAAAATTTATATTTACCGGTTTTAGGATGAATTAATACCCAGAGTCCCTGCAAAAACTCTTATGTGTTAAATTCATTTTTTTTTATTCAATATTAAAATCACTTTCTTCTAAGCGAAAAAAACTTATGTGCTGTTTTCATAACAAAACTGATTGAACGTGTAGTAAAATTTATATGAAAAACACTCAGTTTTTTGAGTGTTTTTCATATAGTTTATACTACACGTTTAATCACTTGTGTTGTGATAACAACACATTAAAAAATTAATTTTTATTTCTGAGGAATACATAAAACTTAAAACATAACTTTATTTAGGCAAAAACTAAGACTCTACAATAATTTATAAATTATACTCAAAAAAAAAAAAATTATCCATCTAAAGGTGCACTGGTAGAAAAGCCGTGATAACGCTGATGTATTTTTACATCAGTACTATGACAATTGTCTTCGTTTTTGATCCCATGACACTTTTCGTCATTGTGATGTCAGCCTTAACATAACTTGGCCAAATTTCCATCAGGTGAAATTGTGTCATCGGAGTCAGTTTAATAAAAAATACCACGGAGAAAGGACTTATTAAGCTCAATTTAATGACAAACTGCGACAAACGGTCATTAAATTGAGTCATTGGGATTGGCTTAAGTCAAAGTGAGAAATTATTATTATTTATTTACACGTTACACATGTTTGTTTCACTTTTTTTGTATTCCGCCTTTTGTTGACAGTAGAACTCTCAATTATAAGTCACCCCTAGCATGCCCGTTATGGTTTTTGTTACAATTCTACTTTTAAAATTTTATGTATATAACTAAATAATTCAAACAAGAATATGGGAATGTTTGCTTTTTATTTTACTCTTTAATCATGAAATTAATGTCACTATAGTCATAGCACATATGACGCATAAAACATGACAAAATCTTATGCTGACGTTCGTCATCAAATTTATGTCACTTTTTGCCTCATTGATGCCACTGTAATAATTTTCATGTCACAATTCTAATGTTACGGCCCTATGCTCCTCATAGGAGTAATATGAACAAATATATATAGTTCTAATGTTAGGGTATCATCAATATAAAGAGGAATTTTTTTACAAGGATTATCTTGGTGTATTCCTTAAGCATTTAGCACTTCTCTTTTTAATTTGATTTTTTAAGTTTAAATTTCAAAAATAATCGTTATATGCAGTCCCTGATTTAACTATTAAAAATATGAGAAGGTAAGATTCATATTTAAAGTTATGACATTATAACCATTAAGGTGTACGTATAACCTTCGATGCGTTTTAACATAAAATCCTAAATAATAATACAACAAAATATTTCAATTAGTTTCAATATTTTTGGATAACACTCAATATATTTTTAAGAATACAAACCATTATGGATCGATAAAACCTTTTGCCTTAGAGCAGTATTTAAAAAATGCTCAAAACTTTTAAACATTTAGAATGACAAACCGATGCGTTTATTTTAGTGTATGTTCTTAATTCGATTTTGACAATTAAACTGTGTGATGAAGCATTCTAAAAAAGAATAACGTTCAATACGCAGAACTGCCTGAAATCATTTAAGGAAAGTTAGCGAAATATTGTATACTTATGTGAAAAATATACTCTAAAAGTTATACGAACACAAAACAGTGCTAAAATGGCGATTAACACTTAATGCACTTGGGGTAAGAAATACCCCAAACTTTTAAGACTTTAAAAAATCTGTCAATTTGAATCGTGCTACAACTCATTCCATGTTTGCTAATGTCTATATATAATTTCAGAGCTGCACCTTAGACCACAAGTATTTTGAAAATATCGAAAAAATAAGGGTTTTCATTATACATATTGCTAAATATTGAAAGGACCGGAAGTGACAGCCCTTTTTGAAGGCCTCTATACTCCTTTCCAAAAGATTCGTTTCTTAAGATTTCTTGCCTTTAAAAATATGTATGCCTTCTAGATGGTATACATTTCTTTAATAAATACCTTCTAACCTATCCATTACACACTCGCTACTCCCTTCTTTTTGAAGAGAGACCCGAAGCTGTTGAGTTTTAATTTGTTTTTCTTAAGGCCTTTATACACTATCCCACAAAGTCTTTAGTAATTTACGAAAATGCAACCCTGTCATGATAAGTTGTTATTGTTTTTTGAAAATGTTCAAAGAATAATTAGAACAGGGAAGCATTTTTGAAAAATACTAAAGACATTGTGGGATACTGTGTAGCGGCCTTTAGTGACATTTCCTAGTCCCTTCTTTGGCAAGGAAAAGAAGTTGTTAAATTTTTTTATTTTTTGGCCTCTTTTATCTTACGTTAACGTATAAGTTGTGGAGCAGCTGTTCCTTTTTCCTTACCAAGCTTATGTATAAATAGCTACTCTTATGTAAACGTTACGTTGCGTGTCGGATAAACCTGAACAAATTAAAATTTTTTCTCGCTTTAAGTATCAGCTCTTAAAGAATTTTGTTTTTGCTTATTTTTTATTAATAAAGAGCACATTCTATCGACATAAATAACGTTTTTTTCTACAACACGCACAAGTAACAAAAGCTTTAGAAGGCCTGTAAAAAGAAGGAAGTGGTAGGGCTTGCTCCTAATGACAACCTGTGAAAAAATAAAAAAGTATGGAATGCGGCGAGGAGTACTTGTGCCTGCTAAATAATGCCTTCTGTTAGGGCTCTTTACTTATTCCTTTTAACGCTGGAATAATACATTATTCAACTTGTTGCAACTGTGAGTATTTACAAGAACGTACACACAGAAAACAAATTGGTTGGGAAACGGTTGCACACACAGAAAACAAGTTGGTTGGGAAACGGTTGCACACACAGAAAACAAGTTGGTTGGGAAACGGTTGCAGTAATAAAATATTGATCAAGTAACATGATTTATTATTGTAAGTATTAAAAATGTATAGTTCTAACTGATTTTTAATTCTCTTGATTATTAAAACGTTATTCTAACTGAAATATGATTCCTTCAATTCTTTTATTAGTTATGATAACTAATTTAATTTAGTTCTAAAAATTAGTACAAATGATTAGAATCACAACCGAATTTTATACAGGGCAATACTGAATATTGGTCATTGCAATCAATAATTTGCTTTCGTCAATAAATTTTATAATATAAATGTTAATTCATTAATTTCAGCTAATTATTGATTGTTGGAATAGTTTCAATTCGAGTACAACAAATGAAAATATAATTATTCGGAATTCACAACTCCTAAAAGCCCCAATTGCTTACTAAATTTTCTGTCAAAACATTCGATAGATTAAAATAATTTTTTATATTATATTTAAAAAATATATTTGCGGTCAAAAATGGAAAATGTGGAAAAAACTTAATAAATAGGGGTAAGTAATTTACGTATTTTTATAGGTATGAACATATACACGTACATATGTGCGTATGTATGTATTATTTTTTTTATACCCTGCAAATTATATTGGACTACTTGATCCATTTTGATCCTGGGCTGATCCAATGTAATGCAAGTATGGACCATGTCATTATTAAAAAGAGTTTGCAGTGAAACGACATGTCTTCGTTTTTTAACGACATGTTTTCGTTTTGAAACGATTTCAAAGCTAATCCTCTGGAGTATACCATGGAGTAGTTTTAAGACTGCTCCTTTGTAATGCAAGCTGGGTTATATGGTCCTGCCCTAGGACATCGTACTGTAAAATTAGCCATTTTTTTCATTCATTGGGGTTACCTTTGGACAAGTCGTTGCCCCTTATGGGCCACATTTGACCGGTTAAAAAAATATGTTGATAACGACAATCAATTCTCTTGTTATTAACACCAATTATGTGTTAATTCGGTTGCAGCTATCATATAATCATATATCTGTTGTTATGACTGATAGTGTACTAAAATTCAAATGTTGCTATCAAAACTATTATGCTAAGCAACGAAATTTCAGTAATTGGAACCGAATTGTGTGATAGTACATGCAACCGACGAAATTCGATTGGCGCCAAATTCGGTTGTGATCACCAATCTGTTTTCTCTGTGTAGGAATTGAGGAATTGTTCTAAGTATGGTCGTGTACTTATTGTCAGTATCTGACTGCTTTGTCTAATCAAATTTTTAAAAATTATGCTCCACACTTTAACTATTAGTATGAATTAATATTTTATCATTAACTTATAATCAGAATGTTGTAAACAGCCATCAACACATTATAATTTATAATAAAAGTACATTATATGTTTTTACAATCAGGTAATTAATTTTATTAATTTATTCATTGTGCATACATCAATAACTTATTAACATATTGTATTACAATTTTTTATTTAAAATTTTAGACTACATTACAAAAATAAGGAAATTAAATAAATTTTTATTGAAAAGAATAAATAAATGCATTTAAAACTGGAAATATTTCAGAAAAAGTACAAATAATTTGATCTTAAATTCAAACGAATTCAGTTAAATTTGTCGTTTTTCTAGCAAAACGTGCAAACAGAGTTAGTGATAAATGACAACATTCAAAAAATATAAAAATATTTGGAGAGCATTAAATCTTTTAATTGAATTTCAAACAAAATTTATCGCATTGTTAACTGATTAAAGATTTAAGACAAATTATGACTGAACGAACTACGAAAAACAATAAATTATTTGTATAAGCAGTTAAACGATTTACAAAGTTTTCCAAATACTTGTTGGTATTCACTAATATTTTGCTCAAGGCTGTTATCAATGAAAATAACGTGCTCAGCATTGATATCATCACCCTTTCGACCGTATCTCAAACAGTTTTATTTTATTGAAATTGAAATGCTTCACTACTGAAACGAGTACTCAGAACGTAAACAAAGTACTTATGGGTTAATAACATTTGAAATTCAGACAGTGATTTTGTTTTGTTTTTATCACATTTATATTATTTTCGTTTTATAGTTTTATTGAAGCGCCAATAAATCCTTTTAATTGCATTAATTAGCGAATCGTAATCCTACTAAGCCTTAATTTTTATTGATTACGGTGTTTGGCCGCTATAATTTTGGCAGATTTGTATACAAAAACGTTATATAAATTAAAAGTTAAGCTATAAAAATGCCATAATAAATATGTGATTTAAAAATATATTGTCGACAAAACTTCAACTTTTTCGTATTGTAATAATCTGTTTTTACTTGTAACAAGGTTAAAAATTTTAAAAATTTTGTATTTCTATTGCACAAAAAGAAATTTTTCGTAAGGAGCATAGTACCTGTTTAAAATTTAAATTTTCCATCCCTGGTTAAAGTCCTTTTTAAGTACGGCTTGCAAGCTGGGCTCTTCCCCTGCAAATAATTTTGAACCACCTGATCCATTTTGATTAAATGGACTACTCCATAGACTGGTCCGATGTAATGCAAGCATGGACCATGTCATTGTTAAAAAGTGTGTGTAGTGAGACGACATGTCTTCGTTTTTTAACGACGTGCTTTCGTTTTTAAACGCCTTCAAAACTTATCCTCTTGAGTATACCATGGAGTAGTTTTAAAACTACTCCTTTGTTTTCCAAAGCTGGGTTATATGGTCCTGCCCCAGGATGTCAAATAGACCATGTTTTTTCCATACGTTTGGGTTACTTTTGGACTAGTCCTAGTCACTTGCAGGCACGCGTGTTTGGACTGGTCCTATTATTTGCAGGGTCTAAAAAAATTTTAATACATGATTTGTTTTTGCAAGACCGACATGATGCTCTAGTACATTCCTTTCGTCATTGCCAGATTGGCTGACCCAATAAATGAAACAATATAAAAGAAATACAAGAAACATCAAAAGTGAAATATAGAAATAAAAGTGTTCGAACCATTTCATATTATTTATCTTGAATTAAAAAGCGACTATTGTCAATTGAAATACAGTAGGGCATTTCCGTCAAAAGGTCCACATTGACCGAAAATTTAAAAGTTATTAAAAGCGGATTATTTTACGATATTGTTATAGATAAATATTTAGATTTAACTAATTTTATAAATTTACCCATAAATTTGTTCACTTAGACAAAAAATCAGACTGCAAAGTTGTGCAAACGTAATTTCTTATTTGCGAGAATGTTTTTATTGTGTGTTTTCTTTAATATTATCTTCCTTAAAAGAGGTTATATTTCGTGAAAATTATTCCAAAAAAATTTTCTTACATGGTCTGTAATCTAAAGCTTCGTACAGACGATGGTCAGATCTTACAATATTGGTAAGCAGCGTTGCTTAAATTGCATTGCATGGCTAAAATGTCTTACAACTGTGTGAACATTGTAAGCTCATTTGTATTTGCAGAAGTGCAAAATTTATGCATCTGACAATCGCACCATTGTCAGAAAAATATTACTGTTGGCAACGCCTGCTTACAATATTGTAAGAACTGACCATCGTCTGTACGAAGCTTAAGGAAGAGTTCGAAAAGTTATTCGGATTAACGGTAAATTTTTATTTTTTTAATCATTATTTAGTTAAATTATTATGGAAAAAATTTCACGTTCGAAATGTCACGTATCGAACCAGATTTTGGCTTAGACAAAAAAAAAAAAAAACAAGTAAGAGTGCTATATTCGGCTTGCCGAATCTTATATACACTTCACCATGATGAGATAAGAACAAAAAGTTATATACATAAATAACGTTCTTTAGAAATGTATAAATAAATATTAATTGAGCCACGCCAACTTTTCATTTCGCAATGCCGAAGAATATAATAAAACAAAAAATTTATATATGTTCCTCAACACGTTTCCTCTTTTGCCAAAGTTGATGTTTGAAATTCGTTTTATAATCTTAAAATCGTTTTTTAGAATATAAAAAAATTAAATAAAAAAAATTTTAAAAAGTTATATTTGGGATTCAAACTTTCAATATCATCAATCTCAGGAGAGAACTTAACAACTCGGCTACGAATGCTTTTATTGAAGAAGCGTTAAACTAATGGCGTTTTCTTTTTTACAAAAAAATGTGACATTTTATTTAAAAAAAATGCAATTTGGTGTCTGTTTCTTAAAAATTTTTCTCCCGAAAAGGATGAATTTTTTAGAATTAAACAAGCCACCTTTTTCGGGAGCAAAATTTTTAAGAAAAAGACACCATTTTTTTAAAATAAAATGTCACATTTTTTGTAGAAAAAATAACACCATAAAATATATTTAGGCTATGAGTTTGTTTCTTTATATGAGCGGCATATCATATATGTACATGCATTAATGTGTATGTGTATGCGTAAAATTAAACACATTACAAATAAAATCCACCACTTGTAGTGAAGGGCTAAAAAAAAACAACAACAAAAACCACATTACGAACACTGTATTAATATAGCCACTTTATGACCGTAGAAATCAAAATTGAATTGGTTTGTATGGTATGTTTATGTCGTTTTGTTTATACAGTGTTGGTATGGTAATATCACGTCTAATTGGACCTTTAAAGGAAAAGATTTGGGGCAGTCGTGTTTTTTTACTCATATCTCAGCAATTTGTGGAACGATCTTGCTGAATTTCAATAGCAAACAATTCCGGACCATATGTGACATAAATGTATAATAACCTGGTCCCCATCATATATGGGGTCTTCGGAAAATCCATTTCAACGGACAGACGGACATCGTTAAATCAACTTCGCTCCTCATAAGGACCCAGAATATACATATATACTTTATAGGGTCTAACATCAATATTATAGAAA
The DNA here is from genome assembly GCA_963931875.1 of Pollenia griseotomentosa. Lineage (NCBI taxonomy): Eukaryota > Metazoa > Arthropoda > Insecta > Diptera > Polleniidae > Pollenia > Pollenia griseotomentosa. Next base: position 191,105,329 of record OZ007560.1, read on the forward strand.
TTACCAACGGAATGACAAACTTATATATACCCTATTCATCACCTGTGGTGAAGGGTATAAATATACATAAGATTTTGGAATCAAAGCAAAGACATTTTAATTTTACATTGCTACGTAAAATTCTGAAAGTAGTTTGACTAAAAAAATGTGCCAGGTTTCGCTGAATTACGCTTTTTTATACATGGCCACAAGAACTACTTCTATTTTTTTCACGTTCGAACCGCTACTTCTTTTCCCATTATCTTTGACCTAGAATCGCGCTCCCCATAAACTTTAGCATAAATAATAGTGCTTTCTTAGTGCTATAATTTTAGGGTTAAAAGAACGTAAAAATATTTGTCGTTTAAAATGTTATTGAATTTTTGATGCGTACGACCGTCACGGACAATAAATAAGGCCGTTGCTTGGCAGATAAACAAATGTTGTTGTATGCATTTAATAAAGGAAAAGAAGTTTTATTGTACTCATCCTCGTTGTCAATTCGGTGCGTTTCGCACTATTTTGGGTGCGTTTTTAAATTTTGTGTTGTTTGTTGGTGCGCTTTTTTCCAATTTCGGTGCGTTTTTAAATTTTTGGTGGCACCAAATCAAATTCAACACAACTGTTTGTTTCACTGTAAGAAAAAAATCTTTGAAGATTAAATTACACCAGTTTTTAAATTTTTTGTTGTTTGTTGGTGCGTGGTGCGTGGTTCGCTTTTTTCCCATTTCGGTGCGTTTTTAAATTTTTGGTGGCACCAAATCAAATTCAACACAACTGTTTGTTTCACTGTAAGAAAAAAAATCTTTGAAGAATAAAATACACCAGTTTCAATACCATTTCATTCCACAGTGCAAAACGATTAAGCACACTCAGAATGTACTTATAAAGTGACCTCAGTTCTATAAAAAAAAAAAAAAAATGTATTTTGTTGGTGGAAAGTTCAGTTAGTTAAGTTGTCAAAATTTTTCTTAATTATCACAACTTACCGATAGCTAAAAGTATGATTTTATCGGCCGTATAAAAAGTGATACATTATTACAACTTTACTTTAACCTCAAGTTAAAAAAAGGTTCATCCTACCTATAAGGTTTAACTAAAGTTGTAATACTGTAACACTCATTACACGGCCGATAAAATCCTACCTTTGGCTATCGGTAAATTGTGAATACTTTATCTTTTTTTTTTTTGAATAAGGCAAAACAACATTTACGACAGTTATTTTGTCATGTTGTGCTGGTACGGCCAAAATTGTCCATATGTCCTACATGGAACTCTTTAAGATTCTTAACCCCAAATCATAAGTTTGTGTAAGTTGGTCCATGGTTACCCATGGGTCTAAAAAACGGATCTCTCTCAAAGAGTTGTCTGCAAATACTATTGTGTAGAGAGTCATATGGTCGGGCTTGACCAACTATACTTGTTTGCTATATATATGTTTTAGGGAAATTTTTCTATTGTAACACTTGCAAGTGTTTCAAAATATAAAAAAAAGTTTCTTAATTTTTAAAAACATGATTTAGCTATTATAGAATTGTGCTTTTTAGTTTCTATACAAAAATTAATAGTTTTTTAAACCTACTTTTATTGCTTTTTCAAAAACTTTATTATGATTATACTAATTATCAAAGATTTAATTGATAGATTTGAATTAATTACCTTAATTTAATTGCCACTATACATATTCGTGTAAATTTTGTTAACAATTATTTTAACTCTTTGACAACAATTGAATCACTAAGTGCAGTAAGGGAACTACTGACATTTGCTTCATGTACCTTATTTGAGTATTGCTAAGAATACAGTGTAAAAGTGCCATCTTAGTTCTTTCCTCTACGAGCTAAGAAAATAAAACTTGCCTTTATCATTATTAACTTTTCTGTTTTAATTAATTATCTGAAAATGAATGTTTTGAAGTAGTTTCCTTTTTGCACTTAGCGATTGAGCTGTTTGACAAGAATTTTTACTAGAAATGTTGTTACCTGGTGTAATAAACTACATTCCAATACTTTCAAAATTTCGAAATTCAAGTAGCAGATACATCATTTGCTATAACATAAAAGTGTAGCAGTTTTTATTTATCCTTTACCACTAGTGGTTAAAGAGGCTGCACTAAGTTTGTCATTTCGTGTGAAACTGTCTTAGTATTTATCTAGGTAACCTAACGTTAGGTTCCATTGGCAGCCGTGATCAAGCACAGCTTACGTGGGTCCATTAATTAGTTCCCGTTGTGTAACCATGTTACACCGTCTCCCATGGGTCCTATGTTACCTGGCTGCTAGTATTCCCACGCAGCCACCGGGTCGATTTAATAAAGGAGTGGATCCTGTTTAAATCAATATCAGAGAGTCAAGTTTTATCCAAGGGCTCTTCACCCAAACATTTCTAGCCTTAAATCTTCCGTTGACTCTTCCTCCTCGTCGGCGCCGCAACTTCTACATAAGGTTTATAAGGTGGCCCCAGCCTCTGAGCGTGTCTCCCAATAGGCCAGTGGCCAGTTATTACCGCAATTAGGTTTCTTAGGTGATGTCTGGACAGCTGTAATGCACTCCGAGTCCTTTTTTCATCTATGATGGGCCAGATTTTCCTGGTTTCCCTACAGGTAGTTTCATCGTCCTACCTCTGACTGGCAATAAGATGAAACTTGTGCGCTATAAGTTGCTTACTCCTTGGGAGTGAAACACCTTCATTATATGTTGAACCGTCTCGATTCAAGGTGGTGCTTGCAAACGCCAACGAATCCGCCATGCAGTTTCCCTGTATGTGCCCGTGTCCGGGGAGCCAATTAAGGGTGACCAATGAATGTCTCGCTATATTCTCAACAGACATCCGGTATTCTCGGACAATTGTCAATGTGATGAACACATTCTCCAGGGATCTTATAGCCACCTTGCTATCGATAATAATGTGAATATCCCTTCCAGATATTTCACCGTACCGGATGCGTCTCGCGGCTGTGTGGATGGCCATTCTCACGGACTGGATGACACTGCAGTGGTCCGGCAGCCTTATAGGAACGCTCCAGTTTAGCTGCTCGGCGTATATGCTGGAACCGACACGATACAGTGTATTAGTATTTATCTAAGACACCATAAATTATATATATTCTGGGTCGACCTAGACATAATGTGTGTCTGTCTATCCATCTGTTTAGTTAAAACACGCTCACTTTCGAAAAGAACAATATTGGTGCACAGAAAAAAATTCTCCAAAATTTTTCACCAATTTAAGCATTAATAAAAAATATAATCAAGTTAATTCAACGTTTTGTGAAATAAATTAAATGTTTAACTGATACTATTAAATTGTTTACTGGTGCAAATTTAATTAACTTTATAAATAACATCACGATTTTATTTAACTAAAATCAATTTTTATTTTTTTCTGTGTATCAAATCCTTTATAGTTCTCCTAAGCAGTTAAGGATTGAAATGCAGCACAATAAATTTAGTAGGAAAAGAGTTATGAACACAAATGTGGAACAGCATCTCTAAAAATTTATATTTTTGTTACTACCAAACACTACCATAAATTGACGACAGAACGCGCTGTTTCTCTTTAAATTTTGCTACAAAATATTAAGCCCATTGTCGGAAACACCTTATTATGCCTAAAACCGTAACGACTAATGCTGTTTTAGTCAGATTTGCTCTGCTATAATTTCATAAGATTAGAAATCACTCTGCCAAATTTCGTAAAGATCGGTTAGTAATTAACCATTGCCCTCATTTAAAGCCCACAATCATTATTATAAGGCATATGCGATAAAAATCGTTCGTTGTGAAAAGTTAATCGGTTTTTCAAATCGTTAAATATGCGACAGATTTCGATCGATTTCATATTCCACTTTTGTTTAAATCTTATAATATAATAAGGAAACGTGCAGTGGTGTGTATTGCCAAACGAATTACCTGGATTAAAAACGTGAAACGTTAATAACAAACTTGTCTCGATAGCTATACTCTTTAGCAATACGAAAGCGATTCGGCTAGATGATAAACTAGATAAACCGCCAGAAACCACTTATAAGAAAATAGGAAGATATCGGCAAGATAAAACGACGATTTTGCATTTTGGAAAATATTTATTTTGATTTTGATAAATTTGATTTAGTGCTTATTATTAAAAACAATTCATATGAATATTAACTCTAATCGTTTTGATGTTTATGCAATTTTGCACTGCAGGCTTTTCTAGTCGATGTTAACTTTGTCATCGCTTCCGACTCTTTTTTAAACAAATTTCTATGTGCATAATTTTTTTAAATGCCATTATATTAAAAATTTAAACATCATATGACTTACAAAATTATCCATAACCTCCTCAAATTGTATCCACTCATTTTCGGTATTGAGTTTAAAAGAAGGCAGGGACAGATATTCCCTTATCTTTGGCGATTCTGGCTTCAGTTTTAAGTGTTACCACTTCCTGCGTAAGGGTGCGAACAGAGTGGCCGCTTGATGCCGAGCCGAGCCGACTGACGCTTATTGCGAAAACCAATGCGAGGAAACTGCTACTATAAAAATTAGTACAAATAAGCGCGAACATGTCATAGTGGGCGCCGAGCTGGTCAGAGCGCAAAGCTGATTGAATGCGAGAAAACAGTTCCAAAGCGTTTTTCAGCGCCGAAAACATTGTTTATGTTATGTTGTTATGATTTCAACTTGTTTGGAAAACATTTAAAAATATTAAAAACAAAAATTTAAGAAAAAGTAAATAAAACATGCAATCAAAAAATAAAAATTAAGAAATAAAATAAAAATTAAACTAAAAAATAAAAATTCAAATAAATAATAAAATTATAACAATTAAAAAAAAACTAATAAACAAAATTTAAAAAAAAAATGTAATGAAAATTTCAAGAATAATTGAAGAAATGCGTTAATAAGCAAACTGTTAAAACTCAATGTTAGTTTTTCTTCTCAACAAAACAAATCTCAAATCATAATTACAGTAGACGCTTGTAAATTAGAATCACTTTGTCCCAGGGGTATTTACTTAAATCACTATATAAGTGATAAAATTCTCCAAATTCACTTCGTTTATTATGTATTGGATGCTTTCCATATGATTTATTATTGATAAAACACTTTTAAACAGTAGCCGAAGCTAAATTCTCATCATCTGACGAATCCATATCGCATCCACTATGCACACTCAAACTTGTTTCTCGCATTAACAAGTTCTTGCAATAAGCGTCAGTCGACGCGGCTCGGCAACAAGCGGCCACTCTGTTCGCACCCTAAAGGCCCAACCAGAATGTGCATAAACAAACTTAAGCTACTGTAAAAAAGAAAACAAAAAGCCTCTCAAATGCATTTTTAATAGCAAAAACAAAATAAAAAACATTAATTCCGTACGGAATGAGCGATTAGTTTCGCACCTTGCTTAAGCAAATGACAGTTTTATAAAACTTAACATAAAGTTATCTTAAGTTCAATATGGTTTGACACATATGATTTACATGTATTTGCTCAGTTGCTTAAGCCACTTTATTCACATTCTGGTTGGGCCTTAAGTCTTCCAATTTCTGTTGTTTGTTTTTTTCACAATATTTTTCACAACATCCATCTCCTTTAAAATTGCATCCACTGTGAGGGTTAAGTAATATCTTGAATAAATTGAAAGGAAATAGATTAATAGTTAACACATTTTCATTTAAAATTAATATGAAACAAGGATGATTTTTAATTAAGTCCGTAGTTTTATAGAAATTAAGTACGATTTTAAATCAACATTGCGCCAAGTTAGTTTTACATTGTTATTTTTCTCTGTGTATAGCGCTTAAACGTGATAAGGATGGCTTAAATTTAAAATCAATGAAACAATAATTTCGAGTCTGTTGTGCACATTTTCAAAAAAAAATGATTGTTTTTAAAGAGTATTTATATAGATAAATGTAAATAGTTTTTATTTTATAATACAGAATTTTATTTATTTTTAATGCGATTGTGGAATATTAAACTAAAGCATTTCGAGTATGCCATATTGTTTCATATGTGCAGGATATGTACATCGTTTCCCAATCGACGATTTAAAATATCTGTTGCACTTTCTAAAATATTTTTGTAAAAAAGAGTATTAAGCACAATATTATCAATGTCAAATATTGGTACAATTGTATTGAAATCTTATCTCTTCATTAAATGTTGATTCAACAAAAAATTGTATAGTACTGTAATCGTGCATTCAATATAATTACAAATTTGCACAATGGGAAATTTACGAAAAAACGGAATTTAAATTTTTGGTTATGGAAAAAATTTTACTTTAAGGAATCTACTTAGTAAACGCCAAAGATGCCGAGGCAGCCAGTTAATAATGTTAAAATTATTAATACATTTATAAATTTATTTTAGATGTTAAAAAAAATAAAAATAATATAAAGTAAATAAAATAAATTGGGAGTTAAGAACGAAAGCCTCAGAAACCACTTTCAGACATTAGTTTACATTAGGGGTGGAATAGTGCACGACTTTTTGATTTCGATACGCTTTAACCCCCAATTTTGTGAAGTTATAAAAAAACGCATGAGCCAAAAAATTAGGTGAGCATTTTTTTACAACATACCTAGTCTCCATCTTTAATCATTAGGGTGGTCTCCATACAAAAATTTCGAAAATTGAAGAGTTGCACAACATATGTTCGCATAACTCAAAAACGCTTTAGCTAATTGAAAAAACTAAAACAAACGAAATTCCGCAATAAAATTTCCTTTAAGAAGAGTAAAATTTGTTTCAAATATGCGCAGTCGTTTTAGAAACATACATAATTTTTTTTTTGGAAAAAAAACTATTTTTTTTATTAAAATTTTGCCCTAACTAGCAATCTAGGACTAGTTAGGGCGGTGGCGGGTAATTTTATAAAAAATAATATTTAGTATGGGAGCCCCCTTAAGGAGCACAGATAGGGGGTTAGTATGGTTATAAAAAATGTAGGGGGGTAATATTAGTGGGAGTCAGTCTTACATTTTACCCCTCTAGGAGCGACTCAGGGACAGATGTGAAGCTTTTTTTAGCTTTTGTATCGTTTTCCCCTAGCTTTGACCACGATGAGGAACCATTTACCCCCATCCCACCCCCTCATTTTTTGGATAATGCGTTTTTTTTACAAGCTTCTCAAAATCTTTCTGCCAAGGATTTCCATATAACACAATTCCACCCCTAGTATACATGCTTCAAATTGAAACACTTTAAAAAGGACGAAAATCTTTGAGAATAGCCATAAAAAGTAAGAGCTTTTATAAAGATTAAGAGACCTAACCCGATAAAGATATAAAATGCCAAAAGAACTTGCTAAAAGATTTCTCGTAACACAGTACCTGGGAAACTGCCATTACGCCATAACGTCAAAGTTATATAAGCACCGAGTTGCCTATGCCCATTCTTAGATACTTATTTATCTAACCTTAGCGGAAAAAGTAGCTTCTGGTGAATAAAATTCGACAGCAGGCCGAACTTCACCCTAGGTAGTAGGTAAGAATTGAACCCCAATATTATATCCAGACAAACTTGAGATATTGGTTGCATTCAGATTTCCCGGGACCGAAACTCAATGAGGGGGGTGTGCCTGAGAAACATGCTACGAACTTCCCAAAAGCAATAAATCTGAAAATATCCTTTTATTTCGAGTATAAGGATTCATACAATAGAAAATCGAAAGAAAATGAATGTTGACTTAACGCATTGAAATTGCAGCTTAGTACTACAAAAATAGTTATAAGAAGAACAATATGAAGTGCAAACCGACCGGGGAATAAGAGCAACTTCAAAGCAAAATATCTATTGCGGCAAGATTACTTTTCTTTGCTGTCGGGTTAGAGGAGCGTTTTGTGTAAAGGCTGCTGAAACCTGGTCGGGATATTTGATGGCACACTCTAGCAAAAACAATTGATCCGTTAATAAAGAGAATTAGATGCAAAGCAACCAGAACTTGTTATTTGATATGAAGCTCGTCCTAATTCTGCTGTACTATTAAATAATATTTGAGACACAGTGAAGGCGAAGTAGTTGTAGTTCGAATAATTAGGTTAGATTAAGTAAGGAAAATAATGCAATTAGTACACAACTGACATTCTAAGACCCATTGTGATACGATGGAATACTAAAGATTTCCCACGGTACAACCAGACATATTCAATTCATTGAAAGCGGTGGATCCCGATTCGGCCAGTACCCTTCCCACCAATCCAAGACAGTGCCAGAGAACGTTTTCCACTTTCTCTTTCTCTTTCTCATTTTCTGTCTGTCTGTCTACTTTTAAGACAATGTCCCGCGGTCACAGATTCACATTCGTTTAAGTAAAGCAGAGTCCAGCTTAAATACGTTTCACTTGATTCCGAGATTACAGCAACTGTATTGATGCTGCCATGCATATATCGGTTTGTGCCTTAAAGAAAGCGCATTTATCAGCCATGTAATGAATATCGACTGATTTCGAAACTTGAGATTTGTTTGTGTGTACATACGTGTGTAGGTGGTATGTTTACGCAGATTTCCAAGTTTAAAGTTGTAGTTTTACGTATTTACCTATAGTACCCTTGGTATACTTTCAACTTTAATATATGGGATTTGTTCCTAAGAAATTAAAGTCATCAATGGACAGTGAACAAAACAGTCCAAACATATCGTACCGAACCAAACACTGAAAGTCAGCTTTGTGAAAATTAGCAAACTATATAGAAACACAACAGGTGAATTAAACCATGGTATTCCTGTGGAAATACGCTACTATTCAAACAGACCAGTGTGTAAGCGATATTTAAAGCTAGCTATAAGCAGAGTGAAAAACCAAAAATATGTCATTTATCCTAACAAATACGAAATTACAAGGAAATAACCGTGAATCATCTGTTTTCTAAAACTAGCTTATAGTAACTTAGCAAATAAACAGTCGCCACCGATCAGGAACTATTGCCATAATCCTTTGAAATACTATCCATACATTTTGACTTGTCACAGAAATCAATTTCGATCAAAAGTGATTTCGTTTTATGTGAAGCAAGATACGAAATCACTTTTTATCGGAAATGATTTATGTGACAGGCCTGACTGACTACACAATAACACAATTTTTATATATGAAATGTGCATACATGTCGCACTTGTTCCTCTTAAGGCCATCTCAAAATTTACACTTTCACTTTTTGCAGGAAAATTATAGACAGTAGTCATATCTACTCACTGTAAAAATCTTAGTTCAATTTCTCTCGTAGTTTGCAAAAAAAAAAAAAAAAAAAATGCTGGTGTATCCCCCTTTGTGATATGTATAAGGAATAAGTTTCTAAATTAATCTTAAACTATTTTGAAATCGATTTTGAGGTTCGAATAATCGATTTCCAAAACCGAAATAAAAAAGTCGATCAAGAAATCGAAAATTAATTTTGAAATCCATTTACCATTCCCTAGTAAATGGTACTTTTTAAAATTCGGTTCCTTTTATGAGTAAACGGGTAAAACTTGTATTTTGGAACTGTTTTTGTCATACCATCTAACTTTTAAACCAATACATTATCTATATTAGATTCGTAACTTATCTAAAAAATGCAAATCATAATATGGTACTTTTTCAAAATTCGAACGTTTAAGGGGTACCCATTTTTGGTACTTTTTTATAAAACCTTTTTTCCATTTATTGATATATATGTATTAAATTATGGGCCCCCACTACAATATTGCAATTTTTGATACTTCAATGAAGAGAAAAAGTATCAAAAAGGGAAATACGGAAAATGGAATTTCTTTCTTCTACATTTCCGTTGTACATGTGGTACTTTTTGAACTTTCTATAATTTGAAGCTAAGACACATAAAATTATAGGTGCAGGGTCGTAATGAGAACCTATAAGATCAACAATGTTGGTACTTTTTTGTTCAAAGCTGGAAACATAAACTTTGGCTTTTAAATAATATAAACACAAAAGAAAGGGAGAAGCTAACGAACGGGTTAAATGTTTGTATATAATAAGAAAATAAGATAGAATAACAACAGGAAAAAAACTATTAAATAAGATTAAGTCTTGTTGTACAGTTTATTTTTCAAATAAATAAAAGATTGGATTAGAATCGCATACCTGTATGTCTTCTTTTATAATCAAATTCCCCACTGTGCAATGTCACAGTCAACGTGTAAATTTTTTTACATTATATTTGCTTCTTAATGAATTTATTTATAAACAAATAAGTTTTTTTTAAGATTATAAATTTATAAAGATCTTTTGAAAATCGAATTGTATGACAATCGTTCATTATTTCATGCCTGACATTCATACTCTGTTGAATTATCAGTAGTTAGATGCCTGTAATAATTATCAAAAAGGCAACAACAACAAATACTTATTTGACATTGTGGTTTTTTATTTAGTTTTTATAATTATTTTCATTTTTCATTTTATTTGTCCAAACGTTTTGAACAATGTCATATGACGATGACCTTCACCGCTGATAAGTTGAGCTAAATTGAAAATATGTACATTCTTGATCATTTACTAGTTGTTGTTGTTGTAGTTAAAAAACCTTAAAAAATGGGAGGTTAAAAAAAAATTAAATTGCTTAAAAGTTTTTGTAACAGATAAGACAACAGCTCACTGATCATATATTTCAATTTACATATGTATGTAAGTTTACAAGGCGAATTCATTACAGGTGGTCTTAAAAGCCCTGCTGATAACAATTTTTTTTAGATTTATAATTGTTAAATTTCAAAATTTTTTATTATTTTTGTTTCTCTTTTCTTTAGCTTCGGTTTCTGACATTGTACAATGATTTTACAAAAACAAATTGCTTGTGGTTTTTGTGCGAGTTGTAGTACCGAGATTTCCTGTAATGAATTCACCTTGGCAAGTTTGTCTGAATTAAGTATATTTATCTGTTGTATTATAAAGAACAAATGTTGAAGTTTTCCTGGAATGTATATAATTAATCAACGCTGTTTTAGGCGTATTTTTCAAATGTGTTCGTAATATGCAGCTGCCAGCCAAATCAAACCAACAGCAATATGTGAAAAATCGGTTAAACTTAAAATGTCCCAACATAAACTCAAAAATCCCAAAAACAAAAAATGAAATTATATCCAAAAATACTAAAAAAGTACCAAAAAGTAAAAAAAAAATCACACAATTTTTGTTTTAAAATTTTTATATAATAATTCTTACAAAGTTTTAATATTTGGGTTCATATGCCCGATACTTAACATCCCATATCAAAAATCCCGAATTTCTAAATCCGGACTCGCCAACTAAAGTTTTTTTCATAGTCGGCCTTCGGCAGGGCGCAAAGATTTTCCCTTCAATAGTATAACAAATAGAGGCTTCGCCTATTAAAGGTTTTCTGCATAGCCGACCTTCGGCCTGCCGCAAGACCGAATTTAGAAGTTTTAGTTAGCAAAGTCTTTGTTATACCATAGAGAAGAAAATCATTGCCACCGACCGAAGGCCGTCTGTGCAGAGAATCTTTAGTAAGCGAGAATTTTAATGAATAATAATGCATGTCTTCAGCTCATTATTGGTTTGGCGCTTATGCCCAAAAGTCGTAATGGAGCAAAACGACAACGAAGGTTTACATGAAGTTTTCTGAAAATATACCCGATAGATTTTTTTTTTGGTATTTTCACCACTGCTTCCGGCATATATTTTAGAGAAAATTTTTGTGAAATTTAATGAACGAACTCAAAAGTTAATAGCATTTTATCGAAAGTAAAAATTATTGTTTTATGCCGCATACGGCACTTTTCTTAATTTACTTTTAAAAAGTAGCTTTTTGTGCTGCATACGTTTACCTACTGATGTGTATTGATTTGTTGACATTTGCTTTTGCTTTACCTACTTTTTTTCCTACGGCTATGAAGCAAAGTAAGTGTGAAATTTATTTTGAACGTTTTTGTATAAGCAAATTGCAGCATTCGGCAACAGTGGCGTGTAGAGCAAAACAATTCTTAATAAACTTTAAAATAGTTGATATGGAGCAACATTTATGCTTAATATCTTAGAGACCGTAAAAAAATTCGTAGAACAGGTTTGGATTCAGAAAGGGGGTATTTAAAATATATAAACCCCATACCTAACTAAAATTTTAAAAAAAAGGTCGGTAGGTCAAATCAATAATTAGCTGATGATATATCATTTACTGAAAACAAAAGTTGTTTTACTAGATCTTACGAAAAATCGCAATTTATCATTTATTGCTTTGGGTGATTTTGCTGGCAGCCTTAATAACCAAAAATTTTTAACCGATTAGCACAACATTTCAGGGTACATTTTCTGGGCATTTTAACCAACTCATATTTTTTAAAATTGCTCGGTAGGCCAATTCAATAATTAGCTGACGATATATCAATTTCAAAAGTTGTTTTACTAGATATTACAGCAGTTATAAGAAAACGAAAAATCTCGATTTATCATATACTGCTTTGGGCGAATTTGCTTTGGGTGATTTCGCTGGCAGCCTTAATATGTTACCTACCAACAATTTTTAACCGATCAGCACAACATTTTAGGGTACATTTTCTGTCACTTTCTGTCATATTAAATAAAATTGGATAAAATTTTACTACAATTTCATTGCGGTTTTAGTTAAACTAAAGAGTTTTCTAACAATAGGTTTTATATGGTTACTAATGTTTATTATGGAATGATCATCACAAAATTTGACAAGGTGATTTAAGGTGTTTATACCCTCCACCACTAGTGGTGAATAAGGGTAAACTCACAGTACTACAACAAGGACAACTTGTACAAAAACCACAAGCAATCTGTTTTTGTAAAATCATTGCACAATGTCAAAAACAGAAACAATTGTCTTTTAATTTTGCCACAATCAATTGGCCTTCAAGATCGAGCGGTTTAATAACTTTCGGCTATTTCCAGTGGAGCTACGTTAAGTCACTAGGCTATGCTGATAAGCCGGCAACTATTGGCGTCTTAGAGGCCATAATTGTTCGTGTTATTCGTAACATTCGGTCAGCAATGATCAAAAAGTGTCATTAAATTGAACGTCCAGAATGAGCCTATTTTTTGTGTTATTTTTTAAAATTTCAGAAATCATTGCCTATCGGGCTTAACAAAACACCCTTTACATATGTATATATTGCTTGGCCGAACAATTAAATTAGACTGAATGAATACTGTGCTTTAAGAAAATATTTTTTTTTGTGATTAGAAATATAAGGATCCTTCTAGAACTGACTAGCAAATAGATTTCGCATATTGAATGAAAATTTTATGGTATTCAAATAAAATTTGCTCTTAATAAATTCCATATGTCTGAATTAGTTTGCTAAGTCCATAATTACAACATAGTACATTATTTTTATTATCTTTCAAAATTGTTAAATACGTATGGCATTTACTTATGTTAAGGTTTAAACTTCGAGTAAATGGGTATTTCCATGTCAAATCGACCAATTGGCGATTTTTTTTACCAAATATCTAAACAAATATATTTTTGGCGATTTTTGGCGATTTTCGGTATACTATTTGGCGATGAAGGTCAAAAAAAATCTGACAACCCTGCTTGGGGCTACTACAAACCATATATTGAAAAAAAATTATATTGTAAAATGTAATATCTGCAAAATATTAAATTTTAAAAACGGACTAAGTCAAAAACCTTTTTTTTTGTTTGGCTTTTTTTTTTTTAATAAATTACATCAAACTGTTCTTAAAAATCCTGAGACTTTGAAGGAGGTATTTTTTTTTATAATATGATTTTTTTCTTTCTTTAAAAAAATCTTAAAATAGAATTATATTCAACATTTTTTATTTTTTCGAATTTATTTAATGAGCTAAATTTGTTGTGTTTTTAAAATAGAATTTTTATGTTGTTATTTTGAGCAATAAGTACACTGTGTACTTGTCGCAAAAAACAGACAAGCCGGGCACCTGGCATTTTAACCTGATTGTGGCGCTGAATCCAGTAATGCTAACCGTTTTTTTTAGGTTAGCTCTTGTTTTCGAGATATACCGTTATTTCGAAAATGTAGGAGGTTCCACTGCATATATTCGCGTAACTCAAAAACGGTTTAGTTTATTTAAATAACTGAAAAAAACCCAAATTCCGCAATAAATAATAAATAATAAAGTAATATGTAAAGTAGTTTTCGAAATATAGAAGAAATAATCTCAACGCATTCGGCTAATTCGGCAAAATTATGACCTTTTGAATATGACATAACTTTTTAAAAAAAAATTTTTTTAATTTTTTTTCGTTCATATGTGTTCCTTATAGGATAAAAGGAACCTTCTCACCAAATTTCATTAAAATCGAAAGGTGTCGGGTCCCACTCTTGGTTGATTTGACATGGAATTACCCACATTTTTATTCTCATTAAAAGTACCTATTCTTTTTAATTCCAAATAACTTTTCTTTGCTAACCCTGAAATTGTGATAACAGTTTTGCTTTCAAGGTTATCTAGTTTTGTTTATGTTCATAAATTTTTTTAACGAACATTTAATTAATTTTGTATCGTTACACCGCCATAAGGGCCTGACCATAACCAATTTTGACACAAAAACCATTAACCTCAAGCCAGAGCGATTTCTTGTGCAGGAGCTTAATTGTGTGTGTGTATGTTTGAATTTAAATGAGGTACGCAAAATGTGTGTTATTCGTAATAAGTCGAATAACCCAACCCATGTTGATACTCTGTATACCCTACACCCACATATATAGATGGAAGGTTTGTGCGCTAGTTTGTAACGCATTCAAAATGATCTCTTTCTCCAGGGGTGCCAAAAAAATTCATTTGTTACAGTAAGACTGCTAAATTCGGCTGTGCCGACTCTTTGATACCCTCCACCGACAGTTAGAATATTTCAAACGTGGGATCTATATGGGATCTATAAAATATTAATTAATCTTTATCAAAACGGATGTCAATATTAAAATTGTTTGCGGTTAAATTTAATTTAAGAAAGTTTGAGTAAAATATCAAGATTCGTAACAGTTTTGGCCAAACTAAAACTTTTTTCGAGAGACCCATGGTAAATTATGGTTTAATCATCACAAATCTCTGTAAACTGATTTTTGGTATTAAAAACTAGGGTTAAAAACTGCAGTCGAAGCCAAAAACTGTCGAGCAGAGATCGAAAATTTGTCTACAATTTTTCGCTTTTTGGTTTGTTTTGACAGCGACTGTTTAGATTTAATGAATTAGAAGTAAAAGCAAAAGTTTTCTTTTAGCCAATGACAAATGAAGAAGTAGAAGAAATGGCAGTTTTTCTACTTTGACTGCAGTTTTTTAAACGCTGTTAAAACCTTAAATGTGAGCAAATGTCGATGTAGAAGTGAACTTTTTATAGCGTTTATAGTTTTAAAGTGATTTTCAGAAGGCTGCTTAATATGAGATCTATGGTAAATTGTGGACCGATTTTTATAAAATTGCTTGGTATAATTTCCGGCCATATGAAGCTAAATTATTCGTTGCTACTTAAGGCGTACTAAAGTTTTTTCCGAGAGTATGCTTTCTATGAGTCCTATAATAAATTATGTACCAATCATTAGAAAATGTAACAATACGATTTCTAGTCATATAGAACGAATTTGTGCCAAATCTTAAATTAATTCGTACGTTATACCACCATGTATGTTAGTTTTGGTAACAAAATTATTAATTTTTTTAGGGTAGTGGTTCCACGCTTGAACGCATAAATCTAATCCTACTGAGCCGATTTTGCTGGATTTAAATTCCAAACTGCTTAAGATAAGAACAAGCAGTTTGAGATCAACTTTTATATTTTCTTTTGAGTTTTTCGAAAGTGATCGTGTTTTCAGCAGTCGAAGAGACGAAATGACAGATGGACATGACTAAATCGACTTATAATTACTCAAAGAGACAGAATATATATACAAACTTTATGGGGTCTGAGATGATTATATGAATTATACCCTCATTATTCATACCCTCATAAAAAAGTGGCAATTTTGTATTGGTAATAAATTTATTTATTATATTGTTTCTTTCAGTGACCTTGAAAAAGAATTAAACACACCCGCTATAGACTTCAGCACACGGCATGGTTTTTACATCTGCCTTATTATAGACACAAAGTCATCGTTCAGACTTGCAATTTTTTAAAATTCTGCTTTGAAATTGCATTAGTATCCAGTAACCACCCAGCGGGAAAATGGAACTAATAGGAATCGAGAAAGTAATACATATATTGTATAATATTTGATTCCAGAATTCATTATTCTTAACACAGACCATGTCCTAGGATTGTAATAAATTATTTAAATGTATCCTGCGAATGAATTAAATAATTCATTCTGTAGAATAAATTATATTATTCATACATTTATAATAAGGATGAATAAATTCTAAATCTTCTGATAGTAAAGTATCCAATTTATAATCAAGCTTTTTCATAAAATTTAAGCATTCATGACATTTATCTGTAATTATACATTTAATAATAAAAATTTCAAAAATTATTAAAAGATAAAACATAAAGTACTTACCTTTTTACTTTAAATAACTTTGACCGTACGCTTTCAAACACAAACTGCGACTAAAATAAAAATTATAAGTAGGCGACATAAAGGCAGCAAAAAAATAACGGATTTTTATTAAGGAAATATGTATGTTAAGCAAAAGCACGAATAATTGTTATTAACAGAAACAATACATTACTTGTTCTGCAAATGTGGGAATATACGTGGTAATCAATGCATAATTTTTGTGTCTGATGAAATTACCTTCCCGATTCCAATGAATGCATTATTATTCTTTCGAAAATAATGCATTATTTTATTAATTATTTATGTAATCAATTCCTCATTTTCCCGCTGGGCATGTTCTGTAACTTTAGTGAGAACTTCTCGCATCGAAAAGATGTGAAACAGAATATTCCATCGTTTCTCGAAAAGTGAGAAAAAACTGTGTCTGTAATTCATGTCGAAAACTATCAAAAGAGATAACGTCGTTACGTTATAAATTTCATAACATTGTATTCGAAGGCGATGTGACATTGCAGACGTTGAGAACGCCCGTTACACATATCGTAGATGGCGACCAACATTTACTAAAATTAAACATTTTTCAACGACGCGTCGAAAATACAACCGTCGGCTATACCGGTTTGCAAACGAGCTTTGAAAACATTCATATATTTTATGTTACAGACAGCGTTGCCACGACCAAAAAAATTTTGTAACCAAAATGTAAAAATAAAGTAACCAAAAGCGAACAAAAGTAACCAAAATTATTTTGTATCAAAAGTACTATTTTGTTCGCACTTCAGTTTAAAAATATGTCTAAAGAAGAAATTGTGTTTGTTTGTATCTTGTAGGCTCATTAGCTGCTGGACCGATTTCGGGAAAGAACAATAGGATACACAATTTATCGAAATTTTTAGTGGAAGTGGCACTTCCTATACAAAGCTTAAACTTATTTTCGTCATTTTTAAAAAATTTTATGAGCTATAGCTTTCATTCTTTTTATATGAAGAGCTCTAACTGTGTTATATTATCAAAGTGCAAAATTGAGGTAAATTTTGCGGTAGATCTTTAATTTATAGATGATTTTTGCCCAGTGGAATATACTCATATTAAACGGGATCGGATCGGAAGGGCCTTTGACCTTATCGTTTATCTAGAAAAGTGTTTCAGTCAGCCATATGAAGCATGAAGAGTAGCAGATAATGGCCATTTACACTTAATAGTCTGCTAAAGCTTAAGCTTCTAAAAAAATTATTTTTAACTAGATGAAAAAGGTTTGGTTTAAGATGCACAAATACCACACACAATTTTTAAAGGTCAAAAAAGCGGAGCGGGTAGTTCTTGCTCCAAAACAAAAAATTGGTTATTTTTGTGTTGAAAAAAAGTAACCAAAATGGAAAAAAGTACACAAGTACACATTGAGAAAAAAAGTAACCAGTTTTGGTTAAAAGTAACCAAAATGGCAACGCTGGTTACAGACACACTTTTTCTGTAAATTGGCGTAAAATTTCCTTACGTGAAAGCTAGTACTCGCAAAAAAAGATTACACACACAGTTTAGTGAGAAAAACAGATGTTTGTTTCAATATATGGCATTTTTGTTTAATTTCACACATTTCAATCGAAATGTTTCTCGACGCGAGAGTTACAGAACATGGGCACAGGTTTTGAAATTTTAGTCTTCTCATTCATCTTCTGTTTATAGATATTATATTTATTAATACAAATACACATTCAGCCAACTTCAGCTGGCTTCTATTATTCTTGCATATTGTCATTTCCAGCGAAAAGTCTACGAGAGAGCAAATAAGCTTGTATTTTGAGCCCATGTTCTTCAAATATTATTCTTCTTATTACTTAATGTGGAGCTTGTTGCGCTTTACACCAAAATATACTTAAAAGAGTAAATAAAACATATAACATTTTTTGAGAAGCAATTTTAATTACTTGCTGGCGTTACGTTACAAAAAGTAGATTTTCGCACTGTCTTCAGAGAAAGAGAGAGAGAGCGCTAATAGTAAAAATTTTTGAAACCATCATGGAAAACTGGCAAACATTAATTTTGCACTATTACTCGAGTACAAAACTCTCATGCTAAGTATGACTGTGTAACAGGCGCTTTACAATCGCTTTATTAAAGATGCTGACAATCAGTTTATAATTTTTCAAATCTTCTTCCGGTTAATTTACAACATTTGTGCGCATAAGCATTTAATTAATTCATTAATATTTTTTTTTTCCAAAAATGGTTTATTCCAACCTTAATCATGTTTAGACATGTTATGGATACCGGTGAATACATGACTACAGCCATCATATAAAGTCTTCTTAACGTCATAAAGGTTAATATAAAAATGTTGTTTCAATATATGTCGTTAGTGAGCTTTGTGATTGTATGTCCAGAATTGCCTATAAGTCCCTTATAGACCCTATTCCAAAAAAAAAACTCTCGTATAGATGTTTGTAGCTGGATAGGTTTTGAAAATTATAAACTTTTTACAGAAACCTAAGCACTAATTGGTTTTTGGTGGTGGATCCATAATTTTCCAATATCATTCTGTTGATACTCGCAACTGGAAAGGGGGTTCAAGTTGGCCCGACTTTCCTCCGAATGCAATGTTATTGCGATCATTTATTTATGTATATATTTATTTCATGACCACAACAAAATTACTTTGTTGTTTGTTGGTTTTTTTGGACTGTTGCTGTTGCTGTCGCTGTCTCTGATATTGTTAGTTTCGGTGAGAAGCATTTTTGGATTTCTTATCACCACTTTTGTGACCAATATTTTTTGTGGTTGTTGTTTTTATGGCGCTGCTGCTGGTGCTTATGTTATAACACTTCAAATACTTTTATAATATTGTCTGCTATAATAATTTTGCTTTCGCTGCTCGTCGTTTTTCGTTCGCTTGTTAGCTGGCGGGCCGATACACTATTTCCAAAGCCTTACGGTCCCCCTGAACATAAAGTATTAGTTTAGTTCTAACGCTCGGCACAAACGTTGCGGCAGTCGCTTGCTAGTTTCGTCTATCATCTCAAAAATTCGTCGGCGTTTCTCTTTTACGTTTAACATTTACAATCGAAGTGAGTAAAGATCGCCTTGTGTTTTATTTTTTGTTAAATTTTCTGTTGTTGGTGATAAAAAATAATGATAGCATAACAAAAATGTCCATACTATATACATACTACATACATACATATTTTTTTTAAATTTGGTTTTTGGATTATTAAAAGTGTTTCAAAATTTTTTTAAGTTATTTTTTTCATAAAAAAATAAGAAAATATTTATTTAATATACTTAAATTTAAAAAATTTTAAATACAATCTCAGAGATAAGTTTTGGAATATCCTAATCGATTAAATTAAAAAAGTGTGTTAGTTTTTTATAGTTACTTTAATCATGTTAATCATTTGTCAATAAAAAGTTTTGTTAAGTTTAAACAAAATTTTTATTTGTGAAAGTTATTAATGACATTTTTTCCAAAATCTATATTGAATATATACCTGATCCATAAAATTCAACCTTGACTAAAGGAAAATGTCATTTATGTGAAAAATTTTATATATTTATTTAAATGTTGGCACAATACGAAGTTCGTTTAAAAAAAACATACAAAATTTGCTATTTTGAAAGACAAAAAAAAAAAAAAAAAAAATTTACGTGAGCAATTTGTGGACTTTAATAAATATAAAGAAATTTTTAAATGTTTTGTACTAAATATTTGCGTTAGTAGTTAATCCGTTTAATTAATTAAAACATTCAAAACTTTTTCGAAACGATGTTTAAAAAAAATTAATGTGAACTTTAGTACCGGGTGATCTTAGAAGTTATATTAAATCCGGTGATTCACTTTCCTACTCAGTCGTACGATTTGTCAAAAAATCGTGTGTGCTTAAAAAGTATGACCTAAAAATGAAATTGAGTGACCGAATTTTTTGACAAGTCTGCCCAACTGGCAAGTGTTAAAGATAATTTTCATAGATCAGACTTGAATTTTTTTTTAAAGTAGCTGAGTCTTATGATTTTACTTCTTTCGGATATAATTATGTCAGATTTTCGAGTAAATGAATTCTACGATTGTGTAGGATAGTAAATCCCGGGTCTTAAAGAAATCAGTTCAAGTAGAACAAGTAAGAGTGCTTCGCCTAATGTAATGTAGCAGCGTCTTAGTCCACTTACCCAATGACTAAACATTATGCCGCAGCTTAAAAAAAAATTAGTGAAATTTTTGTTTCCATGAAATTTTTATTCTCCTCGAAGGAAAAAATGAAATCGTGAACCTCCCGTGAAAAATTTTTCACGCTGTCAGTTCTCAGTGAATGTAAAACAGGAAGAAGGATTAAAACAAAATTTGAAAAATCAAAGAAATTTAGAGAAAAGTTAAAAAAAAAAAACAAAGCAAAATATTGAGGTGATAGTTTGATTGCAACGTTAGTTTTTTGCACTTTTTAAATTTTATGTAGTAAAATAATTTTTCAAAATTCTGCAACTACGTCTTTCGAAAGCTACACAAATCCGCAGCAATCGACCTGTTGCTTTGCACATTGTTGAGCAATATGTCGGCTTGTGCCTCATTAACGGATCTTGCCCTTTATATTCGTATTATAAGAAGAACAATTTACATACATGTTCTGCTCCCCCGCAAAAATAAAATGAGAAAATCAAAGGCAAAAGTGAACAAATTACGAGGAAAAAAATTATTCACGATAAGAGGAATTTTCTTGTGTGAAAATTTGTTCACGTTATTATTCTCCTTTAAATTACCTCAAAAAACTTCAAAAGTTCATGGGAGTTTGCATGATCACATTAACGTGAAAAGGGAAAAAACTACGAAGGAAAAATTATCCACGATAGGGGTGAACATGTTGAGTAGATTTTTTCTTTTAAAACACATTCCTTTATTTAATTGGAAAATCATGTACATATCGCACACTATACCAAAACCACTCACAACTCAACTTAAAATTCAAAAATGTTCATGAAAAGCAGAAAACGAGCTTTAAAAACATGGTTGCAATTATTTAATCAAATTGAGTTTCACAAATATCCAAGAAGAAAAGTTAAAGAAGACGGTGACATAAACGAAATTTTCGTGATCGTAATAGATTTGATTTGTTAAATGGTTTATGGAAAAAGCAAACGATCTTGAGAATTGAGTTGTGACTGTTTAAGATTAAGTGTGCGATATGTTTTTGTACATTAAAATAAAAAAAAAAATTCAAAACACAACAACAAAAACAGGTTATTTTATGAAAAAATTATTGGCAATCTTGGTTTTTTTGCTCATATCTCTGTTATCTACACGTAGAGAAAAAACATGTTTAAATATGGTCACCTCCAACAAAACTATTTGTAAAGAAAAATGTAACTATGTATATTACGTTTAATTTCACCATATTGTTGTTATCGACAACCATATTATGGTTAAAGTAGTTCTCCATCAAGATGTCACAACCATATTATGGCTGCCTCAGAACATGTAATGGGTATTAATAACTAAAATATGTTTAAAACTTATAATAGCATGGTTGGTTTTCAACTATAACATTTTGCTCTTAAAAAAGAGCAAAATACTATTGTAGATTTAAAAACAAATTTTTTGTCATATTTAACCATAATATGTTTAGAGGCAACCATAATATGGTTGTGGCTCCTTGATGGAGGACTACTTTAACCATACTATGGTTGTCGATAACAAAAATATGGTTAGATTAAACATTATATAAGAAAATTTTTTCTTTAAAAATAGTTTTGTTGGAGGTGACGATATTTAAAATGTTTTTCTCTGAGTGTAAAAATCGGCTGTATTAAAACTAAGATATGCATTTATATTTACTTTAGGTTAGCCAAAAGCTTGTTCAACACTTATCGAGAAGAAGTTAGTTGCTCAAAAACAACGCACTAATCTCTGCATAAATTTTGAGTTAGCTAAAAGCTACACAGAAAAAAATTCTTCACAATTAAAGCATTAATCAAAAATAAAATAAGTTTTAGTTAAAAATTAAATCAAGTGTATTAAACGTTTAATCAAGTGAATAAAAAGTTTAATTGATACTATTAACTTGTTTACTGGTGCACATTTAATTAATTTTTTAAATAATATCACAAATGAAAACAATTTTTTTTCTGTGTTGTTCAATACTTTTCGAAAACAAAAATCAAACAAAAACAATTGGCTCACATCTATGAGTTAGTTTAGAAGTCAGTTGTAAATTAGTAAGTAAAAATTCAACTAGGTGCTAAGCTAGTTGATTAAAAACCTATGTAAAATTGGTTTTCTTTGTTACAAGAATAAAATGGAAAAAAAATATTATAATGCTTTGTAAATTTTAATCTTGGCTGCTGTTGTGTCGTTTACGTTACGTTACAATTCGTCACTTTATTTATTTAAAAAAAAAAAAAATCTCGAATATCCAGTTCGCTATACCCGAACTTCATTGTTCACTTAAATATTAAAAGCTTATGCGAATTTGTTAATATTATGAAAAATTAATCAGGGTTGTCATAGAAACCAATATTGGTTTTGCTAATTGTCGGTTTTGAAAACCAATATTGGTTTCATTTCGTGTCACGAAACCAAGTTGGTTTTGTTAATTTCGAATGTAAATAAAACCAATATCGAAACAGCTGTTGTTTACATTTTTATTATTTCTTATTTTACTTTTTTGGAGAAAATTTACAAAATATTATATTTTTTTCCTTAAAATATCAGTAAAAGTGTTTTTTGTGAAAATAATTGATATCAAATAATTAAAAGGTGATAAGCGCTTATAAATAAAAAAAATGACATCAGCAGTTGTAGCATTTTTGTTATTGGAGGATGATCTTGCATTGCATTTGTGGTTTTAATTTGTGTAATTTTATTGTTTTGTAAAAATATGTAATTATAAAGCGAATTTATTAAAAATATAAACAAATTTGTTGTTTTACGTTATAAATAACTAAATTGACCACTGCTGTTGTTGCATATTTGTTGTTAGCAGCAAAAGTGAGAAGACTTTTGCAAATTTGCAGCAGCCCGCTGCCGGAGACTACCGGAAACATGCAAAAAATACTATTTTACCAATTTATCAATTTTATTTACTTCTACTGTGGAAAAAATCTACCTGTTACATAAAAATTAAGCTTTTAGCAACTATATTTATTTCCAATAACAAAAAACAAGAGCTGTAAGCTGCTTGGTTTATTTCCAATAAAAAACCGATAACATTGGTTTCTGTGACAACTAAAACCGACACTAATTCTAGTTCGAACATAAAACCAATAACATTGGTTTCTATGACACCAAAGCATTTTTTCTTGCCGGTTTTAAAACCAATTCTGACAATATTGGTTTCGATGACAACCCTGATTACTATCGAAGTTTGCAATATCGAAACTCTATCGTTTTTCCTTCAAAAATAAAGCTAGACTTTTTTAAAAAGTGCATTATCACTGTTACACTGTGCAATTATTCCAGCTTTAGAATATAAATTTATAAATTTTTAAAATATTCTACATTTAAATTCAGTTTTAGTTAAAGAAAGCACACTTTCAAGCCAAATCAAATAATCAAACATTTTTATTCTATTTGCATACAAAAACGGAAAATTTATTTACGAACAAAAACACCTTTTGCCCTGGACTATCAAATTGTATACTAAATAAAATTCTGATTATGTGAATTGATATATTTAATATAAAAAAAAATCGTATGTAAAAAGTATTTAAAGCAACAGGCGCAACAGCAATTGAAACTGTAGCAAGTCTAATTAAGAAGGTCTTATTCTTTTAGTTACGCGTATATAAAATTAAACCAAATAAACTTTAAACGTTTTAGCTAAATAAATTTTGTAAAAAATATAGACATGTAAATTTTAAGGTTTTGACCCAGCAAACACAGAAATACACCTTATGTATTGCTAAACGTATTGGCTGGATGAAAAATATTGTTGCGGCAATAATCGATTTCGTATTGCGAAATATACTTCCTTCGGGAAAAAACGTGTCTCGATGGCAATACTCCTAAGCAATTCGAAAGCGATACTTCTAGATAATAAACTAGCAATATCGCCAGATAACGAGATAATAGAAATATAGGAAGGTATCGCCAAAATATCATTGGGATGATAAAAAGAAGAGTTTGCATTTTAAAAAATTTCATTTTTGTACAAATTAGCACAGCTTTTAATTAAAAATTATTATTAATACCTATAAATAATATAAATTATAATTAAAATAAAGTAAAATTATATAATACATATAATCTAAAATAATATAAATATTAAGTCTTCAACATATTTTTGAAAAAAACCTTCCACTCCTTTAAAATGGCATCCAGGGTTGAGGAATATCTTGACTTAATTGAAAACAAAACAATACTCATGTTCTGTAACTATAAAGAGAACTTCTCGCATTGAAAAGATGTGAAACCAAATATTCCATCGTTTCTCGAAAAGTGAGAAAAAAGTGCGTCTGTAACTCATGTCGAAAACTATCAAAAGAGATTACGACGTTACGTTATAAATGTCAGAATATTCTACTCGAAGCCGATGTGACATTGCTGACGTTGAGAACGCCAGTCAAACATATCGTTGACGGCGACCAAAATTTACTAAAATTGAAAATTTTTCAACGACGAATGTACGAATGTAAATTACGAATGTAAAATGCGACTTTAATGTTTGTTGTTTGGAAATGAATGCTTTCAAACATTCGCATATTTTATAAAAATGTTAAAAGTAAAATAATTAAACAATAAAAAAAGTGCCAAGAACAAAATATTATTATTATTATTATTATTTTTTGTATTTTGCATTTTTAATTGTTTTTTAGTGTTAAAATTTTGTCGTACCCCATTTTTATTCGTGAGTTTATTTGACAGTTCAAAGCGGGAACTCTTCTCGCAAAAATGTTACAGACACACTTTTTCTGTAAATTGGCGAGTAATTTCCTTACGTGACAGCTAGTACTCGCCAAAAATGTTACATACACAGTTTAGTGCGAAAAACAGCTGTTTGTTTCAATATATGTAGGGTTGCCATCCGTCCTCTTTTCCCCGGACACCGTCCTCTTTTTTGGGTAGCCGGGGCAGTCCTACTTCTTTTTCATCAAGTGTCCGGGGTTGTCCGGCTTTTTAAACCTTCATTGTAAATTTGTTCCTGGATTTAAATCACAGTTCACAAAAATAAAAGATTTTGGTGCTCGGGTTTTTTTAAAGATAGGTATGATTTAATTTTTGGGGACGTAACGTGACAAAAAGTGTACTTTTCTTTGAATGTGCCCAAAATGGAGCTCCCAAAAAAAAAAAATGAAACAAATAAGCAACCTTATCAATGTTCAAATAAATACTTATTGCTTTTAAGATTCTTTTTGGAAAGAAAAAAAAAATCATATCTTAAAAAAAGCACATCCCTCAAAGTTTTAGGATTTTTAAAAAACAGTTTGAAGTATTATATAAAAAAAAAATCAGCAAAAAAAAGGGTTTTGACTTAGTCCATTTTTAAAATTTGATATTTTGCATATACATTTTTCAATTTATTGTAGCCTCAAGTATTCTCTTTAAATTGACAAAAATCATCTTCGTATGTAAAGTAGTTTTCGAGATATTAAAAGAATAAACTCAACACATTCGGCTTATTTGGCGATATTATGACAATTTGAATGACATAACTTTTGAAAAACAAATTAAAAAATTGTTTTTCTTTGATATGTGTTCTTTATGGGATCAAATAAACCCTCTCGCCAAATTGCATTCAAATCGAAAGGGGTCGAGTCCCACTCTTGGTTGACTTGACATGGAATTACCCAAATTAAGTTTTTGTGTGCCGTCGTTAATTTTATTAATATTAAGTTGTTTAAAAAGTGTCCTCTTTTTTCGAACAAATGTCCTACATTTTTTATGCTGGCGTCCTCTTTTTCTCAAAATAGAAATGGCAAGCCTAAATATATGGCATTTTCGTTTCATTTCACACATTTCAATCGAAAAGTTTCTCGATGCAAGAGTTACAGAACATGGGCACAGATTAATATTTAACGGATTTATTTCATTTAAATATTTACCTTTTGCAGAATATTTTGAGAACTAATTTCTTAGATTTCATAATTTGATTAATTTTTATTTTTTTTATGACGTACATATAATATAATTTGTTTCTGTTTATATTGCGTAATTTGCTCAAAAATTATAAAAGGAAACAAATTACTTTGATTATTTTCTTTTAGATGAAAATTTGGGGATATTGCTTAACTATTGCCGTAGGGGATACCTTCCATTTGTTTGCAAGGGAGGTTTATTTATACATACTTACATACATATGGGGGATTTCATGTCAAGTGACCCAATTTTTAAATCGATGTCTTCCGATTTGGATGAAATTTGCACCAAGGTTAGTGCTATTGGATAGTAGTTTAGACACAATTGACCAAAAGGTAATAAGTTACATGGATGAGAAAGAACACCTGTATGTCAAAAATGTCAAACTTTGACCCATTCTAAATTTCATTCAAATCGGAAGACATCGATATGTATGTATATGAAAATCGTAATCAAAATTTTATTTTTCAAATATGCCCAGCAAACATTCCATATGTATTGCCAAACGTATTGCCTGATGAAAAATATTATTGCGGCAATAATCGATTTCCTTCGGGAAGAAACGTGTCTCAATAGCAATACTCCTAAGCAATACGAAAGCGATTCTTCTAGATGATTAACCAGAACTATTGCCAGATTACCACTTATAGGCAAATAGGAAGATATCGCAAAATTGTCATTAGGATGATAAGAAAAATATTTTGCATATCTAAAAATATTAATTTACATATAACCACACATTTTTATTTTAAATTTAATTGTTTATTATATAAAATGTAGTCAAAAATAATTCAATTTACAAATAAAATAAAGTAATATAATATAAATAGCCAAAATTAAGAAAGAATAGAGAACATTATGTTTATTTACCCCATGCACGATAATTGAGTTAAATCGTTCTGCGTAAAAATTTTGCCTCTCGCTTAGTCTGTGTTCATACGGCTCTTTTCTTATTGACAAGATTCTTCCTTTTTCTTCTTTGAACATGAATTGGCGTTCAAATGATTCATGTCATGTTGACGACATGTTTTTTATTTTGTATAGTCGTGCGTTTGCATGTGTGCTTTTTTAAAATTGAAAACAATAACAAAATTAAACAACGAATGAAAAAACAAAACGTAAAGACTGTACAGGCATTTGTGTACTCGTTTCTTTTCCCCTCGCCCCTCTCGCCTATAAAGTAGCAATCTTTTCAATAAGAAAAGAGCCGTATGAACACAGACTTAGTTCTCTAATATCTGTAATGTTTGTTATCGTGGAGATAGCGCCTATTTTATATATTTTTTGATAAACACTTACGGCCTTATTTATAAAAATAAAACAGGTTAATAAAGGGTTTATTAAACGGATTTTGTATGAAAATTTGTTCAATAAACTTTTTATTAACCTGTTTTATTTTTTATAAATTAGGCCGTTAATGTATAATTATAAAATATTAAAATTTTTTCCTGTGTTTATTTTTTTATTTTTTTTTTTAAATTATAAAAGAAAGAAAATAAAAAATTACTTTGATTATTTTCTTCTAGATGACAATTTTGGGATGTTGCTAGGTGATATCTTCCATTTGTTTGCTGGCTGAACATAGAAAAATTAAAAAAAGTCTACTGATTGCAGAGTTGCCACTTTATGGGTAATTACCCAAATTGGGTGTAATTTTTACTGTCGTTGCTAAAGCAAGAGTAACTTCTTGTAGGTGTAGATCAGGTGTAATTTTAAATTCCTTCCTTTAAAAACAAACAATTTAAAGATTTAATTGGCTTAAACTGCAAAAATATATACCATATAAAATATAGTTGATCCAAAAAAGCAGTCTTTTTAGCGTTTAATAAAGATGATAATGAATGGCGCCAGATGGTCTCCTAGAATACGAACCCGAAGTTTGTTGGATAAGGACGTAAAAAAATAACCTGGGGCAAAAAGGTTTCCAATATTTCAAAAAGTAAAATTTTGCAGGGACCGTAAATTACAGTTATCCGGAAAATTTTAACATAAAAACTCTTCATGTTAGCGCCAACGGAGACCTATAGTGTCATATACCAATAGATTCGAACTGACGAGCTCTTTCAGAATCTATAGTGATCTTAAAAAAAAGAGTTTTATGTTTTCCTTCAAAAATAAAACTCATTTTAGGAGTTTTATTTTTTCCATCAAAAATAAAACTCATTTTAGGAGTTTTATTTTTTCGTCTAAAATAAAACTTATCTGAGGAGTTTTATTTTTTCCGTCTAAAATAAAACTCATTTCAGGAGTTTTATTTTTTCCGTCTAAAATAAAACTTATCTGTGGAGTTTTATTTTATTCGTCTAAAGTAAAACTCATTTGAGGACTTTTATTTTTTCCGTATAAAGTAAAACTCATTTTACGAGTATTTTTGTGTCTTAAATAAAACTCATTTCGCTTTCATAAACCAAACGACACACCACGAAGAAAAACACTGCAAACAGCAATTAACGAAAATATAGCGGACCAATCCGCTGGTGTTTGATAATTGAAAATTTATTTGCTTGAAAATATTTTTAAATGTCAAAAACAAATTAATTGAATTGAAAAAAATCAGATTTTTGCAATGAACTTAGTGCAAAATAAATTGTATTAATATGCAAAATTGTTTCTGACGGAAAAAATAAAACTCGAACGAGACGGAAAAAATAAAACTCCTGAAATGAGTTTTATTTTTTGACGGAAAAAATAAAACTCCTAAAATGATTTATATTTTAGACGGAAAAAATAAAACTCCTAAAATGAGTTTTACTTCAGACGGAAAAAATAAAACTCCTAAAAAGAGTTTTATTTTAGACGGAAAAAATAAAACTTCTAAATGAGTTTTATTTTTTGATGGCAAAATAAAACTCCATTTTTAAGAGTTTATTCGACCTTTTATTTTTACGTTGAAAAATAACTGTTAAAGATTGAGTTTTTTTTTTAATTCTTAAAATAACTGTTAAAAAATAACTTTTTTGATATCACTTATAACCGTTACGGTCCCTGAAATTTTGCTATAGTACGACAGTTCGTTTGACAGAAAATGCTTTCGCTGGTTTTATAGGGCTTGAAAATTATAAGGTCGTGGAAATGAACATTTTGATCCTTCTCTAGATACATTCAACCAAGTGTGGAAGTGAATTCAATATATTTTAAGTGTTTTGTTTTATGTCTTATCTCCTTTAACCCAAAAATGCATGAGGTCAGCACCATGAATTATAATAAGGGTTCACTTTTACAGCTTGCAGATAAATAAAAAAAAATAAATTGTTAGCAAGCTGAAACAGTAGATTACAGTTACACTTTCTGCTTTATTTTGAAGCATTATTTTATGTTAACATTTCATTTAATTGAATAATAAACTAAATAGGTAATGTACCATATATGGTACGGTATACATTTAAGGGTTAAATAAATTTTTTGTGTTTTTTATAATCGTTTGTTTATGAAATAAAATGTTAATTTTATATTAGGTGTAATTTCATTTAAATTTGGTAATTCTGCTTTGTCTCAAGAGTAATTTTCAATTTTGCTTGTGGTAACACTGACTGATTGGACTGATTGTATCAGTCAAGATTAAGCAAAATTTTATAACCTCCAACTTGCTTCCCGTGCCATTGTACCCTACTAACTTCTTTAGTTGTTATTTATTCTTTTTATCAGAAACGTGATCGTCATTTTTTCCTAACAGTTGTACAAAAAATTTAATTGAAACCAAAAAAAAAATGTTATCGCTTTTCTGGTTTCTGTTCTAACACATCTGACATTTTTTAGTGCTTTCCAAGGCGTGACTGGTAGTCAAGATAAATTAAGTAATCTGAATTATTTAATAAAAGCAAACAAATGTGTAACCTTTAGATATAAATTTGTTGCTGACGTTTTTTTAACGAGGTTGAAAAGGCAAAACCAAATTATAGAAGAAACTAAGAAATTTTGGAATAAAACAAGTAAAAGTGCTTTTTGTGGCTGTGCCGAATCTTTCATAATCTACACTTAGGGCTAAAAAATCAGAGCAAGTTAAACTCTGTTTTTGGTTTAAAATGTGTTTAAACCAACAAATCTATAAATCACTAAACAAATAAAACATCTTTAAACGCATAAAATTGGGCGTTTAAACTACCAATACAGACCATATGAATTTGATAAGATTTATCGTAGTGCTGCCACATGTTAATTTTTTAACAACATATAATACATGTGACACTGATTTATATTAGTTGAGTTTAAACTACATATAAATTCAAGTTTAGTTCAATTAAACCAGCGCTTAAACCATCAGTGATTTATTAGGCATTAGAGTAAGATTATTTCAGGATAACTAAAAAATGACTAAAACTGACATCACAGTTCTATGATTCGTTGCGGCTTTAGGCGTTTTAAAGTCTTTTTCAAAAATACGCTTTATATGGGGCCTGTGGTAAATTTTAAACGGATCTTGAAAAAATTTAATAGTATAATTCCAAGCAATATAATACGAATTTGTGCAAAATCTAATCAGCATCGGTGCATTCCGTCACTGTCATTAATTATCAATTTTTGAAGGTGGTGGTTCCACATTTGGATTCTTATACTACTTAACCGATTTTTCTGGATTTTAAACTACTTAGAATAACTACTATATAAGCAATTTGACACTTATATTGTTCTTTTCTTTTAAGTTCTTCGAAAGTAAGTGTGTTTTCAATAGAAGGACAGACAAGCGGACATGGCTAAAATGACTTAGAATTACTCAAAGACCCAGAATATATATATAGATTTTGGGGTCAAAGCTGTATAATAATAAAGTTTCACACGGAAAAACAAATTAAGTATAACCTCATTCACCACTACATAGTGATGGAGGGTATACAAAATCCCGGGAATGCAGGACCAACTTAGAAAAAGGTTTATGCTTAAAAAAAAATATTTATATGCATGTGAACAAATTAGTGTTTTTCATACGGGATTTCCCAGGACAAAAATGCCGGGATCCCGCAAATTTTTCGGGAAAAAAATCCCTGGAAATTTGTGCGGGAATGCCCGGGGTTTTTTTTAATTTAATTATCGCAACTTTACTGCTGATATAATAGTAACTAAGTTGTGTGCATTTGATTTTTTTATTGGCTTTAATTAATTTTTTCTTTCTTTTGTTTGGTTTAAATCACTTTATTCTGGGACAACTGCTTCTAATCGTTATCACGTGCTGTTAGGAAAAAAGTCTATGAAATACACAAAATAAATATTTTTCAATTTAACATAATAAAAAACTACAGATTCTGACTTACGTCAGTTTTGCCAAACGTCAAAGAGGTGTCAATTCATATCCGCTAAGTAAGGCAATGTTTAATGCTCTGAAGTTTCAAAAGAATAGGAGTAAAAATGTACAGAATTTTTAATTTGTTTAAAGACCCACATTTATTTTATAAACACGAAATGCACCTGCATAAAAGATTTTTCGGATTAGATTCTGTAAGCGATGATGACAGAAGTTATAAATTAAGGAAACGCTTATTCGATTCGAAGAAAATAATTTTTTTAAAAAGCAATTACAAGTTAAGGAAGTGCTAAGAAAACTGAAAATGCCTAAAGATTATATAATGTTACTTTAGGCCCAACCAGAATGTGAATAACGTGACTTAAGCAACTGAGCAATACATGTAAATCATATATGTAAAACCATACTGAACTTAAGGAAACTTTATGTTAAGTTTTATAAAACTGTCATTTGCTTAAATTCAATTAATGTTTGCATTATTCATAAACTAAAAGTTCAGACATTTCTATAACATCAAAAAAAATTTTTTTTTGTTTTTAAGTGACCACTGTGCCAATTTGGGTACACCTATTTAATTTCCAAAAAAAAATTGGTTTTTTGTTTATATGTAATGATTTATTACATATAAACAACTAATGAAGTTAATAATAAAATAAAAAATATTTTATTTTTTGTCCGGTTGTTTTTGTTTGGGCTTAAATGGGTTAAGCAAGGTGCGAAACTAATCGCTCATTCCGTACGGAATCAATGTTTTTTTATTTTCTTTTTGTTATTTTAAATGCATTTAAGAGGCTTTTTGTTTTCTTTTTGACAGTAGCTTAAGTTTGTTTATGCACATTCTGGTTGGGTCTTTTGACTATAAAGGCAAGCATCCGTAGAAAATAAACGTGTTTTCTCATTGAAATCTTCCTGATAAAAATTAAAAGTAGGCTTTCAAATGATTCTGTAAATGATTTTTTAGCTATTATCTTTTTGGCAACACTGGTTTTAACAGCTGACGCACGTTTCGTGTTTTGTTTCACTGTCAAACATCTTTAGTTTGGTCTATAATTTAACCATGAATCGTCTTACAAACGAACAACGATTGCAAATTAGTGAATTTTTTTATTAAAAATGATCAAAAAATGATCAAAAAATTTATCGAAAAATTGTGTTCAGCGACGAAGCTCATTTTTGGCTCAATGGGTACGTAAATAAGCAGAACTGTCGATTTTGGAGTGAAGATCAGCCAGAAGCATTGCAAGAGCTACCAATGCATCCAGAAAAAGTCACACTTTGGTGCGGTTTATGGGCTGGTGACCGTACTTCTTCAAAGATGATGCGAATCGTAACGTAACTGTCAATGGTGAGCGCTACCGTAAAATTATATCCAACTTTTTTTGCCCAAAATGCAAGAGCTAGACTTGCATGACATGTGGTTTCAACAAGACGGTGCCACATGCCACACAGCACGCTTAACAATGGACTTATTGAGAGGCGAGTTCGGTGAACATTTTATTTTACGTTCGGGACCGGTCAATTGGCCGTCTAGATCGTGCGATTTAACGCCTTTAGACTATTTTTTGTGGGGCTATGTTAAAGCTCATGTCTATACACACATGCCCGCTTCAATTGACGCATTGGAAGACAACATTGAAGCATTTAATCATGAGATACCGGCCGAAATGTTGGAAAGAGTATGCCAAAATTGGACTGAGCGGATGGACCATTTGAGGCGCAGTCACGGTCAACATTTGCATGAAATAATCTTCAAACATTAAATTATATGGACCGTACCGTACTATCGATTCAAATAAAGATTTCATGAATTTTTCTGAATTTGATGTGTTTTTTTTTAAACTTTCCTATAACTCTTAAAAAATCACCCCTTAAAAAGAAATATTTCGTAATAATTTGTTTAAATAATTTACTTTTTTGATTTTATAAAAATGCTGTTGGCTTTGAAATAATTATGTGGCAATAAGTGCTTAAGTCTATTTGTTTATTTTTATGGGAGAACCATTTGAAGCTTAAAAGGTGGCTTTTGGAAATTTACTCCGAGTTTAATACAATCATCACTTCTCTGCTGTTATAGTTTTTTTAAGTTTTTATTTCTTAACGCTCCTAATGTCACAGATCGAAAGCTGTTATTATTCCAAATGTTATTGCACATTGAAAAAATATAACCATAAAGTCATTTTGCTATAACTTCCTCAAGAACCCTACAAAATAATTGAAATCATGCCAATGTGTACTTTTGAACATGAAGATCTTAAGTTGCCATTAAGCACTTTTTCCTTTTTGCCACAGAAATAAAAAAGTTGAATGCATTTATAAACTTATTTACTTGATCTCAGGAAATGTTATTTGCTTAAATAAATGCAATTAAATAATATTTTGCAACGATTTGTATCGAGCGGGAATTCCCGGAATCCCGGGAAATTGAAAAATAAATCCCGCTTTCCCGGGAAATGAAAAAGGAAATTAAAATTTATAAAATAAACAAAAAAGAATAAAATTTTATTTTTATTTTAAAATTTACATTTATGTTCAAAGACTTGTGGCTACAAGTTTGTTCCTTTTATTTCACCATCTTCTTTTTATTTGCCCAGTCCCTGCGTCTTGATATATAAACTGCTCTTTGGCTTTTTTGTAGTCTTACCACATCCTTCAACCATAGCCGAAGCTAACATAAGCCCCAAAATAAAAATTTGTAAAAGTTTCATTTTCTTGTTGTATTTTTTCGATCAGTTTTAAAATGCTTTAACAAATTCAATTCAACTCTTGAATTAGACTATAGAACTTTCCTTTTGGTCTCGGTATTTATAGTAAAATTTTGTGATTATTTCAAGGGGTAGAGTTAAATTAATTTCAGTTTTTCATTTGTTTGCCTACTTCTTTGTCTAGCATATATTTCCTGTTTGTAGAAATGTTTTTTTTAGCTGGAATTCTTTTAATAACTTAAAATTGTTTATCTTTAATATTGCAAATACTATCAAATACTATGACCATTTAAGGAGTGAATACATAAAACGGCTTCAAATTAAAAAAATAGCTTCTCGGTATATAAGAAAATAAACAGTTTCAACTCGAAGCAAAACATTAGTTTCGGCTTTTTAATACTTTAGTCCCATACAAGGATCGCTTCTAATAAATTTACATTAAAAAAAAGATATTTACATGCCCATATTGGGCCATCTCGATTTTAAATTCAGCATTTCTAAGTATCATAGTTAAAATGTTAGCCTCCTTACACAGAAAAAAATAATTTTCATATTTGAATACGAAAATCGCATATTTAATTACAAAAATTTTTGAATTTTCTGCAATGACGGTTTTTGTGGTATTGATAAAAAAAGTTTGTATGTATAATTGTTAAATTTTTAGTCAACAACCAAGTTTATTGAGTCAATAAAAAAAATTGTTGCCCAAAATAATTTTTTTCAACAAAATGTTTACTTGATTTCTTAAAATAAATTGTTGAAAATGATGAATAAATCAAACAAAATGTTTATCGAATCTTTACCACAGAGCACACAGAGGCGTCACGAGGCAGAAAACATTGTATTTTTTTCTGTCTTTTTCTTCGAAAGCTGCCCTTTTTGCATTTTTTGTTTTGATAACGCAGTTTGTGTTGATAGTAGCGGCCTGTTTTTCCACATTGCCACCTAACTACCAAAAAATGTTTTCTTTCTCTTTCTTCGAAAGCTGCCCTCGCAATGATTCAGGCATTTTTCATACGTCACTTTTTTCATCTCTGTATGCTTTGTGTCTCTACTTTTTTATTTATTTATAAATGATGATGTCATTAATTTTCAATTTTTATGTTTTTATAAAAACACTCAAATTTATTTTGCGGGAATAAGTAAGTTCCTATGCGCATTTCACTGGTGTCTTAGGCCATATCATCAGGAACCCTTTTCCAAAGACTTTGGCAAAACTAAATATATTATCCAAATAAAACTGTAAAACAAATGAGAATTATGAGCCATTTAAAAATGGACAAGAGTTGTTAAAATACTGTCTTTACTTTGATTCAAATATTTTTTTTATTGAATATGAAGAAATATTTAATTATTTCATTATTAAATATGTTTTATTGAGTGCTATTTTGCAAAGTGTAAATTTGATAAATGTTTTCTTTGAATCAAACAAAAAGTTTGTTGACCTAAAATTTTATTTTTAACAAACTGTGTTGTTAAAAATTTTCTTGAGATATTTTTTTCTGTGCACAAAAGGTAATGCGCTTAAAATAACTTTTTTTTTAATTAAAACCTTCACCAAAGGTAAAAGGATATACATATACAAGTTTGTCATGGCGTATGTAATTCCTCCAAAGTTGATATTGGACCATATAGGAGTCCTTATGAGTAGCGAAGTTGATTTAACGATGTCCATCTGTCCGTGTGTATATGTTGAAATGGGCTTTCCGAAGACCCCAGAAATTATAAGGACTAGGTTCTTATACATTTATGTCATATACACTACGTTAAAGTGTGATATTGAAGTTCAGCCAGATCGATTCCTAAATGAGCAAAAACAACGACTGCATCTAATTGTACCCATAAATCCCTTGTTGTTTTTGTGGTTTTTTATTCTTTTTTTTTTGGAATATATTTGGAGAATGGCAAGAGCCAATGTTTCCAAATTAGGCACAAACATTTTGGCTATCAATACACAATATGTGGGCGCGATTGGAGCAGAGGGCGTGGCACAAAATAATGGGTGATTTTTAAGCGCAGTTTTTTTTTAAATCTAATAAAACACTCAAATTGGCATCATATATTCAAAATTTTTATTGAAACCGATAAATTGGTCTTTGCCATTTACTTTTTAAAAATAACTTCATGTAAATGTTGCCCGCGGCTCCGGTTCAAGTGGTCCATTCGTAAGGTCCAATGTTGAACAACTTTTTCGAGCATTTCGGCCTGTATTCCATGAATAACACGTGTTATGTTATACTCTAAGGCTTCAATCGTGTTTGGCTTGTCCACATAGTCCAACGACTTTACATAACGCCACAAGAAATAGTCAAGAGGCGTCAAATAACATGATCCTGGCGGCCAACTCACAGGGCCATTTCGAGAGATACACTGCTCACCAAATTCATCCTTCAATATCTCCATTGTTTCATGAGCAGTGTGGGATGTGGCACCGTCTTGTTGAAACCACATATCAGCCAAGTCCAACTCAGCCAATTCGGGCAAAAAAGGCGCGTATCATGGCACGTAGTTGAATAACACATGCCCAATACCTGAGAAAGGCGACGAACTGGTATTTCACTATCCTCTTTAACACTGGTCGCTACGGCTGCAATATTCTCTTTGGTACGCACTCTACGAAGGCGAGTCGGTAGTTTAATGTCCACCACAGTAAACTTAGTGCGAAATTTGTTGATAATAGCACGAATTGTTGATTCACTAGGTCGATTATGACGACCATAGAAAGTTCGTAACAAACGATGGACATTTCTCACAGAGCATAATAAATTTCAACAATTTGCAGTCGTTGCTCTTTTGCGAGTTTCTCCATGATGAAATGGCAGAGTTTACTGAACACTTTTCACTTTCTCAGATGTAGTTTGGACACAATTATTAACCAGTGCTGACAGCCCGAAAAACTTAATTCATAAAAAATCACCCTATAGATTTATTTATATCTAAGAAACGATAAAAGAAAAATTGTCCAAATCGGGTACACATAGCTGGGTCATCAATACACAAGTTCGTTAAAAATATGCGCGGGAATGGAGAATTGGGCGTGACATTCTAGACTTCATTCTGTATATCTAGAGGACGAAAAGACCCAAAGTTTCCAAACTGGGTACATGTGGGCGAAATTGGAGAATTGGGCGTGTCACAAAATAGATTTATTTATATCTAAAGAATG
Organism: Pollenia griseotomentosa; assembly: GCA_963931875.1. Taxonomy (NCBI): domain Eukaryota; kingdom Metazoa; phylum Arthropoda; class Insecta; order Diptera; family Polleniidae; genus Pollenia; species Pollenia griseotomentosa. Next base: position 191,142,920 of record OZ007560.1, read on the forward strand.
GTATTTATATAACTTTCTGTTCTTATCGCACCATGGTAAAGGCATAGCCGAATACAGCATTCTTGCTGGTTTTTCGCATCAACGCATTATTTACTCTTCATATTACATTTTAATTCAACGCTTAAAGTTAGGTTAGGTTAGGTAAGGTAAAAGGCTGGTGCGAAGTCAATCTTCACACCCTTACCCAGAGACCAATAGGGTATATTGATACGGCTTAGTCAGTTAAAGAGTACGAAGAAGAAAAGAAAAAGAAAAATAAAGAGCAAAAGCAAAAGAGAAAATAATATCCGACTTAATTAAACTCCTACTAAACACAATAGCCCTTCATATACCCAGGCCTCTGCCGCCTGTTAAACAGCGAGGTTGTGCCCATTATGAATCCCGTCAGATTATCGAGACCACAGCTCGAGACTTTTCCAAATTCGCCTATAAACCTTCAACGTACCTATAATTCTGCTTTTTGGCTAAGGACAGTGACACTGAATCCCCAGTTTTGCCAATACATGTGTAGCCCATCTGTAATTAGTTTTTAAATGTTTTTAAGATTGTAAACAGTGTGAAAATGTTGGCCAAAATATGAGTAAGTTCCTGTCCAGACCTGAAATTTTTATTGCGGAAATTCTTGAGTTTTTTGGTGTGTGAGGCAGAAGATTTCATGTTATTCGCAATTTTGTATTGTTTTGTAATTTCAACTTGAAGTTGTATTAATATATTAAATATAAAATGTAATGAAAAAAGACAAAAAAAAAAAATACAAACATTGCTAGACTAGAATTTCAAAATATGGACACGTACAATTTTAAAGTAGAATTTTAAAAAACTGCTAGTTTGGACGATGACTTTCTCCGTTTTTAAATTTTTTTTAAATTTTTCGATTTTTTAAATGACTATACGTAATTTATTATAAGGAAAACGGCTGGCTCATAAACAATCTTTTCGACACCAACGAAATACAAATAAACCATTTTAAAATTATAAAAAAGCAGAACGGAGGTGTTTAGTGTCCAAGAAAGTTTTAAAAATTCGAAATAACGTCCATTGAAGATTATCAGCCCAATTATGAATAAAAATTTCCCGGGAGTTTTTTTCCCCTTTCCTCTTTTAACAACTGAATTAACATAGGACAAATTGGAGAATGGAGAAAACTCCTGGGGAATTTTTATTAATAATTGGGCTGTATGATTTTTTGTTTCGTTCTAAGATCGTTAATATTCTTTTCGATTATCGAGAAAACTATCCTTGAAACTTTTCTAACTTCAAGTTCAATTAAAAAAAAAAATTTCATATCCAATTAAGTCGTTATGCTTTTTATTTTAAACTAAATTCAATAAAAAAAATAATGTGTATTTTTTTTTCAAATGTGTAATTTGGGACACAGTCGTGTGTAATTTCCGAGCTCTTCACTGGCAACACTGCAGATCCCATTACCACAGTGGCCCTAGATAATACCTAACATGGTTCTAACGCAGACCTTACTCCTGCCTTTTAGTAAATTAGAATTGGTCTTACTAAGCACCGACCACACTCTACAATTCCGCGTAATAGAATTCGCTTTATCAGTAGGGTTTAGACCTGCGACTTGCACAGTGTAAAAATCAATATTATTCTAGTTTTTTATTAAATGTCATGCCATTGCAGGAAGATTGTTTCCCTTTAACGGTTTATTTTCACATATCGCACTCGTTTCTCTAAAGGCAGTCAACTCATTATTTCCATATTTTCACTTTTTGCAAGAAAACGATAAACGTTTTAAAAATGGATCGTATCTACTCGCTTTAAAAATCTCTACACTCAAAAGAAAAATCAATCCATCTGTACTTAAATCAATCCGAAGCGGTATTAACCCATTAGTACGGTGAGTACGAATTTTCTCGTATCAAGTACAGAAAGATTGTTTCAAGTATGGATTTTTAAGTGAAAAATACTTAACTTATCCATGTTCAATGCCGAATTCGTACTTGAAATAATCCGAAAATTAAATTGATTTTAGTAAAACCATGATTGAATCAATCTCAAAATGCGCTTGATTCAAGTAGTATAAAGTTGATTTCATCCCGAATGCGTCCTTAAAATAAACCAAAAGTGGAATTAGAAGGAGAATTTTATAACGATTGATTTACTTATCCGTTTTACACCTTAAAGAATTTCATACAATATAAAACACCAGCAACTTTCCCGGTATGGCTTTTACTTTAAAAACTTAAAGAACATATACAGGGTGTCCGCCGGGAAGGCGTAAATAGTCTTGTGGAAGAAGCTATTGTGTCAACTGTATCTTAAATGGAAGCAAATGCAAATCCTTGTACAAAATTGTGGCCAAAGTTGTTCTTTGAAGTCCAAGCTCCTGAGCACGGCGTCGATTGAGGTTGATGGATTGTTTTGAACACTTTTTTGAGCAGCAGTAATGCTAACAGCCGATCTTGCAGTACGTTGTGGTCCATGCTTGGGCCTATCTATCACCTACAGACCCTCTTTCTTTGATATCATTCACTACACGATAAAAAGTGCGTTTTGTTGGCACGTGGTTTCTCCCAAAATTTTCACGTAACTTTCTCATCTTCACAGTAGTCGATGATTGATATTGATAAAATGTTTTAACGATTAAAACACGTTGGTTTATTTTCCATAATAAATTTGCCAACTTTAAGGCTGCCAAATATGAACTGTCAAGACTAATGTTTACCAAAATGGCGACAAAACGAAGTAGTATAGCTTCCCGGCGGACAGGTATGAGAATGAGAGCGCTTGCTTCAATTTTACTTTTTTAACATGAAAATAATGTGTTTTTGTTGTTTCTACACACAACTATGTACAACAAACTTTGATAAGTTAAGTGAGATTAAAACGCTCGCTTTGTAATTTTACATTCAGAGTGGCACTACCAACGAAAAGTTCAATCTTTTTTTTTAATTGATTTAAGAATTTTATACTTATTTTAAGCAATGCCGGGATTGATTTTTGAAAGTAATTCCACTTATGATTATTTTTAGTACGTTTTAGTGTTATTCGTACTTGAATTTTTGAGTACGACTCGTACTTAAAGTATAAGTATAAAAAACTTAACCCTTTCTGGGTCAAAAATAATTTAAGTCGAGCTAAAATCTAAAAACTTATATTTAAGGTAATATGATGGTGCTGAAGCCAGAAAAAATTTTCGTTTTGATCTTTGCCAGCTCCGCTCAAAAATAAAGAAACAAATGCAATCTCTATATTATAATAAACTTTAAATTTGTATATCGTTCAAGCGCATAGAAACAGAGCACAACGTAATGTCGAATATATTCGACGAAAACACGGAAAGGGTTTATCTATCTCGAGTTTTTTTCTTTCTGTGTAGTATTTTGCAAAAAAAAAAAAAAAAATCCCTCTTTATGATATAAGAGCACATATAAAAAAAACTATTTTTGTCTCTACCGAACAATATGTCGGTGTTTTGTACTCTTCCTAAACCGATAGGAGTTAGATCATATTTGTACTACCAATATATCATATCTTTCTGACGTATTTATTAATAATAAAAGGTAAATATTGAAAAACAAATAAAACAAATTCTTACTCTAATTATGGTTAGTTATAGCATTTCATGCTTTAAAGATTGCTGTTCACAAGTGTATTTAACAACTGTTTAACAATTATGATATTTGCAATAACAATTCTACCGTATTTAAAAGACAATTGCTTTATGATAAAGACTTAAGAGACACCTAAAGCAAATATAATAAAAAACGAAGAAGAAAGTAAACATTTATATTAATAACGTAATAAAAAAATCATTTAATTTTGCTATTAATATTGAAATGCACTGACTCTAATGGCAATGAAATCTATATGTTTTGAATTAAGCATCAACAATAATGAAACTTTTTAATTAAACTAGCAAAAGAAGTTCAATTAAATAATAAAAAATAATTTTTTTTGATACGTTTCATAAATAAATCAATAAATGACAACAGCAATAATATTAAAAATTAAATAGATCAATGTACAGTTACAACTTGATTGATGATTTTTTTTCTTTGTTTTTTTTTTTTTTTATTTTATGCAAGGAAGAGAAAAACTACGAATGCATTTAAAGTTTCAAACCATTTACCAGCAATAATAATTGACGCACTAATTGTAAATATTCGCTCTTATTCGTAGTAAAAGAATCTAGATTCTAGAATATTTAAACTGATATTTTTATTGTTTTAATTTGTAATCTACGCACTTTAATAGTGTCAAATCAAATCAAATCAAAGTGAAATAATAACAAAATAATTGCATGACTATTAGTTGATAATAAACACTACTATGAATATTTACAACAACAAATAATGAAATTTATAAAAATAAACATGACAACAATCTGACCAAATAGGAGTGGCGAGATAAGTTCATTAAAATTACGCTAAAACACAATGAAATATGTTATCATCTGTGATAACATACCATAGCACAGTGGGTCTACATGATTAATAAGTAGGGATGAGATTTTCATGCACTAAAAAATTTTATAAAAACAAAAGTTTAAGAAAATTAAGTATATTGTTATTCAAATACATATCTTTAAAATACTAAATAACTAATTAAAAATTTTTTTTTTGTTTTTAATAAATAAGTACTGTTTCTTTGTAAAACTTTGTCTTGTACTTGAAGAATGCCAATGCATTTTGAAAAAACTTATTTTCAGATCCACTTTGATTCTCTTTTTTGATTTTTTGAAATACTTTTTTTTTTTCCATTCCTTTATTTATAAAATTTTTGATTACAATAGTAAAAAAAAGTTAGATAAAACGTTCAATTTGAACTTAGGGCGCCAACGAACTCTTTCCATCTTTTTCGATCATTAGCTAATGATTTAACTTGGTTCCATGTCATTCCGATATCTTCATAATCATTTTTTATGTTTCTTATCCACGTTAGGCGTGGTCGACCAGGACCTCGTTGACCTTGCGGGTTCCACTCCATCACTGCGCGTGATATTTCATGTGGAGGCTTTCTAAGTGTATGCCCTATCCACTTCCATTTGCGTTTCTTTAGTTCATTCTTGATCGAGTTGAGGTTTGCCAATTCAAGAAGCTGTTCGTTTGTGACCCAGTACGGCCAGAAAATTTGTAGTATTTGGCGTAGACAGCGGTTTGTAAATGATTGTAGCTTTCTCAAGCTTTCCTGAGTTAATCTCCAGGTAGTACAGCCATAAAAAAGTACACTTATAACACTACTGTTGAAAATACGAAGTTTTGTTTTTCTAGTGATATTGCTTGATCTCCAAATTTTGTAGAGCGATTGGAAGGCTGATCGAGCTTTATTGATCCGGTCATTTATATCTTTATCCGACCCACCATCTACAGTTAATGTACTACCAAGGTAGCAAAATGAATCCACTTCGTTTATTACGACTCCATTAAGTTGAATGGGAAGATTGTTTGCTGCTACAACACGCATGAGGTTTGTTTTCTTTATGTTTATCTTCAGACCTACTTTTTCGGCGTTCTTAGCCAAATGAAATAATTTGGCCTGCATGTCGCTGTGTCGGTGTGCAAGTAGGCAGATGTCATCAGCATAATCAATGTCGTTCAGACGTTCTAATAAGTTCCATTGGATACCAAATGGAGAATCCGAGTTTGTCTGTTCCATAACACAATCGAGAAGTATGAGAAAAAGCGTTGGAGACAAGACACAACCTTGTCTTACGCCAGATTCAATTAAGAAAGGTTGGCTTTCCTTTCCATTGAAGCGAACAGCGCATACGTCATCGGTATATAGCTCACGTATTAGGTGTACAATTTTTTCTGGGAAACCTCTACAGTTGAGTGAGGCCCAGAGAGCTTCTCTTGACACAGTGTCAAACGCTCGTTCGAAGTCCACGAAAAGTAGGTACAGAGGGCTGTTGAATTTAACGGATTGTTCTATTAGAATTCTTAGGGTCGTCACATGGTCTGCACACGAACGGTTTGTCCTGAAGCCTGCTTGTTCTTTGCGTAAGATCGTCTCAACATAGGGTGTGATGCGTTGGAGAATTATAAGGGCAAGTACTTTGTTGATGGTGTTGAGGAGTGTAATACCTCGCCAATTTTTACAGAGGCTAATGTCGCCTTTCTTGGGTATTGTTACTATGGTCCCTTTCTTCCATTCGTTGGGTATGTTGTTGGTTTCCCAAATATGACGTAACATTGGTGTAAGCTCATCGGCTAATGGTTCTGCAGCGTACTTAAAAAGCTCAGCAGGTAAATTATCTGGTCCAGGTGACTTGTTGTTTTTTAACTGTCGCAAAGTGTTTTTAACTTCTTCGAGAGTAGGAGGCGAGGTTGAGATGGCTCTACTTGGATTACGCCTGCGAGATGCCCATGGGCAGGAACTTTCATCGAAGTTGTTTGTGCTATTTGATGAAGAGCTGAAGAAATCGCGCCATCTACGTACTTGATCTTCGGTTGACGTTAGTTCGCTTCCGTCGAGGTATTGCAGCCTCGGAGTTGGTTGATTGCTTGATAGACTCCACGCATATTTCCAGTATTGCTGGATTTTTCAGCATCTTGCACGATGCTGGTTAAATATAATTTATGGTCTGTACGTACCATACGTTTGACGGTTTTGGCCGATTGTCGGTATTCGGCCCGAGTGGAAGTTTTCGAGGTATCAGACTTTGCGTTTAGATAAGACCTCCTCAAACGTTTACGGTTGCAGATTTCATTCCATGTATTTTCGCTAATCCACGGCTTACGAATATTTTGCTTAGGCCCCAGCACTGACTTTGCACTATGGTTGCAAGCTTTTGTAATGTCAGTCCATGAATGGGGGTTGGAACCAGAGTTGTGGAGTTGTTGTTAAAGGGTGTTTTTATAGCGGGCGGCCGTTTCGGGATCTTTAAGGCGCTGCAGGTTGTATTTATCTGCGGGAAGCTCTTTCTTTATAGATGCTGGCCGGAGTCTAAAAGCTCCAAGAAGTAGTACGTGGTCGCTGTCAACATCGGCGGATCTTCTTCCCTTCACATCAAGTAAACAGCCAAGATACTGCTTGTTTATTATAATATGATCTATTTGGTTTCGTGTTATACCATCTGGTGATTCCCATGTGTATTTGTGGATGTTTTTGTGTGGGAATTTCGTGCCACCTATAAATAGGCGATGACTTGCGCAGAGATCGACCAACCTTTCACCATTGTTGTTTCTAGCATTACCAAGACCGTGACTGCCCATGATGGATTGTATGTTAGAGTTATCATTACCAACCTTTGCGTTCAGATCGCCGATTATAATTTTGATATCGCCTTTGGGGATGTTGCTGAGTACCGTATTAAGTTGGTGGTAAAACGAGTCTTTAGTATCATCATCAGCAAGTTCGGTTGGAGCATAACACTGAATTACAGACATTTTTCGAAACTTAGTGTTGAATCTCGCTGTTATTATTCTTTCCGATATGGGTATATATTTCAGCAAGGTCTTTTTGGCCTTGTTTGACATTACTATGCCCACACTGTTGACCTTATGATGTTCATTGCCGGAGTATATAAAGAAATGTCCTGTTTGTAGGTATTGTTCACCACTATTGAGCCATCTTGCCTCACTTATGCCCAGTATGTCGATGTTATAGGATGACATTTCATTGCAGACTTGTAAAAGTCTGGATGGTTCTGAGAGAGTTCGAACATTCCATGTTCCAATCATAATCCTTTGTTTGAAGCCGAGAGTCGTCGTTAAAGAGGGAGTTATTGTTGTTGAATTTGTTAGCGCTTCAGTAATAAGGTTTTTTACGAGAATGGGTTATTAGTGTTTCAGGTCCAAAACGCAGTTTATAAAATAATTAACGCACAATGTTTATATAAAACTTATTTATTTATAAAAGATTATTTTATAACAAAAGGTTTAAAACGTAAAACAAAAGTAGTAATAATTTTCATAGAAAATTTATACATATAATATCAAAACCTATTCGATCAGAATAAAATTAGAACAGAACAGTTTATTTTGTGCAAAGTGGAAAACGAGTGTTCTCCCACACCCTTCCTCAATCGGATTCCACCCTTAGTAGAGTTTTAAATTTTGTAAACTTAGGTTTAGAAACTGGTTTGGTCATAATATCAGCTAACATATCATTTGATGGGCAATAAATACAACTTATATGTTTCTTATCTATATGATCCTTAACGAAATGCACTTTTGTGTCAATGTTCTTTGTTCTTGCACTTAGTTTTTGATCTTTTATCATATGTAAACAGCTTTGGTTATCTTCATATATTACAGTTGGGGATTTTTGCGTTATGTACATACCATCTAAAAGATTTCTTATCCAAATAGCTTCTTTGCACGTTTCAGAAAGTGAAATAAATTCAGCTTCCGTTGACGACAGGGCAACGAGAGTTTGTTTTCTGCACGACCAACTAATTGTGCCACCGTTTATCTAAAAAATATAACCAGAGTTAGATTTTCTATCGATCATATCTTCCGCCCAATTTGCGTCTGCGAAACCAGTTAGTATGTTTGGGTTTTCATTCCTAACACTCATTCTTAAAAAATATTGTTCAGTACCCTTCAAATATCTAAGTACTCTTTTCAACTCCGACCAATCTTCTTGAGTAGGTTGACTTACTTTACGAGCAAGTATTGAAACGCTTGCAGCAATATCAGGTCTGGAAATAACGCTAAGATATAGTAACGATCCCACTAGCTTTTGATATTGGTCGTTAACTAATAAAATTTCTGAATCAGTTTTACCATATCCTGGATCCAAATTCCTTAACAAGATTTCTTATATAATTGGATTGACGGATGCAATAATTTGAATCTTTATCTTGAAATATTTCGATTCCCAAGTAATGACTAACTTTTCCTAGGCAATTTATATCAAATTTTGATGATAACAACTTTTCTACCTTTAAGATGTTTGATTCTCTTTGGGTTGCAACCAAAATGTCATCAACGTAAATTAACATATACACTAGCCCTTCCTCGTTGGTGTATTTTGTGTATAGACATGGGTCCGCTTGACACTGTCTAAATCCCCCTGAACATATGACATCATGTAGTGACTGATTCCACACGTAAGCAGCTTGCTTGAGCCCATATATGCTTTTCTTAAGCTTGCAAACAAGCTTGTTCCCTTCCTCAAATCCAGGTGGTTGCTTCATGTAGATAACTTCCTTAAGATCTCCATTTAGAAAAGCAGATTTCACATCAAAATGAACTATTGACATTTTCTTGACACCAGCGACAGATAATAGAACTCTTAACGTTGCTTGTTTAACAACAGGTGCATAAACTTCATCGTAATCATCACCGAATTTTTGAGTAAAACCACGAGCAACTAAACGCGCCTTTAACCTCAGCGGCTTACCTTCTACATCCCGTTTTACCTTATACGTCCATTTACAACTGACGATGTTAGCATTAGGCGGAGCAGACACCAAATCCCATGTATTTGAGCCTTTTAAAATTGTGTATTCTTCTTTCATTGCAGCAACCCATTTTTCGCTCTCTTTAGATTTCAAAGCTTCTTTATATGATTTTGGTTCCACTATATCTTTACGCATAGAAATTGTGTTATAACCAAAACGATCTGGATGTTTACCTTTATTATTTCGTGATGATCTTCGAAATCCATCAGAACTTTGTTCGACCAACTCTTGAACTATATTTTGATTATTTTCCATCAATGTTTTATTTTTATCTAAACCGACGTTTGAATCTTCGTCTGCAGTAGCAAATTCTTCAAGGCTTTGAAATGATGTATCATCATCAGATAAAATATTATCATAGTGATCCCCTTTTTTCTTTTCAACTGTCGGCGTTTCATTTGAAAATTCAACAAAAACTTCGGAATTATTTGCTTGATCAAGTGAATTAATATTTTTAGAAGCATGGGGCTTTAAAAATTTGACATCACGGCTTATACTGACAGCATTAGTGTTAACATTAACCATACGATAACCTTTTGAATGTTCATCATACCCCATAAAAACTTTGTTGTCGAATTTTTGACGTTTCTCTTTAGGTATAAGAACATGACCTCTTTCACCAAAAATCTTGAATTTTTCAACATCAGGAATCTTGCTTTCCCACAATTGATATGGAGTACAATTTATTGATTTTGAAAAACATCTGTTCTGAATAAAATTTGCGGTATTAATGGCCTCTCCCCAAAACTTTTTCGGTAATTTCGCTTCAGTAAGCATACACCTAGCCATTTCTGTTAAGCTTCTGTTCTTCCTTTCAGCAATTCCATTTTGCTGAGGACAATAGGGAACTGAATATTGATACTGATGCCTTTTGAATCGAGATAGCTTCGGACATATTTAGCCGTATATTCCCCACCATTATCTGATCTTATAACTAATGGATATCTAGAGAACTTATTCTTTACTAATTCAAGATAGCATTTAAGTTTTTCGAAAACTTCGTCTTTAGAATTTAGCAAATAAACAACTGTAAAACGGCTGAAATCATCAATAAAGGTTAAATAGTAACGCTTTTTTCCGGGAGTGATCGTTTGCATTGGCCCACAAACGTCTGTATGTATTAAATCTAAAATCTTTTTTGATTTAGATTGACTTTCTTTACTAAATGGAGCCCTTGTCATTTTACAATTAATGCATACCTCACAAGATTTCTTCACTCCACAGTTACTTATTTTCAAATGACTTACCAGTTGCCTTTTTTCCATTTCTTTAAGTACATCAATATCACGATGTCCGAATACTTTGTGCCAATAATGAATACAATTTTCCGTATTACATGTCGCTACCATTATCTTCGGCTGTGACTTTTGCTGTAGTTGATATAACCCATTTGCTAGAACAGCTATACCAATTTCTTTACCATCACTTGTACAGATAATTCCACGATTCTCCTTAAAGTTAACTTGAAATTTGTTGCTCAATATTTTATTGACGGACATAAGATTCCCGTAAAACGACGGAATAAATAGTACATCATCCATCTCAATATTGAAAGTTTCTCCCTGAGAGTTAATTACTGAAATTTTACATTTACCTTTACCGCAACTTGCAATACTTTGGCCATTCGCTACTGTAACTTCTTCACGAAAATTAAGATCTAGGGAATAGAAATTAGCACGATCTGAGCTTATATGACACGTTGCACCAGAGTCTAAAATCCACGATTTAGACCCATTACTTAAAGAAAAACAAAAATTATTAGCACTGCTACTGGATGCTGCTACCTCATTATGGTTTTTAGTATTAATAGATTTTTTAAACTTCAAACAATCACGCTTAATATGACCCTTTGCTTTGCAGAAATGGCACGTTTTCACTTTAACCCCATCTTTTAGATTAGAGCTCTTCAGTACTGAATGTGGTGGATTATCTGAATTTCGTTGACACTCCTCCATTAAACAACTTTCAACCACATTAAGTGTAAGCTCCTCCATCCTTCTCGCTTCCAAAGCAGTAACAAGATTATCAAATGAAGATGGAAGACTGCTCAACAACATAGCCACTAACCAGCGCTCAGAGAATTTTTCACCAACAGCCTCTAGTTTTTCAAACAGCATCTTCATAGTCATTATATGTTCCGAGATGTTTGTATGTTTACAGTACTTCATTCTGCAAATCTGTTTCATTAACCGCACACTAGTTCCAAGGGTATTCTTTTTCATGGTGATGCCGTAAAATTTCCCATGCCCCTCGGGCATTTTCAGCTTTCTTAATCAACATTAATTGATTGTCTTCAACGGATAATCCAATTATTACTCTAGCTTCTTCATTCTTACGTTTCCACACAGCATCCGGTGCAACAGGAATATCATCAGTTATATGATTCCATAAACCTTCTTTGCGCAAGACCAACTCCAGTTTAAATTTCCATAGATGGTAGTTGTCTGCATTAAGTTTAGCGAATGAAGTCTTCAAAAAATCCATTGCGTTAAAAACGATAGCCCATAACCTGTTTCAGGTCCAAAACGCAGTTTATAAAATAATTAACGCACAATGTTTATATAAAACTTATTTATTTATAAAAGATTATTTTATAACAAAAGGTTTAAAACGTAAAACAAAAGTAGTAATAATTTTCATAGAAAATTTATACATATAATATCAAAACCTATTCGATCAGAATAAAATTAGAACAGAACAGTTTATTTTGTGCAAAGTGGAAAACGAGTGTTCTCCCACAATTAGCCCATAGCCTTACCTATTTAATGGCAAGGGACCAGGTTGTTTTTTTTCAGGGAACCGCCCATATCCAATTTTTGGTCCGCGGGGAATGACAAGTCATGCCCAAAGGTTAAATGCCAAAAGGCGGTTACAATTGCAAGCGTACTTAGTACGATTACAATAATAACCGACGTGTGCACTTAACCTCCCCCTATCCGCCACCTGGGGACGCGTCCGATGGGAGTTTGGCAACTCCACACAACTCCAATACTTAATTATACCCAAACCATAATAGTGGAGAGGGTATTATGCATTTGTTCTGATGTGTGTAACACCTTAAAATATTGGTCCCAGACCTACCCTAAAGTATACCGATCGACTCAGAATCACTTTCTGAGTTGATCTAACGATGTCCGTCCGACTGGCAGGCTTGCTGGCTGTCCACGTAACCTTGTTTGCAAACAAGGTCGCAATTTTGCAGATAATTTGATAAAATTGGCACATAGGTTCTTAATGGCCCAAGGACCAAGCATATTGAATATAGACCGAATCGTAGTGCCGCGAAGGGAGGTAGGGGGCAATTTCTGTCCCTCAGAAACGATCAAACCGATTTATGAAGCAATCATCCCAAAATTCCCCAAAGGTATTTCCCAAATAAATTTCAATAAATTTCAATACAGTGGTGAAATTAGTTTTAGCGTTTGCAGGGAATTTCAGAAGGCTGGTAAATATGGGATCTAAGGTAAATTATGGACCGTATATCACAAAATTGTATGACATTTTTTTGGCCATATGAAACTAATTTAGAAGAAATTTTACCACAATCAATATATCTACTACGATTTTAGGCGTATATTATTAATTTACCAGAGTGGGCTTTATATGGGGCCTATAGCAAATTATAGACCGATCATTAGTGAAGCATTAAATTTTGTTATGATAGCATTAATAATTACGGTTTTAGGCGTACTAAACTGCTTTCCGTTAGTAGGGTTTATATGGGGCCTGGGGTAAATTATAGACCGATCTTCATGCAATTTCACAGTGTGATTTTCAGTCGAATAAAACGAACATTTGCAAAATCGCATATAATTTCGTGCATTTTTCCACTATTTAGAATTAGTCAAGGAGCCAGAATATACTATATATATATCTACTTTATGGGGTCTGAGATGAAAAATAAAAACGTCAAATTGAAGCTTGTAAACGTAACGTCTAAACGTATACGAGTTTTCGAATGTTCACCAAAAGAAAATACGAATGTTATTATAGGGATATAACGCATAGTCTGAAACGGGTATATGAATAATGACTATGACTATTAGATATGATGACTATTGACTCTAAATCTGAATATTGATTATGATTATTGGCTATGACTACTGTTTAGACTTTTACTATTGACATTGCCTTTTGACTTTGACCTTGAAAATTATTATGACTTTTAGTATAATAGTCAGTATGAATATGTCTATTTACTACGGCTAATATACTGACTTATTCTGTAATTCGCTAAAGCTAAATCTCTATCGCTAAAAATCCATAAAGTTGATTTAGCGATTTTTGGCTACGAATTCAATTCTGTAACGTGCATTAATAAATTTGGTAATGCCATAAAAATTTAATTCACCGCAATTTTAGCTTTTAATGTCATCGATAAAAATTTTAAATTTTCTATTCTCCAAGGCATTTTAGCAATCGAGATTTAGCTTTAGCTAAGCGAATTACTCGGGCTCAATTAGCCGGGAGTAACAGTTAACTTAATCTTACCGTAAAAAAGTAAGACCAATATATTTCTTACAGATTGAGACGTAACATCTTACTGCTAACTATAATCGTTCTAATTGCTTTACATACAACAAAATGAAACAGCTGATTTGCAACGTTACGACTACTCCCGGCTAACTGAGTCTTAAAGTCATTGATTATGACTTAATAATTAAGAGCGAATTTAAGCGAGCTATGAATATGACTTGTAAGTGCTGATACGAATATTGATATTATATATATATATAGATCAATTATACCCGTTAACTACTGCTACGACTACATAATATTGCAGCACGTTTGGCGAATTTAAATTGTGCATTGTAAAACATTGGTACACGATAAAACTTTTTAAAGTATTGGTAATTTTTTCCTATGACCTTTGTCCAGCTAAAACTTGTGCAATCATATGGATTTCCCAAAAGAACTGCTCATATTTTGAGTCCAAGAACGAATCAAACCAATTTCCGATATCCTGTCCTGAAATATAAAGCCTTGACCATTAGACGATTGAGGTTAAACCTTTCAAACACAATTTTTTTTTTAACTGTTCTTACATCATGTGGCTAAGCGTTGTCGGTACAGCATTTCTTAGATGCAAAACCTGCTTTAAACTTCTTCTGCTTTTGGCTTCACTGGTGTCAAAACTTATTTCCTCGCTTTTGGGTGCTTGCCAGTGTTTTGAAATTACTACTTAAGCCAGCGATACACTATCCTATTCAGTCGTACGATTTGTCAAAAGAATCGCTTGTGCTCATAAAAAGGGATAGTGTGGCTTAAAAATGAATTGAGTGAAAGATTTTTTGGATAAGTCTGCCGACTTGCAATTTTTATGAAAATTTTCATAAAACGATCGATTTTATGTGATCAGAGTGGAATTTTCTTGTAAAGTAGCTGCAGGGCTGTCAGACTTCGGGATTTATCCCCAAAGTTGGGGATTTCATGTGAGCAAAAAGGACAAACAAAGCCATTTGGGGATTGGGTAAAAAAAAATTCGGAGATTTTTTGGGGATTTTACACTTTTTTATTATTTACGCTTATTTTTCTTTGTTTCGTATATAAAATTTGAAAAAAACTAGCAAAACTTTTATCTTACTCTTATATAGTGTAAAGGGTCCTAATTAAGATTACCATTTTTGTTAAGTGTGTAAAAGGTTCTTTATAAACTTGTTAGTTTTCTTGAGTCAGTGTTTAAAAAAAAAGAATTTAAAAATAGAATCTAAAACCGTTGACAACACATAAAATTTTTGATTTTTTAAAGACAATTTTGAGGCAAATATGCATGTCTTCCCCAAAAATAAGTTAATATGAAAAACAATATAATGAAGATTGGGAAAAAATGCTAGGCTATTGGTTAGTAGTTATGATGCATCGAAGTACTAAGTAAATGACGGATATATGTATTTTTATACCCTCCACCACAATTAGTTGTGAAGAGGGTATACTAAGTTTGTCATTCCGTGTGAAACTTTTTTATTATTCATCTCAGACCCCATAAAGTATATATATTCTGGCTGCTTGAGTAATTCTAAGTCGATTTAGCCATGTCCGTCTGTCTGTCCGTCTGTCCGTCTGTCCGTCTGTCCGTCTGTCCGTCTGTCCGTCTGTTGAAAACACGCTCACTTTCGAAAAACTCAAAAGAAATAAACAAACTAGGTGTCAAATTGCTTGTAGTTATCCTAAGCAGTTTGGGATTGAATTTCAGCAAAATCGGTTCAGTAGGACCAGAGCTATGAATCAAAATGTGGAACCACCACCTTCAAAAACTTGATAATTTTGTTACAAAAACTAACATAAATGATGCAAAAATGCACGGAATGACATAAGATTTTGCACAAGTCAGTTTTATTCGACTAGATATGACACTGTAAAATTTCGCGAAGGTCGGTCCATAATTTACCCTAAGCCCCATATAAACACTACTCCCGGAAAACAGTTTAGTACGCCTAAAACCGTAAAAAATAATGCAATCATAACAAATTTTGGCTCGTCACAATTTTATAGGACTATAAATGATATTGTGAAATTTCGTGAAGATCGGTACATAATTTACCCTAGGCCCCATATATGCCCTACTCCCGGAAAACAGTTTAGTCTCCTAAAACCATAATTAATAACAAATCGTCACAGTTTAAGATAATAATAATAAAAAGACATCATACAGATATTACTCCTTAAACATTCGAACTGTCGGTGGAGGGTATCAAAGATTCGGCACAGCCGAATATAGCACTCTAACTTGTTATTGTTGATTATAAGGATGGCTTAAACCGATTGAACAAGCTCCAAATTCTTATAAATTGGCTCATTCGTCTGCAATAACAGCATATTGTTCTGCTTCTTATTCCTCACTAGAATCGCATAAAAAGGATTTTAAAAAACATGCCGAAACCAGTCGCTACAAACAAAATAAAATGATTTTTTTGTCTAAAAATTTTTATTTGGGGATTTCTTATTAACATTTTTCTAACTATTTTTAAAAAAAAAAAACTTAAAATTTGGTCAGAAAAAAAATATTAACTTTTTAAGGTTTTGTTTTTTGGGGATTTGTGAATTTTGGGATTTTTTGGGGACATTTTTTTAATTTTTTGGGGACAAGGGAAAAAGTTCCTGGCAGCCCTGAGTAGCTGGGTCATTTGAGTTTTGATAATTTTTGTGGGATAGTGTGGCATTGACAGACGATTTTACTGGCATTTTTTTATGTCCGAAAGAATTCCGCCGGATTTTCGTGTGAATGAATTGTACAATTGCGTAGCATAGTGAATTCCGCCCTTTAAGTAGCTTTCAGCGATTTCTCAAAATCGACATTTCAAAAGTATTACAAAATATTATTTGTTTATATTATTTCGTCAATATTTTACATTTTATATGTTTTGTTTGTGTAAAATTATTTTGCTGGCTTTTTGTTTTTTTTTTTCGTATGTGTATTTTGTTTTTGTAAAAAATGTTTAGGTTTTTTTTATCAGCCAAAAGGGACGAACATTAATAAGCCGAACCGAACACAATGAAGCTTGTGGATTTAAAAAAAACCGAACGGAATTAAATTTTCTCATCATTTTTTGAGTTTAATAAAAACAGTTTAATTTTTGCGTTCGAAAGATGAATAACTGGGAAACGTTATTTTTTATGATTTTCTACACAAACACTAAGGAACGATATTTAGTGTTTATTTTCGAACACTGGTTTAAACCACTCTGTACTCCTTTTTTACACTTTTTTACTCTCCTTTTATATTTTTCCTATGTTTGACAAAAATAGCGAGCAAAATTTCCAAAACAAAATCTTTGTCTGAATTCGTTAAAAAAAAAACAAAACAAAAACGAAAAATTAATGTTTGTACGAAATATGTTTGTGTTGTTTATTTGCAAACAGAAACAAAGTGTGTGTTTGCCAAGTTTTTTTTAGTTTGTTTTGCCCTTAAGCGAGGGAAAAAGGCTGATGTTTGAACTCCATAATGCTATATAAGTTATTAAAGACACAAGCCATGTATTGTAAATCCCGCAATACTACTCGAGTTAAAAATCTTTTTGGAAATTTACAAATTTCATTGTTAACGGTACAATAACAAAAGGATTCTTTATTAATAAATCATTTCTGTCATTTAAACTAATATTTCTTGACACTTGCAATTAGTAAATGATTGATAATTTTATTGAATATTTTTTTTTCTTTATGTTGCAATTTATTTACCAAATTATGTTAATTCCTTAATTAATAAACTTATTAACATATTGTATTAAGTTTTTGCTGAGACTCAAAGTCATTGCGTAAATTAATTATTTAAATAAAATAAAACTTGCACATTAGCACACATTAGCTGGGTGCAAAAGGGCACCAGGGGAAGTAAATTGTTTTTTTTTTGAGTTATTGGTTGATATGATAAAATAATAAATTTAAAACTTTATTTGTTTGAGGTTGTAACTCAACAAATATGTAGATGTGCAGACTAAACGGGTCTTGAAATTAGAATTCAACCAAACGCATTTATAATAAAATCCTGATCTTTGAGCCGGGCAACGGAATGACACTTAAAATTTCCATCAAAGCAATTATGAATAAAAATTGCCCTGGAGTTTTTTCTATTCTCCCATTTTTCCTATTTAAATTCAATTAGAAACATTTTTAAGGAAAACATTTTTTAAAGTGGAATTATTTTTTTATATATTAAGCCAAGGCGAGTTTATTTTTCAGGTAGAGTGGAAAACACAGCCGAGCTTATTTTACTCCTACATAGAGAAAGAAATGTCAAAAGTTTCCTGTGTTTTTGACAAACATATATGAACCAACTAAAGCAACAATAAATATACAAAATGTTGCTTTTTTATAATTGTAGTATTGCCATCTAAAGGCCCAAATACACTTGTCAAATGCTTGTCCAGCCGGCGAATTCAACGTGTACGTGCCACTGATGGGATTTGTGGTACAATTGTACCAAATTTGGTACAATCGAAACTTTATTGGTACACTGGTACAATTCATTCATTTTTGGTACAATTAAAAAATATATCCACGAAGTTTTATCATATCTTTGAGGTGGATTCACTCACTTTTCTTTTCAATAATTATCAGAACTACCAAAAATTGCATTACTGGTTATTTATGTAAAGGGTGGTTAAATTGTAAGGGCCGATGTTGAATGTGAACCACACCTAAACGCCAAGTTTTTTTCCGAATTTTATTTGACATTTCTCTTTTTCAGACTTACTCAATTTGAACCATGGAGAGATACACAATCCAACAACGTGTTAAAGTTATCCAGATGATAAATTTTCACCTCAGTGGTATCGTCAATAAGTGGAATTGCCGCATTTGGGCGAATGATAATCCAAGAGTGATTGTCCAGAAACCAATGCACTCACAAATAGTGACTGTTTGGTGCGGTTTATTGGCTGGCGGCATCATCGGGCCGTATTTTTTCCAAAATGAGGCCGGTCAGGCAGTTACTGTGAATGGTGTTCGCTATCGTGAGATGATAACGAATTTTTTATGGCCCGAATTGGAAGATATGGATGTGGACGATATGTGGTTTCAGCAGGACGGTGCCACTTGCCACACAGCTAACGAAACAATGGCTCTTTTGCGCAACAAATTCAATGGCCATGTAAACTCACGTAATGGCGATGTCAATTGGCCGCCAAGATCATGTGATTTGACACCGTTGGATTTTTTTTTTTTTTTTTTTTTTTTTTGGAGGTGTGCCGCCGTGGTCGCGGCGCCCATTTGGCCGATATTTTATTCCATACATAATTGAGTAATACCAATATATCATAATAAAATAAAATTACAATAATTTCCTAAATAGTTTGTGTTTTATTCAAAATCAACATCGGCCCTTGAAATTTAACCACCCTTTATGTTCATGATGCTATACTAACATATTAAGTACATGCATACATAAGTATACATATGTACTCGTATCCCTGTAGGAAGTATGGGTTCAAGTGTTTCCAAATCGCCACTTTTGTTTATTGTTTTGGTGGCACTGTTAACCAATCGTTTACGTTTTTGTCTTCCTTAGAGAAAAAAAGAGAAATGTGTAGTTAAATTTTAGCTTCTTCTTAATTTTGTGTAACCACAATAGTGGAGAGGGTATTATGGGTTTGTGTGTAGTACTAAAAAATATAAATAGTATAGCGATCGACTCAGAATCACTTTCTTAGCCGATTTAACGATGTCCCTCTGTCCGGCTGGTTGTTTCTCGTTGTAACCTTGTGCGCAAGGTACAGGTCGCTATATTTAAGGTAACTCGATGAAATTTTGTACATAGGTTTTAATTCGTAACGACAAAGTCTACTGCAAATTGTAAGAATCGGTCAAAAATTTGATATGGCCCCCATACAAACTTCTTTCCGGAAGAGTGTTTCTGTCAACAAACCATTTGATTACGTTGGTATTTAGATCAAATTTGGACCAGACTTATTTATTTTAATCTTAATCATCTTAACAAATTTTATTGGAATCGGTTCATATTTGACGATTGCTTTCCATAGAAATACTTCTCCCCAAAATAGCTTTTAATGCCATAACTTCCTTATAAATGTTGGTATTGATATAAAAATTAGCGACAATAACTTTAATTATAGCTGCTACGTCATGATAAATTGTTGTGCTGGTAGGTCCAAAATTAACCATAAGTTCCATAGAAGCGCCTTTCTAAAATAACTTAAGGGGAAATTAATCTTATTTAGATAAAGATTTCTAAATAAAATTCGGCACAAAGAACTTTAGTATGAATCTTAACCTCGTAACATATTTTTTTTGTCCTGGCGGGTCCATGATTGCCCATGGAACCCAAATAACGTACGCTCTCGAAAATTTGTCTTTACTTTTTTACTTGTTTAGTTTTTATTGAGTAAATAACTGTAATTAATTCTTACTATGTATGCTTTTTAGCGAAATTTTGGTACAATTTATGTCAATTTGGTACAATTTTGCCAATGAGACAGTAAAATTTAAGATTTGTCAGATCCCAACAGTGGTACGTGTGCTTCCAGCAATATTCGCCGTCATATCTAAATTTTTTGATTTTTCATCAAGCGTTGTAGGTGTCACACATTCAAACACATTTTCACAAATACTACCATGAGTATTTTGATCAATGTATTTGGGCCTTAATTCAATGCACTTTATATCTACATGAATTCGCCTTGCATTAGACCTTTTTTTTAATGAAAGCCCTTTTCTGTAGCGCCACTTCTCAACGTTGGGTACTTATTAACAACATTTATCAAGAGACCCTTATTTTGATAGATAATAAATTGTGTTTGCTTACAACTTGTCACATATTGCAGTACATACTTAAATGAAACACATGTAATTGCACTTGAATTCAAACGCATATTTTTATTGCCTTTATTTGGTTTTATTCTTATTATTATGTTCAAATAATGTTAGACAATTGAAAGCTACTTGAATTTGATATCACTTACAAAATATACATGTATTTATCAGGGCAAGTTTTTGGAAGCTTTTTGGCATGGCATACAATTTTTTGCCTACTTTGCAAACAGAAAATGTTTGCATTAAAGAGCCTACTTTGCAAATAATCAATCAATTTCTTAACAAAAATACAAGTTTTAGTTATTAACGAATTTATATTTGAATTTAAATAAATAAAATACTGATGGGAAATTTTCTAAACAATTTTTAAGCCAATCGTGTGACCTCCAAAGTAAAACATTTGATACATACTATCGATAAATTACAATCTATCGATATTAGCGAATTGGACGACTTCAGATAGTTTTGCACCTGAGGGACTTTTAAAATTAAATTTGATTTTTTTTCTTTTTTTTTATTCTGGAGATAAAACTGGAAAGCCTTTTTTTAATTGGGAGGAAGCAGAGGAAGTCGAATTTTTAAGCGGATTTCGATTTTATTAAACTTAATTTCGGCAAAGTCTGACTCTTTCTTAATTTTTATCTAACAATTTCTCAATTTGAAACGGTTAACTTTGTTTTTTTTTAAATTAAGTGTTAAAACCTGTATTATTAACGCTTATTTAAGACAATTATTTCTAGTAATGCCTTCTCATGCCTTGAAAATTTTAGGGTTTTTAAAATTTTTCCCAATCTCTCTACAAGTCCAGTAGTGGTATTTTTTAAAAATATTAAAGGTTTTTTTCTTATTACCTTAAACTAGATTTAAAAACATTCTAAAATATTTAAAAAAAAAATTTTTTTTTTTGTAAAATTTTTGTAATCTAAGCCCTAAGATACAATTTTACATGTGTTTATTTTTTTTATCTGCTTTCAAAAAATCTCAATAATTTTCTTACAACTATGCAGGTATGAACTTTCAGTTAAAGCTTTAAGCTTAATAAGTATAACCAACCAAACATATACCCCACCAGCCAAATACCGGTTAAGAGTCGTCATCGTACATAGATTCTTGCAACATGAATTATGGACTTTATGCAGTGGCAGCTGTCTGTGATAACCTCTCATGTTAAAGTTGCAACATATTTTTGTTAAAGTATTGACTGCTTTGTAATTTTATGTGGAGAACATAAAGTGGGTTTGAAAATGATTAGACAAACAACGAAACACAAGAGTCGGACAAGTCAAACAGGTAGAAATCATGGAAAATTTTCAAAACTGACAGTCGAAAAATTGCTGTTAAATTGTTAAGAAGTAAAACAAAATATTCCGTAAATACGAGTGAAAATTCAGAAATATTCGTTAAAATTTCGTCAACAGATTGCAATAGACCGTTTAAAAAATGGTAGAGACTAAAGAGAGGTAAGAGGGTGAAGAGAGTTTAATACATCCTTAAACAAAAAGCCGGTTTAACACCTTTTAAATAGGAGGCTGAACCTAATTGCCCCATAAAATTATCAAACTAAATTGAGCATGTTTACGAGCATAAGAAAAACTCTATTGATATTTTATTATATTCCATTAGATATTGTTAAAATTTAAAATATCGGTCTATTTTATTGGGACTGGAAAATAATAAACTCTAATACAACTGAATAATTTTTTGAACTGCATTATTTCTAATTTATATTCTACAATATACAGATTTAACTTGAAAAAAATATCTAAAAATTGTGAATGACAGACAATTGAAACGGTCTAGATAATAGGTCTTTAGAATATATCGAGCCCCAACCGCGAAAATAACGTAAGCGACATAATTTTCAATTTTCGTTTTTTTTTTTAATAAATGACTTTATTGGCAGCACTTGCATCATCTCCTAAAATGTCATGGTCACATAAATTACCGTTACGATTTTATAGCAAGAACAATTTTATCGTTAGCGACAAATTTCATACAAAATTTATATGAAATAAAATAAAAAAACTCTCTCCAGTAAAATTTGATTTCGCGGTTAGGACTCGATATATAATAGGTATTCGAAAAACGTTGGTAACAAATTTTACTAAAAATTAAACTCAAGTGGCTTTTGACATTTTATAGAATAGAACTTCTGGGTTTTCTGAGCGAAAAAATGTTCCAATTGCGTTTTGCCGGCCTCTACGGAATTCGAATTTACACTATTAAGAGTGTTCGGCAGAGATCGAAAACAATGATAATCTGAAGGTGCAAGTGGATTCATCGAAACTTCCCAGCCATGCTCTGTTTTAGCACTGTTAATTCATGTGGCACCCAAACATCGAGCTTTTTTGTGTATCTGATCGCAAATGAGCAAACTACATCATTGTCCCCTTAAGCTTTGCACAGTTTTTCAGTCGCATGCGACACATTCTTGCCTTTTCTAAAAGAGAACAGCAAAATATGATGGTAATAATCAAAAATTTTATTAATTTCAATCATTTTTAAACGTAGATAACTTTTCACAGAATAATGCGATTTTGATTATGTCTTTTAACAAAGCAAAGCTTAAAATGTCACCTTTTAAACCAGCTACAGTGCTGCCTGATGAAATCAATTTTATCGAAGATATTACATTTGAAAGCAGTGTTCGAAAACAAACACTAAATATCGCTCCTTAGTGTTCGGTTCGGTAGATTTGTGGAAAATACAAACGCTAATAGTGTTTGTGTAGTAAATAATTAAAAAAATAACCTCTCCCTGTTTGTCATTTTTCGAACATAAAAATAATACTGTTGTCAACAAAAGATGAGAACATCATTAATGTTCGTCCCATTTGGCTGGTAAAAAACAAAACATTTTTTACAAAACTAAAATACACATAAGAAAACAAAAATAAAATGCCAGCGAAATAATTTTACACAAACAAAACATATACATACACAATACACACACAAGCTCTTCGTGCTGCCGTCGTTGCTAAAATGTTTGTTTGTTCATTTCCTTAAGGCGTCCGTACACGACATGTTTTTGTCATCTGACATGTCAAATTTCCCACTGCAAAATACATACATGTCGTGTGTTACCTTTTTAACTTTGCTTCTGTAAAAGTCAGACGCAAAGTCATCTGACAAAATTTCAATTAGAGCGTGCTCTATTTTCTTCTGACAAACCATCTGACATCAGAAAGCTATGCCGGGAAGAAACCGGCAGCGGCGTCCACTATTGACTTACGGTCTAATTTATAAAAATTTCTTGTTTCAGCTTTAATGCTTACAATAGTTATCAAACACTTTTTGTTTTATAAGCCATTAATAAAAAATCAGATTTATAAACGCTTAATAGGAGTGGATTAACAATTAAACGTTTATATTACTTTTGTATTTTTATGTTGGCAACAACATGTTATTTTAATTGTAATTTTTGTAATAGTGATGCATACAACTGGGGATTAAACAATACGAGATCATACAACGAACGAATTTTAAGTGAATTTCTGTTTTGTTTTCAATTTAAAAGGAATTTCTGTTTTTTAAAACGTAATATTTAAAATAATTTTATGTTTTTTTTTTTTTGTTAATAAAATACATACTACATATTGAAATAGAAGCGAAATATGTAAATCATTTATTAGCAATATCAAATTTTTACTGCTCAAACTCTGTTGGTTCCACAAAAGATTATACAGCTTTATGTTTAATGAATAATTTAACCAATTTTTATTATACATTTTTTATACGCAGATGATTTGAAAATAAAACCTCCTAAGTTTTAACAAAACATTTTTAGCCACATATAACTGCCAAAATATTTTAGGTTAAAATGTTTTTACCTGGAACAATATCATTTTCCTCAATAGCAATGTTGTGAAGTACTGCTAGGGCGATAATCAATGTTTTCCCTTTTGCCAGATAAACTGTCAACCCATCTAACAAGCAGCGAAATCGTTGCTTCCAAGCCCCAAAGCAACGTTTAACAGAGTTTCTAGTGCTTATCTGTGTAGCATTATATTTGTTCTCCTTTTCATTCTGTGGTTTGGATAGTGGGGAGAATAAATAAGTCTGCAGCTTATATCCTGAGTCTCCCAACAAAATACCTTTGAACTCTCCGCTTTCAAGTTTAATAGTTGACTCATTTAAAATACGGCAGTAAATCTACAAATTGTTTTTTTAACTTCAATTTAATTTGTTATAAGCGCTTTTTTGGTAATTGCTGAAATAAATTTATAAAGTTATAAATTTAATTTCGTCGGGAGGTTTCTGGTGGACACATTTTTACAAAAAATTAGTTTTAAATCAATTCTATATAACAATAATAGCGCCCTCTTTTTTTAACATTTAATCCCTTTTTTGATAGCTCAAATATATTTAGAGATTTTGAGTTCTAGCATTGCCTGATATCTTTAATTTTACAGTTCTCTAAACATTGTTTTGCTTCTTTCGTCACTTTTTGTGCTATGAAGCAAATTTTTGATGCAAAATTTAAAATATTATTGTTTGTAATTGCTGTGCTGCATGTTCCATTCAAAGCATGTAGAACAAAACATTTTTGTTTCGTGCGGCAAACAAGTAACTAACAGACGATACAGTATGTGGTTTCTACTTTGTGTTTGCTTTAACAAATACTTTACCTATTTGAAAGACATTTTAAAATTTAAGTGTAATGAATGGTTAAAAAAGGTTTGTAATATTTGAAATAAATCTTAATAGCTTTTTATATTTTATGCAAAAAGTTATAACGACTTTAAGTTTCAACAGAAAACATATCTAGCGACCCACATTATTTTTTTATATTTTTATATTTAAAATTAATTCAAACACTAGTTATCGTTTTTCTAGAGAAAAAAATTTTATGCGTATTAAACTTTTTTATTAAAATAAATAAAAAGACAAAAATGTTTAATTTTTCGTGCAATTATTAAAATTTTATTTTAACAAACATTGAAATGTCAACTTATTAAACGCTTAAAGTAGGGTAAAGGCTACAATAAATTTTTCAAATTTATGATATGTTTATTAAACGTTTAATAGGCTATTAAACATTTATAAATACTCTTTTATCGACTTTTGCTTATTAATGACTTATAAAGCTGCAATGATGCGTTTATAAATTAGACTGTTAATCATTAGCCGGCTGAAGTTAATTTTTTACAATACCGAGATATGTTTGACCATCTTACCATTGAATAGAATTTATGTGAATATATATATAAAAACCGTTTTATTATAAAATCCTAAATTGGTATCTTTGAATTAAAAGAAAAAAATGTTAAGATGGCTGAACTATTTTACGGCGCAAATAAAACTTTTCTTGGCGGCAGCAAGCTATTTTGAAACCGAGCACTACTTTGGTTTCTGCAATAAAAATGCGAAAAAAACAGAGACAATGTCAGAAGCAAATTACATGTACGTTTGTGACCGAATATTATAAAGCTTATGTAAAACAGCGATTTTGACAGACATGTACAATTACATGTGACTTGAAAATTTGACATGTCAGATGACAAAAACATGTCGTCTATATGCTCCTTTATCAATGTAAAAAAAAGAAACATTTTAGAACACTAAAATATAATGTTTGTCTACAGTATCACTACAATTGTTCAGTTTTTTAACGAAGAACAGAACACTGTATAATGTTCGGCTCTTTCTTGAAAAAAGTTACGAACGGTATTAAGGGTTGTGTTCGTCTACGCAAACACTAAAATAAATAGATATCGTTCCTAAGTGTGTGAGCTGAACGCTAAATAATGTTCTGTTTATTTTCAAACACTGTTTTAAAGTAATCCACCTACAATTTTTAACCGAACTTTTTTGAACACCTAATATAATACGAAATACAAAAAGTTGTTATCACGAAGATAATAATTTCATTTATTAAAAATTTCTCATTTATCAATTTTAAAAGGCTTTAAGAAATATAAAATTGAAGACAACCAAATGATCTCTTAAACTACACTGTATTTTAATTCTATTTCGAATTTACCAATTTGCAATAACTTAAAAAACTTTGAAAATTTCGATGTGATATAAGAAAGCTTCGAAATTCAGTTGAAAAAAGTCTAGATCAAAAATCTTAAAATCTAAAAAAAAATCTTTATCACTACACTTCTCAAAAAAAAAACAATTTTCTTATTTCCTTTCAGTTGTTGGCCAAAATTTTGGGAAAAATTCAAAATGAAGACTACCACTCTGGATAAAATTTGTTGCTTTTTAGCTGAACTCATCGGCACTGGGCTGTTGGTGTTTTTGGGTTGCATGGGCTGCGTTAAGACCGACACTTTTGCCAACAATCACTTGCAAATGTGTTTGAACTTTGGTCTTGTCATTCTGGTCATCATCCAGTGTTTTGGTTGTGTATCCGGTTCTCATTTAAATCCTGCCGTAACAATTGCTGCCTTTGTCTACGAAATGGTTTCAGCTCCAATGGCTATTGTCTATATGTGTGGTCAGATGTTGGGTGCTTTCATTGGTT
Organism: Pollenia griseotomentosa; assembly: GCA_963931875.1. Lineage (NCBI taxonomy): Eukaryota > Metazoa > Arthropoda > Insecta > Diptera > Polleniidae > Pollenia > Pollenia griseotomentosa. The sequence goes on from OZ007560.1 coordinate 191,170,029, forward strand.
ATGGCCTCTTAAAGGTTGTTTTACCCGAGTCCACCATTAAAATGCCCGAAGCTGCTCATAATTTGTGCGTGACTGTGCCCCATCCCGACGTTACATCCATTCAAGGTGTGGCCATTGAATTCATCATCTCGGCCGTTTTGATTTTGGTGTGTTGTGGTGTTTGGGATCCCCGTAATGCTAAGTTCCATGATTCCGTGCCAATCCGTTTTGGTTTGGCTATTGCCTGTTTGGCTATCACTGCTGTAAGTTAAAATAAATAGTAAAGAAATCTTTAAATTTTATAAACAAACGTTATTTTCCAGGGACCCTTTACTGGAGCCAGTATGAACCCAGCCCGTTCTTTCGCTCCCGCCTTGTGGAACACTGACTTTGAACAACACTGGATTTATTGGTTGGGACCCATGCTTGGTGGTGCTGTGGCCGCTTACGGTTACAAGCTTGTTTTCAGACGTGAAGTTGAAGAAGAAGCTGTTCACCACAAATTACGTGCTATGGAAGAAGTTCCTTTGTCTTAAATCTAAAATTTTAAGCATTTTAGTTATTTTTTGTTTAGACTGGCGGAGCTGCTGTTTTGCCGCCAGAGTTGCCATATGATTAGAAAAAATCAAAATTTTATTTAATTCATTGATTCTGTAGTCCAGAAATCTCTGAAAGAATAATCGAACATTATCGTTCGTCAATGTTAAAAGTTATTAAATAAATCACACAAAGAAACAAACATTTAGTTTTAAGCTGTCATCTGTGCAATTTTGTTTTACTCTCTTTTTTAAAACGCTAAATTTTTATTATCAAATGAATTTTTTTTTATTAAATTATGTACAAATTAAGATCGTAAATTGCATTTCTCTTTTGAAGAAGTTTTACATTTTTTTTTAAACTAAGTAATTCTAATAAATAAAAATAAAAATATTCTTAAGAGAGATTGAAAATTTATTGTTGATGGGATAAGCTATTCCTATGCGCATTTCACTGGTTGCTTAGGCCAGATCATCAGTATCAATTGTAGTGGGGATGTAAGAAGAGATAAACTCACTGTTTATTGTTGATGTTTTTGTTTAAACTTTGATATTGTTACAAGTAGAGCTGTTGCTTATGATTCTTATACGCTTAACAGTTTTATTTGGTTTAATATCTTTAGTTTTTCCAAAATGTTTATGGATGAAGTTTCCTGATGATCTGGCCTAAGCAACCAGTGAAATGCGCATAGGAATAGCTTATCCCATCAACAATAAATTTCAGTGTTTTTATCAAGAATAAAAACTGGGAATTAAGCACGAATAACAAATTTTTTAAATTAAAATTTTGTATTCCCAAGAAATTACTTTTGATAATAAACTGGCATGTGCACGGCCTTAAAAAAACTACCTCGCAACATGCTTTTGCAAGTTGTTTTTTGCATTTTGTTTTTTCTTAACCTACTTACAACTACAATTAATGTTGGAAGAATTCCAATCAATTGTAGTGGGGATGTAAGAAGAGATAAACTCACTGTTTATTGTTGATGTTTTTGTTTAAACTTTGATATTGTTACAAGTAGAGCTGTTGCTTATGATTCTTATACGCTTAACAGTTTTATTTGGTTTAATATCTTAAGTTTTTCCAAAATGTTTATGGATGAAGTTTCCTGATGATCTGGCCTAAGCAACCAGTAAAATGCGCATAGGAATAGCTTATCCCATCAACAATAAATTATAGTGTTTTTATCAAGAATAAAAACTGGGAATTAAGCACGAATAACAAATTTTTTAAATTAAAATTTTGTATTCCCAAGAAATTACTTTTGATAAGAGATTGAAAATTTTATATTTATTAACTATCTTCTAACACGGTTGAAACGAACGCTCTGGATCGATTATGGACATATCGCCATGGATAGTTATCTTCGTTTGTGCAATTGTACAATTTTTGTAAGAAGACCTCTTTCACACTCTGTGGCATTTCCCTGCAACAATATTCGTATTTGCTTTTGGTGTCCCACTTTATACCCACACCACCATAGTGGAGTTTGTGCTGATCTTTGTAACACCATAAAATATTGGTCCTTCTAGTATAACGATCGACTCACTTTTTGAGTCAAACTAACGATGTCCGACCGTCCGGCTGGCTAACCATGTAAAACTATTGCACAAAGTGCAGATCGCAATTTTGGAATAAATTGACGAGATTTCGTTCAGAGACCAACCCTATTCAAAATGGTGACAACGGGTGTATAATTTCACATAGCTCCCATACAAGTTTCTTTTCGGAATAGAGTCCAAATAGAGTATTTGTGAACAGAAACCACGTTATTATGTTGGTTTTCATATTTAACTAGCTGTTTGGTACCGGCGCTGCTCGGGAATTTCTAAATAAAAACAAAAAATGAAATACTGGAGAATTTTGTTAATAACTTGACCCCAGCGCTATCTACCATCAATAAAAAAATTTTAATATCACGACAACTGCGCCACCTATCGGGAGTTTTTTTTATAAACCATCAGTGAAAGTAGACGTTTCCAACGCATGTACTCGTTTGAAAATCGGTTGAGTGGTTCTCGAACTATAAAATCTCGAACATAGGACAACTTATTCTTATATATATAGATTTGGCTCGAACTTATTTAATTCTTAATATTTTAATATAAATCATCTTACCCAATTTAATTGAAATCGGACCATATTTGACCAAAACTATCATAAAAATACTACTCCCGATAATAGCTTTTAGTGGCCTACCTTCCTTATAAATGTTGGCATTGCCATACAAATTGCTTGGCTCTGCCTTCTATGTCAAGACAAAATGTTGTGCTGGTAGGTCAAAAACTAACCATAGGTCCCATATGAACCCTCTTCCTTAAATCAAAGTCAAAAAAATCTTATAAAGATGAAGATATCTTAATAATATTCGGTACAAAGAACTTTTACATAAATCTCAAACCCATAACATAATATTGTTCTGACGGATCCATAATTGCACATGGGTCCCAAATAGGGTACACCCTCAAAAATTTCTCTCTAAATTCTGTGGTGCAGGTTATCAGATGATCGTGCTTGACCGTCTATACTAGAGCATCCAATTATTCGACTTAAGGTTTTGCTCGATTAATCGAATAAAGCTTCTAAATTGTTCGAATTACTCGAATAACTCTAAGAATTCAAATAATTTTATCCAATGGAAAAAAAAAACAAACATCTCTATTAGAACTCATACTTTAATTTATTATTAAACAGAAAGAGAGAGGTTAGAGGTGCCAGCCAGTTATGAAAAACATTTGAAACCAATTAATTATTTCTTAAAATCGAGTGAAATTGGAATCGATGGAGATTCTGCGTTAAGTTTTTTTAATAATCACCGCTTTTTCCCTGATTTTAAGAGAAATTCTGGTACGGATAGGAATTCAATGTATACTATACAAAAGGATTTTTTTATAAACTTTTAAAACAGGATCTTTTTTTAATTCGTTTGGTTCCAATTACACTCGAATATATATATCAAAGTAGAAAAACTGCCATACCTTCCATTCTTCATTTGTCTTTGGCCAAAAAAAAATTTCGCTTTAACTTCTGATTCATTAAATGTAGACAGTAGTCTTGGGCTTAATCGTTCGTTTAGGTGACCGGTCATTAACGTTCAATTCGAAACAGTGAACGAGTTCGTTCATTTCGTTCAGTCGGTCATTTCAGGTCACTTGTCTTTTGGGTCGGTTGATCGTTTGGATCAGTCGGTCTTTTGTATCAGTTGCTCTTTTGTGGTTTTCGTTCAGTCATTCACAATTGATTGAATACGGCAATGTGTTAAAAGAGTATAGCAATATTCATATAAGAAATATGTATACAATAATAGAAAACAATAAACACAAAGCAAATTCGAAGAAACATTTTGCTTTGTGTTTTGCATTGTTTTTTGTGAATGACTGATTCAAACTGATTCAAAAGACCCAAGTGAACCATATTGAACGATGTATTATGAAAATGTGTAAAGCAATGTGACAATGAGTAAAAGAAACAAGTATATTATTCTGGCATAACAAACATATACACAGGGCTGCCAGAAAATTTCAGCAAAAAATCTTAATTTCACCCAAAAAAAATCTTATTTTGGAAGAAAAAATCTTATTTTTGGAAAAAAGTAGTCTTCTTATTATAAATAATAAAAACAATTCATATTTTATTTAATACATAAAATAAACAAAAAAAAAAACAACAGAATATTCAAATTGTACCTACATAACTTTTCCATTTAATGTCTTTGCTATTATTTAATTTTTGCAATATTTTCTGTTTTTGCAAAAGAATAAGCGTGCAAAGCTTACACCTGATTAATCACCCTTAAACGCCAAACAGAGGTTCCTTTTTAAGTAAACCGCAAGGTTGCATTATTTAGTTTAGAAATTTCCAAATCGGAACAAAGAAGATTTTTTAATTGAACCTAACCTTCCTTCGTCTAGACAAAACAAAAAATCTTGTTTTTGGGGAAAAAATCTTAAAATCTTTTTTCGGTTAAAAAATCTTAAAAAATAAGGTAAAATCTTATTTCTGGCAGCGCTGCATATACACAAGAATAGTACTGTTGTTTCTTTTCAATCAGTTGTTCGGTAAGCAAGTGAATGACTGATTCAAACTGATTCAAAAGACCTGAAAAGACCCAAGTGAACCATATTGAACGATGAGACTGAACGGCCGTTCAACGTTCATTTGACTGATTCGTTCAATTGAACCGGGTCGTTCATGACCGACACAACTCTAGTAGACAGTCGCTATCGAACCAACTCAAAAAGCGAAAAGTTGTACACAAATTTTCGTTTTTTGTTCGACAGTTTCTGGTTTCGACTGCAGTTTCTTAACCCTGTTTATAATGATTAACATAGTTTGTCACACACCCTCAAATCTAAAAATTGGCTAAAATATGTTTGAAAGTATGAGTAATGAAAATAAATGGAAAAGGTAACAACATATAATTTAGTTTTAAATGTTAGAAATCCAAACAAAATATTCTTACATTAAAAAAAGTAGAATTTTCTAAAAAATTAATTTTAATCGATTAATTGACATAAATTGTTCGAGTTACACTTTATTCGAAATTAGCTATTTTAATTATTCTATCAAATAATGGCGGAAAAATTCCTCGATTAATCGTTGTTCGTGGATACTCTAGTCCAGCGGTCGGCAACAGGCGGACCGCGGTCCGACTACGGACCGCGGTAGGTCGAAACTTGGACCGGCATACATCGTTAAAATTACCTACAGATTCAGTTTAATTCCAACGTCATTCTTCAAAAGATAAAATATTTTAATAAAAATCGCAAAAAAACTGATGTTTGTTCTTTATTTTAGAGGCCTCATGAGGTCATTTATATTATCGTTGTTGTTGGTATCTATAAAAGTTTTTTCAATACATTTCACAACAGTTTTTCTCGTTTACTGTTGTTGTTGTCGTTGGTGTTATTGTAATGCTCTCTTAGTTGAACAAACAAGTGCTAGCATTATTGACGTTTAATGGTAAGACTCGCGGAGAAGATTTATTCAAGACTTTTGATGAATTTATTACGAAATCGAACATTAGTTATGATAAAATTGTATCCCTTTCAACTGACGGGGCCCCAACGATGATTGGCAAAGAAAACGGATTAGTAAAGAGAATCAGGGATAAGAATGCAGGTCTAATATCTTATCAGTGCATAATTCATCAGGCAGCACTTTGTGGAAAACTTAGTGCTACTCTGAAAGATGTAATGGGCAGCTTGGTGACGTTGATAAATTTTATGAGGTCTCGTTCTGCTCTTCAGCACCGACAGTTCAAGGATTTTCTCTCTGAATGTGATTCGGCGTATTCTGACTTACTGCAACATAACAATATACGTTGGCTAAGTAAAGGTCAAGTTGTTGAACGTTTCTGGCAAATAAAAGAACAAGTAACCTCCTTTTTGCACACACAGGAAGCAAGGAAGCATCTGGACTTCCTAACAAACAAGCGTAATATGCTAGCTGTGGCTTTCCTGAAAGACATACTGAAATATTTGAATGCGCTCAACACCGAGTTACAAGGAAATGGAAAATTAATATGTGATCTGATACAAAGTGTGTTTGCTTTCCGTCGCAAGCTGGATATCTTTGAAAAAGATATTGCAAGTCAAGAATTTATTCATTTCCCAACAATGCTTGAGTATAAAAAGATTTCCGAAGAAGACATTGCAGTGTTTGTAAGGTTTGTATCTGATCTTGAGAAGGATTTTGCTGCAAGATTCCAAGACTTTGCAGAGATAGGGAAGCTGTCTCAATTTCTTAAATTTCCTTATGAAGTTGCTGCGGTGGCAGAATGGACTGACGTGGCTGCGAAGTTATTCAGTCTATCAAAGCCTTTACTGCAAATGGAGGTAATTGACTTGCAAGAAGATATTTCCTTGCAAATGTATAAAACTGCATCCACTGAAGAATTTTGGGGTAAACATGTTACAGAAAAATATGAAAATTGCAAAAAACTAGCTATCAACTTGGCTACTATGTTTGGCTCTACATTTGTATGTATATGAATCATCTTTCTCAAAAATGAATTTTTTGAAAAACAAATATCTTCGAGATTGACAGACGCCCACCTTGAAGACACTTTTCGCATAAGCTGTTCTCCGCGTGAACCAAACTTTAAAAAACTGGCTCAAGACCACAGATGTAATTTTTCGCATTAGTTTTAAAGAATACCTACATAGTACATATTGTATTGCATATATAAGTCAAAATAAAAATTTTAAACTAAATAGTATGTATTATGAGTTTTTTTTTCTGGACCTCGACAAAAAATTTCAACATAATCCGGACTCTACTTAAAATTACTTGCCGACCCCTGCTCTAGTCTATACTTTCTTAGCTGTTTTACTTTGTTAATGAAGTTATTTAAAACTTTTAGAGTTAGTGGAATTAGCAGTTTAAACATTGGATTAGCTTAACAAATATTATACGAGGCATTTAAAATAGGGACATCAAATTGTTGCTTGATTTTACATATCGTGATACATTCTTTACCCCGCGAGCGTTTCTATTAGCCAACGTTCCTAGTAAACTTTTCCTTTTTTTTTGCAGTTCTCTCGAAAGCCTGCTACGGAACTCAAGGGCCTCGCTGTACCATTGTTAAAAATTCGTGTTTTATTATTATACATATGTGTGTAAAAAATCGAAGCTTACAGTTTAGTGAATTTCATTTTAATTTACTGAAGTAGCACTCAACCCCGTTAAGCAAATCATTTTTTCAACCTCTGTCAAATTTTGTTAAAATTCGAAAACTGCAGCTGTATTTGCTTTTATGTTAATTTTCCCAATGTGCTCTGTTACTAACATTGTGTCAGATTGTTCAATAACATTTATATGAATGTATATAAAAGATTTTGTATGCATCATAAAACCTTAGCATACTTTTAGACTTGATGTTGATATGGTGGATTACGAGTTTCGTTTCACGTATATTATGGATGAGTGATTAAATGTTATGAGCACTGGTAAAAAAATTCACTCAGAGAAACAAAAAGTAAAAAAGGGTTTGAAAGGTTTATTGTTGTTGGTTTTGTTTAAGCTTTGATATTGTTACAAGTAAAACTGGTGTTTACAATTCTTATTCACTCAACAGTTTTATTTTTATAATATCTTTATATAAAGTTTCTTGATGATCTGGCCTATCAACAATAAATTTCAGCTTATCAATAGTATGAAATGGGAATTTAGCACATTTAAGCGAAACCTTGTTAATTAATTTTTGAATCCTAAGAAAAACTTTGAAATAAATTAAATTTGTTATTAAAGTGGAGATCATATTATATTCAGTTAAAAAAATAAAGTACACAAGTCGTACACTTTAGCCTCATCGATTTCATTACTGGTGTTTTGACCTGCATACATACATTAGAATTAAATAGTGACTGAATAAAAAAATTTACTTTAAATGATAACAAAACAAAAATCAAGGGAAAAAAAAGTTTTCAGAATTTTTTTAATTTGGTAATGATAACAAAAAATGACAAATTGTTAAAAAATATCACTGAAATAATATAAATGGTAAAAATAGCCAAGTAAATCGCCAGGTATTTCAAAAATCGCAAAAAAAGTCGCCAGTAGCCGAATGGAAATTATCACCGCCAAACACGTTTCAAAATCGCCATTTCGACAGCCCTGCTTGGAACACAATTGAGTCGTATATCATAGGAACGTAGGACGCATCAAAGTAAATTTCTACATAGACGCTTCAGTTACCCACAATTCCGTCGTAAACGTATTTTATTTTCTGTTGAAAATAATCTTAGAAAATTGTATTTTTATTCCAGTTGTTGTTTATTTTGATTTTTTCTTTTATTACTGGCGCATGAATAGATCTAAGTCAGCTTACGAAGTAGATACGCTTTTACGTTTACGTCAGTTATTGTGTGCCTTTGTATAAAATATTATACTTTTTAATTTGACAACAACATACCGTCGTATACTACTACGTTCATACGGTGCAATTGTGCTCCTACGGTTAATCGGCTATGTTCTGACAATCGCAAAAAGTCAGATTTATTTTATAGTTTTCTGAAACTCATGCGTTTTGCCTGTTTTCCGAGAGGAGGCTTTATATTGGGGGGCTATGATAAATTAAGATCCAATAATTATATAATAATAACTCCAATTATTTCCAATAACAATAATCTTATTTTTTTATTTTTGTCGTCTTAAAACCTAAAATCGAACACTGCGGGACGTGGTAAAATAAATTTTTGCTTCCTGTTTTAGAAGCTTGATTGACATATCTTTCATTCAAGGGAGGGGGGGGGGGGGGTGAGCTTTATTTGTAGACTTTTACCTTATACACAGAAACAAATATTACAAGAAAATTACAAATAAAATTTAAGGTCATTACACTTTGGAAAACTCCAAAGCACTTTATACACTACCAGACTATTATATTGTATTTTCTTGTTACATTTTACCTTAGCTATCCTTTGGATAACAATGAAGTACATTGTATGTACAGAAAAATTTACAATTATTAGACACCAGCAGAATGTAATGCATTTTCTGGCCCGCTACGGCCTTCGTCAGCATTCTTTGTATGCTAAGGTAAAATGTAACAAGAAAATACAATAATAGTCTGGTAGTGTATAAAAGTCATTCCTAAAAATTTAAGGAATAGAACTATTACAAAAAAGCTTTATAAAATACATAACTGAAATTTAGCTCATAGAATAAATTCGAAAAAATAAAAGATGTTGAATATAATATTAAAGTAACCTACGAAAGGAAATAATTCCCAGTTTCTAAATTAAATTATCTAATTTTTTTTTATATTGTTTAAATTAATTGTTTTTTGCTTACTTATATAAAAATTGTAGTTAGTTATTAAGTTATTAATTAATTAATGATTTTTAGTTTAAAATATCTCAGTTCCATACTGCAAAATAAGACTCTTAAGCTACGGTCACACTTATTAAATATTTGATCAAATAAGCGTAACCCCTACTGTTGTTAATATTTAGTGAGATTTAAAATGGTCTTATTATTACAAAATAAACTAATTATACTACTAGACATAGCAAAAAACAGTTTTTTGTAAGATGTGGTATTTTATTCAAAATAAATATTGATATTAAGCGAAATGATTTCTTAGTTTGGTTGTTGGTCCCGTTTTTTTCGTCAAATATTTGATAAGTCTGACCGTAGCTTTAGTCTTGTGTACGGAACAATTCAATACTGAAGCAATACTGAAGCTTTTTTAACGGTCATTTCGAGGGCTTTCTGCACATTGGGATTGAAGTGTACTAAAGAAAAAAAATTTTTCAATAAGAATGTGAACTACTAAAATTACCTTTAAATACAAAACAACTAATAAATAAAAGATAAATAATAATTACAACAAATTCTTAACTAACGTTACTTTCGTAACAATATTTAGTTTAACCAAAGTCTTTGGAAAAAGGCTTCCTGATGATCTAGGCAACCGGCGAAATGCGCATAGAAACTAGCTTAGCCCCCCACAATAAATATTAGTTTATTAGTCAAAAAATAAAAATGGAGAATTAAGCACATCATAATAATTAAATGAAGTTTCGATTAACATTTTGTTTGATTTACACAGTGCAACACGAAAAAAAACCATATACGGACAACTCTACCCAAAGTCATGTACTTTTTTTATGGGCCCCCAAAGCACAATGCCAATAGCCATTTTTTTTTGGCCAAAACTCAAAACTTTTTTTCCTATATTTGTTGTTGGAATATTGTAGCAAACACTTCAGATAAACAAATAAAATAATTTGTTTTTGCAAACTTCAATTAACCGTTATTCTATGAAGTAAGGAAGTACAATGCTATGTAGTTTTTTGTTTTATTTAAGTCACAGGTTACACGAAAATAAAAAAAACTTTTAAAATATACTATTAGTTATGGATATTAATGACAATGGTAAGTATTTAAATTTTTAATAGTAAAATATAAAAAAAAATTATGGAAATAAGAAATAACATAAAAAACTTTCATCACCTCAAAATCAAAGTTATAGTGATATTTAGTGCTTACAAATCATCAGTAATTTTCTGCTAGTTTTTGCTTATTTTTAAGATATACATTTTTGTTTCGGGAAACTTTTGCTTCAAACATTGTGATTTACTCAGAGTTTGGCAGAGTGGAAGTAAAAAACAAGAAAAAACCGAACGTGTTTTTAGTTATATTTTGAAAAACATCGGAGAAACAAATATTTCCAATGAATAAAAGAAATATCTTATTAAAAAAAATCGGGTGTACTCCGGGAGACTGGATATGAAATGGCAGAAATCTTCAAGATCAACTGACCAATTTAATACAAAAAATTAAACCTGTCTTCAAAATGACTTTGTATTCAAAAAACACGCATATATCAGAAGTTATTGCTTTATTAAGCTGCGAGGATCTTTCTGATATTTCAGCTCATGAAAAAATATAGATAGTGAAGAAAATTCAGACGATGAACCTGAAGAACAAAATGAAGAAGAAAACTTAATTTTGGAAAACGAATTAATTGAGTAATTTACATATGTGTTATCAGAATACTTCTTACCTTATAAACCACATGAACGTTTATTGAAAATCAAGTACAAATGAAAAATAAATCAATTCCCAGTTTCCAGTCACTGCTTGATTTTTACTTGAATTACACTTGAATAATAATTTTTAAATAAGATAACTTGAAGATTTAATTTAAAAAAAAAAATCATTATAATCAACAAAAAGGGACAAATAATATTTTTATTTAAAAATTAAAAAAGTGAAGTAAATAAAATGTTCCTTTGGCTCTAGATAAAAAACTTAATAAAATTTATGTTTTTTTTTTTTGTTATCAATTGTGTCTCTTATTTGAACTCATGTATATAAGTGAATATTTTAGTTTTGGCCAAAAAATGTGGCTCGCCAGACCAATGTGCAAAGATTTGGGGCCTCGGTGTCATTTTTGCAAAAAAGTGATCATTTTCTAAGGCTCATATCTTGCAAGCCGTTCGGAATTTTGACTTACCCTCTTAGACAAAGTTGTAGTTCTTGCCATAAAGAACCAAAATTGTAAACATATAAAATCAAAAAAACTCCATCTTCAAGATAAAAATCGCAAAAATTTTTAAAAAATTCGATTTAATTTTTACCTTTTTCCCCCTGTTCAGGTCCATAGGTAGCAAACCATTAAAAATTCAAGGAAACGATCACCTACAAAAATGTACCTAAGATCTCAGTAAACAACTATTTAGAACACATGAACTTCCTAGGAATGATTCTTAGCGCCCTTTAGGTAGCCGCAAAAGTGAAAAATTGCCCGAAAATTCGATTTTTGTACCTTTTTTCCCCCTGAAGTTACCTAAACGATGTTAAGAATCCTCACTCCGAGGACCCAAATCTTTGGGGGCCCATATAAAAAAAGTGCATGACTTTGGGCAGAACTGGGAGACACGGGTCTTTGTTTTTGGTCTTTTATCACGTAGAGTTGTCTGTATATGGTTATTTTTCCATGACTTAAAAAATTACACACAGTGTTATTCAACACTTCCATTTATTTATTTTAATAAATCACGTAAACATTTTGTTGAACATTTTTTTAATCAAATATGCGATTTTCGTAATTAAATATGAAAATTATGCTTCTGCTTCTTAATTGTAAATATTGCCTAAGCAAATGAAAATAAAAATTGTGCTACTGCCAAAGTTATATTCCCTGGTTACGGCTACAGATAGTGGAAATATGGCTTAAAGTTCTATACACATTCGGGGGATTCACAAGGTGTGCTATCAAGTCATATCATTATAATGTCCTAAATAATATTTTACAATTGCTTAAAAAATATTGTTGTGTTTCAAGCAAAATAAAAATTTTAATGTTGTGTTCATTGATTCGTCATAACTGTACAGAAGAAATCTAAATTATAAGAGGTTGCCCACAGCAGTCATATATATTTCTTGTAATTATTTTAAGACATATGACTTTACAACTTTATTACTACCTTGTGAATCCCCCAATTGTAACTAGACTTTTGAAAATTTCGGTTATTAAGTAACTAAATATTTACTACATAAAATTTAACTGGTTTTCAATTCCTGGTCTCATTAGGAAATGTTTATTATTATTATTTAGAATGATAATATGATAAAAAAGTTTTGTTAAGTATTTTCAATTCTGATTAAAATTTCTACACATGTTGTAATTGATGTATTACGCTGATAACACTAAAAATTCATATGAGATTGTCGAATATGTGATATGAATAAATGCGGTCCTATTCTAAATACTTAAGTTGTTTACTTTTTTGCAAATAGATGCACATTTTGATTTTTATTTCGACATAAGTAGATTTCAAAAATACACTAGTAAAAGAAATGTAAAATTGGTTAATTGAAAATTTTGTCAAACTAATAAAAGATCAAGGTCAAAGGTTAAAATAGAAATTAGCGCTATCAATTTGGTTAAGTTATGTAAAACATTTTTTTAAGTAATTTCGTGACCTTTACCCTCTTATAAATTTATTAGTGCGAAAAAACTTTTTACGAGATTCTATCAATTCCTAAATATTTAAGGGTACTATGAAATGCGACCACGTCTCTCTAAACCATAATTGATTATGTATTCGCATTTCGTTGACAGTGCCAGTTGTAAACAACGTATAGAAATAATTCAATTTAGTCTTAAAGTTTTGTTACAGCATACACAATGCTAGATAAGAAATTGCGTTAAAAGTTTAAAATAATTGAAGGAAAACTAATTAATTTACTTAATAAAATGAAATCATCTACGTTCAATACGATATCCTGCCTGTTGGGGGAATTTTTTGGCGCCGCCATTTTATTATTTTTAGGCTGCATGGGCTGTTCAGGTCAAAACAACAGTTTATTGCAAATGGCATTGAATTTCGGTTTTACCGTTATGTTAATTATCCAGTGTTTTGGCTGTGTCTCGGGTGCTCATCTCAATCCAGCTATAACGTTGGCTGCCTACATAATGAATCAAATATCTTTGCGATTGTCTGTGGGCTATTTTTGCGCTCAACTTTTGGGCGGTTATGTGGGTTATAGTTTGTTGATGAGTTTATTGCCGAAATCTTTTTTGCCGCTGGATGGCGAGAATTGCGGATTTTGTGTAACATCGCCACACTCTGAAATAAGCTGCATTCAGTCCATGGTGATTGAGTTTGTTATAACGTCAACATTGATTTTATTTACCTGTAGTATTTGGGATCCTAGAAATGAAAAATATCGTGAGACTTTGTCATTAAAGTTCGCTTTGGCTGTTATTTGTATGGGCTTGACCGCGGTAAGTTTTAGTTTATAGTGTCCGTTATGTCAAAAATCTACCCAATAAAAAATGAAGCTTCAAACGTTGCAGGCTTGTAAAGACCAGTACCCATGTTCGGTAACTATAGTGAGAACTTCTCGCATCGAAAGGACGTGAAACAAAATATTCCATCGTTTCTCGGAAAGTGAGTAAAAAGTGTGTCTGTAACTCATGTCGAAAACTATCAAAAGAGATTTAAAATTTTCCAAAGACGGCGGCGAAAATACAACCGTCGGCTATACCAAATAATGTAAAGTGCGACTTTAATGTGTGTTGTTTGCAAACGATATGTTTTCAAATATTCGTCCATTTTATGAAAATATTAAATGCAAAATAATTAAACAATTAAAAATGTGCCAAGAACAAAATATTATTATTATTATGATTCTTTGTATTTTGCATTTTTGCTTGTTTTTAGTGTTAAAATTTTTTCTCGCCCCATTTTTATTCATGAGTTGATTTGACAATTCAAAGCGGAAACTTTTCTCACAAAACTGTTACAGACACACTTTTTCTGTTAATTGGCTAGTAATTTCCTTACGTGACAGCTAGTACTCGCAAAAAAAAAGTTACAGACACAGTTTAGTGAGAAAAACAGCTGTTTGTTTCAATATATGGAATTTTTGTTTCATTTCACACATTTCACTCGAAAAGTTTTTCGACGCGAGAGTTACAGAACATGGGCACTGGTTACTCTTACTTGAAGGTATACGTTGCAAACGCAGCAGGTTTGTTAAGACCTCGTTACTCTTACTTGAAGGTATACTCTTTCCTTGCCAAGGTTCTGAATAAATAGGTACTCTTACGTAAACGTGAGGTTGCGTTGTGGATGAACCTGATAAAATTAAAAACTTTTTTCCGTTTTAGCGTATTAGCGTTAAAAAAGTTTTTGTTTGTTCATGTTTGTTGATAAAGCGAACTTTTCGTGAACGAAAACGCCATTTTTTTATATATTTATTAATAACAAAAGCAAATTTCCGCCTCAAAAATATAAGTAGATCTAAGGTACCTATCAATTCTTATTTAATGAAAATTAATGAAAATAAGCAGAAAAATCGCAAAATGTACAAATACGTACATTCAATACATTCAAGAAAGACATCGATGTTTTCTATACATCGGTTGTTTTCGGTAACAAAATAGATGAATTTTTTATGGTTAGTCTGGGTTCACACTATGAAAATTTTCTTTCAGAAAGTCTGAGTGTATAGGTGAGTGTGAAAGAGGACATAATTTCCTTCTCTCCTCTCTCGACCATTAAAAATAATTTATTTTTAAAAAAAATTTGTTTTCACAACACAATAGTGGAGAGGATATTACACAGAAAAAATTTTCCTTGGTTTTTTATCAATTACACACAATGATAAAAACTTATTATGATTTAAATAACATGTTAATTAAATGAATTAATTTCTTTATTGAACAAAAACTAAAAATATGATTTTTATTCAATTAATATTTTAATTGTTTTCAAATGAATTTATAAATAAAATAATAATCAAAAAAATCAAAACCTTAATTGATTATTTTGTTTAAATTAAAGTAATGCCAACGTCTAAAAATAAAAAAAAAACGCTAAGTAAACAGAAAAATAATTGGGTTTCAAATTGGGTATTGCCTGATGAAATTAGACATCAAAAATATAGTAAATCAGTTCACACCAACTCTAAAATTTTTAATTTCGTAAATTAATAAAACAAAGTTATGATTTTTGTTTTCAGTTCTTATAATAATATTTTTATTTTATAATTGGGGAATTCACAGTCATAAAGTTGTAAAGTCATATGTCTTAAAACAATTGCAAGAAATATATATGACTGCTGTGGGCAACCGCTTATAATTTAGATTTTTACTGTACAGTTATGAAGAATCAATGAACATATCATCACAATTTTTATTTTGTTTGAAACACAACAGTTTTTTATTTGATCAACTGTAAAATATTATTTAAGACATTATGACGATATGACTTAATAGCACACTTTGTGAATCCCCCAAATATATTTTTTTTGTGATAATAGTATACTATTAAAATTTCAAATTTATTGTATTTATGAGCCTTAGGCGATGTGCTTTATGTATTTATTAATTCATAGTTAGTTTTTTTGTTGTTGTGTTTTTCAATTTAATTTTTAAATGTAATTTTACTACAAGAATATACCTATTAAGCTTACATAATAGAAACAAATTATATATGTATGTATTTTAAGGTAAAAAAATTTTATATTCAAAATAAGAAGTTTTTCCTTGTTTTAGTGATTTTGAAAATCAGTGAGTGACAACACTTTTTTCATGCACTTACTTAAAAAATCAATCAAAAAATAAAAAAAAATAATTAAAGAAAAAATGACGTTTATTTGTACAGGAAAAAATTGTGCAAATAAAAATTAAAAAAGAATAAATATAAGTTAGTTGTGACAAAAAAAAACCAACAAGCGGAAGATTATAGCTGTCTAAAGAAGGAATTATCGTACATAAAATAGGTATGTATGTATTATTATTATGCATAAGATTAAAAAAAGTAAATGATTTATGCATGTATGTGTGTACATTGAGATTTACATATGTATGTTTGTACATACATACATATATGATTTGTTAGAAACAAACATCAACATACCAAAAAATGTACATACAGATGTGTGTAAGTTTGTACATATGTATGTATGTATGTCCTTAATCATTTGTGCAATTTTTGTAAATACATATATACATATGTATTTCCGTAAATATTATTTGTGATATATAAATATTAAAGTAAAATGTTTAATGACAAACATGTCGAAGAGCCATTGATAAGCAACATATAGGTTATTTTCGACTGTGCCAAATATTTGATACCCTTTACCAAGATTTAAAGTAACACATTGTTGAAATGAAAAAACCTTAATTATCTGTAATGACAGGACAAATGGTTAATTTTTATGCTATATTTCCATTCCTTTTTTAAGCAAAAAAAAAACTCATATAACGCTTAAATGACAAATTCGATTTTTGAAATTTATGTAACGTTGTTTCTTTTAAGTTCCTCAAGCAATTTAAAATGGAAATCCAATGTTTTTTGTGTGAAAAGAATTATAAATCAACTGAAGAACTATTAAGTCATATAAAACATCATACTATTCCCCCAAACTTTACATATAAATGAACACTTAAAGGTTGTTTTCAACAATTTCACCGAAAGTTTTCCCTTAAAAGGCATGTATTAAAACATTTTTTAAACAAAGAATTCGATATTTAAACTTCTAGGCAGCATGAGATGGAACAGTGCTTACCGTGTAGTCAGACTTTAGTATCAGAAAATACGATGCATAGTACTAATATAGAATGTGACATTACAAAAGCCACAAACGCTTAGCTATAAAAAGGAACTATCCAATCTTTATGTTTCTGCCTCTATTTTTGTTGCGAAATTGCACTCATTAAACAACTTTTCCAAATCCGATGTAAATAATATAACTAAAGTTGTAGACGATTAAATATTAATCAAAGTTTTAAACTTTTTAGAACAAACACAAGATTCAAGCAAATACATTGGACAAATTTTTCCAGCGGTTTTAAGTGACGTCAAGCTTTTATTTAACAATGCTTCTTCAGATTTCCAATTAGGAAAAGTCTTATTTAGTAAGAACTTAATATCTGATGTTAAAGTTTTTTTTGAACACATATTTACTAACGACTTTGAACTTTATCAAATTTTCTTGATCTTAATAACTAAATTAAATGAGCTAATTTTTTGCTGCAAAAAATTGCTTCCGTGTTTAACGATCACTTCTCTACATATGAAAATCTTCATGATAATTATAAATTTGTCAGATTTTCAGAAGTTGCAGGTCCTTCTACTGAGAAAGTAAGAACCACCCAAGGAAAATCTTTTGTTAAAGTAAAGGAATATTATAAAAGTATCTATTAATATGAGTTCATTTGAGCCTGATATTGGGGATTTGTTAGAGGAATAAAATTTGGGGCATTTATACACGTATTTTCAAGGTAAGACAATTTAATGTAAAATAGAAGCAAAACTATACTTTGTAGCCTATTTTCCATTATTAATTTATTGTAAAAAATGTTTTGCATCAATAATTTATTAGGTTTATATATAAATTATTTATTTACGTAAGACTGTAAAACTTATTTCCGTTTTTAGACCAAAAAATAACAACTAAAGTTTTAAAAATTTTAACCCAAACACACGTTAGTAAACTCTTTTGCAATTTGACGGTAGGAGATCAAGCAATTTTTGAAGCAAATTGGTAGAACTGGATAAAATTCAATGAAAACTCATAAAATTTCCTTAATGGAAATTCTAAATACTACATATAATGGAAAATAAATAAAAAGCTTTTACAATAAAACTGGAAAATTACATGACGAACAAAGAAATTTGTTAATTGGGACAATAACAAAATTTATTGAAGGAGTATTCGCTAGTATTCGCTATCCGATTGCACCGAATTAGAAAAGGAAATTTGCACAATATTTTCAACAGAAGAAATAGTAAGTATTTGAAAGTAGTTAATACACATGTATTACAATATTATATGTATATATGTATTAATTTTAGGAATTTTAAAGAATAGGCAAAAGAGGCAAAATATATAATAAGTTGTCAAATCTTAAAAGAGTTGCTAAATATGCTTTAAAATCTGAAGTTCAAATAGCTGGTGAAACCGAACCTGGTATGCTTTATAACGTTCATGATTATATATATGTACATGCACATAAAGTTTTTTTTATTTAATTTTAGAGTTTAATGAAAATTATGACCTCTGCATTTCTACTCTTAGAAATAAAAATATTACTACAGAGGAATTTGCTGCATATTGGCACCAGTGTGCCCCATTGAGATTCAAGCAAATGAAGGAATCACAAAGGACTTCCGAAATTTTTGAACTTTGGCCTGAGTTTAAATCACCCTCTGCATGGCAGCTAGTAAGTTTTATTGACATTGAAATGCACATCCGCAACCTTATTGAAGAATTATATTTTATTAATATTTTAGTAATATATTGACTATGAAATCAATTTTAAAATTTTTATATGTTACAGATGGATATTGACTTCAAGTTAAAGTTTCCAAATGCAAAAAACTTATTTGAGAAATGGAGTCAATTAAGAGATAAATTACTGCTTTTGCTAAAACAAAAAGTTAACTCTGCGTTCATTTCTAAAAACTTGTTAGATCTCGAAAACAATAATGATGGTAATTAAATAAATAAAAACATCTAAAAAACATACATTTTACCATGATTAAAAACTTTTTTATTGTTTGTATTTACAGAATCGAAAAATTTTGCTGTCCTGTGGTACATACATTTCTTATTTCCACCAATCTGAAAAACTAATACAGACGCCAGTGGCAGCAAAATCAGAAAAAAATTTCTATTGCGGACTCGCAAGAGGGCTTTGCCGTTTTGGCAAACTCAAGCGAAGAATTAGACGCAAAATTAAAACTGCTAGAACTCCAAAATCGTAATTTTCAACCCAAACTTTTAATTGTCGAAGAGTTTTCCACCGTCAATTTAATTTATATATATTTTGATAAGATCAGATTTTGTTAAATATTGCAATCACTTAAAATATATATAAGTTTTTCTTAAGTTTTTTATTTTGTAAACGCTAAGTGATGCAAATATAAACTTTAATATTTTGTTATTATTATTTAATTAGTAGAACTATTTTTAATTTTTTTAATTTTTAATTTAACAAATTAAACTTACATATGTAATTATTATAGTTAATATTAACTTAAATTTTGTTTGTTTTATTATTATTTAATCAGTAAAACTAATTTTAATATATCTTTACTTTCTCAAATAATTTTGTTATACATATGTTTTGTTTATCTTTTTATAAATTTTTAAAATAAATTTCTGTGAAATAACAAAAACTAAGAAAAAATTGGGGTTTTGTTTTACTAGGGATTTGCATACAAAATATTAATTATTAGGTTAATTAATTCTGAATTTAAATTTTAATTATTCACTTTAATTCATTCAATTACAATTTTGATTAAATCCAACCAAAAATTTAATTAATTAATTGCTTTTTTCAATTACTATATTATTTATTTTTTTTATTTATTTTGAATTATCTGAAATAATTGAATAGAATAACGATTTTTTGTCAATTATTTTTTTAATTGAATCAACCAGCAAATTGTTTAAAATCGTACAGTTTTTTAAATCATATTTTTAATCAAAATTAAAAATATCATTTGTTGAAAAAAAAAATCAGAATTTTCAATTTCTACATTTTTAGTAATCAATATAATTATTTTGGTAATAGGTGCAAAATCAACAAATTGTTTACTTGATTCTACGAATTTGGTGATTAAAATCAATTTTTAATTTTTTCTGTGTATGCATTTGTGCTGATGGTTGTAACACCTTAAATAGTTGCTCCTAGACCCACCTTTTAGTATACCGATCGGCTCAGAATCAATTTCTTAGTCGAATTAACGATGTCCATCCGACTGGCTGGCCCCGTATAAACCCTCCATCTTAAAAGCTCGTATAGATGAAGTTATCTAAATAATATTCAGCACAAAGAACTTTATAATTTTTCTTAAGCTCATAACATAATTTTGTTAAGGCGGGTCCATTTTTGACAATGGGTCCCAACTAGGGTACATTAGCAAAAATTGTTTTTATATACTGCGGTGTAGGGTATCATATGGTCGGGCTTGACCGACTATCCTTTCTTGCTTGTTTGTTTGTTGAATGTTGCCAGACACTTTTGGTGAATGATCGTAAAATTAAATTTTAAAAATTTTACAATTTTTGTTTCAATATGTTTTACTTGTATATTTGTAACTTGTAGCTTTGAGAAACTACATATGTTGTTGCTGCACTATTTTCTCCTAATATATTTATGCTTCATTACATTTTATACCCTCCACGACTACATAGTGGTAATTAAGGGTATACAAAGTTTATCATTCCGCTTGAAAGTTTTTTTAATATTCATCTAACAACAACAATATGTTTTTAATATTCATACGAACATGCTCCATACACAGAACAAACTTTAGCTAATATTTTTGTAATTAAACCATTAATCAAAAATAAAATCAGGTTTAATTAAAAATGTAATCAAGTGAATTAAACGTTTACTTATATCAACAACTTTACTGACAAAAATGTTGGTAATATCCAGTGTTGCCGAAACTTATTGAGGAAAATATGCTAGATTTGGTTAAACAAAATGCTAAATAAATGCTAGAACAAATGCTAAAAAAATTTATATAAAAAATATACGTCCAAAGACCTTCATTAAAGTAAGGGCCAATAGATTTTTTATAATATGCTGCTTATTGCACTGTGCAACAAAAAAACCAGCCTCAACACTTGCAACGCGAAAAGAAAGTAGACTACTAGTAGAGCAAATCTACCAAAGGGTTTTGAAAAGTAAGCTCGGGTTCCCAAAAAAAAAAAAAAAAAATATGGGCCCCTACAGTTTTTGAATTTTTTGAAAAGGCGTTTGGTATAAGTGAAAAAAATAATACTAAATGTACTTCTGAGCTAAAAAATAATTTCAGATGTCTGTAGTAGAATCGTATGGCTATTCTTTTCTTATAATTTATTAACCCTCTAACTCTCATTTTAAGGGGTCATTTTTGCCCATTTGCCAACTCTTACACAAAAGTACACTAAAACAGCATTTTAAGGGTTAAAATGTTCTATTTTTTACATCAAGTTTCACTAGGGGTCTTTTGAGACCAAAACTTCGTGTAATGTATTTAAAACGGATTTTCAAAATTTCGGGCATTGAAATTTTTGAATTTCTTGACAAGGCGTTTTGTACAAGTCAAACAAGTATGCTAAATGAACTTCTGAGCTAAAAGACTATTTCGGATGTCTTTAGAGAATTGTATGGCGATTCTTTTCTTAAAATATATTTACCCTCTAACACTCATTTAGGGGTAATTTTTTAACTTTCACAAAAAAATATACTAAAACGGCACTTTAGAGGGTTAAAATGTTCGACAAATATTTTCTGCATTAATAGTATCAATTAAACCCGTTCTTTGTATTAATTAAACGTTTAATTCACTTGATTAAAAGTTTAATTCACTTGATTAAATTTAAATTAAAACTGATTATGTTTTTGATTAATGCTTTAATTGGTGAAAAATTTTGGAGAATTTTTTCCGTGTAATTTTTGGGGAATAGAAAACTAAATTTCAGAGTAAAATAGCTGTTTTCTGAATATATGAGGAAGTTTTTATTTCCCGGGATCCCGCAAGAAAAATCCTGGGAAAACGGAAAATAAAATAATTGAAATTCCCGGGACGGGAAATCCCGAGAAAAAACCCTACTTGTACCAAACGCCTATTTAAGAAATTCAAAAATTTAAATGCCCGAAATTTCGAAAATCCGTTTTACACACAGTGCATGTTGTTTTGGTCTTAGAAGACCCCTAGTAAAATTTGATGCAGAAAATATTTGTGCAATATTTTAACCCTCTAAAGTGCAGTTTTAGTATAATTTTGTGGGGAAGTTAAAAAAAGGACAAAAGAGACCCCTTAAAATAAGTGGTAGAGGGTTAATATATTCTAAGAAAAGAATCGCCAAACGATTCTACTGAAGACATCTGAAATTATTTTTTAGCTTAGAAGTACATTTAGTATTATATTTTTGACTTATACCAAACGTCTTTTCAAAAAATTCAAAAACTTTAGGGGCTCATATTTCGGGAACCCGAGCTAACTTTTCAAAACCCTTTGGTAGATTTGCTCTACTAGTAGTCTACTTTCTTTTCGCATTGCAAGTGTTGAGGCTGTTTTTTTTTGTTGCACGGTGCAATAAGCAGCATATTATAAAAAATCTATTGGCCCTTACTTTAATGAAGGTCTTTGGACATATATTTTTTATATAATTTTTTTTTGCATTTTTTTTTTTACCAAATTTAACTTCCGAAATCGGGATATAATAGCAATTTGTTTAAATTGTAGTGACGTCGTTATCGCATGCGATTTCATCTCCAATCTGCTTGTTGAATCAAACTTGGCACAGAATATTAAATTATTCAACCGTATTTCCGTAAATACTAGCAGCGCTACACACTTCACATCATCTAGTTACACATTGATCGATTTATTTTTGTCTCCGTTAAGGAAACACATTTCAAATAAGACCAGTTATCTGCCCCCCGGCCTTTTATATCTCATTGTTATGATATTTGACATTCCTTTGCAAACCGATTTTAACACAATTCCATTTCAGAATTTCAAACGTATAAATTATGTAACCTTAGAAGAAGAGTTTCTGTAAGTTCTCATTGATATTATGTAACATTTGTTGCAAAAATTTTCTTCAAATTTCTTTTGAAACTGCATTCGTGTCTAAAGAATAAAAATTTTCACTCCATAAATGCGGTAATGCATTCGAAAAAGTGTACTAGGTTGTAATTGAGAAAGTGTGCATTACTGTCTTACTCGTGTCTATCACACCATCGCTTCTGTAATCGAAAAATTCGCCCCTGGGAAGTGATACAAAAAATCAAGTCATGTGCACACCTCTAGCTATAATCTTTCTGAGTTATCGCTTGTTTAAAATTTGTCTTATATTTTGAGTAGCTCCCTGTTAATAAAATTTTAAGTGCCTTAAAGTAATACATGCATCTACTTTGTCCACATCTAAAATCTAAGTCTCTACTATTATTTTTATTACCAGTTAGTTAAATCTTTAACGAAAAAGATAAGATAATATTTTATTAATAAGTTGTACGGGGGAAAAATATATGTATGTGCATTATCTCAGTTCTTCCCGTTCATTATGGCGTTTGTCACCAAATTTCAAATCGCATAATGGTATATAGTATATAAGTATGCAACTACATAAAAATAATATCAGTTTGAAATTAACGGTGACGTGGTCAAATATAAACTAGATACACATTTGTTTGTAAAATAAATTTAGCGTCTAAAGAAACAAATTTACTTAACGGTATATTAAATTCGACCTGAAAGTTTTTATCTTTTTCGTAAATCGTGGACCAGAAAATCACATGAAATAAAAACTAAAAGCAGAAATTATGTTCAGCAATTTAGTTTTAAACTCATCATACAGCAGCACACAATGCTAAACAGTATTTAAATTTAAATAAAGTTACTTTAATAAATTGTAAACAAGATGAAACTTTCTACATACGACGTGGTATCCCGTCTATTGGCGGAATTTGTTGGCACCTTGATACTCGTATTTTTAGGCTGTTTGGGTTGCGTTGGTAACACGAATGGTCTGCTGCAAATCGCACTTAATGTTGGCTTTACCGTTATGCTTATTGTACAGACTTTGGGCTGTGTTTCGGGTGCTCATTTAAGTCCAGCCATAACAATAGCCGCTTTCGTTATGGATTTTATTAGTCCTTTGCTATCGTTGGGCTATCTTTGTGCCCAGCTATTGGGTTGCTATGCAGGCTATGCTCTCTTAATGTTTTTAATACCAAAGACATTTCTGCCAATGGGACACGAAGAAGAAGGATTTTGTCTAACAATGCCCCATCCGGAATTGGGCTACATGCAGGCTGTGGCGATTGAATTTGTTATTACCGGCACATTAGTTGTGTTCGCGTGTAGCTTCTGGGATCCCCGGAATGCCAAATATGGACAGACAGCAGCATTGAAATTCGGTTTGGCTATTGCTGGTTTGGCGTGTACAGCTGTAAGTAGATTATTGAATTAACATTTTTAAGTAGAAGTACATATCACACGTTGATTCGCTGAAGAGTATTGTGCGTTAAAAACTTAAGCACTTGAAAAATGGCAAGTTACACCACGCGCGTTATAAATGCTATATTTGTTAGCTATTGTTGGGATGTTTCACACTTGGCTTATAGAACTCTAATCTTTAGCTCTTTTTTTGCTTGCTTTTGTTGTCCTGTGCCCATGTTCTGTAACTCTCGCGTCGAGAAACTTTTCGATTAAAACAAACAGCTATTTTTTTCACCTTACTGTATATGTAACTTTTTTTTTGGCGAGTACAAGCTGTCACGTAAGGAAATTACTCGCCTATTTACAGAAAAAGTGCGTCTGTAACATTTTGGTGAGATAAGTTCCCACTTTGAACTGTCAAATAAACTCACGAATAAAAATGGGGCGAGAAAAAATTACAACACTAAAAAACAATTAAAAATGCAGAGAATAATAATAATTATATTTTGTTTTTGACACATTTTTTTCATTGTTTAATTATTTTGCTTTTAACATTTTTATAAAATTTTTATAACATTTTTAAAAATATTCAAAGCTCGTTTGCAAACAACAAACATTAAAGTCGCACTTTACATTATTTGGTGTAGCCGACGGTTGTATTTTCGCCGCCGTCTTTGGAAAATTTTAGTAAATTTTGGTCGCCGTCAACGATATGTGTTACTGGCGTTCTCGACGTCTGCAATATCACATCGGCTTCGAGTGCAATGTTATGACATTTATAAGGTAACGACGTAATCTCGTTCAATAGTTTTCAACATGAGTGGCAGACACACTTTTTTCTAACTTTTCGAGAAACGATGGAATATTTTGTTTCACATTTTTTCGATGCGAGAAGTTCTCACTAAAGTTACCTAACATGGGTACTGGCTTCCCTTTTTTATACAATACCGTATGTTTTTTTTTCAACAAGTTGTTTCTCCATGATTCACAATCTTGTTTAAATTATTATTAAATTATTAAATCAAAATAATTGTCAAAAATACACAACACGTTAAAAAGTTTAAAGTTAACCAACTTTCTGTCGCAAACGCGTCAAAATAATTTTCACGGAAATTGCGCTCGAAAAATACTAGTACATTTTTTGACAGAAGTATACAGCGTGCTCGCGTACTAACGCCTGTTATGTACTACTTTCTACCTTAAAAGCTCTGAGGTTTTTAAATAATAAATGATTATAATTAGGTTCAATAACAGCTGTAAGAGGTGTTTATGGTTATGGATAAAACCAAAATTTAATTAGTTTATATGGTTGTAGCGTTATGGCTAGTCAACTACATATAATCCAATACAGTGATTGGTTCGACTGAAGTCAAAACCAAAAACTGTCAAACAAAAAAACGAAAATTTGTCTACAATTTTTCACATTTTGATTTGGTTTTACAGCGATTGCAGTTTTTTAAACGCTGTTTAGAAACACTAAACAATGTTAAAAACTGCAACAAAAAAGGTATTGCACAAACATGTTTCTCTGAAGCTTAGGGGGAATAGGCATGCCTTTTAATTTTGTAGAAGAAGGGTACGCAAAGTTTATCTAAGAGACAATTCATACGACGGCTTTTACGAATTCGTTTTTTGTTCTTAATTCCCTTTTAAAGCAACTTCCAAAAATCTTTTGCGTTAATACAATGATTTTTAGTTGCATGACTTTTTTTATTTACAGTAGGGCCTCGATTAACCAGCAACGTCAGTTATCCGAGATATACAAATAATTTAAATTTTCCTTTTGTAACGACCACTTACTGCTATTATTCGGCATAAACTCCGTTATCCGTTATCCCCTTTTTTTGTTTGTTTACCTGAGAACAATCAAAAAAAGTAAATAAATGACGAATGGGAATTCCCTCGCAACGTACTGGAAGCATGTTCTGCCAAAATTACCTTGTTTCTTATTTTATTTAAACATTTACGTACACCAGATTCAGACCGTGATTTAAAATCATGTCTTTTTTTTCATCAGCACAAATGATAATTACCCTCTCCGCTATTGTGGTGTGGGTATAAAAATAAGCAGACAGATTTCTGGTACTTTTTTTGGGGAGTAAACGGGTAAAACTTGCATTTTGGAACTTTTTGTCACCTCATCTATCTTCTAAACAATAAACAAAGAACTAAGAATTATATCAAAATTTGTAATTTATCTAAAAAAATACAAGTATAAATATGGTACTTTTTCAAAATTCAAACCTTTAAGATAAAAAATATTGGTACTTTCGAATGTAAAGGGGATAAAATGGGTAAAAACATCTAAATTCGCTTATCTTATATATTCTAAGCTAAAAGTAATACAAAAAAGTTTAATACATATCGTTCTTTATTAAAGCGATAAGCGGGTGTCTAGTCCTTTTTTTGAAATTCGAGACCTTGGGAAATTAAAAGGGTAAAACCTTTTTGTCACCCATCTATCTTTTAAACCACTAAACAACATAGAAATAAAAATTAAATCACATTTGTAAATAATGTAGAAAAATACAAATACGATTAGGTACTTTTTCAAAATTCGAACGTTTAAGAGGTGAAAGTCGTACTTATTTTGGGTTCTTTTTTATAAAACCTTTTTTCTATTTATTGAATTATCCAAGGTATATTTACACAAGGTAAACTCGTTGGCCCATATGTTTGTCAGCTGTTTACCCCTAGTTGGAACCCAAACATCAAATTTCGTGTATATGAGAAAAAATTTGTACATGTGTGCGTTTAATTGTTTTTGTTTTGTATGAAGACAATTTTGACAACTCGGTTCTTTTTATAGAGCAACATGTATACACTCCCAAATGAGTCTACCTTGTGTAAATATACCTTGGAATTATCTATATTATTGAACATACAAATTGAAAGTTATCAGTGCAGGGCCCTGAGTGAATGAGATGAGTGAAGATAAAGACAAAAAATCTTGGTACTTTTTTGCTTTAACCTAGAAACATAAACTTTGTCATATCAATATCTCCACGAAACGCTAGCGAAGTAGCGGGTTAAGTTCTGATTCTTGTGGGAGGGTATTAAAAAGTCGGAAAAGTTATATGCTGCAATTATTTTTTTTAATTTTACTCTATTATTGTATATTGTTCACATTTTTAATAAAATGTACTATTTATTTCTTACAGGGCAACTTTACCGGTGCCAGCATGAATCCTGCTCGTTCGTTGGCTCCTGCTGTATGGAATAACAATTTTAAAAATCAGGGAATTTATTGGATTGGTCCTTTAAGTGCTGCTGTGGTCAGTTCATATTTGTATAAGTTAATTTTTTGGCGTGAGAAATAGTTTTTAATTTTAATGAAATTTATATTCAGTTATTTGTGCACTTTAAATACTAAAGAAAAAAAAAAACACACGATTTTATTAAATTTATTTGTTACAATTTTAATTAAACTAATAAAATAAAATACAAATATTTTTAGTAGCAAACGAGATCTATTTATGAATTTCTTAGATGTTAAAGCACCGACTGTAAAATCACGACCTGCATTAATCATTCGTTAAAACTTTCTACATCACTAGAGGCTCGGCCTTTTATTCCAAAAATAAAAGTTATCTACATTTCAACATATTAACCTAAATAAAGCTTATCTCAATAATATTGTAGTAATTGAACTGTATAATTATCTATTTTGCGATTACGTTTTACATAATCTTGATTGTTTATTTGACATAACGATGTGTCGAGTTCGTTATTAAGAGGGCGTTTTCGAAACATATAAATTATATGTATATATTTTGCGTCATGATATTTAGGGCCTTCACTGAGTTTTTGTTAATAATATGTATTGACTCCACTCAATTCCACTCCACTCCACTTGTGGACGATTAAGATTTTTGGTTTTGAATCTCGCTGAAACCTGTATGGGCAAATGAAGAGAAATTGGTTACCACAAAGATATTTAAAGACTTATGATGGATTAGATAAAACGAGCACAACTTGAAAATATCGACTGGCGCTATTTAATAATAATTACGATTGCTTAATAGCGGGGAGGGAATTCTGCATTATTGGGTTCATATTAGAACATTTTAGTAAACAGAATGTGGGAATTATTTCGCTTTTTTCCCGCCTTTTAGTGCAGAACTTGCCTCTTACGACAACTATAGGAAAAGTTATTATATAACGGTACTAAGTATATTGTACTAAATTTATATTGTACTGTATTTTTCCTTTAATTTTGGTTTATTTTATTATTTGATAAATCTGATTATTTCACCGAGTTATTTTTAAACTTGTTTGCTATCTTATTCCGACTTAAGATGTTTTGTCAAAAAACCACAGATATATTTATTTATTATATATGTCTATGGAATCGTATTTCTTACAGACAATTTAAAAAAAAAAAATTACTACAAAAAGATACACATAAAAATAACACACAATAATTTGGAATAATAACACTATACTAGTTGAAAAAACAGACAAGCCGGGCTCATGGCGTTTTAACATAATTCGGGTTCGCTGAATCCAGTGGTGCCCACCGTTTTTAGATTGGCTCTGGTTTTCGAGATACACCGTTATTTCGAAAATGGAGGAGGTTGCACGACATATGTTCGCCTAACTCAAAACGACATGTGCCCAGCTTGTCACGAAAAAAGTGTCGATTTTTTGCACAGTGTATTTAGAAAGAATTAAGAAATAAGGCGTAGAATTTCATGCCAATGCATGCTTTTTCTCGAAATTAAAATATTGAGTGAATTAGTTATGCCGAACCACAATTTTTGCTAAAAAAAGTAGCATCGATTTGTTTGTGCATATTTTTGCATATATTATCGTAAATGTATTTTTTGTCAAATAATGGTTTCAACTGCAGTTTCAACTTTCTTGTGTTCATTTAATTGATTTTCTATGTGCAAATCACCGTTCCATGTTTATCTGATGTGTTTTTTTATGATTTTGCAAGATGTTTTTTTTTAAAAAATTTATCAAAATTACACTTTGCAAAATAGCACTCAATAAAACATATTGAATTATAAAATAATTAAATATTACTTCATATTCAATAAAAAAATATTTGAATCAAAGTAAATACAGTATTTTTACAACTCTTTTCCATTTGTAATTCTCATCGCTTAACAGTTTTGTTTGTATAATATCTTTAGTTTTTCCAAAATCTTTGAAAACAGGTTTTCTGATGAAATGAAATTTTTTAAAGAATAAAAATTGGGAGTTTAGCACATCATAATTAATAAAAAAATAAATCAATAATTTTTTTTAACAAACAACGTAAACATTTTGTTGAAAAAAATATTTTGGGCAACAACTTTTTCATTGACTCAATAAACTTGGTTGTTGAACAGTGTTGCAAAATTTAAATTTTGAAATGGTACTGAACTTAAACTAAAAGAGTACTTTTTCCAACAATTGGTACTTTTTGTTAAAAAAATAAAATAATTATTTATGAAAATATAAGGAAAAAAAAATATTTTATTGGAATTCATTTATCGATGTATTAAAGAGCAAACATTATTTATATTAATGATACATAATATTTTTGTTATACACAAGCGTAAGGTAAGTTTTTTCAGTATTTGTTAAAGAAAATTAAGTATAATTTTATGAATAAGTAAATAAATTTTTGTACACATAAATTTAAACAGGTAGACTATTAATATTTTAACTTTTGCAAAGCTACATTATTCAGACTCTTACATATATTACATACTAAGAACTAAGTTCTTAAATAAAGTTTACAACATTTGTGTTTAAAAATAAAGCTTTAAGTTCACTGTTGTAAGATAAACAAATTTATTTTAAGAAATCATAAGAAATAAAATAACTACAACAGCAACTATCATTTGATTTTAATAGAAATTTCCCTGCAGAAAACGAGAATAGTCCATACATGCATGTAAAGAGTAGTCCATTAAGGAGTAGGAGTACTCCAAAACTAATTCAAATATATGGGTAAAAGGTGGTCCATTTAACATTACGATGTCCTAGGAGGGGACTATATAACCCACCGAAGTAGTCCCTAAACTACTCCATGGAGTACTAAAGTGGGTTTGTTTTAAAAGTACTCCATGTCATTACAGTATGGAGTACACTAAAGCGGTAGTTTAAGCATTTTTCATTTTTTACTAATCGCCTTTTATGGCGTGCCCTGTAGTCTTTTATTGCTATTATTAAATATATTTACTTGGTATTTTTAATTTGTTTACCTTTTTTCACAAATTTCACAAACTTTCACTTTTAAATAAGCAATAAATAATGGACACCATCTGGGCTACCAATGTGTAATACTGTAAACTATAAAAAAGTATACATCATGCAGTTGTTGGCGGCACTGCATGTTAATTTCTTATAAAATGGTCCATATTAGAGTAGATTGGACCATGTTGTAAGTAGTCCATTTAAGCCACAATGGACCACGTAGTCCGATATTATCTGTAGGGTTAGTTTAAAACTTGAAACAGTTTCTTCGTGAACACGATTTTTTCCTTTGCTTTTATACATAATTTTGCATTCAAAAATGTATGTCCTTCAACTGATGCTGAGAAATGTGGTATCGATAAAATTCTAAAAGCAATCCGTGAAATGTCAGCAAACATCAGTTCATCCATTTCACTCTTAATTAAATATTTTCAGTTTTAAAATACTTTATTTCTGAGAGATCCGCTAGTACACGGAATTGAGAATAGTTTTCTTTATGCTATTGGTTTTCCCGGAAACAATATTTTCTGGAGTGAAGCTGCTTATAATAAAAAAAAACAAATGTTTCGCCAAATCTCGAATAATATGAGTTTGCAGTTTCTTTCAATTTATAAACAATTTCGTTGTTAACTTTGCATGTTTTTATTAAGAGTTCCCTTAAAAGATACATTTAAAGTTAAATGGTTTTTATTTAAATTTTCCACTAATATATTATCCAATGCATCTTGTTTTATAAATTTTCTTGCCACTTGTAAGAGCAAAATATGAATTCTGGCGTCCTCGCTTTCATTTCAATATTAACGTCGTTAATTATGTTTAATACACAACAACATAAATTTTGCAAAACACATGATTACCAAAGTCTACTATTGAAATGATCACATCACAGTTAAAAAACCCAAAGGATAAAAAAGTACTAAAAACAACGCGGGGGTGCTGCGGTATTTAATATAAAAAAGTACTAAAGTACTGAATTTTTCTACACTGTTGTTGACTAAAAATTCAATGACTATACCCATGGCGGAATAAGCAGGTGGCATCGTTACGGCAACAAATACAACATTACAACAAAAATCGAAATTACATCACAGTTTACGTCAAAAAATACATTAAAGAAAAATCAAAGCGTGCCATTGAACGTGATGAAATAAATAAATTTTTAGCCAATTTTTATTTAATTATGATCAATATCTTATTTATTTGCCGGGTTCGAGCCCCGGCCACGGTCAAGAATGAAAGATTATCAACAACAATTTTAATTAATTTTCATGTTGTAAAAATTCCTTTCTTCATAAAAATAATTTAATGAAAATTAAATTTGATGAACTTAAGCCTAATTAAAAATATTAAAAATTTGGATTAAAAACCATAAATAGTTCAACAAAATAACCACAATACTACTTAATTATAATTATCAAAAACTTTAATAAAATACAATAATCACAGCACAAAACGTGGACTTTTTGTAAACATAAACAAAACTTTGACATAAACCTAGACAAACAATGCAATAGCAAAAAATCGTCATCTGGCGTAGTGCTGCTACCTGTTTATTTCACCATAAATGTACCTACAAACTTTTTTTTATGTATACATACCACAAAAATCGTCATCGCAGAAAACTTAAAAATTTTTTTAAACAAATATGCGGTTTTCGTATTCAAAAATGAAAATTATTTTTTTCTGTGTAAGCTCGTATATAGTTTTTAATTTTTAGTACAGCCAATAAAAATTAAGTTTACTTTTCAAATTTGTATTAGATGTTTGTAAATAAAATGACAAAGAAAAAATAATAATTGATTTCAATTAACAAATTTGTCCTATTAATAAAAAAAAATATTTTAATTTAATTTACACCAGTAAACATATTAATAGTTTCAATTAAATATTTTTTGATATTGACAACATTGGCATTTTAACTTCTGGTAATTTTCTTGAAATAAGTAAACGTTTATATTCACTTGAGTAAATTGGCGAGAAAAAAAACAAATACGAATAAGTCAGTTTTTCTTTATATAACAAATACATATTTTATTAATTTTTAAAGCATATTTGGAATTTTTCTAAGCATATTTTATGCGCCTATTTTACATTATTATATTCATGAAATTCCACGCCCTAATAATAGATAACAGTTTAAAACTGGATTTGTGTTATAAGATCATAAACTTTTAATTAAAAAAACATCTTTTTTTTAGAAAAACTTTAGCAGCTGTAGCACAAATGTTGTTTGTTCTTATGATTCTGGGGGGTTACTATGTAACTCGATTCGAAAGTATGAACATCTCGAAAGTGGTATTCGATCCGAATTTAACCTCTTACCATGTAACAGTTTCGGATCGAGCGAAAAGTGCTGCCACTAATTGAAATAATTTTGGCACTACTTTCGAATGAATTATTCAATGTTGGCAGCATTTATTACGCAAAATGTCAAAAAAATGAAAATAAAAATAAAAAAAGTAAACAAGAAATATTTGTACGTTATAAAAATGGATACGGTTGCCCTTTGGATGGAAAATGAAGACGAGCGATTGGAACGTAAAATCCTACGCGATGGTGTAGATTTTATCCAGTTGACGGATGTAATGTAAGTAACAATTTATTAAATATGTTGTACGTAACTAAATATTTTTATTTGTAGGTTTGTGCGAAATTTCCGGCTTAACAATGAAGCTTTTAAATATGTGTTGGAGAGCATTAGTGCGCAGCTACCAACAACACTGAGATCGACTGCTGTAACACCATCAATCAAATTAAGTGCTACACTTAAATTCCTTGGACAAGGTGGGTACCAACACCAAATCGGTCAATACCGGTTTGCTGGCTTGGCACAACAAACTGTGTCAAACTGCATCAAAGAAGTGTGCAACCGACCACTTCCCGCATTGGTGGACCGGCTGTATTAAGATCTTCTGCCAATCGTGTCCATAAATTGTTGGTGGCTTGTTTGGCGTCTGGAGCTTTTATATAGCCCTTAGCCAACTGCGGATGCTCTGTCATAAAATTGAGCATAATTTAAAATTGCCTTTGCTTCGTATTGATATTTTTCGTAGCATTTTCCCTATTGAAAAAGACTTGTATTGATTTTTTTCTATTAATATACATAAATTTAACAAATACTTACATTTTCAGCGTTTGGTGTCGATTTATTTTGATTTATTTAAGTTTTTTTATATTTCATCCGTTAGCTCAAAATATAACGAGTACAAATGCCAACTTTCGAGCGACTTTGACATCTACATTCGAAGTACATAGTGATGTACATCCGAAAGTAGAGTACAAGTATCCGATAATCGGATACTGCAACCCGAAAGTAGCAAATGTATTTTCGAATTCGAGTTAGTTGGTAGAAAAAATCCGTATCCGTAATATTTAACTATCGAATCGAGTTACATAGTAACCCCCCTGCTTTATAATAATATCGAATTTCGAATACCAATGCACAGTAGGTAATTTGACCCGAAATCTTAGCCAAAAATAATTTTTTGCACTAACAATAATAATGTTTTTGTTAATGATTAAAAAAAAAACAAATATCAGCTGATTTATGGGCAGTCGAAGTTGACATTTGCAAGCAACGTTCACAGTGCAGCATAAAAAGTGTAATTTTGTTATAAATTAAAACGATATATTTAAAAAAAACTGCAGTCGAAACCAAAAACAGTCAAACAAAAAACGAACATTTGTTTACAACTTTTGCTTTTTGAGTTGGTTTGACAGCGACTGTTTACATTTCGTGAAATAGTAGCAAAAGCAACTGTTTCTTTTGGTCAATGACAGATGGATAAATGTCAGTTTTCCTACTTTGACTGCAGAGCTTTTTAAACGCTGGTGTTTTTTTTATTGATGAAAAGTGTTAAAAAAAGAATTC
Source organism: Pollenia griseotomentosa (assembly GCA_963931875.1). Classification (NCBI taxonomy): domain Eukaryota; kingdom Metazoa; phylum Arthropoda; class Insecta; order Diptera; family Polleniidae; genus Pollenia; species Pollenia griseotomentosa. Next base: position 191,204,529 of record OZ007560.1, read on the forward strand.
TAAATTTATATTTTTTTATTTTACGTTTCGGGCTTTTTCGGTTTTTGATTTATATCATTTATATCATGACAAAAAACTTATGCTGTTGACAATTTTATTATCAGTGAATTGATTAAAATAATATTTCAAAACAAGAAATTACTTTTGTTTTTTTTTTTCGTTAAAGTGAATGGTAAAAACTTATCATTATGGTGGCACAAGGCTTACGGAAAAATAAACGACTTATTCAAGCGAAACCAATACTGATTTTGTCTGCATGGCTTAGGCCGAAACCAAGCAATGAGCGGCAATGCGGTGAGCGGAAAAAATTAAAACATGTGAAATATTTAATGGGCAGCATTTCTGAGCGGCTAAGCGGCACCGCTTAGGAATAAAACTTCTTTTAATTTTAAGTTGTTTTCTGAGCGGCAAAGAATAAAAATGGCAAAAATTAATGTCATTTTAGTATTTTTTTATGTAAGAGTTGGGAAAAATACAAAAATGACCCCTTAAAATGAGAGTTAGAGGGTTTATAAATTCTAAGAAAAGAATCGCCATACGATTCTACTGAAGACATCTGAAATTATTTTAAGCTCAGCAGTACATTTAGTATATTTCTTTTGACTCATACCAAACGCCTTTTCAAAAAATTCAAAAGCTTTAGGGGCCCATATTCCGGGAGTCCGAGCTAACTTTTCAAGACCCTTTGGCAGATTTGCTCTACTAGAAGTATTCTTTCATTTCGCGTTGCAAGTATTTAGGCTGGCGGCGATGACCCGAATTTTGTTGCACTGTGTTATCAAAGTTTATACTAAATACAATATTGTTTCACAATCTTAAAAACTACGGCCAAGGCAGAATCATAGATAAACAGTAAGAAGCATTTTCTTTAAATGGGATTAGACTCGCTTTTTGCTCCCATCTCATTTATTTTAAGATAAACAGTTTACCTTCGTACTTTTATGATGTCCATAAAATTCTCTGAATAAGCGATAATAAGTATTTACATTGTTCGGAGATGCCCTACTTCCTACTCCCATCGTAAAATTTTTAAAGCTTTTAATACAGAAAACATTTTTATGATACCTGAAAAATTTGAATCCTCATCTCCCACCTCACCTTTAGCAGTATTTTTTTTGCTTCTACCACAGTAGTTCTTAAAATAAAAATGATATTAAGTTTTTATAGGAAACAAATAAAATGTTTTGTGAGAAAGAAAATATTCAGAGTAAATCAGTGATGTACATAAATTGTTTTTGCAAAAAAAAAAGAAAAAAAAACGATTATAAACCGAGTTTTTTTTAAGATTTTTAAACACTGATTTCTTATACAATTTCCCTTTAACCCATGTCCATATTCTTATAAAATTTATTGCCGATATGTTATTAAAGCTGTATATCGAATAAATAATTAAGACCTTACTCCAGAAAAAGACTTTAAAATCGCTCAAAATTCATCACAACTTTTTAACACGATCATTTTGAAATCGATCGATTGCCATCACATACTTTTAAATATGTTTCTAAAACAAAAGTCGATTTCTTGCAGGAAAAAAATTTTAACAAAAACAAAATTAAATAAAATTTTTCATCTACAGTATTGCCACAAAATCGCAAATTACTAGTTTAAACCAAAATTTATTTCATGGTCGGCTGTCTTACCGAGGCCACCTTTTAGTAATTTCACCATGATTTATAAAAAAAAGTTTCAATCAAGAAAATTTATAATATTTGAAGCAAAAGGTGTGATTACACAATAAATTAATTACACTACGTGACAAAATTTCAACAAAGTCGTGACCAAATAAATCTGACAGCTTAAATATGTAACATTTTCCGCTGAATCCGAATATGAAGTCAGAATTGACAAAAGTAGAACATTTGGTCCAAAAATTTTCACGTAGTCTTATCAAAGATAATTTTCCAAAGTTTTTTTTGTAAAATTTTATAATAATTCGAGCTTTTTATAATTTCGAACTTTTTCTAAAATAACAGGTTCTGACAATGGATTCTGTTAGAGGAGACCCAAACAAAAAAAAAAAAAACAAAAAAAAAAGGCGTCTGTCGGCGTTTTGAAACATCACATCGAAATTTTATTTTAGGGGTAGGGTTAAAGTTTCCCCCTTTTGGCCTATTCGTGCAGCATATCAGTATATGAAACTATGAGTTCTTTACAACTAAGTCTTAGGGTATGCTGAGTAACTTTGTAGAAAATGTTGCGGCAAATAATTATGTGGGACATTTTAGCCCACAACAAAACTCATCTTTCTAACGGTTCTATTCTTACCAAACGTAAAAAATACTCCTAAGAAGGGCGAGGGCGGGGATGAAGTTTTCTACACAAATTTGGCCACCAAATTTTAATACACATGCTCGAACACACCAAAGCCAGAACAGTCAAAAGGGGGAACTTTAATCCCACAAGATCAAATTCAGATGTGATGTTTTAAAACGGCGGCACACGTTGTTAGAACCCCGTGGTTTTTTTCTGTTTTTACAATGTGATTGAACCAACAAAAACTGGGTTGTTCAAATAGCTATTGGGCAAAGATATAAAAATAAATGTTTTTTCCTAAAGAGAAATTGCAAAAAATTTCTATTTATTGGCATTTTTCTAGTATTCAAATGCAAATAAAATTAAAACACTACCACTAATTCAACATATTTAAAAAAACATGTCCCATTTAGCCTACGCAACTGTTTTAGGGAAGAAACAAACCTACATGTAGGGATTTCTTCCTACGTCTGGCAACTCGTAAATAGAACGAAGGTTGACATCTTAAAACAAGAATAATGGTGTTTTCTTTTCTACAAAAAAGTGTGACATTTTATTTAAAAAAAAAATTTTCTATTCAAATAGTTATTTTTTCTGTTACTTTATGGTAAAAAACATAAGAAAGCATTACATTGTAAATGGTAGGTGGTCAGTGATATAAAATTAAACTGGATTCGGTGTTAAACAACTACTATCTTATCTTTTTTACTATTACTAAAACTAGTACTCTAAACCATTACAAGTAGCGGCAAAAGAGCAGTTGTCTTGTTTTGTAGCATTACCTTTTTTAAAACTACTGCTACGTGCAAAATATAATTTATATATAATTTATTTCTTTGTGAAATTTAAATTTGATTAAAACTATTTTTGAAAAACGAAATAGCTCGGTTTATAAACAATCTTTACTTTAATTTGTTCCTGCTTTCGTTATGTGATTTACATTGTTTTACAGACAACGTCAGTTGCAAATATAGTTTTTTTTTCCCGGACTTTTTCGTTTCCCGGGAAAGCGGGAAATTTTTTTAAATTTCCCGCGATCCCGGGATCCCGCTCCATATAAATAATACAAAATAAATTTTGTTATTAATAAATGAAAAAAACTTTTATAAAAAAACGCAAGGGAACTTGTTGACAAAAAAACAAAAATAAATGGTTCAATACTAATAACCCATAAAAAAATTCGCTTACTTTTTCAAAATGAATAGCTTCTTTAACTCATTATTTAGCAGCATTCTTCTATAACTACATCTATAGCTTCTATAACTACTTTTTTCTGAATGTATTAAAGTAAAAAAATAATGACTTGCTTTTGAATGCGTTCATTTTGGGACATCCCTTGTATAATTCATTGGTTCTTTCAGTAGAATTGTAAGTAGTGCTCTTATGTTTTTCTGATTACTCAACACATTATTTTGTAGGCGAAGTTTTTACTGGGAAATTAATTGAAGATTGAAATAGGAACTTGAATTATTATTACCTCACGCCTTTATTCCCTATTATCATGCTTTTATTCAGAATTATTATACTCTGGATACAAGATAAAAAGATAACATAAGCATACAAATTTAATTCATAAAACAATAATAAAAACAAAATAAAAATTGAGGTACTCAAGATATGAGATCAAAAAGTTAATTAATAAAATTGATAAAATATTTTAAAGAAATATATAACATTTTTTAACGGCTTAGGAAATAACTTTCTGACACACTCAAAGCGCTTAGTAAGTCGTCAAAAAGTATATTCCTGATTTTATTTACTAATTATCATGTTTCCGAAAAATTTGGTTCATTTTTTACCGAGGTTGGACAAATAGTTAAAGGTGCACCGTTGTAGCGGATTCACAATCAGAAGCAATTTTTTCTTTTTTATAAACAACTTCTATATCAGTCAAATGTATGTCAAGTTTGATGCAAAAATAGCATCAACCGGACTGCTTCTTACAAACCTTTTCATTTCAATAGCTCCATTTGTAATCTTTAGGACAATGTTTTTCAAGTTGTATGTTGTAGTATCTTACACGAGTTTCCAAAATGTTATTTTATTTCGGTTTCCCCGCACTTCACGGGTATGTGAACCAACACAAATTGAAATTGAAAATTTGTGTTTATCACCTAATAAAAATATCGCTCCTTCATTGCATCATAGTCATATCTCAAAGTTTGAAGTAACTTTAGCAAAGTTTTCCTTCATACCTTCTCGTATTATATCTCCAACTGAACCGAAGTTATAGCAAAATATATCTTTAAGTCGGTACATTTTGAAAACTTTAATCGCATTTTGCCAAGATCGTTTGTTTTTGTAGATATGACTTTGTTGCAATAAAGGAGCAATATGTTTGGGTATCTTCTATTTTTAAGACTTGTTCATGGGCAATGAAATTTTACTGCCTGCATCTTATTTTGAATTAATGTACTTTATTAACTCTTCACTTCACTAAATGTAATAATTATCAACTGTTGCACTGCCCATTCTGCTTTTAGTAGATTTATTGCATCAGGAGACATTGATTTACGTATGTACTCACTTCTTGTAATTGATCTAATCCACAACCCATCCACAGATGCTAATTTTTAGAGAATAGAAAACTAAATTTCAAAGTATAAATAGCTATTTTCTGAAATTATGTAGAATTTTTATTTCCCGGGATCCCGCAAGAAAAATCCCGGGAAAACTGGAAATAAAATAATTGAAATTCCCGGGAATTCCCGGGACGGGAAATCCCGGGAAAAAACCCTAGTTGCAAAGCAACATGCTTTTCTCTTCTCTTTGAAGAAAATGATTGGAATAACGATTAATAAAGCTGTTTTATTTAGTGAAATTTACTGCGCTATTTAAAAAAGAATCGATATTAAAACATTTTAGTTTCAAAAATTATTAATTGAATTGTAAGAAAAGATAAACTCACTGTCTATTGCTGTTGTTTTTGTTAAAGCTTTCATATTGTTACATGTAAAACTGTTGCCTATAATTCTTGTTCGCTTAACAGTTTTATTTGTACAAGTTTTTGCCTAATGGTCGAAATTCGGCCATAATTTTTTTTTAATATGAAGAAAATATAGTATATCTAACTGGTTTGCCTGTGGAGATTTATATAAAAGATTTATATTGTCGAAATATTCGAAAACCGGTTTCTTGAAAATGTCGAATAATCGACCACCCTATTTTTTTATTATTTGATAATTCGAAAAAATAAATTTTTTTTTTATGTGTTCTGCATATGTGTTAATAGCAAATTACAACGCTTATAACTCTGAAAGTATTGAACAGATTTTAATAAAATATATATTGTGCACTTCTGTATATTGTGTATATTGTTCAATTCGGTTGACATACAGAGGAGGAAAGTGTTCTTAACTGTTTTGCCTTTGCCGATTTATGTATAGATAATAATTTTAGTTTTTCTTAAATCTTTGGATGAAGATTCCTGATGATCAACCCATCAACAATAAATTTCAGTTTATCAATAGTATGAAATGGGAATTTAGCACATTTAAACGAAACATTGTTCATTACTTTTTTGAATCCCAAGAAAAACTTTGATAATTTACTTAAAGCTTACAATTTTTGTTCCATGTCAGTTATAAGCTTAAAAAATTGGAGATTTATGTTTTGAAATGGTGATTTTCTGGCAACACTGATTAAAACACACACGTACTTATTTTACTAAAGATTTTACGTTTTGATTGCTTCTGTAGTAGTAAAAATTTAAAAAATAAAACTACTTTAGCAGTAAAGGTAGCGGAGCAGTAAAATATTTTTTTATTGGGCTTCTACAACTACCGCTACTAAAATGTCACGGTAGCGGTTGTAATAGTAAATGAACGACTACACGTTTTTAACATTTTTTAACTAAACTATTTTTCGTTACTATAGCTACTTGGAGTCTAGTTAAAAAAAAAAAAAAAAACAATTTCAAAAATTCGCTGCCACGAAAATCTGTCCCTAAGTATATAATAAAATCACAAATTTGGGGACAAGCCCTCTTATCTGGTAGCACTGATCATTTAAAAAATCACCTTTTAAAAAAAGGAAAAAAAACATAACTTAATTCGCGCGTCGTTATGGGTTTTAAAAGGCAATCAGGGGTCTAATCACCACATTCGATATCGAGAAAACTATCGTATTAAGTAAATTATGGTATTTTTCTGCATGCGGTAGACAGTGACGTATCGAATGACAACTCGAGAGTTGTAATGTTTTTCGTCACACGATCTCGAATGCCATCAGCTCATATTACGATACATTTAATTAAAAATCGAGTGTTAGGATGTAATTAGACCTCCGGCCGACGTTGTTTGTCGCCTTTCGCGCGTCTTAATGACTTAGCGTAACATAACTTAACCGCGTTACAGTTTTTCGGGGCTAGTCGTCTTGGAGCAAAGTACAGAAAAATTCGAAAAACTAAGAAAATACCTTTTTTGAAAATGGTCCAGCTTACGGCTGGTCAACGGTAGAACCAAAATATTTTGGGAATCACCATAAAACATTTCAAGCTTTATTTTCAGAGCCGTAACAAACACACTTTTTTCAGCTCCGTACAAGGTGAGTCGGTCGAATGTACCTACATATCTGTGGTTTTCACGAATAATCGCGTAAGTCGGTTTTTACCGAAATTGAGATAATGATGTCAAAGTGCTACATTTTGCATTAGGTTTTTGTAAGTATTAAGCTTTTTAGAATATAATGTAGTATTATTAATTTTTTTCTGCTAAAAACAACTTAAGTTAACTGTTTAATAAAATATTTTGCTATTATAACGATTTATGTCGACATACATCGCCAAAAATTGTAAAATTGCTGAATATGTTTCCAAATAAAAAGCATATGTGATGTTATGTTGTTATTCGTGCAAAAAATATGAAAGTATTTTTTGAAAATTTTTCTATTAATAACATCTTATATGTACATGTGCGTTTATTGTTGACTTCTTTAGTTGCAACAACAGCAGATGAGCGGTTGTTTGTAATTTTAAGTCCATACGTTGTGCTATAAGTATCAAAAACTCTGAATATGTCGCCAACTTGTGTGCTAAAAATAACAACGTAAGTCGTCATGTGTGATTAAAATGATAACATTTATTTTCACAAAAAAGAACTTATGTGGAGATATGATGTTATATTGCACACACTTAATGAGTCAATCAAACATATGCATTTTTAATCCTTTTACAGATTGTGATCCTGTGAGGATTTTTTCATGAAAACTATGTATAATACGTAGAAAGTCACTGTTAAGAGGATAGTAAAGAAAAAAGTTTTAAAAAGCATCTACAGAAGCCGCAATTTAAAAAAATAATTGTTTTTGCTCTCCTGAAAAGTTTGGTTTTATAACTTACGCGATTATTCGTGAAAACCACAGATATATATTTAATGTTTGCGTCTCAAGTGCCTAATTGGTCATCGTATCATATTTAACCTTTATTATTTTTACAAATCTATATCATGAGTATTCAATGCCTAAGAAATTTAATTTGGAGTTAATTAAGCCCTGCCGTAAAGGTTAACTTGTCAAAATATTTATTTTGTTTTTCCAAAATTAAAGGCATTTTTTTATTATTAATAATATTTCTACCCAGCAATAAAGCAATACAACAATTATTTTCTCCAACTATTGACACAAAGCTTTTGCTAGAGATGATAAAATTCTAGATAATTATACTTAAGAAGCTATTTAAATGGGTTTCAAAACATTTTATTGCACTGAAGTGATTAGTTAAAGGGAAGGTATCCTTAAAACAGGTATTTATAATAATTCATAACAAGTTCAATTACAAGTTCTTTATTTGACTAAGTCGAATTTTTTTACCCTTCACGAAAAACGTAAATTTTTTGTGTGGAGACTTTATTTACTTTGAGTTATGTTTTTTAAATGCAGTCTTAACAAATAAGAAAGATACCCTACACCAGGGCACACTCTCGAAAATTCGCTTTAACAAAATTTTAAATTGGGAGCCATGCGCTGTCATGCAATGTGTTATGATAAAATGTAGGGATGCGATATTCATGCCAATGCATGTTTTTTGTCGATAGTCTAACAACGATGTCGACCAATTATCTTTTCAAATCATTAAATTTACGTTAAAATGACATCGATTTATTTTTGCATATTGTTGCATATATTGGTGAAAATGCATATTTTTGCATATTTAGGTTTTAAATGCATATTTTAAAATTTTTTGAGTGATTTTTTTTAATTTCCATATTATAAAAAAAGTTCTTCGATAATATTGCAATTTTTAATGAAATGTACCCCTTGATTCCCCTTCCACCACAGCCAGTAGTAACAAGATGGGGGCCTGGATTTATGCTTCAGAATTATATTCAAAAAACTATGAGTAATTTAAGAATGTTAGAAAAGCTTGTTGATACCGATGATTATCCAATTAAAAAATTAAAAGAAATATTAAATTAAGATAACATCAGAAGTCAATTAGCATTTGAATTTTCCAATAACGGATATGTTTGTGAAACAATAAATAATTAGGAAGGATTTAGTTCACTTAATGCTCAAGCCAAATTAGTTGATATTGCAGAAAGTAAAATTGACAATGTGGAAGGAAGAAAGAATAGCCCAACAAATTAAAAAAAAAATCCGACACGTTCTGTAAACATACCCAGTAAAAACTTCGCCTACAAAATAATGTGTTAAGTAATCAGGAAAAAGTAAAAATTCTGTTTGCAATTCTACTGAAAGAACTACAGTACTTTTCGCTTATAGTCCACTACTACAGTTGTACAACTTTTGTGGACTATAAGCGAATTTGTACTATAACCGATTTTTTTTATAAGCCAATTTATGGATAATAAGTGAAACCTAGTATAATCCACATTTTAGCCTATATAAATATTATTTTCTTCAATAAATCCACTCTTTTTAAACCAAAGAAAAGTTTATTTAAAACATAACCAAATATTGATTTATTTTAAATAAATAGTTAAAACAAAAATCTTTTTAATTAATTAATTCAAATGCTTTAAAAGATTTCAATAAAAACAAATGCGTATGAGATTCATTTTAATTCTTTGGATGACGTAATCAAACACAATATAAATATCAATTTCATAGGATCTTTACATGGGGTCTCCACCTGACAGTTTTTTGTTATACCAAACGTCAAAGTCTATATAAAAAAACTCTTTTATTTTTATTAGCGTTTTTTTATGAAGTTGTACGTTTATTTAACAAAAAATTGTCAGACGAAGACACCATGTCATAAAATATAAATTGCGAAATTTGGCATTTATAATACAGTAGATGCTCAGAAATTCGAACTCTCAGAATCAACTTGATGTTGTTAGAGTTTAAAACTCAGTTTTTTTGGTGTTTGTATTAAACATACTAAATAAAGTCAAATAAACTGAATTGTTATTTTTTATATTTCGTTAAGTTTTTTATAGTTTTTATGTTAAATAAACTAAAATTAAAAAAAAGTATAGTTTTGTATATCTTTATGGTCAAATTTATCTAAATTTTTGTAAAAAAAAAACCGTCCAGAAATTCGAATAATTCGGAATCTCGAATCGCCCTAAAAACAAAGTGGATCGAATTTCCGAGCGTGTGCTGTAATTGCCAGAAAGGTAAATTAAAACATGTTGCCAGTTGATTAAAAATATATAAAAAACAGAGTGGACTATAAGCGAAAATTTTTGCATGAAGAATTATATACACATGCTAAGAAAATGTGGCTTTTAAACGAAAATGGACTACAAGCGAAATGGACCTTAGAACGAATAATTTATATGAAATTCGAAAAAATCTGCATGTGAATATGACAGTTTTGGCTTATATCCGTTTTTGGCCTTTAAGCGGAATGGACTATAAGCGAAAAGTACTGTAATGAATTTTTCAAGGGATGTCCCAAAAAGAACGCCTTTAAATGTAAGTCATTATTTTTTACCTACATAGACTGAAAAATAAGTAGTTATAGAAGTAGTTATAGCTGTTATATAAAAGAAAGCTACTAAATAATGAGTGAAAGAAGCTATTCATTTTAAAAAAAAGTAGCGAAGTTTTTACTGGGTAGTTATTTAATTTTTTTAAAGATATTTGAATAACAATAAACTGCATTTTTCTTATTTTTGTTTTTAGTAATATTAAAAAACAGTTTTTTATGGAAATTTTTTAAGTTTTTACGGCATATTTTTCATTTTTTTTAGTGCATATTTTCGATTTCTTAGTGCATGAAAATCTCATCCCTAATAATAGGTTAAAAAAGTTCCTTGGGCCGAATATTCAGCCGTGTCAAAGACTCCGTTCGAAATGCTGTCAATTCTGTGTTTGTCATTTCGTTCGAAATCATTTTTAGTGCTTTAGATTACTTTTTGTTTTCTTCATTTCGAAAAATGTTGTTTAAGCGATTTTTATGTAACCAATTTGGCAGCACAAGCACATATTCCACTCGTCACTGTTGTGGTGTGCCGGAAAAAATTCTTGCCAAATTAAACCATTAATCAAATATAAAATCAGTTTCAATCAAAAATTAAATAAAGTGAATTAAACGTTTTCTTATATCAACAACATTACTGCAGAAAATGTTAATATTCAGGTATGTGATGAAAAACGATCGCTTTTAGCAGGTGTGATGAATTTCGACAGATTTTAAAATCAATTTCTGAATTAAAATCTTAATATTTTATTCAAAATATAATTCAGTTAACAAATATAATATAAAATTTAAAAGAATATAGACAGGACAAAAGAGAAAAATGTATGAGAAATCAATTTTTAAAGTTACTGAAAGCGACAATATCGATTTTTAATTGTTTTGTTTTCAAAATCATTTTCCATCACATACCTGAATATCTACAAATATTTAATTGATACTAATTATTTGACTACTCGTGCAAATGTAATTAATTTTGATTTTAATAATATCAAAATTTTCTTTATTGAAATCCAATTTTATTTTTTTGTGAGTTGGTAACAAATGTTCTATTAGAGCTGTAGTAACTCGAATATATTTTTTTAAAATCGTTTCATATGTATATGATCATATCTCCCATACAAGTTTGACCCCCAAAAATGCTTTTACTGCCATAAATTCTTATAAATGTTTGCAAAAATAATTTTTCTTATAAATATCGAGTATATCGTGGATTCATTTTGTGACGCTAGATCCAAAATTTATTAAATGTCCAATGCAAGCCTATCCCGATAATTACTGTAATAAAACTAGTAAATCTCATATAGTTTTAGTATCTAGATAAAAAATAGGACTTTCTAATAATTATATGACCAATATTAATATGATAACGAATTTTCGTGCAAGTTGGTCGGTAATTTCCAAAAGGTCCCAAATAAGTAACAGCCAGTGGTGCAGGGTACAATATGGTTGTTACCAGGTCGAATATTTTTATACGTTACAAACATCAACACGAACGCCTAAAACCTTTACCATATATGTTAATGTAGGGTATAAATGGAAACGTTTTAGTTACTAATGCCATTACTATACTGATGTCGAGTTTCCATTTGGCAATATCAGTTACAACAGATACAGAAGTTTTGACTTAACTGCCTTTTATTCACGTGCACTTTTGACTTAACTGCACAAAATTGATAATTTTTGTCATTCATTAATTTCCACACTTTATTGTTACCAATTTGGCTATCTTGTTCCTTATAAACATGCATAACAACCCAGCAAAAACTTACATTGCAAAGTAATGAGTTAAAAAGCTAATATAACGACTCTTCACTACTTATACATTGGCATTTTAACTCATTATTTTAACACGATGATGTCATTGGAGGCAAGTACTTACCACCCTCGCTTACAAATAGGGAGTTAAATAAGTCATTACCACATTCGCTTACAAATAGGGACTTAAATAACTTATTACTCCGATGTCACCAAAATTACAACTAACATGTAGTGTTATTCATTGGATGAATACTTTCAATAAAGTAAAAAAATTTTTTTTTTTAAATTATTTTTTTTCTATTTTTTCTTATTTTATTTTTTTTTTCTATTGTTTCTTATTTTATTTTACTTATTTTATTTTTTATTTTTTTTTCTGTCTCTGGCAGGATTCGATCGCGCAACCTCGGTGCTGATAGACTAGCTCACTACCAGCTTGTCTACTGGGGCAGTGTAGTTTTTGTATAAAAAAACTATGTTTTTTACTCAATTAAGAGCGCTCATCAACTCATACACAAGTACTTAGGTATCAGATTATATGTCAGCCATTACTAAACTACTTCTATGTAATGAAGATGGTATGAAGTAGTCATTGAAAAGTAAGTTGTTAAGAAATGGCAAGTCATTACCAAGTTTTTGCTGGGAAATGACTACAAGTTGTTTGAACGTCATTGTTATTATGAATTTATTAATAAAAACGTTGCTACTCCTCTTTCCAACACATTACTTTAGCTGCACTTTTAAGCAGGTAACCACAATTGTGTACCTGCACATTAAGGCAGCTAAATACATTTAAGATAGCTGCATTTTTGATTTACCTGCACAAAAAAACGTGCAAAGGAGATTGTGCAACTAAGTCAAAATTACTGTAATAAATTTATTAAATAAATACATAAAATTTAATACTTATCGCCTGCAACTAAATCAAGATAAAGCAATACTCAATTATGGATATCGGGCGTATAGGTAGCATTCCCACATTAAAAAAATATTTATGATCAGTGCAATAAAAATTAATAACTTAGTTGCTAGTGTGACAACGTTGAATAAAAAACGAGTAAAATTTGTTTTTTAAACAAGCCAAAAAGCGCAAATTGCTGCTTAAATTTAGTGTGTAAGGTCGTCATATTTTAACACGAATATTCCTTAAATCCAAATTATTTTAGGTGTAAAATGAAAAGAGAAAACCAAAGTTATTCTTTTATACCCTCAGCGTTTAAACAACTAATTCAGTGTTTGTTTTCCGAATTTATTGGCACCGCCTTTATGCTGTTCGCCGGTTGCATGGGCCACTGGGAATCGGTGCAGTTCAAGAATACAAATTTCCAAACCAGTCTTAATATGGCCTTGGTTGTAATTATAGTTGTGCAATGTTTTGGCCATATTTCGGGAGCTCATGTCAATCCGGTTGTCTCGGTGGCTGCTTTTGTTAATGATGTTATCAAGTTTCATATGTTGCTGGTCTATTTTGTGGGTCAGTTCTTTGGTGCCATGGCTGGTTTTGGTCTTTTAGTCGCTGTCTCATCATCAATGCCAGAAAAATTCTGCATGACTTTACCCAGCAGCAGTGTGAATCAGCTACAAGTCTTTGCGGTGGAATTTATTTGCACTAGTATGTTGGTGGTGGTCTGTTGTGCCGTTTGGGATTCTCGTAATCTTAAACATCAAGATTCTTTGCCGATACGTTTGGGTCTAACAGTGGGATGTCTGATATTTTCAGCGGTAAGTTCAACAAAAAATAGAGAGAAAAAAAATCTAATTTTTATCTGCTAGGTTAATCTGAGTGGTGGCAGTATGAATCCCGTACGTTCCTTTGGTCCAGCTCTGTGGCTGCAAAATTTTGATTATCAGTGGATTTATTGGGCAGCACCTTTGTCTTCCTCTGTAATTACCAGCATAATTTACAAATACTGTTTCAAAAGTAGTAGTCAATCTAATCTTTGCCAGCCGATAGATTCCGAATAAATTTTTATGTTAAGTAAAAATATTTATTTTGCTAAATGCGTATGTTTGTGTCTTTATCTCCAGAAATAAGATCATATTAAGTATTTTATTAAATTGATTATATTAATCAAGAAATATATATTTATTTTTATTACGGCATTATGTCTGATCGCATGGTTCGGGAGTTTTTCGGCCAATGCAGGCTTTAAACGTGAACAGCACTCTGCTAGTCGCACCAAATACAGAGAATTACATTGGCGTCAAGGATATTTGGCTTTGGCTGATTCAGCTGTTGGGATAAACTTCCCATACGATTTTTGCCCTTCGGGTTGTCGCAATGAATCAATTTTCCATCGCAAGTAATGACTTAAGGAAAAAATTGCTTCTTGGTTTAACTCTGATGCAGGGTAACCGTTAGCCATTTTTGAAAAGCCGTTCATAAGGTCGTTTTATAAAAAGTGAGCTAAGCTAAGTTCAAGAACCATTCAAAAACAAGTATGTAATTTAATAATGTTTTCTCACTTAAAGTTAAAACTTGGCTTTAACGTTTAAACTATTAACAGCTGATTTTGAGTTAACACGACAAGCGGATGTGTTACAATCTAGATAATGACGTTCTGAAAGATTCTTCCAAGACAAGGTGGTGTCGGAACTGCAACAATTCAAAAATAACATAGAGGGTTTTGCATTGCATTGTTAGTGTTTACGGCTAAAAATGGCAAACCATTCTTAGCAACACACTAACAAATCAAACACATAAGCTCGAACTGTCAAAAACAGAAGGCGTTTCAACACCACCTGTAGTTAATTCGCCTTGGATTTTTCTGAGTGTTTTAATCTGGTTGTGGATCAGCGTGGTAGTCATATATCCATGGAATACACCAAAGATAATCTTGAACATGTCTGCCCATTGCAATGTACTACCTTCAAAAGTTACTCTTAAGAGAACAGCTTTTGATATTTTTCAAAGTTATTTTAAAAAAGTTTTTCTTGAACTTAGATCCGTTCTCTTTTCCCCGTCCTCCTTCTTGTTAAGCAAGTGTATGAGGTTGCCATACTTTTTACAATTTTTCCAGTTTGATTATACACACATTTTAAAGAATTTGGAAGTAATGGGTGATTTTTTAAGCGTAGTTTTTTTAAAAATCTAATAAACCACTCAAATTTGCATCATATATTAAAATTTTTTATTGGAATCGATAAATTGGTCGTTGCCATTAACTTTTTAAAAATAACTTATATAAATGTTGCCCTCGACTCCGGTTCAAATGATCCATTCGTAAGGTCCAATTTGGCACCACTTTTTCGAGCATGTCGGCCTGTATTCCATGAATAACACGTGTTATGTTATACTCTAAGGCTTCAATCGTGTTTGGCTTGTTCACATAACCCCGCAGGAAATACTCAAGAGGCGTCAAATCACATGATCTTCGCGGCCAACTCACAGGGCCATTTCGAGAGATAAACTGCTCACCAAATTCATCCTTCAATATGTCCATTGTTTCACGAGCTGTGTGGAGTGTGGCACCGTCTTGTTGAAACCACATATTAACCAAGTCCAACTCAGGCAATTGGCTCGATATCGTTCGCCGTTGACGGTAACGTTATTTCCACCGTCGTCTTTGAAGAAAAATGGACTGATGATGCCACCAGCCCATAAACCACACCAAACTGTCGTTTTTTCGGGATGCATCGGTAACTCTTGTACGGCATATGGCTGTTCTTCACCCCAGATGCGGCAGTTTTGCTTGTTTACGTATCCATTAAGCCAGAAATGAGCCTCATCGCTGAACACAATTTTTCGATAAAACAGTGGATTTCCATCGAGCTGAATCTTGATAATAAATTTCAACGATTTGCAGTCGTTGCTCGGTTGTGAGTTTCTCCATGATGAAATTGCAGAGTATACTGAAAACTTTTCACTTTCACAGATGTAGTTTGGACACAATCACCAACCAGTGCTGCCAGCCCGAAAAACTTAATTCATAAAAAATCACCCTTTATTTGACAGGTAATGTTTGGAAAATCCTATTACTGTTAAAACAATGTCCTGTTAAATTAATAAAACATATCTGATATTGCTTTTATTGATGGAATTTGTTTTAATGAATTCCAACTGATAGCAAGTTTTGGTACGATTATTTTTATTGAAAATGATGTTAGCTCTGAAATAAAAAAAATTGTTGAATTTCATTTTTACTGGCCAGCACATGATGCCAACGCAGAACATATATTTTCTTTAATTTAGGGGCAGTGAACGCCAGAAAGAATATACATTTGAAAACTATTTCTGATATTATTAGGGTTAATTATGAGATAATGAGATTTTCGTGCACTAAAAAAATCGAAAATATGCGGTTAAAATATGCACTAAAAACTTAAAAAATTTCCATAAAAACTGTGTTTTAATATTTCTAAAAACAAATATATAAAAAAAATTCAGTCAATTCCCAGTAAAAACTTCGCTTACTTTTTCAAAATGAATAGCTTCTTTAACTCATTATTTAGTAGCTTTCTTCTATAACTACATGTATAACAACTTCTATAACTACTTTTTTCTGGATGTATTAAAGTAAAAAAAATAATGACTTGCTTTTGAATGCGTTCATTTTGGGACATCCCTTGTAAAATTCATTGGTTCTTTCAGTAGAATTGTAAGTAGTGCTCTTATGTTTTTCTGATTACTCAACACATTATTTTGTAGGCGAAGTTTTTACTGGGTTGTTATTCAAATATTTAAAAAAAAAGAAATAAATAATTGAAATTTTTGTTTGCTTAAATTAATAAGTAGGACCTGCTTTATTAAAAGTAAAACTTTGTCTTGTATTTGAAGAATGTTAATGCATTTAAAAAAAATTTATTTTCAGATTTCACTTTGATTCCATTTCAGATCAAAAATATTTGAAATTTATATTATTTTGGAAATCCTTAATTATTTTTTCACAAAGTTTTGGTTTTTTTTTTATTTAAAGTTAAAGTTTTTTAAATAGAACTCTGAAGCATATAGTCTTGTTACTACTGGCTGCAGTGGAAGGGGAATCAAGGAAGACATGTCATTAAAGATTGCAATATTATCGAATTGGCTTTTAAGTTCCTCTGCAACGCGTTATAACCCATGTGCCAATTAAGTTACTTGTAATAGTTTTAGATAAAATATTTTAAGCCCATTAACCATGTAAGGTGCTGCATCGTTTTAAAAAAAGAATGACTTTTCGTCGAAATCATGAAAATCTTGTATTTAAAGCAAAGCTCCAAAATAATTTATTTATTGATTTAAAAATTGTTTTAAAAACTTTTTTATTATATGAAAATTTAAAAAAAAAAAACAAAAAAAATGTCAAAATATTCATCTCAACCTAAAAAAGCAAAAATATGCATTTTCACCAAAATATGCAACAATATGCAAAAACAAATCGATGCCATTTTAACGCAAATTAAATGATTCGGATAGATAATTGGTCGAAATCGTTCTTAGATTATCGACAAAAAACATGCATTTGCTTGGAAATCGCATCCCTATATATATTGATATGATTGAACTGTTATTGTAAAATTTTTTTAAATAAATAAATACATTTTTTTTGTATATTTTATATTGTTGGTCTTTTTAACTAATATATGATAAACAAAATTTCTTCTTTTTTGGGGCATATGTGCTCGTTTTCTGTGGTTTACGCCCTTTCTTTCTCAAATTGGAAATAGCAACCCTAATTTAGATCAAGCAAAATCTTAAATAAATATTTGTGTCTTAACCTTTAATAAATTAAATTGATATGATCTCATTGTATTGTTTTTTAGTATAAAAATATGTCATCTTATAGAAAATAGAGTTAACCAGACAAATGCTCGCTCACTCCCCAAATTAAGCAAGCAAATTTAAGCCAAGCAAAATTTCCTATTCACCAATTCAACGAATTTGAATTAAAAAAAAAATTCTGTCTTTTATCTTAAAGGAAAAGTGAAATTCAATTCTTTAATATTGTCGCTTTACCAACCATATCAAATCATTTGTATACAATTTAACATCCTTTTAATTTTATTTCTCTTTTCTATTTACTCCTCTTTAGAGTTTTGTTGTATCTTTTCTGGTTCATGTGATTTATGGCATTTTGCCTTTTTTGGCAGAATATTTAATACATGAAAGATTGTACTTGTAGACATTTTAGTTTACAAATAGTGTCATCTTAAACATAAATACTCTGTCTTCTGTCCTGTGCTTTTATTTCACTCCACATTTCTCCCCTTCCCACCCCTTAAATTAAATTGACTCTTGCTTTTGTTGCCAGTGGAAATATTTAAAGTTCGTGCACTCGTCCTCTTTTATTTATTTTATGTATGTATGTGTGCATGTATGTGTGTGTCGTCTCAGCATTTTATTTTGTCCTGTCTGCTCTGGGCATTCTTTTTTTTTAGTTTTGGAGGAAAAAGATTCATTCCATTTGATAGTTTCAAATATTAAGTTGCATTTTAAGTAATTGCTGACTTTTGACTTTCGAATGTGTTTGCCATTGTTGTTTGTTTGCAGCGATTTGGGTTTGAAAATTAGAATTGAATTATTTGTTTTCGATTTGAAAATTAGATATTCAAACCACATGCTGTGATTAGTAATGCTACATGCTTGTGTATCCTGTTTCCTGTTTGTCTTATATATGCATATATATATATATATATACATATATATTGTCAATATTGTTTTTTTTTTGTTTTTTTTGTTTACTTCTCAATAAAAAAAGAGTGGCGTTATTTAATATTGTTGATTTTATAAGAAATATTTAAACGAAAGTGATGCTACCGGCAGTCAAGAATAAAAAATTATCAATAAATTTAAATTAGTTTCATGTTGTAAAATTCCTTTCTTCATAAAAATAATTTAATGAAAATTAAATTTGATGAACTTCAATTTAAATATCAAAATATTAAAAATATCAAAATTTTGATTAAGCTACCCCTTAGTAATAAATATGTAGTAATAAATTTTAAAATTTAATGCTAAGTTTGCACGATTTTTTTTTTGTAATTCGCTCTCTCATTCGTAATTCACAGCCCAATTATTATCCAAATTACATTATTCACCATACACAAATTTGAGAGGGATTTTTCTCATGCTAATTTTTAAATGTGTAGTTTATTTCTTTTAATTCATACAATTCTACTTTTGAGCAGGGTTGTCAGATTTTTTTTGACCTTAATCGCTAAATAGTATACCGAAAATCGCCAAAAATTTATTTTTTAGATATTTGGTAAAAAAAATTCGCCAAAAATCGCCAAATAAAAGTTTTATATAAAAAAGAGTAAACAAGTGTATTTTACCTTTATATAAATACTCCATATTTATCCTTATTCTATCAGTGTGTTTATATTATAGTAGACAACCGCCAAACGCTTAACATTTGTGATTATCACTTGAATTCTGTAATCTGTAAATCATAAATCGCAATCGCAAGAAGTTTGGCGACTTCAAATTGCAAAAGTAAGCTGAAGGGAACTAGAATTTTTGTAATCCTAAGAAGGCTGATTATCTTAAAACCTAGAACTTGTGTGATCAGTTAATTGAATTGTGCCAAAACAATAACTTTATCAAAATGAGTAGAGTTTGATGCAAAAAAACGAGTTTTTATAAGCGAGATTTTCTATGTGATTTTCTGATATGGTAAAATTTTGTATTTTTTTGAAGCAAAGGATAAACATCTTAAAAGTTGTAATCAAATACCTTAAGTCAACTCAATCTTCTAAACAAATTACATGAATTATTTTTAAAAATTACCTTTTAACCCAGATTCGTTTTCGATTCTATATAAAATCAGGGTCTTCAAAAATTTCAAGTGAATATTTAATTTTTTTTCTTTTTAATATTTTAATTTTTAATAAGAAATATTTGATTTTATTTCGTAAAAAAACAGAGTCATAATGTATAAAAAATGGTAATTATCCGTTTCCGATAGCAGAAAATCCAGCTATATCAATTTCGTTTTTTGATACCCAAACTGTCGCAAATGGTCTAAAAAAGCTAAAATTCTCTTACAAATATGGTCCTGATAAGATCCCGAGTAATATTTTGATTATGTGTGCTGAAGCCTTATCTATCCCTTTAACGATATTGTTCAATACGTCAATTAAATTTGGGTATTTTCCCAAAATTTGGAAGGAATCTTTTATTGTTCCTTTGTTAAAGTCTGGCACTAGATCTGATATTAAAAATTACCGTGGTATTGCAAAACTTAGTATCATACCTAAATTTTTTGAAAAATGAATAACGGAAAATTTATATTACCAAATCTCAAACATAATATCTCCATATCAACACGGATTTAAAAAAGGTTGCTCTACCACTACAAACCTTCTTCAGCTCACAATTGCTATCAATCGTGGTTTTTTCGCAAGGAATCAAACAGATGTTATCTACACCGATTTCAGCAAAGCTTTTGACAAAGTCAATCATGCACTTTTGGTTAAGAAGCTTCAAATAATGGGATTTACTGATCTTACCTTAAAGTGGATTTACTCTTATTTATAGAATAGGGTCCAAACTGTCCTTTTTAATAAAACGTTTTCTAGAAAAATAAATGTGCCATCAGGTGTAACCCAAGGCAGCCACCTTGGACCTGTATTATTCTTGCTTTTTATAAACGATTTACCTGGAGTTATAAAGTTTTCAAATGTTCTGATGTATGCTGACGATGTTAAGATATTTTTAACTTACAACCATGTGTTAGATCACCAACGTCTACAAGATGATCTAAGTTGTTTTTATGAATGGTGTAAAGCAAACTTAATGGAGCTTAAATTAAAGAAGTGTAAACTAATGCGTTTTTCAAGAAATAATCTAGCTATAGTATATTACTTCCTAGGTGGTATTCAAGTTGATGCAGTTGAAAATTTCCTTGACCTTGGAATACCACTTGACCCTAAACTTAGCTTTAATTCGTTTATTACGTTTATGATAAATAAAGCTAGAGGAACACTTGGATACATAAAACGCTGGGCAAGAGAGTTCGATGATCCGTATATTACAAAAACCTTATATATGGCACTTGTAAGGCCGATTCTTAAATATGGATCGATTATATGGGACCCCATTTATCAAACTTATTCAAATTTAATTGAATCTGTACAGAAACAATTTCTGCTCTTCTGTATTCGCGGTTTACACTTTAACCCACTAACCTTGCCCTCATACACATCTCGACTGGCTCTGATAAAGCTTCCTACTTTAAAAAGTCGTAGAACAATGCTGAATGTATCGTTTATTCTGAACATTATTAATGGTGATATCTGCGCTGGATTTTTAATTAATGAGATTTCATTTAATATTCCTCAACGACCATCTCGAAATTTCATACCATTATCCATTAAATTCTTTAGAGCTAATTATGGTGATGCTGACCCTCTAATGCCTAATAAATCACTGATGGTTTAAACGCTGGTTTAGTTGAACTAAACTTGAATTTATATGTAGTTTAAACTCATCAACCATAAATCAGTGTCCCATGTATTACATGTTGTTAGAAAAATAACATGTGGCAGCACTACGACAAATGTTGGCAAATTCATATGATTTGTACTGGTAGTTTAAACGGTTTAAACGCCCAATTTCATGCGTTTAAAGATGGTTTATATGTTTAATGATTTATAGATTTGTTGGTTTAAACACATTTTAAACCAAAAAGAGAGTTTAACTTGCTCTGATTTTTTAGCCCTTAGAAGAATGTGTAATACGTTCAATCAATTATATAGATTTATTGATTATTCGTTGGATCCAAAGTTAATAAGTAGATTAATAATTGCTTTTCTTAATTGATAATAAAATTTGTGTAATGTAATCAAATGTTAGTTACAGTCTATTTCATTTAAGTGTAATTTTTAATGTCTAAATGTCTGTAAGGATTAATCCATAGACAATAAATAAAATAAATAAATAAATAAATAAATAAATATACATATAGAATCCGATATCAATGCAACTTTTTTTTAAAAAAATTTTCTGACTTTTCGCTATTAATTCAACTATTTTTGCATACTACCCAGTATACATTATTATTTATTTATTTAAAAAAAAAAACTTTTCGTATACAATCGAAAGCGATTGCGTTTTTAAAATTTATTGATAACTTCTGATCAGGAAAATGTGCGAAAATCTAGGAAAGCTTAAGCTTTATTCCAAATTTTAATGGCAACAATTCATTAATGTTTTCAATGTAATTATCTGGCAATATTATCAATATATCATTTAAAACAATCGCATTCGTATTGCGATTTTAAAATTTGTTAAAAATTCAAAGAAAAAACTTCGCCCGTACTTATAAATTTGTTCATATAAATATGAAAAAAAAATAACAAAAATGTGTTTTAGAAATCGCCAAATAATGGCCTACTTTTTTTAATTTCGCCAAAAAAATCGCCATGTCACCAAACACAAAATTGCATCGCCAATTTGGTTTATAAATCGCCACGATTGGCGAAAAATCGCCACATCTGACAGCCCTGCTTTTTAGTTGTAAAAGAGTAGTTGTTCTGGTAGCAGTAGAAGTAGTTTTTAAATAGAAATCAAATAGGCAAAAACAGACAAAATCAGAATCAGTGCTAAAAAATATTAGTGGTATTCACACCGAACTTGTTAATTTGTTACTCGGTAGATTGTTAATTTGTTAAAGTTACCAACTGTGAACGACCCCCTTTTTAAAACTTTGTTAGTCTGGTAACTTTCGTAGTAAAACAGCATTTAAATAACATACTTACTCTCAATGTACACGAAAATTGCCAAAACACAAATATTTTTTTAGAAATGTATCATAAATGACTTTTTTATTATATTTATTTAGAAACTACAACAGCTGATTGTGAGTTACCAACTAGCAACTATTTTATCAGGGGTGCCGTGTCGTTAATTTGTTAAATGTTAATCCGGTAGCGCGTTAAATATACAAAAACAAAATGCGTGTAAAAAAGTAACGATTAACGACTAACAAACTAACAAGCTCGGTGTGAATCCCACTATTGTATTGCTGTGTATAACAAATCGGCAGTTAAATATAACAAATCGTATGCGTATTAGACGTATTTGAATTATTTGCGGTTACTTATATGATTGCTATAAAAACAACTGTTTTGTTTTGTGTTATTTGTTTACTCGCTTCTTTGTTGCTCCACCGTATGCTTCTTTATTTCTACAGTGTTATTGGTGCTTATTTTGCTATAGCTACTGCTGTTTCTATATAACTTCTACCTTTAAATTGTACGGAGAGCAGTAGCAAATGAAACAACTACAACTTCTGAGAGAAAATTATGGCTACAAGTTCCTTACATTTTTTAACTAGACTATTTTTATATAATTACGTTGCTGCTTCTACTTGTAGTCTAGTTTTTTAAACACTGTAAAGAAGTAAAGTAAAAATTCCTATAGTGGACGATTTTTTCAGAGCTGTAGATTTTGTTGCAGCATTCAAAGCTCAATTAAAAAAAAATCTATATTTATTGGTGCCTTTAACTCTAAAAGTATACAAAAGGAATCAGTACAAAACAAATTATACAAGAACAGATTCAACTTTGATTAAAGCCTTATTAAGTAAAATGTAAAGCAGTTAGAATTTTTTAATATTAATTTATTGTCCATATGATAGATTTTCAATTAAATACCAAAGTAAAATTTCAAATCTTCCGTTTTGGTGTACGTACATCAAAAGTTTTACTATTTCAGCAAATGAATCAACTGTGGCATAAAAACTTGCAGTTAAGTCAAAATATATTTTTGTTATTACTCAACATAAAAGTTAAGCCTTTTGCCGAAACACTCGACTTAAAGTACTGCTCGAATTGGCTGAAGCAAATTTAATTATTTGGTTATTGTAATTTTTGTATACAGTATAACCCGGTTAATTACCCCTCGCTTAAATGCCTGTCACGGTTATTTAGCTTGAGTTTTAAATCACCGTTTTTTTCTTCCATTTTTTTAACGTTTAATTGCCATACGCTTAATTACCCAATTAGGGTAATTGCCTTAAAAATTTAAAAACTCGAGATACGTCCTAAGTAGGAGAATAATAGGAGCCATTAAAACGCAAGGGTCCCACTCAGTGCACCATTTGTCAGGAATACGGGCATACAAAATCGTATGTGTGGTTTGTGGTGACGCTTATAAAACTTCGGAATGCAATCACTCCAAAGTTGACCCAAAGGTAAGGAAATGCAGTAACTGTGGAGAAAACCATACAGCTATAGGGGTTGTAAAGTATTCTTGCACTTAAAAGAACCTGAGCAAATTCAAAAATATGCGCACTCCCAATATCGTCCACCTTATGCTTCCAGCTTTCCCGCGGGCTCTTATGCACACTTTATACAAACCAACAAACAAAACCACTAATATGCCCAAGTCCTGAAAGAAAACTCCCACGGACATAATCCTGCGAAAGCTGCCAACGCAAACCAACCTTCATACGCTAATGTTTCAATTGAAAATCTAGTTCAAATTATGAATAACTTCATGGCCACCATGCAGAACATGTTTCTGGAAATGAAGCGAAACCAAAACATGCTCCTGCAAGTTCTACTATATAAAAAATGAACCAGGTAAAAATATGTTTCTGGGCTCTCCCAACATAAACACGAAGTAGCCCATTTTCTTCAAAGGCATGAAATCGACGTGCTTCTCGTCTCTGAAACCCACGTTACTCTAAAAAAACAGCTTTAGGGTAAATGGGTACCTCACATACGACACAAAACACCCGAGCGGACGGGCTTGTGTTGGCACAGCCATAATTGTGCACAAACAAGTCAGACACTTTCCAATGCCGGAGTACGAGGCGTATCCAGGCTACATCTATAAATCTTACAGATTTTAAAAGCACGTTATCATCCGTATATTGTCCCCCTAGACATTAAATTGCACAGGATAAATTTCTAAGCTTCTTCTCCACATTGGGACAGAAATTCATTGCAGCAGGCGACTACAACGCTAAGCATACGTATTGGGGCTCCAGACTTATAACTCCTAGAGGTAATTACCTATATAACACCGTCACTGCAAAAATCTTGATGTCTTATCGAGCGGCGACCCTACCTATTGGCCCACTGACTTCAACAAGCTGTAAGACCTTATCGACTTTGCCGTTATTAAAAACATCAAGCACGATCAATTATTAATTAGTTCCTCATACGATTTATCGTCTGATCATTCACCTTCAATCCTTATTCTAAAAGTCAACCTTGATAACGCCGCTGAAAACTTTATTTCCTATCCAAACAAAAACACAAATTGGTTGAAGTATAAAATGTATGTGAGGTCTCATCTTTCGCAGAGCATTTCCCTAAAAAAATCATCTGACATTCAAACAGCTGTCGACCGATTAACGGATGTCTTGGATTCTGCGGGAAGAAATGCAACCCCAATCAAGCGAACAATAATCGCAATTCACATCGGTGAATATAGAGACCCTTGTCAGGGAAAAAAGGAAGTTGAGAAGACAATGGCAAAATAATCGTTCCCAAATCCTCAAGGCCCAACTGCAGTTATGCGAGGCAACTCTACGCAACAAACTGAGACAGAAACACGACTCTGCAATAGAAGGCTGTCTAAACAGTCTAGATGCCACAAAAAACACCAATTACAGCTTGTGAAAGGCTGTATGCTCTTGGAAAAAGTGTTTACGCCCCCCGATGCTCATACTTGTTCCTGTCGTCCAATTATTCCTGATACAGTTAACGATCCAATAAAATTTTAATTAACTCAATTTAAATCGGCGATAGAAAATGTCAACATTAAAAAATCTCCCGGACCTGACCGCATCACAAGCTCAATGATAACTTACCTACGTCTGCTTCAAGAATCGTGCTGCTCATCTTTAATGCGAAATTACGAGTTGGCTACTTCCCATCCTCTTGGAAGACCTCTACAATTGTTATGATTCCTAAGTCAGGAAAAGACGCTAGCCACAGACCAATCAGCCTACTATCAATATTATCAAAGCTATTCGAAAAAATATTCCTTTTAAGTATAACTCCCTATCTTAATGAACACGCAATCATTCCGGATCATCAGTTCGGATTACGATCAACGCATGGTAACGGGTGGTTAAATTTTAAGGGCCGACGTTGAATGCAATCCACACCTAAACGTTAAGTTTTTTTTTGCATTTTATTTGACATTTCTCAATTTCAGACTTACTCAATTTGAACAATGGAAAGACAGACAATCGAGCAACGCGTTAAAGTAATTCAACAGTGGATGATTAATTTTCGAAGAAAATCATCTTCAGTGATGAGGCACATTTTCACCTCAGTGAATTCGTCAATAAGCAAAATTGCCGCATTTGGGCGAATGATAATCCAAGAGTGATTGTCGAAAAACCAATGCACCCACAAAGAGTGACTGTTTGGTGCGGTTTATGGGCAGGCGGCAGCATCGGGCAGTAATTTTTCCAAAATGAGGCCGGTCAGGCAGTTACTGTGAATGGTGTTCGCTATTGTGAGATGATAACGAACTTTTATGGCCCGGATTGGAAGATATGGATGTGGACGATATGTGGTTTAAACAGGACGGTGCCACTTGCCACACAGCTATCGAAACGACGGCTTTTTTGCGCGACAAATTCAATTGCCGTGTTATCTCACGTGGTTACGATGTCAATTGGCCGCCGAGATGATGTGATTTGCCACCGTTGGATTTCTTTCTTTGGGCTTATTTGAAAGAAAAGGTGTACGTCGATAAGCCAGCAACAATTCTAGAGCTAAAGGATGAGATAATTCGGCACATTAATGGCATAGAATCTCAATTATGCATCAGTGTCATCGAAAATTTGGACCATCGGATGGAGGTGTGCCGCCGAGGTCGCGGCGGCCATTTGGCCGATATTTTGTTCCATACATAAATGAACCATACCAATATTATCATAATAAAAAGAAATGACAATAATTTCCTAAATAATTTGTGTTTTATTCAAAATCAACATCGGCCCTTAAAATTTTACCACCCTTTACAATCGAACAAGTGCATAGAATTGTTACCCAAATTAGATCAGCGTTTGAGAGAAAGGAATATTGCTCAGAACTGTTTATGGACATGTCCCAAGCATTCGACAAAGTTTGGCATGATGGACTGCTCATCAAAATAACACGAATGCTTCCACAAAACACTCACAAATTCCTTGAGAGCTATTTAACTGGCAGAAGATGCATGATAAGTACAAAAAACAAATACTCCCCCACCAAGAAAATATCTGCTGGTGTCACTCAGGGACGTTACTGTATATAATATATACAGCTGATATGCCAACAAGCCCGAGCACACATACTTCTACGTTTGCAGACGACACAGCATTAATTTGTGTTAATCAGGACCCAAAAGTTGCATCGCAGCATTTACAGTCCCACATCAATGAACTAGAGACCTGGCTAGAAAAATGGAAAATAACGGTTAACTAGGCTAAATGTGCTCACTAAACTTTCACGCTCAGAAGACAAACGTAAAACGTGTAAAAATAAATAACATCACTGTTCCAGTAGAAAATCATGTTAAGTACTTGGGAATTCATATAGATAGACGCTTGACCTGGTCTCGTCATATTGAAGCGAAAATAACTGCTATAAAACTTAAAGCAGCTCAACTACATTGGCTAATCGTTCGAAACTCAAACTTGTCCTTAGAAAACAAAGTTCTCTTATACAAGTCTATCATAAAACCATCATGCGCATCAAACATCCAGAAGCTACAAAGAAGACAGTCTGCGCCCCATGGTATATATTTTCCGGCAACGCTATTTACTTTTCAACCGACGAAAAACAAACAAAATTTGCCATTTTTGCTAATGGACTACTTTCCAGCCTTATTGGTTGAGTGTTGCCCAGATTTAACTATAGCAAAACTAATTAAATGTGGTAGGAAAGTCTGTTGAAGCAGCTGCCTATATCGCAAAGCAGGCAAGTGAACATATTTAAAAAAAGAAGATTATCTTTGAATGGAGATGAAACTACGAATGTAGCATAGAAGAAATGTATTGTTTGACGGAATTAGTTTCATAAAGGATAGTTTTGTACCCTTATTCGAGCTTACCAAGTCAGACGGCGCGTCGTCTCTATTTTTCTTCTTTAAAATAATTTTTTTTACAATCTTACAATGGCTGTTAAGATTAGTAGGCTTAAAACGTTACTAAAGCCCTTATGACACTTCATTTTTAATGCATTGTTCAAGTTTTGGTGAACAGTACAAATATAATGTAATACAGAAATTTACCAAGTGCAAAGAGTTAAGCTGTATTAAGATAAATGGCAAACTGTCAAAAATTTTACCAAAGTTATCGATAAAAAATGAAGTTATGTCAAAAAAAGTGTAAAATTGTTTAACAGTGCAGCCACACGGTCAAGTTGTTCTTGATAGTCTTTTACATATACTGTTTGTCAAAATTTCCAAAAATTGATAGTTGTGACGTAGGCTGCATTCAATTTTTGAGCAATTTACTTTCAAGATGCCATCAAGAAAAAAATTTATAAAGAGAAACGAAAAATTTGCTCACTAACCTTCAAATTAGCTGTTTTCTTGAACGTAAATTGAAACACTCACTGGCATGAGAATTTTAAAGGCAAGTTCGCATCAATTTTTAAAAGTATGAGTGTATTGGTAAAAAAGTGTGAGTGTATTAAAACTTGATAAGCAAAACTTGATCGTGTAACCCTCAAGTAACTTAAATTTGACATTTCAAGCTTGAAATATGAAAAGTGTTGCTGAATCAGCGGTTTATGGGCAAATTCAGCGATTTACCGCTTTTTGTTTTTAGGTTTCTCATAAACAAAAAGTTGGCAACATTTAATAAAATAAACAAAACAGGGATGGCTAAGTTGTTTTAATTGTACTTTTTTGTTGATACTTTTTAAACAAAGATTTATAATACCTTTTTGTGGTGTTTTTTATGAACATAAATAAAATTAATTTCAACTAAAAAAATCTTTTAGTACAATTAGGGTAAAAAAGTACAATTTTTAAAGGTTGTTGGTACAATTTTAAAAATTCTCAACGCCATCCCTGAAATAAAACCATAACAAGAGAAAAAAAAACTAAAAAACTTTGTTTACATTTTTTATAGTTTGCTCTTTCTAACATTTACTGTTTCTTTCTATCAATTCTATATCAATTAATGAATAAAAAATGTAGTGTCATAAGGGCTTAAGCAATGAAATTAATTTTACATAAGGTGCACGTTTCACTCTCTTCACCTTTGTCGAAGTTATGCATGTAAAATGATGGCAAAAAAATATTGAGGTTCTTTGTCGTAATGTTTACAGTTCTTTTTCTGAACTAAAAGAATTTCACAGGGCTATGGAGTTGAGTTTTTTGTAAAGGAGTCAGAGTTGAAGTACCCACAAAAACTCGCGACTCCAAGCGATTCTTCGAAATTGGCGATGCAATGTTTTGCAGATCACTATGAATAAGAAAATTTAATTTACTCTATGAGAGTTAGTTCATTAAAGTACTATACTTAAATAATATAAAAGTTTGTAATAATTTAAATTATTTAGGAATACATATTATTTAACAAGATTTTCCTATTCTTGTAGATTAAAATTTTGAGTTAAGACCCTCTTGTTGATTAAGTACGATAAGTATATGGTTATTTCCATCGGAAAGTTTACTTTTTGCCACGTTACGCCACCAAGATTTTTAAATTGAAAAATAGTTTATATATAAGGGGTATTCACGTCACAAGTTGCACCCTTGCGAAAAAGCAAAAGTGCAAAAATATAACAACAACCACTCAGACAATTAGTTGTGCGTAAATAATTGTCTTTGTGGTTGTTGTTATGTTTTTGCACTTTTGCTTTTTTGCAAGGGTGCAACTTGTGACGTGAATTGCCTTATTATAAAATTTTTTGTATAAAAGTGAAAAGTGCAATTTAGTTTTTGCACTTTTGCTTTTTTGCAAGGGTGCAACTTGTGACGTGAATTCCCTTATTAAAAAATTTTTTGTATACATGTGAAAAGTGCAATTTAGTGAAAGAGAAAACAAATTTAAACCACTGGGTCTAAAATACAAACTTAATTATTTGTTGGCGTAACTAAACATTCCTGTGGAAGTGCCCATATTGGTTTTTAGTACTTAAAAAAATTGGTCGGCTTTAAAGGATTTTGGTATGTTTTATAGACAATTTTGGTCGGATAAAAAATTTTGAAACGGCAACCCTGATCCCAACTACCTCGCTCGGGATCTAATAAAGTTTGAAGGCCACCGGAGGCTGAAAAAACCGACACTTTGAGCCTAGCAGGCTTTTTTGACACTTGAATGCAATTAATTATCGGTAAGTCCCAATTTCCACAATGCAAGTCTTATTGATCAGCTTGCTACTTTGTAGGCGAGAGTGACGAGGGGAAAAGAAACGAGTACTCAGCTTGCTGTACTCGTCATATGCGCTTTGTTTTCTCATTCGTAATTTTCAGCAGGTCTATTTTGACAATTATCTTTCATATTTAATTTCGTTGTACAAAGTTTATTTCGTAGCGTGTGTGATTTTTTGTGTGTAAAATTTTTTGAATATTTTTTATTTTAACAAAACAAAAGAAATATACATACATATTTAATAAATATTAAAAATTAACACGAATTTGAATTTAAATATATTTTAATAAGAAATATTATCAAAGTTATTTACGGGAATACAAAATTTATCATTAATACGATTTCTGTATGACGTGCTAAATTCCCAATTTTCCATATTTGATAAATACACTGAAATTTATTGTTGAGGGAAAGCTAGCTTCTATGCGCATTTCACTGGTTGCTTAGGCCAGCTCATCAGGAAACCTTTTCCTAAGATTTTAGAAAAGCTAAAAATATTATACAAATAAAACCCTAAAGCGAATAAGAATTTTAAACACTCAAAGTCTTACTTGTAAGTAACAATATCAAAGCTTAAACAAAACACCAACAATAAACAGTGAGTTTATCTTTTCTTACATCCCTCTACAATTGGTTGGGTTCTTTCCGACTCGAATTGTAGTTATAAGTGGGTAAAAAGAAAAAACAAAATTAAAAAACAAATTGTTTCATTCTATTGTCTTCGTAAGAAAACAACAAAAAAACCAATTTGCCAATTCAGTTTTCTGCACGGGCACATGCGAGTATATTATCAAAGTTATTTACGGGAATACAAAATTTATCATTAATACGATTTCTGTATGACGTGTTTCCTGATGAGCTGGCCTAAGCAACCAGTGAAATGCGCATAGAAGCTAGCTTTCCCTCAACAATAAATTTCAGTGTATTTATCAAATATGGAAAATTGGGAATTTAGCACGTCATACAGAAATCGTATTAATAATAAGAAATATGTTTTAAGCGAAATGTCAAAACGCACATATACATTCATACAAATGGAATAACAGATAAATAATAAGACTTGACTCGTGGAAACACCGAAGCTGATTCAAAGAAGAAAATGTGATAAGTTTATTAATAAGACTTGCATTGTGGAAATTGGGACTAACATTGGTTATGGCTTTGAATACATACTATAATTTTCGACAAGAAAGATTCAATAAAAAAAGAAGAAAAAAATTCGTTTACCCTGCGGCCACACGATCAAGTTGTTCTTGATAGTCTTTTACATATACTGCTTGTCAAAATTTACAAAAATTGAAAGCTGTGACGTAGGCTGCACTCAATTTGTAAGCAATTAACTTTCAAGATGTCGGAAAAAAACAATTTATAAGCACTAACATGTAATCAGCTGTTAAATTGATAGTAAAATTGATAAACAAATGGAGAGGTGAAATTAAAAGCCATCTCGTGGTCAATTTAAAAAGTGTGAGTGTGTTAGTAAAAAAGTGAGAGTGTCCCTGCAGTTTCACAAGTAGTGGCTGGCAACATTTCCCCGACTACATCGCCATTGATTTTTCATTGACAACATCGCCGATTACATTGGTACTCAGTGGTAATCTGTAAGGTAGTGTCTCCAGAGATTTTCTATTGTTTTTCGACGAAATGTAACCGAAATGTAATCGACGAACAGTAAGGCATTACCAATGCGGACATCGCCTTGTTAAATTCGCCGCTCAAAAGCATTTCTGGTAGTTTAGCGAGTCGTCGACGAAAGGTTTGTGGTAGTCGTTGAACTCATCGGCGTAGAGTCGATTACCAATACTGCAGGGGTATTGCAAATTGAAGGAAATTGAAAGGAAAAACTTGATCGTGTGGCCACCAAGTTAATTGACTCAGTACTATTTGACAACAACACAGCAAACAATGCAACCAAGTTTACATGTTAATAATTTTAAATTATGCACTAAAACTTTTTTAAAAAAATGTGCCCAAAAAACAAAATATGGCTTATTTAAAAGCAAGATATTCCACAATTTAATTTTAAGCTTAAAAATAAACTTTAATCTGGGCTCACCAGAATAAAGTTATGTTATGAGGTTAAGATTCATATAAGAGTTAATTGTGCTGAATTTTTTCGTGATACATCAAATATACGAGATATTTTGTCTTAAAGGAAAGGTCGCTAAATTTTAAATTGTATGTATTAACATTTAATAAGATAAAATAGCTTGTATATTGTAGGGATTGATATTTGAATGCTGTATGTTCAAATCTGAACCGATTCAACCATATTTAATTTGCAGTAAGATATTTTGGGCCAAATTTTTATGGATTATGAACATAAAAAAGGAAGTTTGCATGGGGACTTTGTGATATTATTGACCGATTCTCAATAAACGTGTTTCTGAGTCGATCGGTATACTAAAAGATGCGTCTCGATTTCTATGTATCCGCACAAATTTATATATATTTGCTCTAGAAAAATATATTGTTTCTGGATTCATTGGTAGCACAAGAAAAAACCTGCGATTGCATATTTACGGCTTCGCTGAGCATAGGTTTGTATGTATGAGTACTAGGGCTATAACCAAATTTTTGGCATAGAATAGTGGCCAAGAATGTTTTAGTAATAAAAACACCTGTCTCTCGTCTATTTGCGAAAAAAAACCTCACGCAGGGAAGCAAAGTTCTAAACTTCCAAGAAATTTTAAACCGCTATGAATTGTAAACCGTAGAAAAATTTTTAAGTCTAAAGCAGTGGATAAATTCCAAAATAGCATTTAAGTGATACGATAGGTATACATATACAGTAATTTTGACTTAGCTGCACAATCTCCTTTGCACGATTTTTTGTGCAGGTAAATCAAAAATGCAGTTATCTTAAATGCATTTACCTGCCTTGATGTGCAGGTACACAATTGTGGTTACCTGCACAAAGGTGCAGGTAAAGTAAAGTGTTTGATTTAAAAGTAGAATAAAAAAATTATTTTATTAATACATAAATTTATATTTTATTAAAATTTTATTTCAAAAAACCTACAGTGAGCGTCAAAATAAAGTGTTCAGCTTGTTTTCCAATATAAAAAGTGTAATGTTAGTTATAAAAAGTTAAATTTCTACTTTGCCAAATTTGATCAGACTTCAAGCTTGCTGTCATCTGTGAAAAATACGTTACTCCAAAATTTGACAAAATCAAGTTGGACAAAGAAAAACGTGATAAAAGGTAGCAATAAGAAATTTAATGCAAAATATACAGTATCTATAGTGAAGCGTGATAGGGTTGGCTTTTTTAATACGTCCTGAAACAGCTGCATCAGCCCAATAGTTGCTCGATATCAACTTAACTAAGCATCTGGGAGCATTTGGACAGACAAATTAAAAAAAAAAACATGAGCAGCAAGCACTCTCTGAAGAAAATTCTGCAGGAAGTGTGGCCAAAAATGTCTACTGAGCTAACTTTGAAATGGGTGGAATCGATGGCAAAGAAACTACAAGCCGTGCTAAAAGCAAAAAGAAATCAAACAAGTAAGAGTGCTATATTCGGCTGTGCCGAATCTTATATAACTTAAACGGAGTATATGTGACATAAATATACATCAACCTAGTCCACATAATTTCTGGGGTTTTCGGAAAACCCATTTCAACATACACACAGACGGACAGACGGACAGACGGACATCGTTAAATCAACTTCGCTTTCCATAAGGACCCAGAATATATATACTTTATAGGGTGTAGGATCAATATTTTGGAACATACAAACGGAATGACAAAGTTATATATACCCTCTTACCTTCGGTGAAGGGTATAACAAAGTATAACCCACTTCACTTTTCTTAGTATTTTAAAACTGCACACTTCTTTTTTTAACGCGTTAAAAACGGAGTAAATTTGTTTTTTATTCGAAAACGCAAGAATTTTAAACAAAAACATTGAGAATTCACAAAGAACATAACAATTTATGAAAAAATAAGAAAAATAATTGCGATTTATATTTTTATAAACAGCTGAAATTGGATATTTATGTGAAAAAGTGGCCACCATATTTTTTCATGTGTGCAGCTAACTTTGATGTTTTATATGAAAATATTTTTAAGCTGCCCAAAAATATGAAAAATGTGCAGGTATACAAAATGCACGTAAACAAGGATTTTGAAGAATAATTCCAGAAAATATGTATTTTGGGCAGTTAAGTCAAAGTGCAGCTAACTTGAATTTTTTGTATGAAAATAATTTTAAAATGCCAAAAATTTTGTGCATTTATCTTAAATGTGCACGTATAGAAAGTGCACTTAAAAAAGGAATATGTATGGAATTATAAAGAATAATTCCAAAAATTATCAATTTTGTGCAGTTAAGTCAAAAGTGCACGTAAACAAAAGGCAGTTAAGTCAAAACTACTGTATACAAATATCAGGTGTATATTTTTTTTAAATTTCCGTGAGATAAAAATTGTTGTTTTAAAACTTCAACCCGATCCCTGCGTGAACTTTTTTAACAATTCGAAAATATTATCATATTGTTTATTAATAACTTTTAATGTTCTACACAACTTTAATATGCCGTTTTTGATATTCGCAAAAAGTGTGAAAAAGTTATAGCCCTAATGAGTACGCTTTTGTTAGTAGGATATGACAGGACATCTTAAAAAGCATTGGAAAAAATAGGTATCTTGTAAATAAATACGTTTAGTTACCTCACTGAGGTAGTTAAACGTATTCTTGTAGTTACCTCAACGAGGTAGTTAAGCGTATTCGTTTAAATGCTTTCCCCGCATTATTACCCAAAAATACTAGCATTTTTGGCGACGTAATTATCCGTGGAATACTGATTCTGTGGTCTTAACTTTTTTCATACATCAAAGTAGAGGTATCTTGGAAATAAATTTTAGAGATAATTTAATAAAATTTGGCACATAGGTTCTTATTGGCGTAAGGAGCAATCCTATTGAAAATGGGCTGAATCGTAGTTCCACGAGGGGAGAAAGGGGCAATTTCTGCCTCCCAGAAACTATCAAGACAATTGTTATGAAATTTAAAACATAGATAGATCCCTATTCATATAGCCATACACTTTCGAAAATTTATTTTTAAATACTGTGGTGTAGGGTATCATATGGTCGGGCTTGACCGACTATACTTTCTTACTTGTTATAATAGTTTTAAACAAGTTGCTTTATTTACGGTTTAAGGACTAGTAAAAGCAAAATTAATTCGACGATTCCCGTCAATATTTTGTCCATACTTAAAGATTGTTTGATAGTGTATGTATTTAAATGTATCTTTAAAGTACTCATGGAAGTAAAATTTTGACATTGTTGAGGTGAATAAAATTTCACTTGCCCTGAGGGTTAGTTAACATTTTGACACTAGCGTAGAAATTCTTGACAATTTCAATTCACCATAAAACTTTGCTACCGTTTCACACACACCCGAAGTAGGCTTCTAGAACTGGTGAAGGTCCATATATAATCAGGGTTTTAAAACATATTTGTTTTCAACTAATTTGAACTAAAAATTTTACATATTGTACTTAGGTAAGGCTTGAGACTAAATGTCAGAGACCGTCTTTTTATTTCAAACAATTTTTTTCTTTTCAAAACAAAATTAAAAATAAATCGCATAGTTTAGTAAATGTTCGGATTTAGATCGATTCAGTGATGTTAAGTCGATCGGTCTATTAAAACCAGCGTTTAAAAAACTGCAGTCAAAGTAGAAAAACTGTAATTTCTTCTCCTTCTTTATTTGTCATTGGCAAAAAAAACTGTTGCTTTTAATTATAATTCATTAATGTAAACCGTCGATGTCAACCAACTGTAAAAAGCGAAAAGCTGAACACAAATTTCCGTTTTATTGTTCGAAAGTTTTCGGTTTCGACTGCAGTTTTTTAAGCCCTAATTAAAACCAATATTTCTGTGTGTTGCACACACTAGCCCAAACGTATAACCCTTCCCACATATTATGCTGTAATGGAAAGATTAATCGCGATCACGATTGCGATCGAATTGCAAACGCTAGTTTCTGTAGAGCTTAATATTTAATTTATTATTAACATTTAGACTTAAGTTTTAAAATAAAATTTTTGCTTAAGTCCTAAGGTATGACCTTGAATTCTTGTAGGCAGGCAGCGTAGAAAGTCATGTGGTCTAGATAATCCATCTTTCACCTTTCCTCTATCATAATAAAACCAAGTCTTTCACTGAAAGAATTTTCTTTGCAATAACAATAAATTTTGACATTAATCCCATGAAAAATTGCATTAAAAAGGAACCTATGCAGCTCTTCGTTGGATCAATGAAACCTGTTTCATTAAAATGTTTTTAATGAAACATTACATTCGATCTATGAACATTATTCATTGGATGAATACTTTCAAAATAGTTTAAAAACATTTGTTTTTTTATTTTTTTTAAAATTTTTTTTTTAATAATTCCCTAAACCAATACCGCACCGCGAAGCTTTACGTTTGTCTGCAGGAACCAGAGTCTCTGGCAGGAATCGATGCCGCAACCTCGGCGCCGAAAGACTAGCTGACTACCAGGGCAGTGCAGTTTTTTAATAAAACAACTATGTTTTTGCCATTACTCAATTAAGAGCGTAAATATGAGATTACATTTTCTATAACAACAATAAAAACGTTGATTTTTTTTTTTGCTAACTCATAATAAAAAAAGACCACATAAAGAGAGAACAAGCTTTTTCGTACATATCATTTGGTTGACAACAGTTTAAAATAAAGGTGTGTTTTTTTTAAAGGAGAACATTTGTTTGTTCATTACTTATTACATACTATATGTATGTAGGTAGGTATGTACATATTAAAGAAGACTAAAAACATATATATTTATGGATTGAAAAATTTTGTTTCATTACTATTATGACATTTTTCATTGTCATAATGAAAATTTAAATTTATCAAAGCATGCTTTTTCGAAATATTCTTATACTTTTAATTATTGAGACTACAGAGTTATTTGAATGTTAAAAATAATTTTTTTTTTTCAATTATTGAAACATGCTGCTTTTATAAAAAAATTTTTGATTTTATAAATTTAATGGCATATTACTTTAGATGTATGAAATAATTAAATCTTAAATTAACAATTAAACATTTTTTTAAGGAATATAGTTGTTTTTTTATGTTCCCATTTAAAATTTTTTGTTTAACTTGGACAAACTTAAGTTTTCCTGTATCGAATGAAGATTTTTAACGTAATTACAAAATCCAATGAAGCGATTTTAAAGAAAATACTTCATTATAACTATGAAATTCTATTTAGGCAATGAAAAATGTCATTTAATCAATGAATTTTTTTATGAAAACTATTCATTAAATATGTGAAGCATTTTTCTTTCAGTGTTGCAGTAATTTTATAAATCAATTTCTTTAAAATTTTCAAGCACTTACTAAATTTCATTTATAATTTTCATCCATTTGAATAATTATGCATAAATAACATTTAAAAAAAAAAAAAATTTCAATAAAAATATTTTAACGTTTATTTGTTGTGATTTTATGGCATCAATTTCAATTTAGTTTTCCAATACAAAATGTCTGTAAAGACAGACGTTTAAATCACTTTACGCTCGAATAACATCCCTTAAAAACCGAACGTGGGGAATATTTAAAATTAAGTTTTAGGGGAAAAAACAAATTGTTGGCAAATTCTTGACTTTTATGATAGAAAAACACACTGGGCTAATGATGCTCAATTTAACTTTTGTTGGTGTGTGATGATAATGATGATGTTGATAATAATGATGATGAAACTTAGTCGTTTTTTCCCTTTGTGAAGAGTTTATTTCAATTGCGGTAAAATTTGATAATTCCTTAAATAAGAGTTTGTTTAGTGGGTTTATTACTCGTATCCTGAAGGATGTTTTGTTTTTGTTGGTTTTTGGTGTCTGTTTAACATAATTTAAAGTATTTTATTTGTTTTTTTTTTTCTAAGAGGGTGTAATTTAATGTTGTAAAGTTTATGTTGATAATTTTGTGGTATATTATTATTTTAAGTGGCTTTAATTTATTATAACTTAATTTTTAAGGAAAATTATTTAATAAGAAATTTAAAAAAAAAAAATAACATTTAAAACATTTATTTATTTAATAACTCTGATAAACTTTTCTATAAAATTTAAAATTTTTATAATTTTCATTCTTTTAGTCAATATCGGTCTTATGCAAAAAAACCTTACCTTACGTTGCACTATGTCCTAATTTCCAAATTTAGCGGCAAAAAGTCGATTACTCAAACTCAACATACGACATCCTTATATGCATTGAGGAATGTTTTTATCTTTGAAGGTGAAGTCCAGGTTAGTCGTAGACTGAAACACAATGAGTTCAATTTGTGTTGGGTGCACGGCCACGAGAGCCATGCGGGCAACGAAGTGGCTGACTGCTTAGCAAACTGGGGCGCTCACTTTTTATTTATAGGCCCTGAACATTTCTTCAGCGTCACTGTTGGTCATATTAGGGGGCGGTACAAAAATGGTCCGAGCGTGAATTTCTTCCCAAATGGAAGTCCACTTCTGGACTAAGACTGTCCAAGAGATTTGTGAAACAGTCCCGTGGCAAGGCAGATAAGCTACTGCTGCTTGAGAAGGCGGTACTCAAACTGCTTGTTGGCCTATTCGTGAGGCACTGTGGTTTTAGATACCACCAGTTTATAATGAATAATGCATGTACAAGATCATGCAAATTCGTAGATCTGGTACACAATCGGAAAATTTTCTGTTTATACATACTGTGGTGCAGGGTATCAATGTTGCTTGCCTGACTATACTTTCTTACTTCCCAGCGGGAAAACTCAGAAGACCTTCTTACTTCAGGCCTTTTTAAAGACATGCTTAAAAGATTTTTTGATTCAATTACTATTCTTATCTAACTGCTAAAGAAGGCCTCGGCTCTTTCGTATAAAAGATAAGATACACCTTTCACACTCGCTTCTATGAGAAGGGAGTAGAAAAGGAGTAACATTTTTTGTATTGTTTTTTTACACAAGCAAAAGCAAAATCAATTTTTTTTTGGTCCCGTTACCCTTCTTATGTACCTGCTGAAGAAGCGAGAGCGAAAGGCCTTCTCCGCAATGACAACGTGTGTAAAAAAGATATGAGTATGGAATGGAGCAAGAAGGCCTTGTACATCCAAAAGAAGGGGTACAGAGGCCTTCTAGAAGGCCTTCCTACTCCTTCTTTTTCCCGCTGGGTTGTTTAAAACATAAACTTTTTTCCACAGAAAATATACAAATACGTTAAACTAAAACTCATGACGACTACCCTCGTAGACCTCTTCTTGCAAGCACATTCTTATCTCAGCAATTTAACACATTTTAAATTTATGATTCCCTTTCAATAGAAAATATTCTCATATTTACTCAACTTAAAATTTTTTTTTCCTTGCCATTTTCTATGCCGCCAGCTATAAAAGTATAGAAAAGTGAAAGAAAAACCAACACGTTGACAAAACCGTCTCCCGTGTAAAATTTATGTGGTTCACCTCCAAAAATATTTGCCATTTTCACTTTATAAGAAAAACATTTTCACTGCATTTTTCTTCGTTTAAACAGCCCAAGGAAAATGTTTTATTATACGAACACAACACATATCGTCATATCGTTATCAACAACCACCACCATAATCGCCAATCGTGTGGGCTCTTGGAGCAATCTTGGGTATTAAGTCATATGTAAGACATGCAAACAGACAGACAAATTTTTTTTTTTGTATGTAAGTTAGCAAGTGTGTAGTAGTTATTAATGGGTTTTTTCAAACCAAAAAAAAAAAAAAAAAAAAATTCTTTTGTTTTTCTTCAAAATATTTACTTTGGCATGAAATGCTTTAACGCTTAACGTAGAAGTTTATTTTCCTCCAAGTGTCAGTAAATTATATACAGGAATTTTAAAATTTATGTTCATTATTTTTTGCATTTCTTTATTATGTAAATCGTTAAAATGAAGTACTTAAATACTTTGTAAGAAATTTAATTTGTGGAAGGGAAATTCCGGTTTTTTTTTTTGCGAATTAGATCAACAAAAATTGTGTGTTGTCTTTATAATGATGAGATTTTCGGGCTTTAAATTTATGACTTTAGAACTGGTTTGTAAGAAATTCGAAAACATTTCAAAGTACAAGATAAATATTAAAAGCAAGAGTGCTTAATTTGTTTATATTATATACATTTAACCATCGCGCGGTACAAAAACTTATATAAATACCGTTCTTTAGATATAAACAAATCTATTTTGTGCCTTTTCTCCAATCCCGCCCACATTTTGCTGGTGGTTGGTATTTAGGTATAGTTATATTGCGTTTATACGAAAAAAGACACGCCCACTTCCCCAATCCCGCCCACATTTTGTAAGACACAATTTAACACTTTTTATCTATATTTTAATATTTGGTTGCTCCTGCTGTTGTCACTTCAAAATAAAATGCAAAATAAATGCTTGACAGCTGATCCAGCAAATGTATGTTCTAATGTCAAGCACACGTACACGAGCTTGATTTCAAGCCTTTGACCAGTGTATTTGGGCCTTTAGAGTAAAATGTAATTTATATTGAAATAACAATCCGAATCACGTTGAATGAAAGTTATTTCAAGTTGAAACAACGTGAATTGCATGTAGAATCTAATTGGTTTGAGTGTGATGTAACAGTGTGAAGAAGCATTTATTTAAGAATACAGTGAATAATATTAAATAAACGTGATATAAGAAGTATTCCAATCAATTGTAGTGGGGAATGTAAGAAGAGATAAACTCACTGTTTATTGTTGATATTGTTACAACTAGAACTGTTGCTTATGATTCTTATACGCTTAACAGTTTTATTTGGTTTAATATCTTTAGTTTTTCTAAAATCTTTATGGATGAAGTTTCCTGATGATCTGGCCTAAGCAACCAGTGAAATGCGCATAGGAATAGCTTATCCCATCAACAATAAATTTCAAGTGTTTTTATCAAGAATAAAAACTGGGAATTAAGCACGAATAACAAAATCTTTTAAATTAAGGTTATTTTATTTAAAATTAATATGAAATAATGATAAATTTAAATAAAGGTCATACTTGTGCAGAAATTTACTATGATTCTTTACATTGGTTTTTTTTTCTGTGTGTGGAAGGAGACAACTATAAAAAATGTAAGTCCCAATTTCCACAATGCAAGTCTTATTGATCAGCTTGCTACTTTGTAGGCGAGAGTGACGAGGGGAAAAGAAACGAGTACTCAGCTTGCTGTACTCGTCATATGCGCTTTGTTTTCTCATTCGTAATTTTCAGCAGGTCTATTTTGACAATTATCTTTCATATTTAATTTCGTTGTACAAAGTTTATTTCGTAGCGTGTGTGATTTTTTGTGTGTAAAATTTTTTGAATATTTTTTATTTTAACAAAACAAAAGAAATATACATACATATTTAATAAATATTAAAAATTAACACGAATTTGAATTTAAATATATTTTAATAAGAAATATGTTTTAAGCGAAATGTCAAAACGCACATATACATTCATACAAATGGAATAACAGATAAATAATAAGACTTGACTCGTGGAAACATCGAAGCTGATTCAAAGAAGAAAATGTGATAAGTTTATTAATAAGACTTGCATTGTGGAAATTGGGACTAAACAAAAATTTTTTTTAATTTTTTTCTTTTGTTATGATTTTGTTCATTTTATTTAATGTTGTCAACTTCTTGTTTATGAGAAGCATAAAAAATAACAAAAAAAGCGGTAAATTGCTGATTTTGCCCCTAAACCGCAGATTCAGCAACACTTTTAATATTTCAATCTTGAAATGTCAATTTTAAGTTGAACAATTTTACATTTCTTTGACATATCTTCATTTTGTATCGATAACTTTTTTTAAATTTTTGACAATTTGCTATTTATCGTAATACAGCTGAACTCTTTGCACTTGGTAAATTTTTCTGTTACATATTATTTTCACTGTTCACCAAAACTTGAACAATGCATTTAAAATGTAGTGTCATAAGGCCTTTAACCCAGTGCGCTTACTACCTCCATCGAAAAAAAAATGAGTCTTACAGATATACAGAAATTTCAAGTGTATTCGTAATGGGAGGAGCAATGCCTTCTTTTTCCATTGAACCTACTTTTAAAAAGATGTTGTGTATTATTATCTAAGCTATTTGTTAAAAATTGAAATGCCTTAGCTGTAACATTATTTCAAATATGTAGAAATCTTTAGTGTCACTTGAATATAAAAAAATATTAATAGCCTATGTTTAGCGCCGGGTAGTCAGAAAATGACTTTAAACATTTCAGGAAAATCGGCTCAGTAGTTTAGGAGTCTACATTTTGCAAAAACAAACAAAGAAACATATGCTTATTAATTTTTGTTTTATTTATTGCTCCCCCTTCACCTACGCCCCTTGATTTTTCTTTTGAAATGTGAAGTTTACCTTAAGAGTGGGTTCTAGAAAGCTTGAAGCCTTTTTTCTTTAGATATTCGGTATTTAATATTTTCGTTCAATGAGGGGGGGGGGGGGCTACTGCTATACCTCCTTCTACTACGCCCATTTTTATTTTAAAATTTAAAGTTTATCATAATAGTGGATTTATCCATGCTTGAAGACTCTAGCTATATTAGTTCTTCAGTTACGCGATATTTAATATATGCATCCTATGGGGAGTATTGGTCCCCCTGCGCCTACTCCATTAATATTAATTTTCAAAGGTGTAGTTTACCATAAGAGTGACCCTCTCACTATAACAATTCTTAAGATATGCGATATTTAACATTGGCGTCCTATGGGGGTACCACTTCCCCTGCTGATATCTTATTTCAATTCCGGGGCTTAGAAGATCCTACTACAAAAAGTTTTAAAAAATGGGTGCAGCGGCTCTTAAGATATGCGAAACTTAATATTGGCATCCTATGGAGGGTACCACTTCCCCTGCCCCTTTTTTCAGGACTCACGTGATGTTACTGTATAAACTTCAGGAAAATCGGGTCGGTAGTTTAGGAGTCTATTAGCCAACAAACAAACAGACAAAAATTTTTCATTAAATATGTATATATAGATTGATATACATATCAACAATATTAATCTCGCCGGATTCATCATAACTGCCCACAAAAGGTTACGCTTCAAGCCTTTAAGTGCCTCCGACTTATGTAGGGTAACATACGTTTATGCTTGCCCTATTATACTATATGCATATGTAACTTCTTTAAGCCCTTTTATTTCAAAATAAATTTGCAGCTGATACCCTTAAAATTAATTTTGTATTAAATTTTCAAGCAAATCAAAAAAATATTACGAAATCGACTGCATTATGACATCATCAGTTTGCGGTAAGAGTATTGTGAGGGATACCAATTAAATTGTCATCAAGTTAAACAAACTTCGAGTATGATTCTTATTTTTGCCGTTGAGAGTGTTTGCCTGCGATGATGATGACGAAATGTCATTTTAATTACAAAC
Source organism: Pollenia griseotomentosa (assembly GCA_963931875.1). Classification (NCBI taxonomy): domain Eukaryota; kingdom Metazoa; phylum Arthropoda; class Insecta; order Diptera; family Polleniidae; genus Pollenia; species Pollenia griseotomentosa. Next base: position 191,248,121 of record OZ007560.1, read on the forward strand.
TTGCAAATGACACAATTTTTCCCTTTCTTAAACATTTTGCAAAAATTCGCCTTAAAAGTAAAATAGAATTGAGACTAAAGTATGAATAAATACTCTAATACGATACCGAACAACAGATGCAATATGGGCGTGACTTTTTAAATGGAAATTTGTAAGTGACTTTAAATGCAAGATGTTGCCACATAAATTTGAAAGAATATTTTTAACAAGATAATTAGAAAGAAAATAAGGCAGAAGGTAATAATTTATAGATGTTAAGCTAAAGAGTGATTGCACCGATAAAAAAATGCCAGGCGACTTAAAATATCTTTATAGATAAATTTAAAAATGTATGCCAGAGAATAAAAAAAGATTATGCCGGATTAAGCAACAGTTACTCTAAAGGCCTCGTAATACAAATGGCCCTGTGTCTGGACATTAACCCACAATTATCTTGACCACGCGTTCGAAGCTAAATCTATTTAACCTTTACGACTATAAAGCTTTCGTTGAATACCAACATCATTTGGGGCAAAAATCTATATATATAAAAAGAAGTGTACACTTTTTATGTCACCACTAACTGCGAAAGCGGGTCGTTCGACTTAAACGAAAACTATCACGATACTTTGGGGATAGTCTGTAGATGGTTTATGTGAAGTTTGGATGAAATCGGCCCAGTGGTTCCAGAGATATTGCATTTAGATTTTCCTATAGGTATATTATTCCCATATAAATTTCAACAAAATGGGTTTTATTATCCATATTATGATTTTTTATTGTTACCTGAAAAGTTACCAAATCGTAATGCCTAATGTGTACAATGACATTCGGAATAGATCTTAATGTATATATTTTATATCACTAGAGGGCGTAACATAGGCCAAAACGGGTAAAAGCTCCCCCTCCCAATATTTTCTTAACTGATTAACCGATTTTCTTGAAATTTCGCAGGTATATAGTGTTACATCTGGAAGTAACTAAAGCCTATAATTTTTATTATTCAGGGCGTGAAATTGGGCAAGAGAGGCAAACGCTCCCCCTCCCTATATCTTCTTAACTAATCAACCGGTATTCTTTAAATTTGGCATGTAGATACTGTAATATCTAAAGGAACTTTAAGATATACATGTTTTTGAATTTCCAACAATTAGGGCGTAAAATAGGGCAAAAAGGGTAAAAGCTCCATCTTCCCATGTCTTCTTAAATAATTATCCGATGGAAGTTTCAAGTTTTGAAGGAATTAAAGGCTATACATTTTAACATTTACGGCGTAAGTAAAGGTAAACGGGTAAAAGAACCCCCATTCAATATCTTCTTAATTAATTAAACGATTCTTTTGATAAGTTTATGTATCTTTATTAAACGTTTTTTTCTCCGGTTATTCTACTTCGGCTTTGCAATGATACACGATTGGTCGTTAACAAATTGATGAAAAACATTATCGAAGCTACCTTTTCGAATGGTAAATTCCGAGACGAAAATGTTTTGCTGCCACGAACTCCGATGATTGCCACAGACGTCCCAAATTAATTCAAATTTCCTTTTAGATTGGCATTTGCAATGCCAGAGTTTTTAGAGTTTTTTATATAAACTTTGACGTTTGGTACAACAAAAAATTTTCAGGTGAAGACACCATGCAATAAAAATTGATTATCTCTGTTTGATTATCATACTTCAGGATAAAAAAACATCACTTTTTTATGTTTAACTTTTGAATATGTAACGAAAAGAAATAAATAGCTATTGTTTTTTTTTCATCGCCGATTATGGTATAAAGCGCTCAAGAGAAAGAAAGAGGAATTTATTTAACTTGAAATTAGGTTTATGGCAAAACAACGTTTGCCGGGACAGCTAGTTAACTTATAACTTAGCAATTTTAAGATCCACAGACTAGAGATTTGTACACCGCACCAAAAACCAGCCCAGTAGCCCGTTTCTGTATATCTCACATCGTAAAACTCTTCGCATGAAACGTGTGAATTGCAACAAAAATAGTGTGAAATGAAACAAAAAATGGTTTTTCTCACACAAGTGTTTCTGTATCTTTTTTTTGCGAGAATTATCTGTCATTTAAATAATTTTACAGCAATTATTGGAAGGATGCGAGAAAAAGTGTTTCTATAACAATATTTTGCGAAAAGTTTTTTTCAAGAACTGTCAAAATAAGTCACATTTGAAATTGGTGGCGAGAAAAACAAAATGTAGATACAGTGAAAACTCCGTATTGTGGACACTCTCTTTAGCGGACACCCCCTTTTAATGGACAAAAACTCTGAAACGTAGCACCAAAAAATAATTTTCATGTAAATGAACCTCCGATAGGTGGACACTCCCTTATATGGACATGGACAAGCATTTTGTATATATTTTGGTTGAAAACCCTCCATTATGTGGACATCTTCATAAAATCGCTAAAAAATTTTTTAATATTTTTGTATAATTTTTTTTATCTTTCATCGCTTTTGCATATTTTCGTTTTGTTTTCAAATATTATTCATTTGGTAACTCGGAAGCAACTAAATATGTATGTATGTTTTTCTGCTGTGTATGGGAAATTCACGAAATTTAGATTTTGTTGTTAAATTAACTAATTGGTAAAGTGTCAAAAATGGCTTCACAGCGAAAGTGTTTAACATTAAAAGAAAAAGTGGAAATTATTGAATCCTCAAAAAAAGATAAATGTTCGGTTCGGAAATTAGCAGAAAGGTTTGTTATTATAAAATTGTATGTGCTATTTAGGTGTAGATCAAATTAATATTGATCTTCTTTCAGCTTTCACATCGGCTTTCATATAAACAATTATTTTAAAGCGATTTAAAATTATAAATTACAAAACATTTTAAACTAGTGAACATATATGTATTAATGAAATTGGAATGATCTGTTTTTGGTTTTGTTTTTGTTATTAAATAAAATAAAACAAATATTATGCACTTTTTATTAGACCTCCCCTTAGGTGGACACCTCTCAATAATGGACAAATTTCAGGCGACCGCAGCTGTCCACTATAGAGAGTTTTCACTGTATTTTGAATTTAAATATGTTTATATACTATTTTTTTTAAATAAATAAAAAAATAGAAGGAATATAAATGATAAATGCATAATTTATATGATGAAAATAAACAAAAAACAATTGTTATATTTTGTTAGTTAAAATTTTTGTTAGCCTTTTCTTGGTTTGGTTTTAATCAGTGCTGCCAGATAAATTTGTGTCAAAATCGTCAATTTCCTGAGAAAAAAATAAAAAAGATCGTCTTTTTTGTTTTAAAAATCGTGCAATTTAAAATCAATTTTAAACAAATTTGTTTCGACTTTTATTAAAAAATAATCAAACAAAAACATAGTTAAAGTTCATGGGTATTTAATAATTATTATTTAATAATTGAGATATAAATCTTTAATTTACCTATTCCTATAATCTTTTTCTTTTTTACCTGAAATAGACTTAGTAGAATACCTTGTAGCTAAAATTAAAAAAATCGGTTCATAAATAAACGGGTTAAAGACCCAGTAAAATCTTCGCCTACAAAATAATATGTTAAGTAATCAGAAACACATAAAAGCACTACATACAATTCTACTGAAAAACTAATGAATTTTACAAGGGTTGTGCCAAAAAGAACAAATTCAAAAGTAAATCATTTTTTATCTTAATACATCCAGAAAAAAGTAGTTATCGAAGTTCTTACGGAAGAAAGCTACTTAATAACGAGTGAAAGAAGCTATCCATTTTGAAAAAATAATAATGGTTTTGGCACAAAAGTGTACATATGAATAAGATAAGAATATCAAATATCAATCATATTTTGTATATGTATATAAGAAGTATTAAATGTTTAAAATAAGCCAGGTCGGTCCATTACTTTCCCTCGAAATTATACACATTATACACAGCTAGTTACCTATTTGTAGAAATTACGGGCATAAGGGGCTTATAGTGTAAAACGCAACGTCAACAATATCATTAAAAGCAAAAATAAAATCAAAAATATTTTATAAATTTGTTGTTGCTTTCTACAGACATTCATATTATTATTTTTTTTTTCAATTTTCAACGCCACAAAATAGAAGTGTTTGAAATTTAAAAATTCAAGATGAATTTCTATAGAAAGTAACAACAAAATTATAAAATATTTTTGATTTTGTTTTTGCTTTCGTCACTTTTTTAGAAAAAATCATCAAAACGTCACTTTGTTAATATCGGAACAAAAAATCGTCGAGATGACGATAACTCGTCAAATCTGGCAGCCCTGATTTTATTATATTTATTTCTTTTGTTGACGTTTCGCTTTTATTTGACACTTAATTACTGGAAATATTCCAGTATAAACAGAGTTTGTTGTGTCTGTTTTCGCATTCAAATACAGAAACACTTTTATCTCATAAATCGAGAAACGATGGAATTTTTTGTTTCACATTTAATGTAAGAAATTTTACGATGCGAGAAATACAGAAACGAGCTACAGATATAGTTATTCTGACTGTTTTTTTTTTTTTGTGTAAAGACGGCAACGGTACAATAATTGCATTTTCTTAGTCGTTATTGGCAATTGTCGAATACTATTGACAGTCACTTGATATTTTCCAAGGCGCTTTATGGTCGACGTAAAGTAGAATTGACTCTGTTTTAGTCGACAGGAAATTTTGCAAGAACTCAAATGTTTATGTCCGTCAGTATATAAACATAATTATCAAATACGTTTAAAACAAAAAATGCAAATTTAAAAGAAGTTGAGGACACAAATTTTATTGGTAATTGTTAGACTTTAATGTTAAAATTGGACCACCAAGAGTTTGCCAAGCACCTGTGTACATAAAACTCATTTTAGACTTCGGCCAAATGCCCACTTTGGAGTAACACTTGCATAACTTAAGCCCGTCAGGGTGAATACTTTACGACGATTGCATCAAAGAGCATCAAGGCTACGCAAAAATTTTTAATATGCGACGATTAGCTCAAAGAGCAATAAAGCTACGCGAAAATTGGAAAAATTCGAAAAACTTTGCTAAAATAGCGAAAATTTGCGAAAATGTTTAATATTTAAAACAAGCCATTTAATTGATTAAAAGTCTCTAAAAATACAAAAAATTCGGTAAGAAGTGCCAAATTAGCGGAAATTTTCAAAAACTTGCTAACAGCGGCATGATATTTAAAATCGTCAAGGCTGCAAAGAATCAGAAAACTTAAAGAAAAAAATTGCTTTTATTCTGAACATGGCAAAAATTCGGGAAAAATTGCAAAATTGGAAACAGACCTTAAAATTTATTTTAAAACACTAATTAGAAAAAAATAATTAAAGAACTATTCGACGTCGACACAACATTGATGTAGTCGTTGACTTGATGTGGCAATAATTTAAGACGTCGCATCCACAACAACTTACATAATAAGGGTGAATGTCAGCGTGGCCATTTTGGCATTTTTGCAGCTAGATTTAGCATTTTTTTGTCTGATTTTGCTGCAAATTTTTCATTTAGCAGTTAGCATTTTTTTTTAGCAATTTTTAACTAAATTTTTAGCATTTTTTAGCATTATTTAATTAAGGAATATTCAAGTAATATTTTTTTTAAAATCTACCACACTTTTTTGTTGAATGCACATACAAAACCCTACTCTTTTGCTATAGAAACTGTACAATCTTTTAAAAGATCTTTCATGTCAAATTGTTTTAAAATTTGATCAGTTTGATCCATTAAATTCATGTTAAGCTGATTTTTTCCAATAACGATTTTGAAAAATTTTTGGAAACGAAAAGTGATACCATAACTTTTCTAATAGAAAAACAAATACGAATTACATGCCGAGATTTTATAGCTCAAATAATATGTCAACTTAAACAACGATTGCCAAAAAGTTTTAATAATTTAACAAACGCTAACTTTTAATGTGTAGAAAACAGTTTAAAAGCTAATAAATGCAACTTAAGCGAACATTTTAAAGAAGAAATATGTAATAGATTTCACTGTAGAAGAAATTACAACTTTGGAACATCAGTGGCAGAAACTAAATTCATATGATTTGTTAAATAAGAACTCAACAGTTGATTTCTGGATAAATGTATATGGATATAAAAAAGCAATAAATGAAAATCCATTTAGTGAATTAGCTTCTTTTGCAATAAAGTTCTGAGTTTTGCCATTTAGCAACTCGGAAGTTAAAATAGGTTTTTAGTTATATAAATCTCTTGAAAACGAAAATTCGAAATAGACTGACGTTAAAGACTTTGAATTCGCTACTTTATATTAAGTGTGGTTTAAAATTTTGCCATAGTTTTAAAAAAATGTACGATCTCACATAAAAATGCGATAATGATATCTCGATCGATTCTTCAGAAGTTGAAGCATAATATTAATTTTGATGACGTATATAATTAATAAAATGAAATTTTTTATTAAACATGTTATACATTTTATTGAAATACTAAATAAAAGCCATTTATGGGTCAAGTTCCTTTGATTTTTTCATTTATATTTTTAAGACTTTTTATGTTTACTAAATATTTTATTTATTTTAATCAGTTTGTTCTATTGATATGATGTAAGTTTATAAGGAAGAATTATGTAAAATAAATCATATATGGGTATTTCCTCAGAAAGGTCAACCAGGATGAACATTTAAAATGTTGATAATTATCGGCTTTTATTGTTTATTATTATAAAAAAGTCTATGTTGTAATGGTTTCAAAGCATATCTAAGCTGTTTTACTTGAGGAAATTGCGCTGGAAACTCGAAAATTTTATATTTTCTTTTTAAGCTACCATTTTTATATAACTATTTTGCATGCAAAAAATATGTTATGTTTGCACTCTTTCTTCATAATCTCTTCATTACAATCAATTGTTAATTGAGTATTAAGTTTTTTGTTACGGAAATTTTAAGATATTTATGGGAAAAAGAATGCTGATAATAACAAAAAAAAAACTTATGGAAAAATCGTACGTTTGCGACCGGTACATAAGCCAATTAAACAAAAGCCAATAGAGATATTTTATTGTGTAAATACTGGATAGAGACCTACATTAATACACTTTTAAAATAAACTAATCACTTTTGAATATTCCGTTCCATTACGCAGATTTTTACATTTCACTACTGTCAGCCAAAGTAGACTTCTATTTTGAGTACGTTCGTGACCACATGTTTATGTTTATAACTAGGAAAAGTTTTGTTTTCTATATTATTTGTACAGCAAAAACGTACGAACGTACGTTCGTGACCCTAAGAAATGCCCAGATAAAGGTATATTAACTAAAATAACAAAAAATAATACAATTTAAATTTTAGCATTATTTTTTGGCAGTTTAAGATTTTTGTTAGCATTTTTTAGCATTATTTTAAAACCGATTTAGCTGTAAAATATTTTTGGATATGGCCACACTGGTGAATGTATTCTGAATGTCAATCTCCAAAAATTACAGCTAGCATAACTCTCTCTCTCTCTCTCTCTGATTCATATACTTTTTAAATGTGTCTTGAAACAATATTTGTTTTGAAATAAACATTAAACTCAAATAGCCAAATTACAGCATTCGATATCGATCGAAATTATAATACAATTTGATTAGGAATTTTGATCGATATTGAATGCCGTAATTTGGCCCCTGTCTAATTGAATTAAAGCCCTCTTTACCCATACGTTAATAATGCGGACACGTAAGCGTTGCGGTCGACTTCAATAGTTGGAAGTGCCCCGGTAGACTAGCTGATAGTGAGCTTGTCTATCAGTGCGGATATTGCGGATTCGCTCTCCGCCAGAGACTCTGGTCTCCAGCAGCTAAGGAAACTAAAAAAAAGTAACTTAAAAGACGTAAGCGTGTCATAAAGTGTTGAAATGTCTTAAAAAGGAAACAAAAAGGTTTGCAAAATTTATAATGATTTGCAACTGAGCAAAATAGCAAAGTTGCATTTATTCGATGTGAGCAATTTTTTTTTTGTTAATTTGGCCGTACGTTTCTTGAAAAATACACCAAATGAATAATTCTAATAATTTAAAGTCGCATTCATAATTTACCTCAAATTTTATATTTTCAGACAAGTATTTCTGCTTCTTCCATTTTTTAGACACTTTTGCTTTTTCTAATTGTTTTATTTTTCACGCAGTTCATATGCAAGCCCTGTTTATAATCTTTTTCCATTCAAAGAAAAAAATGTACATGAAAAAGGTACTCCTGCATTTTTGTTAAGTAAAGAGTTGATTTTATGAGAACTTTTTTAATATTTCGTTCAGTTTGGCGATATCGTAAAAAGTAGCACAGCTTTTATACTTTCACTCTTATAATCTTACACTTTTTTGGACCCTGACATTTTTGCATCGTTTGTGCAAAATAAATGTCAATGAGGTTGTTGTTTAGTTTTTTTAATTTTGCTTTATCGCAATTGTGCAATTTTTGACGTGAATACCTTTACCATAAATAACGTCGTTTACGCCGCTAGAACATTCGTAAAAATATGACGTAAAAACGGAGAAAAATATTAATTTTATTAGGATCATCCGCACGAGCATCCATTTATACATCAGCCGGATAAGAGTAGATGACCTAATTTCTAATATCTCACAACTTATCATTAATAAATATTAAACAATATAAAGAAAACAATGTGGCAAAAAAAAATTACTACATCTGTACACAGCTTCAATAAAACGTGATCAAAATAAAACCTCAAGTAACTAAAAATATTTAGTAGATAAAAAAATATGTATCACAAAAAAATATTTTCATTACACCAACATTATCTGCTGAAAGTTTTCTCACTCACGATTGTGTCAGACTGAAAGGCATGGCCGGAAAAAAACCCAAATTCAGCTGAAACAGAAACATCTGCGTCCATCTACTCTCATCCATAAATGTAAAAACAAATACAAAAACGTTAGAAACATTTCGCACTTCATCCTTGATATAAGCGAAAATGTGTTTGATGAAAAATATTACAAGGGAAAAAAGAAAAAAAACCAAAAAGGAAAAAAAAAGTTGTGGTCAAGTTAAACAACTGTTACCGTAACGAACAAACTGCTTTATCTTATTCTCCTCCTTATTTGATACGGTACAAAGGAATGGAAGGACGAATGTTTGAATTTTGGTCTCACAGACATGCAGAATATTAAAAGGATTTGAAATTGTTATGAGAAAACTTTTTTTTACAGATATTTCTACAAAAAAAAAAAAAAGAACTACGAAACCAATAATATTTATGTGGGCTTGATGCTGAATATTTTAAATAAAAACCATAAATCACTATTAGAAATACAACAAAACAAATTCAAGTTTATTTTTAATAATGTATTTGACAAGAAATTACATACGAGAATAAGCTTGTTGGCAGACAATATTGGTACATAAATGCGATATTTGAAAATATTAATCTGTGATTGAGAAGAAAGTAAAACCAAATCCTCTAAAAGTTGCAGGGGAGAACGGTTATTGTAGAAAAGGCGTATCAACCTCGCATTATAGGTGCAATGCAGTCACTAGATTTCGCAGCTGAGCTCTGATGGTTCCCCGAGCCATCATGGGCTAGAGTCTCGAAGTGGTCCCAGATGAGCAGAATAAACTTTTCAAACATTTGGAAGATTGTTTTACAAAAAAAAACCAAATTAACTACTTCGTCACATTTAGTAGCTAGATGGAGGATTTTACGCAGTTTAACAATGACAAAATACTTTTAACACTTTTCAGATACATCTGAATACATAACTATAGTTATTTGTAACAGTAATACACTATACACAAAAGCACAATTGAATATTGCATCCCAGGCCTCGAGCTCGTATGCTTTTTATTGTTAAAAAAAACGTGTTTTTATAAAGTTTAATATATTAAAGAACAAAAAAACACATTTTGATAACAATTTCATTACGAAAATCTATATTTCTTAAATGAAATTTTATCAGAATGCCATCGATATATCAACGGTATCAAAAAATGTAATATTAAATTGAGAGACCCTTAAGATTTCATATGATGTATGCGCTCCATAGCTCCCAAGCTTAAATTTTCTTTGCCAAAATTTGTATCTCTAATATTAGAATTCAATTCAATGAAACATCTTTATTTAGATGGAATTTTTTACGTTCTTATTTCTTAGAAATTAACTTGACTTAAAATGTATTTTAAGAAAGAATTTTTATGGAAAATATAACTAAAAACACAATTTAAATCTACAACCTAATTTTGTATAAATACCGCAATTACCTATTTCAATTTAAATAGTTTCCATAATAAGAAATATTGTATATCATTTTTTTTTGCCTTTGTTTTAAAAAATTTTTAAATTTTTTCTTCAAAAAAAAAATTTTTTTTTCGCCAAATGAAGATTTTCCTTCTAAATCTTCTGGCAACGCTGGCCCAACTATGGAAAGAATAGAGCCACTTCAGCAGCTGAACGACCAGCAATTCTTAGATCTGCCTCCAATTCGAAGGCCTCATCAGCGAAAATAAAGGAAAAAGTTGGAACAATGGCTAGTTTGGCGACTGTAACATTTAAAAATATTAAAATTGCAAAAAAGCCACCTTTTAGCCCATTGCGTAAGAAGAATGGAAACATGTGGTCTTTTCTGACAAAGAAGTTTAACTTCGAAAGCCCTGATGGCTTTAACTACTACTTTCATTATTTCCGTAAGGCAGAACTTAATTTAACTCGGAATCATAGCTGTGCAGGTGGAGTAATGGTGTGGGGCGCTGTATCGTATTAAGGCACAGTTAAGCTGCAATTTCTTTTAACAAAATTGAATGCCGTTTACTATAAAGGCTTTTCCAGACTTCAATACCATGTTTAGACCCATAACCTGGAGTTTCCAGCATAATAATGCGCTAATTCATACTGCAAGGATAGGAAAACAGTGGATTGATGAACATAATGTTCCTGTTCTGCAATGGCCACCCTATTCACCCGACCTTAATATTATTGAAAACGTTTGGGGATTTCTTTCACGTAAGGTCTATGAGTCAGGCCGTGAGTTTGAAACAAAAAATTAATTGATTGATGCCATAAAAGAAGCTTGGACCAAAATCAACTTGGATTACTTAGCAAATCTGTATAACTCAATGCCAGGAAGGATTTAGAAGTCATTATAAATAAAGCGGAAGTACGCATCATAGACTAATTAACTTTATTAAAGAAATACTTTTTTTGTTATAAGTACTACTCTTAAAAAATTGTTTTTTATTTATTTACTCTTGGTCAACCTCTTCTGGTGACCTAAAAGAAATACAACGTTTTTGATAACATAAATCAATTTTTAAAATTTTTAAATTTTTAAAACTCTTATTTTTATATTACACAGTAGATATTTTAAACATTTTGTAAGAGTTTTTTAACCATTCGACCGAATATGCAACAGTTCTCTCACGTAACATTTATCAGATAATTTTTTTATTTCGCTCTATACACAAATAAAAAATATGTTTCAGCATGGTAACGGCGACTACTCCATGTTTATTGTAACAATATATTGTTGTCTTACACAAACAATTTTCTTTCTTTTCTTTAATATCAGCAATATTTTAGTTACTGTAAACATTTCAATGTTTATTGCAATTAAAAATTTGGGTATGGTATGAGAAATATTAATTTTTTTTAACAACAGCCGCGAATAACGTTTTACGTTACAAAATAATTAGTTGTCAGAAGAGCCAAAAAACGTTTTTAACAGGCAAGATTATTAATTTTTTATTTTTTTTCTTTAGATTATTAAAAATAATGATAATTGAAACTTTTATGCAAAATATCAAGGAACTTAAAATTTAAATTACATGCAAATTTACAGTTTATAACTTTTTTTAGTAGAAAAACGTTTCATATCCACAATCGCGATGTCATTTATGCCACGTTTCAAAACCATTTACATTGTATCATTTTGTAAGTTACTTACAACGTTCTTCCACTAGATGACTCTTTGTATTTCATTTTGAAGGCGTTAAGGTGCATAATATTGGATGATTTGAGGTTTTAACAGTGTAAGAGAGTAATGTTAACAGTTATCTGCAAAAAACAGTTTATGCAAAAAGTGGCTTTTACTACGTTATTCGCGGCTGTGCTTCAACTATATAATGCTGGGTACACACAGTGCAATCTATATGCAATCTACATCAACGCAATCTAAAAATATCAATACGTTTTGATGTTGATGCAATTTGGAACGAATGAAAAATGAATGAAAATGAATTTAATTTGCTAGATTGCGTAAATGCATTGCATTGTGTGTACCCAGCATAATGAAAACTTTGAAAACATACACATTTAACTAGCTGATCCGGCCAACGTTGTTTTGCCATATAACTTATTTCTGCCAGATATTACAGTGTCTGCATTCCAAATTTTACGAAAACCGGTTTATTATTAAAGAAGATAATAAAAATTATAGGCTATAGTTCTTTCCAGATGTTACACTAATTGCCTGCCAAATTTCAAGAAAATCGGTTGATTAGTTAAGAAGATATAAAGGGAGGTTTTTACCCCTCCTTTCCTATTTCACGCCCTAAATAAAAAAAATTAAAGGCTGTTGTTCTTTCCAGATGTAACACTATTTGCCTGAGTAATTTCAAGAAAATCGGTTGATTAGTTAAGAAGATGTAAGGAGGGGGGAATTTTACCCTCTTGCCCTATTCCACGCCCTATTTGCCAAATTAGTTAAGAATTTTTAGGGAGGGGGAGCTCTTACCACTCTTGCCCTATTTCACGCTCTAAATAATAAAAAAATTATAGGCTATTGTTCTTTCCAGATATAACACTAATTGCTTGCAAAATTTCAAGAAAATCGATTAATTAGTTAAAAAGATATAGGGATATAGGGGAGCTTTTATCCCTCTTGCCAAATTCCCTATTACCTTTCAGATGTTACAGTGTCTGTATGCCAAATTTTAAGAAAACCGGTTGATTAGTTAAGAAGATGTATCGAGGGGGAGCTTTCCCCACTTTTACCCTATTATTACTCCCTCTAGCGATATGAAATATACTTAACGACCTATACTAAGTTTGTCATTCCGTGTGAAACTTTTTTATTATTCACCTCAGACCCCATAAAGTATATAAATTCTGGCTCCTTGAGTAATTCTAAGTCTATTTAGCCATGCCCGTCTGTCTGCCCGTCCGTAGCAAACACGCTCACTTTCGAAAAACTCAAAAGAAATAAAAAAAAGTTAACTTACAGTTATCCTAAGCAGTTTTGGATTGAAATCCAGCCCAATCGGTTCAATAGGATCAGAGCTATTAATCAAAATGTGGAACAACCACTTCAAAAAATTGATAATTTTGTTACAAAAACTAACATAAATGATGCAAAAATGCACGCAAAAACATAAGATTTTGCACAAGTCCGTTTTATTCGACTAGAAATGACACTGTAAAATTTCGCGAAGGTCGGTCCATAATTTACCCTAAGCCCCATATAAACACTACTCCCGGAAAACAGTTTAGTACGCCTAAAACCGTAAAAAAAATGCAATCATAACAAATTTTGGCTCGTCACAATTTTATAGGACTATAAATGATACTGTGAAACTTCGTGAAGATCGGTACATAATTTACCCTAGGCCCCATATATGCCCTACTCCCGGAAAACAGTTAAGTCTCCTAAAACCATAATTAATAACAAATCGTCACAGTTTAAGATAATAATAATAATAATAAAAAGACATCATACAGATATTACTCCTTAAACATTTGAACTGTCGGTGGAGGGTATCAAAGATTTGGCACAGCCGAATATAGCACTCTAACTTGTTATTTTTAGAAATGAAAATTTTAGCGGTTGTTCATTTTGGGAATATTGATGAAAGAAAATTATTTGAAAAAAGAAAACCCGTATTTTTATAATGTTTAATACATTAAAGAACAAAAAAGGTTCATGTATTTAGTACCAAAAGGTAAAACTAATGGAACTTAACCCTAGGATTACCGTCTTGGTCTGGCCAGACTAAATTTGTGTTTTGCAATTATTGCAATTTTTCGAATATAACAAAAAAAAAAAAAAAAAAAAAAAACAGGAGCGTCTATAAATGATGTGTGCTGAATCATATGAAACTAATTTGGATTTGATTGGAGCAAGATTAGTGGGGTGAAATTCTATTTTTATGTAAAAGTCTATGAAATTACCCTCTGGGACGAACCAAATTTTTTTTTTTGCAATATTTTTCATATAGAGCAATATATCAAAAAAAACAGAAAGGTAAATTCTATAAATGATATGTTGTGAATTGAATGAATCAAGTTCGAATTAAATCAGAAAACTACAGCCCGTTATGAGCTAAGTATAATTTAACTACAAAAACCAAGCGGAAAACTAGTTTCACTCAGTTGCGAAAAAGCAATCTGCAAAATAAGGGACTACATATTCGATGACTTGCATGTTAAATAAAATAATAAATTCGTATACAGGGGTGTCCTTTAAATCGAAAAGGCAAACATTTTAAACGTCGTTTTTGAATAAGATTTCTGTGATAAATGAATTTTATGACAAATATTTTACAAATATTTCTCTATTAAACAGAATTTAATAACAAACATTATAAAAATTTGATTAAAAGTGTATTAAAAACAACTTCGATTGTTTTCGATTTCCAGAACACCCCTGCTTATCTAAAATAATAATTTAATAAAAATATATTTATTTACTTTTTATTTAATTGGGGGTTTTTTTAGCTGTTCTAATTGGGGTCAGGCCTGACCAAGAGGAGACCTAAGTGGTAAAAAGTTACCTAGGGTTAAGAAGCTTTTGGTGTGAAAATTCCACATTCCATTTTTTGATAATTATTAAAGTGTATATACATTAGTGCTTTACAATATCTTTTCAAAGGTGCACATTATTTTAATAACAATTCCATTAGGAATATATTTAGGGAAATCCATATAATCCATATATTTTCAAATGCCTTCGATACAACAACGGTATCAATTATAATACTAAATTGAGAACCCTTAAAACTTCATATGATGTAGGACCTTCTTGCCCAAAATTTATATTACTCTAATTTTAGAATTTAATTACTTTTTTAATTTAAACTTTTTTACGTTCTTATTTATTAGAAAACAAATGGATTTAAAGTATATTTTTAGAAAGAATTTTATGGAAAATACAACTAAAAACACAATTGAAGCCTACAATCTAATTTTTTATAAATACCGCAATTATGTATTTCAATTTAAATAGTTTCAATAATAAAAGATATTTTCCCTTTAAAAAAATAATAATTTTTACTTCTATTCCATTGTTTTTAAAAATTTTAAGATTTTTCTCTTCAAAATAAGATTTATTTTTCGCCAAATGAAGATTTTCCTTCCAAATTTTCTGGCAACGCTGATTTGAACGAATGCCTGTTGTTCGGCGTGAGTAATTGTCTTGGCAACTCAGAAACTTCAAAAAAGAAAAATAATAAAAGAAGAAGAACATACATTTTTGTTAGAAGTTTGCCCTTTGATGACATTTTTCAAATGAACTTTCACTTTCCTGTGTAATCGAACAAGAAATTTTCAGGAAAGTCGTCTATTTCATCGAAATTTTTATTTATAATACGAATACAGAAATTTTATGAAAGAACTTTCATGTGTAAAGGCAGTGTAACACGTTAATGAAAAGAAATTCCTGTTTAATATAATAAATAATTGGATGTCAATCAAGTTTTTTCTAAAAAGTTTATTTTTCTTATATGCAAAATAATTATGAGACTCACTGTATGTGTTTATCACTCATCTAATTGGGTAAGTGCTGCAGTGTCTATTCTTCTTAAGCGAGTGTGGCCGCCATGATGAAATATTTCGAGCTAGTGGATTTGGGTGCTGTTCAAGCCTTTTTAAATATTTTAATGCATATTTTGTGATCATAGTTTTTACTTATGGCACATTGAGATCCTTATGAATGTTTGAGTTTTTAACATACCGGGGAGCGGCTGTGATTATTCGAAGAAGTTTATTTTGGCGCCTTTGAATTTTTTCGATATTAGAGGCCGAGGCAGTGCCCCATAGTTGAATACCGTAGCACCAGATAGGCTTTAAGATAGAGTTGTAGAGTAGAAGCTTGCAATCGAGACTAAGGACAGAATTTCTTCCAATAAGCCAATGAATTTGTATGGCTTTTAGTTTCATTTGAGTTAATTTTGCCTCGATATGGCATTTCCACGTTAATCGCCGATCCAGATGTATACCGAGATATTTTACATTCGAATGTTGAGGAATTATTTGATTGTTGATTTTTTTTTTTGGGTGAATGTTTTTTGTACGCATTTTTGCTCATTGACCATTATCCTCCATTGTTTTAACCATATTTCTTGTTGAAATATATGATGCTGTAAGTAACGAGATACTTCATAACGGTTTTCGTGGACGCTTAGAAAAGCTGTATCGAATGCAAATGTTGAAGTTTGGATGTAGTTGTTTGTTGGCATGTCCGTGGTACCTCTCGTACAAAAAATATCAAAAATTGTATAAAAATCAAAATTTTTGGACTGTCATATAACCTATGGTTACATTTTTTATATCAAAAGATCGGAAATTTTTAGTTGAAAATTTTTTCTGAAAATTTCGGAAAAATCGTTTCATATACAAAAAAGTTATGACCAAAATATAAAATAAATTCCCCATTTTCGGGAACCATAGATCTTCCCGAGTCCAAGTTTAATAACCTAAGTAAATGGTAAAGTTCTTCTTAAGCACGTCGGTATAAAAATCTGTCAAATCGGTTAAAAAATGGCTGAGTTATAATCAAAATACTGAAAAAATACTGAAAAAAATTTCACTTTTTATACCCTTCACCACAGGTGGAAAAGGGCTGATACAAGTTTGTCATTCCGTTTGTAATTTCTACAATATTGATCTTAGACCCTATAAAGTATATATATTCTGGATCCTCATGAAAAGGGAAGTTCAAATTAGGTTGTCTGAAGTTGATTTAACGATGTAACGATAATAAAGTTTATTTAAATGTAAATATTATATTGTAAAATAATTTGCTTTCAATTAAGCCATATTTTCTATTTGGGGTATATTTTTTTAAGAATTTTTAGTGCAAATTAATTTTTTTATTAACATGTTAACTTGGTTGCATTATTTGCTGTATTATTAAATAATACTGAGGCAATTAAACGAATTAAATTTAGGTGTAATTTTGTTTTTGGAGATTAATTTTTAAGGCAATTACTCGAATTGGGTAACCAAGCGTATGGCAATAAACGTGGATTTTTATTTGAAAAATGGAAGAAAAAAACGGCGATTTAAGACTCAAGGTAAATAACCGTGAAAGGCATATAAGCGTGGGGTAATTAACCGGGTTATACAGTATATCGTTGCTATCATGCTAGGAAATGGAATTCAATACCTCTTTTATTTCTCCCTCTGACCATTACTAAACTTTATTTTCTCCCTTTCATTTACGGGTTTCATTATTCACTGCAAATATGATACATCCAAAGAAAGAAGTTGATTTTACTACTTCCGTTCATTTTCTTTTATATATTTAAAACAAAAGCTGTTTTATTTGCCAGGGTTTCCGATATCAATTGCTTAATTTGAGATGTCATTCGTTTAATTAGCTATTTTTATGTGCTGCCAGCTTATTAAATTTACAATATTTTCCACCATTTTAAATAAGCATGAACCCCATAATCTGTAAAAAATGGTATGGGACGCGGAAGGTTGGTTATTTTTCTCTGCTGTATTTTGTTGTTGCTGATATAACCACATAGGCACATAACCTGAAAAACAGCCTACCGTGAACGACCTTATTATTCATTAGAAAAACTAACAACTACTGTTGTTCTACATTAAGAATTTGTAGAATTAACCCTGGAACAACATTGCTTTTAATACTTCCATGTACATTTTAGGAAATTTAGAGGAAAAATTTACAAAAATAATCATATTAATTATATACATATAAAGGGTGTTTTTTTAAGCCCGATAGAACTTGAAATTGTAAAAAATAACACAAAAAATTAAATGGTAATCAAAATTTTTTTTTTATTCGAAAGATCAATACGTGACATTTACATTTGAAAATGATTTCGGGCATATGGGCACCGCGGCTGTTCTTGACGAAGCGCATTCTGGACGTCCAATTTTGGGCCACTTTTTCGAGCACTGCTGGCCGTATGTCACGAATAACACGAACAATGCTGGCCTCCAAGGCGTCAATTGTTGCTGGTTTATCAGCATAAACCAGTGACTTCACGTAGCCCCACAGGAAATAATCGAGAGGTGTCAAATCGCACGACCTTGGAGGCCAATTGACAGGTCCATTTCTCGAAATCAACTTATCGCCAAATTTTGATTTCAATAAGTCGATGGTTGCGTTCGCCGTATGGCACGTAGCGCCATCCTGTTGAAACCACATCTCCTCCGGATCAATGTCATCCATATTTTCAAACAAAAAATCATTGATAATGGTGCGGTAACGATCTCCATTGACCGTAACGCGAGCTCCGGCTCATTTTTAAAGAAATAAGGTCCGATGATGCCACCAGCGTGAAAACCAAACGGTGCATTTTTCTGGATGTAATGGAGTCTGTAGGGTCTCTTGTGGATTGGTCTCGCTCCATATGCGGCAATTTTGCTTATTAACAAACCCGTTAAGACAAAAATGCGCCTCATCGCTGAACACAATTTTGCGATAAAACAACGGGTCAGTTGCTAACTGCTCTAGAGCCCAATCGGCGAAAGAACGACGCATATAATGGTCTCGTGGCTTCAATTCCTGCACCAGCTGGATCTTATACGGGTGTAGGCCGAATATAAGTTGCGCGAATCGACGACTGATTTTCAAAGTAAATTTGGATAATTTCGTAGCGTTGTTCAAGCGTGAGTCTATTCATGATGATTTGTCAGGGTATACTGAAACGATAAAAAAAAATATTTCATCAAAATTTAATTTTTTGTGTTACTTTTTACAATTTAAAGTTCTATCTAGCTTAAAAAAACACCCTTTACAAACTGTTGTTGTTGTTGTTGATTTAAAAAGAACAAACACAGACACAAGGCGAATTTATAACAGGTAAGTGCAACTCTACAACTACAAAAAGCCCCATGTATTTTGTTTATGAAATTTTCTGACTTGTTGTCAAATTTCAGTATAGAAACAAAATAATATTTTGACGTTTCACCATTTTTTTAATTCGCCGTGGATACAGCTGATGAACGGCTGACGAGTTGAGCTTACCTGGAGTTAATTCGCCTTGCACAGACAGTAGCCCGTTTCTGTATATCTCACATCGTAAAACTCTTCGCATGAAACGTGTGAATTGCAACAAAAATAGTGTGAAATGAAACAAAAAATGGTTTTTCTTACACATGTGTTTCTGTATCTTTTTTTTGCGAGAATTATCTGTCATTTAAATAATTTTCCAGCAATTATTGGAAGGATGCGAGAAAAAGTGTTTCTATAACAATATTTTGCGAAAAGTTTCTTTCAAGAACTGTCAAAATAAGTCACATTTGAAATTGGTGGCGAGAAAAACAAAATGTAGATATGTATTTTGAATTTAAAATATGTTTATATACTATTCTTTTTAAATAAATAAAAAAATAGAAGGAATATAAATGATAAAGGCATTATTTATATGATGAAAATAAACAAAAAACAATTGTTATATTTTGTTAGTTTAAATTTTTGTTAGCCTTTTCTTGTTTTGGTTTTAATCAGTGCTGCCAGATAAATTTGTGTCAAAATCGTAAATTTCCTGAGAAAAAAATAAAGAAGATCGTCTTTTTTGTTTTAAAAATCGAGCAATTTAAACTCAAATTTAAACAAATTTGTTTCGACTTTTATTAAAGAATAATCAAACAAAAACATAGTTAAAGTTCATGGGTATTTAATAACTGAGATATAAATCTTTAATTTACCTATTCCTATAATCTTTTTCTTTTTAATCTGAACTAGACTTAGTAGAATACCTTGTAGCTAAAATTAAAAAAATCGGTTCATAAATAAACGGGTTAAAGACCCAGTAAAATCTTCGCCTACAAAATAATATGTTAAGTAATCAGAAACACATAAAAGCACTACATACAATTCTACTGAAAAACTAATGAATTTTACAAGGGTTGTGCCAAAAAGAACAAATTCAAAAGTAAGTCATTTTTTTATCTTAATACATCCAGAAAAAAGTAGATATCGAAGTTCTTATGGAAGAAAGCTACTTAATAATGAGTGAAAGAAGATATCCATTTTGAAAAAGTTTTTACTGGGAGACAAACAAATTTCTTTCTTGCCGGAATAATGGTTTTGGCACAAAAGTGTACATATAAGATAAGAATATCAAATATCAATCATATTTTGTATATGTATGTAAGAAGTATTAAATGTTCAAAATAAGCCAAGCCGGTCCATTACTTTCCCTCGAAATTTTGCTTTTGCCGATACATTTTTTAGGGAAGAAACAAACATAAATATAAAAATTTAAGCAGCCTTGTTTCTAAAGATATCTTTTTTTCTAATAAACAAACAATTTGAAAATATTTACAATTATCTTATTTCGAAGACTAATGCCCGTAATTTCTACAAGTAGATATCTAGTGGTGTTCATACCTAACAGTTATCTTTACCTATCCGGTATTACTATTGTGGTAACTTCAACATTAATTTTGCCTACGTGAATTAACTACCGAAAATCGATGGCGTAAAATACATTACACTTGAACCCGTAGGTTAGAAATACGTTTTAAAATTATGAAAACCATAGATACCTATACACAGCTAGATACCTATTTGTAGAAATTACGGGCATAAGGGGCTTAAAGTGTAAAACGCAACGCCAACAATTTCATTAAAAGCAAAAATAAAATCAAAAATATTTTATAAATTTGTTGTTGCTTTCTACAGACATTCATATTATTTTTTTTTCAATTTTCAACACCACAAAATAGAAGTGTTTGAAATTTAAAAATTCAAGATGAATTTCTATAGACAGTAACAACAAAATTTTAACTATTTTTGATTTTGTTTTTGCTTTCGTAACTTTTTTAGAAAAAATCATCAAAACGTCACTTTGTCAACAAAAAATCGTCAAGATGACGATAACTCGTCAAATCTGGCAGCCCTGTTTTTATTATATTTATTTATTTCTTTTGTTGACGTTTCGCTTTTATTTGACACTTAATTACTGGAAATATTCCAGTATAAACAGAATTTGTTGTGTCTGTTTTCGCATTCAAATACAGAAACACTTTTATCTCATAAATCGAGAAACGATGGAATTTTTTGTTTCACACTTCATGTAAGAAATTTTACGATGCGAGAAATACAGAAACGAGCTACTGTATACTCGTTTCTTTTCCCCTCGTCCTCTCGCCTATAAAGTAGCAATCATGTCAATAAGACATGAGCCGTATGAACACAGACTAACTTCGACAATTTAATGTACATAATTAAGACAAAAAAAAATAAAGAAGAAAATTTTTTGACAAATTGGACTTAACACCTTACTAGCAGTTGCTCTAAAGAGTACCTTGTTGAATTCGCCTTGATTGAATACAAACAAATTTGTGTAGTTTTTTTATGTTTGTTAAATTTTATTTTTTTTCCTACAAACTCTGAACTGCAAAGACTGTTTAATAGTAATAAAGTAAGCCGAAATATTCCAAGGGGCTAACTTTTTCGAACTATTAAATTTTCTAAACATTCTGCTGTATTTTAAATATAATAATAAATATTTTCAATAAAAAAGATATTCTAAACTTGCTGCGTTTTTTTCTCCATTTTGGTGCGTTTTGGAAATGCAAAGTTAACAACACTGATTTGTTTATTAAAGACAACTGTCTATTCGAAGCAAGTAGATACGTCGTGTAAACACCATGATTCATGAACATGATTCAGAGAGCGAAGCAGGTGATTCAAATCGTCGTGGAAACATGGCATAAGATTAGACAAATAATGCAAGAGCAAAAAATCCTCATATGTCGTAGTGCTGCCACCTTTATTGTTTCACCATACATATACATTTTTGTAAACGTTAAATGTTGTATGTACCCACAAGGGACTAGGACTGGTACAAAAGTAACCCAAACGTATGGAAAAAACATGGTCCATTAAACATTACGATGTCCTAGGGCAGGACCATATAGCACAGCTTTGGACTACAAAGGAGTAGTCTTTCAACTACTCCATGGTATACTCAAGAGGATTAGTTTTGAAGTCGTTTAAAAACGAAAAAATGTAGTTAAAAACGAAGACATGTCGTCTCACTACAAACACTTTTTAACAATGACATGGTCCATGCTTGCATTACATTGGACCAGTCCATGGAGTAGTCCATTTTATCAAAATGGATCAGGTAGTCCAATATTATTTGCAGGGTAGTTGTTATATAAATTGAGTTAGCTAAATTGTGTATATGTGAACAGAAAGATAATAATGTCAATAAAAAATGTATATCTGAACACGGTATTAATGTTTTTTAACATTTAATGACCTATTTAAGAAACAATTATTTATAATCAACAAAAATAAACAAAAAATAAAACAAATAAAGAACATTTAATACGGGGTTAGTGAAAAAACTAAAGATATTTTTGTTTTAAAAATATGTTTTCTTGAATTGTCTGGTTCTTTTTATACCCTCCACCACAATAAGTTGTGAAACCATTTTATTATTTTTTATCTCAGACCCCATAAAGTTTATATATTCTGGCTCCTTGAGTAATTCTAAGGCCCGTTTTCACGACTTAACGATAGCTATATGTAGGAAGTTATCGAACAGATAATGAGTTTTTAATTATCACAAGTTCCCTTTAATCTAAAAGTGAAGGATAAGCTGAAGAGAGGAACGTTCTACCCTTAACTTTTGTCGTAAGGTTTAGATTTGAGATTGCTATATTATATTCACATATTTTTTATATATGGCAACTCCAATTATACGTACCCTACAGATAAAATTGGACTACGTGGTCCATTGTGGCTTAAATGGTCCAATCCACTGTAATATGGACCATTTTATAAGAAATTAACATGCAGTGCTGCCAACAACTGCATGATGTATACTTTTCTATAGTTTACAGCAGGGCTGTGGAGTCGTTAAGAAATAGTTATAACTCCGACTCCGTTTGCTGAAATTTTTTAAGTACGACTCCGACTCCAACTCCGACTCCGACTCCTACTCTAACCTAGCATTATTTAAGAGACTAGTTTTTATTTGACTATAAACTCTTTTTTAATTTAGTTCCTGTTAAATGGTTAAATAACGCAAGAAAATGATTCTGTAAAAATTTCAAATCGATATTTTAATTCTAACGTGCCGCGCATTGAGCTTTAACCTACTAGTTACTAACATATGAGAAGAAAAGCTGCAAAATATTTTATTTGGATTTTGGAAAAAATGTAAAAAACATATACCGCCCGATTCAATAGACCAAATGAGTTGAACTTTTTTAATTCTAAAGTGTTATGACATTCATGACTTATAACTCAACAGTTGAGAAACTTAAGCCAACTGAAATATAGAAAAATAATGGATTTAATTTTGGAACGAACGAGTTTTGTTACGAACTTTCGAAAGAAACGAGTTTTGCTTCAGTCCGTATGGGATCATTGAACTTTAGTATATTTTAAAGGTTATACATATTTATTAAAATTTATTAAAATTATGCAAACAGTGCAAAAAAATGTAAAAATAGTTCTGTAGGGGAGAGATAAACTACACCAATTCACATCTTTTTCAAATAACGTTTTTTATACTGTTGGAATTTATAGATGTGTGAATTTCCATAAGTCCTATCTAATGTAGCTTTCGAGATAGAAAAGTTAAAAACAACACCAAGTCCAATTGGCATAGACGTTAAGGCATCAAGTGTACTTAGTGTTGTTTACCACAATATTAATAGAGGCAAAGGACAGTCCATTTTTCTAAATTGTGAAGTGAGGTCTTTTGTTTTTAATATACATACATAAATTCAGACACTGCCATTTTGATCTTGTTTTATTTATTAAGTCAAATCATTCTCAGGAAAATTTTATATAGTTTATTAAAACATGCAGATGCGCCTTCAGTTGTTAGTTCTACAATTTATATAACACATTTTGAAGAGAAACGTAACGTAAAAAAATGTTGTTAGCCTTCTATTATTTTTGGGAAATAGCACTCGTTTTGTTGTTGGACTTGGTGCTGTTTGTCTCAAGGCATGGAACAGTACCATAGAAAGTAACGAACCTTTTATGACGTAATTTTTTAAGTATATCATCGACATAAAAAAAATATGTTAAGATCATATGAAATATTCGTACAAATGCACATTTTTATAACATAAACATCATTTGCGAATATCAACATGTTTTCGCGGTCTGCTGTAAAGCTTTCAAAATGTGGCTTGATGTAGTTTATCTCCTACCTGTAGAGTTAAAAACAATGGCCCATAACTATAGTCATAAACAAAGCATACTTTAAGGGCCATTATTATAACTTGACGTTAGCTGTTAACCGACAGATAACAGACGATTTTTGACAGATAACACATTACTATCTGTCAATTTAATCTTAACTTTAGCTAACTTCCAGTTGTAATAATGGCCCTAAGAGTTATAAAGTAAACTTTTCTTAAAAATATGCTTTTGATCTACTATAGACAAGTTAAAGCATACTTTACACGTTAAAACCGATGTTAATTTTAAAACCAGCTGAAGTTGTTTTTAACTCATTTAACAACAGCATCAGCTGTTTTTTGCCAAACAAAAAAGTACTTGCAAAAAGTTAAAAATGATTATGTTACAAGATTTTGGCCGATATTTTGCAATTATTAATGATTTGGAGGAAAAATTTTATGATAAGAAACTCAAAATACATTGTATAGGCCCTAATTGTGTAAAACTCAACGCCAAAAATTACATTGAAAGCAAAAACGAAGCCAAAATATTTTGTAATTTTGTTGTTGCTTTTTACATAAATTCATATTGCGTGTTAAAAATTTTCAACTCCGCAAGATATGCAGTGTTTTTTTTTATATATTAATTTTCAATGTCAGCTGCTAAGAGTTGCCCCTTGCTTATATTTTGTTGTAAGTTGTATGAAACAATTTTCTAGATTTGAGGTGGCACCCAGTTAAAGTCGGTTCAATATGGGCATTTCCAGCGAAAAGTCTACTTTTCGTAACGTAACGCCAGCAAGCAAATAGCCTTGTATTTTGGGCCCAAGTTGTTCAAATGTTATCATTTTTGTTACAAAACGTAGAGCTAGTTGCTTCTTGCGTCAAAGTATAAAAAAGTAAATTTTACATATAAAATTTTTTGAGAGAAAATGTTATTTGCTTGCTGGCGTTACGTTACGAAAAGTAGACTTTTCGCTGGAAATGCCCATATAAAACATACTTTAATTTTGACTATATGTAGTAGCAAAATAACACAGTACAACAGCCAATCTGGGGGGTGAGAAATTCCAAGTCAGGGTGATGGTACTAGGTCAGTATAGTAAAACCCTCAAAGGGTTTGGCGTTCGTATGTGTCAGTTTTTTTTTATGACATTTTAAATTTTTTCCTTATCTTGATGTTTTTTTGTTTAACATAACTCGAGAACCACTTGTCCGATTTTGCTAAAACAAACTCAAAAAAATTTAGAATTACAATTTCTTTAATCCGTTCATATAACGTTTTTCTTTATAATCAACAGTTTTGCCGGTAAAAATAAATTTGTGGAGAAAAAAAAATATTTTATTTTAATTTTTAATTTTTATTTATTTTAATAAATATTGCCTATTTTTAGGCAAACAAATATTTTTTTCTCTACAAATTTATTTTTACCGGCAAAACTGTTGATTATAAAGAAAAACGTTATATGAACGGATTAAAGAAATTGTAATTCTAAATTTTTTTGAGTTTGTTTTAGCAAAATCGGACAAGTGGTTCTCGAGTTATGTTAAACAAAAAAACATCAAGATAAGGAAAAAATTTAAAATGTCATAAAAAAAAACTGACACATACGAACGCCAAACCCTTTGAGGGTTTTACTATACTGACCTAGTACCATCACCCTGACGTGGAATTTCTCACCCCCCAGACAATAACCCCAAAAATGTTCCATAGTGTAATTAAAAGAATGTTTTTATTTTAAAGTTGTTTTTAAAAAGAACCGACTTTATCGTTTGACTATGATTATGGGCCAATGTGAATTTTTAAACAACTAAATTTAAATCTTTTTCTGCAGTGTACTCGCCATTACATTTTTCCGTTCCTAACTCAATATTATTATTGTCCAAGACCGAAATTTGAAATTGCAAGTCTTTATTATCTCTCCAATTTTCCCTTAAGTCAGTAGATAAAAGTATTCTCAAATCATTTTTCGGGTTAACCCCCACATTGATGGGAATTATATCTGGAACAATGTCATGTATTTTTCCGAGTTTCTTTTCCTTTTATTCTATTATAATTAACCTTGAAGGTTGGAACTTAAAATGTAGTTCACTTAATGCTTTCACCACAGGAGCAACGGCTGATTTCAAGTCATATTCATGAACATGGCTACAAAAATATTTGTTAATATACGATAAATAAAAAACAACATCTTTACAAATTTAATTTTTAAATTCCTTAATTCGGCTCTTGGCGAAATTCAAATAGTGAACCCGCTGGTTGAACCCGCTGGTTTGAGGTCGCATTAAAACATAGAAAAGGACATGCTTCGATACAATCTATATAACTATTCTTATAAATTGTCAAAAATAAGATGTTATCGTAATTTTTTAATTTTTGAAACTCACCTACTCATATGAAAAGTATACTGGTCCTTATTTTCTGACTTCACAATTTCAAAAAGCAGACCCTCTTATGGCCAATTCCACTAATTTATTTAAATATCAATTTATGTTTAAAATTTGTTTTTTTATGTCAAATAAAAATAAAATTATTAGAAAAATTATATTAAATATTAATTGATATTTAAAAAGAATTGGAGAAATTGGTCATTAAAATTTGTTATTTTGAAAAATATTAGAAAAAATTTAATGCAAAAAAGTTTGAGTCGGAGTCGCTAGTTTCTGTGGGTACTTCGACTCCGACTCCGGTACAAAAACCTCAACTCCGACTCTTCAACTCCGACTCCGACTCCACAGCCATGGTTTACAGTATTACACATTGGTAGTCCTGATGGTGTCCATTATTAATTGTTTATTTAAAAATTTGTGAAATTTGTGAAAAAAAAGGTAAAAAAAAAATAAAAATACCAAGTAAATATATTTAATAATAGCAATAATAGACTACAGGGCATGCCATAAAAGTAAAAAATGAAAAATACTTAAACTACCCAATTTAGTACTCCATGGAGTAGTTTAGGGACTAATTCGGTGGATTATATGGTCCCCGCCTAGGACATCGTAATGTTAAATGGACCACCCTTTACCCATATATTTGGAGTAGTTTTGGAGTACTCCTACTCCTTTATGGACTACTCTTTACATGCATGTATGGACTAGTCTCGTTATCTGCAGGGTATATATTGTAAATGTAAAAAAGTACGTAGTTGCCAGTTCGTATTTTTATTTTGGCAAAAATAATCGGTATTTTCTTTATACAGAAGTTGTGAAAACGAAAAATAGTTGAAGGTAACTTTATTCCTCACTAGTGCTAAAGTAAGTCGTGAAAACGGGCCTAAGTCCTTTTAGCCATGTCCGTCTGTCTGTCCGTCTGTTGAAAATACACTCACTACCGAAAAACTCAAAAGAAATGAACAAACTTGGTGTCAAATTGCTTGTAGCTATTCTAAGCAGTTTGGGATTGAAGTCCAGTAATATTGGCTTAGTAGGATCAGAGCTATGAATCAAAATGTGGAACCACCATCCTAAAAATTGAAAATTTTGCTACAGCAACTAACATAAATGGTGAAACAATGCACGGAATGATATTAGATGTTGCACAATTTATTTATTCGACTGAAAATCACACTGTTAAATTTCGTGAAGAACGGTCCATAATTTACCCTAGGCCCTATATAGAACCTTCTCCCGAAAAACAGTTTAGTACGCCAAAGTAATACACAATACTATCATAATAGAATTTGGTACGTCACAGTTTTACATGACTAGAAATCACACTATCAAATTTCGCCTAAAACCGTAGCGGTAAAATTGGTTCCATCTTAGCTAAATATGGCCCGAAAAAATGTCTTGCAATTTTATAAATTAAAAATAATAAACATACCCGGCTAGGTGTTGTTGGTTGTGTTAACTAAATTAATTTCATCAAACAGATTATGTTTTTCAAATGAATGCCATCTGTTCGTTATGGCTGAAACATTTTTTTTTTTTTGTTTAATTTTCAATAATTTTTGTATATCGAAAGATTGATTGTTACGTTTTGGACTGTTTCCAATATAATTGTAAATATTTCTTGTAAGTGATTCTAAAAATAAAGGACGCTTTAAGCACGCATATTAACGCCAGTCAAAACGTCAAAACCCTTTAACATTTATTAAAAAAATCGTCAATCGTCATTTTACTGTATTTTCTCCAAATAAAACGTTAATGAAATTCTGGGTTTTTAACATAAATTGTTTTTGTTATCTTGTGGGTAAAACACAACTACTTTTAAAGAAAATATGTACTTTGATTTGGTAAAGTAGTTCACTATACCACATTACCAGCATGTGGTGTACCGCAATACCTGCACATTTTTTAAAGTCCTGTCCCATGGGACTTGCAATAGTTTCCTAAATATCTCTGAAAATGTGTGTTTAATAATTTTCGCAAGTGGCTTGGAAGCCTAACATATGTAGCCTGTACACTAAGAGAAAAATGACGATCTAATTTTAAGAACACAATTCTTGAATTAAGATTGCAGAAATCTTTAGATTTCAATCTTGAAGTTTGTTCAGTAATAGTATGTTCCCATTTGGCTTCTTAAACGCGTTTAAGCAGTTCGACCGTGATTAAGCTCTAATCACTTCAAAATCGAGATGATTACCCATACATTGAAGTGGTTTGTTAATCACTTCAAATTGACATGTTTACAACTAAATCACTTCATAAATCACATAGAATCCACTGAACATACCTTAAATGAAGAATCGCCAACATGATCGTGTACAACCGGCCAAGATTTCTGCTTAATGCTTATTTTTTTTTTTCTTAAATAATTCATAAATTTTCACAATTTCATCATTAAAATGATTAAAATAATCCTCTGATAACTTTATAAAAGTGTTTTATCAATTTTTAATACTTTAAAGAAATATAAATTTGTTTGTTATATTGAACTCAACGAAACTTTTTGCTAAGTTTAATGAAACTCTCATTTGCTTAAGCAAGGTGCAAATCTTTTCGCACATTCTTCAAGAGTTTCAAATGGAGTCTGTTTTCAAGTATCGCAAGGGTAAGTACTCCTTCTTATTTATATGTGCAATAAAAAAATTGTTTAAATTGATTGATTTATTTCACCACCTGTTATTTGACATTAAATTTATTTGTTTCAGACTCAAAAGTGACTTTTTAAAGTTTGCAGTACATGAAGAAGGAAGAAGAAATTAAAACAGAGTTTATAATTGCAGATTATTCGTGGCTCAATGAAGTTTAAGTGGCGGAGTATCCCACAGTGAGAATAAGATAAAGAAGGAAGTAATAAAAGAAGCGATTCATCCTCTGAAGCTACACAGAGAAAAAAATCAAGTAAAAAACGTAGAAAACAAGGTTGATTTAAAATTTTTCGGTGGTGATTTTGCTTCATACGTTTTTCTTGTTAATTCAACCTGAGTTTACAATAACTTGCGAACAACATTTTTTTCTTTTAAAATAACTATAATTCATGTTAATTTAATATTGCAGTAAAGTTAGAGCAAAATGTAATTTATATTGAAATAACAATTCGAATCACGTTGAATGAAAGTTATTTAAAGTTGAAACAACGTGAATTTCATGTAGAATCAAATTGGTTTGAGTGTGTTATAAGAGTGCGAAGAAGCTTCAGAGACAACATATGCATTTATTTAAGAATAATTCAAAACACTTACCCCTTGTAACACATGTTTCACTTATTTTGTATTCTCCTTTGTTAACAGAAGCATCAGCAGAATCGCCCGATATGGTTTTCGTCATCATTCTACTTTGAAAACTTGATGTACTATTTAACTAACTTTTTTTAACATATTTTAAAAATGAAAATATAAAAATGTACACACTTAACCCTCGGTCTTACACATATTTTTATTTTCACATTCGTAACGCATGAGTCTAGCCGGACCCAACCAACTTTTGAATAAATAAAACCAATTTTTTTTTAACTAAATGTTATATTATACACATTTATAATTTAAATAAAATATGAAATTCATTATATAAAATAATATGCGCATATATTCATATTATTTTTATTTATAATATACAAATGAACATATTTTTAGCCCTCAAAATATTTCTAAAAATTGAAAAATAAGATCATTTTATTTCATAAAATTTATGTATATAACATGTTTACAAAATATGCAATACTATTTTATTTGTAATTAAAAAGAGAAATAAAATAAATGTATTAGCATTATGGATTTCCTTAGCAACTTAAGCTACGGTCAGACTTATCAAATATTTGACGAAAAAAACGGGACCAACAACCAAACTATAAAATCATTTCGCTTAATATCAATATTTATTTTTATTAAAATTCCACACCTTACAAAAAACTGTTTTTTGCTACGTCTAGTAGTATAATTAGTTTATTTTGTAATATTACGACCATTTTAAATCTCGCTTACTATTAAGAAAAGTAGGGGTTACGCTTATTTGATCAAATATTTAATAAGTGTGACCGTAGCTTTAAACATTAAATTTTACTTTTAGAATGTGGCTGATAATCTGAACACTTTGAACAAAAATTTTTTTTGGAGTATATGAATATTCATTCCATTTTCAATATTAAATAGATCCAATTCGTTTGCAAATTTTCAAACATCGTTCCTTTCCAAGCAAATACACGAATACAATTTGTTTTACTTAAAATGTAATATTTGGTGTGCAAAATCTCTTGGGCGCCTGAATTCTTTTTAACAAAAAAAAACGACTTTTATTTGCTGATTCAAATTCAGGAATAAAGAAAATTTTATTTTTTAGAAAAAATTTAAAAAACAAAAAATACAAAACATATTCAATTAAAATAATAAAATTTATCAAAGTTAAATTATGAACAAGTAATATTTTGAACAAATTATTTCAACACTCCCACAATTTGTTAAAAATATAGCATCTATTTTTCTTTAACATAAATTAATCGTCTTAATAATTCAAATCTTGACTTAGGGAGGGCTCTTGTAAAAATGTCCGCTAATTGTTCTTCGGAGGAAACATAATTTAAACAGTATACATTTTCTTCATATTTTTCTCTAATAAAGTGATAACGCACGTCTATGTGCTTTGTGCGCTTATGAAACTCTGGATTCTTAATTAATCGTATTGCACTTTGATTATCCATATTAAATTCAGTTGAAATACTAATAGAAGTTAAGTCCTTTATCAAACGTTGCAGCCAAACTAATTCTTTTATGGCCGCACTTGCAGCTATATACTCTGATTCTGTAGTTGATAAAGAAACAGATTTTTGCCTTTCTGAACCCCAGCTTACAACATTTTCACCAAATAGAAACACATAACCAGATGTCGATCTCCTAGTTTCTTTATCACCCGCATAATCTGCATCACTGTATCCAAGTAACTTCAAACTTGTATTTGTATTAAAATGAAGACCATAATTAGTAGTTGCCTTTAAATACTTTAAAATACGCTTTACAGCATTCACTTGTGCCTCATTAGGACTTTCCATAAAACGACTTACAACTCCCACTGCAAAACTTAAATCAGGTCTTGTTGCAATTGCTAAGTAAAGTAAACTTCCAACAGCTTCACGGTATGGAAAAATAGAATTGTTTGAATTCTCAAATTTTTCAAATACTTTATTAGCATCTATGGGTGTTGAAACTCCATTGCAATCATCTATCTTAAATCTTTTAAGAATCTTTTTAGTATAATTTGATTGACATAAGTATATAGACCCATCAGTATAACGACCTATCTCTAAGCCAAGGAAACATTCAGCCTCAAAAAATTTTACATCAAAATTTGTTTGTAAATAGGCAATTACGTTTTTTATTTGTTCTTTAGACATCGCTGCAATTAATCCATCATCAACATACAAGGCCAAAATAAGAGTTTTATCTAAATTCACAAATACACATGGATCAGATTCCAATTGTTTAAGTTTGTATTTTTTAATAAATGTGGTAAATTTAAGATTCCAGCACCG
This sequence comes from Pollenia griseotomentosa, assembly GCA_963931875.1. Lineage (NCBI taxonomy): Eukaryota > Metazoa > Arthropoda > Insecta > Diptera > Polleniidae > Pollenia > Pollenia griseotomentosa. The sequence goes on from OZ007560.1 coordinate 191,280,285, forward strand.
TGATGCCTGCTTAAGTCCATACAAACTTTTCTGTAATTTGCAGACTTTACTAGTACCATCATTAAAACCCTCAGGCTGATACATATACACATTTTTATCTAAATCTCCATAAAGAAATGCAGTTTTGATATCAAATTGCTGTATTGCCATTTTCTTTATTGATACTAGAGATAAAACTATACGAATCGAAGTAAATTTTACAACAGGACTAAAAACTTCCTCGTAATCGATTCCGTATTCTTGGGTAAAACCACGGGCAACAAGTCGAGCTTTAAGTCTTTCTATACTTCCATCTAACCGATGCTTTATTTTAAATATCCATTTGTTATCTATTATCTTTTTACCTGGTGGAGATTCTACTAACGTCCATGTTTGATTTTCTTCTAAAGATTTTACTTCATCATTCATGGCAGTTAACCATTTATCCTTATTTGGAGAGCTCATTGCTTGTTTAAAACTCTTAGGTTCCTCCATAATCAAAGACACAAAACCACTAGCATCCATAGTATTTATCACACGTTTCGATCTGTCTCTTAGCTGATTTTCTAATATATTATTCTCGTTCAAGTAAGAAAGTTCTCTAGTGTTTTTCTTAATACGATTATGCTTCCAATGACCTTCTTCACCACATATAAAACATCGGCTATTAGGTCTGAAATTGTTTAAACTGCCACCATTGTGATAAGTTTCACTTTTCTTTGCATTTTTAACACCTTTATTACTATAATTTTTTAAACCCTTTGATGCAGTCAGTGCTTCAACTCGCTCAATTTGCCCACGAGAGATTAAACGTTCTTCTTCAATAACTAATCTTGATCTAAGGGTATTCAATGTGCGTTCTGTCTTATTTGCTGACTCCCAAGCACTACTAAAAGCTGCATATTCAGAAGGTATGGAAAATATTATCTTTGTTATTACCATATCATCAGATATTGTTTCTTTTAAATCTCTTAAACGTTGAACCAATTCTTCAACTCTTGCAATGTAAGTTATCATACTTTCACCAGCGTCTTTCGTAAAATTAAAAAACTGTTGATGGAGCATCAACAAACTAGATTCATTTTTTCTTTCGAAAACATCATTTAATTTAGTCCACATAGCTTTAGCAGAATCACAATTAGTAATATGTATAATTTGTTTATTTCCAACCGAAATCCCTATAATTTGTTGAGCTTTGGCATCCTTTTTTCGCCAAGCACGAATCTTACAATCATCACTTAATGGACAATCTTCATCCCCAGTAGCTACTTCATAAACATCAGCAGCAATCAATGTGATTTTAACTTGAAACTTTCATGTTGACCATTGACTTGCGTCATTCAATTTTTCAATCTTGCTTTCAGACTCCATTATTTAATAATTATTTTTTATTTAAATTATAGTTTAGATTGACCGACGTAATCTGGGCCCATAACCTTTTAACAAAAAAAACGACTTTTATTTGCTGATTCAAATTCAGGAATAAAGAAAATTTTATTTTTTAGAAAAAATTTAAAAAACAAAAAATACAAAACATATTCAATTGAAATAATAAAATTTATCAAAGTTAAATTATGAACAAGTAATATTTTGAACAAATTATTTCAACAATTCTGAACTCTAATATGTATATTATTTTGACTCAGCATCTACCAACATTAAGTTGCTGCTTAATCCATATTTGGTCAATCTTTACCATAGAAATAATCATGGGCAGAGTACACAAAAATAAAAAAAAAATAAAAAATTATTTCAATTAAAAAATTTGTGATATTAATTAAATTTGCACCAGTAAACAAATTAATAGAATCAATTTAACCAGTTAATATTATTAATAAAACGTTTAATTCACTTCAATAAATGTTTTATTCACTTGATTAAATTTTTAATTAAAACTGATTATATTTTTGATTAATGTCTTAATTGGTGAAAAATTTTGGTGAATTTTTTCTGTGTATTGTTGACAAGTTTGTACATGTGGCTCTTCTTCATCGTCCTTAGAAGCAAATGATTCATTTGGTTTTATGACCAAATTATTTTGTTTTGAATTTCATAACCTTCCTCAGCAGCTTTATTATATTCTAAGTCATAAGCCTCCACTCTTCACATGCAAAAATCAGCTTCTGAACGTGAGTTACTAGTTACTGTGCTCATATTGAGAACTAGATGAAGCTACTAGTTTGTGTGTTAAATAAAATTAAATAAATAATAGATAATTTAACAAAAAATAATTGAAAACAGCAGGAAAGAAAGTTAAAAATACGGCATCTTCTATACAAAATATATATACATAGGTCTGGCCAGACCACAAGTGTTACGAATGTTATGTGTGCAGTCAAAAATATTCGAATAAGTTTCCTTATATATCCTTTTCTGGATATATTTTTCAGCTTTTTATAGTAAACTTAATTCTAGAAGGGTACCTGAAATTTCTAGTCTCTACCAAAGTTTTAAATATACTAAAATAACATTTAAAATCAAAAAAGGTCTGGCCAGACTCATGAGTAAAACGAAGGGTTAAGTATGTATGCATGTTAATTTAACAAGATAAACTTTTGATTTTAATATAAAACAGGTTTTTATGGATTCAATATTAAATTACTATGATTCTCAATCGACATTTTTCCATGTTAATTTTACATTGGTATTTTTTTCTGTGTGTATTACTTTTACTTCCAGTTAACAATATGTTTTGACAGCTATAGCTGAAAGTTAATTATATGTGAACTTTTTTAAAATTGGGGGTAAGATAGAAAAAGTTATTAGCTATAAATATCCTGTTAAATAAATACAATGTGTTTTTTTTCCATTGTTTCAAACATTGTTTCAAAACTATTATTTACGAATTTGTTTTGTTTGGTCATGACCAACTAATAAACTACACAAGCGGTTGGATCTATGATATAAAAACCATATGAAGCATGTTTGTACGAAAATAAAAATTTTTAAATATTCACAAAAACATCCTGGTTGTTGTTGTTGTCAAGCCACTTGTGTAGTTTATTTGGACCTTTTAAGTAAGAACTCCTTATTTTTATTTGCGATCCTGTCTTCTTTTAAATTAAAATTCTTTTAAGTAAATATCAAAAAAATAGTAAAATCGTAAATGGTAAAAATGCTTGCTAATTACAAAAATTAAATGATGTTTTCAATTACATTTTTTTAAAACTACCATAGATTTTCTTGATTATGACTTTTACGTGATTTCGATTTTCAGAACATGTCTGTTATAAAGTGTACAAGCACACGTTAAAATTTAACAAAACGGACAAAAATACTTTCAAAAAACCATTTAAATTTGTTGTTTTTGTTCTTAAAAAAATAAGACATGTATTATGTATTACTAGTTTTTCTTTTTCCGGACTTTTTCATTTCCCAAGAAAGCGGGATTTATTTTTCGGGATCAATACAAATCGATGCAAAATTTAATTTAATTTATTTCAACAAATTACTTTTTTATTTCTGAGTCAAAAAGGAAAAAGTGCTTAATGGCATCTTAAGATCTTCATGTTCCAAAAGTACACATGGGCAAAATTTAAATTCTTTATAGGATTTTTGAGGAAGTAATAGCGAAACTACTTTTTGTTTATACTTTTTCAATGTGCAATAACATTTGGACTAACAAAAACATCCGATCTGTGACACATGAAGTGTTAAGGAATAAAAACTAAAATAACTATAATTTTAGAGAACTGATGATTACATAAAATGCGGAGAAGAAGAAGATCTTTTCATAACACAACTTGTTTACTATTATATCAGCAGTAAAGTTGCAATAATTAAATAAAAAAAATCTCGGGAATTCCCGCACAAATTTCCCGGGATTTTTTTTCCCGAAAAATGAGCGGGATCACGGGATTTTTGACCGGGAAATCCCGGGAAAAAACACTATGTATAACTATTGGTTATATTTAAATACAAACATAATCACCCTTATTCCATTTAACGTCGTCGTCATCGTCATCAATTGAATATCAAAATCAATTTTTATCGATATCGTCATCAATTCGATACAAAACTTGTATGCCATAACAGCAATGTAACGATGTCGATTGTTTATCGTTTTTTAAGAACATCCCTAATAAGTTTTTATTAAAAATGTGCAATTTGATGTTCGTTTCTTATTAATGTTGTGCTCTCAAAGAGGGTAGCTTGATTTATTCTAAAAAAATCACCTTTACTAATGCCATAAGGTATTGATTACACTTTTCGCCCCGTATAAATCGACAGTGTTGATAGTGCCCTGTAAAAAACAGAACGGTACGACGATTGCCGAAAAGAGCAACAAAAAGTTACGCGAAAATTGCAAACATTCGGAAAATTTGCAAAAATAGCGAAAATTCGCGAAATTCTTTTTTATTTGAAACAAGCTATAAAATTGACTTAAAGTCCCCAAAAACATAAGAATGGCAAAAATTCCATAAAATGCCAAAATTAGTGGAAATTCGCAAAAATTTGATAAAAGCGGCATGAAAGAAAAATTTAATATGTATTAAAAATCGTTAAAACTGTAAAGAATCAGAAAACTTACAGGAAAAATTGCTTCTATCGCGAACATGGCTAAAATTCGGGAATTTGCGGTAATTTAGCGATTTTCATGGAATTTTTGCTATTCCTTATAGTTTTAGGAACTTTTAATCAATTTTTTGGCTTGTTTGGAATACATAAAATTTTCGCGAATTTTCGCTATTTTTGCAAATTTTTGCAATTTTCCCGAAACTTTGTTGCTATTTTTTCATTTTTTTAATTCAACATTATTATTTTTGAAAAATAAAAAAGAAAAAAACTGTTTCGACACCAATAAGACTGACGACAAAAACAGAGTCAATTTAAATCGATGCCAACGTTAACGTTGCGTACGGCATACCAAAAATACATCGACGCTAACGACGCTAACGCTAAATGGAATAAGGGTGAATAATTAAATATTAAAAAAATGTTTTGGCCCTATCAAAAGTATTTTGGCCCTTTTAAATCGTCAATTTGGCCCAAAACAAAACCACTAAAAATGCATCACTGTCACACAGTTTATTTAAATAAACAATGAATTAAAAATAAAAAAATAAAATATTTTTATTCATGTTCCACATTGTATTATAGTCCACATTTGAGAATTATGTTTGAAAGCAAGTTGAAAATAAAGGCATTTTTCAATTTGAAAATAAATCTGTGGTTTTCACGAATAATCGCGTAAGTCGGTTTTTACCGAAATTGAGATAATGATGTCAAAGTGCTACATTTTGCATTAGGTTTTTATAAGTATTAAGCTTTTTAGAATATAATGTAGTATTATTAATTTTTTTCTGCTAAAAACAACTTAAGTTAACTGTTTAATAAAATATTTTGCTATTATAACGATTTATGTCGACATACATCGCCAAAAATTGTAAAATTGCTGAATATGTTTCCAAATAAAAAGCATATGTGATGTTATGTTGTTATTCGTGCAAAAAATATGAAAGTATTTTTTGAAAATTTTTCTATTAATAACAACTTATATGTACCTACATGTGCGTTTATTGTTGACTTCTTTAGTTGCAACAACAGCAGATGAGCGGTTGTTTGTAATTTTAAGTCCATACGTTGGGCTATAAGTATCAAAAACTCTGAATATGTCGCCAACTTGTGTGCTAAAAATAACAACGTAAGTCGTCATGTGTGATTAAAATGATAACATTTATTTTCACAAAAAAGAACTTATGTGGAGATATGATGTTATATTGCACACACTTAATGAGTCAATCAAACATATGCATTTTTAATCCTTTTACAGATTGTGATCCTGTGAGGATTTTTTCATGAAAACTATGTATAATACGTAGAAAGTCACTGTTAAGAGGATAGTAAAGAAAAAAGTTTAAAAAAGCATATACAGAAGCCGCAATTGAAAAAAGTAATTGTTTTTGCTCTCCTGAAAAGTTTGGTTTTATAACTTGCGCGATTATTTGTGAAAACCACAGAAATATCTCTTTTTGTTGAGAATGCTTTGATTTTCAAATCATTATTAAACGTTTGATTTCAAATCATTTTAAATTATAAATCAAACCTCCGTGCTTGTTGGGTATTTATAAGGAAACATGTGCTTCACTGGCAAATATAAAATTAGATCGTTTAAATATTTACATTCATTTGTTTGTACTTTTTAAGTTTTTAATAGATACATGCTTTTTTGATATATACTATAAAATTGGTTAAAAATGGGTTTTTTTTACTATTAATATTCTTACTGACATAAATAAACCGGCGCGTGTTTGGATTTTTTTCAGTCGTCCTCATAAAATACTTATATTCAATTTAAACACAGAAATTTTCATGTTTAAGATTACACAGGCCAACACTCAATTTGCTTCTTTGAATTTATCAACTGATTCTAGTTAATTTTGGTGCGCTGAATTCAAATCTGTAATCAGTTTGTCTCTATCAGCTCTTGTTTTCATGATATAGCTTTTTCATACCCTCCACTTATGACCTCCATTTATGACCGTCTGTTAGTTTTTTAAAAAATTTTTTTTACAGCTATGGTAGTTGCCATAGATCAACACTTTTTTAATAAACTTTGCCAACTGCAATAAACCACTTCTTACAAGCAACTAACTTCCGATATTCAATTGGAGTGCAACAAGAAAAAATAACGTTCTCAATAATATTGTACATATAAAATTCCCGTTAATCAGCTAGCAATTACACAAAAAATTTTTTTACGGAAAAAATGTTTTTTTTGGCAACTACCATAACTATAAATAAGAAATTTTGATGAAAAAATTTTTTTAAAAACTAACAGAAGGTCATAAATAGAGGTCATAAGTGGAGGGTATGAAAAAGCTATATCATGAAAACAAGAGCTGATAGAGACAAACTGATTACAGATTTGAATTCAGCGCACCAAAATTAACTAGAATCAGTTGATAAATTCAAAGAAGCAAATTGAGTGTTGGCCTGTGTAATCTTAAACATGAAAATTTCTGTGTTTTAATTGAATATAAGCATTTTATGTGGACGACTGAAAAAAATCCAAACACGCGCCGGTTTATTTATGTCAGTAAGAAAATTAATAGTAAAAAAACACATTTTTAACCCATTTTATAGTATATATCAAAAAAGCATGACAAAGTTATATATACCCTCTTACCTTCGGTGAAGGGTATAAAAATGGTTTTTTTTTTGGTAAAACTAGAAGGCAGTCGTGTTTTTTGCTATATATCTTATATCACCGATCTGGATGAATTTCAATAGCAAAGTTTAACCGCGTAAATATAACATAACCATACGCCAAATTGTCCCGATTTCCCGATAGTAAACTTATTTATATATCCCTTTTTTTATTTTTAAATTCTGTTTCTTTATGTTTTTCTTGTAAAAGTGGACCAATAGTTTGACTTTTGTAATAAATAAAAACGCCAATGCGAAGATGGCATTAAATTTTTGCGGTTTTACGCATCAATAATCTTAAACATGAAAATTTCTGTGTTTTAATTGAATATAAATAAGTATTTTATGTGGACGACTGAAAAAAATCCAAACACGCGCCGGTTTATTTATGTCAGTAAGAAAATTAATAGTAAAAAAACTTATTTTTAACCAATTTTATAGTATATATCAAAAAAGCATGTCGAGTGCCTATATTCAAAATCCTCTATCTTAAAAAACACAACTTTTCAGGAGAGCCAAAAAACAGTTTTTTTCGCGTTTTACTTGAGTTATTAAAATTCGGTATTCTACAATATTTTTTAAATCAACTACTGAATCTCACAGATAATTGGTTTATAAAATTATGCATTATTGGGGACTTTATGCGAGATGGAGGGTTTTTGTTTTCAAAAATATTCAATATGTATGTATGAAAATGAAAAGATAGAGGGTTTTGCATTTTAATAAAAAAAAATTATTTTGATTTGATTTATGCCATCTGTCAAGCTTCTTACAGACGCACAGTGGCGCCCGTAGAGCAAACGAGGTTGCAAAAATCAAAATTTTCAACGATTTCAAATATGCCACTCTTAATAATATCACATTTTTAGTTTAGAAGATATAGCCGTTCAAAGTTGACCGACTTTCGGTTTTCAAAAAACACACAATTTTTAGTCAATTTGTTGCGATTTCAGGTGTAATATCACGAAAAATAGGTAACGAATCGCCTTATTTTTTGTTTGTATTGATTGATGTATTTATTAAATGTATAATGTTAAAAAAAAAAATGAATTGTTTGCTTTGTGTTTCTCCTGGTAAATCACTATTTAAAAACTATCCGTTTTTTCACTATTTTTCAACTTTGACGGAAAATAAAAATTTTTCTATATTTTCCATATTTGCAAAACCTGTTCATTGATTATTTCTTTACATAATTCAAAAATTTTATCTGCCCGTACGTGCCCGTTTGGCTTCTAGAGGTAAAAAAGTATAAAAAGACATGGTTGCAGAAATTGTATGGCGTCCAACCCTTATATGTTTTGACTGACAGTAGTTTGATCTAATAGTTTGAAAAAAAACTACTCATTGAAATTAGCAGGTACGTACCTCACTTAAACAATACTTTGGCGTACAAATGGTCAAGAACAATATTGACTTATGGTCCCTACAAGTAGGCACAAATCTTATTTGGACACGTGCATAATATCAAAATTGCATTATTCAGCCTAAATCCATATGTATGCAGGGAACAGGTAAATTTTTAGGCATATAAGCCTATATATTGCAAAATAAGCATAATGCCTGGATTAGTTTACAACTGAAAGTTGGCGCAACAATTTCTGAAACCATTAAACAATTTAAGTACTGAAAACATGGCGTTGAACAATTTAAAATTATTTGAACTGTTTAGAAAGTCAACCACACCAAAGTTTTTCACGGAAGCTGCTTTAGAAGAATTTGATAGCTTATACGGAAATATTGCAAAAAGAGTCAGAAGAACTTTGGTAATTTAAACGATTCTACAAATGAGGAGAATTAGGAATATTGAATGCCACCATTGCACGCAAGGATAAGGTGTATGGAATTCTTGCTAAAACTGGCGTATACCCTACCACAAGAGGAGGAAAACTTCGATGAAAATACATCAATAAAGGATAAGGAAAAGATCAGAAAGAAGCAAATACAGGATGCTTTTTTTAAACAAGTTGGACTAAAAGTAGACTGTCCCAAGCACGGAAACGGTAACTCAAACGATGGAAACACTTCTAGGAGATTTTTTGAAAATGATGAGGCAGTAACTAGAATCACTGGAATTGGCAATCAAATCGTGAAAAGATTGGGAACGAACTTGGATGTTTTAAACTGCAAAGAAAATGTCAATTCTACAAAATATGGAGAATATGCGTCAAAAACTGCATCTCTTTTAGCAGAAATGTATTCACAGAAGTTGACCCCGACCGTCCATAAAATATTGACGCATCACAAAGATATAATTGAGTACCAGTCTTTGCCAATTGGAGAACTTTCTGAAGAAGCACAGGAGTCTCTTAACAAATTTTATAAAAAATATAGATTGCAGAACACATTCAAAGCATCAAGGGTAAGGCAAAATGAGGACCTCTTCAACATGTTGGCAGCATCTTCCGATCCACTTATTTCTTCCCTGCGGCATGTGAAGTCACGAATAGAGTTAGAAAATAATTATAGTTTAGAAATGGTTAGTCTTTTAGATATACCTTCTCTTACGAATTGTGATGAATATTTTACAGAAAATTGAAAAAATAAGTTTAAAAAAAAAATTATTTTTTTTTTTTTTTTAATTTGTTGGGTAATAATTTAAAACATAAATCCAAACGCTCATTTCATAGGCTGAACAGTTATCTATCATATGCTGTTTAAACTGTTCAATTATCTTATTCGGTTCAAAAGATATGATTTTTGCAACGAAAAAACTCAAATGGCGCCACTGTGAGACGGTGGTCAGATCTTACAATGTTGTCATTTTTCTGACAATGGTGCCATTGTCAGATGCATTAATTTTACACATCTGTCAAATGCAAATGAGCTTACAATGATCACACAGTTGCAAGACATTTTTAGGCAATTTTAATGGCAACATTGTAAGATCTGACCACCGTCTGAAAGAAGCTTCAGTGTTTAACGTGGTTTATTTAAGATAAAGGCTAATAATACAACATAAGATTCTTCCACTTATTTGGTTGATATGATAGTAGAGCAGAATATAGAGATTTTGGTTCAATATATTCTGTAAAAGGTTTAATACGAACAGGTAAATCAATGTGATCTGTATCAAAATTTAATTTATATTTTACGCTACCATCTGAAAGATATAAAAGAGATCTTAAATTAGACACTGTAGGATCGTTCCTTTCTCGTCCTGGTCTATTTGAAAAAAAAGAACGCAAAAGTTTGTCATCACTGTAATTATTAAAGAAATCAACAAACACGGAGGTTTGATTTAAAATTTTAAATGATTTAAAATCAAACGATTTCTCAAACGACAAACGGAGTCGGAGTCACACTTAAAAAATTTTAGCGTTTGGAGTCGGAGTTAGTACTTTTTTCGGACAACTCCACAGCCCTGAAAAAAATTCAACAATAAAATTAAGTAAAATATAAAATCAGTTCAACATAAATTAAAATAAATTAATCTTTTTAAACAAGCAATTTATGATTTCCTTGTGAGGCAAATTTAGACAGAACAGTCTATCTTCTGTCATTGTTGATCTGAGCCTTGTTTTTATGTGACGAAGGGTAGAAAATGACCTCTCGCTCGTAGCATTACTGACGAGCGTTGAAACGAAAATTTTAAATATTTTTCTTAGATTTGCGTAGATATCTTCATCACAGTGTATTAAAGCTTCTACAACGTTATCGGATAAATTTCCAGATATTTTCCATGTTTGTTGCCAATGCAACAATTCAGGCTCACGTTTAGATGTTAGCATGTGTTTATCTCTTTTATCAAATATAATCAGCTCTTCAGCTAGTTGTGGTTTTAAAAGTCTTGTATCTGTATATGACTTGATTACATTTTGAGGTTGAAGTTTAGGTATGTTCAATATATTTAGGAAATGTGTTTTGAGATCTTCTAAAATTTATTCAATAAGAGGAATGTAACCTACAACTCGGTAGTAATCTTCAACACTTTGGATGTGATTATTTCGTTCAAATCTTGTCTTTTCGATTGGAACCTCGATTTGAACGCAAATAATTTTAACTTTTTCAAAAATCGCTTCAATTGTTCTTCGGCTTTATTTCTTTTTATTTCAAGGCACATGATTAATGTTTTGATAAGGCTTAATCCTTTTTGAAGATCTACATCGTGCTTTTGTAAAATGATACTAAGCGGCTGTGTTACAATAAGTATCACACTTAATACATATGTATATTCCGCAAATAAATTCAAAATTACTAAGTGAGTTCCTTAATATAAGGCTTTTAATGAAGTATCTCTACCTTTCCAAAGCTTTTACTACACTTGTTGCAAAGTGTAAAATTGAGTCTGGACGGTCCACCCATCTTGTCTCGCATAATGTAGTGAGTTTGGCTCCCAAATACTTTGCTAAAACTGCCTATCGCTTGGGATGATTATATATATATATATATATATATATATATATATATATATATATATATATATATATGTCTCATATACTCCGTTTAAGTTTGCTATTGAAATTCAGCCATATCGGTCTTGAGTGAAAAAATCTAATCGTAGCGACCCACCCAAATCGGAATGATAACGACGCAAAGGGAATTTAACCAATTTTTTAAAAGCGACGCAAATCGCGGCTCCAGTGTATAATTTTTGCAGTATCGATGGCATTCATATAGGTGTAGAATTCGAATTATTAATGAAAGCCACCTGGGGCCTGATTCTGGCAGTCGTGATCTAGTACTTTCTCGATTCGAAAGCAATTTAATATTTAATTATTTCCGTCACTACAGAACGAATTAGAATTATTTTTTCAGTGTCATAAAGCAATAATTTGAGTTTCATAATACTGAAAAAATAATTTCGATACGTTCAGTATTGACTAAAATAAAATTGCTTTCGAATCGAGAAAGTACTCGATCACGAGTGCCAGAATTAGGCCCATGGTTTGTGATGGGGGAAGAACTGTTTTTTTTTTTTTTTTCTTAATTTCCAATAATTTTTGTATTTCAAAAAAATGATTGTTACGTTTTGGACTGTTGCCAATATAATTGTAAATATTTCTTGTTAGTGTTTTATTGGTGCCAGAAAATCGTCATAACACTATTACTCTTAGTAAAAAAATCGTCATTTTACTGTATTTTCTCAAAAAAATCGTCAAGCTGACGAAAAAGCGTCACATCTAACAACCCTTAGAAAACATCAAAAATTGTATTAAAACTTTAATTTTAGGGCTACCATATGTCCGATAGGTACACCTTATATATAAAAAGATCGGAAATCTTTAGTAGAACATATCGGTTCAGATACAAAATAGTTTTGAACAAAATATTATTTTTTTAAAAAATACCCATTTTCGGGAACAATAAATCTTTCCGAGTCCAAGTTTTATCACCAAAGTAAATGGTAAATATCTTCTTAAAGACGTCGAATCGGTTAAGAAGTGGCTGCGTATTGACCAAAGTACTGAAACCCCAAAAATTACTCTTTTTATACCCTTCACCGAAGGTAAAAGGGTATAAATAACTTTGCCATTCCGTTTGTAATTTCTACAATATTGATCATAGACCCTATAAGGACCGAAATAAATATACTTTATAGGGTGTAGCATCAAGATTGTGAAACTTGCAAACGGAATGACAAAGTTATATATACCCTTTTACCTTTGGTGAAGGGTATAAAAAGGGTTTTTTTCGGTAAAACTTAAAAGCAGTCGTGTTTTTTGTTATATATCTTATATCACCGATCTAGATGAATTTTGTTTCTTTATGTTTTTCTTGTAAAAGTGGACCAATAGTTTGACTTTTGTAATAAACAAAAAGGCTAATGCGAAGATGGCATTAAATTTTTGTCGTTTTACGCATCAATAATCTTAAACATGAAAATGTCTGTGTTTTAATTGAATATAAGTGTTTTATGTGGACGACTGAAAAAAATCCAAACACGCGCTGGTTTATTTATGTCAGTAAGAAAATTAATAGTAAAAAAACCCATTTTTAACCAATTTTATAATATATATCAAAAAAGCATGTATTTATTAAAAACTTAAAAAGTACAAACAAATGAATGTAAATATTGAAACGAACTAATTTTATATTTGCCAGTGGAACACATGTTTCCTAATACAGCTGGATACGATTTTAAATACCCAACAAACACGGAGGTTTGGTGTTTAAATATAAACAATAGTTATACATAGTGTTTTTTGCCGGACAGACGGACAACCGAATTTTAACTCCTCTTCTCATAACGAACCAGAATATATATTCTTTATGGGGTGTATGATCAATATTGTGGAACTTACAAACGGAATGACAAACTGAAAAAAAATCCAAACACGCGCCGGTTTATTTATGTCAGTAAGAAAATTAATAGTAAAAAAACCGATTTTTAACCCATTTTATAGTATATATCAAAAAAGCATGTATTTATTAAAAACTTAAAAAGTACAAACAAATGAATGTAAATATTGAAACGAACTAATTTTATATTTGCCAGTGAAACACATGTTTCCTAATACAGCTGGATACGATTTTAAATACCCAACAAACACGGAGGTTTGATTTAAAATTTAAAATGATTTGAAATCAAACGATTTCTCAAACGACAAACGGAGTCGGAGTCGCACTTAGAAAATGTCAGTGTTTGGAGTCAGAGTCGAAGTTAGTCCTTTTTTCGGACTACTCCACAGCCCTGAAAAAAACTCAATAATAAGGTTTAATAAGGTTAAATAAATAAGGTTAAATAAAATATAAAATCAGTTCAACATAAATTAAAATAAATTAATCTTTTTAAACAAGCAATTTATGATTTCCTTGTGAGGCAAATTTAGACAGAACAGTCTATCTTTTGTCATTGTTGATCTGAGCCTTGTTTTTATGTGACGAAGGGTAGAAAATGACCTCTCGCTCGTAGCATTACTGACGAGCATTGAAACGAAAATTTTAAATATTTTTCTTAGATTTGCGTAGATATCTTCATCACAGTGTATTAAAGCTTCTACAACGTTATCGGATAGATTTCCAGATATTTTCCATGTTTGTTGTTCAGGCTCACGTTTAGATGTTAGCATGTGTTTATCTCTTTTATCAAATATAATCAGCTCTTCAGCTAGTTGTGGTTTTAAAAGTCTTGTATCTGTATATGACTTGATTACATTTTGAGGTTGAAGTTTAGGTATGTTCAATATATTTAGGAAATGTGTTTTGAGATCTTCTAAAATTTATTCAATAAGAGGAATGTAACCTACAACTCGGTAGTAATCTTCAACACTTTGGATGTGATTATTTCGTTCAAATCTTGTCTTTTCGATTGGAACCTCGATTTGAACGCAAATAATTTTAACTTTTTCAAAAATCGCTTTAATTGTTCTTCGGCTTTATTTCTTTTTACTTCAAGGCACATGATTAATGTTTTGATAAGGCTTGATCCTTTTTGAAGATCTACATCGTGCTTTTGTAAAATGATACTAAGCGGCTGTGTTACAATAAGTATCACACTTAATACATATGTATATTCCGCAAATAAATTCAAAATTACTAAGTGAGTTCCTTAATATAAGGCTTTTAATGAAGTATCTCTACCTTTCCAAAGCTTTTACTACACTTGTTGCAAAGTGTAAAATTGAGTCTGGACGGTTCACCCATCTTGTCTCGCATAATGTAGTGAGTTTGGCTCCCAAATACTTTGCTAAAACTGCCTTTCGCTTGGGATGATTATATATATATATATAATGGCACTTTCTTGCTTTTAGAAATTGAGTTGCTTGATTTATGGGAATAGCAAGGCGTTTGTTTCGCATTTGTCGCGGTTTCCAGAATTTTTTAACAGCTCTATTTTCTGCTGACATCAGAGGACAGCCATCTGTTCCAGCTCCTACAAAATTTGTCAAAGCTTTAAGAACTATTTATGATATTGCCTTCGCATCAATTGACACATCAACGTTATCAATATCCTTTCAAGGCTATTGAAATATCTTAAAGATAAGGAAATCTGGCTTTTCCCTGACAAATCCGTGCTTTCGTTAAAAATTACCGAATAGTATTTTAATTTATATAACACATATATACATAAATAACACATATATACATAAATATTGCATATACACTAAGGCTTATTAATAATTCAACCGCACGCATTTTCAAGTCAAATGTTTACTCTTTGGATAAAGATGGCACCTGCTGGGATTGAATGTAGAACAATAAGTATTCGAATACAGTAAACTAAATGTTTCATTGGAAATATCTAATAAATAACTATTAGGATTAAGACTTGGATACTTATTGAAAATTTCGTTAGAGACTCAATTAAAAAAAAACCTTGCTGGGATTTCCAAAAATTTTGTACATTTAAAAAAAATTTGTACAATTGAGTTAAACAGTTCTCGAGATTTATCGAAATACCTAAAACAAATGCAGAAAAACACGATTTCCGCGTATATCTCGAAAACGCTTCTTGCTAAAAATAAATGAATGCCATATTCGTGATCAGCAGCCCCGATTTATCTTAGAAAACATCGCATTTTTGAGGTTATGGCAAAAAGTTAAAAATTTGTGAACCAGTGTAATCGAAATAAACAAAACATATTTTTATAATTTAGGAGGGGGGGAATTTCCTTAAACCCACCCCCCCCCCCCTGAATCCGCACCAGATACCCTTTTACCTTCGGTGAAGGGTATAAAAAGAGTAATTTTTGGGATTTCAGTATTTTGGTCATAACTCATAACGTAACAGATTTATATATACCGACGTCTTTAGGAATAAATTTACCATTTACTTTGGTGATAAAACTCGAACTCAGGAAGACCTATGGTTCCCGAAAATTAATATTTTGATCATAACTCTGTTGTATCTGGACCGATTTTTTCGAAGATATGTTGTACTAAAGATTTCCGATCTTTTGATACATAAGGCGTATCTATCGTACACATGGTAGCCCTAAAATTTAAGTTTTAATAAAATTTTTGATATTTTCTGTTCGGGAGGTACCACGCCCTCTTTTTCAATCCCGCCCATTTTTTAAAGGGAGGTTGTGTATTGATAACCAAGATGATTGGATCTTATTTGGAAACTTTGGCTCTTGCCGTTCTTCAGAAATACAGAAAAAACAAATAAAAAAACAACAACAAGGGATTTTTGGGTAAAATTTAGAGTCAGTCGTGGATTTTTGCTCATATCTCTGTGATTTTTGGACCGATATGGCTGAATTTCAATAGTAAACTTAAAATATAAACTTAAATATATGACAACCTAGTCCCCATCATTGCTGGGGTCTTCGAAAACCAATTTCAACATACACACGGACAGACGGACAACTGGAATTGAACTTCGCTTTTCATAAGGACCCAGAATATATTAACTTTATAGGGTGTAGGATCAAGATTGTAGAACTTGCAAACGGAATGACAAAGTTATATTTACCCTCTTACCTTTGGTGAAGGGTATACAAATACCTACAATAAAAACTAAGGAAAACAACAGACTACATGTGCCAACATTATCAAGTCTCATACAAACAAAGGATTGGTTAAGATCGACAAATTCATGCTGCTATGATATAAAAATTAATATAAAAAATAGTTTATTAACTAAACAAATATGTGACAGCGTATAGAGAAAGGGACCTAAGGGACAACATCTGAGCATCGAATGAGACCGATCCCATGCCCCAAAAGTGTTCCCTCCCAGAGATATGCGCGTTTTATGATGTGATGGTACACCAAAGATACACGTATTTAAATCTTTAAAATGGCTCTCCTGAACAAAACCAGTTTTTACCCTCAGGTCCCTTTCTATTTTGCGCGTCACATATGTGCCCGATTTTGATCTTATATATTTATAAGTCTTTTATGTACCTTATTTTATTCAAACGTATAAAGTATGTGAATGTTAAGTCTTGTTTTCTGTTTTGAATTTTTATGTACTTTTTTGTTGTTTTAATAAATATAAAAAAAGTTGTACCAAATCATATGCACTAAGTAAAACGGTCTTGTTGTTGTAGATAATTTGTATTATGTAAGAAAAATAAAAATTTCATTATAATATAATTATATAATATATAATAATAATCATATTATGAAATTTACTGTATTTTTAATTTTGAATCCATCCAGATTAACGATACATTTTTTGTCTTAAAAAGTTTTGTATTTTTCATTGAAAATGGGAAAATTCCAGATGAAATTGAGAAAATTCCAAATGAATATGAATGTAATAAAAATTATATAATTCAATTCAGGGCGAATTCATATAAGTAGGTGATCGCACCATGAGCACTATGTATGTTTTTGTAAAAAGTTAGAGTGAATGTCAATTCTCCAATTTGGTGCGTTTTGAAATTTTAAAGTTGACAACGCTGATGATAATACTGTCGGCAGGATCAACTTACTGACGAACACTACGAATAATATTTTTAAAACAATTCAGTTTCTGAAAAAACTATAAAGCTACGGTCAGACTTATCAAATATTTGACGAAAAAAACGGGACCAACAACTAAACTAAAAAATCATTTCGCTTAATATTAATATTTATTTTGATTAAAATACCACATCTTACAAAAAACGGTTTTTTGCTATGTCTAGTATTTAGTATAATTAGTTTATTTTGTAATATTAAGAACACTTTAAATCTCACTAACTATTAACAAAAGTATTGGTTACGCTTATTTGATCAAATATTTAATAAGTGTGACCGTAGCTTAAGAATTGTGGAAACTCTTTTAAAAATTAAATAAATGTAATTCAAACAGTTGTAATAAATAGGCTAAAGTAGGGGTAATCAATTCATTTATGCTCTTATATAAATGAATGTATGTACATATGTTTATTTGTTTGATGGTTTGTACCTTATAGCTTCCTAAACGGCTAAGCCGATATTTATGAAACTTTACAGTATATTACTGATTGTCTGGAAGGAGCTAAATTTTTTTAAACTTGAAGTGGGCGTGTCACCTCCCATACAAAGACAATATAAATTTATGTATACATATTTTCAGAATGGAAAGAGCTAAGGTTTTGAAATTCGACAATGCTTCTCTTATCGTTTCTTAGATATAAAACAAGTTAGAGGGCTATATTCGGCTGTGGCGAATCTTTGATACCCTCCACCGACAGTTCAAATGTTTTAGAGTAATATCTATATGATGTCTATTTATTATTTATTTATCTTTATATAAACAGACATCTGCATTAAAACTGGTTGCGTCTTAGACATACATATATTAAATTATTGACCGACAATCAGAAAGTTGTATGCTTTTTTTAGCAATTTGAACTAGCTTGAGTAAAATATCATGATTCGTAACAGTTTAAGCCCAACTTAAATTATTTTCGGGAGGGGAATTTAAATTGGTAAGTTATGAACCAATCATCCCAACATTCTGCAGAGTGATTTCTGGTATTAAACAACATAAATTCCAATACAGCGTTGAAATGCGTTTTAGCGTTTGCAGTGAATTTTAGAAGACTGCTTAATATGGGATCTAAGGTAAATTATGGACCGTATATCACAAAATTGCATAACATTTTTTCTGGCCATATGAAGCTAAGTTGGAAGAAATTTTACCGCAATATCTATATCTGCTACGGTTTAGGCGTATTTAACTGTTAATTACGGTTTTAGGAGTACTAAACTGTTTTCCGGGAGTGGGGTTTCTATGGGGCCTATGGCAAATTATAGACCGATCATCACGAAATTTCTCAGTGTCATTTCTAGTCCAAAAAAACTGTGACGTAGCAATTTGTTTTATGATAGCACTGTTAATTACGGTTTTAGGCGTACTTAACTGTTTTCCGGGAGTAGGGTTTGTATGGGACCCAGCACACAAAAAAAAAAATATTGTGATGCCAAATAATTTGAGCATTTGACGATTATGCTGTTGGGGTAAACAAAAACTTGTTGTCGTAAATGAAAACCTTTTGTCGCAAGAAAATTTCCAACAATTTTTTTTTTACCGCAACAACATGAAAGTATTTGAAGTTTTTTAACAGCAAAATTATTTGTTGCAAATGAAATATCTTTTGTCGTTAAAGGTTTTCCTCTGAAATAACAGCACATTGAAAATTGCTATTGAAGTAAATGATTTGCATTTGCAGGAAATAACAATTTTTCTTGCCATAAAATATTTATTTTTTGAATCAAAAAATATTACTGTTGTCGTAAAAAAATTTGTATTTGAACAATGAATTTACACTTTGGGACAAAAGAAACAGACTTGTTGCTACAAATGCAAAATATTGTTGGGCACAATCCGAATGTAAATTCTTTTTGAATCAAAATCAATTTCTTTTGGCATTACAGTCTTTTTTTTTGTGTGAGGGTAAATTATGGACGGCTGTTCACCAAATTTTACATCTTATATTATTCCGTGCATTTTTCCACCATTTATACTAGTTTTTGTAAAAAATTATCAATTTTTTTTTAAAGTGGTGGTTCCACATTTTGATTCATAGCTCTGATCCTGCTGAACCGATTTTGCAGGATTTCAATCCCAAATTGCTTAAGATAACTACAAGCAATTTGACACTAAGTTTGTTAATTTCTTTTGAGTTGTGACATTTTCGACAGACAGACGGACATGGCTAAATCGGCTTAGAATTACTCAAGGACCCAGAATATATATGCTTTATGGGGTCTGAGATGAATAATTAAAAAGTTTCACACGGAATGACAAACTTAGTATACCCTCTTCATAACTAATTGTGGTGAAGGGTATAAAAATGTTTTTCTGCAACGCCAACTTCTTCAATACCTTCCACATTTTGTGGGATACTGTGTATTGATAACCGAGATATTTGTAACTAATTTGCGAACTTTGGCCCTTTCTGTTCTCCAGTTACAAAGAAATGTATAATGTGTTTGTATTTGAGGTGCCAAGTGACAAGATGCTTGTACCTAATTTGGAAAGTTTGGCTTCTACCGTTCTCCAGATATACAGGAAAATGTAACTAAAACAACAACAAGAGATTTATGCGTAAAACTACAGGCAGGCCCGTTTTTGCCCATATCGTAGTCATTTATGGACCGATCTAGCTGAATTTCAATGGCAAAATTTAAAGGAGTATATGTGATATATAAATCTTACAACCCAGTGCCCATCATTTCTAGGGTCTTTGGAAATTCCTTTTCAACATACACACGGGCAAACGGACAATTGGACAACGTTAAATCAACTTCGCTATTAAAGACACGGAATATATATTATTTCTAGGGTCTAATGACAAACTATTTCCACCTGTGGTGAAAGTAGGGTTGCCAGACGGCCTGGAATGGCCTGGATTGTCCAATTGTTTTGGGTATTGGCCAGTTACCAGCTCAAATACAATTTGTCCAGTTAAAAAAATTCTTTAACTTCAAATAATAATTTTTCTATTAAATATATACTTAATTTTCAAAAATAAAGTACAAAACCTTTATATATATCAAAATGCATATCAAAGCAAATCATCCTCAGTGAATTTTTTTGGGGGAATGATAATCCAAGAGTGTTTGTGGAAAAACCAATGCACCCACAAAGAGTGACTGTTTGGTGCGGTTTATGGGCTGGCGGCATCATCGTGAGATGATAACGAACTTTTTATGGCTCGAATTGGAAGATGTGGACAATATGTGGTTTCAACAGGACGGTGCCACTTGTTACACAGCTAACGAAACAATGGCCGTGTTATCTCACTTGGTGGCGATGTCAGTTGGCAGCCAAAATCATGTGATTTGACACCGTTGGACTTCTTTCTTTGGGGTTATTTGAAAGAAAAGGTGCACGTCAATAATCCAGCAACAATTCAAGAGCTAAAGGATGAGATAATTCGACATATTAACGGCATTGAACCTCAATTATGCCTCAGCATCATCGAACATTTGTAGGCTGATATTTTGATCCAAACATAGTTGAACCATACCATTATTATCATAATAAAAAGAGATGACAATTATTTCCTAAAAAAATCGTGTTTTATTCAAAATCAACTTAAGAAGGATATTTTGTCGAAATCTTGAAAATCTTGCATTTAAACCTGCTCGGTAACTCTGTCAAATCGACGAAGCTCATTTACATTTTAGCATATAACTTTTTTATGCGTTTTCAAATTATGCTCTTTTTTCACCAACGTTTGCTGATGACAAAAGCTAAAAAATAATAAATTTGAAAACACAAAAAAGTGCTAAAACTCGAATTAAATTTTGGGATAAATGAAAAACTTTTATTTTTTTATGTTTTATTTAAGTTTATTTTTTTAAAAAAGGCTTAACTAAAGAAGTTTTTGGTCATTTTTTAGTTCGTTGATTGGACGAAGAGAAACCTTAATGTATCAAAATGAAGAGTAACCTTTCAGGTTAAAGCAAAGCTCCAAAAGAATTTATTCATTGATTTTAAAATTTTTTTGTAAGTTTTTGTTTTGTGTATTTAAAATTTTTTTTTAAGAATTTGTTTTACAATATGGAAATTAAAAAAAGAATCACTCAAAAATGACAAAATATGCAAAAAAAAAATGCATTCAAAACCTAAATATGCAAAAAACAAATCGTTGCCATTCAAAAACGCAAATTTAATGATTCGGAAAGATAATTGGTCGACATCGTTCTTAAACTATCGACAAAAAACATGCATTTGCATGGAAATCGCATCCCGAATCATTACTATAAAGTCTATTTTGAATATCTGTTATTTATTGCCCTTTCGAATTTAGGTGACGATATCTAATATGATGTAATTCCTACGCGTAAAAAAAATTAAATAAATATGTATTTCAATATTTTAAGTTAGGCTTGAGTTCATCATTGAAATTTTTATTAAAACTTATTGATAATTTTCTTGGTTTCCTGGGTTAAATTTACATCTTTCAAGAATCCCCACATTCTTTATTAGAATTCTTTGAGTTCTAACCATTGCACCACTGCGGTGTCTGCCAGCAAACAGTCAAACATCAATCTTTAACCAGTGGCACTGTTCTGGTGGTCAGGGTTTTCGCCAAATTCAATGTCAAAAATCGCCAAAGCTTTTGTTTTTCAGTTTTTGACAATAAAATATTTTAGAATTGTTAAAAATATTTTTTTATTTGTTCAGTATCGCTAAAATACGCCAAAATTTAAAAAAAAGGTCGCCATAATATATTTTTTGTTTAATATTTTTTTAAAACACAGTAAAATAGTTAGTGAACACAAAAAAGTACGATGTTTACTATAAAATAGTTTAAACATAATAGTCTACTTAGAGCAACAAAAAAAGAATTTTTGCAGTTAGTATTAAACAAATATTGGATATACATTTGTATATTAGTTGCAGTTATCTAAAACGCTTCACTGGCAAGACTCCCTATTTGTCTTCTTTTTTGGAATACATTTTGAGAGAATAACATTTATTAAATTAAGGTACAAAAGATGTGCAACATGTACTTCAAAGGCGAGTTTTTTTGGAATTCATAATTTTAACACAGGCAATACTTGTTGTAATTAGTTACCAGCATATAAAGTACAGCCAAAGCAAGTTCCTTTAAATGGTATGTACCTGCCGTATTCATGTAGCTATAAAATTTTGGGCTAAACCTTTATAAATTAGATGAAATATCATCATTAAAACCCTCTTTACAATTAACAAACGCAAATTTTTTCGAGTGTGTTTCGTAAACATCAAAAGGTACGTTGTTATTCATAAAAATCTTTTGCAACAACTTTTTTATCTATGATTATAAATTGCCACATACATACAATGGAAAAATGTTCATAGACTTTAAATATATTCATGTTTTAAGGAATTATATTCATTGATTCTTTCAAGAGCACTTTTCAAAACGAAAAACAATTTTCTCAAAGATTTTTATTATCTTCATCAGCCATTTAAACATACATACTTTCAAATACTGACCTACATATGAATGCCTCAAATATCATACATAAAAATACTAGAATAGAAGTAATATTTTTTCTTCTTTTTGAATATAACTAATTTTAAAACAAATCCATAGCTCATCAAAAACAGCGAACAAAATCGCCAACTATTTTTTTAAATCGCCAAAAAGTTGCCATGTCGCCAAATCAAAAATAAGGTCGCCAATTAAGTTTGAAAATCGCCACATCTGACAACCCTGCTGGTGGTTCGAAATTGTCTGTACTTATCATTTTTAATTTTATATTACATGTTGCTTCCTTTCCTCTGTTCCTTCGTATTCCTTTCGACAAGACTTTGTCTTGAAAACCTGAATACATGTGTTTATTATGTTTTCTGTTCACTTTCGTCGACATATAATTTGTACATTGTCCAGTTATTTAAGCTTTGGTTTCTGGCAACCCTAAAAAGTGCAAACAATTTGCTTTGTGAAGAAAAATTGTGAGTTTCATATAAACCAAAAAACAAATATAACTGTGGACGGACCTTTAAAAAAATTAATTAATAATCGTTATATAAGGCGACCAGATTTCTAAAATAAAAATAGAGGACGAAAAAAGTCAAAAATTTATTTGACTTCAACACTGTAACATACAGTATAACCCGGTTAATTGATCCACGCTTAAATGCCTTTCACGCTTATTTACCTTGAGTTTTAAATCCCCATTTCTTCCATATTTGAAACGAAAATCCACGTTTAATTGCCATACGCTTATTTACGCAATTCAGGTAATTGCCTTAAAGATTAAATTCCCAAAAAAAAATTTCACCTACATTTCATTCGCTTAATTGCCTCATTACTATTTGACAACAACACAGCAAGTAATGCAACCACACTTGCATGTTAATAATTTGAAAATATGCAGTAAAATTTTTTAAAAAAATATGGCTCATTTGCTAGCAAAATATTCTACAATTTAATATTTTCATTGAAATAAACTTTATTCTGGGCTGACCACAATAAAGTCATGTTATGAGGTTTAGATTCATATAACAGTTATTAGTGCTGAAAATTTCTAGATACACCAAATATATGAGAAATTGACTGCTGAGGAAATCTTAACTCTCTTTTAAATTCTTTAAGAAGAAAGTTCTCATAATACGAAATATTTTGACAAAAATATATATAACTGAAAAAAGAATTAAAACAAGTTAGAGTGCTAAATTCGGCTGTGACGAATCTTTGATACCCTCCACAGACAGTTTGAAGATTCAGGAGTGAGCTCTATATGCTATACATATATTATTAATTTATCTTAAATTTATTTATAATTTATCTAAACTTGGTTGCGGTTTGACCGACAGTCAGTGCTTTTCTTTTTAGAAACTTTAACTAGCTTGAGTAAAATATCATGATTTGTAACAGTTTTAGGCGAACTTTAATGACTTTCAGGAGGGGAATTTATATTGAATCTATGGTAAATTATGTACCAATCATCATAATATTCTGTAGAGTGAGATCTGGTGTTAAAAAAATAAATTTAAATAAATTTTAATGCGCGGTGAACTTAGTTTTAGCGTTTACAGTGAATTTCAAATGGCTGCTAAATATGGGATCTAATGGCGTTTTCTTTTCTCAGTAAAATTTTGCATTTATTCTGCTTTTTACATTTTTGTATGTTCTTTTCTGAAAAACATGTGTTATTTTAAAAGTGTACAACAGTGTTCTTTTCTGATGATGTTGCCTTTAAAATTAAAAAAAATGCTTCATGTTCAACACTCATTTTAATTAAAGGGGCATGAGTGCAGCACTAGATCAAGGCGAGTTCAGTACAAGGTGGTGCCAAGTTTCGAGCCGTAAACACTAACAATGCAATACAAAAAAACATCTGTTATTTCTGTTGGCTTTGGATTGTTTTAGTATTGCCACCACTTGTAATTGAATTTACCTTGCGCTAATTGTACTTTATTGCTTAATGCCGAAATTTGTGTTCTTTTGTAAACCTAAAATATGAAACACTTCTTAAAAATTAGGGGTACATTTAAAATGTTGCCAAGTCACATGCACCACTTTTTTTTTTAAGAAAAGAAAACTCCATTGGGTTAATTATTGACCGTATATCACAAAATTGCATGGCATTTTTCTGGCCATATGAAGCTAAGATGGGCTTTATAAGGGACCTATGGTAAATTATAGACATATCTTCATTATGAAGGCCACAAAAAAATTACAAAATATTTATGACTTTGTTTTCGCTTGCATTTTACATGATTAGGGCCATAATTTTTCCCAAGTGTCTGTTTTCCGTGTAGTTTTTATTTCTTCTCATGAAAAGATATTTTAAAGTATATATATTAGGGAGAGTACAAAATGTTAGTTGCAAAGGAAATGTTTTTTAAATGCATTCCACAATGCAACCGTGTAGAATTTGCAATGTTAACTGTCCCAATGTGCAACAAAAAGTTTTGACTTGATGATACCTTTTTGACTTTGACTACAAAGTTTTATGATGTTACGGAATTCCGCCTTAACTTTTGTTGTTGTTAAAAAAAAGAAGAAAAATGGTAGATAAGAACATTTTGTTTAAAAATTCAAATTCTGCTGCGTTTGTTACCAAATTATTTTTGATCGTGTTTGTTTTTAGTACGTATACGTATACACGCACGCACAGTTATAAGAGTGCGTATACGTATACACGCACGCACAGTTATAAGAGTGCGTGCGCGTCTTGTGTAAATGTGTGCGAGTTTTGTTTTGGGGGGTTCTTGTATATAAAGACGTTGGTAGTTTCGTTTAAACTTAAAGTACCAAATTTTATCTAACGGTGTTTAGTGGTGTTTTTGGATTAGAAGAAAAGTGTGTCTTAAAAAGAGGTTTTTGTTTTTCCAAAGGAATAGTTGAATTTGTGTTAAATTAAAGTAGTTTTTAATATATTTTTTTAAATTTCTTTTAATCGCGCGATATAAAGCTTCGTACAAACGATGGTCAGATCTTACAATATTGTAAGCAGGCGTTGATTGTCAGATGCATTAATTTTGCACTTCTGAAAATACAAATGAGCTTACAATGTTCACACAGTTGTAAGACATTTTAGCCATGCAATGCAATTTAAGCCGTCGTCTGTACGAAGCTTTAGGACAACTAAGTTCTAATTTACATGTTGTTTTGGTGCAAAAATAACAATGTTTTTCTTAGGTCACGCAATATAATAGAATTTAACAACATATTTTAAAGGATTTTTATTTAATTTGTTATGAACTTTAAAATTAAATCGTATTTTTTTCTCTTAAAAGGTGTCAATTCTTTAACTGACAAGTGAAATTAAAGAAAAGAAAACAATTTAACGAGGGGTATTTCAATTTGTAATTTTTATTATGAAGTAAGTAAAATTTTTTTTTAATTTGTTATTAAAATAATTATATTTTGAGATTTTATATTGTAAATGTTTGTCTATAATAAAATAATTATTGGAATTTTGTTTTTGTAAGTCGATAAAGTTAATATAGGTACAATGAGAAAAATTTTGGCCTGAAAAGTTTTATCAGGGAATTCATGGTAGTTAAATTAGTTTAGTTTTTTTTTTAACTTAAGGAAAAACAGTGTAATCTCTCTTAAGGGACACCTTCGAGATGCCTCCTCTTGTTTCTAATGCTTTCTTAAGGAAAAAATTCAGTTCTTTTAAGAGGACATTTTCCTTCGGTGTGCGTTCATGAGAGATTCCACTGTATATAAATAAAATAAAGTTAATGGAGTGATAAAATTCAATAAAAAAAGGTTTTAAATAAATTACAAGTCATTAGTATTGTGGTTATTTTGTTGAACTGTTTATGGGTTTTAATCCAAATTTTGATATTTTAATTAGGCTAAAGTTCATCAAATTTAATTTTCATTTAATTATTTTTATGAAGAAAGAAATTTTACAGCCTGAAATCAATTAAAATTTATTGATAATTTTTCACTCAAGAAGAATTCCTGACAAAAAGTACGAAAAAACAGAAGTAAGGAAGAACATGTAAATTAATTAAAAGACAACCATTCAAAGCTAATTTCAATCTACCAAGGGTTAAATACAAGTTGGTTTAGAGATTGATGTTTGACTATTGACTGCCAGCAGTCGTCGATGGCTGGGAGTATTAAACGGCAAAACCTTCTGAAGAGATTGAGTGGTTGCAATTGAAACATGTAAGGGTAACCTGCCCGTAAAAGTCTCGGTTCGAGCCCAGCGGCAATCAAGAGTGAAAAACTATCAATAAATTTTATGCCCCTATTGCGGTTCTCCACTCAGCTCAGTCTAGTCGTGTTGGAGTCAACCCAACTTTTGCACAACCAAACTCATTTTAGGTATTGTGATACCCAACTGTTTTTAGTTGAGTTTGCTATAAAGTTGCCGACTTAAAATATCGATTTGCCAACTTTAAATATAACGTTTGACAAGTAAAAATTTTATAAAATTAAATAATGTTTTAAACTAAAAGTATTTTTAATTGTTGTGTTGAATAAAAAGTATTTACTATTGATATTAATGTCGATTTATTTTATGATGATGAACAGGAAAACTCCTGTATAGATGCGCTAAGTACAAGAAGACAAATTCTTGATGATTGCAACCCTCTTGAACTTCCCAGTGCCAAGTAAGAACTTCTAATAAGTAACGAAACTTTCTTGTGCCTGATGAGTTCTACTTCTGGTTGTTGGCCAATCTGCTGGTTGTATTATTGGTTCAACTGACTCAGTAAAATTGTCACTTGATGGTGGAATACTTTCAACACCAAATAATTGGCCGGACTTGCAATACAAGAGCTGCGAAACAGTATCCTCATGGCTATTTAATAGAACCTCTTGTGATAGCCCTACCCCTGTCGCTTGAGTGTTTTTTTTATTGTTGCCAAGTTTTTTTATACTTTCTGTAATAGAAGAATTTTATGACAAATATTATACAAACATTTCTCTATTAAGCAGAATTTTATAAAAAAAATTATAAAAATTAAATTAAAATTGTATTAAAAACAGCCACCAAATTCTTGCGTTTTGCGTTTGCGATTTCCAGCACACCCCCCATAATCAGATTAAGAAGATTATAAGTGTTTAAAGGAAGTTTTTGTCGTGGTCCCAAACAATTTAACTCCACTATAAACTCTTCCCATAACTCCTTACATGAATTTTTCATCATACCAAACTTTGGTGTTTTCCGCGAACCATTTCTAAGTTTCTCTAAATAAGCTGGACGGGCCGCTCAAATTGAGCTTTCGTTTTTGTTTTTAAACTTATAAAAGTTTTTAAAAAAAACCGAAAAAGTTATTACAAAAATTTATACATACGATTTCTCCATTTTGTTTTCGCTTTTCACCGAATTTAAAAAAAATAACTTTTAACTGCCAATAACACAACTACTTTTTAACTGTTGTGTGTATTTAAAATTTTTGCCGACCAAACTTTTACAAAGTTAAAAACGGCAATACCACATAACAAACAGATACACAACTGAATAGCCAACTGCCAGTTGAGTTGAGAATGGCAATGTGAATTAAAATATCAAAATTTAAAATACAAATCTTTTTAATTCTTTCTTCATGATTTTTGATGAGCAATTTAAAAAAAGTCAATAAGAAATTTATTGAAAAAAAAAAAATATGTTTTTGTTATTTTAAATTTCTTATATCGCACTTGAAATGGATTTTCCGAAGACCCCATATATGATGGGGGGCCAGGTTATTATACATTTATGTCACATATGGTTCGGAATTGTTTGCTTTTGAAATTCAGCAAGATCGGTCCACAAATGGCTGAGATATGAGTAAAAAACCACGACTGCCTCAAATTGTTTCCTTTAAAGGTCCAATTAGACGTGACATTACCATCAGAGAATGACAAAAGTATCATTTTAAGTACTCTTTCAATATTAGTGAAAAAACATGTATGGACATGCATGAGTAAAAATCAAAACCATACACACACATACCAATACCTATAACAAGCTAAAGTTGAATATGTATAGGTATACGCTGCCAATGTGTATTTGCATATTCATTCTTCTTTTTGAATGTACATGCAGATATAAATAAAATTTCTGTTAGCTATCTGCAATACCCATATAAGTATGTGTATTACCGTAAGTATAACGTAAATATACAGAGCGCGATAGAGAGCAGAGATGGCAAATGCAATTTTAAAAATTTAGAAACTAGGCAAAAGTTTTTGTGTGTTGTTATTCAGAAAAATATCAAGATTATTTTAAAGCATTTTAAGATTTGACTAAGCTGTTTTATAACTCGAGAACTACTCAACCTATTTACAAACCAATACATGCGTCGGAAAAGGGTACTTTTACCGAGGAAACTATCTAACAGATCTTTATGACATTTAAAACATAGATAGATCCATATTTATATAGACACATAAGCTATGTATTTTTTAAAAAATATCATCACGAGGGGAAATAAGGGGCAATTTATGCCTCTCCAAAACTATCTAACAGATTTTAATGAAATTTAAAACATAGATAGATCCACCTCTATATGAACACATAAGCTATATATATTTTAAAAAATAGGATAACGAGGGGAAATAGGGGGCAATTTATGCCTCTCCAAAACTATCTAACAGATTTAAATGAAATTTAAAATATTGATAGATCCATATTTATATGGACCTATAAGCTAAATATTTTTTAAAAAATAGGACCACAAGGGAAGCTCGGGGGTATTTTCTGCCTCTCGAAAACTATCCAACAGATTTTAATGAAATTTAAAACATTGATAGATCCATATTTATATGGATTATATTATATGGACCAGGGAAAAAATACTTATAAAAAACGGCTATTTTTATTTTTGTAAATTTAATTTTAATTCAATCATGTTTTTAATAATGTGTAGTGAAGATAGTAATACATTCATTTATTATTCTTAAAACTAAACAACATTTATTGCAAAATAAAAAATAAAAGTAATTAAAAAAAAACAAAGTTATCAATATTCTTCTTATAACTAAAGTTAATTTATTGCAAAGTAAAAAATAATTTAAAAAACAAACAAAACTTCATTATTTCATCATAGTTTGTTAGAAAAAAATGTGTAATTACGCGGTTTTGCATTAAGAAAATAAACACACTTGTAGTTACGTCCCTTTGTTTTTTGTTAATAAAAGCGTCACTTTTGATCGAAGAAGTGTCCAGACATGTATTTTAATGGCATTCATAATAATCAATCAAAAAGCTGATTTTTAATTTTTTGTTAGTTACGACTTTTTGCGTTTTTGCTAACGATATACACATGCTTGTGTAATTGTGTTTTTGCTTAATGTTTAACGGTAAAACAAACAAGTGTGAGTATAACATGGGCATGCAACAATTTCTATAGAATCTACAACATTGATGTCAAAAATATTTTGCAACTGTACTGATCAGAGAATTTTAAAGTACAGCAAACACAAAAAACTAAGCGCAAATATTTTTATTAACATTTAATCACAATAAATGGTTTTGGCTGGAAATAAATTTAAAACATACCTATTAAATTTTCATACTTAATTTTTTAAACTGATTTAAAACTTTGACTTTAAAAATTTTTTTAAAGCAATATGTATTAAAAATTTCCTTATTTTAGGTAAATCAATTAAAAAAATAATTTAATTCAGTGTGAACTGCTATAATGTTTTGCAAATTAAAGCAAGAATTGTATCAAAGAAAACTCAAATAAAATCTTCTACATGTATGCTTTTATGACAGTTTCGTAAAGCCAATAAAATTATTTTTTTTTTAATTTTACCATAATTTATTTTACACACTGTAGTTGTTAAAATATAAACCCAGTTACCATACACATGCACTTGTCGCTGTCACACCCGCAAAGCATAGATAAGTGGCACGAGAAGGCATACATGGCTTTTTATGTATGCTTCTAAGTATGGATTTGTATGTTGTGCTAATAAGAAAGAGTGAAACAACCACTCAATACATTTATTTACATTGGTTTTTATAGCGTTTGCGACATGTTTTTTACATCTGACTTGTCAACTTTTTAGGTCACATGTTATTCTGCATGTGTGTCAAAATTGCTGTTTAACAAAATTTTTTTAATATTCAATCCAAAACGTACATGTAATTTGCTCCTCGTGGTCTTAGTTTGAAAAAAAAAATACATAGCTACTGTGTATCTATATTTTTAATTTCATTAAAATTTTTAAGAAAGTTCTATTTTTTAAAAAACTATATAGCTTATGTGTCCATATAAGTAGGCCCTTTTCTATGTTTTAAATTTAATTAAAATCTGTTGGATGGTTTTGCAGAGGCAGAAAATACCCCCGAGCTTCCCTCCTAGTCCTATTTTCTAAAAAATACAAAGCTTATGTGTCCATATAAATATGGATCTATCAATGTTTTAAATTTCAATAAAATCTGTTAGATAGCTTCGGAGAGCAGAAATTGCCCCTTTCCACCCCTCGTGGTCCTATTTTTTATAAAAATATAGAGCTTATGTGTAGTTTAACATAGGCAATGCTGATGACAAATTTATTTTATGTATCATAAAAAATATTTACATAGTCCCATACCTGCCAAGTGATCAAAGCACAATTTTGTTAAAAAAAAAATTTTTCATTTTTACACAGAAGTGCCAAAAATACTGAAGGTATTTTTTTTAACATGGATATTTTAAATGTATGGCAGATACCCAAAACACATTCATGGTTATTGAATAATATCTGCATAACATTCATGTATTTTTGTTTACTGAATATGGTTGCGTGAAGATATTGCCGTGCATAAGTATAAGTAATAACCATACTTTTTGCGTTATAAATATGTGCATACACAATAACGAAAAGCGTAGGTAAATACCTCTGTATATTATTCTTATGGGTACTTGTTGTCATTCTCTGATTACCATACCAATACTACAAACCAATTCAATTTTAGTTTCTAAGGTCATACAGTGGCTATGGTAATACAGTGTTGGTAATGTAGTTTTTTTTGTTGTGTTTTTATACCCTTCACTACAAGTGGTGGATTTTATTTGTAATGTGTTTAATTTTACGCATCCACATTCACATTAATGCATGTATATGATATGCCGCTCAAATAAAGAAACAAACTCATAGACTCAATATATTTTAATTTAACCCTTCTTAACAGTGATGTTAACCGTACGGTAATTACCCTTTTTTACGGTTATTTTGGGCCGCAAAAGGTAGCAAGGTAATTCTATTCAAAATACTGTAATTTAAAGAAAATTGGATTTTTGAAATACATATACATACTTACCAGGCGCGGATCCAGCTTGAGCCTTAGGGGGGGGGGGGGAAATTTTGTATGATACAAAAAAAAAAATTGTTTTTAAAAGTTTATTAAAAACAATATGTGTATATTATATTTAAAAAAAAAACTCAACAATAAGGTTAAATAAAATATAAGATCAGTTCAATATAAATTGAAATAAATTAATCTTCTTAAATAAGCAATTTATGAATTCCTTGTGAGGCAAATTTAGATGGTACAGTCTATCTTCCGTCATTGTTGATCTGAGTCATGTTTTTATTCGACGAAGGGTAGGAAATGACCTCTCGCTCGTAGCATTACTGACGAGCATTGAAACGAAAATTTGAAATATTTTTCTTAGATTTGGGTAGATATCTTCATCACAGTTTATTAAAGCATCTTCAACGTTATCTGATAGATTTTCAGATATTTTCCATGTTTGTTGCCAATGCAACAGTTCAGGCTCAAGTTTAGTTGTTAGTAGGTGTTTATCTCTTTTATCAAATATAATCAGCTCATCAGCTAGTTGTGGTTTTACAAGTTTTCTATCTCTATATATGACTTGATTACAATTTGAGGTAGAAGTTTAGGTATGTTCAATACATTTCGGATATATATTGGGAAAGGTGTTTTGAGATCTTCTAAAATAAATTCAATAAGAGGAATGTAACCTTCAACTCGGTAGTAATCTTTAACATTTCGGATGTGATTATTTCGTTCAAATCTTGTCTTTTCGATTGGAACCTCGATTTGAACGAAAATAACTTTAACTTTTTCAAAAATCGCTTTAAATTGTTCTTCGGCTTTATTTATTTGCTCTTCAAGGCACATGATTAAAGTTTTGATAAGGCTGGATCCTTTTTAAGATCTATATCGTGCTTTTGTAAAATGATACTAAGCGGCTGTGTTACATTAAGTATCACACTTAATATGTATATTCCGCGAATAAATTCGAAAGAACTAAGTGAGTTCCTTAATATAAAGGTAGAGAATCTACCTTTCCACTTAGATATTTTTCCAAAGCTTATACTTATGTTGTACACTTGTTGGAAAGTGTAAAATTGAGTCGTGACGGTCCACCCATCGTGTCTCGCATAATGTAGAGAGTTTGGCTCCCAAATACTTTGCTAAAACTGCGTTTCGCTTGGGATGATTATATTTAAAAAATTTTGTCGTTTCTTTAACAAATGATACAAATTTTTGGATTAATGGCACTTTATTGCTTTTAGAAATTAAGTTGTTTGATTTATGGGTTTCCAGAATTTTTTAACAGTTCCATTTTCTGCTGACATCAGAGGGCACCCATCTGTTCCAACTCATACACAATTTTTAAGGTCAAGACCAAAATTTGTCAAAGCTTTAAGAACTATTGATGATAGTGGCTTCGCATCAATTGACACATCAACGTCATCAATATCCTTTGAAGCCTCTTCAAATGCGTTTACAACAAAGCCAATAAATTCTTCCCTAACAACTTTTTGTTGTATGTTGAAATATCTTAAAGATAAGGAAATCTTTCCCCAACAAATCCGAGCTTTCGTCAAAAATTATAGAATAGAATTTTGATTCATATAACACAAATATACATAAATATTGCATAAACTAAGGCTTAATAATAATTCAACCGTACGCATTATCAAGTAAAACGTTTACTCTTTGGATATAGATGGCACATGCTGGGATTGAATGTAGAATAAAAAGTATTTGAATACGGCAAACTAGATCTTTTATTGAAAATATCTAATAAATAACTATAAGGATTAAGATTTAGATACTTATTGAAAATTTCGTTAGAGATTCAATAAAAAAAAAACACAAAGTACTTGTTGAAAATTTCGTTAGAGATTCAATAAAAAAAAAAAAACAAAAAATACTTGTCGAAAATTTCGTTAGAGATTCAATAAAAAAACCTTGCTGAGATTTCCAAAAAATTTGTACATTTAAAAAAATATTATTATTGTGAATTCTTGTATTTTCGAAATAAGCAAAATATATTTTTATAATTTACGGGGGGGAAATTTCCTTTTTTCACCCCCCCTGAATCCGCGCCTGATACTTACAAAAATATGTAGGTTTTATAATTTTAGATTTTAAGAGGTGATTTTTAATTTAAAAATTTGCCTTGGCTTAAGTACGGATAGATTGATTTTTCTTGTGACTTTAACAATTCTAAAATTATTTATTTTTTGTATAAGTTTAAATGAATTAAACAAAACTCTATGTTTTAATGTTCTTCACATACGCTAAGCCTATTAAAAAAAATATTTTAAGTTTATGTACCCATTTTATTCAGAATTATTTTACTGCCGTATTTATAAAATATACAATAATTTTGGTTAAAATTGTATTTTAAGACAAAAATGTCCATTTAAATTTTTCTTAAAACACATTTAAATTTAAATAAATTGTTTATGAATACTCTTCTTATCTGTTGTTTCCAAATGAAACGCGATGGACTAACTGCTTTTCATATAAATTTTACTACACATTCAATCGGCTGTCCTTTGGAAACATTTGGCACATTAATGCTTTAATTAAAAACATTTGCGTACGGTAATTTCGTCTCAAAAACGGTAATTTTTGGAGGGCGGTAAGGTAATGAAAAAATAAAAGTTAACATCACTGAAGAAGTTCTTCAGTAAAAGCATTCGTAGCCGAGTTGTTAAGTTCTCTCCTGAGACTGATGATATTGCCAGTTCGAATCCCAAAAAGAAATTTTTTCCTTGTTTCTATTTAATTTTTTTATGTTCTAAAAAACGATTTAAGATTATAAAACGAATTTCAAACATCAACTTTGGCAAAAGAGGATACGGGCTTAGGTACATATATACATTTTTTGTTTTTTTTTTATATTCTTCGGCATGGCGAAATGAAAATTTGGCTTGGCTCAATTAATATTTATTTATACCTATCTAATAGGGTATTCATTTAACCGGGCTTTTGCTTTAATCGGTTAACCGCTCGAATAATTAACCGAGGTTTTGATATATTCGATTAATAATCGGTTAATTTTGTTATTAATCGGTTAACCGATTAACAAAGTTTTGTTATAAATTAAGTAATTTCAATAAATAAAAATGCAAAAATTATTTATTATTTGGAGTTTATAAGCGAAAAACAAACAATAACATAACCAACAAAACAATTCTTGGACTAAAACGAGCAAAAACAATTTTTTTCTACTTATCGAAGATGTTGGAGAAATCGAAAGGAACCAATAATACAGAATATCTTATTTCTCAGTCATTTTCCAGAATTTCTCTAAACTTTTAAAATCTTCCATTTTACCACCACAGTCCGGTTTTCATTTTTTTAAATTGTTTGAACTTCTAATTGTTTCGGTAAATTCTGTTAAAAGATTGCTTGTGTTCATAGCGAGAGTTTCTTCTGTTGTCAGGTCATCATCTGACGCGTCCTGGCAAGGCTCCGCACAGAACATTGTGCAAAAAAATTATTTCCGAATTCCTTAGTTTCTGATTTTGTACTGTATTTTAAGAATTTATTGGTAAAAGGAAATATATTGTATGAAAAAATATTTTCTAAACACATACCTTTTGTTTATGAGACGAAACAAATAGTTAAAAACATAAAAAACTATGTTAAAAATACTACTTATTTTCAAAATTTTGTTACATCAATTAATCGACTGAAATTTAATCGTTAATCGAAAATATCAAATTTTAAATTAACCGGTCAGTTAATCGGGTAGTAATTAATCGGTTAACCGAATGAATACCCTCCTATCTAAAGAACGTTATTTATGTATATAACTTTTTGTTCTTATCTCATCATGGTGAAGAGTATATATAATTCGGCTTAACCGAATATAGCACTCTTAGGCCCGTTTTCACAACTTACCGATAGCTAATGGTACGATTTTATCGGCCGTATAAAAAGTGTTCCATTATAACAACTTTACTTTTACCTACCAGGTAGGATGAACCTTAATTTAGGTTTAAGTAAAGTTTTAATAATGGAACACTTTTTATAAGGCCGGTTGAAGTCTACTTTTAGCTATCGGTTAGTTGTGAAATCGGGCCTTACTTGTTTAAGTTCAGTTTTGTTAACCTCTTTAAATTTTTTTTATTTTAGATTAATGCTATTTATTGTATTCTTTTTTGGGAACAATATGACAATTTATTTTAAACAATATTTATAGGCAGAACTTAAATCTATAAAAAAAAACAAAAAAAAAAATATTGCCTATTTGTTTTTTTACACTTATTTTAGTTAACGTCCGAGCTAACCAGTCTAGAAATATTGAGATAATTTCAATGGTTTAATACAAAGTTACTACTTTTTGGTGGAGGTGGAAGATCTTATCAATTATCTTCATTCAAAGTTCCCTTGGCGACCTTTCATTGTGATCTATTTTATACTAACTCTCTTGCCAGATTGAGTATGAAAGTTTTTCTCCTCATTTTTTAATCACTATCGGTGCACATTTGATACAGTACAAAGCTATTAATACCAATCAAATTAAGTTTTTTACGTCTTTAAATAGTGCCAGATGATGTTCTTTGGAATATCGAGGTACAGTAGTTCCTGCTTAAGTGCGCATCGAAAAATGTTCAGTTTTCTTCGCATTTAAACGGGGAATCATTTAACCGATAACCCGGATAAATGCCTAGTTCTCATACGAAATAAAATATAATATTTAAACTAAAATTTATTCAATAAACATTCTAACATAAATTCATATAATTATGCTTTGTATGTAAAATGTATTTTATTATATTCAAGTATTAATAAATTCAAGTATTAATAAATGGTCGAGGTTAAGGTCTTTTTTTTAAAACTTTAAATGTTTATTCGAACCAATATTTCGGCAAATGTTAACGTCTTGTTAATTGTATTTAAACCATTTATTATGTCTTCCTTCCATGGTTTCAATTTCATTGGTGCATTTATTTTGTTGCACAAAGTATCTACGGATAAAACTAATGGCACTTAGTTGGAACTTCAATAATTTCCTCTTCTTCATCATCGAAAGATTGCGATAACTCTTTAAAATTATTCTTTCGAAATTCGAAATTCAAGAGAAATTTACTTTTTTTCTTCCACTCAGGGCTGCCAGATTTGACGATTTCTTGTTCCGAAATTAGCAAAGTGCCGATTTGCTGATTTTTTTCTAAAATGTGACGTTTTTTTTAGTCTCCAAAGTCTGAATAAAGCATACAGTTTTCTGACACGTTCGATTTTTAATCTTGGAACAGCCGTACCTTAACAAGAGCGGAAGGCGGAACGTTTTCTTTCGCTTAGCTTTTTCGCTGATATGCCATACCTAACCAAGAGCGTCAACGGGTTTTCACGTTTTCTAGTTTTTTAATAGAAGGGCCTCAACGCTTTGCAATTGAAAAAACCGATTTTGGCAGCGAATAATGGCAATTTAGCTTTTTTTTGGTCAATCTAGCGTTTTTTTTATCTATTTTTATTTATAATTTGTGGGTTTTTTTTAAACAAGAAAACTATCGCTACTGTTCGTGATACAAACACATGTACACACATATGTGTTTGCAATACTTACGGATTTAATTAAATTACATACAACTTTTTATGTATGTATATATGTATATGCTTGCCGAAATAAAATAAAATATTGCCAATGAAATAGAAATATCGATAAGCTTTATAGGTTATTTTAATTTCGTTTTTTAGGACATAAACAAATTATATAAAAATCACCTGTGGTGAAGGGTATAATAAAATAAAATTTTCAAAACTGGGGCAACCAAGACTTGAACTTGGAACCTCAGAGCCTTAGGCGGCGAGTAACACAACTCGGCTACGAACGCTTTTACTGAAGAAGCGTTAAATTAAAATATATTGAGTCCACGAGTTTGTTTCTTTATTTAAGCGGCATATCGTGTACATACAAAAATGTTTATGGGCTTGTGTGCATAAAATTAAACGCTTAAAACAAAACAACAATCACAAGGGATTTTTTTGGAAAAATTAGAAGCAGTCGTGGTTTTTTGTTCATATCTTAGCCATTTGTGGACAGATCTTGCTGAATTTTATTAACATGAAATGTTGGACTATATGTGACACAAATGTAAGACAACCTAGCCGCTATCATGTCTGGAGTCTCCGGAAAACACGTATCAAACGTAAGACGGCCAGACGGACGGTCGGATATCGTTAAATCAACTTCTTTCCTCATAAGGACCCAGAATGTATATATACGTTATAGGGTCTAATATCAATATTCTGGAAATTACAAACGAAATGACAAACTTATATATACCCTTTTCCTCCTGAGGTGAAGGGTATAACCAGCTGAAGTTATTTTTAACTCATTTAACAACAGCATCAGCTGTTTTTCGCCAAACAAAAAACTACTTGCAAAAGGTTAAAAATGAGTATGTTACAAGATATTGGCTGATATTTTGCATTTATTAATGATTTGGAGGAAATCTTTTATGGAAAGAAACACAAAATACATTGTATAGGCCCTCAAATATAGGCCGTCAAAAATTACATTGAAAGCAAAAACGAAGTCAAAATATTTTGTAATTTTGTTGTTGCTTTTTACATAAATTCATATTGCGTGTTAAACATTTTCAACTCCACAAGATATGCAGTGTTTTATTTAATTTTAATTTTAAATGTCAGCTGCTTAGAGTTGCCCCTTGCTTATATTTTTTTTGTAAGTTGTATGAAACAATTTTCTACATTTAAAGTGGCACCCAATTAAAGTCGGTTCAATTTAAAACATACTTTAATTTCGACTATAGTAGCAAAATAATTAAAAGAATGGCCCATTATCATAGTCAAACGCTAAAGTCGGTTCTTTTAAAAAGCAATTTTTAAATAAAAACATTATTTTAATTATTTTGCTACCATAGTCGAAATTAAAGTGTGTTTTAAATTGTGTAAAATTAACATCGGTTTTTACGTGTAAAGTATGCTTTTACTTGTCTATAGTAGGTTAGGTTAGGTTAAGAAGCGTTATGCGCCCAAGGGCACACCTCCACTCGGAGACCAATATGGTCCATTGTGAATCCCTTCAATTAAAAGAAAGAGAGAAAAATCAAGATAGATAGAAAGTTAGAAGATTTCGCGTAGAACTATTGCCCTCTCTACAGTCCCCTCAACAGAAACAACCGCACTATTTACAAACCCCAGTAGATCAGCCGGACTACATCCAGCGATGCACCCCAGTTCGTCGTGAAACCTATCTCCTAGCCACTTCTGCCTGAGACCCTGCATCCTGGGACAATGGCGCAGTACATGCTCGATCGTCTCCAGCTCCTCTGAATCGTCGCACAATCTGCAGAAGTCCGGTATGGCGTTGTCCCATCTGCCCGCAAAAGCCCTGACAGGACAATGACCTGTCAAGAACCCTATAAGCGTTCCAAGACTACCCCTATCCAATCCCAGCAGAGCCCTGGTTGCCCCCGCGTCCAATCTTGGCCATAGTGCCCTGGACACCTTGCAATCCGTTCTGTCCCTCCAGGATCGGTTAACGTCATCACGGAATTTCTCCCGTATCACCCCACAGTAGTAACATAGGGGGGCCTTAACCCCCCTGTCCCTTACCGATAAGTCCAGATTCGAACCCCCTCTCG
This sequence comes from Pollenia griseotomentosa, assembly GCA_963931875.1. Taxonomy (NCBI): domain Eukaryota; kingdom Metazoa; phylum Arthropoda; class Insecta; order Diptera; family Polleniidae; genus Pollenia; species Pollenia griseotomentosa. Next base: position 191,319,995 of record OZ007560.1, read on the forward strand.
CGAGTTCGTCAGCCACCTCGCTCCCATCAACCATGCAGTGTCCAGGTACCCAACACAGCCTTACATTGAATGCCTCCATGAGTCCACCAAGAGCATTCCTACACCGAGCGACCAGGCACGATCGAACCGTATAATTTGTCAATGCCCTCCAGATCGCTAGGATCTCAGCCTGGAAGACACTGCACTCATTGGGGAGTCTGAATGACCTTTTCACCTCGGTGTTCGCGATATATACACCGGCACCAGTGCCGGTTTCCATCTTGAATCCATCCGTAAAAACTGCCCACCCCTCAAACAGTCCATTGGATCCACTCCAAATTTCCCTATCCGGGAACTCCACTGGTGGTGTTGCACCGAAGTCCAGGGTCATAGTCTTATAATCCGAAATTCTCTCGAGAATACTACCCTGATCAAGCAGACCCATCTCGTACAAAATTCTCGTGTGATTATCCCGCCTAGGTCTAACTAAGGAAGACTCGTAAAGTCTAAGTAAGTTCCTAGCAGCCACACTCCTCACATAATGCTCTATAGGGGACAGATATAGCAGGATGTCCAGCGCTGCCTGCGGAGTGCTTCTCCTTGCGCCTGTGATGTCAAGAGATGCACTTCTTTGAACCTTGCTGAGCATCTTCCTATAGCTATCCACTCCCAACGCACCCCACCATCCATAGGTAAGTATAGGCCTGACAACCGATGTGTAAATCCAGTTTGCCATATCTGGCCTCAGACCCCAGTTCTTACCAATGGAGTTTCTGCATGTGTAGTATGCATTGAGTCCCCTTCTTATCCTCTTAAGAGGGGGAATCATTTAAGCGGGGAGCATTTAAGCTCGAACTACTGTATTTGCAAAATCAAAAGAAGAAACTAACCTCCTAAAACTACCGATTATCCCGGCCTATCACTTCCTTGGCGGGCAGATGATGTTTTGCTTGGCTCATATGTGGCTTTGCTCCTTAAAGAAGAATCAAAATTATTCTCCTGGTCCGAGCTCGATCTGGTGTCCTGGGTTCATTCACGAGTGGGATCACCAAAACTTCCCTTTTACCCTGCCGGCTTGGACTAAGTCTCGTCCGTCTATAGGTCAGTGGTGTGACAAACGTTGGTGTGTGGCGGTGAGGTTATATGTAGGGATGATTGATAGTTTGTGTATGAGGTATAACTGCTGGAATTGAGTGGATGTATATGTCTGAATGGTTAGCAAAATTTTAACAAACCGGGTCTGTAGGAGATGTGAAAACACCAGTATATGCTTGTACTGCAGAAAATATTGTTGCTGTTTACGATAGTGTGGCTAAAGAGCCGTTCACCTCAACTCATCGTCGTGCCCAACAATTGCACCTCTTACGCTCGTCGTTGATGAATATTATGCATAAAGACATGCATTAACACAAACAACGTGCAATTGACTCAAGAACTAAAGATTCTTGACCATTCCAAACGTCGTCAATGGTCAGAATGGTGGCAGGAAATGGCAACAGTGGATGATGAATTTTCGAAGAAAATCATCTTCAGTGATGCGGCACATTTTCACCTCAGTGGATTCGTCAATAAGCTGAATTGGCGCATTTGGGCGAATGATAATCCAAGAGTGATTGTTGAAAAGCCGATGCATTCACAAAGAGTGACTGTTTGGTGCGGTTTATGGGCTGGCTTAATCATCATTTTTCCAAAATGAGGCTGGTCAGGCAGTTACTGTGAATGGTGTTCGCTATCGTGAGATGATAACGAACTTTTTATGACCCGAATTGGAAGATATGGATGTGAACGATATGTGGTTTCAACAGGACGGTGCCACTTGCCACAGAGCTCACGAAACAATGGCTCTTTTGCGCGACAAATTCAATGGCCGTGTTATCTCACGTGGTGGCGATGCCAATTGGCCGCCAAGATCATGTGATTTGACACCGTTGGACTTCTTTCTCTGGAGTTATTTGAAAGAAAAGGTGTACGTCGATAATCCAGCAACAATTCAAGAGCTAAAGGATGAGATAATTCGGCACATTAACGGCATAGAACCTCAATTATGCCTCAGCGTCATCGAATATTTTGACTATCGGATGGAGGAGTGCCGCCGAAGTCGCGGCGGCCATTTTGCCGATATTTTGCTCCATACATAATTAAACCATACCAATATTATCATAATTAAACGAAATGACAATAATTTCTTAAATAATTTGTGTTTTATTCGAAATCAACATCGGCCCTTAAAATTTAATCACCCTTTATTTGTCAACATATGTAGAAAATTTGTTGTAAAGTAAAAATATTGTGTCTAGACGATATGCTATAATTGTGAACAAACGTTTGCTGACATCGTTAACAAATGCCTGTCATATGTTGGCACTGAAAGCAAATTTTTTTTACATAAATTTGCTGATTCAACATATCGAGAAGACTTAGCTTTATACATACATACATGCACATAACAATAACCGACTCTAAAAGCAAATTTTTTAACAATAAATTTGTGTTATTTTTTCTTTGTACTGAAATTGATGTGTTTTAATTTTGAATTCTAGGTTAGATACTAATCATTAGTAAATACCTTCTGGGCGAAACGGAGGCGGTCAGCTGGAAAATATATATATAAAAAAAATATTTGTCACTTAAGCCACTTTTCGGACATGCAAAAACATGTTCTAACTTCTATTTTCTTCAACGTTTGTTTTTTGCCTGCCTCCAAAGGGCGTCAAACATACTTACAGCCAATTTACCAAGTTCAGTTATAATTAACTATTAGTTATAGCTGTCAAAACATATTGTCAAATGGAAGTTAAAGTAATAGTTAGTTTTAACTGAACTGGGTGAAATTGGCCGTTAGTTATTTAAGACACAAATAATTTTGGAGTTGCACTCAATATTCATAATTTTAATTATACATATTTTTCTTAAACTTTTCTTATCTACATAAATTTATTTTTTCTTCTAAATTGGTGGCGTAGGCGTATACTAAGGCCAGTATTAGCTTTTTTGGCTGTTTTTGGTCTGGTAAGCGGCTTGGCTGAAGGTAAGTTTTTAAAAACCTTTACACAAATCATTCTTAAATGTTTTTAATTTCAAAACTCATAGCCACCCCAGTCGTACAGCTAGAAGATCTTTGTCTTGACGCTGAATGCATCCACACTGCCTCTGCAGTGTTAAAAAGAATGAATGATAGCGCAAATCCATGCGATGATTTTTATGAGTTCGCCTGTGGAAAATATATCGATAAAACGCGAATACCCGAAGATGATGCAGAGGTTAGTACGTTTGCGGAAGTAGAAGATCAATTGCGGGAATACTTAAAAGATATTATAACCAAAGAGAGACCCGAAACGGATCCTAGGTATTTAAGATTACCTAATGCTTTGTATGAGGCGTGCATGAATACAAGTTAGTGTTTTGGAAGGAAATTGATTTTGAAAGCTTTATTTTAATTTTTTTGTTATTGTTTCTACAGGTTTAATTGAGACCTCGGGTGCAAAACATATGAGAAGAATTGCCCACAGATTAGGGGGCTGGCCTGTTATTTCTGGAAATGTACGGGATTCCTGGACTTGGCAAAAAACTGTTAAGAAATTGCGAAGTTTAGGTTTCAGCATTGAGTCTGTTGTGGACATTTACATTTCTGAGAATTTAGGAAACAACTCTGAACGTATTATTTTTGTAAGTTTTCCTATTAATTTATATTAATTAAAAGTCAAGAATTCAAATTTATAAGTTAACTCTGATCTATGATCAAACTTAATATTATAGAATATTCTTTAGTCAAGTATTAAAACTAATATATCATTTTCTTACCAGTTGGATCAACCTTCCTTCGGATTACAACGTGAATATTTAATTGAAGGTCCCAATAATACATTGGTCTCAGCCTATTACGAATATATGGTTGATGTGGCTCGATATTTGGGAGCTGACAATATAACAGCCAGGGAGGAATTAATGGAATCTCTTACATTTGAAATTAATTTGGCTAAAGTAAATTGTATAAATTTCTAAAAGAAATATTTAACAATTAAATCTTATTTTGAAATTTAGATCAGCTGGTCTAATTCACAAAGAAGTAATTCTACAGCTTTGTACAATTTGCTCAGCATCAGACAATTGCAAGAGTCTTATCCTTTAGCCCATTGGTTGGATTATGTTAATGGTGTTTTGCCTGGCGATTTAAGGGTTGGATGGGACGAAATAATCAATTTATCAGTGCCCAGTTTCTTCAGAGATTTAGGCAAACTGCTGAATGATACCAGTAATAACGTCATTGCCAATTATATAATGTGGCGTATACATGATTATGCTGTAGATCACCTTTCGGAAAAATTGCGTAAAAGAAAAATGCAATTTACCACTCTCTTGACAGGTAAAAAGGAACGAGGTGAAAGATCGAAGGAGTGTGTAAACATTGTCTCGAAAAGGTAAGATTTCATAGGGGTGTCAAATGTTTTCCCAAGTTTTATTTGGTGACAGTGGGTCGAGCGAACAAAAAGGTAGATTATACTACAAAGTACTACGTACTGGCACTAGCTTTAACTTTTCAGTACTGGCTAATTCAAAAAACTAAAAATACAACAAGTGTGAATAACTCTTTCCTAGTGCTAGATAGCAGGTGCTAAGGTCCTTGTTCATATTAGGAAACATTTGCTGTAAAAACTGTCTTCAATTCTCTTTTGAAACTGCCTTCGTGTCCATAGAATAAAACATTTGTTTTGCAGAACTTAAGTATTTTGTTTCTCTTCTCTCTTTCTTCTTCTTCCTCTTAATAGCAATCTCACAAAAAACGCTTGTACACGAAACACAGTACATACGCTTTTCTATTCTTCTTTGCCCTTTCATCTTCAAGCTCAAATGTTTCGTGGTAAATGTTTCATAATATGGACGTTGACAAAAAGGGGAAGCAAAAGCTGGAAAATATGATTTTTAAATCAGCTGCCAGAAATCGCTTATGAAGTTGCCACTTTTTCAATTTTTAATAGCCAAACAAATTTTAGAAATTTGATTTTGTTTTAAATATAATTTTCTATGCGAACGTTGACGTTCGAAATCGATTAACAGGCTGTACTTTTTTTTCTTCGTCTGCAAACAAACAAAAGAATCAAGTTAGGCCGTTTTTGTATTAATCCATCGATATGTAGTTATTGAAAAATCGACAAAACAGGTCGATATTAAAAACAAAGCAAAACAATTAAATATTATCAGCCATGTCACAGCGTACAATTCTATTCGGAATGATTCCGTTCGGTATGGAAGAAAACATATTTGTTTATTGATAGAAAGTGTATTTTGATAGTTGTTGGCCATTCAGATACAGAAAACTCCCATTCCGTTCATGAAGACAAAAATGGTTTCATTTCGAAATTTTTTTCATTATTTTCTGAAGCACCAAAAAACGTTTCCGAACGGAATTGTACTCTGTGTCATGGCTGAATATTTACATAGAAATTAATTCAGAGGTAAAGTTCCCAAAGTTTTTTGAATTCCTTTTTGTGAATTAAAATATGTGTGAAGAAAACATAAATTGTCGATGCTTACAACCGAAAGGCGTGATCTTATTTTCGTGCAGATTTATCCTGCTGCGGAAAAAGCACGCTCAGAATCTACACTTGTAGGACGAACGGTCATAAGGAAATTATACACATTTGGCAAACATTTTCCTTTCATATTTTCAGAATCCTTTAAATCAATACTAAAAAATAATATTATTTTTATTCTTTGTTTAATACTTACAACAAAAATTTTTGTTTTGTTGCTTTAAGAAGACTGCTATAAACTATTTCATTGTACTTTTTTGTCTTTACTTAATAAAAATTTATATCATGGCGACTTTTTCCATTTTTGGCGAACTTAAGCGGAATTCGAAACGAAGAAGCAAGTCTATGGCTATTTTTGACATTTAGTTTAGCGAAAAAGATCAAAAGCTTAGCGAATGTTTGCCACATATGGCAAACAGTTGACGAACAAGACGAAACCACTACGTCTGCTCATTATTAATATCATTTAACTTGAATTCTATATTACGAAACAGATTAATAGCGCTGTAAAAGGCTACTTTTATATAATTTTTAATAAATGTGAATACATATTTAAACAAAATATATTTATTAGAATTAAAGAAAATAAACTTAGTTTGTCTGTTGGTTTTTTCGTCAAATGTTGGTCATATGTGACCGTACCTTTAGTTATCGTCCAGACTTGCAATTTTTGTTGCAGCAATTTGTCAGTTTAATGGTGAGAAAGGAGGGGTACTCCGTTTCATGTACTCTGTGCTATTCTGTTTTGTAATTCTCACACTTTTCAACTTGAAGTGAAGGGCAACATACATATTCTTACATTTGTGCTTGTGTGGGAAGCAGCAGAAAACGAATGACACTCATCAGTGCTGATCTGCAACTGATTTAAATAAATTTGACGAAATAACAACAAAGCAACAGCCGAACATACATTGTCACATACCACACGAAGAAGTTTATAGTGTACATGTGTCGACGTCACACAAGCAGCATTTTTATTCCTATGCACGCGTACATAGGATTTGCAAAAGTGCCCTTCACTGGTATATACATATATATTTATATATACAGTATAACCCGGTTAACTTCCCCACGCTTAAATGCCTTCCACGCTTATTTACCTTGAGTTTTAAATCCCCGTTTTTTTCCTTCCATTTTTCAAACAAAAATCTGCGTTAAATTGCCTTACGCTTAATTTCCCAATTCGGGCAATTAAAATTACACCTAAATTTCAATCGTTTAATTGCCTCAATATTGTTTGACAAAAACACAGCAATTAATGCAACCAAGTTTACATGTTAAAAAAAAATATGCGCTAAAAATTAAAAAAAATATGCCCAAAAAACCAATATGGCTTATTTAAAAGCAAAATATTCCACAATTAATATTTGCATTAATAGCTGCGTTCGAGAACACAAAAGTTTTTACTATTTTTTACTGAACTTTACTGCATTTTACGAAATTGCGTTCGAGTACACAAAATGCAGTAAATGAGAACACAAATTGAGAGCGAAAAGTGACAGTTCTTCTCTGAGTATTTACAAATTTTTACTGCAGAAATTTTTGCAGTAAAATTTTGTAAAACAAAAAAACATATGTTTGAAAAGGTAAACAAACAAAAGTAACAAACAAAATGCTTATAAATTGTGAAAAAATTGTTAAATAAACGTAAAGTTGAAATAAAAATTAAATAAAAACAAAATGAGAATAAATAATTGTTAATTAAACTTGTTTGTGAATCATTTAGAGTCCAAACACAATGTAACGATATTTTACTGCGGTGCGATTTTTCATACGATTTTGAAGTAAAAAACCGCAGTGCGGAACGGCATAAAATTAAATTCTATTTTATTTTCATTGCGGACTTTCTTTCTCTCTCAACAAGGCGAATTTAATTCGCCTTGTCTCTCAATTTTTGATACTAGTTCTCTTTCTGATGTTGCCATAGTTTTTGAATAATTGGTTATGTTCACAACATTATTCAAAACAAACAACATGATAAAAATGTATGCACAAATAAATTAATAAAAATTTAAACAAAAAATGACAACGCACCGCACCGCAAACATTGTGTTTAGACTCTTACTGGGCTAAATACCAACATTTGAAACTTTTTTTGTTATGTTAAGTTTTTAGAGTTGTAAAAGTGCTAAGTACTTGGGTACTTAAGTAATCAATAGCAAAAAACTATTCATGTTTTTTTGAATAAATTAACCCGCCACAAATTAGTAACATCAAATAAAATAAAAAACAAACAAATATGAAAGATTACATATAATAATTTGTTTGTATTTTCCAAAAATGTTTGTGTTATAAAAAGTATTTAATCGAGTACCGATAAGAAAACGAGTTAAGTAGTCAAAAGTGTTAACATTTTTCAACACTTCAACTATTTGTCATCAGCTGTTGCCTTTATTTTACGAATTTTTACAAAATTTGCGTTCGCGTACTTTTTTGGACAACAGCTTTTTGTGAGAGCAAATTTTACAATTTTCTCATTTACTGCATTTTACTGTAGAAGTACTCAAACGCACCTAATATAAACTTTATTCTAGGCTACCAGAATACAGTTATGTTATGAGGTTAAGATTCTTATGGAAGTTATTTGTGTTGAATATTTTCTATATACACCAAATATATGAGATATTTTGTCTTAAAGGGATTAAAGGAAAGGTCGCCAAATTTTAAATTATATTAACATTTAAAACGATAAAATAGCTTGAATATTTCAGAAATTGATATTTGAATGGAAGCTGTTTGTTTAAATCTAAACCGATTCAACCATATTAAATTTGCAATAATTGAATTTTATTACGAACATGAATAAATGGTTTATGGACATAAAGAAAAAAATTTTCATGGGGACTATGTGATATTATAAGCCGATTCTAACAATTTATATAGGTTTCGTTCTTATGACAATTAAAACGTATTTACCAAATTTGATCAAATTATCTAAAACTGCTACTTTTACTTTTGTTCATTACTTAGTACACACTATATGTATTTAGGTATGTACATATTAAAAAAAACTAAAAACATACGTATTTATAGATTGCTTTATGTTCGAAAATGTTCGAATTTCGAAAAAGTACCAAATTCGTATACGTATGTAAATGTTCGAATTTCGAAAAAGTACCAAATTCGTATACGTATTTTTTTGATAAGTTTCGAATGTGGTATTAACTTTGTTTCTATGTCTATTGGTTCAAAAGATAGATGGGGTGGCAAAAAAGTACTAAGATTCAGATTAGGGCTGAATTTCAAAAAAGTACCACTGTCCGCTTTTTTTTCTAAAGAACAACGATATTTATTTGCATCTCTTTTAGTTTTTAAGATATGAGGTTACCGAATTTTCCCGTTTTTACCTTTTTTACCCCGTAAACATTCGAATTTCGTAAAATCCCGTCTTAGTAGATCGATCGGGGAGTGACCAATCGCTAGTCCAAATTTCAAGTTTCTAGGGTCAGCGGTTTGGGCTGGGCGATGATGAATGGGTCAGTCACTCACGCAACTCTTTTATATAGTTATATAGATTAGGATTTGAAAAATAATTTTCGAGATAGAAACAAACATACACCAAAGAATCCACCACTGTAACATGAAACTTTTTGAAGCATTTTACAAAAAAAAAAAAAAATTATTTTATAACTAATTCAAGAAGGTTAATCGTGCAGTATTTTCCAAAACTTTTACCAAACATCTCCTTTAAAATTTCCCATAAAACATAATAGACTTTCGGCTGCGGTGGGCTCCGAGTTTGTGCGAAAGTATTTCAACCCAAAATCTAAAGACGGTGCCTTGAAAATGGTTACAAATATACGCAAAGCCTTTAGGGAAACACTTGAAAATGCTCAATGGATGGATGTTGCGACAAAAACGAAAGCTAAAGAGAAGTTAGATTTGATAACCGCCAGAATTGGTTATCCCGATGAATTGCTGAATGATACAATATTAGAAGAATACTACCGAAGACTAAATATTTCTGATCCTGATAATTATTTAGAATCATCCTTGAAGATAAATATTTTCCAAATGGATAATGGATTCAACAAATTGAGATTGCCAAAAACCAAGACTGATTGGACTAATTTTGACAGCCCAGCTGAAGTTAATGCTTTCTATTGGGGGACCGAGAATTCTATACGTAAGTATGTATTTGAATATTTGAAAAAATATTTCAAATCAAAACAATTCCCGAAGAAACTTAACAAGGAAATATTTCAAATTAAATCTTTTCGAATAAATACGATTCCAAGAATATCTTTTGAAATCGAAATTATTTGCAAAGAAAAGTTTTTTTTATGAAATCGAAGTCTTTATTAAAGATTTATACCTAAAATCAAGATATGTTTTTCTGTTCAGAATTTCCTGCCGGTATTTTGCAAGGTTACTTCTTCCACATTGATCGTCCTAAATACATGAATTATGGTGCTATGGGTACGACAATTGGTCATGAAATCACTCATGCTTTTGACGTTAGCGAAAGTTTATACGATGGCAATGGTAACTTATTGAATTGGTGGCAAAATGGTACCCGAAATGTTTTTTTGGAAAGGGTTAATTGTATGATTGAACAATATAGCAACTACACAAACCAACAATCTGGACTAACAGTAAGTTTTTGATAACATCAGAAGTTAAAACTTTTTAGCTTAAAATTAATTTTTAATTATTTTTTCTTTGTTTTAGCTTAACGGCACCAATACTCAGGATGAAAATATTGCTGATAATGGCGGCATTAACCAATCATATTTAGCTTACACTCAGTGGTTGGCCGCCCAAAATAAAGATGAACTCAGATTGCCTGGACTACACAATTACACATCCCGACAAATGTTTTGGATTGCATATGCCCAAGCTAAATGTGCTAAATACAGAACAAGTAAAGTTTTAAAAATAAATTATTTTTTTTTAACTAATTGGGAATTTTATTGCAGGCTATCTTAAATCCTCAATTGAGACTGGTGTGCACTCGCCCGACGAAATTCGCGTTTTGGGGCCATTAAGGAACAGAAGAGAATTTTCCAGCGATTTCCAATGTGACAACAGAACACGCATGAACCCTACGAAAAAATGTGAAGTTTGGTAGATTTAGGAAAATTTACTTTATATAATTTTTAAAATGGTTTAGGTTTCTCCTCACTATCTTTACGTTTAAGTTTTATTTAAAGGGCCCGTAACTTTTAGCATTAAGTTACAAAATATATGACAGGGCTTCCTGATTATTAATTGGCTTAAATAACAAAAAAAAATCTTTTTTTCTCGTTAAATCAACTCCTCATAAATATGCAGAATATTTTTACATACTAAGATCTAATTATAGCATTGCAAACGGAGTAATAAACTTATATACCTGGTACTTTCATACGTTCTAGCACACGGTTTTTATTCGATTAAGTCTTTATGAATATTTTTTTATAGCTCCTAGTTGTGTTTCACTTGTAACGTATTTAGGAATCTATTAACAAATATATTATTCAAAATGGCCAGCATAACCGAACTACATCCACAGGAAAGTTATCCACCGCACGGATAAGAACAGGCCTTGAAGATTCCGAATTTGCAGACCATGCTCTCTATCGGGAATTCCAGATTAAATATAATTTGGAAATTTTTTGCCTTGGCGCAGAGTCCTGTTGTAGGTTTTCAAACATGGAATTGTTTGGCAGCTATTAAACTTTTTCCAAAACGTCATATGGATAAACGACAGCAGAGGTTTTTACTCCTTATTCGCGAAAATTTAGGTTTCCCAATAAAAAATTTTACCATTTTGGTACATTTAGAAAAATAAGCGCACGATAAAGCGCTACGCAATAAGACATACAAATATGCACTAAAGTAAGCGAACAAACTCTTAACAAGTTTTATAAAAAAAAAAATTATATCTGAAGTTCCACGGCTTTCCCTTACTACGAAGCAGGTTTGTAAGGGAAAATACTTAAAAATAACTGTAACAAAACATTCAGTGTGTAAATCTGATAGCTACACTCACCAGTTGTTAAATGCGTTGAATTAAGCGCTTTTTGTATCAAAAATGTATTGCTTCAAAGTGGGAACTCACCATATTAAATTCATGCCTTTTTTTAGTGAGATGGCAAGCGAAACTCTTCCATTCCTCCGTTACAAACCTGCTTCGTTGGAAGCTAAATTTTTATTGCATTATAACTCCCCACCTTACCATCACTGAAGCGGAAAAGTGTCCCCCATGAATCTTTGGAACGAAATCTGTTGCTTTTCGAGATGATATGACATATACTCTATAATATTTTTGTTATATCAATATCTCTTAAAACTTTAAAAGGACGATATACAAAACTAGGCATAACTCCAAGTGGCAACAAATTTTGAAAAATAACAGCTGTTTCCACTGCACCATTTTTCCGTGATCACAAAAAAAAAAAAAATTCAATACGTCAATGAAGTGTTCACACTTGGGTTTTTAAACGCGTTAAAGCATCTCGAACGTGATTAAGCTCTAATCACTTCTTAAAACAATTCGAGATGATTATCCATACACAGAGCGAAAAAAGACGTTTACAAATTATCAACTAATAGTATTCAAATGACAACATACTGTTTCAATATTTCGACAACATCTGTGGTCAAATTTTTAACATTATGTTGTCAAATTACAACCAAAGATGTAAAAAATACTATTGTTGCAATAAGGTAACGCCCGTTGTCTTTTTTATTCGTAGTTTATCAAAATAAAAAAAGTGCAAATTATTATAATTAAATTTTAATTACATAGTTGTACCACACTTAGGTCTCGACGATAAATTAAGAGCAAATCTGTTTTCATGGAAAAAAGGCAAAAATAATTTGTAATTTTGGTTTTCTTATTTAAAAACTTAAAATAAATAAAAATATTTAACAAATGTATATATTTTTTTATTGGTTGGGCTCAGAACGGGTTACTTTTTACTAAACTGGGAACACCATGCAGTCGAAATGACAACGGAATGTTGCCAATATACCAACGGTATGTTGTCTAAAATGAAAAAAGCATGTTGTCGAAATGACACCATTATGGTGATAATATAATAACATTTTGTTGCCAGAATAAGACCAAATGGTGACAAAATCCCAACGAGGAGGCTAAAAAATGTTTGGTTATTAGAAACAGCACATAAATCATTTCATTAATCACAAAGAATCCTCTGAACATATAAACCTACCTCAAACTGGGTATGATGTAGCATCGGCCACAATAAACGTACCTCTCACGTGTACAACCGACCACGATTTCTTCTTGATGTTATTATTTCGTCCTTAAATAATCCATCGATTTTCACAATTTCATCATTAATGTGCTTAAAATAATCTTCTGATAACTTTATTAAAGTATTTTATCGGATTTTAATACTTTAAAGAAATATAAATTTGTTTGTTCTGTTTTTTCTTTTTTTCTAATCAACTGTAATCTTAATCATCTCAAATGTAACGTGAACGGCTTTGATTATCTTAATCAACATTTTGCGAAAAAACCTAAGTGCCGGATCACACACGTCAAGTTTGACTCGTCAACTCTTAAGAGAATTAGCATTCTCTTTTCATTTTTTCCTGAAACGGGAAAATAAATGGCATTATTAATGGTGCACTAAGCGGAATATTTTCTGTGCAATGGGTACTGAGATTTTTTTTATATTTTTAACAATTAATTTGTGTGGCTAACGTCGCTAAGTAACCAGACGGAGATACGATTATATTTGGGTTTAATATAGTAACAATTGTAGGTGTGTGATCAAAATATAATTCTAAGGAAGCTTTAACATGAATCGTTTCTGTGGGGATGTTTTTAAGCCATAATCGATAACATCTGTATTGTATTAAGCAAAATACGACCCTTTGGTGTTATAAGTCGTGACCCCCAGTAGGCATGTTTAGCGTTTTAATCGCCAGCGCCCAGGAAACAGGGTCCTAATTATTTATAATATTTACAAAATTGGCTTTCTGATATTGAAAATCTAGGTGAAGAGTATAAAAATGAAATAACTATGTTTCAATTTATAATCATATAACATACTAGCATTGATCAGATGAGTTTCAGAAACCATCTCATAACATCAATTTGTTTATTTTTGAGAAAGTATTCTAGTTAATTTGGCGGTTTATGTTGGCGGACGCCGTTTTCGTTCCAAAAAAATTTTTTAAACAGTTCATGGCTTGTTAATTGTATTCTTAGAATTTCCTGCATCATATTTCCCATTGTGTTTGTAAAATTATTTACTGTTTGCACAAAAGCTTCCATGGTTTTTTTAAGACGACTTAAATTAGAAACTGGAGTTTCTTCATTACTTGGCGAAGCACCTTGCATTGGCACATGGTTTGATTTTACTACATTAACGTAGGAGGTTCTGTTATTACGAGGCTGCGGAGTCTGAATGTCATTAGAATTAACTTGATTTGCTACCTGCATTTGAGGGGGATTAGTTTTCGGTCCAATCGTCTGCTTGACGATAGTGTATACAGGGTATCCTCCATAATTGGCAGTGTGATTACCGCCACAGTTGCTACATTTTTTTACGTCAGGGTCGGTTTTAGGCTTATCGCAAAAAACTGTTCCATGTTATTCACCACATACTACGCAAACAGGGAATAAGTAGCAGTATGACTTAGTATGACCAAATTCTTGGCAGTTTAAATATTCTTTTGTGCGGTTCTTCTATAGTCATTCTTCTGTACAGAATATATTTTAAATTATAAATGGGACGCATTTCATTTTTTTAAGCTTAACGACGCCGGGTTCTAACTCCACTCGAAATAGTGGTTAAGGATTTTTTCCCTTTTTTTAAATATTAACAACATGTTTTATTTTGAAGCCTTTCTCTACTAAGAATGTTTTTATTTCTTCTGGGTCCACACATTAGTCGATTCTCTTAATCACCACCTGAAGGCCTTTACTGCTTTTCAGTTGGTACGTATTAAAGCTTTTTTTATGTGCTTCAATCTTGTAATTACTTTTCGAAAATCATCCTCGTGATTCACCTGTACTTTTGTCTCGTTAATTTTTCTCCATAGTTTTTCATTCTTAAGTTCAGAAAGACTTTCATATTTTTCAATAACAGTTTCTAGAAATTTCCTAATAATTTACATATATTGGAAACTATTTGCCCAAAGGCCAATTTTACAGGAGAAGGACCTTTATTACTTTTTTCTTAGGCAATGCAATACTTTATTTGGACTTAGATGGGCTTTTTCTCCGTAATTATACAAATTCAAAGACTATAAATATGTTTGTCAGTGTAACGAGTACTGATATTAAATTTGCAAAAAAAAAAAAAAAAACTAAATTTCGATAAAAAAAAATCGCAAAACGGGCTCTAAATGTATATAAAAATAGTGGCGATTTTGGGCATACGTATGTCGTTGCTTTTTTATTATAAAAGCTATGAATAAGGTTTCTATAGATAATAAAAATTATCGAAAAATTGTCTATAGATAAGCAGGGCACCTTACTTAAAGCTAATTTTATTGCGGAGTTTCGGTTTTTAAGTTTATTCAATAAACTAAACCGTTTCAAAATTAACGCGAATATATGTTGTGCTTCCATTTCCGAAATAACGGTATATCTCGAAAAGAATAGCTAACCAGAAAAAAAGGTGAGCACCACTAAATCGAGCGTTCTTGAATTATTTTTAACCGCCAGGTGCCCTGATTGACAAACGAAAGTGTTGAATTCGAGCACAGTGTTATCTTTATAATTCTTGTCGATACCTTTAACTCTCTATGCAAATATATAGTCTTATAGAAAACTTTTTTTATAGAAAATTTCTCTATTAATAAAATTACGATAAGTAAGAAAAAACAGAAACAAGAAAGAACATGTAAATCAATTAAAGTGGATAATCATTCGAAGCAAATTTCGATCTACCAAAGGTAAAAAACAATTTGGTTTAAAGATTGATGTTTGACTATTGACTGCAAGCTGTCGTCAATGGATGTCATTGTTAAACGGCAAACCCTTGTGAAGAGATTGAGTGGTTGCAATCGAAACATGTTAAGGCAACCTGTCCGTGAAAACGTGAGTTCAGTTCCCAGCTCAGTCAAAAACTAAAAAGTATCAATAAAATTTTAATTCATTTCATGTTGTAAGATTCTTTACTTCATAAAAATAATTTAAAAAAAATTAAATTTGATGCACTTTCGCCTAATTAAAATACCAAAATTTGAATTAAAAAAGCCATGAACACTTCAACAAAATAACCACAATACTAATTACCCTGTGCTTGTTGCAAAAATAGACAAGCCGAGCACATGGCGTTTTAACATAATTCGGGTTCGCTGAATCCAATGGTGCTAACCGTTTTTTAGGTTAGCTCTTGTTTTCGAGATATGTATACCGGTTTTTCGAAAATGGAGGAGGTTGCACAAGATATGTTCGCGTTACTCAAAAACGCTTTAACTTATCGAAAAAAATAAAAAGACCGAAGTTCCGAAATAAAATTTCCTTTAAGAAAAGTAAAATTTTTTTTAATAGTCGTTTAAGAAACATAATTAAAAAAAAAAATATTTTTTTTTATGAAAATTTCGAAATTTTTGTTTTTTAAAAATTCATAAAAAATAGGGAAATGCAGCTAGTCTTCTAATTTTTTCCAGACATATTATAAACGAAACAAGCCATAAATGATAAAAATCGGTTAGTAACTTTTGAGTTTATTCAGAAAAGTCTAAAATTTTTAATTAATTTAAGAATTTCATAGAACGCAATATTTGTATGGGAGCTCCCCTAAGAAGTGTAGATATGGGGCAAAAATGTCTCGAGAAAATGTTAAGCACAAAAATTAATTGAGGCCGGTCATACATTATATCCCACTAGGAGCGACTCCTGGACATTTATGGAACTTTTTCTTCAATATATTTCTAGTCTACATTGAACATTTTGTATGAGAGCACCCTTAAGGAATGGGGACAGCGAGTAAGTATGTTTGAAATAAATGATTGAGATGAAAAATAAATTGGGATTGGTCATACATTTGACCCATCTATGGGCATCTAAGGCGCTGCGCTGCCGCAATATTTGTATTGAAGGATAAAGGACGAGTGTAATTCAAGAAAATGTTAGGGACTAAAAACTAATTGAGGTCGGTCATACATTTTATCGCCTTAGGCCCTAGGGGCGATTCCTTGGCAGTTATGTGGCTTTTTCTTCAATATATTTCTAACCTGTACTAACTATTTTGTATGGGAGGCCCTTAAGGAATGGAGATAGCAGGTAGATATGTTAGAAATAAATGATTTAGAAAAATTAAGTGGGGTTGGCCATACATTTGACCATCTAGGGGCATCCAAGGCGCTGCTGGGGCCAAGTTTAAGAATTTCCTTTAACCGCAATATGTGAAACACCAGCTGTTCGGCTTGTCTGTTTTTTCAACAAGCACAGTGTAATTGGCACAAAGAACTTTTAAATCAATTTTAAACTCATATACATAATGCTGTTCAGGTGCGTCCATGATTGCCCATGGGTACCAAATAGGGTACACTTGCAGAAATTTGTTTCTCTAAATTTTTGTGTACTGTATTATATGGTCGGGCTAGACCGACAATACTTTCTTGCTTGTATTATATAATGGTAAGTTTTCGTGAAAATTCGGTTTTTTTGTATAAAGCTGGAGGTCCACACCACGCGTTACTCGCTTTTTCGCTGCATACGCAGCTGTCAAAAAAGTAGAATCTGTGTAGTTGTACGTAGTAAGTTACATTCACAAAAGCGTAGATGCCTTGAGGCGAAAAGTAGGTTTACTTTCTACTTTTGTAAGCGTCACAAGCAGCGTTCGAACAAGTCAGCTGATTTTGACAAATTAAATTTTATTTTTTTCTTGTGCTGCTGCTGCATAAAAAGCGTTGCATGTAACTTGAAACGTGCAACGCAAGTAAGGTTAGAAAAGCATGTACTGCGTGGTGGCGAAAACGCGTGGTATGGACCTCCAACTTAAGGTCTCCCTGTGGGGTTGGAGATAGAGGGAAATTTTGTTCTAGAGAATAATTAGAAACATTAAAATAAAGGGGGTTTCCCATACACCTAAAAAGGGCGTCTCCTGAGTAGTCACGAGCCTTTTTCTATCCATTTTCCCCCAATTTCGTTCTCAAGAACTATAATACTCGAGTGGGCACGCCAATTTTTAACCGATCTACTTTTTTTGTATCCCAACCTTACACACATATAAGTTTTCAAATATTTCATACATTGAGGGTCCGTTTATACATATATGTATATATATATTATAGGTATAGTACATATTAGAGCCAGTAAAAGTGGAAAAAAAATCTGTGATTTGAATTGAATTGATTTTTAGCGGAACTGTTTGTTAATTGATTTCAAAACAATTTTTGTATAAAATAAGTGTTTTTAGTTATACTTTCTAATGAAAATACAGTTTTTCAGTGAAAAAAATTTCTAAAATATACAAAACTTTTTATGCTTAAAAAAATGTTTCTGTGACAAATTACATTATCGATAATATTTCTGTACCTATTAAGAATTCTTTTCTAAAAGAAAATTAGCTTTATCCATAATTATTCTATAGAATTGTTTTACGTTATCGATAATTTTACCTGTAAATTTTACATTATCAATAACTTTTCTATTGAAAATTTACATTGTTAAAAAGTTTTCTTTACAAACGCTATCGAACAATTTTTTCTTTAGAAAATTTACATTATCGATAATTTTTCAATATAGAAAAGATAAACTCTCTGTTTATTGTTGGTGTTTTGTTTAAGCTTTAATTTAGTTACAAGTAAGACTTTGAGTGTTTATAATTCTTATTCGCTTTAAGGCTTTATTTGTATAATATTTTTAGCTTTTCTAAAATGTTTGAAAAAGGTTTCCTGACGATCTGGCCTAAGCAACCAGTGAAATGCGCATAGAAGCTAGCTTTCAGTGTATTTATCAATTATGAAAAATTGGGAATTTAGCACGTCATACAGAAATCTTATAAATAGAAAATTTAAGTTATCGATTATTTTTCTATAAAAATTTACGTTACTAAAAAATTTTTGTAAAAAATGATTTGTTCATCTCTTTTCTATAGAAAATTTATATTATTGATAGTTTTATTAAAGAAAATTTACGTTTAAATAAATATCGTTAATTTTTCTATAGACAACGTACTGTGCAAGTATTTTTTTATAAAAGAGTTGCATTACAGATAAATTTTTAACAGAAAATTAGGGATATCGGTGGCTTGTTTTTTTTTCAATAAATTATTATCGATAACTTTTTTAAAAAAAAAATTTAATTGTACTTTTTATACTTGAAATAGAATGCAACTAAATGCTTTTTTTTATTTATTTTTTTTTTATTTTATCCAATATTTTTTTAATTCTAGATTAATTTAAATGAAAAAAAAACATCCTAAGCAAATGATTATAAAATAAAGCTTTACTCTTAAAAGTTGTGCAAACAAGTTAAATCATTATGAAACACCCCAGAAGGCGCTTAATGGTGTTGCAACAGTGAGTTCTACTGTCTGGCAATTAACAATTGGCTTTTGTTGGGATCTCGGACTATCATTAGTGACAGTAGAGACCTTCTACACTTGAAGAGGGCTGTTAATTTGTTCCAGGATATTTAATGTAAATGTTGTTTTTGTTGTTGTCACTACTAATTATGTTATATGGCTGTTTTTACGACCACCATACCATTTGAAGTACACAGAGAAAAAAGATTTTTCTTAAATTGAATCATTCTTTTAGTATTTTTGGAATTTTAAAGAAGTATTCATAAAGAAGACACAAAAGCAATCGCTTAATTGCTGCAAATCATTTTGATTAATTCTATAAAGTTGCTTTGTTCCGTGTATCTGTTTCAATAGGCTTAATGTTTCTATTTCGCTCTTTCTTGTTGGTTATTTTGTGGCTTAAATTAACGCAAACTAACCTAAAACCTTAATTGTTTTTATTTATTATATTTTTTTAAGGTTATTTGTTTGCTCGACTGAACTCGGGTGGCAACAAAGAAAAATTGAATTTAATTTTTGGCCACTTGTAGGATAAATGATGTGAGCTGAATTAGACAATCATTTGGTATCATTTGTCCTGAGATAAACAAATCGTTAATGATCCTTAAATGTTGTTTGTGTACATGTGTGTGTGTGTTGCCATTTCTGTAATTTGCACAGTTCTTCATTTTGGTAATTAATGTTTAAGAAAGAAAAAATTAAAGCTAAATTGTATTCATATTTTGGTAAAATGGTAACTTAATTTTATCTAGACAATTTAAGTTATGGCAAAAAGTTATTAACAATAAAATTTCTACAGATAGTTAAAGTTATCGGCAAGATGTAGATAATTAAAGCTTATTGTTGGTATTATGTTTAAGCTTTGATATCGTTGCAAATAAGACTTTTTGAGCGTTTGCAATTCTCATTCACTCTGCAGTTTTGTTTGCTAATATGTTTGGCTTTTCTAAAATTGTTTAGGAGATTTTTTTCTGATGATATGGCCTAATATTGCATTTACACATGAAAGTAATTTCTTGAAAGTCGCAATACACTCACACTTTTTCACCAACCCATTTACATTTTTTACTTTCAGTCCAACCCTGCAAAATGTTTAATATTCGAGTCATTTACGACTCCTCTGCTCGATTAAATAAGCATATATGAGCTCATTCTCTGACCATAAATGACTGTTTTCTCGGGTGAAAATGGTACCCTACCCGGGCAGGGTTGTTAGATGTGACGATTTTTCGTCATTTTGACGATTTTTTGAGAAAATACAGTCAAATGACAATTGACGATTTTTTACTGAAAGTAATAGTGTTATGACGATTTTCTGGCATCAGTAAAACACTTACAAGAAATATTTACAATTATATTATGAACAGTCCAAATCGTAACAATCAATTTTTCAAAATACAAAAATTATTGGAAATTAAACAAAAAAAAAAAAAAAAAATTCTTCCCCCATTACAAACCAGGTGGCTTTCATTAGAAGCATTAGTAATTCGAATTCTACAACTATATGAATGCCATCGACACTGCAAAAAATAAACACTAGAGCCCCGACTTGCGTCGGTCCTATTTGCGTCGCTTTTTAAAAATTGGTTAAATCAGCTTTGCGTTTTTATGATTTCGGCTTGTGTCGCTACATACGATTAGATTTTTTCACTGAAGTCATAATCACATGTGAATTACCATACAATTTTGTAAGGTAAGTTATTCTAAGTCTAGTTGCGTGTTAGGAAGTAAGAAGTTAGTTCTTAATAAGAAGTTGTGTAGAAAAATGAGTGCAAAGAGAAGAAAATGCATTAGTTTGGAACTAAAATTGGACGTAATAAAACGTTTCAAGTCGGGTGAAAAGGCTGTTGATATAGACAGAAACCTTGGTTAAGCACCTTCAACAGTAAAAACAATTTGCAATAGGGATAGCGCTAAAAATTAATCATTTAAAGATAGCTCGAGTTAATAGCAAATGAGATTTTCTTTTTTGTTTAATGTTTTTGTGAATAACTGAAATAAATAAATATTTGTTAGTTTTTTATGCAAATATATTTTTTCTTATGTATATTTTTCAGCCCACTTGATGAAATAAATAGAATAAAACTTTTCCATATCACTTTCATTATCATAAATAGAATTTCTTGCTAAAAATTGTTATTTTTGAACCAATCAAAGCAATAAATTGTCTCTGATTTGACGATTGGTTAACGATCTTGGTAAATGTTCGTAACGATTTTGACGAATTTTGTTAAAACTTTTGACGAGTTTTTAAGAAAAAAGCCTAACAACCCTGTATCCGGGACTCTTTTTGAGGAGTCTTTTATTATCCGCATTTTTTTTATCAGTTTCGACTCATTTATGACTCATATTTTTAATGATTTGCGAGTCTTTTTCGAGTCAATTTTAGTCGTATTTCTGATTGTTTGCAAGTCTTTTTCGACTCATTTTTTAGTCGTATTTTTGATCGTCTAAGAGTCTTTTCGACTCATTTTTCAGTCCTATTTCTAATCGCTTGCGAATCATTTATCAGTCGTTTTTTGTCGTATTTCTGATCGTTTACAATCGTTTTTTAACCCTTTTTTAGTCATATTTGTAATCGATTACATAAAGAAATATTTTTCGATTTAAATTTATTTATTAACTACTTCAGTTTATTGAAATTATATAAATTAAATTATTATTAAATTATATAATAAATTAAGTTACATATTATTAAATTCTATAATAAATGAAATTATATAAATTAAATTATATAATAAATAATAATATACAAATGTTTAGTAAAAAAAAATTACAGTAAAAAAGGAATTGAATTTAAAAAAAAAAAATAATAATAAAGTGGCTTGAGACAAATGTTCGATATGCGTTAATCGTTTTTACCATTACTCTTACTTGGCCGTCTTTTAAAGACTTATATGAATACTGATCTGCAGCAATAACAGTTGAAAAATATCTGATCATATCTTTTATATTTGTAACATTAGGGATATACAGTGGCGGTGGTTTTGGTTCGGTGGGCTTTAAAATGTTGATACCATCGTCATCTTCATTAAGAAGATCAATAAATCTATTCGTGCTCGATTTTGGAGATTCCTCATTATTGAAAATTTGTCTACGTTTGTTTTCATACAACAGTGGCGAAATTTGACGTTTCCTTGAGTGTAAAATAGTTTGCCATTCTATTTCTTCAGAATTTTAAGGATCATCAGGTTTTTGTGCGAAACACCAGAGCCAATGGCACTGGCATAAGCCATAGGCATAGGAACTTTTATAACTATTTGTTATTTTATTTTCAATAAATTACTTTTAAAGCATAAGCACGAATCACTTTTCAAGCGCGCATGGACTGAAGCACAAATTGTTATTGATTTTGAATTTCCATTCAAAATGTTCTTTTCCGATTCCGGTTAAATGGGTTCGTTAATTAGCATAATTGTCGCCTTTGGAGTAAGGAGAATCCACAAGCTGTTGTCGAAAAACAAAAATTACTGTTTGGTGCGATTTATGGGCTGGCGGAATCATTGGCCCATATGTCTTCAAAAACAATGATGGTCAGAATGTGAAATGTTGTTGAAATTGATCTTCAAGATAGCGCTTTTTACGTGAAAGCATATTTAAACATTAATGTCATACAATTTTCTGTCCAATAAAGACCGTTTTATTGATATCAAAAGTATATTTCTATGTTTTATTATGATTCAAACTTGTATCACTCTATAAAAAACACCCTTTATAATGCAATGGTTTTCGAAAGAAATCACATCTTGGATTGTTTTAAGAACTTATGTGTGATATTTTAACCCCCATATTCATAAAAAATATTACTGATTTATAAGAGGTTTAATAATCAGATTTCCATAGGAAATTCGTTTAATCAACCTGTTATTAACCTGAAATATTTTTTATGAATAAGGCCATAAAAATTTAAGTAAGTGGAAAACTTAAATTTTGTATAAATACATTTTTGCAGATTCTCAGTTTATTTTCCACAGAGACTTATAAGATAATTTTTTTGTTTTGCGTTTTTTTGGACGCATTTTCTTTTAGAAAACGCTCGTACATTTTTGTTACTACTAATCATAAATATTAACCAACAGGTTATTTTAAAGTTAAAATACACACACATAACAAAAAATAAAGTTAGCACATATTTAACAAAAACCAATAATTATATTGTTAAAAATTATTGCCAATGACACTTACAACATAAGCAAAAAATAATAAAAGCTTGACTAAATGAAAAACACAAAATTAATGAATGTATACACCAGTATGTATGAATGTAATGAAAAAATTTATAAATGCGTTGCTCTTACTTGATACTATGTATATAAGAATTGTTTGTATATATTGACAATAAACCATTCATTGTTTTTATATTTAGTAATTCTTGTTTAAATTTTTTATTCAATCATTGAGGGCAAAAACTTGCAAAACATTTAAACATTTAAGCGGACTGACAGAATATTGAACCACAAGCCAGTAAAAAAATGAATAATTGAAAATTATGCCATGTAATAATGAAATGCAGCCAGATGCACTGACGGAGGGACAGACAAAAACAGTCAGTAAAAAAAAAACAAATAAAAACATTGTACATAAAATACATTCAAAGAATGAGCGCAGTAAAGATTTAAACTAACGAATAAATGGATGGATGGACGGATAGACGGTGGATCGTTGCATGAATAACATTTCAATTAAAGCCCAGTTGAATTGAGCATGGATCAAAATGACACTTTGATGAAAAAACAACAATATAATAAACTCCAACAACAACTGCAATGGAAAAGTTGCATGTCAATAGATTTACCCCTACAGATAATATTGGACTACGTGGTCCATTGTGGCTTAAATGGACTACTTACAACATGGTCCGATGAACTGTAGTATGGACCATGTTATTAGAAATTAACATGCAGTACTGCCAACAACTGCATGATGTATACTTTTCTATAGTTTACAGTATTACACATTGGTAGCCCTGATGGTGTCCATTATTAATTGTTTATTTAAAAGTGAAAGAGGAAAGTTTGTGAAATTTGTGAAAAAAGGCATGACATATGATACTTTATTTTAGTTATTAGCTTAATCGTAAAGTTAATTTTAGTCTTTCATTCAGTAGAGGCATGAAGTAGTTTTTAAACTACCCCTTTTGTCCACTCCGTTCCGTAGTGGCATGGAGTAGTCTTAAAACTAACCCTATTAGTTAATTTATGGAGTAGTGACATGGTCTGAAACTACCCCTTTAGTGCACTCCATTCAGTAGTGACATGGAGTACTTTTAAAACTAACCCACTTTAGTTTAGGGACTACTTCGGTGGGTTATATGGTTCCCTCCTAGGACATCGCAATGTTATATGGACCACTTTTTACCCATACATTTGGAGTACTCCTACTCCTTTATAGACTACTCTTTACTCTCTGCAGGGACAGTGTTAATTTTACAAAAATAACACAAAAACATATGTACATATCTTTGAAATATTTTGTATCAACCAGGAATGCAAAAGTTGGTACAATTGTACCATTTTTTGTACACTCGAGTTTTTCAAAATGCAATGGTACCACCAATGGCTTATTTGGTACAATTTTTAAAATTTCCCAGTTGAGCATTTTTATTAATTTAACTTGAAAAGTCATATTTCACATCATTTGCGTCGCTAAGTGGGACCGGAAAAATTCAACGCAATCCTTAACGACGCAAATTTTCCATACATTTCCATACATTTCCAATACATTTGTATTGATTTTCAATTAATTGGTGCCGAGATTCATAATTTTATCTGAAAAAATAAATTTTGATTTGATAGACTTTATAACGTAAAATTTTATTTTAGATCTTCAAATAAAGTTAAAGCTTTCTTTTGAATAACCTTTTGTTTTAAGGGCATTCATCGCCGATTTTGATCTTCAATCCAAATAGTAATGGATTTTATTGTAGAAGGGGCTAGTTCAAGGTTTTTTTCAATATCAACCGCCTTTTTTTAGAACGCGCCAAAATGTCCAGTTTTTGTTTTAAGCTTATTTTCTTTTTATGACTCGTTGCCGCAAAATATTTAAATTTAAATTTGCTTCAGCATATGTAATTTGAAACCAAACATATTTGCATTAGATTTTAATGGGAAATCCCCTTTTCTGTTTAAGCTTTGTATAAACATTTTTATATTAAGGACGAAAATCGAAGCATTGGCGACGCAACTTCGAAGCCATTCGCCGCTAAGTGAAACAAAAACGACGCAACTTCGAAATCACAGAAACTTTAAAAAGACGCAACTTCGAAAACGACGCCAACCGGGGTATTGGTGCAAGTATTTGACAAATACTATTTGTAATGTTTGAAAGAAGGTTTCACCACTAAAAATTTATTAAACGAATTAAGGTTTGAAGATCTATTGAGTGTTGTTGGTGGAATATTATCAATTCGAAATTCATCTGCTAATGAAGACAGTTTGTTGTCATATCAAAATATTATAAGCTCTAAAGATATAAATTGGCTTTATGTGTCTACAGTTTTGAACCTGATGCAAAAAACAAATGTTTGCCACATTTTACAAATTATTGTAGCCATAATTTTCAAATATCAATAGTTTGTTATTCACATTTGTAAGAAGTTTTGTACCCTTGAAATATTTCAAAATGTATGAAATACAAAAAATAATTTATATATTAGTTTTTTTTATATATATATATATTTTTTTTTTTTTTTTTTTTAAGGCGTTTATTTAACAGATTTATGTATTCTTAAACTTAAATAAACAAACAGTAATTATATCTTAAATTTTCTCCTTTATACACTGTCCCTTAATCGAGCTCTCTAGTATACTAAATATTACAATATTTGTATTTTTGAAATAAATTTTAATTTTTTTTATACAATATTTCCATTTGTATATACATATTACTTATTGCATGTAAAGAAAAAATAAGCAAAAAACCTTACTTAAATAAATAAGGGTTAATAAAAAAATAAAAGTTATTTAGGTAAAAACGAGAGGAGGTGGAACTTACCTTGTAAGCCACCAAAACTTATTAATATTTACGTTTGGAAACATATTTTTATCTTTATTATAAACACTAGTGTCATATCTTGTATTAGTATCTGTAAGTTGTTTGCTTTGAATTGCTCTAATATTGGCTCGTCTATACAAATGATAAAGTATAGGAACGCCGAATTCGTTTTGGATGTAGTCATTGCTATCGAGGTATACAAAAGTCTCAGGTGGTACGAATCCACTTTGGAGTGTTTTATGAATAAATTCATTGGAAGCATAGTATGGAGCCATAATCAAATTATTTTCGGAACATTCAGTGCATTTTACAATATGATTCCTTATTAGGTGTATAATGAAGTTATCGATCCTGCCTATCTTTGCTACATTATAAAGCTTTTTATTTGAAACGTATTTTAAATAGTTACTGTGAGCAGATCTGTATTGGAGAGTACACGCTCGTAAGCATTTTCTCTCGAATATTTTATATATATTTCTTTAACGTCAAGTAAGTAGTGTTTTTCATAAACGATTTCGTGGGATTTCCAGGGTGGTTACGCGTACTTCGATTCAAAAGAAATAATTTACGAAATCGATAAATTTTTACTATGTACATATTGCGATTTTCGTGTTATTTGTTTCGTACACTGAAAGAAAAATGCATTTCACCGGTTAAACGAAAATTTTCATTGTCCAAATGGAATTTCGTAGTAAAAAGGGCTGTGGAGTCGGAGTTGAGGTTTTTGTGCCGGAGTCGGAGTCGTAGTACCCATAAAAACTCGCGACTCCGACTCCAAAGTTTTTGGCATAAAAAATTTTGCAAAATAAAAATTATTCGAAATTGACGATGCAATATTTCAAATATCGATTTGAAATTTTTAAGAATCATTTTCATGCTATATTTAACCATTTAAAAGCTAATGAATTAACCCATTACTGCCTGACCCACGAATTTTTTTTTTATCTGGGGTACCCGCACCTGTGGTGTCTGGGTATTTTTCTACCCACTTCGTCATAAATGTGTTCAAAATAAAATTTTTTTTAACACAATCTGGAAAACGTATGAGTGAAAAAAATTGTGTGTGTGCTGGTTGCGATGTAAAGTCGCGTGGAACGTAAACTATCACGCTTGAAAAAACTTACAGAAATAATTTTTATTTTTTTTATAAAGTTTGATTATTTCAAGCCCTATTTTGGCAAACCCTGTTTTAGCACTTTGTCTGAGTGTTTATTTTCTATCCATGAAAGGTGGTATCGCCATAACAAATAAATACGGGACTTCCCCTGTGGTAATTCAATACTACAAAAAACTTATTGTGTTAGTCAAAACTTGTCATTTTAGTGTGCGTCGCGATTGTGAAAAGTGCAAAACAATACTCAGTAAAGTAATATTGAACTGATTTTTAATTACATAAAAATGTATCGAAGTCACAAGATTTTAACCGTTGCTGAACTTCAAGCTGAAATTGATGCATGGACCAGTGATGAAGAAGATAATTATGCGATTTGAGAAAATAAAACAAAACTTACACATTTGTGATAATAAAAATCTCGATGCTAGTGATAAATTTGCAAAAGTTACTCCACTGAATAATGTTTTGAATAAAAAATTTATGCAATTTGGTGTATTTGATCACAACCTTTCGATAGATGAACAGATGATAGCTTATTACGGTCGCCATTCCTTGAAAATGTTTATTAGAGGCAAACCGATACGATTTGTCTACAAATATTGGGTTTTAGCTTCAGCGACAGGATACTGTTACTTTTTTATTCCATATGCTGGTGCTTCTGCTAACAATGATACTAATTATGGTCTTGGAGAAAACGTTGTACTGCGATTATTAG
Source organism: Pollenia griseotomentosa (assembly GCA_963931875.1). Taxonomy (NCBI): domain Eukaryota; kingdom Metazoa; phylum Arthropoda; class Insecta; order Diptera; family Polleniidae; genus Pollenia; species Pollenia griseotomentosa. Next base: position 191,347,772 of record OZ007560.1, read on the forward strand.
AAAATATATCGGATCCATCCCAACACAATGTAACATTTGATAACTTTTTTACAAGCCACAATCTGCTGTGCACATTATCTCAAAAAGGCGTCTTTGTGACAGGTACTGTTCGCGACAACCGAACCAATTACGCTTTACTGGAAGATCACAAGTTAATGAAAAAGAAACCTCGAGGTTCGTCCGATTTTTGTTTCGATAAAAGCAATAATTTGATCGCAGTGCGTTGGAATGATAATTCGGTAAGTATATAAATATTTATATAATCCTATATATATGTATATAGTAGATAACATACTTCGATATGTATTACTTTTGTTGTAGGTGGTCACTGTAATGTCCAATTTTTTGGGTTTGGAGCCAATGTGCCGTGCGAAGAGATTTGACCGTAAAAACCGGAAGATGGCCAATATTGAGCAACCATATCTAGTCCACGCATACAATCAGCGGATGGGTGGAGTTGATTTGTTCGACAATGCCACGAACAATTACCGCATCCGAGTTCGAGGGAAAAAATGGTATTGGCCGCTGCTCACAAATGCAATGGATGCAGCCATGGTGAATGCCTGGAAACTACACTGCATGTGTAGAAGATGTGAAGGTGCGACAATAATGAGCCAACTGGACTTTCGCTTGAGTGTTGTTGAGTCATTGGTAACAATTCCAGAAAGCCGATGTGTTGCTTCTGGAAAAAGTTTCACAAATGCACAACAAATTGCAAGGCGCACGGATAAATTTAATCACACAATAAATAAGATTGGAAAACGTAGCCGTTGTGGACAATGTGGTAGCAAGACAGAGTTCGGCTGCTCAAAATGTAATGTAAATTTACATCCGAAGGACTGTTTTGCACAATTTCATGACGGTATTCCAAAAAATATTAAAAAAATAAAAAAATCTCAATAATAAAACAATTATTTTAAACGTAAACTGGCAGAAATACATAATAAAACAGTTTTTGATCTCTTAAAAAAAATAGTTGTTTTACTTAAAACTTATTAGTTGAGAACTCTTTAGTGTCGAAGTGTGTATTTAAATACCCATGCCGTTATTTTTTACATATATTCCAAATGAGTGGAGCAACTAAAGTAAATATTTTTTTCATAACAGGGCTATGTGGGCCCAATAGAATTTATGGGATTTTCCTTTCCCCCCTTTTCCAAAGCCGTTACTTTTAAAAAAATTATGACATAACAAATTATCCTACCTTTGACCTATTAAGTTTCTCTCCAAAATTTAATGCTAAAAAATCCCGTTAACCTGTTTTTCATACTTCAGTTCCTTGTCTATTAGTTTATCAAAGCATATTTCGATATGTCTAACCTAACTTTTAATATAATTTTTCTAAAATGGCTCTTTTTTTTGGTATTTTTCTACCCATCCGGCGTTAATGGGTTAAACAAGTTAGAGTTCTATATTCGGATGTTCCGAATCTTTGACACCCTCACCGACACTTAGAATATATGAGAGCTCAGTATAAAAATTGGTTCCGGTTCAAACCAATTGTACGACAATCAGAAAGTTTTATGCTTTTTTCCTAGCAATTTAAACTAACTTGAATAATATATCATGATTCGTAACAGTTTATGCCGAACTAAAATGATTTTCAGGAGGGACACTTATATTATCCCATGACAGCCATTTCATTTATCAAGTTTTCCCTTTTTTTGAAAGTTTTTTGAGATGCAAAAAAGTTTTATTTAAATAAAGAAAAATAAAATTTTATGTTTAAACAAAGTTTTTTCAAGTTTTTTTTTAAATACATAATTTCAAATTTGCAGTATATTGGATACAAATATTAAGTGATGTTTTCATGTTATTAAATGGTCTTGTATTTTCTCTGTTCTTTATTATTTTAATTGTGTTAACTTTCTCGTAAAGATCCAAATTTTTTTTTAGATTCTGACATATCTTTAGCACTAGATTCATATAAATTTTCCGAAGTTAATGTAATAGATTAATGTAATTAACTCAAAAATTATTAAAATTTTTTTTTGCACTTTTTAATGGTCTGTTAAAAAAGTTCGATTTTGATAACGATTCTTTAAAACGTCAAATATATTGAACCTTTTTATGTAATAAGAAGTTACCAATTGAGTATTTCGCAATTATGTGCTATTGTGGCAAATTTTGTCTATTTGAGTGATATTGAAGAAGTAAATAATGATTAGCTTGAGCTTTAATTTTTAGGAACATAATTAATAGAAAGAGCAAAATATTGAACATTTTCGCGTATTCAAAATAAAAACATTTTAAGATTTAATTTTTATATATTTTTAAATAAAAATAAAATGAATTCTATATACTTTTTTTCTTTTGATTATTTAACAGTAATATAAAAAGCCTACACACAGAAAAAAATCAAGTTAAAAACGTAGAAAACAAGGTTGATTTAAAATTTTTCGGTGGTGATTTTTCTTTATACGTTTTTCATGTTAATTCAACCTGGTTTTACAATAACTGCGAACATTTTTTTCTTTTAAATTAACTTTAATTCATGTTAATTTAACTTTGCAGTATAGTTAGAGCAAAATGTAATTTATATTGAAATAACAATCCGAATCACGTTGAATGAAAGTTATTTAAAGTTGAAACAACGTGAATTTCATGTAGAATCAAATTGGTTTGAGTGTGTTATAAGAGTGCGAAGAAGCTTCAGAGACAACATATGCATTTATTTAAGAATAATTCAAAACACTTACCCCTGTAACACATGTTTCACTTATTTTGAGTTCTCCTTTGTCAACAGAAGCATCAGCATCGCCCGATATGGATTTCGTCATTATTCTACTTTGAAAACTTGATGTACTATTTAACTAAATAATTTTAATTAAAAGAATACGGGAATTGTGTTCTTTTTATAACATATTTTAAAAATGAAAATAAAAAATGTACATACTTAAGTATGTATGCATGTTAATTTAACAAGATAAACTTTTGATTTTAATGTAAAACAGCTTTTTATGGATTCAATATTGAATCCATATTTATTTATATATTAATATTTTTTTTTTTATTTTAACAGTGAATAATATTAAATAAACGTGATTTAAGGTAATTTTATTTAAAATTAATATGAAATAATGATAAATTTAAATAAAGGGCATACTTTTGCAGAAATTTACTATGATTGTCAATCAAAATTTTTCCATGTTAATTTTACATTGGTATTTTTTTCTGTGTGTAGGAACCCACATCATTTAACAACATGGACGTGGCCTTAATCCAAGAGCCATGGATCAACAATAGCCGGGTAGTTTGGTTAAAGGCCACGGGTTAAACATTGTTCGTCCCCCCACAGATGAGAAGGTACGAACTTGTATAATGGCAAGAAATATGCTCAAATTTATGTTTTCTCATTCTTTCAGTAATGGAGACCTCACGGTTATGACAGGTGAAGCTAGGGACAAAAAGTTCTATGCACTAGCATCGGTATACTTACCATGTGGGGCTACCGATCCACCTGGTGAGAAAGTGCGGGAGTTGGTGGATCACATAAGCAGAAAGGGCTTGAGGCTGGTACCAGGTTCTGACGCCAATGCACACAATACCCAATGGGGAATGATACAATTTTATGCTATGTACCCACTACGATTTGAATCACCTGCTTTGCTTTCTTAATCATGTTTATGAATCATGCTGTTTATTGTATTTTCTACAAATTTTGTTAATTAAAGGTCCTAAAACTACAAATCAAATTTTTTTAATTTAAATGCTTGGGAAATAAGACCTTTGGTACTCTGCACACAGTTAGACAGTTAGAATACTTCAGGCGTGGGCCTTAAATAGGATCTATAAATTATTATTTTTTCTTTATAAAAACGGACGTCAGTACAAAAATTTGTCGCGGTTTAGGCCTACATATGTTAAATTATTGACCGACATTCAGTTTTATTTCTAGTCATATAAAACTTAGTTTGGACAACTTTTAGTAAAATATCATGATTCGTAACAGTTTTACCGAACTTAAATTTTTTTTCGAGAGGACCCGTAGTAAATTATGCACCCATCCATTAAATTCTGTATAGTGATTTCTGGTATTTTAAAGCCCAAAATCCGAACAAATTTTGATGTAATGGGTGATTTTTTAAGAGCTATGGGAAAGTTAAAAAAAAAACACATAAAATGCAGAAAAATGCATGAAATCTTTGTTTGAATCGAGAGTACTGTCCATATAATTAAATGTTTGCAGATTATTTCATGCAAATGTTGACCGTCACTGCGCCTCAAATGGTCCATCCGCTTAGTCCAATTTTGACATACTCTTTCCAACATTTCGGCCGGTATCTTATGAATAAATGCTTCAATGTTGTCTTCCAATGCGTCAATTGAAGCGGGCATGTGTTTATAGACATGAGCTTTAACATAGCCCCACAAAAAAATAGTCTAAAGGCGTTAAATCGCACGATCTAGGCGGCCAATTGACCGGTCCCGAACGTGAAATAAAATGTTCACCGTCTTGTTAAAACCACATGTCATGCAAGTCAAGCTCTTGCATTTTGGGCAAAAAAAAGTTGGATATTATCCCACGGTAGCGCTCACTATTCACAGTTGCTTTTTATTTTTTTTAATTTTTTAAGCTTATCCCGCGAAGCTCTATGCTTGTCTGCAGGAAAGAAACCAGAGTGTCTGGCGGGAATCGAACCCGCAACCTCGGCGCTGATAGACTAGCTCGCTACCAGCTAGCCTACCGAGGCACGTTACGATTCGCATCATCTTTGAAGAAGTATTGTCCAATGATGCCACCAGCCCATAAACCGCACCAAACTGTGACTTTTTCTGGATGCATTGGTAGCTCTTGCAATGCTTCTGGCTGATCTTCACTCCAAAATCGACAATTCTGCTTATTAACGTACCCATTGAGCCAAAAATGAGCTACGTCGCTGAACACAATTTTTCGATAAAAAAAAGTGGATCGCATTTTGATAATAAAATTCAATAATTGAAATTGGTTATAGCGTTTTATAGTTTTAGGCCCGTTTTCACGACTTAACGATAGCTAAATGTAGGAAGTTATCGAACAGATAATGATTTTTTAATTATCACAAGTTCTCTTTAACCTAAAAGTGAAGGATAAGCTAAAGAGAGGAACGTTCTACCTTTAACTTTTGTCGTAAGGTTTAGATTTGAGATTGCCATATTATATTCACATATTTTTTATATATGGCAACTCCAATTATACGTATATTTTGTATATGTAAAAAAAGTACGTAGTTGCCAGTTCGTATTTTTATTTTGGCAAAAATAGTCGGTATTTTCTTAAGTATTGCCACATTTTTAAAAATGCTAAGTTTATTTTATACAGAAGTTGTGAAAACGAAAAATAGTTGAAGGTAACTTTATTCCTCACTAGTGCTAAAGGTAGCGTTAACTATATCGAACTATAAAGGATAGTCGTGAAAACGGGCCTTAAAGTGGTTTTTAGAAGGCTGCTGAATGTGGGACATAAGGTAAATTATGGACCGATTACTAAAAATTGCATACTATTATTTCTGACTATATAAAGCTAAATTGATCCAAATTTTACCACAATATCTATATCCTTTAAATCTGTGCCATATCAAACTTTACTACAGTAGCATTGTTACGGTTTTAGGCGTACTTAACTGTTTTCCGAGAGTAGATTTATATGGGGCCAATTGTAAATTATGGGCCGATCCTCACGAAAATTAACAACATAATTTCTAGGCATATAGTCATTTGTGCACAATCTTACATCAATCCGGGTATTGAACCACCATTTATGTTATATTTTATATCAAATTAATAAATACTTTAGAGCGGTAGTTCCACAATTGGATTCATAACTTTTATCCCAATTTTACACCTACATTGTTGTTTACTTTTTAGTTTTTCGAAATCGATTTCGAATGACTCCATGAGCAAGAATATTAATACTTAATGGAGTCTGAGATTTTTTTTTTTTTTTTTTTTTTTATTTGGTCTATAGATTATAAATCCTTACAGACTAAAGAATATAATACAGGTGTGAATACATTAACTATTTAAATAAAAAATTAGTTTTCTTTTTAAAATATCATTGCTTTCAGAAAGATCTATAATATGATACAATTTATTAAAATTTTCACAAATGCGACGAAAGGAGTCATTATTAGCATAATCGGATCTGTAGTAGTTAAGACTGATGAGCTAAAAGTTACGAGTTGGCCTATTTGAAACCCAAAAGTTAATTTTACCAAGCAGGAACGCAGAATCAACTTCACCATGAATTAATCCAAGTAGAAAAGATAAACCCATCATAACAGGGCGGATTTTTAAAGTTGGCAGCTTAATAAGAACAAGTATATTTACATAGGATGGCAGAAACAAAAAATCAAAAATTGCTTTTGTACGGATTCATACTATTTATATGAATGAATCCATACAATGGATTCATATTCAAGAATTGGCCGAACCAAAGATGTATAAAGTTGTTTCGTGACATAGGGGTCAGTCAGATAATTCTCTAGACCACCGTTTCATAAAACCAAGAACACCGTTAGCCTTGTTAACAGTTAACGCGATATGATTACGGAAATTTAGCCTATGATCAAAAAAAAAAGCCCAGATCATTTATGCTGTCCACTTTTTCAAGTATAATTCCATTAACATAGTATCGAGAATCTAATTTGTTAGTTCTGTAGAATGTCATATGTTTACATTTTTTTATATTAAGGTCCATTAAGTTAATTGTACACCATTGGGAAAATTTATCAATATCAGACTGTAGTAAAAGTTGTTGATTAGAGTCGTTAAAGCTCTTGAATATTTTGATATCATCTGCATACATGAGTACATTGGAATACAAGATAACAGATGGGAGGTCATTTATAAATAACGTGAACAGTGTAGGACCAAGATGACTTCCCTGGGGAACACCAGAAGTGACGTATATGTCTGTTGAGGTAACATTTCTAAACTTTACTTGTTGAGTTCTATCAAATAAATAAGAACGCAGCCAATTTAGGGCTGTACAACTAAATCACATTAGTGATAGTTTGCATAGTAATGCCTTGTTCACACGGTGCTTTGGATTACTTCGCTCTCCGTTTTTATTACTTATTTGAATTACCATGTTCGCACGGCATATTCCTAATCGGGTTTGACAGTTTTTCTTCTTCTTCTTTTTTTAATTTTGTTTATTACTAAATTTAATTGTTTTTTTGCGGTTACTTGTATTAAGAATGAAAAGAAAAAGTATGTAAAAAATATTATTTCAAAGAAATACATACATTTATTTATTTTCCCAGTAAATAGAATATTTTGTTTGTTTTTTAGTGCTTTGACAGCTGGTGATGGAAAAAAACCGATAAAACTTAGAGATCACATTGATTTTAAAGTAATCCACAGGGTAATAAAAATTGAATTACGTACAAATGAGATAATCCGCTCTCAAAATTTTGTATGACGAATTATGTAATTTGGATCATAATTAGGCTGTGAATTATGAATGAGAGAGCGAATTACGAAAAAACGCTGTCGTGCGAACATGGTATAACATTTCATGGTTCACTTTGTCAAAGGCTTTGCTGAAATCCGTGTAAATTACATCTGTTAGCATGTTTTTTAAAAATCCATCATTTACCATAGTAGTAAGTTCCAGTATATTAGTTGTCGTGGAACGCGACTTGCAAAATCCATGTTGACAAGGAGATAACAGCGAAGAAATTTGGTGTGATAAGCTGTCGGTTAATATTTTTTCTAAGAGTTTAGGAATAGCATTCAGCTTAGCAATTCCTCTATAGTTTGCAACATCGAATTTATTACCACTTTTAAACAAAGGGATAATAAACGATTTTTTCCATTCGGAGGGTAAATAGCACAATTCAATAGATTTGTTGAAGATTGTAGTAAGTGGGCCGTACAAAGTTTCGGCACAATTTTTAAGAATACAACTAGGTATTCCATCAGGGCCAGAATTATTGCTCGCTTTTAATGATCTTAAGTTTAATAGAACTGTTTCATTACTCAAAAATGAAAAATGTATACCAGCTGAATGCGATAAATTAAATGGATAGGGAGAATTACTATCGTACGTTTTTTTAGAATATGTAGTAGCAAAGAAATTCGCGAACATGTTACTAATCAGTGTGTCGTCATCAGTAATACAGGAACCATGTTTAAAAAATTTTGGATAGGCAGAAGCTCGACGTTTCGAATTAATAAATTTATAAAATTCTTTAGGGTTAGTTTTCAACTTTAATCTCATGCGAGCTAGGTAGTAATCATATGCCAATTTGTTTGTTGTATTATATTCGGAGCGCGCGATAGAGTAATTTCTAAAATCAACTAAGGTTCCAGAGCTCTTATATTTCTTGTAACATTTATTTTTCTTATCTTTGGCATTGGTTAAAAATTTATTATTCCAAGGCGGCCCTTTTTTATCACAGCTATTTACTTTTGGGACAGTTTTAGAGATGAATTCATAAAGAATGGAGTAAAAGTTAGAAACAGTATGGTTGAAATTATTTCCAGAAAGTATATTGTTCCAGTTGACATTAGATAATAAATAATTAAGTTTTGTATAATTAGTACGTGGAAAGCAAAACACTTTGTTAAGACTATGGCTGCAACTCTTTGAAATAGGTGCTAATTTTTTTGCTTGAAAATATATTTCAACATCAATCGCAGGATGGTAAAGATCTTCAGGATATGTGAGAGGAGGTATAAATTAGTTGTTCCAGCAATTCTTAAGTTTATTGGTGGGAGAGGTGAGAAGATTGAGAAGGGGTTCATGTATTCTGCATTTCTTTTTGTTTTGTTATTCTCACACGTTTCAACTTGAAGTTAGCTGTAGGTTTATTTGTATTTATAAAGGGTGGTTAAATTTTGAGGGCCGATGTTGATTTTGAATAAAACACAAATTATTTAGGAAATTATTGTTATTTATTTTTATTTTATCACGCCACGATTTCGGCGGCACACCTCCATCCGATGGTTCAAATTTTCGATGTCGCTGAGGCATAATTGAGATTCTATGCCATTAATGTGCAGAATTTTCTCATCCTTTAGCTGTTGAATTGAAAGACGTCAAACGGTGTCAAATCACATGATCTTGGCCGCCAATTGGCATCGCCACCACGTGAGATAACACGGCCATTGAATTTGTCGCGCAAAAGAGCCATTGTTTCGTAAGCTGTGTGGCAAGTGGCACCGTCCTGTTAAAACCACATATCGTGGGTGCATTGGTTTTTCGACAATCACTCTTGGATTATCATTTGCCTTAATGGGGCAATTCAGCTTATTGTCGCGTCCACTGAGGGGAAAATGTGCCTCATCACTGAAGATGATTTTCTTCGAAAATTTATCATCCACTGTTGCCATTTCTTGCCACCATTCTGTAAGGTGTTTAACTGGTAAGTAAATCAATCATAATAAATTTATCCTTCTAATTTCCCATTTTGTTTCCTTTGAGTACAAATTCGGGATTGAATCAATTTTATAGTTCTTGAATCAAGCGCATTTTGAGATTGATTAAGTTTTAGTTTTTCTAAAATCAATTTCATTTACGGATTATTTCAAGTACGAATTCGGTATTGAATATGGATGAGTTAAGTATTTCGCGATTGAAAATCCATACTTAAATCAATCTTTCTGTACTTGATTCAAGAAATCCGTATTCACCGTTCAATTATTACTGTTTCGGATTAATTTGAATACGGATGGATTAATTTTTCTTTTTAGTGTACCATAATATTACTACAATATTATAATTTACACCATTATTTGCATAAGTCCAATATAAAGTTACAATTGCGCCAAAAGATTCTTGAAATTGACAAAACGTAAATGAAGCACACATAAATCAATGTCCCTGCTGACTACACTGCCCCATGTGAAGCTTAGAATCCACTCCCTCTTCTTCATCAAATAAAAGCTTATTACCCCTTATCAATTGTAGAATTCCCGGAGCCTCCGCCAAAAATAAACTGCAGTTGTCAGGAAGCAAAAATAACATTCTAATTTTTATATCCTCATGGTAAGCCCCTACATCCGTGCCCATTAACCTCTATCCATCATAAGCCAATAACCGTCAATGCCAATATAATCCAAGATCAGCGAGTGGTCTATCGTGAAATTTCCTAACAGTTCCTTTATGTTCAGTCTAAGAAGACTACTATTCCTATCAGATACTGCTCAATTGGCAGAACATGTAGAATAAAATCCAAAGCCGCTTTAGGATTACTTCTCATTTCCCCTTTCATGTTGATCGAAGAACACCTCTGAGCCTTTAACAAAAGATACTGCCAACATGGCTTGCACCAAACACAGCATTCACACGCAAGAATTGGTCTCACCCACGCTGGCCATAAATCCTGATACATAATCGTCAAAACTGGCCAAAAATAATCGGCACAATATTTTTTAAGTCGTCATAAGAATTGGCAAAAATAAAATATCATGATATTTTTTAAAATCATAATATGTTAGGATTTATTCTCGAAATAAAAACATAAAATTTACATAAGTATGTACGTCACAGTCAGCATTGTGAACTCTGTGCGTTTTTTTATTTTGCGTGCGAAAAATTCCTTCGTTGGTGCGTGGGGCGTTTTTTTTTTTAAGTTTCGGTGCGTTTTTAAAATTTGGTCGCTACAAAGCAAATTCAACACAACTTTTTGTTTCAGTGTGAGAAAAAAATCTTTGTGAAATAAAATACACCTGTTTCAATACTATTTGATTCACAAATTTGATACAAACGATTTTACAGGCCACAGTAAGCAGGGCTGGGCAGTATTTGAAATACATGTATTTGAAATACGTATTTAAAATACAAATACGTATTTTGTATTTGTATTTTAAGTACATGACGTGCAAGTATTTTGTATTTTAAATACATATCCAGCAAGTATTTTGTATTTTGTGTTTTAAATACATACAATAAATATAAGTAGTTTGTATTTTGTATTTTAAATACATAAAAAAATGGGAGTATTTTGTTTTTAAAAACATAGTTTACAAAATATATTCTGTCAGTTTATTGATGGTTGATTGCATTTTAATCTACCAAAATATAAAAAAATATGGTGTCACTTTTCATCTTTCGTAAAAAAAGTTTCCGCACCGAAAGCGTTGAAGTTTTGTTTTTATTTTTTATTTTCATCATTAAATCAGTGGCTCTTGTCTTAAATAAGTTCGTTTTTGTTTAAATTCATATATAATCTTCAACATTAAACCATTTTTCATAAGTCTAATGCAAAATCAAAAGGGTTTCAATTTCCAAAAATAAAACTTACACATAGTATGGAGTTTTGAAATCGCTTACGGTGCGGAAACTTTTTTCACCGAATCAGCTTAAAAAACAGTTTTTTATTATCAGAACAAAATTCCCCACATGGCGCTGGAGTGGTATTTTGCACTCAAAAAATAGTTATAACCTTAATGTACATGACGTGGAAGTATTTTGTATTTTGTATTTGAAATACGTACAATAAATGGAAGTATTTTATATTTTAAATACATACAGGATGTGTAAGTATTTTGTATTTTAAATACATAACCTGAAATTATTTTGTATTTTGTATTTTAAATACATGACCAGCAAGTATTTTGTATTTTAAATACCGCAAACCATGTATTTTGCCCAACACTGACAGTAAGAACAACAAGTACTGACGTTTAAGACGTACCAAATAATATGCACTACGTAAAACGGTCTTGTTGTTGTAGACAATTTGTATTATGTAAAGAAAAAGAAACATTTCATAAAGGGTCATTACTACAACTGGAAGTTAGCTAAAGTTAAGATTAAGTTGACGGATAGTAATGTGTTGTCATCTGTCAAAAATCGTCTGTTATCTGCCGGTTAACAGCTAACGCCAAGTTATAACAATGGCCCTAAATGAAATTTGCTGTTATTAATTTTGAGTCCATTTTATTTATCGTTAATTACTTTTTAAAAAAAATGTTATCTACACCATTTTTCATTGAAAATGAGAAATATCCAGATAAAATTGAGAAAATTCCAAAGAATATAATAAAAATTATATACTTCAATTTTATCAAAGAAAAAATAAAAACAAAAACAACTTGCTTTATTGTTTTCGCAAGAAAATCAAAATAAAGTAAGTTGCCAGTTTTGTTTTTTTAAGCAGTTCACTTCCCAATTTATCATCAAAGTAATATTTTCTTAGTCTGTGATCACACTATGAAAGTTTTCTTTTAGAAAGTCTGAGTTTATGGGTGAGAGAGGAGAGAAAAAAGCAGGTTGGTATTTTGTTTAGGCTTTGATATCACTGCAAATAGGACTTTTTGAGTGTTTGCAATTCTCATTCACTCTGCAGTTTGATTTGCTAATATCTGTGGCTTTTCTAAAAATTTTTGGGAGAATACTTCGTGACAGAGTTGCCAATTTAGCGCCTTTGGCGCTAGATATAGCGCTTTTTAACTGTCGAAAAGGCGCATATTTTTTCCTTAGCGCTTTTTTTTAAAGACTGCTCAATTAGCGCTTTTATAGATACCCAACATTTTATTTTTATTTTTATTTTTTTTTATTTGCATACATTAAAATCAAGACACATTTAACCAAAATTTGTTTCCGTTTTTTAAATACTTTTGATATAAAGTACTCTAAAATGCATACTATACACGGATAGAAGTTTATTTTCTAAAGTAATCCATTTTGTTTCTTAAAACAAGAAAATTCAAAAATAATTTCCTGTTTTTAACTTGTTTTTTTCGTATTAAGTTAAATTTTCTTAAATACAGAAACATTTTCTTACGACTGCTCGGCAAAAAACAAAAAAGTCAATGTAGAGAAAAACTTTATTATGTGATTTTAATGGACTTAATCCAAATAGTTTATTAATTCACGACTAGTTAACATTTTGCTTACTGATCTTCATGATTTCATGTCTTATTTTATTCATAATAAACCTGGATTTCTGATAAATGATAAAAATTTGAACATACTATAATTTGCATGAAAAAATGGTCGCGATTAATTAAGAAATAATTTTGAATATAATCATTTGTAAAAGAACAGAATTCGCACAAATCGTTTTCAAGTTATGATAACTGAATGTAGCATAACCACCTTAATTCGATCGCAATATTTGTCTAGCCCATAAAAAACATGATAGAAAAAACGGATTTGAATTCAGCGCTGTAAAATCTTTGTGTTTCATATATTTTTTTTTTATTTAAAAGGGGTTTTTGACGACCAGTGCTATTAATAAAACTAGCCTCTTAAACATTTCATTAAGCTTTTTATTTAAATTTTATTTAGCGCTTTTTAGCGCTTTTTGATTTGGGGCACGGCGCTTTTTGATTAGAAAAAGCTCACAACCCTGCTTCGTGATGATCTGGCCTAAAAAACCAGTGAAATGCGCATTGAAACTATTAACTGCGTTGCTTATATGAATTAACAAGCTAATTATAATTAATTATATAATAATCTTTGTTGAGGGCTACACAAAGATAGCGAAACTGCAATGAAGTTTACTACGAAACGAAATGGTTAAAATTTGGAAAACGGGCAAAAAAGCTTTTCAAAAGCACTAAATATTGATAAAAAATCTTTTCGTTATCAGGGAAAGGGTGTAAGTAACTACATACACATTTACATAAATTAATTATTCCTTTTTTTATTCTACAATTAGATCTTAGTATATTACTTACATAAATGTTTATTCTAGATTCTTAGCGAGAAAAGAATCACTTTAATTTTGATTCAATTCTGCGCACAAGAAGGAATAAAAAGTTATTAAAACCCTAAACCTGTTAAAAAAGAATATGAAAAAAAGATTCTATTAAATCTACCAAACTCCACATTTCTTTACAGGGTTCATGGGTTTATCCTGGGTACAATTGAAATCAGTAGAGAATTCGTTCATGTTGCTAAAAGGGCCCAAAACGCGATATTGACTGGGCGGGTGGACACGAGTGGTAATTGATGTTTTAAGATCCTCTGCAATTATATATTTAAAATTAATTAAAAAACAAATAAAGTTTCTAAAAATATACCATCACTATATTTAGCACACCACAGTTGGGCAGCTGATATCCAGAACAGTTGTTGGGATGTATAATTCTTAAATCCAGGCAATTTGGGCTCGTCACCATTTTTTTCTAACCAATGCGTGTAAGCTAAGTACGCTACCTTAATGCCGGCATTATCAGCAATATTTTCACTCTGAGTGTTTGTACCATTTACCTGAAATGGATGAATTCAAAAATCATCAATAAATTAATTTTATCCCAAATAATTTTAAATTAAAAATAAAAAAAATTAACTCTTAATTGAATTTATAGAAAAAAATTCTTTCTATTAACTATTAATAAACAATAAAATCAGCTTTAATTAAAATATTTAATCAAGTGTATCAAACGTTTACTTTTATCAACAACATTACTGCATTAAAGGTTGGTAAAATAAAAAAAAAATAATAAAAAAACAAGTTAGAGTGCTATATTCGGCGTACAGAAGCTTTGATACTATCCTTTACCCACAGTGCGAATATTTCAGAAGTGATATCTACATGATATCTTTTTATTTATTAATTTATCTTTATAAAAAAAGACATCAGCATTAAAATTGGTTGCAGTTTAGTCATACATATTTAAATTATTGCATTAGCAATTTTAACTAGCTTGAGTAAAATATCATGAGTCGTAACAGTTAAGCCGAACTTAAATGATGTTCAGGAGGGGAATTTAAATTGGAACCTTGGTAAGTTATGAACCAAACATACCAAAATTCTGCAGAGTGATTTCTGGTATAAAAAAAAAATAAATTTCAAAACAGCGGTGAAATTAGTTTTAGCGTTTACAGTGATTTTCAGAAGGCTGCTAAAGTAAAATATGGACCGTATATCACAAAATTCCATAATATTTTTACTGGCCATATCAAGCTTAGTTGGAAGAAATCTGCTACGCTTTTAGGCGTTTTTACCAAAGTTGCCAGAGTGGTCTTTATATGGGACCTATAGTAAATTATGGACCGATCTTCTCGAAATTTTACAAGGTGATTTATAGTTATATAAAACTGTTAGGTATTAAATTTTATTCTGATAACATTATTTATTACGGTTTTAGGCGTACAAAAATGTTTTCCGGAAGTAGGGTTTCAATGGGCCCTAGGGTAAATTATGGACCGATCTTCACGAAAATTCACAACGTTATTTCAAGTCCCAAAAACCTATGACGTACCAAATTTTGTTATGATAACATATTAGACTTTAATAAATTTTGCAAGCTTAAAGTCTCTTTTTTATAAAATTAATTAAAATAGAATCTGGGAATTTATTTCTCATGTTGAATAACATTTTTACTATATAAATTTTAATACAGATTCGAATAATATAAAAATCTATATTAATTAAGATATTTATTTCGATATTTCGATTTCCGTTGGAAATCTTCTTCAAGAAATTTTTTTAATAAAATAAAATTACAAAATTGTGTTTGACAATAAATGGAAAATTTAATTTTAAAATTTCAATTAACAAAATTATCGTAATACATTTAAAAATTCCATTCTACTAACTTTAAACAAAAGGACAAACATACAAACAAAAAGGAAAAAACAAAATTTTAAATATATTAAATATAATCCTGAAATATTCGCACAGTGGGTAGAGGGCATCAAAGATTCGGCACTCCGAATATAGCACTGTAACTTTTTTTTATTTTACCAACCTTTTAACTATGCAGAAATGTTGTTGATAAAAGTAAACGTTTGTTTCACTTGATTTAATATTTCAATTGATTTTATTGTTAATTAATAGTTAATAGAAAAAATATTTGCAAGAATTTTTTTCTATGAATACAATTAAGAGCTAATTTTTTATACGTTTCACCACAGGTGGGAAAGGGTATATATAAGTTTGTCATTCCGTTTGTTATTTCTACAATATTGATCTTAGACCCTTAAAAGTATAAATATTTTGGCTCCTTATGAGGAGAGAAGTTTATTTAACGATGTTCGTCTGTCCGTCTTACGTTTGATAGGTGTTTTCCGGAGACTCCAGACATGGTAACGGCTAGGTTGTTTTACATGTATGTCACATATAGTCCACCTATTATAATATCCCTTTCCGTCAATAGTTATTTTCCTTTAATAAATTTTCACCAACTGAGCTATGCCATCTAAATTCATTTTACAAACAATCAAGGAAAAATACCTATTTATAATTATCCCTTCCATAACATTATTTATTACGGTTTTAGGCGTACTAAACTGTTTACATGAAGTAGGGTTTATATGCGGCCTTTACCCTACCGAAAATTTACAAGGTGATTTCTGGTCCTATAAAACTGCGAAGTATAAAGTTTTAGTCTGATTACGGGTTTAAGCGTACTTAACTCTTTTCCGGGAGTAGGGTTTATATGGGTCCTAGGGTAAATTATGGACGGATATTCACAATGTTTACAGCGTGATTTCCAGTCAAATAGAAAGAACTTTTGCAAAATCTTATATCATTCCGTACATTGTTCCATCATTTATGTTAGGTTGTGTAACAAAATTATCAAATTTTTAAGGTGGTTATTCCACATTTTGATTCATAGCTCTGATCCTGCTGAACCGATTTTGCTGGATTTCCATCCTAAACTGCTTAGGATAACTACAAGCAATTTGACCACCAAGTTTGTTCATTTCTTTGGAGTTTTTTAAAACTGAGAGTGTTTTCAACAGACGGACATGGCTAAATCGACTTAGAATTACTCAAGGAGCCGGAATAAATAGATAACTTTATGGGGTCTGAGTTGAATAATAAAAAAGTTTCGCACGGAATGACAAGCTTAGTATACAACTAATTGTGGTGGAGGGTATAAATACGGCAGGTTTTATTTAATAAAAATTGATGTAAGTAAAAATATTTAATTAATTTGACTATTATCTGCTTTAAGGCTGCAAATTTAATTAATTTTTTGATCGATATCACAAATTTTTTGATTCAAATCAATTTTTTTTTTTTTTTTTTTTTTTCGTGTTAATTACTTGCCTTTAGTCCAACTTGTTCATTTGTGTAGTTGCTATATTGTTCAATTATACAGTTAGCCCTTTCCAAATAAGCATTTTCGGTTGTCACATTTTCCCACCAATTTACTAAATTACCAATACTATCGAATTGGCGTCCTATGTCATCAAAACCGTGAGAAATTTCATGGCCAATAACAGAACCAATAGCACCATAATTAATGCCTTTAAGACGGTCACCCTGAAAGAACCGGCCTTTTAAAATACCAGCAGGAAATGCTAAAAATAAAAGTTTTTATGTTTATAAGACATACATTTTTAACGAAGATTGCAATAAAGGCTACTTAACACTATTACACAAGTCTTACTTATTCTATAATACATTTTTAAAAAGAAAGAAATCTATTGAGTTTTGTTGCACACAGAAAAAAATCAAGTTAAAAACGCAGAAAACAAGGTTGATTTAAAATTTCTCGGTGCTGATTTTGCTTTATACATTTTTCATGTTAATTCAACCTGATTTTACAATAACTGCGAACAACATTTTTTTCTTTTAAAATAACTTTAATTCATGTTAGTTTAACATTGCAGTAAAGTTAGAGCAAAATGTAATTTATATTGAAATAACAATCCGAATCACGTTGAATGAAAGTTATTTAAAGTTGAAACAACGTGAATTTCATGTAGAATCAAATTGGTTTGAGTGTGTTATAAGAGTGCGAAGAAGCTTCAGAGACAACATATGCATTTATTTAAGAATAATTCAAAACACTTACCCCTGTAACACATGTTTCACTTATTTTGTATTCTCCTTTGATAACAGAAGCATCAGCAGAATGGCCCAATATGGTTTTCGTCATCATTCTACTTTGAAAACTTGATGCACTATTTAACTAAATAATTTTAATTAAAAGAATACGGGAATTGTCTTCTTTTACTAACATATTTCAAAAATGAAAATAAAAAATGTACATACTTAAGTATGTATGCATGTTAATTTAACAAGATAAACTTTTGATTTTAATATAAAACTGGTTTTTATGGATTCAATATTGAATCCATATTTATTTATATTTTAATATATATTTTTTTTATTTTAATAGTGAATAATATTAAATAAACGTGATTATTTGATTTAAAAAAGGTTATTTTATTTAAAATTAATATGAAATAATGATAAATTTAAATAAAGTGCATACTTTTGCAGAAAATTACTATGATTCTCAATCAACATTTTTCCATGTTAATTTTACATTGGTATTTTTTTCTGTGTGTGTAACTGTCAAAAATTAATATTACAGTTACAATACTAATTTTACATACGTCCTTCATGTTAAGCTAAAAAAGGTCAACGAGAAGAAGAATGACAAAAAAAAAAAAAAAAAAAAACAGAAAAATGTACTTTGGACTTCAAGAAGAATTCTTGACAAAAAGTACGAAAAACATGTCACTTGAGGGTAACACGATCAAGTTTTGCCTATCAAGTTTTAATACTCTCACACTTTTCTACCAATACACTCATACTTTAAAAAATTGAAACGAACTTGCCTTTAAAATTCTCTTTCCAGAGAGTGCTTCAATTTACGTTCAAGAAAAGAGCCGATTTCAAGGTAAGTGAGCAAATTTGTTTGCCTTTATAAAATGTTTTCTTGATGACATCTTGAATGTAAATTGCTCATAAATGCAGCCTACGTCACAACTTCCAATTTTTGTTAATTTTGACAAATAGCATATGTAAAAGACTATCAAGAAAATCTTGATCGTGTGGCTGCACTGTTAGTCAACTAAACTAGATAATCTTAAAAAAGCAAATTTCGTTCTACCAAAGTTAATATAAAATTTGGTTTTTCCTGTTGAGATAGTGTGGTTACTATCGTCAAATCAACCTGACCGTGAACGTGGGTTCAATTCTCCGGTCAGTCAAGAATGCAAAATTATCAATAAAATTTGAATTCATTTCATGTTGTAAAATTTCTTTCTTCATAAAAATAATTTACTAAAAATTAAATTTAATGAACTTTAATCTGATTAATATACCAAAATTAGGATTAAAAATACCGTTTGTATTCACACTATCACAAATGAAATTAGTTGCAACGTTGATCAAATGAAAAGTATTATCTTTGCAAATAATATTGGACCACCCGATCCATTTTGATAAAATGGACTTCTCAATGGACTGGTCCGACAAAAACATTAAAAATTAAAAAAAATCGTTAATTTAAAAATCGCTAAATTTGAATCCGCATAAAACGAGACCTGAGTGTAATTTATAACTCGTAATAGCACGTCAAGAAGTTCGTATTGCAAAACAATTTTTTCAAAGATTTTCAATATCTTCATAACCCATTTTAACATTAGATAATTTAGTTTCAAATACTGACCATACATATGAATGCCTCAAATTTCATACATATGTACACTAGGGTGGCCGTTATTTTTTTTATTTTGATTTCTTATATTCTCCCCCCCTAAATCGGTTCAGTTTTATGTAAAAAAAAAATACAAAAAAATTTCGTAACGATAAGTTGTGTTTTAGGGGGGGCGTCCGTCCCTCAAAGTTTGCCATCAAGCCATTTATTCAAATGTTATTTGTTTGCGTATGACTATCTTCTAAAAACAACATTTTACAATAATATGATATATGGCAATATTTTAGCTCTTCTAGTCAACAACATAAGCCTCTAAGAAAGGTTTTTGCTAAAATCAATATTTTAGAAAATAATTAAGAAAATAAAAACAAAATACCAAACATTTTATATACGTTTTATATATATAAAAGGGGGATTTAATGTCAAGTGACCCAATTTTGAAATAGATGTCTTTCGATTTAAATGAAATTTACACCAATTTTAGTACTGTTTGATAGTAGCTTAGGCACAAATTTTCAACAAGATCGGTCAAAAAGTTTCTGAGTTAGAGGGGGTCAAAATTTGACATTTTGGCCATACAGGTGTTCTTTCTCATCCATGTAACTTATTACCTATTGGTGTAAGCAAAATTTGTCCCAAGTAGCTTAGCTAGCTTTTTGATCAAACTTTTTAAAAATATTTTTTTTGTTTTTTTAAAAAATTTTTAAATTTTTTTTTTTAAATTTAACACTTGGCTAAAAAAAATAAAAAAAAAAGTTTTAAATTTAAAAAAAATAATTAAAAAAATTTTTAAAAAAAACAAAAAATTTTTTTAAAAAAGATTGATTAAATAGCTATCTAAGCTACTTGGGACAAATTTGGCTAACACCAATAGGTAATAAGTTACATGGATGAGAAAGAACACCTGTATGACAAACTTTGACCCCCTCTACCTCTGAAAATTTGCGTGTAAACTACTATCTAATAGGACTAACCTTGGTGTAAATTTCATCCAAATCGGAAGACATCGATTTAAAAATTGTGTCACTTGACATTAAATCGCCTTTTTATATATATAAAACGTATATAAAATGTTTGGTATTTTGTTGTTATTTTCTTAATTATTTTCTAAAATATTGATTTTAGCAAAAAACTTTCTTAGAGGCTTATGTTGTTGACTAGAAGAGCTAAAATATTGCCATATATCATATTCTTGTAAAATGTTGTTTTTAGAAGGTAGTCATACGCAAACAAATTACATTTGAATAAATGGCTTGATGGCAAACTTTGAGGGGCGGTCGCCCTCCCTAAAACACAACTTATCGCTACGAAATTTTTTTGTATTTTTTTTTACATAAAACTGAACCGATTTGGAGGGGGAGAGTATAAGAAATCAAAAAAAAAAAGTTCTCCATACAACTAACGGCCACGCTAATGTACACACATATAAATACTAGAATAAAAATAAAATTATTTTTTGTATTGAATTTAAAGAATTTCAAAACACATTCACGGCTGTTCAAATTTAGCCAACAAAATCGCAAACTTTTTTATTAATCGCCATGTCGCCAAATTTAAAATCAGGTCGCCAAACATCGCCACCAGGGCTGCCAGATAAATTTGTGAGGAAATCGTCAATTTCCTGAGAAAAAATAGAAAAATCGTCTTTCACGTTTCGAAAAATCGTCAAAAAAATCGCACAACTTAAAATTTAGTTTTTTAAACAGTTTTTGTTTGATTTTTTTTATAAAAAAGCATTCAAACAAAAACATAATTACTTCATACCCAGCTAGCGTTTTCAATTGTGTAAGAGATATTGGGAGTCTCATACAAAGCGTCTTTGATCGTCGATGCCGCATTTTTTAATCGTGGAAGATTCCTCACATGGGAAAACTGCAACACGACTGAGATTAATCCATAGCACAGTGAAACACGCTTCTTCAACCGTTGTGGGAATCGTTTAAGATGTGGGTAAAGATTATCTAACGAGTCTTTCATGTCAAGAATCGTTTCCCAGTAAAAAATGGAGCTTACAGCAGTTTTGTAAGGGATTTTTATATGGCGAATTCCCATTTGGAAGCACTTTGATAACTGATTGCGTTAAGAAACAAACTAAATTTCAATGTTCGGTAATATTTCAAAAATGATCGTAAACACATTTTAAAATCATTGCAATTCAACCTGCTTCGATGTAAGGGAATAACAAAAGCACATAAAACATTGTTCGTATAAGGGATAATGCGAAGTTATTCAATCATTAATTTAAAAATTCACTTTAATGGTATTCGCTTATCTGCTGCTTCTTAGAAATGTGTAATAGCCAGCGCATATATCAGCGCTCATGTAGTTTTCGTGCTTCCCGAAACATAAACATTTTTTACTGGGATGAGACTCTTGTAGATATTATCTCACAACTCGTGAAATGTTCGCCGTATAATTGTTGAAAATATGATTTATACAGAGAGTCTTAAAAGATTCATTCGCTGATGGTTTGACGAAAGATAAACAAAGTGTAACATTGTTGTTTTTGTACTCTGAAAATAATCATTTAAAGATTTTCTTAAGACTTGCATATTATGGCCGTACCTAAACAAAAGCGCCACGCGTTTTCTAGTTTTTGAATAGAGCGGTCTCAACGCTTTGCAATTGGAAAAACCGGTTTTCAAAGCTTGTTTAATAGTGAATTTTGGCGCTATTGTTAATTAATAAAGGCAATTTAGCTATTTTTTGATCAATCTAGCGTTTTTATCTCTATTTTTATTTATAATTTGTGGGTTTTGTTACACAAGAAAGCTATCACTACTGTTTTTTACACAACGTTGACGCTCTTGCTTAGGTATGGTATATCAGCGTAAAAGCTAAGCGAAAGAAAACGTTCCGGCTTCCGCTCTTGTTAAGGTACGGCTGTTAAACATCCAAGATTTAAAAACGAACGTGTCAGAAAATTTAATGTTTTATTCAGACTGGAGACTGAAAAAATCGTCACTTTTAAGAAAAAAATCAGCAAATCGGCACTTCGCTAATTCCGAAACAAAAAATCGTCAAAATGACGATAAATCGTCAATTCTGGCAGCCCTGATCGCCACGTTTGGCGAGAAATCGTTTACAAATATTGTTGTTGCTTTGTTAACAAAAAGTGTCTTAAATTAATAGAACTTTGCTTGCTATGTTTATTGTGCTGTCGAAATTAATAAGAAGGGACCTGCGCTGAGCGGCTGAGCTAAGCCACATAAGTTTTTGTAGCCGTCACAGTTGATGGTATAATTTTACCCGGATAATACCCGAATTTAACCTGCGGCTAGCAATTTTTGCAACAAAACACTTGCGGCGTCAAATTATATCGGCTCAGGGCTCAGAACAATATATAATTTATATGTGATTTGCTTCTAAAAAATGGAAAATTGTCAGATAAAATCTTATTTAATTTATTAATTCATGGATTAGAATTTAAAAATATTTTGAGGTTAAGTAAATATTTATTTTTTATATTTGTTTTAAATCAGCTGATTTAAATTCAAAATAGCACACTACATTATGAGGGGTTGTTCGCAACAGTCGTATTTTTTAATTTTTTGCTGACACCTTGTGAATCCAATTGTATTCACACTATCACACTTTTATATGTATCTTTCTTGAGTGTCTGAAATACATAGTATAACAGTGTAAAATATTTCAATATTGTTGAAAAATATTTTAATTCTAAAATTTTTTTTTTAATCACTTTGAATAAAAAAGGTTTTTTAGCAAAGCAATTTTTAACCCTTTCGATTATAATTTCCTTGAAATACTTACTTATACTATTTTCATCATCGCCGTAGTAAGCATTAACCAAAGCTGGTCTTGTAAATGTATCCCAACCGGTTCTATTAACTGGCAATCTTAATTTTTTGAATGTATTATCGACATCGAAAATATTAAGCATCAAGGCAGATCTCAAATAATTATCAGGATCAGTAAAATTCAGATCTCGGTAGTATTCTTCTAATATAGTATCATTCAACAGTTCATCGGGATAGCCAATACGGGTGTGTATTAAATCTACTTTATTTTTCGCCTTCTGTTTTGTCGTATTATCCATCCACTCAGCTTCTTCAATTATTTGTTTGAAGGCGTTCTGTATATTTTTGACCATTTCCATGGCAACTGTTCTAGAGTCCTGTTTGAAATGCTTTTGCACATATTGAGAGCCCACCGAAACCGAAAACCTATTTTGTTTTATGGAAGAATTTAAAAAATTTTTTTAGTAAACATTTTAGGATTAACATTGTGGTAGTGGTTATTTTAGAATAAAAATCTGTAAATTAGTTGTTTTAATGATATTTGGTAAAACAGTTAAGGCTTTGAAAACATTTTAGGATGGTAGTTTCTTGGATTTTTTAAGCATGTTTTTTTTTTAATTTTATTTTGCAGAACATGCAGAGAAACAACTTTTTTCAATATGGTCACCTCTAAAATAACTATTTTTAACGAACATTTTTAAACATTTGGGTTATTAAACTGGTTTAGGTTAGGTAAGAAAGGCTGGTGCGAAGTAAACTTCACACCCTCACGCAGAGACCAAAATTGTCCATTGTGAAATAATTCTAGTATGAAAGAATAGGAGAAGTAAAGTGTAAAAGCACAGGAAAAAGAGATAGTAGTGGAAAATAAAAAATCGGACAGCACAACCCTACCAAGTTTTTTTTATGTAAATCGATGATATACGATCTTTTAACAGCTCTACAAGGCACAGGGACAACTTTACAGTAAATACATTTAATCGTTGCCCCAAATTTATTATACCCACACCGCAATAGTGGAGAGGGGTATTATGCATTTGCGCTGATGTTTGTAACACCTTAAAATACTGGTCCGAATCAATTTCGGAGTCGATCTAACGATAATAACTTTTACGATAGCTACTATGTCATGACGAAATATTGTACTGGTGGGTCCAAAATTACCCATAGGTCCCATATAAAACCCCGTCCTATAATCATAAAGGGTAAAGTAAAGCAACGTGTTCGAGGTGGACGTGTTTTTTTTGTCGGCTCTGTAATTTTGTTAAAATAAAAACACTTTAAACGAGTTACTTACACAAATTTGTGCTTGGTGCAATAATTTACCGAACTATTTATCACTGTTAAGAATCCGGAGCTAGAACAGTTTACTTAAATACATAAAAATACATTTAAAATTTTTAATATTATTTTAAAGTCTATTGGAAATAATATTTTACAAGAAATCACTCAAAATACCGAGTTTAATAAACAATAACAACAGCTGTTCTTGTCTCGCAAATAGTGGGTGAATCTCAAAGGTGCCGTGGTGAATAAAACATTTATACATACCATAGTACAGCATTGCCATAATAACAAATTTTTAAATTATTAAAACTCCTAAAAGTATGCCATCTACTACTACAAACAACTCAACGCATAACCCAGTTGACAAAAATGCTAAACGTAAACTAAACGAAACGTCGCCTGAATACCCAAATACAACGGGGGCGACAGATTTGGTTGGAAGTGTAGCGGTAGGAGACTTAATGAAGATGATGGAGGCTGTAATGGAAAACAAGCTTAAGAACCTATCCACTAAATCTGATATCGAAGGCATTAAAATTCAAATAGATGATGTAAATAATAAATTTGAAGAAATTAAAAAAGAAAATGAATCGCTCAAAGTTCAATTAGAACAGATGAAAATTGAAAGACAAAAAGATCACCAACAAATTCAACGAATTGTAAACCAAGGTAGAAAAAAGAACGTTATATTTAAAGGAATAGTGAAGAATGGATCGCCAAGAACGTCAGCGGAAAATGTATGTAGGAAAGTTTTAAAGCTAAATGATGTTCAAATTAACTCGGCACGAGTCTTATTCACAAGTGATGATAAAATTAGCGTAATTGCGGAAATGGCTACGGAAAGAATGGCGGATAAAATATTTCAAAACCTTAAGAATCTAGCGGGGTCGAGAATAAAAGTTGAAAGAGACTTAAATGAAGAAAGACAACTCGATAGAAAATTGTTGATGTTGGTAAAAACAGAGATTTTAGATATTGATAAAACTCATAAAGTATTTGTTAAAAACGATTCAATAAAAATTGGTGTCAACTGGATGAAATGGAATAGAAGCCATGAACTAATGTGCGGCGAAAACACAGCTCAAGAAATCATAACTGATATGTATGGTGATAAATTAAGTACATTAACATTAAGTTATGAAAGTCTTTTAGAAAAATTTAATCAATCAAACCAAAAAAACTAATTAATAGCAATATATGTAATAATGATTCCAATTCTGCAACTTTCTTAAACCTTAATATTTTGTCATACAATATACACGGCCTTGAAAATAAAGTTCTAAATGTTGATTTTTTTAATTATATAAAGTCATTTGATATTTTCGTACTTCTTGAAACTCATTTAAATCATGAAAAATCTTTAAATTTTAATAAATATCTAAGTGGATATGAATTATTTTGGACACCTGCTACAAGAGTTAGTAATTATGGTAGAGCTATTGGTGGATGTGTTTTAGGAGTAAAGAAGGTGTTATCCAAAATGAATTTTAAATATTCTTTTATTAATCTACATAATATTACCATTATAAATATCAAAATAAATTCTTTAATAATTAATTTGATACCACTTTATATGAGAAGCGCTGTATGGAATGATGAGTTCAAAAATATTAATTTACTCTTCACAGAAAATAACATAGTTAATCCTGTTATTATAGGCGATCTAAATGTGAGAATTGGCTTACTTCAGAGAGAAATTGATGATTTAATTCAAACAAACTTTCCGGCAGGTACTGAGGAAAGAAAATCTAAAGATATTTTTATAAATGAAAAAGGAAGACAATTTGTACAGCTGTGCTACGATCACGGTTTGGTTATAATGAATGGCAGGACAAAAGGAGATATTGAAGGAGAGTTTACTTTCTCAAGTGAAGCTGGAAAATCCGTGAATGATATTTGCGCTGTCTCTCAAGAGCTTCTTAAAAATGTCGATAAGTTTTGTGTGGAAAATCATTTATGGTCTGACCACTTTCCAATTGTTCTTACATTAAAGATTAAGACTAATATTTCTAATAGCATCACTGCCAAATTACTACCAAAACTACATTGGCGAGAAGACTACAAATCAAAATATCAAGCTGTGGTAAAAAATGTACTACAGTCAACAAAAACACAACAAGAAAAAGAGTATATGAGCTTTGGTGAACTAACTGAAGTAATAAAGAATTCATATGGTAAAATATATAAAAACGGCTTTAAAGTCCCTCAAAAACAAAAGTGGTTTACTATAAAATGCTACAATGCAAGAAATACTTCCTTTAAAAGACTTCAAGAATATAGAAACAATGGAAGTAATGAAAATAAGGACAAGTATCTGAAAGCTAATAAAAAATATAAAGAAGTATGTCGTGAAGCCCAACAAAGTTATAGTCAAAAACTAGTTGAAAAAATAGAGAGTGTGCAAACCAGCAAAGATTGGTGGAAAATTGCCAAGGAGATACGTAATGATGATTTACCAACAGAATTAGCTATTCAGGCAGAAGACTTTAGGATTTATTTCAAGCAATTGTTGAACCCGATTCAAAATATAGTAGAAATGAAATATGCATACTTTTATACAAGTAATTATGACTTGGATAAGATAATATCAGTATCAGAAATTAGACAAGTGCTGAGTAAAACTAAAACTAATAAAGCTCCAGGAGAAGATAGAGTTCCGTATGAGTTCTATAAAAATGCACCAGACGAACTATTGGAAGAGATAACAAAAACATGTAATGTATTATTTGATCGATGCAGTGTTGATGATTCGTTTAACTTGAGTATTATTTATCCAATCTATAAAAAAGGCGATACTTCATTACCAAATAATTATCGTGGTATATCATTTATGAACTGTTTGCCGAAACTTATGATGGGATTAATAAATGAAAGACTCTCGAATTGGGTTGAACGTAACAACATTATGAATGAATTCCAAGCAGGATTTCGTAAAAACTATTCAACAGCAGATAATATATATAATTTAACATCTATGGTGCATCTGAATTTTGCGAATAAAAAGAAAACATATGCCTTTTTCGTAGATTTCAAAGCAGCATTTGATAAAGTGTCAAGAAATGCTTTAATTTATAAGTTGCATACATTGGGTGTATCATCAAAAGTTGTAAAGTTTATAGAATGTATCTATGAAAAAACTCTAACATCTGTTTGGACAGGTAGTGAGCTATCAAAGTCATTTGCTACAGAATGTGGTGTAAAGCAGGGGTGTTTGCTATCACCTTTACTATTTGCCTTATACCTTAATGATTTGCATGATTGCTTAGAAGGTGGAATATACTTTGAAAATATTAACATAAGATTGCTATTATATGCAGACGACATAGTGATTTTAGCGGATGATGTAAAAGTGCTGCAGAAAATGATCCAAAAACTTGAAGACTATTGTAAAACATGGAATGTTGAAGTAAACTTGGATAAGTCAGAAATTATGGTTTTCAGAAAAGGGGGAAGATTGTCTAGTAAAGAAAAATGGTATTTTAATAGCCAAGAAATCAAAATAGTTTCAGAATACTGTTACCTAGGAGTTTGGCTTACACCAAAAATGGTATTTACGAAGCATATTGAACAAAGAAACATAGCAGCAAAAAATAGTATCAACTTAACATGGCAAAACTTTTTAAATAAAAACACAATATCAATTGCTTCTTAATGGAAATTATTCCTTGCAGTATGCAGATCAGTGCAATCGTATGCAGCCCAAATATGGGGGTTTACAAATTTTGAGCATGTTGATAAGCTACAAATATATTTTCTAAAGAAACTCTTGCGGCTCCCAAGCTTCACACCAACTTATGTGTTATCATCCGAAACAGGTATGGAAAATGGTCATTTATATACCTTAGATCTACATATGAGATACATCAACAAAACTTTGTTTGACTACGGGGAAAATCGGTTGCCTTATCAATTTTCCAAACTATTGGTTCAAAAAAATCTGCTTTGGGTAATTGAACTTAACAAGCTCGGATTAGAATTTGAAATTTATTGGACAGAGGCGAACATTAATAAACAACAATGGAATAACAATAGAAAAAACCTTTTAAACTCCTTGAAGTCAAAATATCAAGAGCAAATTTGCAACAAAAAGACTCTAACAACCAGAATATATTCAAAACTAAATGCAATTGAAGGGAATAAATACATATCTAATGAAATTAAACTAGAAAATATAACTTGGATTTTTAAAGCACGAAGTGATTTGATAAAATTAAATGGTAACCGTTTTGAAACGAATTTATCTAAATTATGCTCTTTATGTAATTCAAGGGAAATTGAAAATATAGAACATTTTCTTGGTCGTTGTAAAACTTTAAAAGAATTTAGAATTATGTACTTCAGTAAAGCTTACCTTACGGAAGACGAAATCTTAAATATATTAAATGGTGTAAATACAAATTGGAATTTCTTAGCAAATTATATAAAAACATGTATAAATTACAGAAACTTTTTGATAACAGAGTTTAATACATAAAAAAAAAAAAAAAACATTTATCTCGATTAGGAAATTAAATTTTTATATTATAAGCGGCTGACGACTATAGTCAGAGTCGCATATGTTTATTTTTAACTTTTATTTTATTTTGTAATTTTATTTTGTAATTATTTTATATATATTGCTGAAATAAAAATAAATACTACTACTACTACTAATCATAAAGGGTGGTTAAATTTTAAGGGCCGATGTTGATTTTGAATAAATCACAAATTATTAAGGAAATTATTGTCATTTATTTTTATTTTTATAATATTGGTATGGTTCAATTATCTATGGAACAAAAGATCGGCCAAATGGCCGCCGCCAGCACAACTCTATCCGATAATCCAAATTTTCGATGACGCTGAGGCAAAATTGAGGTTTTATGCCGTTAATGTGCCGAATTATCTCACGATCAAGTACCACCTGTATCGGATGGGTCTGGCAGACGATCAGGAATGCAGACTGTGTCTAGACGAAGACGAGTCGACGAAGCACATACTGTGTGACTGCCCCGCGCTGGCATGGTCCAGAAGGAGGCATAGCACGGTGGGTGCGTCCCAAATCGGTGCTATATCAGCAAAATATATGGTTGGGTTTCTTTGGGAGGCAGAGGTTCTTTTGGCCAACTAATGGGGAGTGGGTACAATAGACCTAACCTGGTCGCGGAACCTGTCGCTATTTGGGCACACATCCCCGCTTTGTCGAAAAAAAACTGCCTGACCGACCTCATTTTGGAAAAAATACGGCACGATGATGCCGCCAGCCCACAAACGGCACCAAAAAATCACTCTTTGTGGGTGCATTGGTTTTCCGACAATCACTCTTGGATTATCATTCGCCCAAATGCGACAATTCTACTCATTGACGAATCCACTGAGGTGAAAATGTGTTTTCTTCGAAAATTGATCATCCACTGTTGCCGTGACCATTGACGACGTTTGGAATGGTCAAGAGGCCTTAGTTCTTGAGTCAATTGCACCTTGTAAGCATGTAAGTCAAAATTACTGAATATGAGTTTGTCATTCCGTTCGTAATTTCTGCAATATTCGTCTCAGACCCTTTTAAGTATATCAGCCCAATTATGAATAAAAATTCCCCGGGAGTTTTCTCCCTTCTCCCATTTTTCCTTTGTTAATTTAATTGTTAAAATGGAAAAACTGAAAGAACTCCAGGGGAATTTGTATTCATAATTGGGCTGTATATGTTTGGGGTCCGTCTGTCTGTTTGTACGTTCAAAACCTCACGCATGGAAGCAAATTTCTAAAACCTTCCAAGAAATTTTGAACCGAGATGAATTGTAAACCGTAGGATAGTTTTTAAATCTAAGGCAGTGGAAAAATTCCAAAATAGCATTTAAGTGATACGTATAGGAATATATACAAATATCAGGTGTATACTTTTTAAAATTTCCGTGAGATAAAAATTGTTGTTTTCAAACTTCAACCCGATCCCTGCGTGAACTTTTTTAACAATCCGAAAAAAATATCATATTTTTTATTAATACCTTTTAATGTTCTACACGACTATTCTATGCCGTTTTTGATATTCGCAAAAAGTGTGAAAAAGTTATAGCCCTAATGTAGTCAGCGGCAGTCAAGAATGAAAACATATAAAAAAAATTTTAATTAACCCTTATGTGTGTGGAAAAAAAAACACCTTCTATAGGGTGGATAGGTACCTGGGTACCTTCATGCAAATTGTATGAGAAATCTAATTTTTTGTTTTGTATTGTACAAAAAATCGATGGTTAATGATATAATATTAGAATTTTACTCTGGTTTTCCCTTTTTCATATATTTTTTAAAATCCTACACCCAAAAAGAAAAATTTGTAATATCAGCAACTTTTTGCTGGGAGGATCTTTGCAGAAAAAGTTGCTAACATTAGCAAAAAAATTGCTAAACTCAGCAAGTTTTTTGCTGAATTTAGCAACTTTTGCTGAATTTCGCAACTTTTTCTGCTAGGATCCTCCAAGTTGCTGATATTACAAACTTTTTTTTTGGGTGTAAAATAAATGCCTTATTCTGTGATTCCCATAAAATGTATGAGCACACAATAAATGTTGGGGGCTCCCTTTTTCTTTTCTTCTAGGTAGATAAAATTTCAATGTGGGATTCCCCTTTAAATATATACACATATGAGACATATGAGATACGCACCTCTCCGCAGTTTTTATTGACATTTTGACATTGATTTTGCATAAAGAGTTTCATTCGAAATAATTTTTCACCAAGTAAAGGTGCCTAGTTTTTTAAATTGACAAGCAAATATTATTATTTCAGGCAAATAAATTCCACCAACTTTGCCTTCAGAAATGAGGCAACTTTGTGCTCCTACGTTCCTAAAAAGAAAAAAGCAATAGTAATGTTATCTACTAGGCACAGAAAGCCTGTAACAGAACCCACTACAGCTGCTAAACCAGAAATTATAACTTATTACAGCCAAACTAAAGGAGGTGTCGACAATATGGATAAGCTATTGGGAGAATATACATACTTCTAAACGTAGGACATGTCGATGGCCGTTAGCATTATTTTTCAATATTATCGATGTACCAGCATTAGCAGCATACATCGTTTACATGGAGTACAATGCCCAATTTATTTCAACTGACCGTAGCAGACTATTTTTGAAAGATTTAAGTTTTGAACTATGTAAGGACAACATTGAACGACGTGCTAAAAATTAAAATGTAATAAAATCGATTCCACTCGATCAGCAATACAGGTTGTATTGGGGCGAGATATTTCAACAACAGCTGTTACTAATGTAGAAACTCGAGAAAGAATGGCCGTATTGCGGTTGTGGGTAGTTGTTACCTATGTTCTAAGCTTACAAAGAAGCAGAGAAAAACTCGAAAGGCTTGCAAAAATTGCTTCAAGCCTAACGAGCAATCAATCAATCGTCCCATATGTAACAACTGTTTGGATTGATTTTTCTATGTCTTTTATTTATATTTAAATTATATTTTTTTTGTGTTAAACCTTGAAATAAATTTTTTTATGAAAAATAATTTTTTTATCAAAAATAAACCTTGAATAAATTTTTTTTATTGTAAAAAAATTTTTTTTTATCAAATAAAGTTTTATTTAATGGTATTTCTAAAAACCAAGTCAAATAATTTAGATTATCACACGTTAGTAAAGCAACTAATTTTTTTTTTCATGTGCCTCCATATAAAACGTATACAGGTACCCAGGTACCTATTCACCCTATTAAGGGTGCAAAAAGCAAATTGATATGCCACGCCCTCCCCTAACTGATATTGTATATAAACACCTATGAAAATATAATAATAACAAAAAGTTAGGAGTTCTCTACACACATAAGGGTTAATTTCATGTTGTAAAATTCCTTTGTTCATAAAAATAATTTAATGAAAATTAATTTTGATGATCAAAGTTATTTTCGGGAATACAAAATTTATTATTAATAAGATTTCTGTATGACGTGCTAAATTCCCAATTTTTCATATTTAGCCTAATTAGAGTATCAAAATAAATTATTATCTACACCATTTTTCATTGAAAATGATAAAATTCCAGATGAAATTGAGAAAATTCCAAAAGAATTTTTTTCTTTTTTTCTAAAAACCCTGAACTGTAAAAGACTGTTTTACTGTTAAATGTATTTTAAATACAAAAATAAATTGGTGCGTTTTTCTTGAATTGGTGCGTTTTTTTCTTAATTTTTGTGCGTTTTGTAACTTTAAAGTTGACAACGCTGAATGTATATTTTCAATTTTTCCGAAAATGGGGGAGTAAATTTGTTTTTCTTTATTTGAGCATAAAAGCCAATGGAGATTGCTATCTTTGTTTCAAGCAGTACTATTTTTCTTTATGAAGATTTAAGCTAGATAAACGCTTTTTATGTTGGCCAAATTCACACATCACAAAAAATTACCAAATGCAACCATAAGGCATTTTTAGTTAAAACAAGCAAGTGCATTATTCGGCTATGCCGAATCTTTGATACCCTCCACCGTCAGTTCGAATATTTCAGTAGTGGGGTCTATATGATATCTATTTAAAATAAAGTGATCTTTATAAAAACGGACGTCAGCATTAAAATTGGTTGCGGTCAAGATCTAGATTAAATTATGGACCGACAATCAGAAATTTGTATGCTTTTTTTAGCAATTTTAACTAGCTTGAGTAAAATATCATGATTCGTAACTGTTTAAAACGGAGGGGAATTTAAATTGGAGCCATGGTAAGATATGGACGAATCATCCTAAAATTCTGCAGAGTGATTTCTGGTATTAAAAAACATAAATCTGAATAAATTTCAATACGGCAAAATTGCATGACATTTTTTTTGGCTAAGTTGCAAGAAATTCTGCCGCAATATCTATATCTGCTACGGTTTTAGGCGTACTTAATTAATTTCCGGGAGTAGGGTTTATAAGTGGCCAATAGTAAATAATGGACCGATCTTCCCGAAATTTTACAGTGTTATATATTGCCCTATACAACTGTAAATTACCAAACTTTATTATTAATTATGGTTTAAGGCGTACTAAACTGTTTTCCGGGAGTAGGGTTTATATAGAGCCTAGGGTCAATTATGGACCGATCTTCACGAAATTTAACAGTGTGATTTCCAGCCGAATAAAACGAATTTGTGCAAAATCTTATAACTATCATTTCGTGTATTATTCCACCATTTATGTTAGTTTTTGTAGCGAAATTATTAAAAAAAAATTTATATATGTACCTAAGCCCGTTTCCTCTTTTGCAAAATTGATGTTTGAAATTCGTCTTATAATCTTAAAATCGTTTTTAGAACATAAAAAAATTAAATAAAAAAAATTATTTTTGGGATTCGAACTGGCAATATCATCAGTCTCAGGAGAGAACTTAACAACTCGGCTGTGAATGCTTTAACTGAAAAAGCGTTAAGTTAAAATATATTGAGTCTATGTATTTGTTTCTTTATTTGAGCGGCATATCATATACATGCATAAATGTGTATGTGGATGCGTAAAATTAAACACATTACAAATAAAATCCACCACTCGTAATGAAGGGTATAAAAACAAGTTAGAGTGCTATATTCGGCTGTGCCGAATCTTTGATACCCTCCACCGACAGTTCGAATGTTTAAGGAGTAATATCTGTATGATGTCTTTTTATTATTATTATTATCTTAAACTGTGAAGATTTGTTATTAATTATGGTTTTAGGAGACTAAACTGTTTTCCGGGAGTAGGGCATATATGGGGCCTAGGGTAAATTATGTACCGATCTTCACGAAATTTCACAGTATTATTTATAGTCCAATAAAATTGTGACGAGCCAAAATGTGTTATGATTGCATTATTTTTTACGGTTTTAGGCGTACTAAACTGTTTTCCGGGAGTAGTGTTTATATGGGGCTTAGGGTAAATTATGGACCGACCTTCGCGAAACTTTGTCATTTCTAGTCGAATAAAACGGACTTGTGCAAAATCTTATGTCATTCCGTGCATTTTTGCATCATTTATGTTAGTTTTTGTAACAAAATTATCAAGTTTTTGAAGGTGGTGGTTCCACATTTTGATTCATAGCTCTGGTCCTACTGAACCGATTTTGCTGAAATTCAATCCAAAACTGCTTAGGATAAATACAAGCAATTTTACACCTAGTTTATTTCTTTTGAGTTTTTCGAAAGTGAGCGTGTTTTCAACAGACGGACAGACAGACGGACATGGCTAAATCGACTTAGAATTACTCAAGCAGCCAGAATATATATACTTTATGGGGTCTGAGGTGAATAATAAAAAAGTTTCACACGGAATGACAACCTTAGTATACCCTCTTCAGAACTAATTGTGGTGGAGGGTATAAAAACAACAAAAAAACACATTACCAACACTGTATTACCATAGCCACTGTATGAGCGTTGAAACCAAAATTGAATTGGTTTGTATGGTATGATTTAACTGAAGAAGCGTTAAATTAAAATATATTGAGTCTATGAGTTTGTTTCTTTATTTGAGCGGCATATCATATATATGCATTAATGTGTATTTGTATGCGTAAAATTACAAATAAAATCCACCACTTGTAGTGAAGGGTATAAAAAAATATTTCAATAGCAAACGATTCCGGACCATATGTGACATAAATGTATAATAACCTGGCCCTCATCATATATGGGGTCTTCCACCTGTGGTGAAAGGTATACATAGATAGAAAATAAAATAAAACAGTCATTAAAATAAAGCCAACCAAATTGTTTAACATTAAACAGCTGTATTTCACAAGTTGGCAAACGTTTGGCAGCTCGTTAACTAGAGTTTAGTAAATCGTTAGCCAGAGTTTGGTATGTGTATTATAAATAAACTTTGTGCTTACTTCATGCTAACTTATAACAATCGCTCAAAATAGAGTGTTTTGACAAATTTATTTACAAACGTCAAAGTATCTATTATGAGGGTAGACATTTTTATAAGTTTGTGTGTAGGTCATTGCGAACATCAGAGATAATAGAAAAATCTTCTCGCTCTTGGCATTGGAATGTGGTAAAGAAATTATATGTACATAGATAGTTTTGACTAAGGGCGGAAAATAAAATTGGCCTTAAAATTTTTCAAAATTTTCCAAATTTTTTTACAACTCCAAAACTTTCGTCCAGACTTGCAATTTTTGTTGCAGCAATTCTTGAGTTTTTAGGTGAGAAAATTAGGGAGGGGAACTCAGTTTCATGTACTCTGCAATTCTTTTTTTGTTTTGTTATTCTCACACTTTTAAACTTGAAGTTGTCTGTATTTATATACAAAATATAAAAAGAACAAGATAAAAATACGAAAATTGTAATACTGGAATTTCATAATCTGGACACTAGTGATATTTCAAAGCAGAATTTAAAAAGAGTGCAGCAACAAAAATTCCTAGTCTGGACGGTGATTTAGGGTCCACATTAATTATTTTCGATTGATAATTTTATGAATATGCTATCACAAATCGAAAAAGTTGCCAAATTAACTTAAGTATATAGGTAGTATTAAGAATGTACCAAGGCGAATTCAACGACAGGTGGTGTCGGAACTACAACAATCCAAAAACAACAGAAACAACAAATTGTTTTTTGTATTGCATTGTTTGTGCTTATAGCTCGAAATGTCAACCATTCTAAGCAAAATACTAACAAATCAAAAGAAATAAGCTCGAAATGTCAAAATCAGATGCTGTTTCGACACCACCTGTAGTAAATTCTCCTTGGTATATAAATACATAGTAAGTAAATTGAATTTTATTTATTTTTTAATTCAAACATCCCTAGATTTTAATGATTTTAAACTTTTGAAGAAACTACGTTTAAAGCTTACCTTTTCGTGACAACATCTAAACACTCCACCGATCTAACCGCTGGTTCCTGTTTACCCGTCAAGGCAGTGATAAATTGCATTTTTTTTTACGGAATCTTTCCGGTAGGTGATCTACAGCAAAGTCATATGCACGCCACATCATATAATTGGCAATGGTACTTTTATTGGTATGTTTTAGGAGTTCGCCTAAACCTTTAAAAAAACTGGGCACTGCTAAATTGATAACTTCGTTCTCATCAACCTGAAGATCTTCAGGCAAAATAGCATTAATTAAATCCAACCACTGGACATATGGATAAAAATTTTGCAATTGTTTGATGGTGCGCAAATTGTACATTTCTGTATAATTATGTCTTTGTGCGGAGGCCAAGGAAATCTAAATTAAGAAATCAGTTAAAGCCGGTTGGATTTTTGAAATTAATGGAACTTACATTAGCCAAATGCATTTCAAATTTTAAAGATTTCTCTAATTCCTTTCTGGCTTTTTCGGGTTTAGCCCCAAAAAGTTCAGCCAAATTAACCATATAGTTATAGTATTTTGAAACCGTAGAGTCGTTGATACCATTAACCAAAAATTCCCGGTTTAAGCCTAAGGAAGGTTGATCCAACTGGAAAAAATATAATAAATTTAGTTTTTATGTAATACTAGCTTAACGCTATCCTCGCTGTAATAACATTAGAAAAATTTGTTTACATGACCAATCTTTTGTATTGATAAGCAAGCTATTTGTACCAAATTTGAAAACTAGCTGTTACCGTTCTCCAGATACATAGTAATTAATATAGTCTTTGTATTGGGGGTGGCACTCCTACTTCTCTAAACCTGAAAGATGTTTTGTCTTGATGAACCTACTACCACTTTTCCAAATTAAAAAACGTTTATTGGAACTGTTCTCCACATACACAGAAATTTTTATTGTCTGTGTATGGGCGGTGCCACGTCCCAGTTCGTTCATCCAGCCCACTTTTAGCCAGATGTTTTGTTTTGGTAAACAAACTATTTGTTTCAAATTTGAAAACCTTTACTGTAACCGTTCTTCAGATATACCGTAAGTATCATTCATCATATTGCTCATTTTCTACAACGTCGTCACAACTAAAAAAAAAATCGAAATAAACTTTGAAAATATAACGACACACTCTGTTCAAACGGGGAAAGTATAAAAGAAAAACCGATGCATTTGTTACACAATATAAAGAAAACCAGGGCGAACAGTTCTGCATTACTATCTCCAAAATTTCATTTTTCGAGTTATGACGACGTTGCAACAAATGAGCGATAATTTACATACGCAATAAAAAATTGAGCTTCAAACGATGCAGGCTTGTAAGGGAAAAATATAAGAGTTTCGCTTACGATATCAGAGATTAGCAATGAATCGTTTTTTCGCTACTCATACTGACTCCTGCAATTGTAAGTATAAGTGCGTAGACATCATTTAAACTAACCCTGTCGGACATTCAGTTAACTTTAAATTAACTGAAAGCTAACTATTTCTCAACTAGTGGTGGTTGACACTTGCACTACTTTTATATGGAATTAACTAACTATTTTAACATTGCGATGTCCTAGGAAGTAGTCGATTGTCCGACTCTGCATTACTTTTAATTAACTTTAAGTTAACTTTTTGTAGCTAGCTATAAACTCAATACTTTAAGTTAGCTTTAAGTTAAGTTAGTTTAAGTTAAGGCCGATTAAGGCCGATCTATGAATGTTATTCATTGGATGAATACTTTCAAAAAAATAAAAAAAATTTATTTTTTTATTTTATTTTCTTTTATTTCTTTTATTTTATTTTATTAATCAAAGTTGTTTTTATTCAACTTTTTTTTTAACCAGAGTCGCTGGCGGGAATCGATCCCGCAACCTCGGCGCTGATAGACTTGCTCACTACCAGCTAGCCTACTGGGGCAGTCTAGGTTTTGAATAAAAAAACTATGTTTTTTGCCATTACTCAATTAAGAGCGTAAATATGAGATTAAATTGTCATAACATAACAACAATAACAACGTTGATTTTTTTGCTAACGACTTGGCTCTCACTACTTAAAATATACAACACAGTGTTTGTATACAATTTGGATAATGTAAATTTTGCATTGCGTAGTAGTTGGCTTTAAGTTAGTCTATACAAGCTAACTTAAAGTTGGGTTTTTTTTGTAGTTACCCTGTCGGACATTCAGTTAACTTCAAATTAACTGAAAGCTAACTATTTTTCAACTAGTGGTGGTTGACACTTGGATTTATTTTATATGTAATTTACTAACTATTTTAACATTGCGATGTCCTAGGAAGTAGTCAATTGTCCGACTCTGCATTACTTTTAATTAACTTTAAGTTAACTTTTTGTAGCTAGCTATTAACTTACTACTTTAAGTTAGCTTTAAGTTAAGTTAGTTTAAGTTAAGGCCGATCTATGAATGTTATTCATTGGATGAATACTTTCAAAAAAATAAAAAAATTTTATTTTTTTATTTTCTTTTATTTTATTTTATTTTATTAATCAAAGTTGTTTTATTCAACTTTTTTTTTTTAACCAGAGTCGCTGGCGGGAATCGATCCCGCAACCTCGGCGCTGATAGACTTGCTCACTACCAGCTAGCCTACTGGGGCAGTCTAGTTTTTGAATAAAAAAACTTTGTTTTTTGCCATTACCCAATTAAGAGCGTAAATATGAGATTAAATTGTCATAACATAACAACAATAACAGCGTTGATTTTTTTTGCAAACGACTTGGCTCTCACTACTTAAAATATACAACACAGTGTTTGTATACACTTTGGTTAATGTAAATGTTGCATTGCGTAGTAGTTGGCTTTAAGTTAGTCTATACAAGCTAACTAAAAGTTGGGTTTTTTTGTAGTTAGCTACTCATTTGACGGCAGGGTAGCTACTCATTTGACGGCAGGGCGTAAACAAACATATACATGCAAATGTAAGCAAAATGTAAACAACTTTTGGCAGCTAAAAACAACATAAACAATGATCATCAGGCTTCTTGCGCAGACCTATTTAATAGACCTTGGTAATGGCGTAGCGCTTGAAAAGTTATTTTTTCTTTTTTTTTTACAAAACTTGTTAAGACTTCCTTCACTTAATTTACGGAATCTCCGTATGTCTTATTGCGTGGCGCATAATTGTGCACTTACTTTTATAAATGTACCATTAGAGCTTCGCAAAATAATAAAATTTCTTACTGGGTACATGTATTAATAGGCAAGGCAACTTCTTTTGATCACTTTTACGTCTAAAGTATAAATCGACAAAAGATAAAGATATCAACAGATATTTTTTGGCAGACTGTGCCAATCAGTGATGCCACCTTTTTGAGAGCAAAAAGCACTTTAAAATTTATAAAAGGCACTAAAAAGCACCATTTTGAACAAAAAAAAGCGTAAAAAAGCACAAAGCCATTTTCACAATTTAATCAAACACAAAACAGTTGCATTCGGCTGTGCCGAATATTATATACCTCTAAAATTTAAAAAAAGCGACGGCGTTGATGGGTGACCGTTTTCATTTAAAATTTAATACATAATAAATAAAATTACATTTCAATATAAGCATTTTTAAATATGTATTATTATTACTATCTTTAATAAAAATAATATCATCCAAATCATTTTGATCATCTTCAGCTGAGTTTGAATTGGACATAAAACAGTTTTAAAGTAATAAAGGGCGAGCGCGATTTTCGTAGCTCGAAAAAATCTGCCCTGTTGCAATTACCGAAAATTTGCAATGATCGACCATTGTTCATAAAACTTAATGACATCCCATAGTTTAATAAAAAACCTCATATTTTATCGTTTAAATAAATCGTGCAAAGTTTAATAAAACAATTGGCGTATGATATTATCCAATTATTTGAACCTATGTACGCTTCTGAATAAAGAACACATATAAGGTGCAAAATAGAAAAAAACATGTATGTTTGTATTCTGATACTTAGTCAAACCTTTTCGCAATAGAACTAGAGGTAGTAGTAAACAACACGCAGTTATTGAGTGTCGTTCGTTTGAAAATTAAAGCGCATGAAAAACGGCAGGTTACACAACGCTCGTTATAAAAGCATTATCGTTATAAAAGCATTATCTGGAGTCGCTCATTAGATAAAAAATTAGGAAAACTTTATAGTAAAGGAAGTAAAGAAGTATTTCTGTTTAAAACGATAGATGGAGTTATAAATTTTAAATTATTTGTAACAGATTTTCCAAAATCAAATCTTTTTCTATTTGAATGCATATTTTATAGGGTACTCATTCGGTTAACCGTTAATCGGTTAACCGATTAATTACTACCCGATTAACTGATTGGTTAATTTAAAATTGACAACTTTCGATTAACGATTAAACCGGTTAATTTCAGTCGATTAGCCGATTAACCGATGTAACAAATATTTTTATTTTTTTGTTCTATTGTAACATATTTTTTTGCGTTTTTAATTATTTGTTTTGTCTCGTATAAAAAAGGTATATGTTTGGAAAATATTTTTTCCTACAATATATTTCCTTCGAGAAATACATTCTTAAAATACAGTACAAAGACAGGAACTACGGGTTCGTATTTAATTTTTTGCAGAATGTTCGGAGCTAAGCTTTGCTAAAATGAGTCAGATGACAATAGAAGAAGCTCTCGATTGTAACACAAGCAATCTTTAACAAAATTAGCTGAAATAATGCCATAATGGAAGATTTTATATGTTGAGAGAAATCCTGGAAAAGGACAAAGAAACCAAGATATCGCATTCAGCTTTTAAAAGTTAAATGTTTCTGCGCATCTACGTCACATCAGCGTATAAGTACAGCTAAAATATAGAAACACAAGCAAAAAAACATGTGTATTGAATGCTTAAGTGACGTCATATGAAACAGTTAAATTTTGTTAACATGTGCAATGCGTAATCTTATATCAAAAGATTATTTTGTAAAGTCTTAAACTATTGAAATAATTAATAAAAAAAAATCTCACAGTTTTTTTTTATAAATACATACAAATATTATGTATAACTTATAGAATGTGTTTTTCATATTATTACATTTTTGTTTGCTCGTTTTAGTTCAAGAATTGATTTGTTCGTTATGTTGTTGTTTTTTTTTTACTAAAAGACTCCAATAAAAATAGTTTTTGCATTTTTATTTATTGAAATTACTTAATTTATAACAAAACTTTATTAATCGGTTAACCGATCAATAACAAAGTTAACCGATTATTAACCGAATAAACCAAAACCCCGGTTAATTACCGATTACCGATTTAAGCAAAAGCCCGATTAAATGAATACCCTAATATTTTAACATGAATTGCCACACAATTATCAATCAATTAATTGTGAACTTCAACTTAGATTGCAAATTGTGAAATTTTTTCTTTAACGTAAACTCCAAGGTAAACCTCTTCCCTACTTTACCTTTATGTCTACAACCAAAAATTTTTCGTTAAATATACAACCACCATACCCGGGTAAGTCATGTTGTTTGAAAGTGAACTTGCTGTTATTAGCAAATTGAAGCAGTTGCAACGTATATTATAATATTATAAAAAAAACCGGCGCACTGTGGCTGAAAATTGAATTTCATCGGCCAAAAGTCCAATTTTTGTTGGCGCCGATTTCGAAAATGTTAATGCCAATCGATAGCAAGCATATTAGAACTAAGATATTCAAAAAAATGGATTAAAATATTGGTAATTGTGGGTGTGGCATGCTGCTGGAAACACATATTTTATTTGCTTTAGAAAAAATTTAATTTTTGAAAATTTGATCAGAACTAAATTATGATTACTCGCAAGCTGTTATCAATAATGGAGTTAGTAGTCTTCAAGAAATGGTTCGCTACATCACTGTATCATTAATACCTGATGTGTATTAAAAGTTTCCCCACACCCAAAGAAAAAAACATGTTTTAATAGGGTTACCTCCAAAACCACTATGTTTAAGGAACATTTTAACCATATTATATTTAATTTAACCATATTATTGTCACCGACAACCA
This sequence comes from Pollenia griseotomentosa, assembly GCA_963931875.1. Classification (NCBI taxonomy): domain Eukaryota; kingdom Metazoa; phylum Arthropoda; class Insecta; order Diptera; family Polleniidae; genus Pollenia; species Pollenia griseotomentosa. The sequence continues at coordinate 191,389,892 of OZ007560.1, forward strand.
AATTATGGTTAAATTAGTCCTCCATCAAGAAGTCACAACCATATTATGGTTGCCTCTAAACATGTTATGGTTAAATATGATAATAATTTGTTTTAAAATTATCAATAGTATTTTCCTCTTTTCCAAGAGCAACATGCTATGGTTGAAAACCAGCTATGCTATTATAAATGTTAAACATTTTTTAGTTATTAATAAATCTAACATGTTCGGAGGCCTTATTTAACCAAAATATGGTTGATGGTAACAATAATATGGTTAAATTAAACATAATATGGTTAAAATTTTCCTTAAACATAGTGTTGTTGGAGGTGACCATATTAAAACATGTTTTTTCTCTGCGTGCAGGTTCTATATATTATTTAAATCCTAATTTCAGAGGAAGGGGTTTAAAGAGAAAGCTGAAGTTGTCCTCTTTAACCCCATATATAATTTTGCAACTGTTTGGAACAGTCTGTTCAGCCCTTTTTTTATTTAATGAAATTACTCGAAACATTTTTTTGTTCTTTTTGTTTTAAAAAATAATTCTGCAACTGTTGCAATTCTGCATACTGTCAAAGCCGGGCAGCTTTTGTGTTGATTTGAAAGAAGACGGGTCCATAGAGGGTTGTGAGAGTGACTTGTGGTGTAGTGTGTTTGACAAGTCGTCGTTACCATACCTTCTGTATGTAACACGAGCTTCACACTTTGTGTAAGCAAAAATGTCCACACACATCAAACCCATCAGTGAGAATTTGCAACGATGCATATTCTCACTGATTTAATAATAATAAATTATGATGTGTAAGCACTATTGTATAAGTAAAAATAAGTTGTTAGTTATTAAGAAGAAATAATAAAGAATAATAAGAATTGTACTCTCAAAGCGGACAAATAATAAAAATAGAATTAAAACAATACTTAAATAAATATATATCTTTTTGAAATATAACAAAGTGTCTTTATTTGAATAATTCATTCACATAAATAAACTGGGACCATTTTTACATTACATGGCGATCCTGCCAAACTGGTTTCATTACAGTGGTCCTCTTAAATTGGTAGCCTCGGATTATCAAGTTCTTGAAAAATTCACCAAAAATATATGTATTTATGGATTGCAAAAAATTAGACTAAAGCTGACCTACAAAAAATATGCATAAATGTTAAGTTATCTCCTTTGCCTTACTAGATATTCGGATCAAACGGATTGTTAAGGTTGATTTTTTAACGATTTTTCTAGTTTTTTTTTATCGTATGAACTGTTATCAGTAGTGGCTTAAACATTTTTATATTGGTAGAAAAGCAGACTTTTAGCAATGGTATGTTTTATTTTTAAATGATTATGCATTTTTCTTTAAGTATAGGGGTATATTCGAGGCGAATGTATATGCGTATAAAGGTAATACATACGAATACAAATTTTTATTATTTCACCAAAATGTGGGTATTTTCTTTCACTGATAAAACAATATTTTCTCCAGAAATAAACAAAAATCTTTATATTTCTCGAAAGAAACTGTTATGAGTAGGGCAACCAAAAAAAAGCAAATGCTTATTTTTTGCTTTACAAGATAGAAAGATTTTGATTAAACACAAATTCCGATCATAAAAAACAAAGACAATAATGAGCTATATTTGTTAGGTGTTTTTTTTTTGCTTATTTTGGCAACATTGGTTTTTTTTAGTTATTTTTTCGATATCGGCTTTTTTTCAGGGTTTAAAAAGCTATCGCCATTTTAGCAAAAGCAGCCAAATTTTGCCTTTTTCCTATTTAAAAAAAAAATCAAAAATAAAAAGCCGACAAGTTCCACTGCTAAAAAAGCCCACACTTTTTAAAAGTAGCAGCAAAATAAACACACAGTTTTTGAAAAGTAACCTTTTAATGGACACTGCCTTTTTCCAACTATTGTTTTTTTAACAATAGCAACAATATATAATTTCACTTTTATGTTGTAGGAAAAAATATGTAGGAAAAATAATGAAACAAATAACTTCTGTCAAACAGCCGCCAAATCAAAAACCAATGCATGCTTATAGCCGCAAAATAGGAGATAAGAGCAGCGCAAAATGTTGCTGAAAGGCACATGATTGCGAAAAAATACTCGACGAAAAAATCCAACAGACTTTGCCTGGTTGCCTTAACTAAAAATATTTTAAAAACAAAATACACACACACATTTCGTGCTGTAGTCGAGTCGAACTGTCGAGCAACAACAACATTACTGAAGAAAGGCAAAAATTTATTTTTCCTTACCATCATGAAAAAACCCATGTTGCTTGTACACTGATCAGTATTTTATCGTTGTAATCTGCCTTTTTGCAGAGCTAATAGCTCTGCTCAGACTGCTTTTAGCACACACTGCAGCTGCTTTTCATTTTATTAAATCGGCTTTTTGTTATAACCAGCCAGTGAAGAATTTTTGTTCTTTGAATTTTAGTTTTTTTTTCTTATTTTGCCATTTTAAGATAATTTTTCAGTTTTTTCATACGAAAAAAAAACTTATGTAATAAATTTTTGCAAAAATCGTTACAGGTCGCCATTTTAAAGATTATTTAAGGAAATTAGGTACGTGGGTTTTAACTGGCACAAGGGCCAATCGGTCTATAATTTAATATAGCCCCCATACAAGCTGCTATCCGCTATCAAACTAATTTTATTGCAGTTAAAGACATATGTAGATAGATCCATATTTCTGTATATGGACACGTAAGGTATGCATTTTTTTTAAAAAATGGGAGCACGAGCGGAGATAGGGTCAATTTCTGCCCATCAGTAACTATTTAACCGATTTTGATGAAATTTAAAACATAGATAGATCCCTATTCATATAGCCATTCACTCTCGAAACTTGTTTTTGAATACTGTAGTGTTGGGTATCATACGTTCGGGCTTGACCGACTTTACTTTCTTACTTGATTTTTATGCAACTCTGTCTTAGCGGTACTGTAACGTACTTTTTATAGTGTTGTGTATAATTTGTATGTGTTTATGTTTTTAGTATTAAGCCTTTTTATCAACTTATTTTATTATTTGCTTTTTTAATATATTATTATTTTTTGCTTTTTCAATATAGTTTTAGCTATTAAAAATTTCTCTGTATATCAAATATTGTTGATTTCTGCAAATTTTGGGGTTTTACACGAAGTTGTAACAAATTTGGAAACAAAAAATACTTCATTGGTTTTCTAAGTGAACATAGTTATGGACCGTTAGAAAAATGTCCCGTGTTCCAGGAGATATAGGAGACAAAGTTAATACAACATTTAAATCAGTTTCATTAAAAATTGAAGGATTTACGGTATTAAAAGATATTGGAGATATTTTGGGAGGCAAGCGGATTTATGAGTCCAATCGTATAAAATATACTTTAGAGCGAATACTCATTTTTAAATATGCTCCCTTAACATCTGTAGACGTAGAAAGAACTTTTTCTATGTACAAGAACTTGCTGACTCCAAACAGCTTATTTGCTTTTTTTTGGTTGCCCTAGTTATGAGTGCCCTATCAAAAAAAAAAATTATATTTTTCAAACAAAACAATTTATTTAAATAAAAAATTCTAGTAATTCAACACACCGATTTTTATAAGATTAGAACAATAATGTTTTTTAATATGTATGTCCATGATCGATTGGTAAATAGTGGCAGTTTTGCCTTTTTAGCAAAAAAAATAATTTTGTAAAAGCGTTTTTCCGGGATTGGGATTTTGGGGTGTTTCTTAATCAAAAATGGGGATGCTTTTAATTCCTCTGTTTTAATCTCTTCGGTCTACATAACTAAAAAAATTTCATTGTGAAATCTCTATCCATGTCTGATTTATGGAAGGTCAAACATTAAATTTATTATTTCTAAAGTGTAAATGAATAAAAGGCGACTTTCAATAATAATTTTTTAAGGTTTGACATCTGATATGAATAAAAATATCATAATGAAATTTGGCAGTTATGTGGATTCAAATGTTCTTAAAACAGCGCAATTAAAAAAATATCAAACCTTTGAAAAAACAAACACCATAATTCTCAATCTCAATTGTTCTGTGCTTACCCGGGTATGCCGGTTGTATGGTTAAGGGGTGATTCTCATAAACTGCTTGTAGATTTTTTGAAAAAAAAAAATAATTTTTTTAAATATTGAAAAACATACCCGGGTAGGTGTTGTTGGTTGTGTCAACAAAATTTATTTCATCAAACAGATTATGTTTTTCAAATGAATGCCATGTGTTCGTTATGGCTGAAACATTTTTTTTTTTGGTTTAATTTTCAATAATTTTTGTACATCGAAAGATTGATTGTTACGTTTTGAACTGTTTCCAATATAATTGTTAATATTTCTTGTAAGTGTTTCTAAAAATGAAGAAAGCTTTAAGCACGCATATTAACGCCAGTCAAAACGTCAAAACCCTTTAACATTTATTAAAAAAATCGTCAATCGTCATTTTACTGTAATTTCTCCAAATAAAACATTAATGGAATTCTGGGGTTTTAACATTAATTGTTTTTGTTATCTTGTGGGTAGAGTTTTTTTTTTCCCGGACTTTTTCGTTTCCCGGGAAAGCGGGAAATTTTTTTAAATTTCCCGGGATCCCGGGATCCCGCTCCATATAAATAATACAAAGTTAATTTTGTTATTAATAAATGAAAAAAACTTTTATAAAAAAACGTAAGGGAACTTGTTTACAAATAAACTAAAATACTAAAAACCCAGTAAAAAATTCGCTTACTCTTTCAAAATGAATAGCTTCTTTAACTCATTATTTAGCAGCTTTCTTCTATAACTACATCTACAATATAACAGCAAAAAAATAATGACTTGCTTTTGAATGCGTTCTTTTTGGGACATCCCTTGTAAAATTCATTGGTTCTGTCAGTAGAATTGTAAGTAGTGCTCTTATGTTTTTCTGATTACTCAACACATTATTTTGTAGGCGAAGTTTTTACTGGGAAATTAATTGAAGTATTTCAATCTTCAATTAATTGAATTATTATTATCTGACGCCTTTATTCCCTATTATTATGCTTTTATTCAGTACTATTATGCTCTGGATACAAGATAAAAAGATAACATAAACATAGAAATTTAATTCATAAAACAATAATAAAAACAAAATAAAAATTAAGGTACTCAAGATATGAGATCAAAGAGTTAATTAATAAAATAGATAAAATATTTTAAAGAAATATATAACATTTTTTAACGGCTTAGGAAATAACTTTCTGACACACTCAAAGCGCTTAGCAAGTCGTCAAAAAGTATATTCCTGATTTTATTTACTAATTATCATGTTTCCGAAAAATTTTGTTCATTTTTTACCCAGGTTGGACAAATAGTTAAAAGTGCACCGTTGTAGCATGCTTCAGATTCACAATCAGAAGCAATTTTTTCTTTTTTATAAACCACGTCTATATCAGTCAAGGTTTATGCAAAAAAAGCATCAACCGGACTGCTTCTTACAAACCTTTTCATATAGGTCCATTTATAATATTTAGGACAATGTGTTTTTCAAGTTGTATGTTGTAGTATCTTACACGAGTTTTCAAAATGTTTTTCTATTTCGGTTTCCCCGCACTTCACGGGTACATAAACCAACACAAATTGAAATTGAAAATTTGTGTTTATCACCTAATAAACATTTCGCTCCTTCATTGCATCATAGTCATATCTCAAACTGAACCGAAGTTATAGCAAAATATATCTTTTAGTCGGTACATTCGTTTGTTTTTGTAGATATGACTATGTTGCAATAGAGGAGCGATATATTTAGGTATCTCCTATTTTTAAGACTTGTTTATGGACAATGAAACTTTACTGCCTGCATCTTATTTGGAATTAATGTACTTTACTAACTCTTCACTTCACTAAATGTAATAATTATCAACTGTTGCACTGCCCATTCTGCTTTTAGAAGATTTATTGCATCAGGATACATTGATTTACGTATGTACTCACTTCTTGTAATTGATCTAATCCACAACCCATCCACAGATGCTAATTTTAAAAGAATAGAAAACTAAATTTCAAAGTATAAATAGCTATTTTCTGAAATAATGAGGAATTTTTTATTTCCCGGGATCCCGCAAGAAAAATCCCGGGAAAACGGGAAATAAAATAATTGAAATTCCCGGGAATTCCCGGGACGGGAAATCCCGGGAAAAAACCCTACTTGTGGGTAAAACACAACTACTTTTAAAGAAAATATGTACTTTGATTTGGTAAAGTAGTTCACTATACCACATTACCAGCATGTGGTGTACCGCAATACCTGCACATTGTTTAAAGTCCTGTCCCATGGGACTTGCAATAGTTTCCTAAATATCTCTAAAAATGTGTGTTTAATATTTTTCGCAAGTGGCTTCGTGGAAGCCTAACATATGTAGCCTGTACAAAATTCATGAATTAAGATTGCAGAAAGCTTTAGATTTCAATCTTGAAGTTTGTTCAGTAATAGCAAGTTCACATTTGGCTTCTTAAACGCGTTTAAGAAGTTCGTACGTGATTAAGCTCTAATCACTTCAAAATCGAGATGATTACCCATACATTGAAGTGGTTTGTTAATCACTTCAAATTGACATGATTACAACTAAATCAATCATAAATCATATAGAATCCACTGAACATACCTCAAATGAAGAATCGCCAACATGATGGTGTACAACCGGCCAAGATTTCTGCTTAATGTTTATATTTTTTTTTTTCTTAAATAATTCATAAATTTTTACAATTTCATCATTAAAATTATCAAAAAAATCTTCTGATAACTTTATAAAAGTGTTTTTATCCATTTTTAATACTTTAAAGAAATATTAATTTGTTTGTTGTTTTTTTTTTTGTGTGTTTGTTGTGTATTTTTTTTTCTTAATCATCTGTCATCTTAATCATCTCAAATGTAATGTGAACGGCTTTGATTAGCTAAATCAACATTTTGCTGAAACGCGTTTAAAAACCTAAGTGTGAACTTAGTATAAGATTGACAGTCTCATAAATTCTAAATTTTTAGAATGAATTCTTAAAATCAAGAACGTTATCTTAAATTTAAAACTGTTTTCTTGAAATTAAGAACATATTTTTAAAGTTTATTTATTTATTTATTTAATTAGTCTATGGATTAACTCCCTTCAGACAAAAATTACAAAATATTACAAAATTTTAAAAACATATTTAACATCATCTATTTAAATATAAAATTAAATTCTGTTTGATAGTATTAATATCCAAAGTAATATCAATAATACTGTACAGATCATTAAAGTTTACACATGCTCGACGAAAAGGGTCGGCATTTGCATAATTTTGTTGAAAGTATTTAATTGATAACGGCTGGTAATAACGTGTAGGGCGTTGGGGAACATTAAAAAATAAACTGTTTAACAGGAACTCCGAGCAAATATTGCCCTTAATTAGATTGATAACAAATATCACATTCAGCATTGTTCGGCGGCTTTTTAAAGTTGGTAAATGAATCTCCAATAACCTGGTTCTATATGGAGGAAGATATGTAGATGGATTTGGGTAAGTGCTCCGTAGTATGAATAGCAGAAATTGTTTTTGTACAGACTCAATACGATCACTATGAACGTTGTAATATGGGTCCCAAATTATTGAGCCATATTCGATTATAGGTCTGACAAGTGCTATGTACAACTGTTTTGTTATAGATCTATCCGAGAATTCCTTTGACCAACGTTTAATAAATCCAAATACACAACGAGCTTTATTAGTACACATATTTATATGTTCAATAAAAGATAACTTAGTGTCAAATAATACACCGAGATCCAAGAAAACATTAACAACTTCCAATTTGTAGTCACCAATAAAATAGCAGCCAATTGGTCTAGTTTTTCTGGAAAAACGTATATGTTTGCATTTTTTTAAATTTATATCCAGTAAGTTTATTTGGCACCAATTATGGAATAAATTTAAATCCTGTTGTAAGTGGGGTTGAACAATGGAGTCAGCACAGCTTGAAAACATTTTTACATCGTCAGCATACATAAGTATATTGGAAAATTTTATTGTGGTAGGTAGGTCGTTGATATATAGAAGGAAAAGTATTGGTCCGAGATGACTACCTTGTGGAACACCAGAGTTGACTATAATATGTTTAGATAATGTATTATTAAAACACACACGCTGTTCACGACGTAAAAGATACGATTTTATCCAGTTCAAACAGCAATTCGTAAATCCCATTAAATACAGCTTATGCAATAGAAGATCATGGTTAACTCTGTCAAAAGCCTTACTAAAATCAGTGTATATAACATCGGTATAATTTCCATTTTTAAAGCCATTGTTAATTATTGTTGTCAGTTCAAGTAAATTAGTCGTAGTTGAACATCCTTTACGAAAACCATGTTGGAAAGGTGTGAGTATGGAAGAGACTTGTTTACTTAAAATTTCAGTAAGATATTGTTCAAAAAGTTTGGGAATGACACTTAATTTGGCAATACCTCTGTAGTTCACTATATTCGATTTACACCCTGATTTAAATAGTGGAATAATAAAAGATTTTTTCCATAATTTCGGGAAGTAGCCATGCTTTATAGACATATTGAATAAAATTGTTAAAGGTATAGCTATAATATGCGCACAATTTATAAGAATACAGCTAGGAATACCATCGGGTCCACTGTAAAACGACGATTTTAGTTTTAATAATAATGTTGTCATATTGGCAGTAGTGACGAAAGGAAATGAGATAGGTTGTTGTTCAGGGATATAAAATGGATAACTTTCCGATGTATCATATTCCTCCATAGAGTAGGTTGAAGCAAAAAAATCCGCAAACATATTACTTGTTTCCATATGATTAGAAGATTCAGTGGCTAGGTATTTCATTAAAGATGGAAATCCGTCGGATTTTCTTTTCGAGTTAACAAATTTATAAAATGTTTTCGGATCGCGCTTAATGTTCATTTTCATCATATTTAAATAATTTTTATAAAGGTTATGGTTGAGTAAATTGTATTTAGCACGGTATAAAGAATATTTGGAGTAATCAATCAGTCGTCCAGTTTGTTTATACTTCTTATAAAACTTATTTTTTATATTCTTTAATCTTGAAAGAGAGCTTGAATTCCATGGAGGGCCAGATTTATTGACAACTGCATATTTAGGTACACAATCATCGATGTAATGAAACAGAGTATTATAAAAGAATTTATTGTTGCATCGATTAAGATTTAATTCTTGTTTTTTCCAAATTAAACATCAATGAAAGCGTGTTGTGTAATAAGATGTAAGACGCTGAATGAAGAAGACTTAAGGGCCAACCAAAATGTGCTTAAGTTGGCTTAAGCAAATGTGCGAATACATGTTAATTATATGAGTCAAACCATTTTGAACTCAACGAAACTTTTTGCTAAGTTTAATGAAACTCTCATTTGCTTAAGCAAAAAGTATAAAAAGTATAGTTTTGTATATCTTTATGGTCAAATTTATCTAAATGTTTGTAAATAAAACCGTCCAGAAATTCGAATAATTCGGAAACTCGAATCGCCCTAAAAACAAAGTGGATCGAATTTCCCAGCGTGTGTTGTAATTGCCAGAAAGGTAAATTAAAACATGTTGCCAGTTGATTAAAAATATATAAAAAACAGAGTGGACTATAAGCGAACATTTTTGCATGAAGAATTATATACGCATGCTAAGAAATTGTGGCTTTAAAATGAAATGGACTTCAAGCGAAATGGACCTTAGAACAAATAATTTGTATGAAATTCGAAAAAATCTGCATGTGAATATGTCAGTTTTGGCTTATATCCGTTTTTGGCCTTTAAGCGGAATGGACTGTAAGCGAAAAGTACTGTAACTAGTTAGTGCTAACTAATATTTACGTTATGCCTAACTAGTTAGCTTTGACCATTTTTTAGGTTATCATTGACTAATAAAAAGCAGCAGAGTAAGCAGTACAGATATATGTTCCGTAGTCGAGTGGAATTAATTAGTTAGAGAGAGAGGCACAATCACACAAGAGTTTCGGTTAATTTTTTCATTTTGCTCTTAATAAACTAATAGAAAGTTTAACCAGTATATCGGTCAACACTACCGGTCATATAACTAGTAAAATGACCGGTAGTTTTCTTGTAGGGACTTTTTTCAAGAATACATTCTTAAAATCGATCTTAAAACAAGACGAATTTCATTAAGAATTAATTCTTGATTTAAAATTTCTAATAAGAACAAAATCTTGAATTCAATCTAAAAATGAGAATTTATCCAAGATTACAATCTTAAATGTGATCTTAAAAAAATTAAGATTCTGTTCTTGAATTATGAATTTTCGCATTTAACAGACTATTAAGATTGAAATAATTTGATTTTGAACGTAAAATCTTGATTTTAGCACGTTTTTTCCCTAAGTGTTGATGGATCATATTGTAATCGGACCAAAACTACAAACTGGGCAATCTAAAAAAAAATAGGTATATCACATTAACCGCATTTACTCTATATTGATTACGACTTTTTTTAACAACATTAATAGTAAATTTCGTTTTATCCATTTCCTTAATTCGAAAACTTACTTGAATAAAACGTTGAGTATTGTTCCTCAAATTGACATCAACTGAAACTTTCAGAATACTATCGATGCTGAACCCTAAACGTCTGGATTTCTTAAAAGCGTCGTTCAAATTCCAAGAACCATTACTATTCCAACTGTCACCAACAATTACGGGCCATCCACCTAATTCTTCGGCAATTTCTTGAATAGGTTTGGTGTCCAAAGTCTCAATTAATTCTGTAGAATCCAAAAACAATTAAAATTGTGCTACCAAAATAGATCTACTTAAAAAAAAAACAACCTTTATTCATGCACGCCTGAAAGAAAGCATTAGGTAATCTATAGTGCCTAGGATCCGATTCTGGTCTCTGTTTTGTTAAAATAGCTTTTAGCTGCTCCCGCAATTTATCCCCTTCTTCCGTAAACGAATCAACCCATCCTTTATCTTCGGGTATTGGCGTTGTATCAAGATAACTGCCACAAGCGAACTGATAGAAATCATCGCATGGATTTATTGTGGGCTTAATTTTTTTTAATGCTGCAGAGGCACTGTGTATACATTCTTTTTTAAGACAAAATGCTCCTGGATCGAAGGCTGTGGTGGTTATGAGTTCAGATATAAGGAAAACAAAAGCATTTTTTATTCGTATTTATTTCTTTGGCCAATTAATTATTAATTTGCAGTTTATTTTTCTTTTTAAGCTTATAAGACCTAATGAAGTTGATGTAAATAAATGAAATAAGGTTTTAAATAACTTACCTTCAGCCAAACCGCTTGCCAACCAAACAACCGCTATACAAGCAAATACTGACTCTAGAGTACGACATCTTTGCAAAGCTGTGCGTCTACGCCACCAATTTGGGCTCATAAAATAAAAAAAAAATTTATTTAAATAGTTTAATAATATTGTGGTTACTTTATTGAACTGTATGGTTTTTTAATCCAAGTTTTCATATTTTTAATCGGGCTAAAGCTCATTAAATTTTATTTTCATTAAATTACACTACGTGACAAAATTTCAACAAAGTCGTGACCAAATGAATCTGACAGCTAATCTTTATGTAAAATTTTCCGCTGAATCTAAATATGAAAGAATTGTCAAAAGTAGAACAGTTTTTCAGATATTCCAAAATAACCGTTATTTGTGTTTTTAAAAAATATGATGTGATGATGTGACTAAAATGCAAATATCTTCAAAAATTTTAAACGGATTATGTATTTCTTTATTTTTAGTAAAAGGTTATAAAATGTCTAAAATAACCATGGATTGCTTGTGAAGATTGGTCAATAAATGACAGAGTTACAGGGGATAAAAGTTCAAGCTTCATTGAAAACTTTATGATTTTGTTCAATTTTGCTATTTTTAAGTTATTTTTTTTAAACCAATGATTTAAAAATCCTAATGTTTTATTGCATGCGACATTAGATTATTTTAATATGAACATTTCGCAAGATTGGTTCAAAAATAGACATAGATTGGTACAAAATTGACAAAGCTACAAAAGATTTAGTAAATTAACCCACATAGAAGTTCAAAACTTTCAAGCAACTTTTAATATTTATTGTAACTTAAAATTTAGCTTTGTATATTTATTTGTTGTGGGTTAATTTAATTAATCTTCTGTAACTTTGTCATTTTTGCACTGATCTGGATCCTTTTGGGCACAAAATGTTCGTATTGAAATAAGCAAAAATTTTTTTTTTGGATACCATTTTTTTTAAAAAACACAAATAACGGTTATTTTGGAATATCTCAAACTGTTCTACTTTAGACAATTCTGACTTCATATTCGGATTCAGCGGAAAATTTTACATAAGGATTACGTTTCAAATGCATTTGGTCAAAAAATAGTGACGTAGTGTTATTTTTATGAAGAAAAGAATTTTTCAACATGATGCGGATTAAAAATTTATTGATGAATTTTCATTCTTGACTGGCCTGGGGAATTGAACGAACCGACGTTCATGTTGATATGTTTTGATAGTAACCGCACTATTTCTACAGAAAAAACCAACTGGTATATTAACTTTGGTTTAATTAACATTTTTGTAAATTGACATATTAACAATTTGTTTAATTTGTAGAAAATTATATGATGTGTTTATTAACTGTACTGGCAGAAACTTGCAACAGAAGAGTAAATGTAAAATTTACAAATGTTTCTCCCAATTACTCAAATAATTAAAAAAGTAAATAAGCGTTGTTAGTTTTGGGGATTCATCCCCAAATAGGTTATTTTTTTTGTAATTGGGGATTAACATTTTGTGAAAATGTTTTTGGGGAAAAACACTTTTTCGCTGGCGATTTTTGGGAAAATATATTATTATATATGCCATTTGTGCAATGGCAAGAACGGTATGGTTTAGACGTGACACACAGGGGCCAAAGGCGGTGATTTCAAGTATTAATTTAAAAAAAAAAATTAAGTACCGTGAAAACTAAAAGTACCTGGTTAAAGTGCACACATTACTAGGCAAAAAATAATTCTCAAATATACATACAATGATGCTTTTGTAGTGACGCGTTGAAATTAAACATTGTAAAGCTTCGTACAGACGATCGTCAGATCTTACAATGTTGTCATTTTTCTGACAATGGTGCCATTGTCAGTTGCATTCATTTAACACATCTGCCAAATGAAAATAGCGTACAATGTTTACACAGTTGCAAGACATTTTTAGTCAATTTTAATGACAACATTGTAAGATCTGACCACCGTCTGTAAGAAGCTTAAGAAAAAGGGAAAAAATAGGCAAAAAAATGCGATTTACCGAAAGTAATTTTAACCTTTATGTGCTCGGGATCGAAAACTTACGTGGGCGGTCGGAAGACTACATTTGTAGTAACATTATTTTTGCACTAATTTATCCTTATAAAAAAGAACAAAATAGTTGTATTTATTTTATTGTATTTATATTTTATTTATGTAGGTACATGTAGATATAGAAAAACTTGAACAAAACAATTTTAAACATTTAAGTTTTATTTATAGAGCAGCATTTTCCAAATACGTAAGTTGTGGAATGTGCATCGCACACCGGTTTCTTACACTAACTGCATATCTTTCGTGTGTTTTTGCGATTTCCAATTTCACATACCTGACATCGTACAGGATGTCTTGGCAGCTTATCCTCAGATGTATCGGGAAATTGATTAGTAGCTGAAGCGGAAGAAGTTGAATTGGGCGAGTGCCCTAGCGCCATTTCGATAGCGAGGCGTGTTGGAATGTAGCCTATTACCCTTGGAATTTTTGACCGTTCTATAATTGCTGGCATAAACATTTGTTTTGCCAAACTTCTCAAGAACTTTCTGCGTTTATCTGTTTGCTGAATATGGCTATTATTTTCTATATATGTAGATGATATAAGTAGCTAAGGTAGATATATCTAGCAAGTTGAAAAACATTGCCAATGGCCATCGCAATGTTTTGCGTTTTGTAGAATATGCTGACAGCATTTTGTCCATTGCATCGACGCCTCCTTTGCTGACGTTATAGTCAAGTATATACCGCGGCTTATTTTTTTTCTCTGCCACAATCAGCATACAAGTGATGCAAAGAATTCTTATTTTTTAGCAAAAACAAAAGACAAACAATTATATCAAAATACGCACGTGTGATTCACTTGACTAGCAACACTTTACTAATTTTTGCAATACAAAGAATAAAAAAGCAAAACAATATAAAATCATAAAAGTAACGTACACTTTGTCTTTGCTCTATTGTTTTTGATGAAATGTTATTACTTTGATGCGCTATCAGCATACAAGTGATGCAAAGAATTCTTTTTTTTAGCAAAAATAAAACAAACAAAAAATGTTTGCTAATGTAATAAGCAACAAATAAAGCTATTTGCATACAAACCAAATAGTTACTACAAATGTAGACTACCGGCCACGAGATGATCATTTTAAAAAATATCCCTTTAGCACCTACGAAATAATTTTTTTTACATCATTAACGTTTAAATCTGCTTAAAACAAGATTTTAGGAAGCTACCAAAAACCTCAAATTGTTTTACTGACGTTTTTAATTTTTATTTGCTAATCTATTCAAAATTACTACAAATGTAGACTTCCGAGCACATAAAGGTTAAAAAGAACCATCAAGCACAGGTACTTATTTAAAGATTTGGCTTAAATTTGTAAAAAAAATTATTAGTGGAAGTGCTTTTATTTTGTAAGTTTATATGGGAGATGTAAAAAAAAAACAAGTAAAAGTGGTATATTCGGCTATGCCGAATCTTATATACCCTTCACCATGGTTTGGAAAGAACAGAACTTTATATATTTATCTAAATATATGTATATATATATATGTATGTACATGTATATTTATATTATATATATATCGTTTAGTTTTATTTAATTATTTGCACATGTTTGCGTGGTTTTAAATACTTATATTAAAAGTTTAATTAATATATAAAGGGAAATCACGATGGGTAGTGCAAAGTGTGCAAACGATGCAAATGCGTGCAAAAATACACACGTTTGCACAATAAAACAACAAAATGTACGTATTTGCAATTTGCTCTATTTTACTTCGTTTGCACTAAAAAAACCATGAGCAAGATTAGTAGTGCATATTTGCTCCGTTGCAAACAAATGTAAACAACAACATTTGACATATTAAGCATCATATTGTTTTTAAGGAAACTTATAAATTGAACATTTTCGTGGGTTTTAATATTAAATAATGAATTAAATTTAAATTAATTAAAAAGAAAATATTTATTTTGATTTGCTTGTGTATAATTGTAAACAAATGCAGATTTTTTACAGTGCTGCCAGAAGTTTTTAGTGCTGCCAGAATAAATTTTTAGAAAAAGAGCACATTTGCACAAAAAATAAAAGTGGTATGCTCACGATCAATCATAATATGCACTGCAAATTTACACATTGCAAATTTGCACAATGACCATCGTGATTACCCTTATAGCAAGTTTAGTTTTGATCGAATTTCAGTATTTGGTCATAACTCGGCCATTTTATAATTGATTTGACACATTTTTACACCGACATCTTAACAAATAAAATAACCATTTACTTTGATGATAAAACTTGGAGTCGAGAAGTTCTATGGTTCCCGAAAATAGGTATTTTAAAAAAAACTGTATTTTTGACATTACTTTTTTTTACCGATTTTCCGAATTTTTCAGCAAATATGTTCTTCTAAAGATTTCCGATATTTTGATATCTTAAACGTATGAATAGGACATATTACAGCTCTAAAATTTTAGTTTTTATAAAAATTTAATGTTTTTTAGTCCTTTTTTTTGAGTATTTTGCTCATAACTTAACCATTTTTAACCTATTTGACAGATTTATATTCCAACTTGCTTAAGAATAATATTACCATTAAATTGGGTAATAGGTATATATGTATATATACGTACATATATGTACATACATATATTTAAACAAACTTAATTATAAAAATAATAAATAAAAACAAACTTAATTATAAAAAAAAAATAGTAATTTTTGGGATTTCAGTATTTTGATTATAACTCAGCCATTTTTTAACCGATTTCACAGATTTATATACCGACTTGTTTAAGAATAAATTTAAAGCTTGGACTTGGGAAGACCTATGGTTCCCGAAAGTGGGGATTTAAAAAAAATTAATTTTGGTCATAACTTTTTGTATCTGAGCCGATTTGCCCGAAATTTTCAGAAAATATTTTTTACTAAAGATATCCGATCTTTTGATATATAAGGGATAACCATAGGTCATATGATTGATTTAAAAAATGGAGTGCGTGAATAAAAATTTATTTCTCATGCGCGGAAGCGTGTGAATAAAAAATCGTATACAATTTTTTTTTACTCCTCCTCCAATATATTGTTGGAAGATGAGGTTTGTTCCGATAGTTACCCACATCAAATTTATTGTGCCTCACTATTTTAGTTCTTCAGATATAAGAAAAATATGATTTTCTTTGTATGGTGGGTACCTGTTATTTCGAAAACATTTGTTTAGCACTACTGTTCCGTATGTTGTCAAAAAACAAAATGTGAGTGCTATTTCCAAAAAAGGGTCAAAAAGTGTCACAAAATAGGTGAAAATGATACAAAAGTATAATATAAAAAAAGGGTCATAAACGGTATCAAGACCGTCAAAAAAGGGTCAAATTGATACAACGGTAACGCTGGTTGTAATGTGATTTTTAATATATTTTACGAAAAAAAAAATTAAAAATATTGTTTTTGTTGAAAACGAATTTTCAACATACATAAATTGATATTTAAATAAATTGCTAAAATCGGCCATTAGTAAATATATTAATAATAATAAGTTTATTTTAAGTTAAATTATATTAAGTTTTTTTCTGTAATATTTAAAGATAATTGTCACCCTAATTTATTAAGTTATTACAGTAGACGCTCACAAATTAGAGCTTTCAGTAATTCGAACGATCAGAAATTAGAATCAGTGTTTGCAATACATTAAACGCTCTAAAATTCGAATTAATAGTTCTAATTTCAGAGCGTTTTTTTTTTTTTGTTATTTGAACACAAGAAATCCGCAATTTATTTTTATTCTGTTTGAACATGTAAAACTAAAAAGGGGAATTACCAAATTTTAGATGTTTCCTTATTTGTTGTTTTTGTCGCATTTATATATATTTGTGGCTAGTTTATATGTGAAATTCGAAACATGTGTACATATTTTGGAAGTCTGTATTAAAAAGTGAAAGTGTACCATTCGAAATGTCAAATAAGCGTAAAAAAACACTTTATCATTGGAAACGAAGGTCAAAATATTAGAAAAGCTAGACAAAGGGTTTGAAGTGAATATTAATGTTACGACAAATTCAATCAGCTATATCAAATCACATAGAACAGCAATCTTAAATGCTGTTTTCAACACATATCAGGAAGCAAGCAATAAATCTTTGCACAGCGCTGAATACCCAAACATGGTAAGTCGTCTGTATGAGTGGTTTAAAAAGAAAGCTAAAAAAATATTTAGAGAGGAATATCCCTATAAAGATGAAAATGCATTCCATGGAAGCAATGGATAGTTTTCCAAATATAAGAAACGACATGGTATTTTTAATTTTAACAAATACATTTAATGGCAATCAAATAAAATTGAATTAAAAAAAATTTAAGTAATTTTTATTTTTTATTCGAAATAAAAACGTCTAGAAATTAGAATAATTCAGAAATTAGAATTGCCTCAAAAACAAAGCGGTTCTAATTTGCGAGCGTCTACTGTATATTTATTAGTAACACGAATATAATGTGGTACCCGTTGATTTTGGATACAATTTATCTGGAATAAGCAGAATGTTCGGTGAAGGGTATATATAATATTTGAGGGAACTTGGGACACTGTCTATGGGGTTGGCTGCTGGCAGAGCTGCCCGCGAATAAAGCATTCTCTGTATTTTATTATACGAAAAAATTTACAATTTAATTATAATAATAAATTAGAAAAAAACTTACTTGGTAGCTGTCTTCATTTTTTTTAATTACACTTGTCACTTGAATTTTAACAAAAATTTACACCTTATTAAAAAAAAAACAAAAAAATTCTCTTAAAATTCATAGCAAATTTACGCCACTATATAGCCATTAATCTAGAGACAAAACAGAGTCAAACTGCGTACTTGGATTTTCATTCCTTCATCGTTTTGCTATTTGAAAGGACTTACCATTTCTCAAGAATGCTTATCTTAGGTATTTCTTTTTAATATTAGTTTCTTTTTTTTTATTTTTCTAAGCTAATCCAAAGAAGCTCTACGCTTGTTATATTATTTATCAAATTCGGTACCAAATAAGAGGGATTTTTATAAAAAACTATTTATTAAAATTAGCATTGTGGTTATTTTATTGAACTGTTTATGGTTTTTAATCCAAATTTTCATGTTTTCATCAGGCTAAAGTTTTTTAAATTTGATGTTCATTAAATTCTTTTTGAGAAGAAAGGAATTTTACAAAAACCCTGGGTTCGGGTCCCAACTCAGACAAGAAAGAAAAATTATCAATAAATTTTAATTAATTTCATGTTGTAAAATTCCTTTCTTCATAAAACTTATGTAATAAAAATAAAGTTAAATGAACTTTAGCCTGATTAAAATATAAAAATTTGAATTAAATATATTTTCTTCAATTCCCCTAAAAAAAATAAAAAAATATCCTTCCATATCCTTTAAAGTTTTAACTAAAATAAAATAAAAAAAATATCCTCCCATATCCTTAAAAGTTTTTATTAAAATAAAATAACATATACCTATGTTGTTGAATTAAATTTATTCTATAAGACTACAGTATAGTATAGGATATATAAATAAAAAAAAAAATTTTAAGAAACGCTTTTCTTTACCTTAATATATTGATCAGTTGTGAACACAGAATAAATATGAATACTAAAAAAATCGACTAAAAGTCAAAAAATAACAGCATTTCAAACAACATAAACTTTTAAATCAAAATGGAAAAAAACTCACACATCCCTTGAAGAAAAGCGTGGGGAGCGTTGTTATGAAACAAAATGCTCAATTATTGAAAATTGGTAGCTTTAAACATGATTGGTTGTATTTCTTTTGGTCTGAAATATTAAAATGTACTCACGGCAGTCATGTTTTTTTTTTAAGTTCAGGTTGGTATGGGCGCCCCACGCTTTTCTTTAAGGGATGTGTGAGTTTTTTTCCATTTTGATTTAAAAGTTTATGTTGTTTGAAATGTTGTTATTTTTTGACTTTTAGTCGATTTTTTTAGTATTCATATTTATTCTGTGTTCACAACTGATCAATATATTAAGGTAAAGAAAAGCGTTTCTTAAAATTTTTTTTTTATTTATTTTTTACTTTTTAGTAACGAATAGCTTTAATTAATACATTACAATTTCCATGGTTAATAACAACATTTTTTTACATGTTTTGTATTTTATATTCATATAATAAAAAAAAACTTTATATTCATATAATAAAACTTTACACACGTGGATTAGTATCTGCCCCCCCCTAGATTTAATCCTAGCTACGCCCATGTGTTCGTGTATTATCATCGGAAATATGTATGCCTGCAAAGTTTCATCCATTTGCATTGAGTAGAAGGCATTCAAAAAATCATTTTATCAAAAAAAAATTTTTGCCCCCCCCCCCCCCTAGATTTTATCCTGGTGAATGCCTGGAAAGTTTTATCCATTTGCATTGAGTAGAAGGCAGTCAAAAAGCATTTTACCAAAAAAAAAAAATTTTGCCCCCCCTAGATTTTATCCTGGCTACGCCCATGTATTCATGTATTGTCATCGGGAATATGTATGTCTGGAAAGTTTCATCCATCTGCATTTAGTAAAATTCGGTTAAATTAACGTTACAAGATTTGATTTTCCGAAGTGAAGCTAAAGAAAAGGTTTTAACCCCCCTCCCCTAGATTTTATCCTGGCTACGCCCATGGATTCATGTATTGTCATCGGGAATATGTATGCGTGCAAAGTTTCATCCATCTGCATTGAGTAAAAGGCAGTTAAATTAACGTTACAAGATTTGATTTTCCAAAGTGAAGCCAATAAAAAGCATTTAAAAAAATTGTGGCCCCCCCCTTGATTTTATCCTGGCTACGCCCATGAATTCGTGTATTGTTATCGGGAATATGTATGCCTGCAAAGTTTTATCCATTTGCTTTGAGTAAAAGGCTGTCAAAAAAGCATTTTACTAAAAAAAAAAATTTGCCCCCCCGTAGATTTTATCCTGGCTACGCCCATGTATTCGTGTATTGTCATCGGGAATATGTTTGCCTGCAAAGTTTCATCCATTTGCATTGAGTATAAGGCGGTTAAATTAACGTTACAAGATTTGATTTTCCGAAGTGAAGCTAAAGAAAAGGTTTTAAAAAAGGATATATTTTTTAAAAAAAACATTTTTATATTTTTATTCAGGGGAACTGAAGTTAATTTTTTCTAATTCTACAGAGTTTCCCTTTAATTTGATACCTACCAAGTTTGCTTTAAAATATTAGATATTAATAAAAAGAAAAACTATTCAAAATAGGCATCCTTGAATGATGTAAATCCTTTTAAAAGTACAAAAGATGAGCAAATAAAGAACCAAGAACGCAGTATGTTTTGTTTCTTGCTTAATGACTTTATAGTGCCGTTTCAGCCAAATAGAACAAATAAAAACCCATAACAATTTTCTATTCTTTTTAAAAAAATACTTTTTATAAAACACACTTTACTTTTAATCCAAAAACACTACTAAACACCGTTAGATTAAATTTGTCACTTTAAGTTTAAACGACACAAGCAACGGCTTTATATACAAAATGCGCCCAAAACGAAAATCGCACACAATTTACACACTCACGCGCACTCAACTACTAAAAAAACACAATCAAAAACAATTTGACAAGTCTGTGTTCACAATATGAAAGATTTCTTTCAGAAAGCTCGAGTTTATTGGTTAGTGGGAAGAGAAGAATAGCATGTGCTCTTCTGCTCTCACCAATATACTCAGACTTTCTGAAAGACATCTCTTATCTCATAGTGTAAACTCAGACTAAACAAACGAAACAGAACAGGGATGGAAAATTATTTTTTTTAATTTTGTACTGACTTTTAAAACGAAATCTACTTATCTCACATTTATTTTAAAATTTTTTTGTTAACAACACAAGTTGAAGCTGAATTCCATAACATCATATTAAAGGGTATACAAAAATGTATGTACTATTTTAATTAATTTTTTTTTTTTTTGAGATATTAAAAATATTTTTCTTTCAGTTTATTATAAATATGTTCCGTTTAAAACTAACCAAAAACTTTTGTTTCAAAAGATCCACTGGTTTTCGCTGTGTGGCAAGTGGCACCATCCTTTTGAAAACACATATTCTCTTCGTTTTAATCATCAATTGTTCGACACAAAAACCTTCGGATCATCTCCCTGTAGCGATTTCCATTAACCGATAATACCTTGAATTTGGACTCCTTTTACTTTGCAGTTTAAGTTAAAATGTTAACGCAGAAGCTTAGTTTCCCCTAAAGCAGGGATCTCACGATTGCCGCAAATGCACCAATATAACATAATTTTGATTGTGCTTTATTGACGCACAATAGTCAAATTGCTCCAATAAAATATTCTGAAATCACACGATTGCCCTGTTTTTTACAAATTTAATTGCCGCCAGCGTTGCCGTTTTGGTTACTTTTAACCAAATTTGGAAACTTAATTTTTAACAGACTATCAACTTAACCACATATACTTTGAAGTGTAGATGGTCATCATCTGCTACTCTTAAGCGACCCATACACTTGCAATATTATTGTATATGATATTCGCCATATTATTTCCATTTTTTCCTATATTATGCAATAAGTCTTACAATGGTTTTATTCATTCAATAAAAATATGAACATAACCTATAGGAATAACATAAACAACATTGTACAATGTTGCCGACACATTTCACTTTCTTTTTGTTGTGCAATAAAAATCAAAAGTCTTTTGATTGTTGCCAATATATTGTGCCACCTTCGAATATCACATACACATTAGCGATATAATTGTACAATACGTAAAATTGAACAATTTTATTGCAAGTGTATGAGCCGCTTTAGGGCCATTACTACAACCTAATGATAAAGTTGCTGATAGTTAACGTGAAGGATAGCTATCTTGAACGATAAAGTGACCAATAAGTTTTTTCCATTATTACAACTGTCCGATAAAATAAAAAATGTAGTTTATATACTGTGGCAACATTGCAGTATATACCGACTACTTTTGGTTGTTTAAAATACGTAGTGGCAACGACTTAGTTTTGTTTTATTTATTAATTAAAAACAAAAGTAAATTTGTGTGCTTTATTTTTGGTTTTAATGGTAAATTGTTTTGTTTTTTGTGTTAAATTGTGTTTTTTGAAAAAGTTGAGTAATTTAAGACTATTATTGAAGTTACCATATCTTCAGCAGAAGATATGGCATCTTCAAGTTCTTAAAGTTCACTTGTAAAGTAACCATGAGGACAAACCTGATGTTAGCTTGTCAGTCACTTTCTAGGTTAATGTTAACTTGTAATAACCAAATCTATTTATCTGTCAGATAGCATCCTAAAAATAACTATTTGTTTGGAAGTTCTAGTTCGCTTGTATTTATCATATGTATGTATGTAGGTATACCCAAGAATCCCACCAAACAATTTTCGGAGCGCTCCTAAATATGACTCTTAAAAGATACCCTTTCTTGAGGGTTTTATGATTACCCTCCTAATTTATGAGCAATTCTGATTGATTTCGGAGCCTGTAGAATTCAGGACTCCTAAAAGACTCATTTTTATGAGCAATTTAGGAGCACATTCCTAGAAAACTCTTATTTATGAGGGTTTTCTGAGGGGAAACGGTAGTTTGTTTTCTTATTCTTAATAATTTCAATATTTTGCGTTTGTCTGTCATTATTGTGATCATTTTGCGCTGTTCGGTTATGATTTTGATAAGTACCAGTATATGCGCTGAACAAATGCTTATTATTCATTTATTTTATTTATTTTTTAACCTTTTCACTAATGTTTTTTGTGTACTTTATGTGTGAATAGTTGACTAAACATTGTCCTTATAAATCTTTTCATTAGACAAAACTATCCATTTGAAGCCTTTGTTAAAAAAAAAATTAGGTGGTTTTGTTCGTTGAAATTGGTTTAAAATGATTATTATATCCATGCACAAAACATATATTAATAAAACTTTTCCCTTAGAAGCTAACAAGCATAAATTTACAAATAAAATGAATACCCTAATTTCAAGAAAAATAAACACTCCTATATCACTCTTTTTTGGCTCCGAAATCCCTCTTTTATGACTCTTTTAAGAGGTTTTTATGGTTGATTTGTGAGCAAAAAGGCTCACAATTTTCCATACAAATCGTTAAATTTAGGAGTCCTAAAACGCTCATATTCAGTACAAAATTTTTTGACGGTTTCATAGGAAAACACGCTCATTTCTGAGGGTTTTAGGAGCTTTTTTCTGAGCGTTTTGCTCATAAAAAGGAGTCCTAAAAGACTCTTTTAGGACTCATATTGTTTGCTGGGATGATAAAATAAAGATTACGCCAACAAGCTTAAAATTTTAAAATGTTCTGCGCATCCCACCAAACAATTTTCGGAGCGCTCCTAAATATGACTCTTAAAAGATTCCTTTTCTTGAGGGTTTTATGATTACCCTCCTAATTTATGAGCAATTCTGATTGATTTCGGAGCCTGTAGAATTCGGGACTCCGAAAAGATTCATTTTAATGAGCAATTTAGGAGCACACTCCTAGAAAACTCTTATACATGAGCGTTTTCTGAGGGCCAACGGTAGTTTGTTTTCTTTTTCTTGATAATTTCAGTATTTTGCGTTTGTCTGTCATTATTATGATCATTTTGCGCTGTTCGGTTGTGGTTTTGATAAATTTCTTTGAGAAATTGTGCAAAAAGCCTTTCTAGCCTTTCTGTAAAAAGAAAATTAGGTTGTTTTGTCCGTTGAAATTTGTTTAAAATGATTATTTCCATGCACAAAACATATATTAATAAATCTTTTCCCTTAAAAGCTAACAAGCATAAATTTACAAATAAAATGAATACCCTAATTTCAAGAAAAAGAAACACTCCTATACCACTCTTTTTTGGCTCCGAAATCCCTCTTTTATGACTCTTTTAAGAGGTTTTTATGGTTGATTTGTGAGCAAAAAGGCTCACAATTTTCCATACAAATCGTTAAATTTAGGAGTCCTAAAACAATCATATTCAGTACAAAATTTTTTGACGGTTTCATAGGAAAACACGCTCATATCTGAGGGTTTTAGGAGCTTTTTTCTGAGCGTTTTGCTCATAAAAAGGAGTCCTTAAAGACTCTTTTAGGACTCATATTGTTTGCTGGGATGTTGGCCCTGTGACGTCACACATTCTGTGTTTCTATTGGCTAATAATTTGCAGCTGTCGAACTGTAATGTTTATGAGTAGGGCAACCAAAAAAAAGCAAATGCTTATTTTTTGGTTTACAAGATAGAAAGATTTTGATTGAACACAAACTCCGATCATAAGAAAACAAAGAAAATGAGCTATATTTGTTAGGGCTTTTTTTTGCTTATTTTGGCAATATCGGCTTTTTTTTAGTTATTTTTGCGATATCGGCTTTTTTTTGCTTATTTTGCCATTTTAAGATAATTTTTCATACAAAAAAAAAACTTATTTAATAAAATTTTGCAAAAATCGTTATTATTATTTTTTTTATTTGCAACTTTTTTTATAAATACTAAAAAATCAACCATTTCTGTGCTGTAACAACTCTGGTTAAAAAAATCGTTCAACGTTATGGTAATATTTTGTGCTTCCCTTGAGCAATATCATCCCAAAAACCTATATTATCTCTTTATGTTATTATAGCTACACTAAAGAGTGGAGAGGGTATTATGCATTTGTGCTGATGTGAGAAACACCTTAAAATATTGGTCCTTAAGTATACCGGTTAACACAGAATCACTTTCTGAGTCGATCTAACGATGTCCGTCCGGCTGGCTGGCTGTCCATGTAACCTCGTGCGCAAAGTACAGGTCGCAATTTTAAAGACAATTTAATGAAATTTGGTACGTGGGTTCTAATTGGCACAAGGGCGAAGCGGTCCATAATTAAATATAGCCTCCATACAAGCTGCTATCAGGAAGAGGGTCTTTGTGCTCACTATCAACCAATTTTAATGCAATTAAAGACATATGTAGATGGATCCATATTTATGTGGACACGTAAGGTATGCATTTTTTAAAAAAATAGGACTATGAGGGGGATAGGGGGCAATTTCTGCCTACCAGAAACCATCAAACCGATTTTAATGAAATTTAAAACATAGATAATCCCTATTCATAAAGGCATACACTCTCGAAACTTGTTTTTAAATACTGTGGTGTTGGGTATAATACGGTCGGGCTTTACCGACTATACTTTCTTACTTGATTTTTATGCAACTCTGTCTTAGCAGTACTGTAACTTCCCTTTTATAGTGTTGTGTATAATTTGTATGTGTTTATGTTTTTAGTATTAAGCCTTTTTTTAAACCTAATTTAATATTTGCTTGTTTAAGTTCTTTTCTCTCGAAAATTCCAAAGCTCTATTCTTACGATCAAATTCCTCAGTATGTAACGTCTTTTACCATCACACTTTGTAACGTCCTGTTTCTTTTTTAATATAGTTTTTGTATAAAGAAACGTCTGTTAGTTCCCCTTCTCTCTGCTTTTGGTATAGTAACGTCTTATTTTTTGCTTTTTTAATATAGTTTTAGCTATTAAGAATTTCTCTGTATATCAAATAATGTAAATTTCTGCAAATTTTGTTGTTTTACTCGAAGTTGTAACAAAATTGGAAACAAAAAATCTTTCATTGGTTTTCTAAGTGAACATAGTTGTGGATCGTAAGAAAAATGTCCCGTGTTCCAGGGGATATAGAAGACGAAGTTAATACAAAATTAAGATCAGTTTCATTAAAAAATTAAGGATTTTCGGTATTGAAAGATATTGGGGATATTTTGGGAGGCAAGCGGAATTATGAGTCCAATCGTATAAAATATACTTCAGAGCAAATACTCAATTTTAGATATGCTCCCTTAACATCTGTAGACGTAGGAAGAACTTTTTCTATCTACAAGAACTTGCTGACTCCAAACAAACATAGTTTTCTTTTCGAAAAATTTATTGCATCAACTTATAATTTACTATAACAACGAATTAAGTGAAAAATAAACAAGTTTAAATTGCTTTTTTTTTAAGTTTTAACAGCTTATTTTCATGTTTTTAAAGGCTTTTTTTAAGAGCTTAAAACTGCTTTTTTAGTGCTTTTTTTTGGTTGCCCTATTTATGAGTAAACACAACAGTGGGACAAATTATAATTTTTCTCTTCAAATTATTTTGTAGTTAAAAATTAATTTTTCTTTTTATTTATATTTTTTATTTCTATTTATTCCATTTAATAAAAATTATCTATGTAACAATAAAAGACAAAACACTTTCATTTTGAATTTCAAATTGAGTTGGAATTTCATTTTCAATACTGCTGTCAATGGTCGGAACTGCTCCCAGTTTCAACTTTGGTGTACGCCGATTGGTAAATCGTATTCATAATTATGAAGCAGTGAACTGCAACAATTAAATATATGTTGACTTACCCATTTCAAATATCAAATTTCTTTCAAAATCCTCCTCTTTGAAATGTAAGGCACAAATTCTATCATTTTTAACATCTATGGGTTTGCATCGATTGCAAAACATAACCCAAAGCTTTCTTTGTCCTGCATCTTTGGGAAATTTGTAAAACGATACATCTATGGCAAAAAATATATTAGTTCCATTAAAAATATCCAAAATTTAATTTTTTTTCTCACTTGTTTTTTTACTGCAGCTTTGCTTACATTTGCCCACTGCACACTTCATGTTTATATTTGCTGTTGTTTTTTTTTGTCCGTTTTTCGTTTTTCAACAATTACAAGGTTACCAACTATCACATAATACATACATTTTTTCGCAAGAAATTTTAAATCTAACACATGAAATATTCTTGGTAACCCTTTGAATGGCCCTTCTACGTCACATAACGGGAAATCATGCGCATGTCGTAATCTTTATTTTATCATTCTTGGGTATACCTATTTAAACAAATTTTGTTGAATAGCTTTGTTTGAAATGTTTTAAGAAAAATATATGAAATTATAAAAACTAAACTAAACTAAACTAATTTTTGAATCCCAAGAAAAACTTTGATAAACAAAGTTAAATTCTATTTTCAAATATATCGAGAAATACAGAATATTTCTATTCAAATTTGTATGGTCAATTTTACCAAATCTATTTAAATATCAATTCATATTTAAATACAGTTTTTCATATAATTTTATTTTTATTTGACATGAAAAACGAATAAAAAAAAGGAAATTTATTAAAAAAGCAAATATTGGCGCGTATTGTGTTGTTTGATGGCCGCCTAAGAACACAATACGTGCGTTTGTTTACTTTTCCAGTAAATCCAGTAGGTGAGTAATATGAAAATTTTACAAATTTATGTGTACGCGAACGCATTTCAGTAAAATCCAGTACAAATTTGTACAATAAATATTGGTAAATTTTTGTTATTTTTATTGACGCGCGGTTGCATGTCAAGAAGTCACACGATTGCCGCACCAGGGCTGCATTTTATTGGTAAAAGAAAGCACAATATTGTCCTCGATTGGTACATGAGCCATTTCGTTGTGCAGTCACACGATTGGGGTATTAAAAACTGTGAAAATCGGTGCATTGCGGCAATCGTGTGATCCCAGCTTAATTCACCACTAGTATTAGAGAATATAGAAAGTAAGTCGGGGTTTAAATAGCAAAATTCGATCAATATAAAGATATATTTTGACGTTATGTAGGAGCTCCACAAACTTGATTTCAACCGACAGACCAACGGACATTGGGGTCTAAGGTCAATATTATAGAAACTACAAACGGAATGGCAAGCTTATATACACATATACCCTTGTAGATCAAGTTGTTCTGAACAGGTTTATTTTATAAACTAGTTCATAACCAGTTTAGGAATTTTATGGAAAAACATGTTATAAACCATAAGATAAACTTATTTATCACATTACATATACCACTTATTACCAGTTTTTGGCTTGAGTGCAAATGGGCTGTAAAAACTACTTATTTGGCAAAAATATTTTAAAGACGTAAATAATACGGAAAATATTGTGGTTGGTTTTTTAAATTGCGTTTCTGTTTTTTGTTAAATATTTAAAATGTATTTTATATACATATGTATGTATATATGTCCTATTGTTTACAAACCAAATACAGCTGTTTATTCTAATTAATTCACAACAACATGCCATTTAGTTACATATCCATATATATTAGGGGTGGTCAGGGCTTAGGGGGTTTTCTCGTATCAACTTCTAATAGCGTAAATATGTTGTATTTTTGTCTGCATTAGACCCCTGTAAAATATATTTAGTTTATTTTTAGTGCAGATCCCGCGCTTTGACCTTGAATTTTGTTAAATTTTGAATATAGCAACAATACCATTGTATTGCAGAAAAGCATATTACTGTATTCTTACGTCTTTTAAGTTCGTAAAAATGGTGTCAGAAAAAAATTAAGAGAAGGCTTAATATAAGTAGATGGAATTTGAATCAAGACCACAGATGCCCAAATTTGACAGTTAACAAGATTTTGTGACCAAAAAATTATTTTATTGTTTTATGTTGTATAAGAACCTAAGATTTTTTTTTCAATTTAATTTTTTTTTTTTTTTTGTAGAAACGATATACAGTTGAACTTCTATAACTCGAACTCCATTATCCCGACAAAAAAGTTCGACTTACAGAATCTTCAAGTTAGAGAATTTTGTAATAAATGTTCAACAAAAAATTAAATTCGTTAGGTTGTTTTAATTTTATATCGTACATATACATATGCACATATTTAAAGATTTACCCCCGTATTTATAAACGATTATTAAATTTAACAAACGTTTATTAAGGAGAATTTTCATAAAAAATTTGTTTTGTAAACCTTTATTAAATTTAAAAATTTTTTATAAATACAGGCGTTAATTTATTAAAATATTGTGTTATTTGACAAGTGTTTACACACAAAATTTGAAAAACTTAGAATTTGAAAAACTTAGAATAATGAAAAATGTCATATTTTAAATGCTTATTAGTTTTAAATAAAACAAAAATTTAAGATGGCAAAAAATTTTTGGAAAAAGTTCGACTTGTGGAAGTGTGGCCACGCGTGGTGCAAATACTTTACTTTGAGCTGTAGAAAAATTCAAGATAAAGAAGTTCAAGAGTTCAAGTTATAGAAACAAATTACATATGTGAATTTGCCTGTCTACTGCTATTGCCAAGAGATTTCCTTCGACTTAAAGAATTTACGACTTACAGAAGTTCGACTTATAGAAGTTCAACTGTATTAAAATTTTAAAAATGGCTTTTTTCAAAAAACCTATTTTTTAGTGGCTGAAGATGTGACCTTTTGAAGCAATTTTTATTTTTAATTAAAAAGGATTCGTTTAAATGTGCTACATTCCCATTCCATACTATTTATAAACTGAAATGTATTGTTGAAGGGATAAGCTATTCCTATGCGCATTTCACTGGTTGCTTAGGCCAGTTCGTCAGGAAACTTCAACCAAAGATTTTAGAAAAACTGTTAAGCGAATAAGAATCATAAGCCACAGTTTTAC
Source organism: Pollenia griseotomentosa (assembly GCA_963931875.1). NCBI lineage: Eukaryota > Metazoa > Arthropoda > Insecta > Diptera > Polleniidae > Pollenia > Pollenia griseotomentosa. The sequence continues at coordinate 191,419,582 of OZ007560.1, forward strand.
TTGCAACAATATCAAAACTTAAACAAAAACAACAACAATAAACAGTGAGATTATCTTTTCTTACAGTCCCGGCTACAATTGGTAGACTTTTTGTCAACTCTAAATGTAGTTGAGAGTGGGAAAAGAAAAAACAAAAACAAATTTCTTTATTTTATTTTGCCAGTTCGGTTTTATTTACACTGCCACATGCATATTAGTTATCAAAGTTTTTCTTGGGATTCAAAAATTTTTTAATTATTTTTATTTTAATGTAAAACAAAAAAATAATGCTGTTATAGTATGAATTAAAAACTTTTATTTTTTCTCATACATCAGTGATCCACCCTAATATAAAAAATTATTAAAATAAATAACGCGTTAATTTATGTACGCAAATTGTACGTGTAAAGGCTTCGTTAGCCGATCGTTGTTAAAACTGTAATGTAACGTACCTTACTGTTAGCACTGTTTTGTGTACCCTGCAAATAATATTAGACTACTTGATCCACTTCAGATTAAATGGACTACTTACAAAATAGTCCAATGTAATGCAACCATGGGTTAATGAACACTTTCCAGTAGCAATTGTTACAAATTTGTAACAATTTTTAGTAAATGAACACAGCTGTTAACGTGTTGCTGAGCAATAATCTCTTAACACAAGCTGCCAAATTCAATTGGCATTTACTTTACAGAAAGAAAAAACCATAAAAAATGTGGAAAAAGCTTAAAAACATTCTAATTTACTTTTAAAACACTTCAAATAAAAGAAAGTGTATTGTTACTTGCTTTTAGGGAAAGTTCACCATTAATTTTAGGCGTTAGTCTGAGTGTTTGCATTTGTAAACAGCGTTTAAAAAACCGCAGTCAAAGTAGAAAAACTAACATTTCTTCTACCTCTTCATTTCTCAATGGCCAAAAAAACTGTAGCTATTAACTCTGCTTCATTAAATGTCAAACCAACTCAAAAAGTTGATCCCAAATTTTGGGTTTCGACGACAATTTTTTAAACCCGATCTGTAACTACCCTGCAGGATATCTCACTAGCGAATCTGTACTGATTCACTATTGACAACTTATTAAAATCTTATTAAAATCAATTTTATATATTAAAAATCCCTTTTGAACTGTAATTTTGTAAACTAAAGCAATGTTTATTTAACCTTAAATTTAATATTCGTATCCGTATCGGTGTCGCCGATATTTCTTTTTTAAAATCGGTATCGTATCGGCAGAAAGGCGTATCGTAACTATCGAATGTGTAGTCTAAGTCAAATTACAATTTTAAAAGCTTGTATACTTTTAATAGTCTTATTCCTTCAATATTTTCCAGGAATCTTTTCTATGCGCTATCAGAATTTTTGTTTGTATATTTCCAGATTCTATTTGTTAAAAAAATTAAGGTGAATACATATAAAATTTACAGAAGGCACTATCCAGTTATAAGATACAACGAATGCTGACGAAGGCCGCAGCGGGCCAGAAAATGTATTACATTCTGCTAGTATCTAATAGTTGTATACATTTTCTGTAGAATTTACTTCTTTGCTTGCCAAAGGATAGATAAAGTAAGCTTCGTAACAGAAATATACAAACGGAAATTCTGTTAGTGCATAGAAAATATTTCTGGAAAATATTGAAGGAATAAGACTATTAGAAGTATAAAAGTTTTTAAAATTGTAAATCGAATTTTTCATATTATTCGAATGTGTATTCTATGTCAAATACATTCCTCAAAAGCTTTTATACTTTAATAGTCTCATTCCTTCATTATTTCACAGGAATATTTTCTATGCACTATCAGAATATTTGTTTGTATTTTTTCCTGTGAAATAATGAAGGAATGAGACTATTAAAGTATAAAAGCTTTTGAGGAATGTATTTGACATAGAATACACATTCGAATAATATGAAAAATTTATATAATAAATGTAACTCACCATGAGAAATAAATTCCTAGATTCTATTTGTAAATCGAATTAATATGAAAATTTATAAATAAATGTTACTCACCATGAGAAATATATTCCCAGATTCTATTTATTGTCATAACATATTTTTTTTTAAAATGTGTGTTAATATTATAAATTGCTAATAGGTGTGAAATAGAGTATATTATCGAAAAGTTTACTGTGAATTATCAAAAAGTAATTTCAATTTTTGGGAATACAAAATTTTTTTATTTCAAAAGATTTTGTTATTCGTGCTTAATTCCCAGTTTTTATTACTGATAAAAACACTTGAAATTTATTGTTGATGGGATAAGCTATTCCTATGCGCATTTCACTGGTTGCTTAGGCCAGATCATCAGGAAACTTCATCCATAAAGATTTTAGAAAAACTAAAGATATTAAACCAAATAAAACTGTTAAGCGTATAAAGGCCCAACCATAATGTGCTCAAGTTGGCTTAAGCAAATGTACGAATACATGTAAATTATATGAGGCAAAGGTTAAGAAAAACAAAATGAAAACAAACAACAACTTACAAAAGATGTTGTCAATTAAGAGTTTTTTAGGCCGTGCACTTGCCTGTTTAATATCAAAAAGTAATTTCAATTTTTGGGAATACAAAATTTTAATTTCAAAAGATTTTGTTATTTGTGCTTAATTCCCAGTTTTTATTTTTGATAAAAACACTTGAAATTTATTGTTGATGTTGATGTTACTGTGAATACTGGGAAGTTTGTTAATTATGGTCGGAATTGACCAACTACACTTTTTTAATTCTACTTACAAACGTATTTGCATATTGCAATATCCAACACCTTAGTCTGCTAGACCACTTTGAATATAGTACTCTTTTATCTTCCATACAGCTCGTCTCTTGGAACTGGCAAATTTTAATTAATAAATAATTATGTTCTATTTATTCGTTAATTGTTGTATTTCAACAACAAGGTTATACCGTGTTCAGATATGCACCTTAATTGAGTTTAAGGCACTAAATGGTATTATTGAGCTTAATTATCCATATGAAATTGCTATTTAGTTTTTGCTCAATTAATAAGAAATTGTTGTAAATATTGAGTAAAATTAAAATGCGTCCCTGTCACAAGTCTGTTTAGTGAGCAAAACATAGCGTTTTGACATTTGGCAACTGAAATCACAACAAAACAAAGGCCTATCCATTGGGTCTGCGCAAAAGCCACACGTTTATTCCTTATAGATGTCAAAAGTTGTTTACATTTTGCTTATACATACATGTGCACATGGTGGAATAAGCAGGTGGCATCGTTACGGCAACAAATATAACTTTACAACACAAATGGAAATTATATCCCAGCTTACGTCAAAAAATACTTTAAGCAAAAATCAAAGCGTGCCACTTAAGGTGATGAAATTAATAAATGTTTAGCTAATTTTTATGGTCAATATCTTATTTATTTTAATTTAAAATTATCAAAAACTTTAATAAAATACAATAATCACAGCACAAAACGTGGACTTGTAGTAAACAAAAAGACAACTTTAGCATAAGATAAGACAAATAATGCAAGAGCAAAAAATATGTCGTAGTGCTGCCACCTTTATTGTTTCACCATGCATATACATTTTTTCTAACGTTAAATGTTGTATGTACCCACAAGGGACTAGGACTGGTACAAAAGTAACCCAAACGTATGGAAAAAACATGGTCCATTAAACATTACGATGTCCTAGGGCAGGACCATATAACACAGCTTTGGACTACAAAGGAGTAGTCTTTCAACTACTCCATGGTATACTCAAGAGGACTAGTTTTAAAGTCGTTTAAAAACGAAAAAATGTCGTTAAAAAACGAAGACATGTCGTCTCACTACAAACACTTTTAACAATGACATGGTCCATGCTTGCATTACATTGGACCAGTCCATGGAGTAGTCCATTTTATCAAAATGGATCAGGTAGTCCAATTTTATTTGCAGGGTAGTTGTTAAAGATAGAAAGATAATTATGTCAATAAACCAAATATTGACTCAATAAAAAATGTATATCTGAACACGGCATTAATGTTTTTAACATTTAATAATCTATTTAAGAAATTATTATTTATAATCAACAAAAATAAACAAAAAATAAAACAAATAAAGAACATTTAATACGGTGTTAGTGAAAAAACTAAAGATATTTTTGTTTTAAAAATATGTTTTCTTGAATTGTCTGGTTCTTTTTATACCCTCCACCAAAATAAGTTGTGAATAGGGTATACTAAGTTTTTCATTCCGTGTGAAACCATTTTATTATTATTTATCTCAGACCCCATAAAGTTTATATATTCTGGCTCCTTGAGTAATTCTAAGGCCCGTTTTCACGAGTTAACGATAGCTATATGTAGGAAGTTATCGAACAGATAATGAGTTTTTAATTATCACAAGTTCCCTTTAATCTAAAAGTGAAGGATAAGCTAAAGAGAGGAACGTTTTACCCTTAACTTCTGTCGTAAGGTTTAGATTTGAGATTGCCATATTATATTCACATATTTTTTATATATGGCAACTCCAATTATACGTACCCTACAGATAATATTGGACTACGTGGCCCATTGTGGCTTAAATGGACTACTAACAACATGGTCCAATCTACTGTAAAATGGACCATGTTATAAGAAATTAACATGCAGTGCTGCCAACAACTGCATATATAGTTTACAGTATTACACATTGGTGGTCCTGATGGTGTCCATTATTAATTGTTTATTTAAAAGTGAAAGTTTGTGAAATTTGTGAAAAAAAATAAAAATACCAAGTAAATATATTTAATAATAGCAATAATAGACTACAGGGCATGCCATAAAAGGCAATTAGTAAAAAATGAAAAATGCTTAAACTACCGCTTTAGTGTACTCCATACTGTAGTGACATGGAGAACTTTTAAAACTAACCCAATTTAGTACTCCATGGAGTAGTTTAGGGACTACTTCGGTGGGTTATATGGTCCCCGCCTAGGACATCGTAATGTTAAATGGACCACCTTTTTCCCATATATTTGGAGTACTCCTACTCCTTTATGGACTACTCTTTACATGCATGTATGGACTAGTCTCGTTATCTGCAGGGTATATATTGTAAATGTAAAAAAGTACGTAGTTGCCAGTGCGTATTTTTATTTTGGCAAAAATAATCGGTATTTTCTTTAGTATTGCGACATTTTCAAAAATGTTAAGTTTATTTTATACAGAAGTTGTGAAAACGAAAAATAGTTGAAGGTAACTTTATTCCTTACTAGTGCTTAAGGTACTGCTAACTATTTCGAACTTTATAAGTAAGTCGTGAAAACGGGCCTAAGTCCTTTTAGCCATGTCCGTCTGTCTGTCCGTCTGTTGAAAACACACTCACTACCGAAGAACTCAAAAGAAATGAACAAACTTGGTGTCAAATTGCTTGTAGTTATCCTAAGCAGTTTGGGATTGAAGTCCAGTAGTATTGGCTTAGTAGGATCAGAGCTATGAATAAAAAGGTGAAACCACCATCCTAAAAATTGAAAATTTTGCTACAAAAACTAACATAAATGGTGAAACAATGCACGGAATGATATTAGATGTTGCACAATTTATTTATTCGACTGAAAATCACACTGTTTAATTTCGTGAAGAACGGTCCATAATATACCCTAGGCCCTATATAGAACCTCCTCCCGAAAAACAGTTTAGTACGCCTAAAACCGTAATACACAATGCTATCATAATAGAATTTGGTACGTCACAGTTTTATATGACTAGAAATCACACTATTAAATTTCGCCTAAAACCGTAGCAGAAATAGATAATGCGGTAAAATTTGTTTCATCTTAGCCATATATGGCCCGAAAAAATGTCTTGCAATTTTATGATATACGGTCCATAATTTACCTTAGATCCCAATTTTCTGAAATTCACTGTAAACGCTAAAACTAATTGAAATTTATTCAGATTTATGTTTTTTAATACCAAAAATCATCCTGCAGAATTTTGAGATGATGATGTCCATTACTAACCATGGGCTTCAATATAAATTCCCCTCCTGATAATCATTATATTTTATACAAGCTAGTTAAAATTGCTAAAAAAAGTCTTAACCGCAACCAATTTTAAGGCTGATGTCTGTTTTATAAAGGTAAATAGATATTATAAAGATATCACTCCTGAAATATTCGCACTGTCGGTATATATATTTTAATATTCACAGCTAAGGCACAAGCTCTATGTTTGTCCTTCAAGCTGTGCTGAATTAGTTCAACGAGAAAAAAGAAAGACAAATTCATGAAATACTGAAAAATGTACTTTGGACTTCGAGAAGAAATCTTGATAAAATTTCGAAAAACAGAAGTAAAACTGAATGTACACGTTTCATCTTTTGATGCTTAACTTCTTTTCAATTCCCTTTTAAAGATGCCATTGCAATCACACGCAGCAGCCGGTTTCAACTTTTTTCGATTCAAAACAACAATAACTTCAATAACAGCATATATGTACCAACGAATAAAAACACAAAGCGTACTGACCGAGTACCGTCATCGCCATACTGACCCCCATTCTTCTTTCTTCCCTCACTTAAAAACATAAGAGTTGAGCATCAAAAGACATACCAACTTTAATATACCATTTGGTTTTTTCTGTAGATACATATAGTGTGGTTACTATCGAAACATGTCAAATCAACCTGTTCGTAAACGTGGGTTCAATTCCCCAGGCCAGTCAAAATGAAAATCATGATTAAATTTTTAATTCGCATCATGCTGTAAAACTCTTTTCTACGTTAAAATAATTTAATAAAAATAAAATTTAATATGAACTTTAACCCGATTAAAGATATGAAAATTTGGATTAAAAAACCATACAGTTCAATAAAGTAACCACAATATTATTTAATTATTTAAATTAATTTTTTTTTTATAAGCCCAAATTGGTGGCGTAGACGCACAGCTTTGCAAAGATGTCGTACTCTATAGTCAGTATTTGGTTGTATAGCGGTTGTTTAGTTGGCAAACGGTTTGGCTGAAAGTAAGTTAGTAAGTAAGTTGAAAGTAAGTGGATGTAAATAAAAATAAATTTATTACATTTCATTTATTTACATCAACTTCATTAGGTCTTATGAGCTTAAAAAGACAAATAAACTGCAAATTAATAATTAATTGGCCAAAGAAATAAATACGAATAAAAAATGCTTTTGTTTTCCTTATATCTGAACTCATAACCACCACAGCCTTCGACCCAGGAGAATTTTGTCTTAAAGAAGAATGTGTACACAGTGCCTCTGCAGCATTAAAAAAAATTAAGCCCACAATAAATCCATGCGATGATTTCTATCAGTTCGCTTGTGGCAGTTATCTTGATACAACGCCAATACCCGAAGATAAAGGATGGGTTGATTCGTTTTCGGAAGTTGAGGATAAATTGCGGGAGCAGCTAAACGCGTTTATAACAAAACAGAGACCTGAAACGGATCCTAGGCACTATAGATTACCTAATGATTTCTTTCAGGCGTGCATGTATAAAGGTTGTTTTTTTTTTAAGGAGACCTATTTTGGTAGCACAATTTTATTTGTTTTTGGATTCTACAGATTTAATTGAGACTTTGGACTCCAAACCTATTCAGGAAATTGCCGAAGAAGTTGCTGGCTGGCCTGTAATTGACTGTTGGGATAGTGATAGTTTTTGGAATTGGCAACAAGATGTTACGAAATCCAGACGTTTAGGGTTCAGCATCGATAGTATTCTGAAAGTTTCAGTTGATGTCAATTCGAGGAACAATACTATACGTTTTATTCAAGTAAGTTTTCGAATTAAGGAAATGGATAAAACGAAATTTACTTTTAATGTTGTTAGAAAAAGCCGTAATCAATATCAAGTAAGTGCGGTTAATGTGATTTTCTTTAAAAGTAGTTGTGTTTTACATACAAGATAACAAAAACAATTCATGTTAAAAACTCAGAATTTCATTAATGATTCATTTGGAATGTAATGTGGTGCCAGGGATGTTAGGTGTGACGATTTTCCGTCATTTTAATGATTTTTTTGAGAAAATACCCTACAAGAAGACTACCGGTCATTTTACTAGTTATATAACCGGTAGTGTTGACCAATATACTGGTTAAAGTTTCTATTAGTTTATTAAGAGCAAAATGAAAAAACTAACCGAAACTCTTGTGTACATGTGATTTTGCGTCTCTTTCTAACTAATGAATTCCACTCGACTACGGAACATATATCTGTACTGCTTACTCTGCTGCTTTTAATTAGTCCATGATAACCTAAATAGTGGTTAACACTAACTAGTTAGTCTTAACGCAAATATTGGTTTGCACTAACTAGTTATTCATAACGTAAAAATTGGTTAGTACTAACCTTCATAATATACATTACATTTTTTCTAATTTTCATTTTTAATTAAATATTTTATTAAAAAAAATTATAATCAAATTCATAGGAAATTAGACTTGAGAAAAGTATGTACCACGTATCGTTATTTCTGTGGCTGCTTTATGACGTTCCACTTCTGGCATGGGTCTGAAAATGGAGGTAAACGTACGTGTAACCAATTAATTGTGACCAAAAAATTAAATACATACTTCAAAAGTTATCAGGGTTTTTAATAACATTATTTGTTCCCTTATTACCACCGGCAAATCCTCAACGATTATCCTGGTCAAATCCACCATCCGCATGGCGGCTATCTGTTGGACGACCACTCCTTTCAATGACCTATGTTGTTTCCTTAGAATCCACCACCACGTTCTATGAAGCCACCATCAGTACGACCACTAGCATTCTGATTACAGCTATTCGGCGGTGTCACTTTTTTATAGAAATTTTTTATCTCACTTCTTAAGTAAAATTATATAATTAATTTAATTGATTTTTTTCTTTAATACCAATGGCAAATACTAAATATATTAAATAAATATATTAAAATATTTGCATTATTTGGAAAATGATAGTTGTACCATTCTTACATATATGTTAGAGTGGAACAACTAATGTAAAATTGTTGCAAGTGTGTTAGTTTTGGTTATGCGTTTCTTGCAGGGTATTGTAAAATGACGAAAGATATATTAGAAAATTTAAATGATATATCTGTGGCTTGGAGCTAAAAGGGCCAATGTCACTTTTTTTTGAGTTAATCATTGCATTTGATTTATTTTCTTGCTCTCTTTCATTATGGTAAAACACAGTGTTTAAAAATTCAGTACTTTGGTACTTTTTTCAGTACTTTTTTATATTTAAAATACCGCAGTACCCCCGCGTTGTTTTCAGTACTTTTTTATCCTTTGAGCTTTTTAACTCTGAACTTTTCAACTGTGATATGATGATTTCGATAGCACGCTTTGGTCATTATGTATTTGTTGCAAAATTTTTGTGGTTGTATTTTAAAACAATTGACGACGCACACTGGTTCATATTTTGAGAAGGCGGCCAAAATTATTTTTTTTTTGTTCTCCGATTTTAAAATTTTTTTATTCATGTGAAAGTAAATACTAGTGAACCTCGGGAGCCAAAAAATTAAAGCCCTATTTCAACTACTTCATTGAGAACAGGGTGGTCCGAAATGGACTTTCTCAATATTTGGTTATAGTTTTGAATTTCTGAGTCAATTTTTGAAGTTGAAATGCTCATAACTTTTTTGTTTTTTAAGATTTTTTGACAGAATAAGTTTTGTCTATTAGTTTATTTAATTAGCTATACGTGGTTTAAAGCATTAAACTCTGCGACCTCTAGAACTATTTAATTTTTTTTTTTTTTAATGTCAAAATTTCCCGGAAATTTCCTACTTTATAGAGCATAATTCCTGAGCGTCAAAATGCGTCAAAAAAAAACCTATACTCTCTTGTAGTCCAGAATCTAACCTACATTTCTATACCCCATTGTACGCACATCTGGATACGGCCTTGCGAACTACAGCAATTTCTGTGACCCAAGGTAAGATATTCGGTTCTAAAAATAAGTCCTGCAAGGAAACATTACTGAAATTAAAGAAGATGAATCTTAAAGAATTTTCGACAAATAAAGCAGTTCAGGCCACATAAATTATCTAGCACGTCAGGTTATCAATTAATTTGGAGAAGGTAAAGGTATTGCCATTGTTATGAACTTATTGTGGGTGAACGGATGCTGCAAAACGAATAGGCGACATAAATAGACTAACACGTTAGATTTCTGAGTAAGTTAAAAGGTTAAACATTAGTAAATAGCCGCAACATAAACTACATAGTTTAATTACCTGAAAATTGCAAATTAATTTAAAAAAATCGAAGAACAGGTAAATGGTAAAAAAACTAGCACGCAGTTATATTTTACGTGAAAATTACCTACATGTTACCTGTTAATTTATTGCCAGTATGTTATCCTTTTAAAAAGTGTGAAAACAGGGGTTTTTTATGTTTCAAAGAAATGCTAATAAAAGATTAAATTTGTATTTAAAAAAGGGTTTTTATGTTTTAAAGAAGCAGTAACAAAAGATCATTTAAAAAAACTTCTATCAAGAGTATAAAAGTGCATGCATTCATAATTTTACCTTCATTATTGTTTAAACAATGGCTAAGTTCAGTTATAAAGTTCTCGCAGATATATATTTTCAACAGAAAAATGAGAAAGATTTTGTGTTACACATAATGAATAATCCATTCTTTCATAAGATAAAAATTAAAAATTTTTCATTAACATTAAGAAAACGGTACCTTAAATGTTCTAGAAACAAGAAAACGTTTTACTTACGCAACGAAAAATGGCAAACAAATGGTCTGATTTTTAAGAAGCTGTCAATAACTGCTAAGGAAACTGGAAAAGTGGGTCGGCCCGCAAAACAAATTGACAATTGCAGTGAAAGATCACGAAGACGCAAGCTAGCAAATATCAATAAAGAAATTTCTCGTAGTATGATAAAGGATTCATTTCTGCATCAAATTCAACCAACGCAAAAAAGGAAAACAAAAATTGCAATAATTGAAAAAATAGTAGAAGCGAGCCCTAAACGCACAAAGAGTATTTTAAAAAGTATGCCTACACCAACTGAAGAAATGAAATTTACCCCAGAAGAAGCATTTGCACTATTTTTGGATTTAAAACGGACAAAAAATCAGTATACAGAACAGCGAAAGCGAACCAATCAAATAAAATACACATACATCTCAAACCAAAAATAAAAGTTTAATTACCTTAAATGTAATCGATAGCCAAGAATGCTATTTGGGAATTTTCAAAATATTCCTTTTCAGTTTTATCCTTATAACAACTCGTCTCTCCCAAAAACGCCAACCTTTGGCCCCTGTGAATATTGGGACTAAAAAATTTACAGGGGCCAAATATTGGCATTTTCTGACAGGATCTAAGTTCGACAACAAAAATATTTGAAATATTCAACTTTTACACCGAAACTCAACAAAAAAATGAAAATGCATTTTGAACTCCCCATAACTTTTGCTCCTATCAGTCGAATTTTACGTTTTATAGCGCAAATTAAAGCCTAACATCGCACCTATCGAGCATAAAAAAATACCGATCCAGTCAAAAGTTATGGAATTTTGACCGCCTTCTCGTAAAATTTCCCACTGTGCGACGGTAATATTGAAATGCAAAGCGTAGACGCCAGGATTCATATTTTGCTTTCCAGAATGGGATATTTGTTCTTACAAGTGGCAAGAAAATTTATAAAAAGGGATGCATTGGATAATATGTTAGTGGAAAATATAAATGAAAACCATATTTATACAAACATGCAATGTTAAGGAAATGGTTTATAAAGTAAAAGAAACTGCGAAATCATAATATTCGAAAATTTGCGAAATATTAAGAACTAAATTTTGTTTTGAATATAAATAATTAAGAGTAATAATCAGCTTCACTCTAGAAAATATTGATTCCGGAAAAACTAATAGCATAATACTGTTGTTATTAATGTTAATTACAAACGATGAAGAAAACTAAATTAATATCAATTCTCTATTCCGCGTTCTAGCGGATCTTTCAGAAAGAAAGCATTTCAGAACTGAATATATTTAAATTTCTTGGAAAAATATAGCTAATATTAGAAACAAAACTAATGTTTGCTGTCATTTCACATATTGCTTTTGGTATATTATCGATACCACATTTCTGAGCATCAATTGAACGCAAAAGTTAAAATATAAATATAAATACCAGTATAAATTTATGTTGACAAAAATAAAATTTTTAATTAATTTAATTATTCATAAATATATGAACCATTTAAAATAATTTGCTTTAGAAATTACTGAAAAACGTACCTTAAGCGGCTCATACACTTGCAATATAACTGTTCAATTTTATCGCCAATGTGCATGTGATATTCGAAGGTGACACAATATATTGGCAAGAATCGAAATCAGAAAAGAAGTGCAATATACTGTGAAATGTGTTGACAAACATGTACTATGTTGTTTTGCTTTAAAGGTTATGTTTTTTAAATAAGATATGCGCCATATTTTAATTAAAACTATTGTGCCGCTTTTGTATAACAGAAATATTATTTAAGCCTAGTTTACACTATTTTACTTTGTATTAATACATGTCCTCAAGTAATATGTAAAAGTCTGATAATGTGAATGCATGTGTGATAAAAATGACAAGTATTATGAAAAAAGTTTGACATCCCATACGACTTCATCGTTTTTTGAAAAATTTCTAAACAATAATACTTTTCATTGGATCAGGGTTGCATTTTATATCATGTGTGAGTGTTTATACTTTGTGTGATGGTGTGAACACAAACTGTTATGTTAAATTAGATTTTTTGACAGTCGCAACAAAACTCATTAGATTTCTATCTCACAAAGTATTATGGAATACGTAAGACTTGTGAGATAGTGTAAACTAGCCTTTACATGTGCACCTCAAATTCTATTTGCTATTAATTACTTAGATACATGAATTCCAATAAAAATTATTTTGCTCCTCTTATTTGCATAAATTATTGTTTTTTTTTTTACCAAAAAGTACCATTTGGTGGGAAAAATACTCTTTTAGTTGAAGTTCAGTACCATATCAAAATTTAAATTTTGCAACACGGTAAAACAGCTTAAGTCATACTTAACCCAGAACAGGTTCATAAATAAAATGCTGGCCAATGTCACTATGATAGCATCTATAATAACCTTCAATTCCAATTTTCTGAAAGGTGAACATTTTGACATTGGCCCTTTTAGCTCCAAGCCACAGATATATAAATGAGTTTTATTTTTGTTTTTAAAATACATTCTTAACTTTAAAAAATTTTGTTATTCGTGCTTAATTCTCAGTTTTTATTCTTGATAAAAACACTTGAAATTTATTGTTGATGGGATAAGCTATTCACTGGTTGCTAAGGCCAGATCATCAGGAAACTTCATCCATAAAGATTTTAGAAAAACTAAAGATATTAAACCAAATAAAACTGTTAAGCGTATAAGACTTATAGCAACAGTTCTACTTGTAACAATATCAAAGTTTAAACAAAACACATCAACAATAAACAGTGGGTTTATCTCATCTTACATTCCCCACTACAATTAGTTAAAATTCTCTCAACATTAATTGTAGTTGTAAGTAGGTTAAGAAAAACAAAATAAAAATAAACAACAACTTACAAAAGATGTTGTCAATTAAGTGTTTTTTTTTTATGCCGTGCACTTGCCTGTTTATTATCAAAAAGTAATTTCAATTTTTGGGAATACAAAATTTTAATTTCAAAAGATTTTGTTATTCGTGCTTAATTCCCAGTTTTTATTATTGATAAAAACACTTGAAATCCATTGTTGATGGGATAAGCTATTCCTATGCGCATTTCACTGGTTGCTTAGGCCAGATCATCAGGAAACTTCATCCATAAAGATTTTAGAAAAACTAAAGATAGTAAACCAAATAAAACTGTTAAGCGTATAAGAATCATAAGCAACAGTTCTACTTGTAACAATATCAAAGTTTAAACAAAAACAACAACAATAAACAGTGATGGCGTTTTCTTTTCTACAAAAAAATGTGACATTTTATTTGAAAAAAAATGCAATTTGAGGTCTGTTTCTTAAACATTTTGCTGCCGAAAAGGGTGGCGTGTTTTATTCTAAAAAACTCATCCTTTTCGGGAGCAAAATTTTTAGGAAACAGTCACTAAATTGCATGTTTTAAAAAAAAATGTCACATTTTTTGTAGAAAAGAAAACACCATGAGTTTATCGCCCATGTGCTGAAAAACGCGTGATTATAAAATCACTTGTGAGTTCAAAATCGCAAATTTCATTTTTGCATGTGCTGAGACTCGCGCGTTTTGTTTACTTTTCGAAGTTAAATATAAAAATAAAAAACAAAAAAAAACCAAGGTATTTTTGTAAAAATGTCGTCTGCATTATTGTTAAGTATTATTATTTTAAAACTAGAATACGAAAAACGAGAACGTATTAGAAAACGTCATCTCAGAGATCGCTCAAACCCGATCGATATTCCAGAACCATGGTAAGTTATTGATGAAGCTGATTTACATAAAAAAATTCTCAACTTGCAGTGTTTAGCTTTATAGCTATTTATCGGCTCAACAAAAGATCCTTTAAAATGGTTCTTGAGGAAACGTCTTCCCATATGCAGAAAAGTTCTATTCCCAATATATTGCGATTGGCCAGCATCTGTAGGTTTTTAGCGGTTGAGTCCTTTCAAGGTGTCGTTAGCAATGATTTGAATTTAAGTATGGATAGAACAACTTTTTGCAGAGTTCTCTGGGATGTTGTCAATGTTATTGAAGAGGTGCTGTGTCCTCAGTGGATTCAATCGGAAATGTGTGATGTAGAAATTAGAGACTCCAAGCAACATTTTTATAATAAATTTAAAATCCCCGGTGTAATTGGGTGCTTAGATGGCACACATATCAGAATTATAAAGCCTACATCTAATTCTGAGCTTTACTACTGCAGAAAGGGATACTTCAGCCTAAATGTGATGATTGTAAGTATAATACATTACGTATCGTCAGCTGAAATGCAAAACCTTCTTGGGTTGCTATGCGGTTTTACATTTAGATGTTTTAAATACAGGTATCAAAATTACATAAATCTATCCTCGTTACAGATTTGTGACTATAAAATGCGAATTCGTGCTGTAGACGCGTCTAAACCTGGCTCATGTCACGACGCATTTATTTGGAATCTAAGTGATGCAAATAAACATTATGCCGAGGTTTATGCGAGTTCTAACCGTAACTGCTGGTTGTTAGCAGATTCTGCATATGCCTTGGAGCCATTTGTTATGGTGCCGTACAGATCTCCTGCCGTTAATTCTATGCAGCATAAATTCAATTTGGCACCTACTTCGGCTAGAAATAAAGTGGAGAGAACTATAGCCAATCTAAAAAGCCGATTTCGCTGTCTCCAAATGTGCCTCTCGTATAATCCACAAAAAGTAGTCAAAATAACTAATGTTTGCTGTGCTTTACATAATATTTGTAAAAAGTACAATGGACCCTTTGAAGAAGAAGGCATTTTTATTTCAAATGACGAACTTCAAGAAGGCGAGGAAGTGGAAAGCAATAATGAAGCGATGGTTATAAGGGACAACATTGCAAGATCCTTAAGATAAAAAAATTTTATTAATGATTAATTAATAACTTTACCGATAGCTAAAGGTAGAATTTTATCGGCCGTATAAAAAGAGTTTCATTATTACAAGTTTACTTTACTACCACGTAGGATGATCCTTAATTTACTTTATCGCTCACTTTAGGTTAAAGTAAAGTTTTAATAATGGAACACTTTTTATAAAGCCGATTCAAGTCTACTTTAAGCAATCGGTAAGTTGTAAAAACGGGCCTAAATGTATTTTCATTAAAACCCATATAGTTCGAATAAAATCCATAACTTCAATTTTATTTTAATTATAATAAACTAGTAAAAAACATACACAACAGAATACTTTACATAAGCACATATATCACAACATAAAATTCAAGAAAAAAAAAATAAATTCACTGAATTACACGACTTATAAATTTGTACTTTTTTACTTTAAAAACAGTTCAATATTTTTTTAGTATTGCTAATAACTAAAAATTAATTTTTAAAATTGGCTCAGCCAGTTATCTTGTTTCAATCAGCCATGCCTAGTTTCATTCGCTCCAGCTTTAAGAACTCGATCTTTGTTTCAATTTTGGTTTTGTTAAGTTTTTCAATTTCTAAATTATGGCGCTTAGTTTCTTCTAGTTCCCTTCTTTTAATTGATCTAATTTCATTTAAATTTTTATCAATATTTTTTAGGTACTTAGCGCTGTCATTAAATGTTCCATTCATTTCGTCAAGTTTTGTTCCCATATATGGGAACAAAAAATTTTGAATATATATATTCAAAATTTTTCTTTTCTTGTCCAATAATGTCTTTAATATCTCCGCAAAATGTTTTACGTTTTTTTAAAGGAGACAAAACTGGGGAAGGCACTTTTGATGTGTATGAGTTGTTTGGAGACTTAGGATTCGTTGAGTTGGGTGACATTTCTATAATTTCACAAAATTCAGAGTCATCTTGTTTCCTTTTAACGGACCCAAACGATTTAGCATTTGATATTCCTTCTACAGCATGAAAGATATTGCAAATAACAGCTAATCGCTCTTCTACTTCTGTCAAATGGTGCTGTTGGTATTCACCGCCACCAGTTTTCTGAAGAAGCGATTTGTTCTCCGCCAGTCTTGTTTTTATACTCCTTCTCCAATCACTCCAGGTCTATTAATAATTTTGCAAAATATGGAAGATTAAAAATTTGGATTATAAAGCACTAGCCACAATACATGTACTTACTTTTTCCAAACGGCAGTGTCCCTATTAGGTGGCCCACATGCATTTAAACGGGATGTTAAATCCCCCCATAACTGGCCCTGCTTCACCTTATCGCCCTTCACAAATGCCTTGGCTATATCAGGATGAGCCTCCATGAATTCTAAGAAAACTTTGCACTGTTCGGTAGATTTTTGTGGTGGCCTGTTCATTGTATTTATTATACACAAATTATTACATATGAGCATTAGTAAATAATTTAACAAAAATTTTAAATACATACTTACATATTTTATATGTTTTTTCTTTAATTTGTTTTTAAATATTTTGCGGCAGTATTTTGACAATTACAAATGCCATAAAAGAAGGTGATGCCATATCTTTAATTTGTTAACAAGTATGTATAAGATCTGCAAATTTTATTTTTTTAAGCAACGTGATACAATTTATTTAATAAAACTAAATAGGTTTTATTGCAAAAAATAGGCTAAATGTAAAAATTCACTACCAAAGTTATAAAGATTGTCGTAAACATACGCGTGTGTAAGAGTCTGGTAATACCTGTTTTTCGAACAGAAATAAAAGCAGCTGTTCACTTTGAAATCGCCAATTCAAAAGTAAACAAAAGTAACACAGTAGTAAAATAAAAGAAGTAAATTTTTTAATGAAGTATTTTTTATTAAATTGAACAAAAGTTTGTATTTTTTTAAAAGACATTAAATAAAAACACATCAAATTTCATTATAATGTTATTTTTTCTGCTGCCTAACACTCATATATTGTAATATATACAAGTTCACTTTGAAGTCACTTTGGTCTTTGCTTGCGAGTTGAAATACCAAATTTTTTTGTGATTGCGATTTCCAGCACACCAATTTAGTGACTTTAATTCGTAATCACATTTTTTTTGCGATATGCGATTTTCAGCACATGGGTGTATCTCTTCTTACATTCCCCACTACAATTGATTGGAATTCTTCCAACATTAATTGTAGTTTTAAGTAGGTTAAGGAAAAACAAAATGCAAAAAAACAACTTTCAAAAACGATTCATTAAATATATGAAGCATTTTTCTTTCAGTGTAGTGTGCTGCGAATGGGATATGCTTAAAAAAAATTATTTCTAGCTCAAGACGATTGAAAACCAAAGTTTTAGCATATGCACCATTTTGAATTTTTTCATATTTGTGCGTAAGTGTTTCTAAAATTTAAACAATAAAACTAGTGCTTAGAAAATAAACCTTTCCGACGGTACACACAGAAAACAAATTGGTTGGGAAACGGTTGCAGTAATAAAATATTGATCAAGTTACATAATTTATTATTGCAACTATTAAAAATGTATAGTTCTAACTGATTTTTAATTCTCTTGATTTTTAAAACGTTATTCTACACTGAAAGAAAAATGCTTCATATATTTAATGAATCGTTTTCAAAAAAAAAAATTCACTTGTTAAATGAAAATTTTCATTGTCCAAATGGAGTTTCGTAGTTATAATGAAGTATTTTCGTTAAAATCGATTCATTGGATTTCGTAATAACGTTAAAAATTTTCATTAGATACATATATAAAAACTAAAGTTTGTCCAAGTTAAACAAAAAATTTTAATTGGGAACATAAAAAACAATATACAAACATAACTATATTCATAAATTAATACAAAATTATAGTTTCCTTAAAAATGTGTTTAATTGTTAATTAAAAAATGTAAGATTTAATTATTTCACACCTCTAATGTAATATGCCATTAAACTTATTAAATCCAAATTTTTTTATAAAAGCAACATATTTCAATAATTGAAAAAAAAAATTTTTTTTAACATTCAAATAATTCTATAGTCTCAATAATTAAAAGTATAAAAATATTTTTAAAAAGCATGCCTTCATAAATTTAAATTTTCATTATGACAATGAAAAATGTCATTATAGTAACGAAACAAAAACTTTCAATCCATAAATAGTTTTCTTTAATATGTACATACTTAAATACATATAGTATCTACTAAGTAATGAACAAATAAATGTTCTCCTTTAAAAAAAACACACCCGTATTTTAAACTGTTGTCAACCAAATGATGTATACGAAAAAGCTTGTTCTCTCAAAAAAAAATCAACGTTGTTGTTGTTGTTATGGTATGTCAATTTAATCCCATATTTTCGCGAACTGAGTAATGGCAAAAAAGATAGTTTTTTTATTCAAAAACTACACTGCCCCAGCAGGCTAGCTGGTAGTGAGCTAGTCTATCAGCGCCGAGGTTGCGCGATCGATTCCCGCCAGCGACTGTAGTTAAAAAAAAAGTTAAATAAGAACAACTTTGATTAAAAAAAAATTAAATAAATTAAAAAAAAAGTCTATCAGCGCCGACGTTGCGGGATCGATTCCCGCCAGCGACTCTGGTTAAAAAAGAAAAGTTGAATAAGAACAACTTTGATTAAAAAAAAAGAAAAATTCAAAATTTTTTTTTTTACTTTTTTGAAAGTATTTATCCAATGAATAACATTCATAGATCTAACGGCGCTGCATAGGTTCCTTTTTAATGCAATTTTTCATGGGGTTAATGTCAAAATTCATTGGTATTCTGAAGAAAATTCTTTCAATGTAACTGAAATATGATTCCTTCAATTCTTTTATTAGTTATGATAACTAATTTAATTTAGTTCTAAAAATAAGAACAAATGGTTAGAATCACAACCGAATTTAATACAGGGCAATACTAAATATTGGTCGTTGCAATTAATAACACTATGCGACAGTCAAAATCGGGATGGGATGAAACCAACGGGAAATGTTTTATCGGTAAAAAAAAAGTTATACGTGTCCCGGCGTTTCGCTGGGTCACGTCTAGGAATCGAGATATATCGATTTGAAGTTAGTAACTATCATATAGGGGAAATTGTCACCTTTGGTGGTATGTTTTTGACATAACTCGAGAACCACTAGTCCGATGTTGCTGAAACAAAATTTAAAAAAATTGGGAATTACAATTCCTTTAACCTGTTCATAAAACTTTTCGCTACGTAACAGTTTCGCAGTTATAAATAAATGTATAAAGAAAAAAACTATTTTTTGCCTAAAAAATTGAATTTTTTTTATTTTTAATTCATAAAAAATCCAAAACGGTAAAAAAAAGTGTCAAGTCCTATTACTTTCACGTGAAGTCACATTACCTTTAAACCAAATGAGACATAGATCATGAACAACGATGGAGGCGCTTCGGTTGTATTCACAATTAAGTGAAGGTATGAATTTTTAAAAATTTGCTCGAGATATGGTCGAAATTCCTTGGAAAAAACATTGATGACTTTTTTTATGATTGTTAGAATTAAAAAAAAAGTAATAAACAAAGGGTTATTTGATTTTTATGGTAGCGGTAACAAACTAAAAAACGGTCATAAATGTGCGTGGACAATTAAAAGGAAAAAAGGAAAGTGCACTTTTTTAATTATTTGGGTTTTTTCCGTTGGCTCCCTTAATGATTTTTTTACACAAATTGCACCCACATTTATGAATGGTCATGTCAGAACGTTTCGAAAAATTTAAAACGCACACGAATCAGGTATATAGCCACCCTTAAAAGATGCTCGAATTCATAAGTACCTCTCAGTAAAATATTGAAACTTACGTAGTATTTATAGGTGTTCACTGATCGTTTTTGTCATTCAACAAGTAATAAAAGTATAAAACCGAAATGAGTGCAAATTGTCCAGAAAATATCAATTTATTTTGTTACGTTTGTGGCAAAAGAGCTTTTTCAACAAATGCTGCATTACTCACTGAGCAAGTGGAGCGCGCTGTTAAACTTTATTTTGATTGCGAAATAATTCGCGGCGTTTCGTGGGTCCCAGACAAAATTTGAAAGATGTGCTACAATGGTCTTAACATGTGGATCCAAGGGAAACGCAGTTAACTTCGTTTTGGTGTACCAATGATTTGGACTGATCCAGGAGAGCACAGTTCCGACAACTGTTACGCTTGCGCAAACAAAACATGTGGAGTAAATCGTAAAGGCCTTAAATGAAGAGTTTACATATCTGTGAAAAGTGTACAAATACCTCTACCGCAATCGGATGAAATACCAATTCCACTGCTTCCAAGTCCTGACAGAGAAACTTCTTTTTCTATTGAAACAATGGATCAATCGGATTTCACCTATAAACCAACACCAGAAGCCGGCCCATCGAACAAAATAGTTCCAATATCACAAGCAAGAATTGACAAGATTGTTGCAGAATTAAAGCTTTCTCAACGTGAAGCAGAAAAACTTGCCCAGCTTTTGAAAGAAGGCAACAATTTTGAGCCTAATGTCAAAGTCCACGGATATAGAAGACGACAATTGCTATTCCAACGGTACTACACACTCAACGAAGGGAGCACATTTGCTTATTGCCACGATATAAAGGGACTGATGGAGGCGATGGCCATAAATTATGTCGCAGCTGATTGGCGAATGTTCATCGATTCTTCGAAATCAAGCCTGAAAGTCGTTTTGCTACATAAATATAATAAAAAACCAAGCATTCCCATTGGCTACAGCACAGACATGAGCGAAACATACGATTCCATGAAAATAATTTTGTAAACACTGATCACATGTGGCGGATCAGTTGTGATCTGAAAGTCCTGGCGATGCTAAGAGCTCTCCAAGGAGGCTATAAGAAAAACATGTGTTTCTTGTGTCTTTAGGACACGAAACGCTTGACTGGCTTGCTCGAGATCCAACGGAGAAAGGACACAACTGCGTAAATGATCCACTGGTGCTACTGGAGAACTTCCTCATGCCTCCTCTCCATATCAAACTGGGAATCGTAAAAAATTTCATCAAGGCCATTGTGAAGCAACCGAAAATTGTAGATTGTTTGGAAAATATTTTCCCTCGAATCAGCGAAGCAAAATTGAAGGAAGGTGTTCTGAATGGGCCGGATATACGAAAGCTCATGAAATTAAAGGAATTTAAAGGTGCTTTAGACGCTAATGATTACTTTGCGTGGAGGGCAGTGAAGAAAGTCATACGATTTTTTTTTTTGGGAAGTACGCGAGCACACAATTACCCCGCTCTTGTGACCAAGATGTTGCACTACTTCCAGAAAATTGGGGTGAATATGTCCCTCAAAATTCACTTCTTGCATCACCATCTCAAATACTTCAGCAAGCAGCTAGCCTCAGAGTCGGATGAACATGGCAAGCGCTTCCACCAAGTGGCAATGCCAATGCAAACGCGACATAAAGGCAAAAGGCTCGATTCGCTGGTGGCTGAAATTTGTTGGTGGTCGCAAAAGACGTACGATCCTGACAATGAAGATGAAGAAGAAGAATATACAATGGGAGTTTCCTCCGAGGGTAAGTCACAAAAATGAAGTTAACTGACTGATTAAAAACAATTGATTTTTTCCAGATGAAGACAGATCCTCATCCGATGCAGACTCTGAACAAGTGGGCGAACCACCACGCAAGAAAGTAAAGGGCGCAAACAAACGAAAATAAGTTTTGCGTGCATCGATTTTTATAACCTATGTATCTATGTAATAACTTATTAATTAACTGTAATAATTTTTAATTTTACGAATTAATAATTATAATAAATAATATATAATAAATATTATCTAAATTCAGTGAAACATAATATCAATATTCTTGTCAAAATGAGATACCTTCACTTAATTGTGAATAAAAGCGAAACGCGTCCGTCGATTTTCATGATCTATGTCTCATTTTGTTTAAAGGTTATGTGACTTTACGTGAAAGTAATAGGACTTGACACTTTTTTTACGGTTTTGGATTTTTTATTCATACATTTATTTATAACTGCGAAACTGTTGCTTATGTAGCGAAACGTTGTATGAACAGATTAAAGGAATTGTAATTACTAATTTTTTTAAATTTGTTTCAGAAAAATCGGACTTGTGGTTCTCGAGTAACATATGTCGAAAAAAAGACCACCAAATGTGACAATTTCCCCTATATGATAGTTACTAACTTCAAATCGATATATCTCGATTCCTAGACATGACCCAGTGAAACGCCGGGACACGTATAACTTCTTTTTTACCGATATAACTTTCCCCAGTAGTTTGAACCCTTCCCGATCGCTGACCCCTACCATTTGTCGCACAGTGTAATTTGCTTTTGTCAATAAATCTATATATATAAAAATGAAAAATGTTTGTATGTTTGTTTGTTTGTTTGTTTGTTTGTTTGTTTGTTTGTTGGCTTATAGACTCCTAAACTACTGAACCGATTTTCCTGAAATTTTTACAGATACATCACGTGAGCCCTAAAAATAAAATAGGCTACTTATTTTTTCGATAGGGGCAGGGGAATTGGTATCCCCCATAGGATGCCAATATTAATTATCGCATATATTAAGATCCGCTGCACGCATTATGCAGAACTTTTGGAAGTAAGATCTTCTGAGCCCCAAAATTAAAATAAAATAGCAGCGGGGGAATTGGAATCCCCCATAGGACGCCAATGTTTAACATCGCATATCTAAAGAACTGTAATAGTGAGAATGTTCAAACTTTCTAGAAGTCACTCTTATGGTATACAACACTTTTGAAAATAACAATAAAGCGGGTAGGCGCAGGGGGGGAAATACCTCCCATAGGATGCATATATTAAATATCGCTCAACTGAAGAATTATTAAAGGGAGAGTCTTCAAAAGTGGTTAAAGCTATAATTATAGTAAACTATAAATTTCAATATACAAATGGGCGGGGTAGACGGGGGAGGAGCAGTACCCCTCATAGATAGAAATATAATTAAGAGCCGCTGCACGCATTTTGTTGAACTTTTGGTAGTAGGATCTTCTGAGCCACAAAATTAAAACAAAATAGCGGTGGGGGTAGTGGTACCCACCATAGGACGCCAATGTTTAATATCGCATATCTTAAGAACTGTTATAGTGAGAATGTTCAAACTTTGTGGAAGTCACTCTTATGGTACACTTCACTTTTGAAAATAAAAATAAAGCGGGAAGGCGCAGGTGGGAAATACCTTCCATAGGGTTCATAAATTAAATATCGCTCAACCGAAGAACTATTAAAGGGAGAGTCTTCAAACATGGTTACAGCTACTACTATGGTAAACTATAAATTTCAATATAAAAATGGGCGGGGTAGACAGAGGAGGAGCAGTACCCCTCATAGATAGCAATATTAATAAGAGCCGCTGCAAGCAATTTGTTGAACTTTTGGTAGTAGGATGTTCTGAGCCCCAAAATTTAAACACAATAGCAGCGGGGGAAGTGTTACCCCCCATATGACGCCAATGTTTAATATCGGATATCTTAAAAACTATTAAAGTTAGAATGTTCAAACTTTGTAGAAGTCACACTTATGGTATACTACACTTTTGAAAATAAAAATAAAGCGGGAAGGCGCAGGGGGGAAATACCTTCCAAAGGATGCATATATTAAATATCTCTCAACTCAAGAACTATTAAAAGGAGAGTCTTCAAACGTGGTTAAAGCTACTATTATGGCAAACTTTAAATTTCAATATAGAAATGGACAGAGGAGGAGCAGTACCCCTCATAGATAGAAATAAATTTAAAGCCGCTGCACTCTTTTTATTAAACTTTTTGTAGTATGATCTTCTGAACCCCAAAATTGAAATAAAATAGCAGCGGGGAAATGTTACCCCTCATAGGACGCCAATGTTTAATATCACATATCTTAAGAACTGTTATAGTAAGAATGTTCAAACTTAGTAGGAGTCACTCCTATGGTATACTACACTTTTGAAAATAAAAATAAAGCGGGAAGGCGCAGGGGGGAAAACCTTTCATAGGATGCATATATAAAATATCTCTCAACTGAAGAAGTGGTTTAAGCAGTGTAGCGAAGCGCACCGGGTTAAGCTAGTATTATATATAAAAAATATATGTGCGGTCAAAAATGGAATATGTCCAAAAACTTAATTAATAGGGGTAAGTTTTGTACGTATTTTTATAAGTAGTACATATGCACGTACATATGCACATATGTATGTTTGTATTTACTCCCAGCTAGCATTTTCAATTGTCTAGGAGTCTATTGGGAATCTCACAAAGAGTGTTTTTTTGATCGTCGACGAGCTCATTTTTTAATTGTAGACGATTCCTAGCACGGGAGAAACTGTTACACGTGCTGATTCGTTTGAGAGATTCTTCTAGAACGCAGCGAAAGACGCTTATATTAATCGTAAAGGTAATCGTTTGTGATGTATGTAGGGATTATCTTACGAGTCTTTTAAAAAGCATGCCAAGAGTCGTATGAGACTAATGTAGGTATTATTTTACATCTCGTGAAATGCTCAGCCGCATAACTGAGCTACCTAAAAAGGGGCATCACGCGTCTTTTTCATGTTAAATCTTCTAATTTGCATACAATATACATGAAACAAACCTTAAGGTTGCGAATCAACACTATCCGGACGGAAAATACTTTTTTTCAGATCCTTAGGCCGGTTTGTTTTATTGAAATTGTATTGACAATAGAATTTTCATATTTCAAAAACCGCTCTAACTAAGTAATTGTTATATGACTCATGCAGAGAGTCGCAAAGGTTCATTCCAAGTTTAAAAGACGAGCGTGTCAAAAAAGTAATAATTAAAAAAAAAAATTGATTTTTTTGTTTTTGTTAATAGTCAGATAATCATCGAAGATTCTTTTAGGAGTTGTATATTAAACATAATCGTCTAACAAACAGCCTATGTTAGCTGGGCTATTTTTCTTAAAAATACATACATATGTACATACATATGTATGTACCCAGCTAGCATTTTCAATCGTAAAATAATCTACTGGGAATCTTATGAAGAGCGTTTTTGATCGTCGACGAGTGCAATTTTTAATCGTAGAATATTCCCCGCACGGGAGAAACTGTAACACAAGCAGATTCCTCTGTGAGATACTTCTACAACGCAGCAAAAGATGCTTATATTAATCGAAGAAGGATTCGTTTAAAATTTGTGTAAAGATTATCTAATGAGTCTTTCAAAAAGCACATCAAGAATCGTATGAGACTCATGTAGGAATTCCCTTACAACTAACCGAGAGCATCAAGCTTCTTTCCCATAACAAAACTTTTAATTTTCATAAAATTTATACGAAACAAACCTTAAGATAAGGAATTCAACGTCATACTCTTGGAAAATCTTATTTGGCAGATCCTTACGTAGGTTTGTTTAAATAAAATTCTATTGACAATAGAATTTTCATGTTTTAAAAATACACTTATTTAGGTAGCTCAGTAATTATTACATGACTCAAAAGGAGCGTCGCAAAAGGATTACCCAAGATGAAAAGACAAGCATGTCAGAAATTGTATAAAAAACTAATAAATACAAAATTTATATGTTTTTATTATTGTTACTCGTCAGATAATTTTCATAAGATTCTTTTAGGAGTTGAATATTAAACACAATCGTCTAACAAACGTCCTATGCTAGCTAAGTAATATCTTAACCATACGTACAGGTGGCATGCCATAACGTCTAAAAAGTTTCACAGTGTCCATGGACTTAAAAAAGTGTCATAATGTCCATCAGAGCAGTGTCATAACGTGCATGGACCTTTTGACACTTTGTAGAGTGTCATTTAGCCCAGAACATGTTTACAAACTCGAAAGCATAGCCGGCCTTCGGCCGGGCGAAATAATTTTCTCCTTTATGGTGTAACAAATACCAGCTTCGCTAACTAAATCTTCTCTTCACAGCCGGGCGCAAGGATTTTCTTTTCAACGGTATAACAAATACCGGCTTCGCTAACTAAAGCGTCTCGGCATAGCCGGCCTTCGGACGGGCGCAAGGATTTTCTCCTCTTTGATAACACAAGTACCAGCTTCGCTAAATAAAGCTTCTGTTCACAGCCGGCCTTTGGCCGTGCGCAAGGATTTTCTTTTCTACGGTACACCAAATACCGGCTTTGCTAACTAAAGCGTCTCGGCATAGCCGGCCTTGGGCTGGGCGCAAGGATTTTCTTCTCTTAAATATGCTTCTAAAATATTGTTTTATTTAAAAATATTTAAAAAAAATAATTAAAACAAAATTTTTTTGTTTTGAAAAATCTACAAGCCGTTTATGAGAATCACCGGCATACCCGGGAAAGCACAGAGTAATTCAAACAATTTTTTGATTCATAATGCAAAAATATGTACATACATATGTTAATAGTTGTCTGGATGTTTAATTTTATTTTTAAGTTTTTATAATATCAAAAAATTACATCTGTTTATAAAAACAGACTAGAGATACAGAGATCCATAAGTATGTAGTATAGTTTCTTCACAACATTTTTTTTATTTAGTTTGCGCATTTATGGCAAACGGTTACATACTGCTTTGTCCCCATATAACGATGGTACAAAAATAAAAAAAGGAGTTGTCGTAGACTTTTGAAATTTGATATGACAATGTAAAATATCTTAAAGCTTCGTTCACAATCAAAAAAATATTTTCATTTGGTGTTCATAATAGAGCAACAATTTCTTTTGCAACCACACACATTTTGCATTAAGAAACCGTTTGCAAATTTTAGCCACAACAATATTATGCATTTATTATTATTTTTTACAACATTTTATTGAAATTTTCATTCAAAACTAAATAAAATTATTTTAAAAGTTCTAGTTGACTCAACTTAAGTTACATTTTTAAAAAAATTGTAGTTACAATTTTGTTCTAAAAATGAAAGGAAAATATATGAAATACTTTAGAAATAAAAAAGATAGAAGAAAAAAACGAAATTGTTTCTCTGATTGTAAACGAAATTAAGAAAAATTTAATTTTTCGAAAAAATCCGACCAAGGACCAAAAAAATCTAAAAATCCTGAAAATCCGTATTTGCTATGCGTACTACGCTTACATTATTTCTGTTAGTTTTAGTAGTGATTGCAGCAAGGACTCTTGGTCCTGCCATTTCAAAATATTAAGAAACAATTAAGGTGGTTCACGGTAGCCCGGCTATCAGCTTATGCAGTTAAAAAATTATATAAATAACCTCTGCGCAGGCGAATTCATACAAAAGACCGCATCATGAAATAGAGTTATGCTAGCTATCCCTTTTCTTTAATCAATGCTATGTATTTTGTGTCTGTAAAAAGTTAGAATGAATGTCCAAATTATTTGTTGAAAATATAAAAAAAAATTTAAATTTTAACTAATTTTTTTTTCACAAAATGTTAACAAAACTTGGCATTCAGTGTCAGATGACTCAATAATGTCACCTGTATGAATTCGCCTTGGTTTCTGCTTATTTTTGCATAGTCAGATTCAAGGCGAATTAACTTCAGGTGGCGGCGAAAAGACAGCCGGTAATTTTTTTTTTGGTCATGCCAGATATATCAAAAGTTTTGTTTACATGTGCTTTTTAAAATTGTGTTTTTAAATAAACATTTTGTTTTACAATTATTAATGAAAAAATAAAACAATAAAGAGATCATCGTTAATTAAACTTTGTATAAAAATTAAGTACAAATCGTTTTTAGATCACACAAACTAATTTTTACCGTCATCACTATATCTTTATGGTATTTTTATATTTAGCTGCAGTTTTAATATTCAAATGCATAAGCTGGACGCAGAAAAAGGTTTAGATTATTTGTATATAATATGTATTTTGTTCGACCTTTAATATTTCTAATATTTCTAAATTTTCGAGCTTTAGGTCTTTTTGTTTTTTAAAAAACTTTCAATGTTTTATTTTAAAACCAATATTACAAATTATAAAGGTCCCTACAATTTCAAGAATTAATTTTAAGTCAGACACTGAAAATGTAGCACAAAATTATAGACACTTAATTTATAAAAATAGAAACGGAAGTTAAAAAAAAAAATTTATTTATATTGTAATAGATCAAGTTTGATTTGAAAAATATTTTTTTGTTTTTGAATTAAAATTTTTTAATTTGTCAGTTATTGTTAAATTTTTCATAATTTGTTAAAAAATTTATAAATTAAGAAAAAAAACCCTGAAGAAGGCACTCAAGGAAGTGCCGAAATATTGGTTTTAAAATAAAACATTGAAAGTTGTTTAAAAAACAAAAAGACCTAAAGCTCGAAAATTTAGAAATATTAGGTTTAGATTATTATCAATACAACTTTAAATTCAACCGAATTAGCAATTTAATGCTCACAAAAATTGCACAAGTTTATGTCATAAAAACTGCTATTTTCCTAACTTTTAAAAATAATTAAATTTTTTTTTTAATTTTTGACTCAAATGTTTTTATAAATTTTAGTCGATGCCAGATAAATTTTTTCTTCAATCCCAAATTTAAAATAAAAATTTCCTTTCCAAAAATAGAAAGCCCACAAATGCATTATTTTTTAGAAATTTATGGCGATTTCTTTTCTGAGAAAAATGTTGCATTAATGTTACATGTTCTACATTTTGCGTTCGTTTGTACAAAAAATACAACTGTGGGAAAAATTTTCAAGTTCTTTTGTGAAAATGTTGATGAAAAACATGCAAAACATGTTACATGTTTTACCCTTACTTTTACTTAAGGGTTCATACTGCCCTGTTTTACAACTTTGGTACTTACTAATTTGTTTGTACAACCAATATTTTATTTTGTTTGTAATAATATTTTAAAAGTTTTGTCAAAAGAATTCTACATCTAAATATTCTTCGACGGCATACTCCATTTTGAATTAAATCTTTTTTTTTTATTTTGGTGGAAAATTCTATGTATTTATTATCGTTTTAAATTTGTTCAAGCAATAAGTGATGTCAATGTCTGTTTAAAAACCTTAAAGTAAGTGTGCAACAAATAGTCGAATAGTTTTAAAAATCGCTAATGAACTACATTAATAATAAAAGTGTAATAGTTGTAAATAAAGGCATCTAATTCTGTTCGATTGAAGTTGTACAACATGTAACCCTTCGAGTGATTATAGGTAACATGAAAAAGTGTTACATGCATATACTGTAGCATTTTTTTCTCAGAATAGAAATCGCCATTAGTTTTAAAATTACATATTAGTGGGGATTAGTTTTATCTTATAAACTGGTATTTTAAATTTATATAAGTATATATAAGTACACTAAAACAATAATGTCATTTTACCAATTTTACAATTTGGTAATTATCTTTCAAATTCTGACCAAAAATATATAATACTTGAAGCATCATGAGCATATTAGCAAACATTCTTCTAGCATTAATAGAGTCAGCCTGAAAATTCCCGTTTAACCATTTTATATCGTTAACGAACATTTGAAGTTGTGACATTTCAATTATGGAGAATCAGGGTTATAATAACGACCCCACAACACATCCATTTAACGCGTAAAATATTCATTGGCTTAGCCATAATGTTGGTGGACAAACGTTTGAAAGTATGTATGTATTTTTATTTCTAAGAGTATTAACAGGTCAACCTAAACAAAAGGAGAAAACGATTTTTATATAAGAAAAATTCTGATGCTGACACATTTTAAATAAAAACAAGTTAGAATGCTATATTCATTCGGCTGTGCCGAGTCTTTGATACCCTCCACCGCCAGTTCCAATATTTCAGGAGTGATATTTATATGATGTCTATTTATTATTAATTTATCCTTATAAAAACAGACATCAGCATTAAAATTGGGTGCGGCTTAGACCTATATAAAATTATTGACCGACAATCTTGATATTGCGTAAATTATGGACCGATCTTCACGAAATTTCACACTATTATTTATAGTCCTCTAAAACTGTGACGAGCTAAAATTGTTTATGATAGCATTGTTAATTATGCTTTTAGGCGTACTCATCTGTTTTCCGGGAGTAGGGTTTATATGGGGCCTAGGGTAAATTATGGACCGATCTTCCCGAAATTTCACAGTTTCATTTCTTGTCCTATGAAACTATCACGAACTTATTTCTATTATGATAGCGTTATTAATTATGGTTTTAGGCGTACTAAACTGTTTTTCGGTAGTAGGGTTTCTATGGGCCTAGGGTAAATTATGGACCGATCTTCACGAAATTTTACAGTGGCTTTTCTAATCCTACAAAACTGTGAAGTACCAAATTTTGTTATGATAGCATTAGTTTTTACGGTTTTAGGCGTTTTAAACTGTGTTTGGGATTCTTCCCAACCTATTAAAAAAAAAACTAATTATTAAGTGAGCCTTGCTAATGTTCTATGATCTCAACATTCAAATTATATTATATTCTTATTTTCTTTTAATTTATCATTTGCTTACAAATTAAAGTTAAATTCCTAACCGTTCTTTTTATTAAAACCTTTTCTTTAGCTTCACTTCGGAAAATCAAATCTTGTAACGTTAATTTAACCGCCTTATACTCAATGCAAATGGATGAAACTTTGCAGGCATACATATTCCCGATGACAGTACACGAATACTTGGGCGTAGCCAGGATAAAATCTAGGGGGGCGGGCAAAATTTTTTTAAAATGTTCTTTTTTAAGAAAAGCGTTTCTTAAAAAAATTTTTTTTAAATGTTCTTATTTAAATATTAAAGCATTGATTTGTTGTTATTAAAACGAATTTTGCAAACATAGAAGTAACTAACAATACAAATACCGTAAACAAGAGCATTTATAAAATCATACGATTTTGGTTGCTTGTTTAAACTTCTAGTTTTATAAATAAGTTGAGTTGTTTATTTCCCGTTTTCCCGGGATTTTTCTTGCGGGATCCCGGGAAATAAAAAATTCCTCATAACTTCAGAAAATAGCTATTTATACTTTGAAATTTAGGTTTCTATTTTCTAAAAACTAGCAGCTGTGGACGGTTTGTGGATTAGATCAATTACAAGAAGTGAGTACATGTATTTAAATCAATGTCTCCTGGTGCAATAAATCTACTAAAAGCAGAATGGGCAGTGCAACAGTTGATAATTATTACATTTAGTGAAGTGAAGAGTTAATAAAGTACATTAATTCAAAATAAGATGCAGGCGTATATTTGAGATACCTAAACATATAGCTACTTCATTGCAACATAGTCATATCTACAAAAACAAACGATCTTGGCAAAATGCGATTAAAGTTTTCAAAATGTACCGATTTAACGATATTTTTTGCTATAACTCCGGTTCAGTTTGAGATATAATACGAGAAGGTATGAAGGAAAACTTTGCTAAAGTTACTTAAAATTTTGAGATATGACTATGATGCAATGAAGGAGCGATATGTTTATTAGGTGATAAACACAAATTTTCAATTTCAATTAAAATTTGTGCTGGTTTATATACCGATGAAGTGCGGGGAAACCGAAATAAAACAACATTTTGGAAACTCGTGTAAGATACTACAACATACAACTTGAAAAACACATTGTCCTAAAGATTACAAATGGATCTATTGAAATGAAAAGGAAAATTAGTTAAAATTGTTATTGATAATCTTTCATTCTTGACCGTGGCCGGCAAATCCATCTGAGGAGATCGAGTGGTTGCGATCGAAACATGTCATGGTAACCTGCCGGCCCGGGTTCGAGCCCCGGCCACGGTCAAGAATGAAAGGTTATCAATAACAATTTAAATTAATTTTCATTATGTAAAATTCCTTTCTTCATGAAAATAATTTAATGAAAATTAAATTTAATGAACTTAAGCCTAATTAAAATTATTAAAAATTTGGATTAAAACTAAATATTTTAAAATTAACAAACATGAATTAAAATTAATTTGAATTGTAAAGTTAAAGAGTTCCGAAATAAATTTAATAAAACTATTTATTCGCATATTTTTGTTCCTGAACTGATCATGAGGATCAGTATTCTTTTTTGAAAAATCTCCTACAAACTGTTTTCCGGGAGATGGTCCTTTATGGGGCATAGGGTAAATTATGGACGGATATTCACGAAATTTTACGGCATGATTTCCATATGAATAAAACAAATTTTTGCAAAATCTTATATGATTCCGTGCATTTTTCCACCATTTATGTTAGTTTTTGTAACAAAATTATCAGTTTTTAAGAGGTGTTGGTTTCACATTTTGATTCATAGCTCTGGTCCTACTGAACCGATTTTGCTGAATTTCAATCTAAACTGCTTAGGATACTACAAGCATTTTAACACCCAGTTTGTTCATTTCTTTTGAGTTTTTTGAAAGTGAGCGTGTTTTCAACAGACGGATAGACATACGGACATGGCTAAATCGACTTAGAATTACTCAAGGAGCCAGAATATAATAATATAGCGTTCAGTAAATCCGATTTTTCAGCCGTCCGATATTGAATTTGCTCTATAATTTGTTTAATATACATAAATTGTATTAATATGAGTTTTGTACATGAAAACACTAACAGATCTTATATCTATATGTTGGCCTGTAAAAGAAACAAAACGATCAATAATTTTCCCAAAAAGAAATAGTTTAGTATTTAAGCCCGAAATTAATTTTTATCTGATTTGAGACTAGAACCCCAAATCTGATGGCCCTGCTTTAGTCAACTGTTTTATACAAGGCGAATTCATATAACATATTAATTCGCCTTGTTTTTGACATTACATGACCGAGAAACAAAAACAAAATACATGTTGTTTTTTGTGTTATTGACTTTTTGTAGTCTCGCCGACCTGAAGTAAATTCGTCTTGGTCAGATTGTTGACGTTGTTGTTGACAGTTAAATTTATTTTTTGTATTTTTAAGCAAAATAAAAATAAATAAAAAATCAATCGTTAATTAAAAATGTTTGTAAAATGCCTAAGGAAAGCATAAAAAGAAATTGGAAATTGGATTAATTAAGGGTTGTACCCCAGGCGAATTCATGTAAACGGTGGTGGCGGTACTACAACAAGTACAACACCAAAAGCTCAACATTGTATTTTATTTGTTGCTTTCGTTGGTCGATATGTCAAAAACTCAAGCAACTTTTGGCGTTCCTCTCTCTAAATACGAAAAAAAAAACAGCACAGCTATGCTTTCAACGCCACCAGCAAAATAAATTCTTCTTGGTACTACCGTTAGGGTTTGATGGTTTAATAACTCTTTAAATTAATTTACATATATTTTTATTTCCGAATTTTGTGAACAAAACATGGGGAATTTGAAGTGGAACAATACACAACAGAACAGCGATCAAAACTTGTTGAATTTTATTTTGAAAATTAACGGTCAATTGTTTTGACGCAGCGTGCTTATCGCCGTTTTTTAATGTGCGTACTGGAGCTTTTTTTTCCAAATTTATTTACAAATGAATTCATTTACAGTTATTGGTCTCAGCGCCTTAAAGGCATTGTTGAGACAAGTTGGCATAATAATATTTTCCATAAAAATTTTATGTTGAATACAGAAAAAAAGAAAAACAAAAAAAAATATGTATTTCAAAAAGCTATTTAAATTAATATGAGATCATTTAAATCAATAACATTATATAAAAAGTTCATTGCTGAATGTGTTGTTTAAGAAGCAGCGTTGCCATTTTGGTGCCTTTCGGGTATTTTTTGGTGCTTTTTTGCTTATGCAATACCCGAAATTTTGTTAAACACCCGTTTTTGAAAAGCGGGTATTTATAGTGCTTTTAACAATTTCTCACAGTGCTTTTAAGTGCCTTTTAAGTAATCTACATATATTTTTGGCACTGAACCATTTTGCTACTATTCTGTAACCACAGCGGATACTTTTTTAACCAACTGCGTATTATTTGCATTTATGTTTTGAGTAGTATTCGCAAACTCTTCTAGGCTTTTCTCAAGCATCATTGTTTAGCAGTTTTTATACCCTTCACCACAGGTGGAAAAGGGTATATATAAGTTTGTCATTCCGTTTGTAATTTCTACAATATTGATCTTAGGCCCTGTAAAGTATATATATTTTGGGTCCTTATGAGGAGAGAAGTTTATTTAACGATATCCGTCCGTCTGTCCGTCTTACGTTTGATATGTGTTTTTCGGAGACTCCAGACATGATAGCGGCTAGGTTGTTTTACATTTATGTCACATTAAGTCCACCATTTCTTGCTATTGAAAATCAGCCAGATTGGTCCAACAATGGCTGAGATATGACCAAAAAACCACGACTGCCTCTAATTTTTCCAAAAAATCCCTTGTGGTTGTTGTATTTTTATTACTTTTTTCTGTATATCGGCAAGAGCCAAAATTTTCAAATTTGGTAGAAACATTAAGGTTATAAATACACACCATTCCACAAAATGTGGGCGGGGTTGGAGAAGTGGGCGTGGTACCTTCCATACAAAAAGTATAGTATTAAAAATTGTATAAAAACCTGAATTTTTTGACTGTTATATGACCTATGGTTACGCCTTATATATCAAAAGATCGAAAATTTAATTAATAAAAAATATTTTCTGAAAAACTCGGGAAAATCGGTTCAGATACGAAAAAGTTATGACCAAAATATTAATTTTTTTTTTGGAAAATACCCATTTTCGGGAACCATAGATCTTCCCGAGTCCAAGTCTTACAACCAAAATAAATGGCAAATATCTTCTTTAACACGTCGGTATATAAATCTTTCAAATCGGTTCAGAAATAGCAGAGTAATGACCAATATACTAATATACAAAAATTACTCTTTTTGTAATTAAGTTTGTTTTTTATACCCTTCACCGAAGGTCCTGCACCCTATAAAGTATATATATTCTTGGTCCTTATGAAAAGCGAAGTTCAAATCCGGTGGTTGTCGTCTCATCTCTCTCCCCCTTCGCATTTGTTTACATATACTAGCATAATGCCCAATATGATTTTCGTTTATTATTTCATCTATTTAACGAAATAATTTTAACAAATAGAAACTAGGAATTGTTGTGTTTTTTTGCTACTTAAAAACTCGCCAAAAGAGATAAAAATGACAACAGTGCCTTTACAAAAAGAAAACAAACAAAAAACTGTGTTGAGTTGTAAACAGTAAACGGTCTATATTTCATTTTAATGATATTTAAACAGCGTTCCTTCATGGTTGGAGGTGTGTTAAGTTAGAAACTGTGAGTTCCCTGGTTCGAATCTTGGTAAAAAAATATTTACCAGTTTTCGCTTTTTAAATTTCATTTATAATGAAGTTTAAAGTATTGTAAATATGTATGTATATGTAAAAATTATTTAGTTGCTCTGTATTCTGCTCGCACAATGGTGAAGGGTATATAAGATTCGGCACAGCAGAATATAGCACTCTTACTTGTTTATTATATCAGTTGATTTGTTTTTGTGCAATTTTAAGCAAGAAAGTGCATTGGCTATTATAAAGTTAAACAGTTGTATTAAAAGTAAGTTCTTCATTAATTTTTTGTTTGTAAAAGTTTATCATTTAAAAATAGCTTTCCTTTAGATGGAAAAGCAAAAATATAGAAAAGCTTGGGAGAATGATCCAGCGTTCAAAAGGTGGCTTAGACCAGCAAAAGATGAATTAAAGGCACATTTTATTTGTTGTAATTGTGAAATAAATGCACGATACAGTGATTTGTTTCGACATAGTCGCACAAAAAAACATGAACAAGCAATAGATCCGAGTACAAGTTTTTCAGTGCAACCTAAGCTGTCTTTGGATCCACCAGAGCCAAAACCAAATCAAAAAGCTCAAGGTTCCCTTTGCTTGTATGCAGCAGTGCATACCTACTTCTTTTTCAAGTATTGACCATTTGACCGATATTTGCATAAACATTTTTTCGGATGGCAAGCAAGGCCGCGCAATTTAAGTTACAAAGAACAAAGTGTTCCAATATAACAACAAATGTTATAGCCCCATATTTCATCGAAAACATTGTTGAAGATATCAAAGGCGTTCCATTCAGTCTGATATTAGACGAAGAGACCGATATTTCAGTTGAAAAATTACTTGGCGTTGTCATTCGTTATTTCAGCGAAAAAAAACAAGTTTGTTACAACATTTCTTGGTCTAATAGACTTAGAAGGTGGCAAATATTCTATGTGGATTGGAACGTCTTCTAAAAATTTTGGAGTTAGACTTTAAACACTTAGATGCCATTGGAACAGATAATGCTGCAGTGATGACTGGAACACACAACGGTTTGTACCGAAAAATTGAAGAAAAGTACAATCTTTCAAATTTGATTTTAGTAAGATGTGTTTGCCACTCTTTGCAATTAGTCGTTTGTGCCGCCATTGAGAAAAGTTTTCCAAATAAATTGGAATTTCTAGAAAAAGAAACACATAATTGGTTTTCGCATTCACCAATTAGACAAAAAGCTTATGAAAAAATTTTCAAGTTGCTTAACCGTGATGACGTCAACCCGCAAAAAATTCCAACGGTACCCAATACTAGGTGGTTATCTATTGAGAAAGCAATATTGAAAATTTGGTTGGAACTCAAAACCCATTTTAGTTTACTTAAAGACAATTGTTTTGTTTCAACGTTGTTAAAGGATATGTACAATGACAACAATAATTTAATCTTCTTAACTTACTTGGGTTCGATTTTGGAAGAAGTTCAAAGGGTAAACTTAGCATTTAAGGCTGAAAACGCGGATCACGTGAAGTTGTACAATGATTTTTATCGATTGTTAAAAAGTCTTACAGATCGAATTATCGTGCCAAACGAAGACTATGATTACATTAAAGGTAATTTAAATGAAAACATCAATGAATTTTGTTATCTTGGTTATATCTTTGAAATAGTTCTATTTACCGAAAATCTTGTAACAGAAATCAGAAGAAAGTTACCAAAAAATTTTCAATTATTACAAAATTTGTCATTATTTAGTGTAAATAACATTTTTTATACTGATAAGAAAGTAATTTTGGAGTTTGTAAAGAACTTTTTAGATGATTTAAATAGAATTAAAAAAAAAGAAATATGTCTTAGAAATATAAGTTTACATAAATAGAAAGAGACTAAAAGGACAGACGAGTTCTGGATAGAAGTTCATAACTTTAGGGATTCTTTGGGAGAAAACCCATTTGTTGAACTAAGTAGTTTTGTATTTGTATTTGTAAATGCTGAAGTTGAAAGGACATTCAGTCTAATGAATGTTTTTAAAACAAAAATAAGAAATCGTCTGTCTTTAAATTCTGCAAATGCCTGTCTGCATATTTAATATGCACTTTCCAACTTCCTTCAAAGGTTTACAATAAAATAAATTCTAGTGAAGTTTACAAAAAATCAAAATATTTTATTAACACTGTGTTATGGCCCTATGAATCATCCGATTTATTTGCTAATTTAATAGTAAAAAAAATTGTTATTTTAATTGACGAATTGTTTTTGTAATATCAATTTTTATAATATAATTTTTGCTTGGTTTGTTAAAATTAATTTGTTATCTTTTGTTTTTGTTAATGTTTCGTTATTTTTTATATGGACTAGAATTTACGTATTAAAATATATTTTGTTATTAATCCATTAAAATGTGTATCTACATATCTACTATGTACATACGTATATTTTTTATGTATTTTGTTGATATGAATAATAGTTTGTTTCTGTTTATTTTATTTTAATAAAAACCAACCGATCTCAATACAAAAATTAAGCATTTGTTATCTTTTCTTTATAAAATATCAATAATAAGAAAAATTTAGGTTGGTGCTTTTTACCATCAATTTTTTTCATTTTTACCCTATTTCTATATGCTCACAGTGCTTTTTATGGTGCAAGAGTTGACATCACTGTTAAGAAGTATTAATTTTTTTATATTAGGGGTAATTTATTAAATTCACGACTACCTATAAATTCCACGCGCTGTTTGGTAGTTTCCAACCTACACCAGGCGATTCTTAAGTCTTCATTATTCCTTGTATTTATCACATGATTGTTCCTCATGAAATGTATAGTGTGATGTCCAATATTGTGCAGACACTTGAATACGTATGTGAGAAGTTGCATCCTGTAAATACCATAAATGGGCAAAACTGTTTGACATTTATCAATATATAACGATGTAGTTGGGTATGTTATTGGCAGATTGTAGACAGTCTTTAGAGCTTTATTTTGCATACGTTGAAGGGCTTTAAATTCATTACTCTTTTTATAACCAAAACAAATGGCTAAATAATTCAAATGGCTTTGAATTAGGGCATTATAGACCGACCCTCTTATGTATAACAAATAAAACAGGTTTATAAGAATTTATTAATTAAATTTTCATAGAAAATTTGTATCATAAACCTTTTATAAGCCTGTTTTATTTTTTATGAATAAGGCCGTGAAAGTTTAGTATCTTTATCAAACTTATTTTTGAATTAATACAAAATACCAACCGCTTGAGCTGTTTTTTTTTTTTTTTTTCTTAAAAATTGTAGGTGTTCATTCCAAGTGAGATTGCTTTGTAAAATTATACCCAAGTATTTTATGCTACTGGCTTCAAAAATTTCTCTACCATCAACAAACACTGAAAAGGTGTTAGTTTGACGGGTGGGCCTAAATCTTAGTAACTGCGTTTTATCTGCGTTTAAAACAAGTCTGTTTATCCGTGCAAACTCAGATATCAAAGCTGCATCACGTTCCATATAAGCTCTTACTACCGTCTCGTGCTTATATGGATAAAATAAGCAAATAACATCCGCATACATAAATATGTTACCAGTAAGGTCAAGGTTATGTAAGTCATTGAGAAAAATGGTAAACAACAAGGGCCCTTTTAACTTCACCAATTTGTACAAACTGCTGCCGTTTAGTTAAATAACTCTGCAATAAGAGCAAGTCCTTCCCGCAAATACCGTAGAATTTTAGTTTTTGAAGCAAAATACTATGATCAATGAGGTCAAAAGCTTTGCTTAAATCATAAAAAATGCCAGCTACGCCGCTTTGTCCTTCATCCAAACTTTTACAAATGAAATTAACAACATTAACGACTGCTTCTTCTGTTCCACATCCTTTTCTTAAACCATGTTGAAAGTTGTTTAGTAAATTATTGCTACACATATACGATGAAATTTGTTTATATAAAATTCTTTCAAAAACATTGTTTATTATGGAGAGTACAGCTATTGGTCTGTACATACTGGCTGCTATTGGATTTTTTTCCCTTAGCAGCAACTTTATGAATTTTAAGGACACTCGATTAGGTGCTTGTGCTTATAATACTATTAAAAACATTTACAAGGTAAGGTGTTACTTCATTTACACACTTTAACAATATTTTTGCTGAAATATTGTCGTAACCACAACTTTTATTCGGTGTCAATTGCAATATAACAAAATGCAAACCTTTTTGTGCATCGAGTAAATGTTATAAGAGAATTTATGGAATCAGTTATCAAAACCTGGGGCCTTACCGCGTAATTCGATTCGAAAGAAAAACTGATCGAATTCGATAGATTTGTACTGTGTAGTACGATTTTCGATAATCAACTATCGAAAGTAAGGAAATTTTTGTCGCTGATCGAAAATAAAAATTTCCCTTTCGTAAATGCAACCGTGTAATACGAAAACGATTGTCAAAAAGCTTGAAAACATTCGTAAATTATTCGAAAGCAATTTTGGCAGTGAAAATTTAAAAAAATTATTAAAATGTAAGTACATATGTATTATATTAATTTTAAACAAAAAATTTAATGGTTTAAAATACAAAATGAAGAGTAATTTTTATATAAAAAATTGCTTGGCATGTCGTCTTTAATATGATTGTACACATACATAAATGAATATAGCACGTCATACAGA
Organism: Pollenia griseotomentosa; assembly: GCA_963931875.1. Lineage (NCBI taxonomy): Eukaryota > Metazoa > Arthropoda > Insecta > Diptera > Polleniidae > Pollenia > Pollenia griseotomentosa. The sequence continues at coordinate 191,459,781 of OZ007560.1, forward strand.
AATCGAATATTTGTTAAGTCTAAAGTTTTTCACAAAACTAAAAGAAAACAACACATTACAGTAATCTTGGCAATAAAACATTTTTCTTACTTACTTTTTTTCGCTAAGATTCATGATATTGGATGCTAATCTCATCATTTTCTTCCATCCATAAAAAAACAGAATCCATATTTTTTTCAAAAATCACTTGACTTGTATATTATTTTTGGTTTAGGCGTTTGCTTTATGAAATGTATGGAATTTCCCATTTTTTGTGTATATTTTGACAGAAAAGTAAAGTGATGCCAAGGTTGGCTTTAATTTGATCCCATTTTTAAGAGATACAACTCTGTACACGAGTCGAAAGTTTTACACAGTACGAAATACTTTTCGATTCGTAAGTTCTGTTCGAAACGATTTTCGATACGAACAAAATTACGCGGTAAGGCCCCTGAATTTGTGACCTTAAACTGGTCACTGATTAAGAAAATATTTATTCACAACCTCAGATTTTTCCAAATCATCAGAAATATCATCACCATTATCATGTTTAATGGGAAAAGACCGTTGTGAATTTCTACCAAGCGTTTCATTTATAAGATTCCAACTTTTTTTTGGATTTTGTTTAACATTTTCTAAACCATTTTTATAAAAGTTATTCATAAATTCTCTACATGCCTTTTTTATCATTACGCTGATTCTCTTAAGTATTTTCTTTACATCCCAGTAAAAACTTCGCCTACAAAATAATGTGTTGAGTAATCAGAAAAATATAAAAGCACTACTTACAATTCTACTGAAAGAACCAATGAATTTTACAAGCGATGTCCCAATACGGACGCATTAAAATATAAGTCATTATTTTTTTACCTACATACATCCAGAAAGAAGTAGTTATAGAAGTTGTTTTAGAAGTAGTTAAAGAAAAAAGCTACTAAATAATGAGTGAAAGAAGCTATTCAATTTGAAAAAGTAAGCGAAGTTTTTACTGGGATCTTCATTATCAGGTCTTTTCCTTTTAACCCTCAACAGTTTATTTTTATATACGATTAATTTTTGCAGATTGCCGTTAATCCAAGGTGTAATGTCACTTTTGTAATTTTTTTTTTACAGTTTTCTCCTGTGTAGAGTTCCTCGTAGCACTTTCGAGACATGATAATAATTAATAAGGCTATTATAGTAGATGGATCATCGGTTTGTTGTATCCGTGCCAATTCGGTTTGAACTAATTTTTAGCACGATCGTAATCACAATATAATCGGTTTTCTTCACTAATATTATGGCTACATGTTTCTATTCCAAGCCGACAAGAAATTAAGTTATGATTGGATAATTTACACTTTATTGATTCTACATACACATCACTAAAAACATTACTATAAACGTGATCAATAGACGTTCCACTTTCAGGACGTGTTATCATTTTGCGGCAATTGGTAAAATCATATGATGCGAGCAAATTAAATAGATCTTCTGATATTTGTTGATTCAAAACATCAATGTTGGAATCACCAACAAAAATGCATGGATTACGGCCATTTTTACAAAGTGAATTTTCTAAAAATAACAAGAAGCTGTTGGAATCACATTTTGGTGACCTATAAAATGTTAAAAACTCTAAAGCTTTACCATTTAGTTTAACTTCGTCTAATGACAAGATGACTGCATCAATAAAATTTGTACTCTCACAAAGTTCGACTTTATATTTAAATGTATTATTAACAAAAACTGAAGTACCACCATAGACGTCAGATCTACAACAATGTACGCCATTATATCCAGCGATGCTATACAACTGAATCAGGTCTTTATTTAGCCAGGTTTCTTGGACAGCGATAATATTGGGTAGTCGCGGTAATATTACAATTAATTCCCTAAATTTTTCAAGTGAAGAAATACTGCGGACGTTTATAGAAACTACGTTCAAAAATTAACTTGAAATGTTATTAAAGTGGTTTTCAAAAGTTTTTTAATCATTAAAATAATGAGTATTAATCATAAAAAATAATATTAAATAACAAACATGTTTATAGTATACAAGTATAAGAATTAAAATGTACTTTTTATAGGCGATTCATATACATCATCATCAACATCAACAACAGCAGCTTGGGATCTACGACCTCTAGGATTGTTAGTTGTGGCTTCAAGCAGCAAGTTATCTACTTCTTTTTCACTTCTAATGATTTTAGGCTTTGAAAGTTCACTTCTCTTTCAATAAATTCTTCTACCAGCAGCATAAACAGCACGATATCCAACGTTTTTAAGGGTCCTGGTATAATTTAGTAAACTCAGGGTTTCCCTGCTTAAGAAGTCATTGATATAAACTGAAGAACCTTTCTCTTTTAGCTTAGGTTTAACAGACATAAACTTTTCTTTGGATTGTCTAAAACTGAATTTTACAACAACCGTTTCATCTTTGTTATTAACTGCATTATTTCTTTTATTGGCACTTGGTTCCAAAACAACACCAGCTTCACGTGAGAGATTCACGACAGTATCAGATGCAGTTTGATTATTTGGTACAACTACTCCACTTATAATACAATCATTTTTTACCCTCTGATTATTTAAATAAGCAACAGATTGTTTCAAGACTCAATCTCAGTTTTTAACATTTTGTTTTCTTGTTCAACAGACTCTACTTTTTTTTGTTCTCCGCAACACTTTTCAATAACATATCAAATTGTTTTGACATAAAGCTTACAGATTCTGTTAAACCAGAAAGCTGATCAAGATTTTTTAAATCTGTTTTTATTTCGTTAAGTTCTTTTGCAATGTTGTTGCTATTATTATTACCATGACATAGATAACAAATATACAATATACTGTATGGGAATTTTTTTTTTGCAAAAAAAGTGTACCGCCCCCTCAAATTGTTCCTTTTTACGCCAATAGTGAAATTCCAAAATCTTAACTTAATCTAAACTGGTTTATATATCAGTTTTAGCCACTTTAGGGGGCATGTGCCACGCCTTAACCTAGGGCAATCCGTCTAAGATTTTGGAACACTTTCTGCAAAAAAAAAAAATTTAAGTCCGGTCTAGTGCAACCTACATGGACCATTTTTTCGCATTTATCGCACTGAATAAATTCTTCTTCTTTCTCCACTTCAATATTACATTGGCCACAAATATATTTATTTATTTTAAGACTTCGACGACGTTTTCCTGCCATACTTTATATATTTGAAATGCAATGTATGGTAGTGTAACCGATACACAAAAAATTTAGTTAATTTATTTAATAACAAATTTAATCCAAATTAAAATATAAAATTTTAAGAAGCACAAAAAATAAACAATGTTCACTTAAGGGTTAAAGGTGGGAGCTTTTACTCCAACAATCAACTGCCTGGTTGGGCTACGGAGAATCTAAGAACAGTTCATCAGGAATAATTACACCCACTTAAGTGTACTGTTTGGCACGGTGTATCGTGTGAAAGGATCATTAGTCCATATTTCTTTGAAAATGCACATGGCTTCTCAGTTACGAGTAAAAGTGCTGAATATCGAACGATGATCGACAATTTTTTGAGGCCAACTGTATAAAACCATCCACAGTTGTGGTTCTAAGAAGATGGAGCTCCATCCCACACTGCAAGGAATACAATGGCTCTGTTACGGGACCTCCTTGGCAAACGTACTATTCGCGAAAAAGCGATTTCAATTGGCCCCCACGTTCACCGGACTTAACAGCGCCAGACCATTGTCTTTGGGGTTATTTGAATGAAAGGGTATATGTACGTAAGTTACCCAGCACCCATACCATAGCTAAAACTAAACCGGAAATTTTACGAAAACTTATGGAAAATGTGCTAGAAAGAGCACGAATGTGCGAAGCCCGAAATGGCCACCACTTGCGGGATATAATTTTTTATACTTAAGGCAAAAGTATTTCCCATTAATATACTTTATAACAAAATAAAAATAATTATAATTAACTATTAACCATTAAATAAAAAAGTTATTAAACATTCAATCCTTAGCGGTAGTTTCCCGCCACCCTGTATGTATGTTATCTTTAATTTAAAAGTAGTTGCAATCACGTTTAAGTTTTTAAGTTTTATAGACACAGACCAGTGTCAGGTCACCATTGATGAAAAAATGGATGAGCTATTGGAGGATATTACTGAAATAAGCTTTCTCCGACGAGGTGATGAATTGCACGTACAAAAAACTGTTCATTGGCGGGATAATGTTTATTGTTGTTTCGACGATGGACGATTTTTGCAAATGCTTAGAGTAAAAAAAAACTCAATTTACTCGTCTTATACAACTTTTTGTACAGACATTTTTAGAACTACCGAATTGTATTGGTTAAATTGCAAGATGTGTGCGACCCAGAGAACGGCTTTGTACGATTGCAAGAAAATCGCATTTAATGTATACCAACAAATATACTCGCTTTCGGTCATACAATCAAACTTGCGCCACTGCACACATTCGCTGATGGTTTGCAGTGATTCAAATAATGCACATCGTGCTTTGTTATTTATACCATCGTTTAGCTTCGTTTTTTAATTAAGATGCTTGTGTGTTCGGTGCGACAATGATTGTTTTGGTAAAGAAAAAAAAATACAAGCAAAAAAGCCAGAAATCAAACAATCATTAAATTCAATCCTCTTTTATTTTTCCCTCTGTCCATTTCTTAACTTTATTTTCTCTCTTTCATTTACGGATTTCATTAGTCACTAAAAATAGGATACATGTAAAGAAAGAAGTTGTCAGAATTTGTTTTTACTACTTCAGTTCATTTTCTTTTATATTTGAAACAAAAAAACTGTTTTATTTGCCAGGGCTTCCGATATCAATTGCTTAATTTGAGTTGCCATTCGTTTAATTAGCTATTTTTATGTGCTGCTAGTTTATTAAATGGGTCGTGAAAGGTTGGTTATTTTTCTCTGTTGTATTTTGTTGTTGCTGATATGACCACATAGGCACATAACCTGATAATCAGCCTACTTATTATTCATTATTAAAACTAACAACTACTGTTGATCTTCGTTAAGAATTTGTAGCCTTAACTCTGAAACAACATTGTTTTTAGTACTTCCATGTACATTGTAGGAAATTTAAAAGAAAAATTTTAAAACATAATCATATTAATTATATACATATACAAGCTGTTGTTGTTGTTGATTTAAAAATAACAAACACAGATGTGTTTGGTTAATAAACAATAAAATTTATTAATTACAACTTCTCTAAAAAATATTAAAAAAAAGAACCAGACAATTCAAGAAAACATATTTTTAAAACAAAAATATTTTTAGTTTTTTTTTACTAACGCCGCATTAAAATTTTTTTATTTGTTTTATTTTTGTTAATTATAGAATAATAGTCTAAAAAAAGTCATGGAAAGTTTTATTTTATTTAATAAGAGTTACAAATACAATTACAAAAAAAATTTGTTCTAACTTAATTAACCGAGCAATAATAACGTAGACCTTCAGCCCGTTGTAGTGAAACAGACCAGAGTCTCTGGCGGGAATCAAACCCGCAAACCCCGCACTGATAGACTAGCTCACTACCAACTAGCCGACCGGAGCACCCTCATTGAATGTTAAAAAACAGTAACGTTGTTGTTGAAATACAACAATTAACAAATAAATAGAACATAATTATTTATTAATTAAAAGTTGCCAGTTCTAAGAGACGAGCTGTATGGAAGATAAAAGACCACTATCTTCAGATCAAAAGCCGTTAACCGTCCCTGATAAATCTAGATTTATCCAAAGTGGTCTAGCAGACTTAGGCATTGTATATTGCAATTTGCAAATACGTTTGTGTGCATGTAATTGATTAGTGATTGTTGCAAACTACTTATGTAGAATTAAAAAAGTGTAGTTGCCCTGCAAATAATAGGACCAGTCCAAACACGCAATGTAAAGAGTAGCCCACAAGGGACCAGGACTAGTCCAAAAGTAACCCAAACGTATGGAAAAAATATGGTCTATTTAACATTGCGATGTCCTAGGGGAGGACCATATAACCCACCTATGGACTACTATGGAGTAGTTTTAAAACTACTCCATGGTATACTCAAGAGGATTAGTTTTGAAGTCGTTTAAAAGCGAAAGCATGTCGTTAAAAAACGAAGACATGTCGTCTCACTACAAACACTTTTTAGCAATGACATGGTCCATGCTTGCATTACATCGGACCAGTCCATGGAGTAGTCCATTTTATCAATATGGATCAGGTGGTCCAATTTCATTTGCAGGGTGGTCAATCCCGACCATATTTTACAAACGTCACAGTATTCACAGTAAACTTTTCGATAATATACTCTATTTCACAACTATTAGCAATTTATAATATTTACACACATTTTAAAAAAAGATATGTTATTTCTCATGGTGAGTAACATTTATTTAGAAATTTTCATATTAATTCGAATGTGTATTCTAAGTCAAACCACAATTTTAAAAACTTTTATACTTTTAATAGTCTTATCCTTCAATATTTTCCAGGAATATTTTCTATGCGCTATCAGAATTTTTGTTTGTATATTTCCAGATTCTATTTGTTAAAAAAATTAAGTTGAATACATATTAAATTTACAGAAGGCACTATCCAGTTATAAGATACAACGAATGCTGACGAAGGCCGCAGCGGGCCAGAAAATGCATTACATTCTGCTAGTATCCAATAGTTGTATACATTTTCTGTACAATTTACTTCTTTGCTAGCCAAAGGATAGATAAAGTAAGCTTCGTAACAGAAATATACAAACGGAAATTCTGTTAGTGCATAGAAAATATTTCTGGAAAATATTGAAAGAATAAGACTATTAAAAGTATAAAAGTGTTTAAAATTGTAATTGGACGTAGAATACACATTCGAATTAATATGAAAATTTATAGATATGTTATGCTGTTAACATTAGAGAAGTTACGATACGCCTTTCTGCCGATACGATACCGATTTTAAAAAATAAATATCGGCGACACCGACACCAGTGTTGCCAAAACTTGATGACCAAAAATGGCTAAATTTACGGAAAAAAATGGCTAAAAAATGGCTAAAAATGTGCTAAAAAATGGCTAAAAGCTTTTTTAAATAAAAACACATTAAAATTCAATAACAAAACAGAAATAATTAATTTAAAGTTGTTTACGATGAAATTGTAAGTTAAGATCAATTTCTTAAATAATAATAAACGTAAATTAATATTTTGATATATATTTAAAAAATTAAATCATCGATAAAATCGATGTCGTTATTGTTCATCTCATAGGAATCACTCGTGCCTATTAGTTTTAAATAACTTGAAGGAAAATCATAATCACGACAACATTAACCCAACCTTTTGAGTCCAGATCTACAATAAAAAACAAGTAAAAAGTATAATCGGTCAACCCCGACTAGAAGATACCATACACCAATTATAACCTATGTACCAAATTTTATTAAATTATCAGCAAATTTGCGACCTGCACTTTGCGCACAAAAGGCGTACATGGACAGCCAGCCAGCCAGCCGGACAAGCATCGTTAATTCGACTCAGAAAGTGATTCTGAGCTAATCCGTATACGAAAAGGTTGGCTAAGTATCAAAATTTTAAGGTGTTTAAGGTGTCACCATAAACGCATAGTACGCTCTCCACTATTGTGGTGTTGGTAAAAACATTTTATTGTTACGGTAAAAATATTTACCTAATTAAAAAAATCGAATTAACGGTTGCTAAATGTAACCTATTTCTTAAATTACTTTTAACGATGTTTACTTGGCAAAATACCCTCTCTACTTCAGCATTAGACCATGAAAGTGAGAGTGCATCTCTTTATTGAAATACTTGCAACCAGAAAAAAACTGCGTTATTTGTGTTGATCTATTTATAAATTTAACATTGGAATACTGTCCTTTTATTTTGAAAGATGTTTCATGATTTTAGTTTATAGCGATTTTCCATATTTGTAAAAGTTGTGATTTAAATTAAGGGCTAATGGCTAAACTCATTTTTTAATGGCTAAACAGGGTGAAAAATGGCTAAATCTAGCCACTAAATGGCTAAATTGGCAACACTGACCGACACGGATACGAATATTAAATTTAAATTTAAGGTTAAATTAACAAAACTCAAGTAGAGTAATTGCTTTAGTTTACAAAATTACGTTCAGAAGGGATTTTTAATATATAAAATTGATTTTAATAAGATTTTAATAAATCGTCAATAGTGAATCAGTACAGATTCGCTAGTGAGATATCCTGCAGGGTAGTTACAGATCGGGTTTAAAAAATTGTAGTCGAAACCAAAATTTGTGATCAACTTTTTGAGTTGGTTTGACTGCGACTGTTTACATTTTATGAATCAGAATTAAAAGCAACAGTTTTTTTGGCCAATGAGAAGTGAAGAGGTAGAAGAAATGTTAGTTTTTCTACTTTGACTGCGGTTTTTTAAACGCTGTTTACAAATGCAAACACTCAGACTAACGCCTAAAATTAATGGTGAACTTTCCCTAAAAGCAAGTAACAATACACTTTCTTTTATTTGAAGTGTTTTAAAAGTAAATAAGAATGTTTTTAAGCTTTTTCCACATTTTTTATGGTTTTTTCTTTCTGTAAAGTAAATGCCAATTGAATTTGGCAGCTTGTGTTAAGAGATTATTGCTCAGCAACACGTTAATAGCTGTGTTCATTTACTAAAAATTGTTACAAATTTGTAACAATTGCTACTGGAAAGTGTTCATTAACCCAAAAAATTTGCAAGTAAAGATCTTTACTAACAATGACATGTCCCATGGTTGCATTACATTGGACTATTTTGTAAGTAGTCCATTTAATCTGAAGTGGATCAAGTAGTCTAATATTATTTGCAGGGTACACAAAACAGTGCTAACAGTAAGGTACGTTACATTACAGTTTTAACAACGATCGGCTAACGAAGCCTTTACACGTACAATTTGCGTACATAAATTAACGCGTTATTTATTTTAATAATTTTTTATAATAGGGTGGATCACTGATGTATGAGAAAAAATAAAAGTTTTTGAATCATACTATAACAGCATTATTTTTTTGTTTTACTTTAAAATAAAAATAATTAAAAAATTTTTGAATCCCAAGAAAAACTTTGATAACTAATATGCATGTGGCAGTGTAAATAAAACTGAACTGGCAAAATAAAATAAAGAAATTTGTTTTTGTTTTTTCTTTTACCAATTGTAGCCGGGACTGTAAGAAAAGATAATCTCACTGTTTATTGTTGTTGTTTTTGTTTAAGCTTTGATATTGTTGCAAGTAAAACTGTGGCTTATGATTCTTATTCGCTTAACAGTTTTTCTTTGGATGAAGTTTCCTGACGATCTGGCCTAAGCAACCAGTGAAATGCGCATAGGAATAGCTTATCCCTTCAACAATACATTTCAGTTTATAAATAGTATGGAATGGGAATGTAGCACATTTAAACGAATCCTTTTTAATTAAAAATAAAAATTGCTTCAAAAGGTCACAACTTCAGCCACTAAAAAATAGGTTTTTTGAAAAAAGCCATTTTTTAAATTTTAATACAGTTGAACTTCTATAAGTCGAACTTCTGTAAGTCGTAAATTCTTTAAGTCGAAGGAAATCTCTTGGCAATAGCAGTAGACAGGCAAATTCACATATGTAATTTGTTTCTATAACTTGAACTCTTGAACTTCTTTATCTTGAATTTTTCTACAGCTCAAAGTAAAGTATTTGCACCACGCGTGGCCACACTTCCACAAGTCGAACTTCTTCCAAAAATTTTTTGCCATCTAAAATTTTTGTTTTATTTAAAACTAATAAGCATTTAAAATATGACATTTTTCATTATTCTAAGTTTTTCAAATTCTAAGTTTTTCAAATTTTGTGTGTAAACACTTGTCAAATAACACAATATTTTAATAAATTAACGCCTGTATTTATAAAAAATTTTTAAATTTAATAAAGGTTTACAAAACAAATTTTTTATGAAAATTCTCCTTAATAAACGTTTGTTAAATTTAATAATCGTTTATAAATACGGGGGTAAATCTTTAAATATGTGCATATGTATATGTACGATATAAAATTAAAACAACCTAACGAATTTAATTTTTTGTTGAACATTTATTACAAAATTCTCTAACTTGAAGATTCTGTAAGTCGAACTTTTTTGTCGGGATAATGGAGTTCGAGTTATAGAAGTTCAACTGTATATCGTTTCTACAAAAAAAAAAAAAAAAAATTAAATTAAGCTTGAAAAAAAAATCTTAGGTTCTTATACAACATAAAACAATAAAATAATTTTTTGGTCACAAAATCTTGTTAACTGTCAAATTTGGGCATCTGTGGTCTTGATTCAAATTCCATCTACTTATATTAAGCCTTCTCTTAATTTTTTTCTGACACCATTTTTACGAACTTAAAAGACGTAAGAATACAGTAATATGCTTTTCTGCAATACAATGGTATTGTTGCTATATTCAAAATTTAACAAAATTCAAGGTCAAAGCGCGGGATCTGCACTAAAAATAAACTAAATATATTTTACAGGGGTCTAATGCAGACAAAAATACAACATATTTACGCTATTAGAAGTTGATACGAGAAAACCCCCTAAGCCCTGACCACCCCTAATATATATGGATATGTTACTAAATGGCATGTTGTTGTGAATTAATTAGAATAAACAGCTGTATTTGGTTTGTAAACAATAGGACATATATACATATGTATATAAAATACATTTTAAATATTAAACAAAAAACAGAAACGCAATTTAAAAAACCAACCATAATATTTTCCGTATTATTTACGTCTTTAAAATATTTTTGCCAAATAAGTAGTTTTTACAGCCCATTTGCACTCAAGCCAAAAACTGGTAATAAGTGGTATATGTAATGTGATAAATAAGTTTATCTTATGGTTTATAACATGTTTTTCCATAAAATTCCTAAACTGGTTATGAACTAGTTTATAAAATAAACCTGTTCAGAACAACTTGATCTACAAGGGTATATGTGTATATAAGCTTGCTATTCCGTTTGTAGTTTCTATAATATTGACCTTAGACCCCAATGTCCGTTGGTCTGTCGGTGGAAATCATGTTTGCGGAGCTCCTACATAACGTCAAAATATATCTTTATATTGATCGAATTTTGCTATTTAAACCCCGACTTACTTTCTATATTCTCTAATACTAGTGGTGAATTAAGCTGGGATCACACGATTGCCGCAATGCACCGATTTTCACAGTTTTTAATACCCCAATCGTGTGACTGCACAACGAAATGGCTCATGTACCAATCGAGGACAATATTGTGCTTTCTTTTACCAATAAAATGCAGCCCTGGTGCGGCAATCGTGTGACTACTTGACATGCAACCGCGCGTCAATAAAAATAACAAAAATTTACCAATATTTATTGTACAAATTTGTACTGGATTTTACTGAAATGCGTTCGCGTACACATAAATTTGTAAAATTTTCATATTACTCACCTACTGGATTTACTGGAAAAGTAAACAAACGCACGTATTGTGTTCTTAGGCGGCCATCAAACAACACAATACGCGCCAATATTTGCTTTTTTTATAAATTTACTTTTTTTTTATTCGTTTTTCATGTCAAATAAAAATAAAATTATATGAAAAACTGTATTTAAATATGAATTGATATTTAAATAGATTTGGTAAAATTGGCCATACAAATTTGAATAGAAATATTCTGTATTTCTCGATATATTTGAAAATAGAATTTAACTTTATTTATCAAAGTTTTTCTTGGGATTCAAAAATTAGTTTAGTTTAGTTTAGTTTTTAGAATTTCATATATTTTTCTTTAAACATTTCAAACAAAGCTATTCAACAAAATTTGTTTAAATAGGTATACCTACATACATACATATGATAGATACAACCCTGAAGGAAACCTGGGGACAAGTGTCTCCAAGTCACCAGTTTTGTCGACTATTTTAGTGACTTCTTGGCGACATGTCAACAAAGTGTCTACAGTTTTTTTATTTGCTTTGATGAGAATGAAGTTCTTCTTTGCCGCCAAAGCAATATTATTCGTCGACGGCATAATTGTTTTTATTAATATAGCATTTTTTCATTTGTGCTATAATAAATATGCAGTACATTAATCGTTATAAATTTAAATAGTAGATAAGAAACTCCATTTGTTATATTTTGTGTTTCATTAACGACATCTTTTTTAGAAAAATATCAAAAGTGTAGACTAGAATTACTATAATGCACTAGTGAGTCTCTGGTGACAATGTCTACCAAAAGAACCACCTACTCAGTAGTGACAACGTCAGTAGTAGATTTCCAATGACACGCACATGGTAAATGTCTATAGTAAAAAAGTGACTGTGCTTCGGCAATTATTGTACCCATTTCGCTCTGCACCAACTAGCGGCAATCAGCGTTGCCACGACCAAAAAAAAATTTGTTACCAAAATCTATAAATAAAGTAACCAAAATTATTTTGTATCAAAAGTACTATTGTATTCGCACTTCAGTTTACAAGTTGTGTGTATATAGTGTTTGTTTGTAACATGTAGGCTCATAAATCGCTGGACTGGTTTTTTAAAAGTTTTGCGATGAATTGGAAAGAACAATAGGTTTTATAATTTCGCCTAAAATTCAAAACAACGTATCATCAAAAAATTCAAAATTGACTTTTTGATTGATTTTTGTTCGTTTTATTAAACTACATGTTTACAAAAAATAGATTCTTTTTGTCCGGTGGACATATAATCATATTAAACGGGATGGGTTCCGAATGGCCTCTGACCTTATCGTGTATCTAGAAAAGTGTTTCAGTGAGACCTATGTAGCATTAAGAGTAGCAGATGATGACCATCTACACTTCAAAGTATATATGGTTAAGTTGATAGTCTGTTAAAAATTAAGCTTCCAAATTTGGTTAAAAGTAACCAAAACGGCAACGCCGGCGGCAATTAAATTTGTAAAAAACAGGGCAATCGTGTGATTTCAGAATATTTTATTGGAGCAATTTGACTATTGTGCGTCAATAAAGCACAATCAAAATTATGTTATATTGGTGCATTTGCGGCAATCGTGAGATCCCTGCTTTAGGGGAAACTAAGCTTCTGCGTTAACATTTTAACTTAAACTGCAAAGTAAAAGGAGTCCAAATTCAAGGTATTATCGGTTAATGGAAATCGCTACAGGGAGATGATCCGAAGGTTTTTGTGTCGAACAATTGATGATTAAAACGAAGAGAATATGTGTTTTCAAAAGGATGGTGCCACTTGCCACACAGCGAAAACCAGTGGATCTTTTGAAACAAAAGTTTTTGGTTAGTTTTAAACGGAACATATTTATAATAAACTGAAAGAAAAATATTTTTAATATCTCAAAAAAAAAAAAAATTAATTAAAATAGTACATACATTTTTGTATACCCTTTAATATGATGTTATGGAATTCAGCTTCAACTTGTGTTGTTAACAAAAAAATTTTAAAATAAATGTGAGATAAGTAGATTTCGTTTTAAAAGTCAGTACAAAATTAAAAAAAATAATTTTCCATCCCTGTTCTGTTTCGTTTGTTTAGTCTGAGTTTACACTATGAGATAAGAGATGTCTTTCAGAAAGTCTGAGTATATTGGTGAGAGCAGAAGAGCACATGCTATTCTTCTCTTCCCACTAACCAATAAACTCGAGCTTTCTGAAAGAAATCTTTCATATTGTGAACACAGACTTGTCAAATTGTTTTTGATTGTGTTTTTTTAGTAGTTGAGTGCGCGTGAGTGTGTAAATTGTGTGCGATTTTCGTTTTGGGCGCATTTTGTATATAAAGCCGTTGCTTGTGTCGTTTAAACTTAAAGTGACAAATTTAATCTAACGGTGTTTAGTAGTGTTTTTGGATTAAAAGTAAAGTGTGTTTTATAAAAAGTATTTTTTTAAAAAGAATAGAAAATTGTTATGGGTTTTTATTTGTTCTATTTGGCTGAAACGGCACTATAAAGTCATTAAGCAAGAAACAAAACATACTGCGTTCTTGGTTCTTTATTTGCTCATCTTTTGTACTTTTAAAAGGATTTACATCATTCAAGGATGCCTATTTTGAATAGTTTTTCTTTTTATTAATATCTAATATTTTAAAGCAAACTTGGTAGGTATCAAATTAAAGGGAAACTCTGTAGAATTAGAAAAAATTAACTTCAGTTCCCCTGAATAAAAATATAAAAATGTTTTTTTTAAAAAATATATCCTTTTTTAAAACCTTTTCTTTAGCTTCACTTCGGAAAATCAAATCTTGTAACGTTAATTTAACCGAATTTTACTAAATGCAGATGGATGAAACTTTCCAGACATACATATTCCCGATGACAATACATGAATACATGGGCGTAGCCAGGATAAAATCTAGGGGGGGCAAAATTTTTTTTTTTTGGTAAAATGCTTTTTGACTGCCTTCTACTCAATGCAAATGGATAAAACTTTCCAGGCATTCACCAGGATAAAATCTAGGGGGGGGGGGGGCAAAAATTTTTTTTTGATAAAATGATTTTTTGAATGCCTTCTACTCAATGCAAATGGATGAAACTTTGCAGGCATACATATTTCCGATGATAATACACGAACACATGGGCGTAGCTAGGATTAAATCTAGGGGGGGGCAGATACTAATCCACGTGTGTAAAGTTTTATTATATGAATATAAAGTTTTTTTTTATTATATGAATATAAAATACAAAACATGTAAAAAAATGTTGTTATTAACCATGGAAATTGTAATGTATTAATTAAAGCTATTCGTTACTAAAAAGTAAAAAATAAATAAAAAAAAAATTTTAAGAAACGCTTTTCTTTACCTTAATATATTGATCAGTTGTGAACACAGAATAAATATGAATACTAAAAAAATCGACAAAAAGTCAAAAAATAACAACATTTCAAACAACATAAACTTTTAAATCAAAATGGAAAAAAACTCACACATCCCTTAAAGAAAAGCGTGGGGCGCCCATACCAACCTGAACTTAAAAAAAAAACATGACTGCCGTGAGTACATTTTAATATTTCAGACCAAAAGAAATACAACCAATCATGTTTAAAGCTACCAATTTTCAATAATTGAGCATTTTGTTTCATAACAACGCTCCCCACGCTTTTCTTCAAGGGATGTGTGAGTTTTTTTCCATTTTGATTTAAAAGTTTATGTTGTTTGAAATGCTGTTATTTTTTGACTTTTAGTCGATTTTTTTAGTATTCATATTTATTCTGTGTTCACAACTGATCAATATATTAAGGTAAAGAAAAGCGTTTCTTAAAATTTTTTTTTTTATTTATATATCCTATACTATACTGTAGTCTTATAGAATAAATTTAATTCAACAACATAGGTATATGTTATTTTATTTTAATAAAAACTTTTAAGGATATGGGAGGATATTTTTTTTATTTTATTTTAGTTAAAACTTTAAAGGATATGGAAGGATATTTTTTTATTTTTTTTAGGGGAATTGAAGAAAATATATTTAATTCAAATTTTTATATTTTAATCAGGCTAAAGTTCATTTAACTTTATTTTTATTACATAAGTTTTATGAAGAAAGGAATTTTACAACATGAAATTAATTAAAATTTATTGATAATTTTTCTTTCTTGTCTGAGTTGGGACCCGAACCCAGGGTTTTTGTAAAATTCCTTTCTTCTCAAAAAGAATTTAATGAACATCAAATTTAAAAAACTTTAGCCTGATGAAAACATGAAAATTTGGATTAAAAACCATAAACAGTTCAATAAAATAACCACAATGCTAATTTTAATAAATAGTTTTTTATAAAAATCCCTCTTATTTGGTACCGAATTTGATAAATAATATAACAAGCGTAGAGCTTCTTTGGATTAGCTTAGAAAAATAAAAAAAAAGAAACTAATATTAAAAAGAAATACCTAAGATAAGCATTCTTGAGAAATGGTAAGTCCTTTCAAATAGCAAAACGATGAAGGAATGAAAATCCAAGTACGCAGTTTGACTCTGTTTTGTCTCTAGATTAATGGCTATATAGTGGCGTAAATTTGCTATGAATTTTAAGAGAATTTTTTTGTTTTTTTTTTAATAAGGTGTAAATTTTTGTTAAAATTCAAGTGACAAGTGTAATTAAAAAAAATGAAGACAGCTACCAAGTAAGTTTTTTTCTAATTTATTATTATAATTAAATTGTAAATTTTTTCGTATAATAAAATACAGAGAATGCTTTATTCGCGGGCAGCTCTGCCAGCAGCCAACCCCATAGACAGTGTCCCAAGTTCCCTCAAATATTATATATACCCTTCACCGAACATTCTGCTTATTCCAGATAAATTGTATCCAAAATCAACGGGTACCACATTATATTCGTGTTACTAATAAATATACAGTAGACGCTCGCAAATTAGAACCGCTTTGTTTTTGAGGCAATTCTAATTTCTGAATTATTCTAATTTCTAGACGTTTTTATTTCGAATAAAAAATAAAAATTACTTAAATTTTTTTTAATTCAATTTTATTTGATTGCCATTAAATGTATTTGTTAAAATTAAAAATACCATGTCGTTTCTTATATTTGGAAAACTATCCATTGCTTCCATGGAATGCATTTTCATCTTTATAGGGATATTCCTCTCTAAATATTTTTTTAGCTTTCTTTTTAAACCACTCATACAGACGACTTACCATGTTTGGGTATTCAGCGCTGTGCAAAGATTTATTGCTTGCTTCCTGATATGTGTTGAAAACAGCATTTAAGATTGCTGTTCTATGTGATTTGATATAGCTGATTGAATTTGTCGTAACATTAATATTCACTTCAAACCCTTTGTCTAGCTTTTCTAATATTTTGACCTTCGTTTCCAATGATAAAGTGTTTTTTTACGCTTATTTGACATTTCGAATGGTACACTTTCACTTTTTAATACAGACTTCCAAAATATGTACACATGTTTCGAATTTCACATATAAACTAGCCACAAATATATATAAATGCGACAAAAACAACAAATAAGGAAACATCTAAAATTTGGTAATTCCCCTTTTTAGTTTTACATGTTCAAACAGAATAAAAATAAATTGCGGATTTCTTGTGTTCAAATAACAAAAAAAAAAAAACGCTCTGAAATTAGAACTATTAATTCGAATTTTAGAGCGTTTAATGTATTGCAAACACTGATTCTAATTTCTGATCGTTCGAATTACTGAAAGCTCTAATTTGTGAGCGTCTACTGTAATAACTTAATAAATTAGGGTGACAATTATCTTTAAATATTACAGAAAAAAACTTAATATAATTTAACTTAAAATAAACTTATTATTATTAATATATTTACTAATGGCCGATTTTAGCAATTTATTTAAATATCAATTTATGTATGTTGAAAATTCGTTTTCAACAAAAACAATATTTTAAATTTTTTTTTTCGTAAAATATATTAAAAATCACATTACAACCAGCGTTACCGTTGTATCAATTTGACCCTTTTTTGACGGTCTTGATACCGTTTATGACCCTTTTTTTATATTATACTTTTGTATCATTTTCACCTATTTTGTGACACTTTTTGACCCTTTTTTGGAAATAGCACTCACATTTTGTTTTTTGACAACATACGGAACAGTAGTGCTAAACAAATGTTTTCGAAATAACAGGTACCCACCATACAAAGAAAATCATATTTTTCTTATATCTGAAGAACTAAAATAGTGAGGCACAATAAATTTGATGTGGGTAACTATCGGAACAAACCTCATCTTCCAACAATATATTGGAGGAGGAGTAAAAAAAAATTGTATACGATTTTTTATTCACACGCTTCCGCGCATGAGAAATAAATTTTTATTCACGCACTCCATTTTTTAAATCAATCATATGACCTATGGTTATCCCTTATATATCAAAAGATCGGATATCTTTAGTAAAAAATATTTTCTGAAAATTTCGGGCAAATCGGCTCAGATACAAAAAGTTATGACCAAAATTAATTTTTTTTAAGTCCCCACTTTCGGGAACCATAGGTCTTCCCAAGTCCAAGCTTTAAATTTATTCTTAAACAAGTCGGTATATAAATCTGTGAAATCGGTTAAAAAATGGCTGAGTTATAATCAAAATACTGAAATCCCAAAAATTACTATTTTTTTTTTATAATTAAGTTTGTTTTTATTTATTATTTTTATAATTAAGTTTGTTTAAATATATGTATGTACATATATGTACGTATATATACATATATACCTATTACCCAATTTAATGGTAATATTATTCTTAAGCAAGTTGGAATATAAATCTGTCAAATAGGTTAAAAATGGTTAAGTTATGAGCAAAATACTCAAAAAAAAGGACTAAAAAACATTAAATTTTTATAAAAACTAAAATTTTAGAGCTGTAATATGTCCTATTCATACGTTTAAGATATCAAAATATCGGAAATCTTTAGAAGAACATATTTGCTGAAAAATTCGGAAAATCGGTAAAAAAAAGTAATGTCAAAAATACAGTTTTTTTTAAAATACCTATTTTCGGGAACCATAGAACTTCTCGACTCCAAGTTTTATCATCAAAGTAAATGGTTATTTTATTTGTTAAGATGTCGGTGTAAAAATGTGTCAAATCAATTATAAAATGGCCGAGTTATGACCAAATACTGAAATTCGATCAAAACTAAACTTGCTATAAGGGTAATCACGATGGTCATTGTGCAAATTTGCAATGTGTAAATTTGCAGTGCATATTATGATTGATCGTGAGCATACCACTTTTATTTTTTGTGCAAATGTGCTCTTTTTCTAAAAATTTATTCTGGCAGCACTAAAAACTTCTGGCAGCACTGTAAAAAATCTGCATTTGTTTACAATTATACACAAGCAAATCAAAATAAATATTTTCTTTTTAATTAATTTAAATTTAATTCATTATTTAATATTAAAACCCACGAAAATGTTCAATTTATAAGTTTCCTTAAAAACAATATGATGCTTAATATGTCAAATGTTGTTGTTTACATTTGTTTGCAACGGAGCAAATATGCACTACTAATCTTGCTCATGGTTTTTTTAGTGCAAACGAAGTAAAATAGAGCAAATTGCAAATACGTACATTTTGTTGTTTTATTGTGCAAACGTGTGTATTTTTGCACGCATTTGCATCGTTTGCACACTTTGCACTACCCATCGTGATTTCCCTTTATATATTAATTAAACTTTTAATATAAGTATTTAAAACCACGCAAACATGTGCAAATAATTAAATAAAACTAAACGATATATATATAATATAAATATACATGTACATATATATATATACATATATTTAGATAAATATATAAAGTTCTGTTCTTTCCAAACCATGGTGAAAGGTATATAAGATTCGGCATAGCCGAATATACCACTTTTACTTGTTTTTTTTTACATCTCCCATATAAACTTACAAAATAAAAGCACTTCCACTAATATTTTTTTTTACAAATTTAAGCCAAATCTTTAAATAAGTACCTGTGCTTGATGGTTCTTTTTAACCTTTATGTGCTCGGAAGTCTACATTTGTAGTAATTTTGAATAGATTAGCAAATAAAAATTAAAAACGTCAGTAAAACAATTTGAGGTTTTTGGTAGCTTCCTAAAATCTTGTTTTAAGCAGATTTAAACGTTAATGATGTAAAAAAAATTATTTCGTAGGTGCTAAAGGGATATTTTTTAAAATGATCATCTCGTGGCCGGTAGTCTACATTTGTAGTAACTATTTGGTTTGTATGCAAATAGCTTTATTTGTTGCTTATTACATTAGCAAACATTTTTTGTTTGTTTTATTTTTGCTAAAAAAAAGAATTCTTTGCATCACTTGTATGCTGATAGCGCATCAAAGTAATAACATTTCATCATTTCGTGCTACTAGTGCCGAACTATCAATTTGTCTATACATTAGGAACCAGCACTAGTTATTGTCCAATCTACTTTACATGTATTAGACTGGTGAATTTAACATGGAGTTGTCCTACGAGGGGTATAATTGTCTACCCATTGCATTACTTTTCTCGGGTTATTTCACTAGTGAAAGCCGCAATATGAATTTAATGGTATTTTCTAACCAGCTAAATAGCTAGTGAAATTGGGAATATGAATGCAAAAGGAAAAAACATGTTTTCTGAAAATTATATACTTCATATTTTGTTAAATTAAATTGAAATTAAAAATCAGTTCATTTAAAGAAAGTTAATTCAATTATTTTTCACAAATGATTTGGTATTTCTTATTTTTTTGAGACAACTTAACACAAAGACGACCTTTTTCGCAAATTTTCACAAAACGAATGAAATATCAAAGAGGAGCGTGCAACAGCTGTTTCAAAACAGTGTGGACAACTGTCGCTTTTATGCATTACTTAGAGATAGTGAAATTACTAGTGTAGGGTTGCTGCTTATATAACTATTTGCAAAGCGACAATTGCTATTTGCCGAACAAGCGGGACTATTTGCAAAGCGACAATTGCTATTTGCCGAACAAGCGGGATGCTAAATTGTTTTTGATTGTGTTTTTTTAGTAGTTGAGTGTGCGTGAGTGTGTAAATTGTGTGCAAGTTTTCGTTTTGGGGGCATTTTGTATATAAAGCCGTTGCTTATTTCGTTTAAACTTAAAGTGACAAATTGTATCTAACGGTGTTTAGTAGTGTTTTTGGATTAAAACTAAAGTGTGTTTTTTAAAAAGTATTTTGTGTTTCCAAAAGAATTGTTGAATTTATGTTAAATTCAAGAAGTTCTTCATATTTTTTTTTAAGAAACTTGTTAAAAATATTAATTTTTTTTATTTGGCAGAAAAGCCGCTATATAGCCATTAATCTAGAAGTCATATTTGCTAGTTTTTTGTTTTCTCATCTTTTGTCCTTCTTAAAGTACTTATGAACATTTTTCAAGAATGGTTTTTTTAAATATTAGAATTTGATAAAAAATATTAACTTCAGTTCCCCTGAATAAAAATATTAAAAATATATCCCTCCATATCCTTTAAAGTTTTAATTATAAGAGTTCGAAATTTTGTGAAGTTTTGAATGGTAAACTTTGTGTGTGTGTATATATTTTTATAATAAGTCTTATAGAGTTGATCTTAGGCTACAACACATAACTTTTAAAATTTGTTTTAATAAAAACTTTTAAGGATATAGATTCTATATTATATTATGATTTATTTTTAAAATGCCTTTTTCTAATTTTTTTTAGGGAAACTACAGTAAATATTTTTATAAAATTCTAAAGAATTTTTTTATTTGGTTTCGAATTTGCCAAATTATTTTAGAAACTAATACGTATTAAAAAAAATTATTTAAATTTAGTATTCTTGCAGAATGTTGAGTCCTTTAAAAAAAACAAAAGTCGAGAGATGGAAAAATAAAGTGCGCATTTTAACTAGGTTTTGTCCTTAGATTAATGGCTATATACCCTGTCCCACGGTGTAGATTAACATATTCAAAAATTAAATCAGTTTTAATTAAAAAATTTATTCAAAAGAATTAAACGTTTAATTGATACTATTAATTTGCACCAGTTAACAAATTCACTTGATTAAACGTTTAATTCATTTGAATAAATTTTTTAATTAAAACTGATTTAATTTTTGTGTTTTTTTTAAGAATTTTTTAAATTTGTTATGAAATTTAAAATTAAAAGTAAACCTCTGTCGTTTTTTTTTTAAATAAGGTGGAATTTTTTCTTATAATACAACTGACAATTATAAATTTGTAACTTCTATTATGAAGACAGTTATCAAGTAAGTTCTTTTCGAATTTATTATTATTATTACTGTGATTTTTTAAATATGTGGTAGTTTCAGTTTAAAGGGATCTATGGATGAAAAAAATCGATTTCTACTTTTTTGGTGATTTTTAAAATAGACAATACGCTCTTTCTAATGCAGCAAGCCGCAGTTTTCTAACTGCATTACTTTTGTCATAAGTAAGCTTTAATTAACACCTTTGATAAGAAAAGAAAAGAAAAAGAACCCAATGTAACATAATTTTTTGTAATTGATCTAATTAACTTGAAACTCACCTTTCGGAATTTTCGGGATCGACGATAACTAATCTGGTATTAGATTTTGAAAATTCAAAATCTAATATGGCAAACTTTTTGTAAAGTTAACAACTCGATTTTTATACATCTGATCGCTTTTATGGCTTAAAACTAGTTATCCGTGTTTTTTGGATTGTAGATTACGAACCTGTTCTTAGATTTGAAAAATTCATAATGGCGAATCCAATATGGCTGACGGTGCTGGTGTTTTTAGGGGCGCTGATCACGAATCTGGAAGAGCCCTAAACTCCGACATTTCGAATTTGGAAAGTCTGACTTTAGAATTATAGCTAGCTACCCCGAAAAACTCTGAGTGACGAGTTTCAAACAAATTCAATAATATTACAAAAAAATAGTCCGCCATATTGGATCCGTCATTTTGAATTTTCAAAATCTAATATTCGTGGTCACCGGCTCCGAAAATCGTTAAGAGACGAGTTTCATGCGATTCCAATAATGTTTCAAAAAAAAGTCCACCATATTGGATACGCCATTTTGAGTTTTCAAAATCAAATACCAGATTCGTAATCTTCAACCTCAAAAACCCCCGGATGATAAGTGACAAGCCATAAAAGTGTGTATGTAGTTGTATCTTTAAAATTAAAAAAATTAGTCCACCACATTGAATCCACCATTTTGAATTTTCAAAATCTAATACCAGGTTCGTAATCTTCGACCCCAAAAACAACCAGGTAACGAGTTTCAAGCCATAAAAACATTCAGGCGTATCAAAATCCACTTGTTTTAAACAAATCCAATAACATTAAAAAAAATATTTAACCATATTGGATCCGCCATTTTGAATTTTCAAATTTTCGTTCAGGCATTTTAAAATTAACGTGCCAACTTCAAAATCGCTTTTCTCTAAAATTAGTTTTTTGCCCGTAGGTCCCTTTTAACTGAAACTGCCACATTTGTTGTTTAAAATTTTTATATATATGTATATAATTTTTTTTATTAAAGAAATCTTTAAAGTTTTTAAGAAAAATATTATTCTTCTTACACGAAGTAGCCCGTATTTGTTTTTCTTTTTTATTTGTGTGTTTATTTGACTGTTCAAGGCGTGAAGTTTTCTGACAAAAATGTTACAGACACACTTTTTATGTAAATTGGAGGATGATTTCTTTACCAGCCCAATTATGAATAAAAATTCCCCGGGAGTTTTCTCCCTTCTCCCACTTTTCCAATGTAAATTCAATTGTAAAAATGGGGAAAGGGAAAAAAACTCCCGGGGAATTTGTATTCATAATTGGGCTGTACGTGACAGGTGTTTCACGCCAAAAACAAATTTACAGACACAGTTTAATGAAAAAAATAGAGGGCTAATTCTGACAGTCGTAATCGAAAACTTTTTCGATTCGAAAGCAATTTTATTTCTAATTCTTTGAGCCGCTAATTATACATAAATGTAATTTTAAGCTTTAAAATTGTATACGTTTTTGGCGATGGGTTTAATACAAAGAAATTTGGACCAATCTTCCATCCGGCTGTCCGGCTGGTTGTCTGTCCATGTTTACCTTGTGGAACGACACGTTGCCGCTGAACTGTTGGGGTAGACTTAGCGACGGCTAGCGTCGTAGGGGATTAACCACGTTATAATACGTATAACTTCATTTAATACTTTCTACGGTTGCTCAGTAGCGCCACCTGGTGCAGTGGGAGCAGAACCAGAGGCCATCACTCGTGTGTTGACCAAAGCCTCTGCTACCACGCTGGGGAGGCTGAGAAAGCACAAGGTTGACCACTCGAGAGTTGTCCCGGGACACATCTCTTCAGCGCAGTCGTTGGGAGTATTTGCCCGAAATAGCCGGCAGGTAATACTCACACTACCATATATGCCACTAAGTGCCAGGGCTACTGTTGGAAACTTTCAAAAAGGGTCACAAAAGGGGGATTTTTCAGAAAAAGGGGTCAAAAAAAGGTTTTCTTCCATGCACCTCGATCCAATTAATTACACCAAGCTTTGAAATGTCTTCCTCCACCTGATCTTTCAATCTGAGTTTTGGTCTTCCTCTTCTGCGTGAACCATTACCTGGCGCGTATTCGAATGCCTTTTTAGCTGGATCATTTTCTTCCATACGCACAACATGACCTAACCAACGCAATCGGTGTAGTTTTATACGTTTCACAATCTCAATGTCGGCATACAGATCATGGTTCATACGACACCGATATTCTCCGTAAACGCAGATGGGTCCATAAAAATTAACGAAGAATTTTTCTCTCGAATACTCCAAGTACTGCCTCGTCTGCTTTCGCAAGTACCCATGCTTCAGAGCCATACAACAGTACGGGTAGTATCAGTGACTTGTAGAATGTGATTCTTTTTCGACTTTTTCAAAGGTGACAATCACTGCTCGCAGTGTTCGACCCATGATGTCAATATCATCAGCATATGCAAGTAGCATGTGTTGTTTTGTGTATAGTGTGCCAGTTCTATTCACATCTGCATCTCGTATAACCTTTTCCAGCAGGATATTAAAGAGGTCACACGAGAGACTATCTCTTTGTCTGAAACCTCGCTTGGTACTGAATGGTCCGGAGAGGATTTTTCCTATTTTGACTGAAGATCGCGTATCAGTAAGACTCATTCTGCAAAGTCGTATAAGTTTTGCCGGGATACCAAACTCAGACATGGCCTTTGATCGTATGGGGCTGTCGAAGGCGGCTTTGTAGTCGACAAAAAGGTGGGAGGTGTCGATTGGTTTCTCTTGAGTCTTTTCCAGGATTTGGCGTAGTGTGAATATCTGGTCGATGGTGTATTTGCCAGGTCTAAAGCCGCATTAATATGGCCCAATTGTCTCTCCAACTTTAGATTTAAGTCTGTCACACAATACGCTCGAAATTATTTTATATGCAATAGGCAGGAGACTTATTTCTCTGTAATTGGCACATATTGTCTTGTCTCCTTTTTTGTGCACGGGACATAGTATGCTGAGGTTCCAATCATCGGGCATGCGTTCTTCTTGCCAAATAGATCAAACAAGCTGATGCATGCGCCTTATCAGCATGTCACCTCCGGTCTTAAACAGCTCGGCTGGTAATCCATCGGCTCCTGCTGCCTTATTGTTCTTTAGCCGAGATATTGCTGCTTTCACCTCATTTTGGCAAGGCGGTATGCACTCAATACCGTCCTCTGCGATTGGTTCTGAAGAATCTTCGTCGCCGCTACAACCAGATACCAACAGTTTGGAAAAGTGATCTTTCCACATCCTCAGCACACTTTCTGTTTCAGTCACCAGATTACCTTCTTTATCTCTGCAGGAGAATGTGCCTGTACCAAAGCCTTCGGTTTGATGTTTAACTCTTTGGTAAAATTTTCGGACTTCATTTTGACTACTGCACGCAAAGAAAAAAAATGGTTGATGCAATCACAATCGCAAACTATCATTAATGTTTGTGGTTATGATTGTGTCAAACACGTCTTTAGTAACAATATATGTTCAGACATAATGTTTTTAACTTATCATTGTCTCAAACATATTATTATGTTCAGAGGTAAAACGCAACGACCTTTCCAACCATATTTCTATGTTTCCCAAAACCATGTAAAATGTCTATTTCAGCATGTTATATGGTTCTCACAATAAAAACAATAACAAATTTATTCTCAAACTATTTTTTATTAAAAATAAAAATGTAAGTACATATACTTTGCTTTATATAAACAGCAAAGCATATTAAAAAAACAAGTAAGAGTGCTATATTCGGCTGTGCCGAATCTTATATACCCTTCACCATTGTGCGAGCAGAATACAGAGCAACTAGACAAAACCTAAATAATTTCTACATAAACATACATATATACAATACATAAAACTTCATTATAAATTAAATTTAAAAAGTTAAAACTGGTAGATATTTTTTTAAATCGTTTCAGAACATAAAAAAATTTAAAAAAAATTTTCTTTTTGAAAAAACACGATTCGAACCAGGGACTCACAGTTTCTAACCTAAGCAAACCCCCTAGACAACTGGACCATGAAGGAACGTTTCATGAATATCATTAAAAGTAAATATGATTAGTTTACAGTTCACAACTCAACACAGTTGAGTTGTAATTATTTTTGATGTTTTAGTTCACCACAATAAAGCAAAGGTGGCCTATAATCACCAAAATAGTTTGTACCATGTATGTGTGTTTGTTTGGTTTCTTTTTGTATAGGCACTGTTGTCATACCGTAGATTTATCTTTTTTGGCGAGTTTTTAAGTGGCAAAAATAATCAAAAATTCCCCGTTTCTATTTGTTAAAATTATTTCCTTAAATAGATGAAAAATTAAAGAAGGGTGGTAACGAAAATCATATTGGGCATTATGCTAGTATATGTAAACAAATGCAAAGGGGGGGGGGGGCGGGGGAAGAGACGGATATCGTTAAATCAACTTCGCTTTTCATAAGGACCCAGAATATATATACTTTATAGGGTGTAGTATCAATATTGTAGAAATTACAAACGGAATGACAAACTTATATATACCCTTTTACCTTCGGTGAAGGGTATAAAAAGAGTAATTTTTGGGAATTCAGTATTTCGGTTATAACTCAGCCATTTTTTAACCGATTTGACAGATTTATATACTGACGTGTTAAAGAAGAAATTTACCATTTACTTGAGTTATAAACCTTGGACTCGGGAAGATCTATTGTGTCCGAAAATGGGTATTTTCCAAAAAAAAAATTATATTTTGGTCATAACTTTTTTGTATCTGAACCGATTTTTCCGAAATTTTCAGAAAATATTTTCTACTAAAGATTTCCGATCTTTTGATATATAACGCGTAGTCATAGGTCATATGACAGTCCAAAAAAGCAGGTTTTTATACAATTTTTGATATTTTTTGCACGGGAGGTACCACGCCCACTTGTTCAATCCCGCCCACATTTTGTGGAATGCTGTATATTGCTAACCTTAATGTGTGTACCTAATTTGGAAACTTTGGCTCTTGCCGTTCTCCAGATATACACAAAAAAGTAATAAAAATACAACAACAACAAGGGATTTTTGGAAAAAATTAGAGGTAGTCGTGGTTTTTTGCTCATATCTCAGCCATTTTTGGACCGATGTGGCTGAATTTCAATAGCAAGAAATGGTGGACTATATGTGACATAAGTGTGAAACAACCTAGCCGCTATCATGTCTGGAGTCTCCGGAAAACACATATCAAACGTAAGACGGACAGACGGACAGACGGACAGACGGACGGACAGACGGACGGACAGACGGACGGATATCGTTAAATCAACTTCGCTTTTCATAAGGACCCAGAATATATATACTTTATAGGGTGTAGTATCAATATTGTAGAAATTACAAACGGAATGACAAACTTATATATACCCTTTTACCTTCGGTGAAGGGTATAATAAAATACATACATTTAATGGCCGTTTTCTTATTACGCATTTATCTTTTTCCCCAACGAAAAACTGCACATTAAGGAAATTTGGTTTTCTCAATGTCTCATTTGTTTCTATTCTGTCGCAAAGCTAACCAGCACTCATCTGCCAATGATTTATTTTCCTTTAACTTGCCGTTTAGATAAATTCAATCAGCTGACTCCCAACTTTTTTCAATGTTGTAGGTGTTTTTGGCTGCAAGAAAGACAACGTTTGTGTGTATTTATTTTAATAATTATATTTAAATTACTTACCTGTTTTAATAAACTTATAGCAAGGCAGCATGGCCTTTTTCTGCCTGAAAAAAGTTTTTATTATTTTGTAAAATCCAAGTTGACCGATTAACTGATGCTCGCAGACGTAAATGACGTGAAGAAAATTTTATTATTTTTATAAATAAACATTGTTTGTTTTGACAATAAATGTTTGCTCAATTAGAGAATGTGTTTTAAAGCAAACAAAAATTATGGTACTAAACCAGTGTTGCCAATTTAGCCATTTAGTGGCTAGATTTAGCCATTTTTCACCCTGTTTAGCCATTAAAAAATGAGTTTAGCCATTAGCCATTTTTTTAGCCATTTTTCAAATTGTTTAGCCATAAAATTTTATTTGTCGTTTTTCTTTTAAAAGAATAATTTTTACTTTATTATAAAAATTTATAAAAGTAAAATAAACATTTTTAACAATTAAAACGCCTTTAAATTAAATTACAACTTTTACAATGTTGAAAATCGCTATAAACTATGATTATGAAAAATCTTTCAAAAAAAAGGAAAACTATTCCAATATTAAATTTATAAAATGGATCAACACAAACGTCGGTGTTTCTTTCTGGTTGCAAGGATTTCAATAAAGAGATGCAGGCGGCAACAAAATTTTTTTAGAAATTTCAGAATTGACTATAAAGTTGCTCTCATTTCCATGGTCTAATGCTTAAGTAGAGAGGGTATTTAGCCAAGTAAATGTTGTTAAAAGTAATTTGAGAAAAAGGTTACATTTAGCAACCGTTAATTCGATTTTATCAATTGGGTAAATATTTTTACCATAACAATAAAATATTTATAGCAACACCACAATAGTAGAGATGGTACTATGCGCTTGTGTTGATGTTTGCAACATCTTAAAATATTGGTCCTAAGCCCACCTTTTCGTATACCGATTGACTCAGAATCACTTTCTGAGTCGAGTTAACGATGTTTGTCCGGCTGGCTGGCTGTCCATGTAAACCTTGTGCAAAAAGTACAGGTCGCAGTTTTGGAGATTATTTGATAAAATTTGGTACAAAGGTTCTAATTTGAATATGATACCCTACTTATAGTTGGGGTTGACCGACTATACTTTCTTACTTGTTTATCAAGTTGATCTTAACTTACAATTTCATCGTAAACAACATTAAATGAATTATTTCTGTTTTGTTATTGAATTTTAATGTGTTTTACTTAAAAAAGCTTTTAGCCATTTTTTAGCCCATTTTTAGCCATTTTTTAGCCATTTTTTTCCGTAAATTTAGCCATTTTTGGTCACCAAGTTTTGGCAACACTGTACTAAACATACCTTTTGTGTGCAACTTTTATTATGATTTGAATTGTATAGTTGAAATGAATATATTTTAGTAGCAAACATTTCAAATAATTAAATATGTTAATCTAGATCAGAGTAACTTTTTAGGCGTAAAACACCATATAATATTATTGTAGTGAATTTAAAAATGTTAAATACAAAAAATATTTTTTCAAGTTATATTAGGACTATAATAAATTTATTGGGGTAAACATATAAGGCAAATATGAATAAAAATGTTCGTAGTAAACACTTTGTAATCATGTTTTTTCTCTGCGTGTGTACATCTCGATTTCTCTCTTCTTCTTTCGGAAAAGGCTTTTCTCCTCTCTCCTTTTCTCCCGATACCTCTCCTTCGCATTACGTGTTGCTACCGATTGCAACGTTGCCATATATGCGACATTTTTTGCTTCAGTAGCATTACGGCACTCCTGGTCATACCATGGGTTCCTTTGGGAGGCTTTGGGTACCCAAGTACGGATTTTGCTGCATTTTCCATGGAGTGGGCAATAATTTGCCATTGTGCTGTTACATTATCGGGACGAGGAGTGCTTTCTTCTGGCAGTTTAACCAGTCGAGTGGAGTATACTGTAGCTGTCTGTTGTGTCTGCGGCTTTCCGATGTCCAGCTTCCTTGCTGCGTCAGATCGTACGTTTCGCGCTACACTAAGACACTGGATGAACGCCTTCCATCAATCACAACATGATCAATTTGGTTACTCGTTGTTTGATCCGGGGACAACCACGTGGCCTAATGATTTCGAGATGTTTAAATCTGGTGCTGCTAACTACGTATTCTATTAACCTCACTCCATTATCGGAAGTTTCTTCGTGATAGCTAAATTTTCCGACTGTTGGTCCAAAGATATTCTCCCTTCCTATTTTAGCATTAAAATCCCCTAGTACTATTTTAATGTCATGGTCGGGGCAGCGGTCATATTCTCTCTCTAGGCGCTCATAGAATGTATCTTTGATCAGTTCGTCCTTTTCTTCGGTCGTGGCATGGGCACAAATTAGACTGATGTTAAAGAACTTGGTTTTTATTCGGATTGTGGCCAGTCTCTCATCCACCGGAGTGAATCTATTTACTAGGTGTTTTAATCTCCGGCGTACCACAAATCCACAGCCAAACTCATGTCTAGTTTTATGGCAGCTATAGTACAGTGCGTAGCCTTTGGGTGTTGTTGTTACGCCTGTCCCATTCCATCGCACTTCCTGTAAGGCGGTAATATCGGCTTTGTACTTTTCAAGTACGTCCGCCAGTGCGTACACTGCACCGTCTCTATAGAGAGTTCTTACATTCCTGGTGCATATACGCAGATCGTGGTCCTTTAAACGTTTGCGGGGGTTGTCATCATTAGAGGAGTTCATTAATTTTCTTCTCCGTTTTTTTCAAAGTAATAATGTTTTTTTTCCAAGGGTGGGCTACTAACCCGACTTCTCAACCCACTTTTTTTCGTTCTTTAGGATGAACGCGCGGTACATTTTAGCTCACTACCCTATTCGGATGGTAAAGGTAGCTACCCCAGGAGGCACCACGAGGAGGTTTGTGTCTACAATTGGGATGAAGGAGTAAACCGAGATAGGCCTGGATTTTGCCATGTTAAAATCATTCAGAGCCGTTATTCGGTGTCCGACTTCCCCTACCCCTCCCAAAAAAAGGTCTTTCAATTAAAAATGGGTCATGGTTTTTATAAGCAGTATTTCCCATTTTAAAGAAAATAATAAGACCAAGTTTTTTATAAACAAACAAAAAATAAATAGAAACTGGGAATTATTTCCTTTCGTAGGTTACTTTATATTATGTATATTCAACATTTTTTATTTTTCAAATTTATTCTATGAGCTAAATTCCAGTTATGTATTTTTAGCGTTTTTGTAATAGTTTTATTCCTTAAATTCTTAGGAATGACTTTTATACACTACCAGACTATTTTATTGTATTTTCTTGTTACATTTTACCTTAGCTATCCTTTGGATAGCAATTTACAATTATCAGAAAAATAAAAAAATTTTGAATACAAACAAAAAATATTAATATCAGGTAGGAATTGCTCAAAAAACTCAAACCCAAATCGTCGCAGTCGTGATCGAGTGACTTTGATCGAAATTTTACTTTTTGAGATTATGTCATTCTATAACGAGTAGTCGATCAAATGACTTTACTCGAAATGTCATTCGATAGGCTAAGAGCTTTCGTAAAAACATTTCATGGTTTTTTACAAACAATTTACACACTTTTTGGGAATAAATATTAGATTTCTTTAACAAATAGCTAAAAATTTAAGTATTAAACTTTTTCACCAATAAAAAATAAAAGTTTTGCAATAGTCATAGATAGAAGCAGTTTTTTCTGTAAGTTTTCTGATTCTGAACAGCTTTAACAATTTTAAATAAATACTAGACTTTGCTTTCATGCCGCTGTTTGCAAATTTCCGCTAATTTAAAATTTTTAATCAAATTTTTGCCATTCCTTGTAATTTTAGGGACTTTTAATCAATTTAATGGCTAGTTTGATATGTTAAAAACTTTCGCGAATTTTCGCTATTTTTGCAAATTTTCTGAATTTGTAAAATGCTTTTCGAATTTTTGCGTTGCTTTGTTGCTCTTTTTAGCAAGCGCCGCCGTTATAAAAAAAGCCACATAAATAAACCGAAGTCACTTATTTTATAGGGCACTATCAACATTGTTGATTTATATGCGAAAAGTGCAATGCCTTATGCCATTAGTATAAAAGCATAGAAATCTATTACATTTTTTAAACAGATTTCAATACGAAAGCTTTCGAATGCCGCAATCCCGTTTTTGATACGTCACGAAGTTTTATTCGAAAGGAAAGTTCATTCGATCACGTTTGCGACGATTTGGGCCCTGACATAAAGTTTGTTCTTCATCATTTAGGCTGATTTTGTAATTATTTTTATCAGATTTCTCACTTTCAGTCATGAGCGAGCGTGAAAAATAAAAAATTTTACTGCTTTTGAGGAAAAAAATATTTTAAATTTCCTCCAACAAAAAAAATTCATATGTGAATATGTCAGATATGAACAATTTTTAAAAATTCACATTCAAGTTCCTCATAAGGAAAAAACGCGATTTGCCCGACCATTAACAGCGGGAAAATTAAGTAGTAAAGAGGCCTTATAGAAGGCCTTTTTGGCGATATAATGTTTTCCAGTCGCATTCCAACTGTATTTCTAATTTACACAGTGTGTCATTAAATACCAAAGAAAGCCTTGCCTTCTCGCATCTACTTTAAAGGCTTCTGAAAGACCTTCGAAAAATAATTAAGAATAAAGTGTTATCCCAGTGTAAAAACAGGGTAATATCTTACATGTACACTCAAAATATTATGTACTTAAATTCAAACGAAAATTCATTTTAAACACCTTAAAATTCATTTAAAAAACTGATAATTTACATTTCATTTAAAACAAATGATTTTACATTAATTTTTCTTTTTTAAATCCTTAAAATTGAATAGTTTTTACTTTTAAAAAATATATTTTAACCGAAAAAAATCAAACTACATAACAAAATTAACACGGAAAACATTATTTTTTGGTAGTTAGTTTTTTAAATAATAAACATAAATGTTAAAAAATAAAAATTTTCGTAAAATAACTATATTTTTATTTAATTTTAACAGTACGGAAAACGAATTTAATAACCCACAATCAGCTACTGAAATAATGTTATAAGTGTAGTTAAAGGCTAGTTTACACTATTATACTTTATTTATTTCATTCATTTATGCAATATCAAGCCTTAGAGGCCAAAATAACAATATTACATGTTCATATATCCTGAGAACTTTTACAACATATTATATTATTATTATTTATTTGGTATTATAAAGGCCCCAACACAGTTAGGCCATCAACATATTATATATATGTACACTAATAATCTAATAATAATAATAATAATAAAAAAAATAATTAAGCTATAATCAAAAAACAACATATCATAGTTAATGGTTAATGGCTCCCCAGCCGCAAAAAAAATAACAAAGAGAAAAAAAGAAAAGAAAAATATCCTAAAAAAGGCCCAGACAGTAACAAACTAAGAGGGAAATAGCACAACCAAATAAGCTAAAATGGAAATACAATTTACAAAGTGTTTAAATGTATTTAGTTGAGATATACAAAATCATTAAAAAGTAGAATCAGCGAAGAATTCCAGTAGTTTTAAACGAAATACATTATTTGAATGCGAAAATATCCGTAATGAATATGGTAAAAAATTCCAAACCCTAGCAATCCTAACTATAAAAGACCTACTTAAAAAAGATGAGTAAATTCTAGGAATCATAATCTGGGGGTTTCTAACAGATCTTGTAATTACAAACGAACTATACAGGTCAATGGGTCTGCCATGTCGAATTACTCCATAGAACAAAATACCCAATCGATATTTCACATAATTTTCAAACGTACACCCAAGAAAACGTCGGACCGAAATAGATATATGCTCACGACGCTTAATGTTGTTGACAAATCTTACAATACTATTAACTATACGCTTAACTCTGCTTAAGCGAGTGGAACATGTACCGGAATAAATTTCGAGACCATATAATACGGATGACATCAACATTGCATGAGCCATATTATACCTAACACGTAATGGGAAATACAAATTAGATGAATACATTTTGCGAAGAATACCAAAGATTTTACCATTAAGGAGATTAATATGGGGGTCAAAGGCAAGTTGATTATCTAAAAGCACACCAAGACATTTAATATGATCAACTAACTGTATCCGTACATTGTCCAGAACAATAAGGGTTAAGAGCTAAGGAGTTAAGATGGTTAAGAGCTAAGGAGTTAAGTGAAGTCCAATCATTAATTTGATTCAGGCAATAGTTAATATTGTATTGCAAAACATCATGTGCATTCAAATTACTATCAAAGAGAAGAAAAATGTTTTCCGCATAGATAAATAGCTCACATAATGATAAATTAATGTATGAAGAAAGGTTAGCGGACCCCTAACAGAGCCCTGAGGAATACCGGAAAATAACGGACTAACGGACGAAACAAAGCTATTATATTCAACAAATTGCGACCTCCCAACAAGATATGAGAATATAAGTTTACAGGCGGATTTTGAAAAATTAAATTCATTTCTAAGTTTCATTATTAAAGTATGATAAGAAACTGAACTGAAAGATCAAGCGAAATTAGGGTGGAAAGTTTATACTCATTTAAGTGTTTACGAATTCTATCAGTAAGAGGTAGAAGCATCGAAGTAGAATTATAACCGCTACGAAATGCATACTGTCCCTTTTACAAGCGAGATGATATCGAATCAAGCATTTGGTCTCTCATAATATGTTCCAAAACTTTCGATAATGTTGGAAGTATAGAGATAGGCCTTAAATCACCTGGTTCATTGATCACTTTAGATTTCGGTAAAGGGATCACTTTAGCAGTTTTCCAAGAAGAAGGAAAACTAGATGTCGTTAAGATAGCATTAAAAAGATCCAAAATTAAGTTTGATACCACAGGATAGACCAACTCAATCAGACGTATTCCAATATTATCCACACCAACAGAATTCGATTTAACTTTGAGTAACGCATCTGCAACTTCCGGTTCCGAAACACAGTGAAAAGAAAAAGAGTTAGGAAAATCAATGGTTTCAAAGCTAATATCATCCGAAAAACTAAGTTGTCAATAACATTATCAGCATTTCCAGTAAAGAATGCATTCAAAGTATCAACGTCACCCTCATAGACATTGTATTGATCATCCAGGCAGCCATTAGACTTTCCTTAAGACTTTCCAGATATACCTAGTATCTTTATTATAAAAAATTTAAAAAAAAATATCGCCTTTTTGCATTTCTGATAACAGTTTTCGATCTATTTCTATATTTACAAAATATTTTCCAATTAGTCACTGAACGATGACAACGATAAGAACGATAAGCAAGTTGTTTAAGCGATTTCGCATGTAAAATTTCCCTAGAATTCATCCACATAGACCTCTCATTAGAGAAATTTCTTCTTACTAAGGGAACCAAAGTAAGAATTGAATCAAAAAAAGAAGATAGGCAAAAGCACTTATCATCAACATCACCTAAATAAAAGCGAGAAAAATCGAAAGTAGACAACGACAGATAGACATCCTCTAAACTCAACGCATTGAAATTGCGGTATTCTATAAACTCTATATTTTTATTAATATTCATATTAAAGGAAGCAAACAATAAGGCGTGATGAGAAATTAACGGGCATTGAAACCGACTAGAGGAACAAACCATAAAACTATTGCTAACAAGCCAAAAATCAATTAGCGATTCCGAGCAGTGGGCTATATCATAATGTGAAGGTTTAGAGTTATGAAAAATAGACAAATTATTCCTTTGACATATAGTACGGGCATTAAAAGATTTAGAACTATCAAACAAGTTGTAGTTAAAATCTCCAACTACAATAATATTGGAATATTTCAAAAAAAGTTCATTATGGAAATATTCAAACGACACAAAGTTGCCATGAGACACATTAGGACACAGGGCAGTATTTCCCTCATAGGAGCTACTGAACATAGGACCAATATTAGGATTAAGAGAAGCCATAATTATTAAACATTATTAAAATGGGGAACCAGTACCAAAAAACTCTTAAATACACGTTAAAAAACATTCGAATCTTATTCATATTCAAAAAATATTCTCATACTAACAGCTGATCAATAAAATAAAATCAAAAGCAAATACCAAGAAGTACCCAAAAGTATAACTAAATCTAACAATATTATAAGGTTAATAAATTCAATTGTTACAGGTAAAGGCAAATTGTATTATACAAAAGTAACAAAATACACAAATAAAAGAGATCAAAGAAAATAATAATAACGATAATCAAGACAGAAATAATTGTATTAGATAACCAATTATCTGAATTGTTAACAGTGCCAATTAAAGTATCAATCACAATTCCGTTTATAATGCTTATACCACAACAACAATTTATATGAGATTGTAAAAGACACTATGCAAAATTTTATTAAGTATAAAAAAATATATTGTTGAAAAACACCCATAATTCTTAATGAAATTATAGGCAAAATTTGCAAAAATTTACCAGCTAGAAATAGTGCGTGATAGAAAAAAAAAAGAAAACTGTTGCTTAATTGTGGACACCAAGTACAAATGTTTCTGTCATAATAAATACGGTTCTTAAAAAATAAACCAAAAACTATTGA
Organism: Pollenia griseotomentosa; assembly: GCA_963931875.1. Taxonomy (NCBI): domain Eukaryota; kingdom Metazoa; phylum Arthropoda; class Insecta; order Diptera; family Polleniidae; genus Pollenia; species Pollenia griseotomentosa. The sequence continues at coordinate 191,495,957 of OZ007560.1, forward strand.
ATAGAAGTATTGTCCAGAAATGAGGCACATTCAGAAATATTACAAGTTATTATCCTCCCATCACTCATAGTTAATGAGGCTTTAACTTTTTTCGTATTCAAAATTTTGTATTTGGTAATAATTTTCTTCTGCAAGAGTTTTCTACACAAGGTGTGCAATCTACCAGCAGCTGGTGAATAATGAACATTAAGGTAAAGGCGTGAATTAATGTCACCGCCAATTACATCACATAATTTCAACGATCTGGATTTAAAATATTCTTTCATGAGGCTATCACGTAAAAACCCATTGTTAAATTTGTACAGCACAGATTAACGATTATTAAAATAACAAGCATAATTAATATCATGTGTCGAAATATCCAGGTTATATATTTTACCAATGTCTCTAATATTTACCATAAAGTCACTCAGACCATCTGGCAGACCATTAACGATAATATCGGCTCTATTCAATCTCTTGTGGAGCATATTGTTTTCATCTTCAAGATCAGCAATTTTTTTCGTAGTAGAAGCATCAATATGATTGCTGAGTTTATTACAGTCAACAATCTCAGATTTCATTTCTTTAAAACAAGCAGCCATCTCCGATTTAAAACTAGCAACAGTATCAGACAACACCTTAGAGATCGAAAGGTGATAACTTACGGATTTCTCAATGAACGAATCGAGCTTAGAATTAAGTGCACCCATCTCTTTACGAAAAATATTCAAGCCGGTAGCATTTGAATTACAGGGTTTGCACGAATAGTTCAACTGCTTGCAATCCTTCAGAAGAACAAGGGCTTTGTCATTCAGACCAGCACAAGGAACATGGTGCCACTGCTCACAACCTTTGCATTGAACACTAGGTTGGGTTCTACTAATATTTTCATGGCAACTACCACAACTATATCCCTTATTGGAAGGCATATTCATCAAAAGAAATTTATTGTTAAAATATTAGCAGTAAAGCCAAAATGGCGACAAGCAAACCACGCACAAAAGCAGCAACAACAGCAGGAACAGATTTCTCCACTTAAAAAGTTAATGACAGTATTATTTGTCTGTAATACTTTATTTTGTAAAATTTTCTATATTTAATTTTATAATAATTATAAAATTGAATTCTAGGTACTTAACAATCTTTAAAGTTGAAAAAAAAAATTTTATTAAAAAGATCAGCCACTAAAAAACACAACTACTCAGGCATAGCGTTGCCATAGCTATGCCTGAGTAATATGTAAAAGTCTGATAGTGTGAATGCTTGTGTGATGAAAATTACAAGTATTATGAAAAAACGTTTGATATCCCATATGACTTCATCGTTTTTTGAAAAATTTCTAAACAATAATACTTTTAATTAGATCAGGGTTGCATTTAATTTCATGTGTGAGTGTTTATACTTTGTATGGTGGTGTGAACGCAAACTGTCATGTTAAATTAGATTTTTTGACAGTCGCAACAGAACTCATTAGATTTCTATCTCACAAAGTATTATGGTATACGAAAGACTAGTGAGATAGTGTAAACTAGCCTTAAACATAAAAAGTCTTAAAACTATAAAACAAATATATTTCAGTCTTTATTAGGAAGATCGAACGGATAGTACTCGACCGGTTTAAACCGGTTATTTTAGTTTTGCCCAAGTCGCATATTTTAAAATGTCTAATTTTCAAAAATATGTTCAGCTTAAAAAGTAATTAGCAATTGTACAGTATTATAAATATTATGATATATCGAACTGATTTAAAAGACAATGGTGCTAAAAGGGCCTTAAAATGATAAGTTGCAAAGGTATTTCAACGTCACGACTTAATAACCGCATTTAATTAGTTCACAAGCTTGACATAAATATACTCCAAGCAAAATTTGACTCTGTTCCAAGTAGTTCTTAAGAGACTGCAAATAATACTTTACTTAAAAAGGCTGCCAAATATTATTGGGTGAAATATTAGCCTGTTGTGTTGCCAAGGACGGAATGCTTGTTAAGGCACTAAAAACTCCTAGGAAGTTCTAGCATATCGTCATGCTTAAAACTAACACAAATCGGCGGAATCAACAATATGGGGAAATACATCAGTTTTATTTATTTAAACACCAAGAACTTAAAACAAAATTGTAGGAATCAAACAATGTCATTGAAGGTATTAAATTGTGATCGACGAATTGACAGCATGTTCATATAACTAACTATTCGTTTCTATAATGCTGCAACAAAATAATTTGAAATATATAATCCTGGCTAAGAGGTTTTGTTTGCAACTTTTCAAAAATATGGTTCAAGTCTACTGATTCATATAGACGTGCTTAACCAGCAACAAATTAAAACTCATTTAAAATAAATTTGGGAGAATATCTCAAATAATAAATTTATTAAATTCCTATAATTTTAAAACCAAAGTTTTTCACAAGTTCCCTTTAATCTAAAAGTGAAGGATAAGCTAAAGAGAGGAACGTTCTACCTTTAACTTTTGTCGTAAGGTTTAGATTTGAGATTGCCATATTATATTCACATATTTTTTTAAATGGCAACTCCAATTATACGTATGTATATATTGTAATTGGCAGTTCGAATTTTTATTTTGTCAAAAATAATCGGTATTTTCTTTAGTATAGCCACATTTTCAAAAATGTTAAGTTTATTTTATACAGAAGTTGTGAAAACACTCTTAAAACTGCTCTGAGTGGAGAAGCAGCTCGCGCTTTTTTGTCATTATTTCTTAAGAACAAACACGTCGTTCTTGTTTGTCTGCTTTTCGTGCGTTTTGCGTTGTCACCCCGCATTGGTTAGTGGTTCGGCGTCGTATAACTGTACCGAGTTACATTTTTTGCGGTTTCTACATTAACTATATGCAATCGTTTTTAACCTCAATGTTTTAATGTATTGTCTGGTGGAGAACCAAAATTAACCCAACGTGACTGGTGGAGAACCATATATAACTCAGACGTTTTACTGGTGGAGTATCAAGGAAATAACTCAGACGTTTACTGGTGGAGACCAAAATACTCTGGAGCGGATTCTGGAAGCTCTAGCCTTCCTATACGAAGGTTTAGGTCGAACGAGGTTTTGTGGTTGAGGCTCCAAAAATTGTGTAATACTCTGGCATTATAACTTAAATAGTTCGCCAAAAACTTTTATTTTCAAGCAAAATCAAAAAAAAAAAAGAAGTTGTGAAAACGAAAAATAGTTGAAGGTAACTTTATTCCTCACTTGTGCTAAAGGTACCATTAAGAAAATATGTATGTAATAGAAAAACACGAATAATACTCCTGAACAGAAACAATTCATTACTTGTTCTGCAAATGTGGGAATATAATCAATTCATAATTTTTTTGCCTGATTAAACTCCCTTCTCGATTCCAATGTATGCATTATTATACTGTCGAAAATATTACACTATTTTTTTAATTATTTATGTAATCACCCTGCGGGAAATTTGTGTCAATTGTTCCAACAGACTGGTCCCGGAATTTGTAAAAATAAAACAAGTACAAAAAGAAATAACTGTAGCGTGTCTTTTATATTAACATTGCTTGCACACATAATTTTAGTATACATTACATGCAATGAACCAGGCGCATGTTTAATGTAATACGAATAAGCCACTTGAGTGTTGTGCGCTGTGTGTGTGTATGAAAACAATACTAGCACCCAGCGGGAAAAAGAAGGCCTCTGTGCCCCTTCTTTTGGATGTGAAAGGCCTTCTTGCTCTATTCCATACTCATATCTTTTTTACACACGTTGTCATTGCGGAGAAGGCCTTCCGCTATCGCTTCTTCAGCAGGTACATAAGAATTGTAAAGGGACCAAAAAAATTTGATTCTGCTTTTGCTTGTGCTTGTGAAAAAAAAACAATACAACAAAAGGTTACTCCTTCTCTACTCCCTTCTCAAAGAAGCGCTCAGCGGGAAAGAGAAGGAGTAGAAGGGCCTTCTAGAAGGCCTCTGTACCCCTTCTTTTGGATGTACAAGGCCTTCTTGCTCCATTCCATACTCATATCTTTTTTACACACGTTGTCATTGCGGAGAAGGCCTTCCGCTCTCGCTTCTTCAGCAGGTACATAAGAAGGGTAACGGGACCAAAAAAAAATGATTTTTTTTCTTTTATACGAAAGAGCCGAGGCCTTCTTTAGCAGTTAGATAAGAATAGTAATTGAATCAAAAAAATCTTTTAAGCAGGCCTTTAAAAAGGCCTGAAGTAAGAGGGTCTTCTGAGTTTTATCGCTGGGCAGTTCACACGGTCGTCAATAGTAATACTATCACCACTCTTGCTATTGGACAAGTGTCTGCGAGATTGTAAGTAAATGCTAAGCAAACCGCTATACCTTCCACTGTAATGAAAATGCTTAATAAGCATTTATTGTATATAAAACTCGCCACAAATATTAAATAAAATTCAATTCTTGTATTTACACAAAACTGTGCGTGACAGCCACACTGGAAATAAAGAATACTAAATAAGAATAAGAAAAGACTTTTAATTACATGGCGATCCTGCCAGCTTTGGAGTGCTTTTAAAAACAGCGAGCACCCAAAGGATCCAGGCTTCTAAAAGGAGTGCTAAAAATTTTTAAGCACCCTTAAAAGATGGTAGAGGAGTGCTTGTTTAAAACAGCACCCAGGAGCACGGGAAGTGCTCAAAAGCAAACCTTAATAAATTCCGAAGGGATCCTGACCCAAAAAAGATCCGCCTGGGCAAAAGGCATGAAGGAGGGCCCGCAACCTCTGACATTGGAGGAATACAGAAGAAGACAAAATAAGCCATCAAAGTCCACCAAGGAAGAAACCGCTGCTAACACCATCCCAAAGAAAAAACGCAGAGGTGGCGTTTTACAGACGTTAAAAAGGGAAAACGCAATCCTCCACAGACTTTTAAATACAGATCCACCACCATCTTGCGCTGAAGCGTCCAGAATGTGGCTCAAAATTGCTGAAATTAATTTCCTCATCAACCAGGACCTTAAACGGAAACATAACTTAACCCTGCATGCTTAGTGTTAATTTTTATACGTTATGACTAATGTTAGTCGATTCGACTAACATGCCCGAAATATGAACTCTGTGGAACGGGTAGTGCTCCTAACCCATAAAAGATACTTGGAAACTAAAATACTATACCTTATTCTATATAAAAGCAAAAAACATTTTAATTTGTTTTGTTTTTTATTTTATTTATAATCAAATAAATTACTTTACTTCATCAGTCTTAGGTACACCACATATAACAAATGAAAATATAAAATTTATTAAAAAAAATTAAAAAACTTAAAAAAGGCTTCTTGGCATTTTAAAGCTAGGGCTTTGTCTTAAATACTTAAACTAAAAAAAAATTGTAATTTAATTATTTCCACAAGAGGCGCAAAATTAAATTTTGTGCTCGCCATGCGTTGTCTTTAGTAGGGACAAAATGCACAAATTTTTCTTTTATTATTTTTTTTTGGTGCTGTGTTATCAATATTGGCCAAAATTTTTTTCAATTTCATCGTCGGTTATATCTTTGCAGTAATTTTTTTTACTAAAAAAATTGCAATAAAACCAATGTTAGTCGTTACGACTAAGTAGTTTTTGCAAATCAATACATATTATTTAAATGAGTCACACAACACGTCAGTAATAACCGACAGTAGCTTTGTAACTTAATCCACTCATTCAACACTAAAAATGATAATGACCAAAAAAGAGAAAAAAAAGTTATGAAGAGAAAAAGTAACAATGTTAGTCGAAACGACTAACATTAAGCATGCAGGGTTAAAATATATAAATCTTAAAAATACATAAAATATATAAAAACAAGTAAGAGTGCTATATTCGGCTGTGCCGAATCTTATATACCCTTCACCATTGTGCGAGCAGAATACAAAGCAACTAGACAAAACCTAAATAATTTCTACATAAACATACATATCATTACTTTAATATATAAAAGCCCTAACTAACGTTTTTCTTACTTTACAGGAGAAGGAAAAAACTTAATAAAAATTATAGTCTTGTAGTCGCGATTTTTGTTAAACGCAATTTTTTTATTAAATTGCTTAGAGAATTAAATAAAAAACTGCATTTTAAGAAAATCGCGACTACAAGACTATAATTTTTATTAAGTTTTTTCCTTCTCCTGTTAAGTAAGGAAAACGTTAGTTAGGGCTTTTATATATTAAAGTAACAATATATACAATACATAAAACTTCATTATAAATTTAAAAAGTTAAAACTGGTAAATATTTTTTAAATCGTTTCAGAACATAAAAAAATAAAAATAAATGTCTTTTTGAAAAAAACAAGATTCGAACCAGGGACTCACAGTTTCTAACCTAAGCAAACCCCCTAGACAACTGGACCATGAAGGAACGTTTTATGAATATCATTAAAAGTAAATATGATCAGTTTACAGTTCACAACTCAACACAGTTGACACAGAAACGGACAACTGGATTTGAACTTCGGTTTTCATAAGGACCCAGAATACCCAGAACTTTATAGGGTATAGGACTTTCGGTGAAGGGTATAAAAAACAAACTTAATTATAAAAAGAGTAATTTTTGGGATTTCAGTATTTTGGTCATAACTCTGCTATTTCTTAACCGATTTGATAGATTTATATACCGACGTGTTAAAGAAGAAATTTGCCAGTTATTTTGGTTATAAAACTTGGACTCGGGAAGATCTATGGTTCCCGAAAATGGGTATTTTTCAAAAAAAAAATTAATATTTTGGTCATAACTTTTTCGTATCTGAACCGATTTTCCCGAGTTTTTCAGAAAATATTTAATATTAAAAATTTTCGATCTTTTGATATATAAGGCGTAACCATAGGTCATATGACAGTCCAAAAAATCAGGTTTTTATAAAATTTTTGATATTTTTTGTACGGGAGGTACCACGCCCACTTGTTCAATCCCGCCCATATTTTGTGGGATGCTGTGTATTGATAACATTAATGTGTGTACCCAATTTGGAAACTTTGGCTCTTGCCGTTCTCAAGATATACAGAAATAAAAAAATACAACAACAACAAGGGATTTTTGGAAAAAATTGGAGGTAGTCGTCGTTTTTTGCTCATATCTCAGCCATTTTTAAACCGTTCTGGCTGAATTTTAATAGCAAGAAATGGTGGACTATATGTGACATAAGTCTGAAACAACCTAGCCGCTATCATGTCTGGAGTCTCCGTAAAACACATATCAAACGTAAGACGGACGGACAGACGGATATCGTTAAATCAACTTCTCTCCTCATAAGGACCCAAAATATATATACTTTACAGGGCCTAAGATCAATATTGTAGAAATTACAAACGGAATGACAAACTTATATATACCCTTTTCCACCTGTGGTGAAGGGTATAAAAAAAAATTTGCTTTTAAACGAAGTGCACTCGCAGGGACTATAAGCGACATATCGCTCGAGGCAAAACTTGAAAAAAAATATACAAAATTATTTTTAAGATTTACAAATGTCAAACTTAAAAGACATTTTTAGATCTATACATTTTTAATTAATTTTTCTTTGAATTAATATGCCACTCTTATAAAAATATATTTATTGTAAATTTCAAACTTAAAATTTTTTTTTTTAATTTCATAAGGGAATTTATTATTATTATTTAATTAAGCTTGAGGTCTTTTTTATATAATTAATTTAATTACGTTAATGAGGTAGAATTTTTTTTTAATGTGTAAATCAGAAACAAAATTTGACAGGCCCAAGGCCAATGTCGTCAATGAAGTAGAAATAGTTGAGGGAAAAACAAATTTGTTAACTTTAGAAATCTATCTATTAATAATAACAGTACTTATAATAATTAATTTTATAATTCGCATTTACCAAATGCACAATAGAAGACTCAAGAAAAAATATGTTAGCAGAGCAGATAATCTAGATAAAATATAATACAGTAGTTTTGTCTTAACTTCCTTTTATTTACGTGCACTTTTGACTAAACTGTACAAAATTGATAATTTTTGGAATTATTCTTTATAATCGCATACAAATTCCTTTTTTAAGTGCACTTTTTTACCTGCACATTTAAGATAACTGCCCAAAATTTTTGGCATTTTAAAATTATTTTCATACAAAAAATTCAAGTTAGCTGCACTTTGACTTAACTGCCCAAAATACATATTTTCTGTAATTATTCTTCAAAATCCTGCTTTATGTGCATTTTGTATACCTGCACATTTTTCATATTTTTGGGCAGCGTTAAAATATTCTCATATAAAACACCAAAGTCAGCTGCACACATGAAAAAATATAGTGGCCACTTTTTCACATAAATATCCAATTTGAGGTGTTTATAAAACAAAAATCGCAAACAAGTCAAGTTGGTATCATTATAGTTCATTTATTTTGTTTGCATAAATGTATGCATATGGGTTGTGGTTACAGCAACTTTACCTTTATTATATGAAAGGAATAGCAAATCTTAGGTCTGGAACAGAATAAAGTATGTGTAGTAGTATTTGAAGTTGTAGTAGTATAGCGAAACAAAGTTCAATATTTCGATTTATTCGCTTCAACGGCAACGACTAGTACAACTACGTTCTGTTTACACTACTTTGAAACTGTCGTTTTTAACTTTTGACAGCTTGCAGCGTTATTCTTCACGTTGTGCTACAGCGACTTTTCTGTTCCACACTTTATTGTTACCAATTTTCCTATCTTGTTCTTTATTAAACTGCATAACAAATGACTACAGGTTGTTTGAACGTCATTGTTTTTATAAATTTATTAATAAAAACGCTGTTACTCCTCTTTCAAACACTTTACTTTAGCTGTATTTTTATGCAGGTAACCACAATTGCGTACCTGCACATTAAGGCAGCTAAATACATTTAAGATAGCTGCATTTTTGATTTACCTGCACAAAAAATCGTGCAAAGGAGATTGTGCAGCTAAGTGAAAATTACTGTAAAGACAATGACTTAGACAAAATTTAAATGGAATGGAAAGAAATATTGAATAAGGTTAGGTTAATTAAAGAGTACTTCGATCGTTCTTATAAGTGTATGAATGTTGACAGACCAACTAAGGAAGAGACTATTCAACATAACTTCCAAATCCTACTAAATAAACTTGAAGAAATAAGAATTATATTTAATGTAAACTATAATCGGTTGACACTTAGTCACAAAATTAGTCACAGAATTCCTAACCAATCTTCGCTTTAAGATACAGAATTGCAGGGTATTGAAGCTGTGGAGGATCTTGTAAGGAAGATTGGAATTATAATCACTCATGTGAGCAATTATAATTGTGGGATTTGAGGGTAAAAGAAATAAGTAAATGAGAACAATTAGTTATTTCTTTTAAGCAAAGTAAATTTGTTGCTGGCAATTGCGTTAAGTTACCTTTTGATTTGTGGGCTCTCTGTCCAACGCAGCTAAAATAACGAACACTAGTTTATGTATGGTTGAGTGGATGATGAGTTTATTATTTAAATATTTCAGGTATTAGGTTTAACAAATTAAAATTCACGTTCAAAAATAAATGTAGGTTTAGGGTAAATAGGTTATATAAAAATGCAACCTTTTGGCTCTGTTGCTGAGGAAAAAAAAGGATTCTTTTTGGATTTAAAAACCGAAGTCTTAAAAATAGCCGCTTTAAAAAATATACAGATTAAATTACCTGAGACTCTACATGAAACAGTAAATTTGACAACAGACAATAAAACAGATACTAAAATGACACAAACATTGGTAGAATTCCTAAATACAGCTTCAAAGCTAATTACGGAATTTGATGGAAAATCCGAAAATTTGCAGTCATTCATTGACTCCTTACAATTAGTTAATTTAATAAATGGTCAACACGAATCTTCTGCAATATCGCTAATTAAAACAAAGCTTAAGGGAAATGCTAAAAATCTCATAAGTTAAGAATCTACAATAAAAGCAATTATCACTAAGCTCAAAGTAACCGTTAAAGCTGAATCAGTGCATGTTTTGTCAGCTAAACTGATGAGCATAAAACAAAACAATAAAACACCAACTGCTACTTTACTGAAATAGTCACTCACAGTCACTTGAAACGGCATATATATCTGATGGTGTATCTTGTGAACTAACTAACAAATACTCTACACAAGTTGCAGTAAAAGCTATTACAAAAACTGCTCCAATGATAAAGTAAAACTTATCATGGAAGCAGGCCAATTCAATAATATGAATAAAGCCGTGAGTAAATTTGTAAGCAGTTGCACTGAAGCAACAGGGCAACAGAACTCCGTATTATATTTCGGTCAAAGACCCACTTATTATCGTGGAAATAACAGAAGATTTCGTGGGAGAAACAATTATCCCCGAAATAATAACAATATTAAAAATAACAACGGAAATAACAACAATAACAATTACAATAATAGAAACAGACAAACCCCTGACAATAATCGTGGGAATAGACACTACGTACGATCAATGGACTCAAATGAAAATGGTTCGGAAAACTCCGACCATCCCCTAAGATCAGAACAGTAAATAATAAAGTGTATAACCTTAACACAGAAAAAATTATTGCCGAATTATTTTCAAACAACCGCTTGTTTGAAAATTTTTTTAATTTCTATAAATATTTTTACTGATTCAATCAATATTTTTGTTTGATTTTTATTTAACCAACAAAAATGTGGACAACTCTTCAAAAATAAAATAAACGCGTTATTGGTGTCAAGTTTTCATAATTTTGTATGAAATATTTAACGCTCTTTAATGTTGTCGTCTTTTTGCATTTTTTTATTTGATCGTAAGCAACACTTCTTTATGTGAAATATAAGAACAACAACAAAAAACACACACAGTCTATTTTTGGACGCTTTAAAAAAGTGCAACTATAAGAAAAACAATAGCAGACACGACATTATAAGAAACAAAATCCCGTATTCAATTTTTTAAAACTGTTTGGTTAAATACATCAAATACAAAAATAGAATGATGACGAAAAACATATCGAGTCTGCTGCCGTTTTTGGTTACATTTCTTCTTTAGCAAAGGAAAATACAGCAACAGAGAGTAATAAAGAAAAACATTGTGTTGTGTGTATAAATAAGACTTCGTTCAAAAATTATTCCAACAAAAAAATGTGTTTCAAAGCCAGTCGGCGGCTCTGCTTTGCCGTCACCTTCTCATACAGTGCTTACTTGTGTGCGCGTCATTGCTTGTGCAAAAACTTTTTTTTTTTTTGATTTTGAATTTCAGTAAACTTTTTGTTTGATTCAGTTAAATTATTTGTTTGAAAAAATTAGTGTTTTTTTTCAGTAAACAAAATGCAAATAAATTGTTTGAATATGCAAATTTGTTTGTAGGACCGATTTCAGACAAAAAATTGTTTGATTCTACAAATTTTTTGTTTGAATTGGAAAAATAATTTTTTCCGTGTAACCTCAACTTATGTTATTTCATTCAGATTAATATAGATAACAGTAACACAACAGTTACACTACTAGTTGATACAGGTGCCGACATTTCACTCATAAAATCCAAATGTTTTGATTTAAAGAAAATAAATACTAACAAAATCACAACATTAAGTGGAATAGGACAAGGTAAATTCAATCTATAGGTAGTATATTTTTTGATTTAAAATTTAAAAATTATCTAATACCACACAATTTTCAAGTAGTAGACAATAATTTCCCAATACCAAGCGATGGAATCATTGGTATGGATTTTATTAGGAAATATAATTATGTATTAGATTTTAATCAGGATTATGACTACCTAGTCCTACGACCACTCAATATACCACAACTTATAGAACTACCAATTACTAACAACAGCAATAACCTTATATTGCCGCCAAGATCAGAAGTAATACGTAAAGTGAATTTTTTTAATTGCGATAATGAAATACTAATACCAAATCAAGAACTTGAACCAGGACTCTTTATCGCGAACACATTGGTAAAATCTAATAAGTCATACATTCGTATTCTAAATACAAATAACACCATCACACCAGTTAATAAAAGTAAAATAAAAACCGAAAATCTTTCTGAATATGAAATAGTCGAACGAAATCCGACCAAAAATACACATAGAAAATCAGCATTATTAAAACTTTTACAGAAAAAATTTCCAGTACAATTTAAAAATACATTAACGGAACTTTGCACATCATGCAGCGATATTTTCGGTTTAGAATCAGAAACAAGAAACAAACCGAAGAAAGCACTTCCAAGTTCAGAAACAAAAAGATGGAGACTCGTAGTGGATTATAGACAACTAAATAAGAAATTGATAGCAGACAAATTTCCATTACCTAGAATAGATGACATTTTAGACCAACTCGGTAGAGCCAAATATTTTTCATGTCTAGATTTAATGTCCGGTTTTCACCAAATTGGACTAGAGAAAAACTCTAGAGATCTAACTTCATTTTCAACAGCAAATGGATCTTATAGATTTACTAGATTGCCCTATGGTTTAAAAATAGCGCCCAATTCTTTTCAAAGAATATTGACACTCGCTTTTACTGGTTTGCGACCAGACCAAGCATTTCTTTACATGGATGACTTAGTTGTTTTAGGATGTTCGGAAAAGCATATGCTTTCTAATTTAACAAATGTGTTTAAATTATGTCGAAAACGCAATCTTAAGTTACATCCATAAAAATGTTAATTTTTCATGAGGTAGCATACCTAGGGCATAAATGCACTGATAAAGGAATACTGCCTGACGATAGTAAATATTCGGTAATCGAAAATTATCTACAACCAAAAGATGCGGATAGTGCAAGAAGATTTGTAGCATTTTGCAACTACTATCGCAGATTTATCAAAAAATTTTCAGAGTATTCTAGACATCTTATTGTCCAAAAAGGGTGTGCATTTCGAATGGACTGAATTTTGTGATTCAGTATTAATGAGTCCAACATAACTTCAATATCCAGATTTCACAAAGGAGTTTTGTATAACAACAGATGCAAGCAAACATGCTTGTGGAGCTGTACTAACTCAAGAACATGAGGGAAAACATCTACCAATAGCATACGCATCCAAAATATTTACAAAAGGCGAGAGTAACAAATCCACAATTGAACAAGAATTAACCGCGATACACTGGGCCATCACACATTTTAGACCATATATATGGAAAACATTTTCTTGTCCGCGCTGATCACAGACCTCTGTATTACCTATTTTCCATGAAAAATCCAAGCTCAAAACTAACTAGAATGAGACTGGACTTGGAAGAATATGATTTCACTGTAGAATATCTTAGGGGAAAAGATAATTATGTGGCCGAAGCTTTGTCGCGCATTACAATAAATGATTTAAAAAAATAAATACTAAAAACAGCAATGTATACAAAGTAACAACTCGAGCAATGACAAACAAGGCACTTAAAAAGAAATATCCAATTACACCAAATAAACGGCATTTAAATAATGAAACTGAGAAGCCCAATGTATTTGAACCAATTATATGACGTCCGAAAATTTTGTAAGCTAAAGATTACCCCACAAAAAGTTTATATTAAACGTGGCAAATCTATAATAGCATGTATAAATATAGATGAATTGTTTACTAATGGAAAATTTGACTTAGGACAATTTTTCCCTAGGCTCGAAGAAGTGGCCGGTAAATTAAATATTCATAAAGTACAAGTGGCACCCAGTGAGAAAATTTTCGAATTTATCTCTATTAATGAATTTAAAGAAATGGGCCATAAATTATTAAAATTATTAAAAATAGCGCTAATTAATGAGGAGATCCACGTAACAAATGCCAAATTAATAACAGAGATAATGAAACGATACCACGATGACCCCGCAGATGGAGGACATTCCGGTGTTTCAAGAACTCTAAATAAAATAAAAAGATATTACTATTGGAAAAATATGGCTCGAGATATAACGAAATACGTTAAATATGCCAAAAATGTCAAAGAGCTAAAATAACAAAACATACGAAAATACCACTGACATTGACAAATACACCAAATAAACCTTTTGATACGGTAATTGTGGATACTATAATAGGTCCACACCAAAATTATATTTTGGAAATTAATATGCCGTCACCATAATATGTGATATGACAAAATATCTTACAACAGTACCTATACAAGATAAAAGCACGAAATCCATTGCGAAAGCAATATTTGAAAAATTTATTGTTACCTATGGTCCAATGAAGACGTTCATTTCAGACATGGGTACAGAATACAAAAACTCAACACTTACTGAATTGTGTAACCTTTTAAATATTGAAAAAATAACATCAACAGCTTACCATCACCAGACTCTAGGAACTGTGGGAAGAAGTCACAGAACTTTTAACGAATATGTAAGATCATACATATCCGTTGACAAAACCGATTGGGATTTATGGCTTAAGTATTTCACGTACTGTTTTAACACTACGCCATCTTCCGTTCATGACTATTGTCCTTATGAGTTAGTTTTTGGTAGACTTCCAAATGGGTTTCAACAGTTCAATAGTATTCAAGAAATAACAACATTATATAATATAGAAAATTATGCTAAGATAGTTAAATAAGAAATAGCACATAAGAGAGCGCTCGCTATGATAGATAGGTCTAAACTTAAACAAAAATTAAATTATGATAGGTCATTATCAGAAGTAGATTTCAGAGTAGGAGACTTAGTTTTAATTAAAAATGAAGTAGGGCACCAATTAAATAATAGGTATAAATGTCCTTATGAAATTACAAATATAGATTTAAGAAATAATGTAACCATAGTTGATAAGAAAAATAATAAAGAGCATAAAGTACATAAGAATAGACTTAAATCTTACCATAATGAATAAAATATTAAATTCACCTAACTATAATAAATGTTGAAGTTGAGATTTTAGTAAGCTAATAGGGCCTAAATTTTTTCATTGTAAATTAAAACACATTTAATTACATTTTTTTCCCAACGTTTCGTCAATTTCTTGTTGACTTCTTCAGGGGAATATCTATTTAAACATTTTTATTAATAACATTGTTATAAACACTTTAAATATAACTGTATTTTTACTTACTTTTAAAGTGTGTATATATTACATTAAATAAAATTTAAGTTAACTAAATAATTTTTAATTATTAAATCTGCAATCGACATTATTTTAATTTGTGTAATGTAAACTTGGTCGTTAATAAATTATCCTATTGCTACCCTGTAACTTGCGCTTATTTTGTCTGTATCTTCTTTCATGTTCATTGTTTTTTCTCTCTTTTGTTGAATTCTAAGACTCTCCAACGTATATCTTTTTCTTTCTGTTTTTTCCTTGTCTAAAATTCGTATATTGTCGAAGTCAGCTGTGTGGTTGTTTTCAAATATATGTTGTGCCAAGGCAGTTGTATGTTTATGTTTTTCGATGTCATTTTTGTGTTCCTTTATTCTGGTTTCCAAGTTTCGTTTTGTTGTTCCTATGTAAATCTTGTCACATTTGTTATTATTGTTTCCCTTGCATTGTATTTCGTATACCACATTGTTTTGTTGTTGCTTACTGTTAATAGTTTTTGTTTTTGTAAATATTGTGTTTAATGTGGTATTGGCTTTGTAGGCAAAGTTTATGTTTTTATTTTATTTTATGTTATTGGTATTCAAGTAAACAAATTATTTTCACATATTTAAGTACAATACATAATTGTTAAAGAACGTCCATAAAACGTTCAGCCATATGAACATTCTTCCGTAAAAGGGAGGTGTAGCGTGTCTTTTATATTAACATTGCTTGCACACATAATTTCAGTAAACATTACATGCAATGAACCAGGCGCATGTTTAATGTAATCAGCGTTGCCACGACCCAAAAAAATTTGTAACCAAAATCAAATCAAAAAGTTACCAAAAGCGAAAAAATATAACCAAAATTATTTTGTATTAAATGCGCCTAAGCCGCTGTGCCGATTTTCATAACATTTTGACACTATGTTACCGATGGTCTGGAAAAAACAATAGGCTATACAATTTTTCGTGGGAGTGGCATTGCATATACCAAGTTAACACTTATTTTCGTCTATTTGAAAAACTTTTTGAGCTAGAGTTTTCAAACTTTTTTATAAGTAGCTATTACAAGTAGAACTTCTTAAGCTTTCCTTTATCAAAGCGCAAAATTTAGCTAAGTTATCTAAAATCGATTTCGGCAAGTGCTCAGTAGAGCATTTTAAATTGAAAACCCGTTGGAAAAAATCAGGGAATTTTTATTAAGTTTATAGTTGCAAGCTCTTTGTAAGCAATTTTATAAGTCAATTTTTCCTTACTCGACTTCAACTGTTATTGCTTGTGAGGACAGATATTTAGATGCTTTCAGCCAAGTGAAAATAGTAAGAATCATATTAATCGGGCTGGATTTGGAAAGATATTTCACCTAATCGTTTTTCCTAGAAAATTATTTCAGTTATACCTATGAAGCATTAAAAGTAGTGAAGGTTGTATTTACAGGGTTTCTGGTGGCAAATTTATATTTTTAAATACGATTATTTCAAAAAGTGAGCATCGCGCGTTCGCTGTGGACATATTTTTTAAGAGTAATTGCTCGTCGACAATTTTGTTCAAAGTTCGGTATTCGGCGAATACGTGATAAGCCGAGTGTAAATTTCATTCGTTGGTGGGCGCAGAGAGCCCGCTCAACTGCTGCGGCTATGAATGCCCCTCGGCCAGGGCCCAGTCGATATTTAAGCACTCCCGAAAACATTGAACTGGTTGAAAGCACTTTACGTGAAAATCCGCGACTTTAAATTCGGAAAAGTGCAGCCTCACTGAGACTTCCAAGAGCGATTATTCATGAAATTTCAAAAAAGGGTCTGAAGTTCCATCCTTTTAAAATTTAAATCGTTCAAGAACTGAAAGAAAGTGACTTTGATTTACGCAATAATTTTTGTGAAACGATGTTGGAGCGTTTTCGTACTGTAAATCCCTTTCTTGGAGCGGCGAGGATCATTTTCACTTTAACGGCCACGTCAACAAGAAAAACTGCCGTTACTGGTCTCCAAGAACCCGTAACCCTCGATTGAAACATCAAAAACCATTGCATTGCCGCAGGGTGTGCCTTATCCACGCATGAGATAATTGGACCTTTTTTTTCGGAAGTTCTCGAAAAACAAGGCTCCGTTTTGAATAGTGTGTTAAACTCGACGGAAGACATCTGGATGACATACTCTTTATAAAATAAGATCCGCATTTTCATTCTATCGTTCAATGCTCTTAATAAAACTTTGTGTCAATTATTACGTGTTTTATTTTTGAAAATATAGATCATGTTTCTAAATAAAACCGTTTAAAAAAGCGAGCTCTAACCAAGTCATCGTTACCCTTTGCTTGCAAAGTTCAAATTAAGTTTTTACTGAGTATGACAGAATTACTATAACACGAGTACGATGGTATGATAGCATACATAAAAATCAAAAATTTTGAATTTTTAACATATCAAGTTTGATGGTATGATGGATACCATTCTCGCATACCAAGTATGGGCGTCTAATAGGCGCTTTATATTGTTAAGCTGATAGTTTGTGACAGTTTAATATTCTAGAAAATCATTTTTAAGTAGATAGAAACAGTATTGGAAGCACCAATACCATAAACATTTCTAAAGGTAAAAAAAGCGGAGCGTGTAAGCTTGTCCCAAAACCAAAAATTGGTTATTTTTGTGTTGCAAAAAAAGTAACCAAAATGAAAAAAAGTACACATTGGAAAAAAAAAGTAACCAATTTTGGTTAAAAGTAACCAAAACGGCAACGCTGAATGTAATACGAATAAGAGTCGTTCCATATCAAACCGTACGATTTTTGCTAAAAATTGACTTTGATGTCTCCGATGTCTTTCAAAATTTGAGAACGAAGTCTTCATTAAAAAATATTTTACACGTGTTTCGGGAAAAAAAATTAAAAATGTTTTTTTAAAAAGTTATTTACATTTGAAAATCGTGAAAAACCTTCCGACATGACAACATTTAAACTAATGTTTTTATAAAACTCGTGAATGGATTTTGAAGTTCAATACCTTATTTTAAAGGTATTTGAACCTTCTTTTTTTTATTATTAAAATTTTTTTAATTAATTTCTGTTTTCCACAATCTTCGCACAAGTCGAAAAATCTGAAAAAAATATTTTCTTAAAGGTTAATATATTCTTAACATTCCCTCAAAGTTTCAGAGTGGAGGTCCAATGGATTCTAGATATTTTTTTACGATTTTTTACCATTGCAGCACCACAAAAAAATTACATTTTGTATATAAACATTTTATTTTCAAGCATGTTAACGGAAATGTCAACGCATGTATGTATGTGTGTATGTATTCAAAAACACACAAAGTTTGATACTTAAGTAAATATTTAATCAAAATTCATATTGTTCTGGAGATTTGTTTGTTTTGCTTTTTCTATTTTGCCGTTACAATTTTTTTGTATGTTCTATTTTAAAAAAAGCAATGTTGCAGGTGATTTTTAGTTTACAAGAAAAGTTCGTTTATAAAAACAAGAAAAATTTTGTCAATCTTGCATTTCACGAAGATGATTTCGCTATAAAAGCAGAGTGGCACTTCTTTGCAACTTCGCACGGAAAGGACCCTTGCGATGGGCTTGGAGGCACAATTAAAAGATTAGCAGCCCGAGCCAGTTTGACCAATATTGACAATCCAATCAAAACCCCGACTTGTTTTTATCAATGGGTTAAACAAAATGTTAAAAACATTAATTGCGAATTTTTTAGTACGGAACAATATAATGAGCAGGAGAAAAAACTTAAAGAACGCTTTACTAAAGCAAAAATGATACCAGGTACTTTAGGCTACCATGCGTTTATTCCCTACCAAGGGAGACAAATTAAAGTTCATACTACATCATTTGCAGCTGATTTTTCTATAAAAAATGTATATAAAAATTAAAATTGCTTATTATTTAACTTTTAGTTATGTATTAAAAAAAATACACTTTTTTACTTTCAAACCGCTTGCTGAATTTCAATATTTTTATAAAAAATTCAGGCTTGCTTAACCCAAAAACCTTAATTTTATAATTATAATTTTATTAAATTTTTTAAAGAAACGAACTGAGTGTGCCATAAAAATATTGAAACATGTGAATTCGTTATTACTAATGGGTAGTTAGGTATTATATTACGAGTAAGTGGTAACATTTTAGTTATAAAGAAATACGAGGGTAAGGAGTTTAACTTATTACCAGGTAACGTGTTCCGTAATACCAACCTATTACCGAGTTTTTGCTGGGATTTACTTAAGTATCAAATTTTGTGTGTTTTTGAATACATACACACATACATACATGCGTTGACATTTTCGTTAACATGCTTGAAAATAAAATGTTTATATACTAAAGGGCTGCGCAAAATATTCTTAATGTTCTGTGTTCTACTTCACACAACTATCAATCATATTATTTCACTGTAAACATACATAGCAAAACAAACATAACAACACATTACTCCCACCAAAACAAAACAAGCATAACTTGAAAAGTTTTTCTCTTCTGCTTTGTTAGTGCTTGTATTATCAAAACAAACAGAATATCAACACAAAAACAGACAATGAAATAAAGAAACGGTAAATTATAGTAAAAGCATCGAGTGCAGCAAAACACACCATTACATGAATTACATATGTTTTTATTTTTTATTTCTATAAAAAGAATGAATTCTTCTTAATTTTATTTAAATATTAGACCTAAGTACCTTCATATATATGTATGTATGTAAATAATAAACAATAAATGTTTGCAAATAAAAATTAATATTAACTATAAACTTTTTTAAGCTTTTTCAAAACATTCAAACATGCTTGGAATGTTCTATTTCTGTTTTAATGTTCTACTTCATCTTTGTTCTAATTCAGCTTTATTCTAGTTCAGCATTGTTCTAGTGCAGTTTTGTTCTATTCTTTTATATTTTGATTGTAAAGCAAAACAATTGTTTTTGGAAGTATGTGTTTTGTAATGAGAGAGTAATATACACACACTTTCTAAATTTAATGAAATTGCTTGTAAGCAATATTTCTTGTGCTTGTGCAGCTCTCTATTATATACAAAATGTAATTTTTTTGTGGTGGAAAAAAATCGTAAAAAAATAGAATCCATTCAACCTACACTCTGAAATTTTAAGGGAATGTTAAGAATATATTAAATTAATAAATGTTAAGAATAAATAAATTAAGTAAAAAAACAAAATTTTAATAATAAAAAAAAATTAATTTATAAAAAATAATATTTTTTCAAATAGCTTTAAAATAAGGTATTGAACTTCAAAATCCATTCACTGGTTTTATAAAAACATTAGTTTAATTGTTGTCATGTCGGAAGATTTTTCACGATTTTGACGATTTTCAAATGCAAATAACATTGTAAAAAAAAATTTTTAATTTTTTTCCCGAAACACGTGTAAAATATTTTTTTATGCTTAATACGTCTGGCAAATTTAAAGAAAATCGGAAGAGGTGGTGTAAAAAAGGTGTTCGGTCTGACATGGAATGACTCATAAGCCACTTGAGTGTTGTGCGCTGTGTGTGTGTGTAGGATTACAATACTAGCAGTTCACACGGTCGTCAATAGTAATACCCAGTGGTTTACGGGACTAGTTCCGCGTATGTATATTCACTAGCTCTAAAGGAACTACCACTAGTGCAATCACAATCTACTCTACATGCTTTTAACTGTGGAATTTAACATGGCAATGTCCTACGAAGATGGCAATTGACCCCTCTCTGCATAACCTCTACCTACCATAAGAGTTAGCTACTTATATCTACAAGCGATTTTGTTGTTGTTTCAGTAACGGGATCCATTTCGGATACACATTTTTTGTCTATGTATAGAATTAGCTAGCGAAACGTGGGTACCTATTTTAACATGTCAACACTACACAGAAAAAATTATTTTTCCAATTCAAACAAAAAATTTGTAGAATCAAAAAATTTTTTGTCTGAAATCGGTCCTACAAACAAATTTGCATATTCAAACAATTTATTTGCATTTTGTTTACTGAAAAAAAACACTAATTTTTTCAAACAAATAATTTAACTGAATCAAACAAAAAGTTTACTGAAATTCAAAATCAAAAAAAAAAAAAGTTTTTGCACAAGCAATGACGCGCACACAAGTAAGCACTGTATGAGAAGGTGACGGCAAAGCAGAGCCGCCGACTGGCTTTGAAACACATTTTTTGGAATAATTTTTGAACGAAGTCTTATTTATACACACAACACAATGTTTTTCTTTATCACTCTCTGTTGCTGTATCCTTTCCTTTGCTAAAGAAGAAATGTAACCAAAAACGGCAGCAGACCGACTCGATATGTTTTTCGTCATCATTCTATTTTTGTATGTATATGATGTATTTAACCAAACAGTTTTAAAAAATTGAATACGGGATTTTGTTTCTTATAATGTCGTGTCTGCTATTGTTTTTCTTATAGTTGCACTTTTTTAAAGCATCCAAAAATAGACTGTGTGTGTTTTTTGTTGTTGTTCTTATATTTTACATAAAGAAGTGTTGCTTACGATCAAATAAAAAATGCAAAAAGACGACAACATTAAAGAGCGTTAAATATTTCATACAAAATTATGAAAACTTGACACCAATAACGCGTTTATTTTATTTTTGAAGAGTTGTCCACATTTTTGTTGGTTAAATAAAAATCAAACAAAAATATTGATTGAATCAGTAAAAATATTTATAGAAATTAAAAAATTTTTCAAACAAGCGGTTGTTTGAAAATAATTCGGCAATAATTTTTTCTGTGTAGATATTGGTGACCAGGGAAAGATATAGGTTTGATTTGAATGCCACATCAGTAGTCGCTAGTAAAAATTGAGTAACAGCCTGTTTTTAGAAAATGAAAATATTTGTTCGTTCGTAAAAAAAACGAACGAAATCAGATTTAGGTTTTTATAAAATTAAAAAACATTTCATGTGAGTGACAAAAAAAGCTTTAATTTTTTTCTATATATTTTTGGTTAATATAAAATGAACATCTTCGCAATAAATTAAAACAAAAGTGAAAAGTAGACGATAAGTAAAAGGCATTCGTTTAAAAAACAAATCACCACAAAATGGAAAATAACTGCGATATTTTAAAAAGGGAAACCTTACAAACTAATACTATTATAAAATATTCTATAAAGGTTCACTTATAATTACATAAATATGTATTTACAGGTTCAAAAAATTTTAGAAACAATGGAACTCCATACGCTCAAAAATATGAACATAATTATGTACATAAGAGCGGGTCGACCTCCTTACAAAACAAAGTTTGTGCCAGTCACCGCTTTGAATGAAAGTAATGTCAATGATGTTTCTAAAACGGTTAAATTTTTATAGCCACACCTCCATATGCAGCCCATTTAAGAATAACTCTGGATTTCTGATCGATATTTTTTGGAACTTGCAAGGCATCGACACACTGTCAAAATCAATCGACAAAAAGTTTGGGTCAATTTCCGCTAATTATACTTTTAGACTTTTAAGTTAATCTGAAACCACAGATAATTAATTATACGTACGATGCCAAATAGAAAACTGTCCTTTTTAAAATAAGAAGATTTAAAGGAAAAATAATATACGGAAAGTGGCACAAGCTAAACTTGCAAGCAAATTCTTAAAGACTGTAGTAATTTTAGAAAAAATATTACTGTTTTGTTAAAATAGGTAAGAAAACAAAGGACATTTGTAATGAAATGCGTGCATATATTTTTAACAAAAGGAACGTTGCGAATTCCTTGGGTTCAAATTTTAAAATTTTTACATTACATTACATAGCCGCGTACTAAGAAAAAACAAACATTAATTGGGGATATAAACAGATAAAAGCGGCTCGACTTCGCACCTAAGTGTGCGGACAAATCAATTGTCTTAAATTTAAATTTCATTAAAAAATTTTTGATATATTTATTATTTTAAATATCTCTAATTTTTGGAAAGTTAAAGAATTGTTAAGGCGTACGTACTATTATCTGTGTGACTGTACATACACTGTAGTGTAAAATACCACCTTTCTTCCGAATGTTCCAAAAAATTATATCTTCGCAAATATCTTCTACATAACTATATGTTGATGTGCAGCAAAATATCTTCTTTATGTATTTCTTTTATTTAGTGCCATTATTGTCAACATTTTAATTCAGCACTTTTATTTTTACTAATTTAGTAATACTTTTTATAAAATATTTTGTTTTTGAAATTTAATTTTAATTTTTGTAAACAAAAGCCAGGGTTATCCACAAACACAAAACCTTTATATGAAAAAATAATAGATATGTACAAATATTAATGCATTGGCAATAATGTTGATTCACGAAGGAAAAAAGCTCTATTTATGTCAACTATGAATAGACGAAAGCTTTTAAATGTTTTTTAAAAACCAAATTTTAAACATAAACGTATTAATACGAAAACTTCAAGTGAGAAGACTTATGTTTTATAAAAACAGGCTGTAAAAGTGCTAACTATTTCGCCTGTCATTAGTGGCGATTGCTTCTTTTTATACAACTGGGTACTATCACCACTCTTGCTATTGGACAAGTGTCTGCGAGATTGTAAGTAAATGCTAAGCAAACCGCTATACCTTCCACTGTAATGAAAATGCTTAATAAGCATTTACTGTGTATAAAACTCGCCACAAATATTAAATAAAATTCAATTCTTGTATTTACACAAAACTGTGCGTGACAGCCACACTGGAAATAAAGAATACTAAATAAGAATAAGAAAAGACTATTAATTACATAACTCATGACCAGTGAAAGGAGAACCAATCATTTGACTAGTAAATGAAGAACACAAAGGTAGACAAAATAATGAATTACAGAAACGTATTCACCAATGATGTAGCACATTTTTTGGGAGTTTCTAAAATTTGGTTCTTAAATTTTGTTCTAGGACTTGCTTCATTGAAATACGACTACATTGTATTGGAATATTGAATATTATTGAATATTGAGAACAGATGTGTGACTGGTCAAATGGTGTCAATTGACGCCCTCCAATGACAACCTCATGTAAAAGTGATAGGTCTTATTCATTTAAAGTGTTAAACCTAAAACCAGTCTATACCACCAAAGACCTATCACGGGACTACTTTGGTGTCAGTTCGCTTTCCTCAAGGGCAGTTTCTCATTTTGCCGCTGGGTAAATGGATTTTTCGTCAACTGAGAGAAGAAATGAGCGAACAAAACGAATCGAAGAATACACTAGCTTGTGTACTCCTTTTTATTCCTGTTTCCCCTCTAACTAATTAAGTAAGAATCGCATTGACAAAAATCACACAATGTAAACGGGCACAGAGCTTCCTTCTGTTTAGTTTTCGGTGTGTTGTTTTGCTGCAATTCTGTAATTTGGGACAAAGTCATGTGTAATTTCTAAATTCTTCATCGGCAACACTGCCTATATCTAAAGACAAATGCAGAGTTAATTATTATTTTAGATTTACCATTTGAAACATTCTTGTAAAGCGAACTTCAGTGAGTACGTTCTGCTTTAATCAAAAAAATAGTAGTCCCACGGGGCAAGGTCTGGACTTAAAGACGGGTGAGACGAAACATTCCACCCACTTATTTTCTAAAAAAAAATTTTAACTAACTTTAAAACATGTGGCCGAGCATTGGGCAGCTCAATGTCTGGCTGCATATTCAGGCCGAATTACTTGTGAATCCTGAATTTTTGTTTAATTATTAAAATAAACGACAGATTTGTACCCTTGAAAAGGGAATATACACACATATCGATACTTTAATTTAGAAAAGATGCATGCTAACATTTCGATTAAAAAGAATATAAAAAAAAACTTTATGTATAGTTTAAGAACTTTAAGATATAAACGAAAGACCCTACATTTCTTATAGCTATAAAAATATTCACAAGCTTTTGTATGTATGTATGTACATATTTTGGTTTATCTAGCTTAATATCTCGAACTTAAAAACATTCATGTGTTAGATACGCTTTTTTAAATAAAAGTAAAGTTAAACATGTTAGTTAAGAAGCAAATCATTTTTAAGTTACACTCAATATTCATTAATTTTATACATATTTTTCTAAAACTTTTTTTTAAATACATTAAATAATTTTTCTTTTTAAATTTTAAACCCAAATTGGAGGCGCAGACGTACACTAGCACCAGTATTCGCTTATATAGCGTTTTTTGTCTTGGTAAGCGGTTTGGCTGAAGGTAAGTTTTTTAAAACCTTAACACAAAACATTCTTAAATGATTACTTAATTTCAAAACTCATAGCCACCCCAGTACTACAGCCACCAAAAATTTGTTTTACCGATGAATGCAACCACACTGCATCCGCAGTATTAAAAAAAATGAATGTCACATCAGATCCATGCGATAATTTCTACCAGTTCGCTTGTGGTAATTATATTGATGAAATGCCAATACCTGCAGATAAAAGATGGATTAATATGCTTTCGAAAGTATGGGATCAATTGCGGGAACACTTAAAAGCTATTATAACCAAAGAGAGACCTGAAACGGATCCTAAGCATTATAGATTACCCAGTGATTTGTATAAGGCGTGCATGAATACAAGTTGGTTTTTTGGAAGGAAATTTATTTTGAAAGCTTTATTATAATTTTTTTGTTATTGTTTCTACAGGTTTAATTGAGACTTTGGGTCCAAAACCTATGGAAGAAATTACTAAAGAATTAGGTGGCTGGCCTGTAATTGTTGGGGATGGTTGGATTGCCTCGACTTGGCAAAAAACTATTAAGAAATTCCGACGTTTAGGTTTCAGCATAAGTTATATGTTTGACGTTGACATTTACGCGAAATTAGACGACAATACTCAACATATTATTACTGTAAGTTTTCCTATTAAGTGGATGGATAAAATAAAATTTTCTTTTATTGATGCAAACAAATACCGATACATTGTAAAGTAGGACCACATCTAATTTATAGTCAAGAATATATTTAAGTCAGTTTAATAATTTAGTAAATATTATAAAATACTTTATAGTCTAGTATAAAAACTAATAACTATATAATTTTCTTACCAGTTGGATCAGCCTTCCTTGAGATTAAATCGTGAATATTTGGTTAACGGTACCAATAATAGTTTTGTCTTAGCCTATTACGACTATATGGTTGACACGGCTGAACTTTTTGGAGCTAACAAGACAAAAGCCAAGGTGGAATTAATGGAATCTCTTTTATTTGAAATTGAGTTGGCCAAGGTAAGTTCTGTTAGTTATTTGAAGAAACATTTACCAAATTTCGAAATTTAGATCAGCTGGCCTAGTCTAGAAAGACGTAATTCTACAGCTTTGTACAATTTGCACAGCATCAAACAATTGCAAGAGTCTTATCCATTTGCCAACTGGTCGGATCTTTTTAATGGTCTTTTGTCAGACGGCTTAAAGGTTAACGACGATGAAATTATAAATTTATCAGTGCCCAGTTTCTTTAAAGATTTAGGCGAACTGCTGAATAGTACCAGTAATCGCGTCATTGCCAATTATGTGATGTGGCGTATACACGATCGTGCTGTAGATCACCTTTCGGAGAAATTCCGTAAAAGAAAAATGAAACTTACCACTGTCTTGACAGGTAAACAGGACCAAGGAGCTAGATGGAAGGAGTGTGTAGATATTGTCACGGAAAAGTAAGATTTAGAAGGGTTTCTACAAATGTCTTTTGAAGTGTTATTTAATGACAATGACTTTTATGTAGCCTAGAATTGACCAAAGTTTCTACATAAACCCACTCACTAAAAGTCCCCTTTTAGACAGGCAAAGTTTACTTTGACAAAGTTTGTTGAAGTCTCTTGTAAACTTTGTTTCGTGTTTAGACGCACAAAGTTTACTTTGACAAAGTTTGTTGAAGTCTCTTTTAAACTTTGTTTAGACGCTCAAAGTTTAATTTGATAAAGTTTTGTTTTTTTTTTTTGTTATAAACATCGTTGCCAGAATGATGATTTTATTATATTTTTGATTATTTTTTGACGAAAATATCATTTAAAGATTTTTTTCTTAAGTTTAACTTTAAGTTTGTTTGTACAAAATACACAATTTTTTAAAATTTGTCAATTTTTAAAACAGTGCAGTTTTGTATCAGCTTGTTGTTTATTGGTTTTGCACTTTTTTGTACCCAGTGTCTAGAATGCATTAAATTCCATAACTATTTTTGGGCATACAAAATATTAAAAAAATGCATCTTCTTTATTGATGAAAAACATTTTTTGTGAAAAAAATTTGATGTATTCTAGGGATGCCAAATGGGACCAGGTTTTTTGAAACCCGGGATTAGGGATTATTAATTAAAAAAAAAGGTTCCCGGGACGGGTCGGGATTTTTCGGGACTTCATATAAAAAAGCCAATTTTTAAAATTCATATATTAAACTGTTACGAGTCATGATATTTTACTCAAGCTAGTTAAAATTGCTAAAAAAAAACTTAAAACTTTCTGATTGTCGGCCAATAATTTAATATAGGTTTAAACCGCAACCAATTTTAATTTTGATGTCTGTTTTTCTAAAGATAAACTAATAATAAATAGATATCATATAGTTATCACTCCTGAAATATTCGAACTGTCGGTGGAGGGTATCAAAGATTCGGCATAGCCGAATATAGCACTGTAACTTGTTTATTATACAAAATTACTGTGCAAGAGATTTTTAATATTTAAAATTCATATTAATAAGATCTAAAAACAACGAATTGAATTTGAATTCATTTTAAAATTGACAGGGGCTAAATTACTTTTTAAACAAAAAAGTGAAAAGGATCAGTTAGGCGAACGTTACTGTACCGTATCTGTACTGTATCAATCAGCTGTTCGCTTTTTATTATATAAAGAGCAAAAGAAAAGCTTACCGGAATGTAATGTACCGTAGTTGAACCTACCATTCTGTAGAAAATAGAATTTCATACCGTTGTTACGTGACATTTGTAAAACAGTGATGGGCGGCTTGTGTGTAACATTGCCTGCGGGTATTTTTGCTGTTTTTTTGCACTTTTTTCAGTATAGCTATGGAATTGCGATAAAACAACTTACAATACAACATATTTCCATATAAACAAATATGTTTAGATGTATAAAAAAAAAAACAAATGCAATACACATACAAAGGAAATCTGAAATATATAAAATGCTTTAAATGGTATTCGCTAAAATACAAATGTGTTTATTGTAAATCTATAATTTAACAATATTTTACAAACACAAAATACTGTTTTAATACCTTTTAAATCAAGGGTGATTGGGCTTTGCTTATGTCCCAAAATTTGTACAACAATAATATTTTTTCTCTCGAAAATTAATAAAAGTAAGCAAAAGATTTGAAAACGTAAGATACATACCTAATAAAAAATGGAGCTTTCAAACAGCAGGTTTGTAAGGGAGGAATTTAAGAGTATCGCTTATCATCTTGCTTACGGAAGGCCTGACTTGTATATGGTGAGTTCCCACTTAGAAGCAAAACATTTTTGACACAAAAAGCGCTTATAAAAACTGGTGAGTGTAGCTATCAGATTAACACACTGAATGTTTTGTTAGTATTCTCCCTGACAAACCTGCTTTGTAGTAAGGTTTTGGCGTGGCACTTGAAATGTTATTATACCCACACCACAATAGTGGAGAGGTTATTATGCATTTGTGCTGATGTGTGTAACGCCTTAAAATATTGTTCCTAGACCCACCTTAAAGTATACCGATCGACTCAGAATAACTTTCTGAGTCGAACTAACGATGTCCGTCCGGCTGGCTGTCCATGTAACCTTGTGCGCAAAGTACAAGTCGCAATTTTGGAGATAACTTGATAAAATTTGGGACATAGGTTCTTATTGGCACAAGGACCAAGCCTATTGAAAATGGACCACGATAGAAGATAGGGGGAATTTCTTCCTCTCAAAAACTATCAAACCGATTTTAATGAAATTTAAAACATAGATAGATCCATATTTGTACGGACACATTAGAAAGTATCAAACCGATTTTAATGAATTTTAAAATATGTACAGTTTGATCCCTATTCATATAGCTATACACTCTCGCAAAATATGTTTTAAAATACTGTGGTGTAGGGTATTATATGGTCGGTCTGGACCGACTATACTTTCTTACTTGTTTTTTTTAACTTGCTTAGAATTCGTTCACCTACTTTACTGCATCTCTGTGTATCTTATTTTTAGATGTTTGAACCTTTACTGCTTCTTAAAATAATCAAATATTTTATTGGGTACAAGACTTATCAATGAGAGGACATATAAATACATATTACGGTGCAAAGCAAAACGGTTAAGGCTATCGGTCCACACTGAGCGTTACATGCGTTTACGCATCTGTCCAAAAAGTAGAAGTGTAAAATCGTGTTGACAAGTTACACAGCAAACGCGTAGAATGTATATACGTTCCGAACGCTTGAAGTAGGATTACTTTCAGTGATGCCAACTTTTTGAGAGCAAAAAGCACTTTAAAATTAAAAAAAAGCACTAATAAGCACTATTTTGAAAAAAAAGCGTAACAAAGTACTAATCCATTTTTGCAATTTAATTAAACACAAAACAGGTTGCCTTCGGCTGTGCCGAATATTAAATACCTCCAAAATTTTAAAAAAGGCGACGGCATAGATGGGGGACCATTTTCATTTAAATATAATAAATATAATTAGTATTGTGGTTATTTTGTTGAACTATTTATGGTTTTTAATCCAAATTTTTAATATTTTTAATTAGGCTTAAGTTCATTAAATTTAATTTTCATTAAATTATTTTTATGAAGAAAGGAATTTTACAACATGAAAATTAATTAAAATTGTTATTGATAATCTTTCATTCTTGACCGTGGCGGGGGCTCGAACCCGGGCCGGCAGGTTACCATGACATGTTTCGATCGCAACCACTCGATCTTCTCAAATGGATTTGCCGTTTTACACTCGCAGCCATCGAAGGCTGCTGACGTCAATAGTCAAACATCAATCCTTAAACCAAATTGTATTTTAACCTTTGGTAGATCGAAGTTTGCTTTTTTGAATTATTATCTATTTTTAATTGATTTTACATGTTCTTCCTTACTTCTGTTTTTTCGTACTTTTGTCAAGAATTTTTCTTGAAGTCCAAAGTACATTTTTTTTTGTTTTTTCATTTTTGTCTTTCTTTTTCTTGTTGACCTTTTTCAGCACAACTTGAAGGACAAATGAACACATAGAGCTCGTGCCTTTAGCTTTTAACAATAATTAGTATTGTGGTTATTTTGTTGAACTATTTATGGTTTTTAATCCAAATTTTTAATATTTTTAATTAGGCTTAAGTTCATTAAATTTAATTTTCATTAAATTATTTTTATGAAGAAAGGAATTTTACAACATGAAAATTAATTAAAATTGTTATTGATAATCTTTCATTCTTGACCGTGGCGGGGGCTCGAACCCGGGCCGGCAGGTTACCATGACATGTTTCGATCGCAACCACTCGATCTTCTCAAATGGATTTGCCGTTTTACACTCGCAGCCATCGAAGGCTGCTGACGTCAATAGTCAAACATCAATCCTTAAACCAAATTGTATTTTAACCTTTGGTAGATCGAAGTTTGCTTTTTTGAATTATTATCTATTTTTAATTGATTTTACATGTTCTTCCTTACTTCTGTTTTTTCGTACTTTTGTCAAGAATTTTTCTTGAAGTCCAAAGTACATTTTTTTTGTTTTTTCATTTTTGTCTTTCTTTTTCTTGTTGACCTTTTTCAGCACAACTTGAAGGACAAATGAACACATAGAGCTCGTGCCTTTAGCTTTTAACAATAATTAGTATTGTGGTTATTTTGTTGAACTATTTATGGTTTTTAATCCAAATTTTTAATATTTTTAATTAGGCTTAAGTTCATTAAATTTAATTTTCATTAAATTATTTTTATGAAGAAAGGAATTTTACAACATGAAAATTAATTAAAATTGTTATTGATAATCTTTCATTCTTGACCGTGGCGGGGGCTCGAACCCGGGCCGGCAGGTTACCATGACATGTTTCGATCGCAACCACTCGATCTTCTCAAATGGATTTGCCGTTTTACACTCGCAGCCATCGAAGGCTGCTGACGTCAATAGTCAAACATCAATCCTTAAACCAAATTGTATTTTAACCTTTGGTAGATCGAAGTTTGCTTTTTTGAATTATTATCTATTTTTAATTGATTTTACATGTTCTTCCTTACTTCTGTTTTTTCGTACTTTTGTCAAGAATTTTTCTTGAAGTCCAAAGTACATTTTTTTTGTTTTTTCATTTTTGTCTTTCTTTTTCTTGTTGACCTTTTTCAGCACAACTTGAAGGACAAATGAACACATAGAGCTCGTGCCTTTAGCTTTTAACAATAATTAGTATTGTGGTTATTTTGTTGAACTATTTATGGTTTTTAATCCAAATTTTTAATATTTTTAATTAGGCTTAAGTTCATTAAATTTAATTTTCATTAAATTATTTTTATGAAGAAAGGAATTTTACAACATGAAAATTAATTAAAATTGTTATTGATAATCTTTCATTCTTGACCGTGGCGGGGGCTCGAACCCGGGCCGGCAGGTTACCATGACATGTTTCGATCGCAACCACTCGATCTTCTCAAATGGATTTGCCGTTTTACACTCGCAGCCATCGAAGGCTGCTGACGTCAATAGTCAAACATCAATCCTTAAACCAAATTGTATTTTAACCTTTGGTAGATCGAAGTTTGCTTTTTTGAATTATTATCTATTTTTAATTGATTTTACATGTTCTTCCTTACTTCTGTTTTTTCGTACTTTTGTCAAGAATTTTTCTTGAAGTCCAAAGTACATTTTTTTTGTTTTTTCATTTTTGTCTTTCTTTTTCTTGTTGACCTTTTTCAGCACAACTTGAAGGACAAATGAACACATAGAGCTCGTGCCTTTAGCTTTTAACAATAATTAGTATTGTGGTTATTTTGTTGAACTATTTATGGTTTTTAATCCAAATTTTTAATATTTTTAATTAGGCTTAAGTTCATTAAATTTAATTTTCATTAAATTATTTTTATGAAGAAAGGAATTTTACAACATGAAAATTAATTAAAATTGTTATTGATAATTGTGCTGAAAAAGGTCAACAAGAAAAAGAAAGACAAAAATGAAAAAACAAAAAAAATGTACTTTGGACTTCAAGAAAAATTCTTGACAAAAGTACGAAAAAACAGAAGTAAGGAAGAACATGTAAAATCAATTAAAAATAGATAATAATTCAAAAAAGCAAACTTCGATCTACCAAAGGTTAAAATACAATTTGGTTTAAGGATTGATGTTTGACTATTGACGTCAGCAGCCTTCGATGGCTGCGAGTGTAAAACGGCAAATCCATTTGAGAAGATCGAGTGGTTGCGATCGAAACATGTCATGGTAACCTGCCGGCCCGGGTTCGAGCCCCCGCCACGGTCAAGAATGAAAGATTATCAATAACAATTTTAATTAATTTTCATGTTGTAAAATTCCTTTCTTCATAAAAATAATTTAATGAAAATTAAATTTAATGAACTTAAGCCTAATTAAAAATATTAAAAATTTGGATTAAAAACCATAAATAGTTCAACAAAATAACCACAATACTAATTATTGTTAAAAGCTAAAGGCACGAGCTCTATGTGTTCATTTGTCCTTCAAGTTGTGCTGAAAAAGGTCAACAAGAAAAAGAAAGACAAAAATGAAAAAACAAAAAAAATGTACTTTGGACTTCAAGAAAAATTCTTGACAAAAGTACGAAAAAACAGAAGTAAGGAAGAACATGTAAAATCAATTAAAAATAGATAATAATTCAAAAAAGCAAACTTCGATCTACCAAAGGTTAAAATACAATTTGGTTTAAGGATTGATGTTTGACTATTGACGTCAGCAGCCTTCGATGGCTGCGAGTGTAAAACGGCAAATCCATTTGAGAAGATCGAGTGGTTGCGATCGAAACATGTCATGGTAACCTGCCGGCCCGGGTTCGAGCCCCCGCCACGGTCAAGAATGAAAGATTATCAATAACAATTTTAATTAATTTTCATGTTGTAAAATTCCTTTCTTCATAAAAATAATTTAATGAAAATTAAATTTAATGAACTTAAGCCTAATTAAAAATATTAAAAATTTGGATTAAAAACCATAAATAGTTCAACAAAATAACCACAATACTAATTATTGTTAAAAGCTAAAGGCACGAGCTCTATGTGTTCATTTGTCCTTCAAGTTGTGCTGAAAAAGGTCAACAAGAAAAAGAAAGACAAAAATGAAAAAACAAAAAAATGTACTTTGGACTTCAAGAAAAATTCTTGACAAAAGTACGAAAAAACAGAAGTAAGGAAGAACATGTAAAATCAATTAAAAATAGATAATAATTCAAAAAAGCAAACTTCGATCTACCAAAGGTTAAAATACAATTTGGTTTAAGGATTGATGTTTGACTATTGACGTCAGCAGCCTTCGATGGCTGCGAGTGTAAAACGGCAAATCCATTTGAGAAGATCGAGTGGTTGCGATCGAAACATGTCATGGTAACCTGCCGGCCCGGGTTCGAGCCCCCGCCACGGTCAAGAATGAAAGATTATCAATAACAATTTTAATTAATTTTCATGTTGTAAAATTCCTTTCTTCATAAAAATAATTTAATGAAAATTAAATTTAATGAACTTAAGCCTAATTAAAAATATTAAAAATTTGGATTAAAAACCATAAATAGTTCAACAAAATAACCACAATACTAATTATTGTTAAAAGCTAAAGGCACGAGCTCTATGTGTTCATTTGTCCTTCAAGTTGTGCTGAAAAAGGTCAACAAGAAAAAGAAAGACAAAAATGAAAAAACAAAAAAAAATGTACTTTGGACTTCAAGAAAAATTCTTGACAAAAGTACGAAAAAACAGAAGTAAGGAAGAACATGTAAAATCAATTAAAAATAGATAATAATTCAAAAAAGCAAACTTCGATCTACCAAAGGTTAAAATACAATTTGGTTTAAGGATTGATGTTTGACTATTGACGTCAGCAGCCTTCGATGGCTGCGAGTGTAAAACGGCAAATCCATTTGAGAAGATCGAGTGGTTGCGATCGAAACATGTCATGGTAACCTGCCGGCCCGGGTTCGAGCCCCCGCCACGGTCAAGAATGAAAGATTATCAATAACAATTTTAATTAATTTTCATGTTGTAAAATTCCTTTCTTCATAAAAATAATTTAATGAAAATTAAATTTAATGAACTTAAGCCTAATTAAAAATATTAAAAATTTGGATTAAAAACCATAAATAGTTCAACAAAATAACCACAATACTAATTATTGTTAAAAGCTAAAGGCACGAGCTCTATGTGTTCATTTGTCCTTCAAGTTGTGCTGAAAAAGGTCAACAAGAAAAAGAAAGACAAAAATGAAAAAACAAAAAAAATGTACTTTGGACTTCAAGAAAAATTCTTGACAAAAGTACGAAAAAACAGAAGTAAGGAAGAACATGTAAAATCAATTAAAAATAGATAATAATTCAAAAAAGCAAACTTCGATCTACCAAAGGTTAAAATACAATTTGGTTTAAGGATTGATGTTTGACTATTGACGTCAGCAGCCTTCGATGGCTGCGAGTGTAAAACGGCAAATCCATTTGAGAAGATCGAGTGGTTGCGATCGAAACATGTCATGGTAACCTGCCGGCCCGGGTTCGAGCCCCCGCCACGGTCAAGAATGAAAGATTATCAATAACAATTTTAATTAATTTTCATGTTGTAAAATTCCTTTCTTCATAAAAATAATTTAATGAAAATTAAATTTAATGAACTTAAGCCTAATTAAAAATATTAAAAATTTGGATTAAAAACCATAAATAGTTCAACAAAATAACCACAATACTAATTATTGTTAAAAGCTAAAGGCACGAGCTCTATGTGTTCATTTGTCCTTCAAGTTGTGCTGAAAAAGGTCAACAAGAAAAAGAAAGACAAAAATGAAAAAACAAAAAAAATGTACTTTGGACTTCAAGAAAAATTCTTGACAAAAGTACGAAAAAACAGAAGTAAGGAAGAACATGTAAAATCAATTAAAAATAGATAATAATTCAAAAAAGCAAACTTCGATCTACCAAAGGTTAAAATACAATTTGGTTTAAGGATTGATGTTTGACTATTGACGTCAGCAGCCTTCGATGGCTGCGAGTGTAAAACGGCAAATCCATTTGAGAAGATCGAGTGGTTGCGATCGAAACATGTCATGGTAACCTGCCGGCCCGGGTTCGAGCCCCCGCCACGGTCAAGAATGAAAGATTATCAATAACAATTTTAATTAATTTTCATGTTGTAAAATTCCTTTCTTCATAAAAATAATTTAATGAAAATTAAATTTAATGAACTTAAGCCTAATTAAAAATATTAAAAATTTGGATTAAAAACCATAAATAGTTCAACAAAATAACCACAATACTAATTATTGTTAAAAGCTAAAGGCACGAGCTCTATGTGTTCATTTGTCCTTCAAGTTGTGCTGAAAAAGGTCAACAAGAAAAAGAAAGACAAAAATGAAAAAACAAAAAAAATGTACTTTGGACTTCAAGAAAAATTCTTGACAAAAGTACGAAAAAACAGAAGTAAGGAAGAACATGTAAAATCAATTAAAAATAGATAATAATTCAAAAAAGCAAACTTCGATCTACCAAAGGTTAAAATACAATTTGGTTTAAGGATTGATGTTTGACTATTGACGTCAGCAGCCTTCGATGGCTGCGAGTGTAAAACGGCAAATCCATTTGAGAAGATCGAGTGGTTGCGATCGAAACATGTCATGGTAACCTGCCGGCCCGGGTTCGAGCCCCCGCCACGGTCAAGAATGAAAGATTATCAATAACAATTTTAATTAATTTTCATGTTGTAAAATTCCTTTCTTCATAAAAATAATTTAATGAAAATTAAATTTAATGAACTTAAGCCTAATTAAAAATATTAAAAATTTGGATTAAAAACCATAAATAGTTCAACAAAATAACCACAATACTAATTATTGTTAAAAGCTAAAGGCACGAGCTCTATGTGTTCATTTGTCCTTCAAGTTGTGCTGAAAAAGGTCAACAAGAAAAAGAAAGACAAAAATGAAAAAACAAAAAAAATGTACTTTGGACTTCAAGAAAAATTCTTGACAAAAGTACGAAAAAACAGAAGTAAGGAAGAACATGTAAAATCAATTAAAAATAGATAATAATTCAAAAAAGCAAACTTCGATCTACCAAAGGTTAAAATACAATTTGGTTTAAGGATTGATGTTTGACTATTGACGTCAGCAGCCTTCGATGGCTGCGAGTGTAAAACGGCAAATCCATTTGAGAAGATCGAGTGGTTGCGATCGAAACATGTCATGGTAACCTGCCGGCCCGGGTTCGAGCCCCCGCCACGGTCAAGAATGAAAGATTATCAATAACAATTTTAATTAATTTTCATGTTGTAAAATTCCTTTCTTCATAAAAATAATTTAATGAAAATTAAATTTAATGAACTTAAGCCTAATTAAAAATATTAAAAATTTGGATTAAAAACCATAAATAGTTCAACAAAATAACCACAATACTAATTATTGTTAAAAGCTAAAGGCACGAGCTCTATGTGTTCATTTGTCCTTCAAGTTGTGCTGAAAAAGGTCAACAAGAAAAAGAAAGACAAAAATGAAAAAACAAAAAAAATGTACTTTGGACTTCAAGAAAAATTCTTGACAAAAGTACGAAAAAACAGAAGTAAGGAAGAACATGTAAAATCAATTAAAAATAGATAATAATTCAAAAAAGCAAACTTCGATCTACCAAAGGTTAAAATACAATTTGGTTTAAGGATTGATGTTTGACTATTGACGTCAGCAGCCTTCGATGGCTGCGAGTGTAAAACGGCAAATCCATTTGAGAAGATCGAGTGGTTGCGATCGAAACATGTCATGGTAACCTGCCGGCCCGGGTTCGAGCCCCCGCCACGGTCAAGAATGAAAGATTATCAATAACAATTTTAATTAATTTTCATGTTGTAAAATTCCTTTCTTCATAAAAATAATTTAATGAAAATTAAATTTAATGAACTTAAGCCTAATTAAAAATATTAATAATAAATATATTTACATTTGTATATAAACATTTTTAAATGTATTATTATTATCTTCAATAAAAATAATGTTGTCCAAATCATTTGGAGTTTGAATTGGCCATAAAACAGTTTAAAAGTAATACAGTGCGAGCTCGATGTTCGTAGCACAAGAAATGGATACACAAGAAATTATTAATACACAAGACATTAACACAACTACAACAACAGTGTTTGATACTCCCGCGCCAAAAAGATCAAGAGATGTATTTCAAAACTCTCTTATCGGCAATGTATGCAAAACTCCGAGATTAACTAACACAGAATCCCCTCTTAAATTTATTGCCATAATGGACAAACGCTTTGACAAACTCACAACTGAATTGGAAAAAATGATACATGCTAAGTTTAATGAGTGTGTAGAGGAACTCATATCTGAATTTGATAAGAGTTTTAACATAATTAAAAGAGAAATTAACGACGTTACTGAACGTGTACAACAACTTGAAACAGTTGCGGTAAACATAACAAGTATGCAGGATGAAATTAAACTATTAAAAAACAAGGTTAAACGTCAAGAAAACATAAATGTCGCTTGTGAATTACGTTTAAATGAAATTCCTTTTAAAGAAAATGAAAATTTATATGAAATATTTGAAAAAATTTGCAATACTATCCAAATCTCGGTTCCTGCGATTAAGACAATATATCGGTTACAAAATCAAAACAATAAATTTAAATCCAACTCTAAAGATGCAGTGATAATTGTTAAAATGTGGTCCCCATACGATAAAAACTTCTTTCTTAAATCATTCGCGAATTTTCGCAAGACTAATAAAGGTTTTTGCTTTCGCCTGAGACACATTGGTGAAAATTCTGATAATAGATTCTTTGTTAATGAAAATCTCACAGCGACTAACTTCAATATACTGCGTGCTGCAGTCCGCCTTAAAAAGGACAATCGTATTCACAGTGCGTTTAGTATGCGGGGCCTGGTTTATATAAAAACTAATGCCAACGGAAATGCAATACAAATTGATGATTTAAAAAATCTGAATGAATTTTTTCATGAGCCTGATAATTTGCCTGTCTATGAGTGATACCATGATGCTTTCCAGTTTAATAATAAGATATGTCTTAAATTTCACTTTTAAATTGTTATTTTTATGTTTTTTCTTTTCCTCTTTTGCAATATTTACAATCACAGTCCACTTTAAAATTTCTAACAAATCATTTGTTTTAATTTTTGACTTTTTATTAATTATTCTAACCAATGTTTTTTTATTTGCTTTCGATTTGTGCGTTACATCTTTATATTTAACTGTGTTTAGTGATGAGTAATAACAATAGAATTCGTTCCAGAGATAGTATTGGTAGTATGATTAGAATCTTGGCTAACCGGAAATCGGGTATTAAAATTTGTCACATTAATGCTCAAAGTTTACAAGGAAAGATTGATGAATTTCGGATTATATTTGAGCAATCAGAAATGGATTTCATATGCGTATCCGAAACCTGGTTTGATACGAATACTACTGATCTTAATATTTCTTTGAATGGCTATAGTGTACAAAGAGTTGACAGAGATGATGGATATGGTGGTGTAGCAATATATATTAAAAATGGCATTAATTTTTGTATTAAATGTACTTCAAAGGATACTGATTTTTTCGGTGATACGGTTCAAGTTAACTTTGTGGAGTATTTGCTAATTGAGGTTAATAGTGAGGGAAGAAAGCTGCTGGTGGGTAGTGTTTATAGGCCAAATAAAAATTTACCGTTAAATGGTTTTATTAACACCCTGGAAACAATTACAGCCCTATATGAAGACGTAATATTAGTTGATGACTTTAACTCCAATGTATTAGTAGAACGGAATCTTTCTGATTATATGACCTCACTCGGACTTTCTTCACCTAACACAACTACACCTACGCACTACACTGCAACGAAAAACACACTCTTGGATCTATTTTTTGTGAATAATGAATCTAATATACTTCTTTATGACCAACTCTCGGCGTCATGCTTTTCCAAACATGATCTTATTTTCATGGCGTATAACTTTGATTTGTCGTCAGCTAGCCAGTTAATTACCTTTCGTGATTTTAAAAATATTGATTTTGCAACACTTGAAAATGAGTTTTTAAAAGTTGACTGGAGTTGTTTGTACTATATCCTTACTGTGGATGATCAGCTTTCCTTTCTTGAGTATAACATACGTAATATATTTAATCAAACAGTCCCTTTGATAACTAAAACCGTCAGTCAGAAGAATAAACCTTGGTTTTCCTCCAACATCAAAGAAGCAATGTTCAATAGAAATTTATTGTATTCTCGATGGAAACGATTTAAAACCACACACCTTTTAAATGAATACCGTATTGCAAGAAAAAAAACCAATAAGATGATAAAGAAGGCCAAATCCGATTTCTACGCTAATAAGTTCTCGTGTGCCCTGGGATCCAAAAAGACATGGCAAACTATTCGTGAAATTGGTATTGGCAAAGCAACCACTCATGAAATGTGTACAATTGATGCTGATAGTATAAATCAAACTTTCTTGAATATCCCGATAATTGAAGCTGATCGTAATTACTACACTAATATTAATAATTTCGATGTTCCTGTGAACAACAAATTCTTTTTTAAAAGTGTAGATCAATGTGACGTATTGTTAAGTTGCTTGTCCATAAAATCTAATGCTGTAGGAGCTGATGGAATTCATCCAAAATTTATTAAACTTCTTCTCCCACAATTAATCCCGTTCATCACGTTTTTTTTTAACAAAATTATTACTACAAGTCAATTTCCTACTAAATGGAAAAACTCAAAAATTATACCAGTACCTAAATCAAGTTCTGAGTACAGACCTATAGCTATTTTACCTTTCCTTTCTAAAGTCTTTGAGAGGCTAATACATAACCAAATAACCCTTTACTTAAATAATAACAATTTATTAACTGATCGTCAGTCTGGTTTTCGAACTAAACACAGCTGCATAACTGCCCTGGTAGACGTTGCTGAGGAGATAAGGAAAGAGGTTGATAGGGGTAACGTCACGTTTTTAGTTTTGCTGGATCATTCTAAGGCGTTTGATACTGTTGACCATGACATATTGTGCCTCAAACTTGAAAAAATGTTTAATTTTTCGTCATCCGCAGTTTGCCTTTTGTCAAAATATCTCAATAATAGATATCAGTATGTTCAAACCACGTCCAAGACATCAGAATCACTACCCGTTAAAAGGGGTGTTCCACAGGGATCTATCTTAGGCCCACTACTATTTGCTATGTACTCAAACGATCTCCCTAGTGTACTTACTCACTGTGGGATAAGAATGTATGCAGATGATGTTCAGCTCTACATCAGTTGTAATGAAGCCTCGCTGAATAAGTGTGTTAGTACTTTGAATAAAGAACTACATAAAATTTATTTGTGGGCAACTGCAAATGGTCTTGGAATTAACCCCCGAAAATCCAAATGTATTATTATACGTAAACGTCTGGCGAAAATTGATTTTAACCTTATGCCCAATATTTCCATTAATAATCAATGCATAGGAATTGTAAACACAGCAAAAAACCTCGGAATTATTTTTAATAACACATTAACATGGTCTGACCATATAAAATATGCATGCGGTCGTACGTTTTCCATGGTAAGAACACTTTGGCGAACTCAATACTGCACACCAATCAAAATTCGAATACTACTTGCTAAGACGCACTTAGTACCCATTTTGTTGTATGGTTGTGAACTTTTTGCAAGTTGTGACGCAATAAGTGAAAATAAACTAAATGTAACATTTAATAATATTATTCGTTATGTCTATGGATTAAAACGTCGAGCACGAGTTTCAACATTTGCAATGAAACTATATGGCATTTGTTTTAAAGATCTGCTAAAGACGCGTATCTTAATTTTTGTACACAAAATCATCTACATGAAACAGCCTGAACATTTATATGTAAAACTTAAATTCTCAAATATTGAAAGTAGAGGAAGAAGACTAATACCATTTAGACATTATAGCCTTATATCATTGTGGCAATTCTTTATCCATGCCGTTCATCTCTGGAACTCAATTCCATATTGTTCTCAACTTTTATGTAACGCACATGAGTTCAAAAAGTCTATAATTAATTTGTTTTCCACATTTGATTAATTAACAATAATGACTATTTGATTTTAATAAAATAATTACTCTTGATTATTATTATTAATTTATTTATTTTTTATAATCTATTTCTTTAATACATATATATTGATGATTTTGTAAATAGTTTAAAGCTTTAACATTACAACATTTTGCTAATACTTAGTTCTGTACTGCAATATGAGACTCTTAGTCTTGTGTATGGAACGACAAATAAATAAATAAATAAATAAAATAAATAAATAGCTCGAAAAAATACGGTTTCCGACTGCATGTTTTAAACTTTTCAATAAGTTTTTTCTACATGACTTAAAATTGTTGTTTATTTTTAAATTTACAATTCTTAATATTTTTCAAGCCATTTTCTTTTTTTGAAACAGCGTCTACATCTTTAAAAAAATGTTTACCGAAAACAAATACATCGTTTTTATTGCGATTACTTAATATGTTGTCAACGCTTAAAAGTGCAACGTTTTGTAAAATGTCCAAATTGCTAGGAAGCCTAGCTCAAATCTCGTAAATAAAGTTGTTGGTAACACGAATGCAACTTTCTTTTATCACTTTTTTTATTATTTGAAATCTTAAAATCTTTACAGGCTTTCTCAAAATTGTACTCCAAATAGCTAATCTCATCTAAATCATGCTCTATAAAACCGAAGTTTTAAAAAATGCAAATAATACGCAGTTGGTTAAAAAAGTATCCGCTGTGGTTACAGAATAGTAGCAAAATGGTTCAGTGCCAAAAATATATGTAGATTACTTAAAAGGCACTTAAAAGCACTGTGAGAAATTGTTAAAAGCACTATAAATACCCGCTTTTCAAAAACGGGTGTGTAACAAAATTTCGGGTATTGCATAAGCAAAAAAGCACCAAAAAATACCCGAAAGGCACCAAAATGGCAACGCTGATTACTTTCTACTTTCGCAAGCGTCTTAAAAATAGTCGAAAAATAAACATACACATAGAAGGCGTGGTGTGGACCTCCAGCATAAGTATTAAAAGAAACTAATTTCAAAAGATTTTGTTATTCGTGCTTAATTCCCAGTTTTTATTATTGATAAAAAACACTTGAAATTTATTGTTGATGGGATAAGCTATTCCTATGCGCATTTCACTGGTTGCTTAGGCCAGATCATCAGGAAACTTCATCCATAAAGATTTGGAAAAACTAAAGATATTAAACCAAATAAAACTGTTAAGCGTATAAGACTTATAGCAACAGTTCTACTTGTAACAATATCAAAGTTCAAACAAAACACATCAACAATAAACAGTGGGTTTATCTCATCTTACATTCCCCACGACTTGTTTTTCTTAACCTACTTACAACCAAGAATGATAAAATAAAGATTACGCCAACAAGCTTAAAATTTTAAAATGTTCTGCGCATGTTGGCCCTGTGACGTCACACATTCTGTGTTTCTATTGGCTAATAATTTGCAGCTGTCGAACTGTAATGTTTATGAGTAAACACAACAGTGGGACAAATTATAATTTTTCTCTTCAAATTATTTTGTAGTTAAAAATTAATTTTTCTTTTTATTTATATTTTTTATTTCTATTTATTCCATTTAATAAAAATTATCTATGTAACAATAAAAGACAAAACACTTTCATTTTGAATTTCAAATTGAGTTGGAATTTCATTTTCAATACTGCTGTCAATGGTCGGAACTGCTCCCAGTTTCAACTTTGGTGTACGCCGATTGGTAAATCGTATTCATAATTATGAAGCAGTGAACTGCAACAATTAAATATATGTTGACTTACC
Source organism: Pollenia griseotomentosa (assembly GCA_963931875.1). Taxonomy (NCBI): domain Eukaryota; kingdom Metazoa; phylum Arthropoda; class Insecta; order Diptera; family Polleniidae; genus Pollenia; species Pollenia griseotomentosa. The sequence continues at coordinate 191,538,847 of OZ007560.1, forward strand.
CATTTCAAATATCAAATTTCTTTCAAAATCCTCCTCTTTGAAATGTAAGGCACAAATTCTATCATTTTTAACATCTATGGGTTTGCATCGATTGCAAAACATAACCCAAAGCTTTCTTTGTCCTGCATCTTTGGGAAATTTGTAAAACGATACATCTATGGCAAAAAATATATTAGTTCCATTAAAAATATCCAAAATTTAATTTTTTTTCTCACTTGTTTTTTTACTGCTGCTTTGCTTACATTTGCCCACTGCACACTTCATGTTTATATTTGCTGTTGTTTTTTTTTGTCCGTTTTTCTTTTTTCAACAATTACAAGGTTACCAACTATCACATAATACATACATTTTTTCGCAAGAAATTTTAAATCTAACACATGAAATATTCTTGGTAACCCTTTGAATGGCCCTTCTACGTCACATAACGGGAAATCATGCGCATGTCGTAATCTTTATTTTATCATTCTTGCTTACAACTACAATTAATGTTGAGAGAATTTCTAATAATTGTAGCGGGGAATGTAAGATGAGATAAACCCACTGTTTATTGTTGATGTGTTTTGTTTAAACTTTGATATTGTTACAAGTAGAACTGTTGCTATAAGTCTTATACGCTTAACAGTTTTATTTGGTTAATTATCTTTAGTTTTTCTAAAATCTTTATGGATGAAGTTTCCTAATGACCTGGCCTAAGCAACCAGTGAAATGCGCATAGGAATAGGCAGGGTTGTCAGACTTGGGGATTTATCCCCAAAGTTGGGGATTTCATGTGAACAAAAAGGACAAGGAAAGTCATTTGGGGATTGGGGATTTTTTTGGGGATTTCAAAAAAGATTTCGGGGATTTTTTGGGGATTTTACACTTTTTTTATTATATATGAATAAAAATAGCAAAACTTTTATCTTACTCTTATATAGTGTAAAGGGTCCTAATTAACATTATCATTTTTATTAAGTGTGTAAAAGGTACTTTATAAACTTGTTATTTTTCTTGAGTGAGTGTTTAAAAAAAAGAATTTTAAAATAGAATCTAAAATCGTTGAAAACACATACAATTTTTGATTTTTTAAAGACAATTTTGAAGCAAATATGAATGAATTCCCCAAAAATAAGTAAATATGAAAAATCATATAATAAAGATTGGGAAAAAAATGCTAAGCTATTGGTTAGTAGTTATGATGCATTATATACAATACAATATGATGAATCGAAGTACTAAATAAATTTGGATATATGTATTTTTATTGTTGATTATAAGGATGACTTTAACCGATTGAACAAGCTCCAAATTCTTATAAACTGGCTCATTCGTCTTCAAAAACAGCATATTGTTCTGCTTGTAATTCCTCACTGGAATCGCATAAAAAGGATTTAAGAAAACATACAGAAACCAGTCCCTACAAATAAAATAAAATGATTTTTTTGACTAAAAATTTTTATTTGGGGATTTTTGGGGATTTCTTATTAACATTTTTCTTACCTTTTTTTAAAAAAAATTTTAAATTTGGTCAGAAAAAAAACAAACAAAAAATATTAATTTTTTAAGGTTTTGTTTTTTGGGGATTTGGGAATCTGGGGATTTTTGGGGATATTTTTTTAATTTTTTGGGGACAAGGACAAAAAGTACCTGGCAGCCCTGGGAATAGGTTATCCCATCAACAATAAATTTCAAGTGTTTTTATCAAGAATAAAAACTGGGAATTAAGCACGAATAACAAAATCTTTTGAAATTAAAATTTTGTATTCCCAAAAATTTAAATTACTTTTTGATATTAAAAGAAATTTTTTAGCATTCTGTTTGATTTAATGCTCTGCTTTGTGTTATTTAAAAAAAAAAAATATAAAAAAAGTTTTGTCGTATCGACAGTAAATATCGCCGATACCGATATATCGGCAAATCCTAAGCATCGCCGATATATCGGAATCGGTATTCGTTACGTCCCTAATTATATTTGGGGTATTCACAAGGTGTGCTATCATGTTGTATTGTCATAATGTTCTAACATTTTACAATGGTTTAAAAATATTGTTGTTGCTTTGTTAACAAAAAGTGTCTTAAATTAATAAAACTTTGCTTGCTGTGTTGATTGTGCTGTCGTAATTAATCAGAAGAGACATGCGCCGAGCAACTGAGCCGAGCGGCTATGATTTTGTAGCCGTCGCCGTTGATGGTATAGTTTTATCCGGCTAACATCCGAATTTAACCGGCGGCTAGCATTTTTTGCAACAAAACACTTGCGGCGTCAAATTTGATCGGCCTAGGACTCTGATGTTTGGTAAACAAACAAAATAAAATATTTGTGGTTTGCGTCTGAAAAATGGAAAATAGTCAGGAAAGATCTAATTTAATTTATTAATTCATGAATTAGAATTAAAAACCATTTTGATTTTAGGTAAATATATTATTTTTTTTATATTTGTTTTAAATCAGCTGACTTAAATTCAAAATAGCACACTAAATTATGAGGGGTTGTTCACAGCAGTCGTATTTTTTCATGTTATTATTTTAAGACATATGATTTTATGACACTTTTTGAATCCCCCAATTATATATTCTAATATAACCTAGTGCAGTATTTTGTTAAATTTGTATATAACATCTCAAATAAAATCTCCCAAAACACAAAATAGATTATCGCCTGCGGTAGGCTCTCAATTTGTGCAAAAGCATTTCAAACCGGAGTCTAGAGAAGGTGCCTCGAAAATGGTCACAGATATACGCAATGCCTTTAGTAAAATACTAAAAGATGCTCAATGGATGGATGATGCGACAAAGATGAAGGCTATAGAGAAGTTAGGTTTGATAAATGCTCAAGTTGGTTATCCTGATGAATTATTGAATGATGCTATATTAAAAAAATACTATCAAAGATTGAAAAATATTGATGCTAACAACTATTTAAATGCATCCTTAACAATAAATGCTTTTCATCATCATAATAAATTCAAAAAATTGAGATTGCCAAAAAACAGAACCGATTGGACTACATTTGACGATCCAACTGAGGTTAATGCGTTCTATTGGAGAAGTGAGAATAGTATAAGTAAGTATTTAAATGTCTTATTTTTGAGGATAATATTTAAATCTATATTTTGCTAATTTTCACATAAACTTAAATCGTATTTAATACAGTTTAGGTTTTTCACTGTTATTTAAAAAGTCTTTAAGATAAAAGTATGGTAAAACTATCTTAAGAACGTGTATTTATTTAAAAGGTGGTCTCAAAAAACCGTTGCCTGTTATTGCTTTGCCTCTTGTTGTATTGTTGCGATATTGAGTTCACCTTGCTGAGTTATACACAATGGAAACTTAAGATTAATTTAAATTTACCTGATTGATAAATTAAGTTTTATTTAAGAAAAAGAATTTTGTTTTTAAACGATTTGAAGTATATACATATATGATTAAGAATCCAATCTTAAAATTATTTGTAAGGGGTAATATTTAATTTCTAAGAAAATAATTTCAAAGAAAAATGATTCTTAAAAAACCTTTTCTAAAGAATTTTTTTAATCAAAATAATTTTTGACCAAATTTTTTCTAATCATTAGGTGCGTTCATTTTGTTTACCTGAAGAAATTTGCAAAATTGTCTCCCAATTAATAAAAAAAATTTAAATTAAATGAACGATTTAGCAGCTAAAACTAGGAAGTTAAGCACTTTAACAATATCCACCGGTAAGATTCGAGACTCGGTGTTCCTTAATTGACTTGTTTTTTAACTATGTGCACATGATTAAATACAGGGTGACCCAGAAAGACCGAAGTGGTGTGAATTCCTTATAACTTTTTATTTAAGACATATTTTTTTAATTTTTTGTTTTTTAAATACAGTAATTTTATAGGGAATATTTTTAGATTAGTTATTAAAAATGATATCCCGCAAGTGGTGGCCATTTTCTGCTTCGCACAAATGTGCTCTTTCCAACACATTTTCCATGACCTTTCGCAAAACTTTCGGTGTAATGTTGTTAATTTCGTCTCGAATATTGGTTTATAATTCCTCAATAGTCCTAGGCTTATTAAAATAAACTTTCCCTTTTAAATAACCCCAAAGGAAACAGTCTGGAGCGGTTAAATCCGGGGAACGCGGAGGCCAATTAAAATTGGCTCTACGCGAAATTATTCTTTCACCAAAGATGTCGCGTAAAAGAGTCATTGTGGTCCTCGCAGTGTGCGCTATGGCTCCGTCCTATTGGAACCATATTTGCGGATGGTTTTCCACGGCTGGCCTTACAAAATTTTCCAACATGGCCCGATATCGATCACCATTGATGGAATTGGCAACACCTCGTTCATTTTCCAAAAAATATGGGCCAATTATCCTTTCTGAAAAAACACCGCACCAAACAGTACACTTAACTGGGTGTAATTCTCGTTGATGAAGTACTCTCGGGTTTTCCGTAGGCCATATCCTACAGTTTTGCTTGTTAACGAACCCATTTAATTGGAAATGGGCTTCGTCACTCATAACTAAGTTATGAATAAAATTAGGATTCTGTTGTGCTTTTTGCTGGAAATAAATTGCATAGTCAAGTCGTTGCTGGTAATTTGTCAGTTTTAATTCTTGGAGAAGTTGGATTTTGTATGGAAACATTCTTATGGTATGCAAAATTCGCTGCAGCGGCCCTCTTGAGAGGCCTAGTTGTGTCGAACGTCTCCTGGTTGATGTTTCTGGATGCTCCCGAATACTCTCCTGCACCACTTGAATATTGTCAAACGTGTGGACAGTTCTTAGTCTGCCGGAACCAGGAAGGTTCCTTACTGCTCCTTGTTGTCGAAAATTTGCAACCAGACTGTTTATTGTTGATTGAGAGGGTGCAACCCGCACATTAAATTGACGACGGTATGCACGCTGGACCGTTGATTTGAAAAGTAAATTTCAATGATTTGGGCACGTTGTTCAGTTGTGTATTGCTCCATTATAAATTGTCCAAGCCTTCTTTACAAAATACTGAAAAGAAAAGAAAAAAAAATATAATAAACAATTTATAAGGAATTCACACCACTTCGGTCTTTCTGAGCGACCCTGTATAAACAAAAATTAATTTTTTTAAGTTTTGAGGAACTTTCATCCCCTAATTATGTAAAACGCAACGCAACACAACGCCAAAGAATTACATTGAAAGCAAAAACAATGTCATAAATATTTTGTAATTTTGTTGTTGCTTTCTACAGAACCACACATTGCCTTTGGCGTTGAAAATTTTAAAACGGTGCATGAATTTCTGAATTTCATGAAGCAACAACAAAATTACAAAATATTTATGACTTTGTTTTTATTTTCAATAGCGGAGTTCAGTATTAGACTTGCAATTTGTTAAATTCAACAACAAAATACACAAAGTTTCCGTTAGATTTCATGTAATTGCAACGATATTTTGCATTTGCTCTTTTGCAAGCCTAATACTGAACTCCGCTAATGTAATTATTTGGCGTTGCGTTGCGTTTTATATAACTAGGGCCTTAATTTCAAAACTATGAAAATTATTTTCTACACATTTCCAATAGATTGTTTTGTAAACAAAAACATAAAACTTGCAGACAGGGTTGTCAGATTGATGTTGACCATTTTCGCCAAATTCAATGTCAAAAATCGCCAAAGCCTTTGTTTTTCAGTTTTTGACAATAAAATATATATTTTTAGAATTATTAAAAATATTTTTTATAAGTCGTCTACTAAAACAACAAAAAAAGGATTTTTGCAGTTAGTATTAAACAAATATTGGATATACATACATTTGTATATAAGTTGCAGTTATCTAAAACGCTTCACTGGAAAGAATCCCTATTGGTCTTCTTTTTTGGAAAACATTGTGAGAGAATTACATTTATTCAATGAAGGTATAAAAGAAGTGCAACATGTATTATTCACATTCATATAACGCGTCTAGAAGTTCGTAATGCATTCTACTTCGAAGGCGAGATTTTGTGGAGTTCATAATTTCAACACATGCAATACTTGTTGTAATTACCAGCATATAAAGAACAGCCAAAGCAAGTTCCTTTAAATGGTACGTAACTGCCGTATCCATGTAGCTATAAAATTTTGGGCTAAACCTATATAAATCAAATAAAATAACATCATTAAAACCCTCTTTACAATTAACAAACGCTAATTAATAATAAGGATTCGTAAAAATCTTTAACAACAACATATTTTTTTATCTATGATAATAAATTGCCACACGCAAAGATAAAACATAGTTGTGGTAAACATATTCTAAGAGAAACATATTATGATAAGATTAATGATTGTTGTCGCCATATCATTAGCTCAGAATTGGTTTGGCGCAAATCATGGTAATTTAACCATGGTGTCCGCAAAACCAATTCTGAGCTGACGATATTACGATTGTTATTGAATCATATTATGACTAAATATATTCGTAATATTACATCATAATATTTGTCCCTTAAGCATATTTTTATCCTGATCATAAAACGTTAAGAAATAATAATATTATTGCCATGGCAACCATAATAAATTAAGAACTAATCATATTATTGTCATGTTAATCATAATAAGTAAAGAAGTAATCATATTATGATACAGCACCACTTTCACAAAAAAAGAACTTTAAAATTTATTTTAATGTTAATACAATTTCTTAATTTTTTTAAAATTGTTTTTTTAAGGACATTTTTTTTTTTTTTTTTTTTTAATTGTTAGCCACTAACTAACAAATAATTCGAAATGCATATTTAAAACAAACGGCACAACTGATTAAAAATTATTTTATAAATAGAGATAACAAAATATTATTAGAGTAAAGATATTTTGATTGCATCTTAAACATATTATGATAAATGTATAGAAAGTTATCATGTTATGGCTATTAAATATCATGATATGGTTGTGAGTAATATAATATGTTTTGAAAGTTTCATTATTTTTCTTTGAAAAAAATTATTTTTCAGTCAACAATATGTACTTAAATTAATAACTGCGATAAACAGTACAGTAACTATAATTTTACAGTTTTACAGTTTACAGTAACTATAATATTGCTGATATTAAATAAAAATGACAATTATTTGTGTACGACAACAATATATTATTACAATAAACATTGTGTAGTTGCCGCAACCATGCCCAACCATATTTTTTCTCTGCGTGCACATACATATAGTGGAAAAATGTTCATAGACCTTAAATATATTCATGTTTGAAGGAATTATATTTATTAATTCTTTCAAGAGCACTTTCAAAAACGAAAAACTATTTTCTCGAAGATACTTTCAAATACTGACCATACATATGAATGTCTCAAATTTCATACATAAAAATACTAGAATAAAAGTAATATTTTTCTTCTTATTAAATATAACGAATTTCAAAACAAATCCACATCTGACAACCCTGCTTGCAGAAAGGTAAAATTTTTGTCTCTCATATTTCTACGCTCCTTATACATATACTCTCTCGTTGCTAGTTTTTCGAGTACATGAACACATTCTAGTAGAATAATTTTCGAAAATAAGCCATAATTTTCTATTATCAAATATGATTCCCAAAATATTTTTTTAAATGAAAGAAACTATTTTCAGTAGAAATCTCTGTGTAAATTAAAAATCTTCATAAGAGATTCAAACCTAATATCTAGATATATTTTGATTTCTATTCAGAATTTCCTGCCGGTATTTTGCAAGGTGACCTCTTCAACATTTCTCGTCCTAAATACATGAATTATGGTGGAATGGGTTATGTGATAGGTCATGAAATCACTCATGCTTTTGACGATAGAGGAAGTTTATACGACGGCAATGGTAATCTATTGGATTGGTGGCAAAATGTTACCCGAAATGCTTATTTGGAAAGGGTTAAATGTATGATTGAACAATATAGCAACTACACAGATCAACAAACTGGACTAAAAGTAAGTTTTTGATAACATCAGAAGTCAAAACTTCTTAGCTTAAAATTATTTTTTAATAAATTTTTTTCTTTGCATTAGGTTAACGGCAACAATACTAAGGGTGAAAATATTGCTGATAATGGCGGCATTAAGGAATCATATTTAGCTTACACGCAATGGTTAGAAATTAATGGTGAAGAACTGAAATTGCCTGGACTACAAAATTACACATCCCGACAAATGTTTTGGATATCAGCTGCACAAATTTGGTGTGCTAAACACAGGAATGGTAAATTTTTAGAAATTGTATTTGTTTTGTTATTAATTGGAAATATTATTGCAGAAACTCTTACGGACTTCATTACAACTGGGGTACACGCGCCCAGCGAATTCCGCGTTTTGGGCCCCTTTAGTAACATGAAATCTTTCTCCAGCGACTTTCAGTGTGCCGAAGGTACACCCATGAACCCTAAAAAGAAATGTGGGGTTTGGTAGACTTAATGGAATTTTTTTTGTGTTATTTTTAAAAAGGTGTAGGTGTCATTACTTTTTTTCTCCTTTTCTACGCTATAGTTTTTTTTTTACTTGTTAGTTTTAGGTTAATTTTTTTTTTTTCAGGGACCGTGACCTTAATCATTCAGATACTTGGTTTGAATCAAAGCAAAGTTTTTTTTTCTCTCATTAAATCAACTCCCCTACTCATAAGAATATTCATATACCTACAGTGTTGCCAGAAGTAGGGTAAAATCCCTACATGCAGGCATTTTTGATACTAAAATAGAAGCGTAGGGAAAATCGGATATATTTTTTTTGTTCTCCAAAATGTGGGGATTTGTCGTCATATCGCATTATTTTTAAAATAAATGCAGAAAAAACGTTTTTAGTGATAATAAAAAAATTTTATTTTCCTTAAAATCGCTTAAAATATATTTCCAGAGTTGTTTGTGGCTTAAGAAGTTGGTGACACTAATATGTATGTATATGTTTTTTCTAACAGCCGTACCTAAACAAGAGCGGAAAGCGTTTTCTAGCTGTCAAAAATTCTCATGTCCATACAATTTGTATAAAGCATCCCTAAATAGCGCGGCGTCAACGCTTTGCAATTGGAAAATCCAAATTTTGACAGAGCGTTTAATAGTGAATTGATAAATAATGGCAATTTAGCAGTTTGAAGGTGAATCTAGCGTTGACGTTGACGCTCTTGTTTAGGTATGGCATATCAGCGTAAAAGCTAAGCGAAAGAAAACGTTCCGCATTCGTATCTTGTTTAGGGACGGCTGTTAGATTTCTAAAAAAACAAAAAACAAATTTAATTAATTCCATGTTGTAAAATTTCTTTCTTCATAAAAATAATTTAATGAAAACTAATTTTGATGGACTTTAGCCTAACAAAAATATCTAAATTTGGGTTAAAAACCATTGACAGTTCAACAAAACTAATATCATTCAATGTTGAAAGATTTCATTGAATTTAATTAAAAGTACATACATACACATGTATGCATTCTTATTTTTTTGTCAAAGTTTTCATTTATATATTCGAATGAAATTTATTTTTTAAAACTAATGTTTTTACTTGATTTAACGATGTCCGTGTGTTTGTTTAAATATACTTTCCGAAGACCACAGTAATATATGGAATATATTGCTATTAGAGCTCACAATCTATTTTTACATTAATCTTTAATAAGTGCTAGTTCAGATACCTCAAGGTTGACTCGGCAAGTCCTGAGTTTTGTTTTTGTATTCGTTATATGCTAGATGAGCTAAAGTTTATAATAAAGAACAAGAATTGACGACACAAACTGATTGCGTATGAGCATACACGCATACTTAAAAGAGAATTAAATAAAACTTGTTCGGCTAAACCTGACTTGTCTGAAGTAGCGTTAAGCTTTGTAAAAAATTTTTAGTTAGAACTACCGCAATCGGTTTATAAATGACCGAGCTATATACAAATGATTATTTCCTGATAGAAGCGATCTAACTTAATAGCCAGGAAAACCGAATTCCTATTTTACTAAATGCAAAAGAACTCTTTCCTTCGCACAGCTAAATGTGAAACAAAAACAAATTCTAAAAACTTTGTTTTTGTTTCCAATGTATCTGTGCGAAGGAAAGCTTTCTATAGCCACTTCGTGAAGTTGACAGCAAGTTGCTCAATTACTTCTTTTTGGGTTCGCTTAAGTTTTACGTAAATATGTTTCATAAAATTTTTTGTTTAGTATAAAACGGACTAGTCGCCGGATCGAGCTTCTACCGGAATTTTATTACATTCCACGGTAAAGGATATTATAAAATTCGGCAAATTCGAATATAGCATTCTTAATTGTTTTCTTTAAGTATTCAAAAATAACTGTTATATTCAGTCCCAGTTTTTTAGGCTTATTTAGTATGTAGTTTATTTTAAGGTTGGCTAATAACACAGGTAGACATTGAAAAAGTTTTTTAACCACTCCAACTGATTGTCATGCTTTTTGGCGTGCTGAAACCGAATTCAGTTTTCTCCCATCTCGCCCCGTTTATGAGATAATGATACATCCATAGTAGAGTGCTGGTTCAATTGAAATGACGTAAATCTTATTTGAATGAGTACTAAATTATGCGTCAAATAGCGGTTAGTGGCTAAGCCACTCAAATAAGATATTCATTTGAACCAGCGCTTGACTCTGAATGGCGGCTGAAAGAGAACTATGGAGCGAATGGTGTAAAAAAAACTTTTAAAAAGTGTTGAATGTCTACCTGTGTAACAGCTAAACAAAATATTAAAATATGTAAAAGTAAGTGCTTTCAAAATTTTGTATAAATATGCCTTGATAAAAATTAATAGATAAAGGAAATAAAAAATGCAAAAAAATTATTATTAAAAGGAAAACCATAGATATAATTATAAAAACTTTTGTACTTGCCTAAAAAGTACGTGAGTACAGTACTATTTTTCAGAAACAAACTCAACAGAGTACTAAAGTTTCATTTAGTTATTAACGAGGCCCCGACTTTTATGCAAATGCATGTTTGCTGTCGTCAGTCTGAGAATATATTCTTAAAATCTTTGCAAATCAAGAAATTTGCGGTAAAATGGCATCGATTTGTAAGTGTGTATTTTAGCTTATTTTGCTTTCAAAGCGCATTTTTGCATATATTGCTGATACTATATAATTTGAAAAACAAAACTTGTGTTACTTGCATTATTTTGCCATGCACCATGTTACGACTTTTAAGTTCGTTAAAATCGTGTCAGAAGCATCCATGACTCTATGCGATAAAAAATCAAGAAAAGGTTTAATATAGACGTAACTTGAATCAAGACGAAAGATGCCAAAATTTGACATTAAACAAGATTTTGTGACCAAAAAATGAATTAATTTTGTAATGTTGTATAAGAAGTTTAATTAAAAATTTTGGATGCCCCGGTAGGCTAGTTGGTATTAAGCTAGTCTATCAGTGCGAGGGTTGCGGTTTCGATTCACGTTAGAGACTCTGGTCTGTTTTACTACAATGGGCTGAAGGTCTACGTTACTATTGCTCGGTGAATTAAGTTAGAATATAATTTGTTATTGTATTTGTAACTCTTTTTAAATAAATATATTAAAAAATTTCAATTTGTAATTAATAATAATAGTTAGAAAATATCAAAAATTAAAAAATGGCTTTCTTCAAAAATACTTAATTTTAATTGGCTCAAGATATGACTTTTTTAACAATTTTTGTTTTTATAATGTAAGACAAAAAAATATTGCTATTAGAATATGATTCAAGAACTTTTATTTGTTCTCATATATCAGTGACCCAGGCTAATATATAAAATTATTATAATAAATAACGCGTTAATTAATGTACGCAAATTGTACCTGTAAAGGCTTCGTTAGCCGATCGTTGTTGAAGCCAAAACTTGTTAAAACCTTACTGTTAGCACTGTTTTGTGCACCCTGCAAATAAAATTGGGCTACTTGATCCATTAAAAAAAAATGGACTACTTACAACAAAGTCCAATGTAATGCAAGCATAGGCCATGTCATTGTAAAAAAGAGTTTGTAGTTAAACGACATGTCTTCGTTTTTAAACGAAATGTAATCGTTTTTTAACGATTTCAAAACTCATCATCTGCAGTATACCATGGAGTAGTTTCAAAACTAGTCCACTGGTAGTATGTATAAACATGGAGTACTTTTAACACTACTCCGTTGTAATGCAGAGCTAGGCTTTATGGTCCAGCCCAATGGCGTCGTAATGTTTAGCAGACAATGTTTTTTTCAATGCATTTGGGTCATCTCTGGACTAGTCTTAGTCCCTTATGGGCTATATATATGTTCTTCTTATACTTCAATATATATCCTCCGGACCACACGAGCAAATAACTTTGGCAGCCTTGGTGGAATAATACAGGTGGCGGCACTACGCCAGATGACGATTTTTTGCTCTTGCTTTGTTTGTCCATTCTATTGTCAAAATTTTGTTTATGAATAATTAGTCTTGTGGTTATTTTGTCGAACTATTTATGGTTTTAGTCCAAATTTTAATATTTTTAATCAGGCTTAAGTTCTTCAAATTTAATTTTTCATTAAATTATTTTTATGAAGAAAGGAATTTTACAACATGAAAATTAATTAAAATTGTTATTGATAATTTTTCTTTCTTGACTGACCTGAGATGCCTGGGTTAGAATCTCGAATAACCACAATACTAATTATTGCTAAAGGTAGGGCACGAGCACTATGTGTACAGAACATAAAAAAATTTAAAAAAATTGTTCTTTTTGAAAAAACAAGATTCGAACCAGGGACTCATGCATTAAACACATTCACCACAGCAGGCTACACGAACACAATACTACAAATGCTGCTGGCTGAAATTTTAGTCGTGTAGTCAGCTACTGAATTATTTTGATGACGGCAGCTACAATTAAAAAAAAAACAAACAGCTGTTTTAGTTTACTATGTTTTTATATTTCAGTGGTTCCACTATCATTTTTTTTTTCTTTTATAAAATGGAAAAACATGCATAATTGCAGACTCTTTTTCAAACTTAATTTAAGATTATCAACAAATGAATTTATTTAAAAAAAAATTAAAATATTTTAATTTTGTTGTTTTTGTAACTAATAAACAATATAATTTTAACGGCAGATTAAACAAAAAATACATAAAAAATGCTTTTAAAATAAGAAAATTTGTTCCTTCAACACACGTGGTATAGTTCGTAAAAGTTTCAGAACATTTTGGGTGCGTACGTAAATGCTGCTGCAGTGATGCAAAATGTTGTTGCTGATGCGTGATTACCAGTTGCAGTTGTGTTGCTGATACTTTGCACAACAGCTGTACAAAGTTTAAAGTTTTGAAATTTCAAAAGTTTAATAAGCAAAAATTAAATAATAATAAAAATGCTTTTTACAATAAAGATGACAAATTTAATTGAAAATATTGCACCAAAAAGTAACAGTTTTCTTATAAATGACAAGAACATTAAACGATTTCTTTTTTGTCAAAAGTTATTGCTTCAGAAAATTAACTAAAGCAATAATTGCCAAAGTTTGCTGCAGAGCTGCGGCATTACTGCATAACAACTTTTGACACATGAGAGTGAGGCCAAGTTTCTTACAAGTGATGCTTTTACGAACATTAAACTTTACTTCTGCGCAAGTGATACCCAACAACTGCATTTACGAACGTACCCTTTATCAATAACTTTTTAGGTAAAAACTGGATCTAAGAAGCAGTGGTATTATTAGAAACTATTTCGAAATGGCTTTCACTTGTTCTTTAAAAAATTCCGATTTATTAGCCCGTTAAGGGCCAATTTCAAAAATAAATATTTCTTGAAAGATTTTTCTACAAAACTTAAAATTTTGTCGATATACACATTTATTAAAACATAATATCTTTAGGGAAGAACACTTAATCTTTTCTATACCATATTATTAGTAACTTCATCATATAAAATTTTAAATTTAAAAAAATTTTATTTTCGAAAATTAATCAATTTATTTAAAAGTTTGATTAAAATATATATCTGGTAATAATTTATGTACTTCTTACATATTCATCCCAATTATGAATGAAAATTCCCCGGGAGTTGTCTTCCTTCTCTCATTTTTCCTATGTTAATTCAATTGTAAAAGTAGGAAAAGGGAAAAAACTCCCGGGGAATTTTTATTCATGATTGGGCTGATTGAATTATTGTAATATGTACATAAATAATAAGTGTTCTGCAACTCCGAAAACCCGCAATTCAGAAAAACTTTATTAAGCAAATATCTTAGGGTTAAATAATTATTGTTATATCGACATGATTTAAAGATAAAGCCAATTTTGTAAAAAAAAAGTCAGCCACGGAGTATAAATATATAAAATTGGCTCTTAGTTGGTTAATCGGTGTGCCATAAACGCCATGTGGAACACACTTTAAAGAATTTTCCAATGATTACCATATTTTATAGATTCATTTTATACCTAAAGAGATATGGATGAAGTATTTTGAAAGTTTTACGACCTATAACTCCTGAAAAACATCTTCCTATTGAACTTCTTTCAAGGATATAAAAAAATTATATAAATAACAATTTGGTGTTGAGCCGAGTTAATATACTTGTTTCAAGCCGATTCTTTTCTGTTAAACAAAAAAAAAAAAAAAAATTTTAAGCACTTATTTTTTAAATATTTTTTTATATTAGCAGCACTTTTTTGTTTTGTAGTGGACAAAAATAGAAATTAGTTTAATTTGACTACAACGACAAAATAAGCACAGACAACAACCTGCAGCCATGTATCCGTGTCGTCGTGAAAATAATCATTTCCATATGCACACATGTATTCTAGTTTTGACATATTGAAGTCGGTAGCTTGCTGTCTCGAATGTGTTTAAAGCGTCACAGTTTTTGAGTGGCTACACAGGACAGTGCAAGTTCATTTTTAAAATGTCTTCATCAACTAAACTTCTAGCTTTTATTTTCAAATCGTTGCATCTAAAGACCAGTGATGCAATTATGATACGAAAGATACACTTTTCGTATCTTTTGATGACTTCAGGTACCATGTATAATCCTGACATATTTTGTATCTTTTGAAGCTGTACGCAAAATGTACAAAAATAAAATATTAAAATTAGTTGTTCTGAGGAAATATGAACATCTTTTTTATTTTCAGGAAATTTATATGTATGAACTTTTTGATAGGATCGCCTAAATATAAACACCTTGACTCGGATATTTATTTTTACAAAAATGAATTTGTTTTGATAACATCAATTTTTGTTAAATCTTAGAAACATGAAGTTGCAATTTAAATAACTCCACGAAAGAAAGGGGCTACCGTCTCCCGGTTTAAATTCTAGTTAATTATAAAATAATTTTGGATATTCCCATTATTAACACTATGACCGTTTTACTTGGTTTCGTTGGTGCTCGTTTCATAATAAACCGGCCTTAAAGTAAACAATGAGAATATCTCAAATCTTTTTTATAGTTGATTTGAATCTTTAATTTTGTTAATCATTTGCAAACAATTTTTGTTAAGTATTAATTACCGGATATCTAGGTAACCATTATTCTCACAGTACTGAAAGCAACACCTGCGGCCTAATTCTCGCATTCGTGATCGAGTGCTTTCTCGATTCGAATCGAATTTTTTTTTCAAAAAATAATTGCAATTCGTTCAGTATTGACTGAAATAATTAGATATTAAATTGCTTTCGAATCGAGAAAGTAGTCGATCACGACTGCCAGAATCTGGCCCCTCATCGGTTAAAAGAAAAATAAAAAAACTAGCAAATAAAACGCTGTTTCAAAAATTCTTGCAAGTAAAAATTTGCCAGAATTGTTTTTGTCTTTAAATTTTTTACTCTCTTGCGATGCTCGTTACTTGCAAATTTATTGGGTTAATGAACACTTTCCAGTAACAATTGTTACAAATTTGTAACAATTTTTAGTAAATCAACACAGCTATTAACATGTTGCTGAGCAATTATCTTTTACCACAAGCTGTCAAATTAAATTGAAATATACTTCAAATTTGTCGTTTTTTTAATGTGGAACAAAACTTAAAAACAAACGTATGTACTTTATTACCTATTGGTGTTAGCAAAATGTGTCCCAAGTAGCTTCGATAGCTATTTAATCAATCTTTCGAAAAAAAATATTTTTTGTTTTTTTAAAAAATATTCAATGAATGTTTTTTTTTTTTTTTTTGCTCAAAAGAAAGCTTATGTCTTTTCCTTTAAGGTAGTTTTGGTCGCTTTTTGGGATGCGAGTGGCTTATGTATAAAAAAAAATAATTTCAAACTCAAGACGAGGGTTTTTCAATTTTTAGCATATAAAACAAAACAATTTTTTTCGAGCAATCTCGAAGCTATCGAAGCTACTTAGGACCAATTTTGCTTACACCAACAGGTAATAAGTTACATGGATGAGAAAGAACACTGCATATGTTAAAAAACCCTCGTCTGGAGTTAGAATTTTTTTTTTTATACATAATCCATTCGCATCCCAAAAGCGACCAAGCTTCCTTAAAGGAAAAGAGATAAGCTTTCTTTTGAGCAAAAAAAAAAAAAAAAAAACCTTTCGGATAAAAAAAAACAAATTTTAAATTAAATTTAAAAAAAAAAAAAATTTCGAAATCGAAGAAATTTCGATCGAAGCTACTTAGGACAAATAGGTTATAAGTTACAAGGATGAAAAAGAACACCTGTATATATAAATGTCAAATTTTGACCCCCTCTAACTCAGAAACGTTTTGACCGATCTTGTTGATTTGTGTCTTAACTACAATCCAATAGGACTTACCTTGGTGCAAATTTCATCCAAATCAGAAGACATCGATTTAAAAATTGGGTCGCTTGACATGAAATCCCCCATTTTCTAGCTCTGTGTGCCCGTCTGCTAAAAACACACGCTCACTTTCGAAAAACTCAAAAAAAAATGAACAAACTTGGTGTCAAATCGCTTGTAGTTATCGTAAGCAGTTTGGGATTGAAATCCAGCAAAATCGGTTCAGTAGGGCTATGAATCAAAATGTGGAACCACCGCTTT
This sequence comes from Pollenia griseotomentosa, assembly GCA_963931875.1. Taxonomy (NCBI): domain Eukaryota; kingdom Metazoa; phylum Arthropoda; class Insecta; order Diptera; family Polleniidae; genus Pollenia; species Pollenia griseotomentosa. Next base: position 191,555,727 of record OZ007560.1, read on the forward strand.
AAAAAAATGATAATTTTGTTACAAAAACAAACATAAATGGTGGAACACTGTACGGAATGATATGAGATTTTGCAAAAGTTCGTTTTATTCGACTGGAAATCACACTGTAAGATTTCGTAAAGATCGGTCCATAATTTACCCTCGACAAAATATAAACCCTCCTCTCGGAAAACAGTTTAGTACGCTTAAAACCGTAATGATTAATGCAATCATAAATCACAGTTTTTTAGAACTAGAAATGGCACTATAAAATTTCATGAAGATCGGTCCATAATTTACTATATGCCCCATATAAAGCCACTCTGGTAAATTAATTAAATACGCCTAAAATCGTAGCAGATTTTTTTATTGTGGTAAAATTTCTTCCAACTTAGGTTCATATTGACAGAAAAAATGTCATGCAATATTGTGATATACGGTTCATAATTTACCTCCTATATCCTATATTTAGCAGCCTTCTGAAGTTCACTGTAAACGCTCAAACTAATTTCACCGCTGTATTGAAATTTATTTTTTTTAATACCAGAAATCACTCTGCGGAATTTTGGGATGACTGGCTCATAACTTACCATGGCTCCAATACAAATCCGCACTTGAATATCATTTAAGTTCGGCTTAAACTGTTACGAATCAAGATATTTTACTCAAGATTTACAACTGGGTCTAAGCCGCAACCAATTTTAATGCTGATGTCTGTTTTATAAAGATAAATTGATAATAAATAGACATAATATAGACATAATATAGACATCACTCCTGAAATATTCAAACTGTCGGTGGAGGGTATCAAAGATTCGGCAATCTAACTTGTTTAATTCTACATATTTTATTTCCATCACTTAGCAATTACATGTATGTACTTACAAACGTAATTGCAAATTGAAATTTGCAACGCCCAAGTCTGCTAGACCACTTTGGATAAACCTAGATTTCTCAGGGACGGTAAACGGGTTTTAATCTAAAGATAGTACGTACTCTTTTATCTTCCATACTCGCTCGTCTCTTAGAACTTTCAAATTTCAATTCATAAATAATTATGTTCTATTTATTCGTTTATTGTAGTATTATTACAACAACGTTATCTACTGTTTTTTAACTTTTAATCACTTATTTTAGAAACTATTGTAATTAGGTAGGTAGGTAGAAAGGCCGGTGTGAAGTCTCCTTCACACCCTCACCCAGAGACCAATATGGTCCATTGTGATGCCTTATTCAGGGATAGCCCTAGAGAGAAAGTTAGTGAAATAAACAGAGAAAGCATAAGATAAACAAGAAAGAAAGAAAGAAAGAAGGTTCCTGACCAAACCCGAGCGAAATCCTACTCAACCAAATACGCCCTACGTGCGTCCAACACCCAGCCTATTTTCGCGCAGCCAGGCCATCCCCATTACGAATCCTATCAGATTCTCGAGTCCGCAACCCGAGACATCCCCTAATTCGCCCAGGAATCTACTGCCCAGCCACCTCTGCCTGCTGCCCTGCAACCTGGGACAGTGGCACAGAATGTGCTCCACCGTCTCCAACTCCTCAGGGTCCTCACACAACCTGCACATATCCGACAATCCGACAATATTGTAATTAACAAAAATAAAACAAAAAAAAATTTAATACGGAGTTAGTAAAAAACTAAAAATATTTTTAATTAATAAGATTTCCGTATGACGTGCTAAATTCCCAATTTTTCATATTTGATAAATACACTGAAATTCATTGTTGAGGGAAATCTAGCTTCTATGCGCATTTTACTGGTTGCTTAGGCCAGATCGTAAGCACGCAAAGAAAAAACATGGTTGTGGTAAACATATTTTAAGAGCAACATATTATGATAAGAATTATGATTGTAGTCACCATATTAAGATTATTATTGAAACATATTATGACTCAATATACTCGTAATATGTCATCATAATATTTTTCCCTTAATCATATTATTATTATTCTGTTAATCATACTAAGTTAAGAAGTAATCAAATTATTGTCATGCTAATCATAATAAGCTAAGAAATTAATCATATTATTGTCATGTTAATCATAATAAGCTAAGAAGTAATCATATTATCATCATGTTAATCATAATAAATTTAGAGGCAATCATATTATGATACAGCACCTTTCATAGCTGTCATAAAAATACAAAATAAATTTAAATATTTTTGAATCGATTTTTTATTTTGTGGTTTTTTAAAATTTTTCTTAATGTTAATCAAATAGCGGAGTTCAATATAAGGCTTGCAAAAGAGCAAATGAAAAATCTGTGGTTTTCATGGGCAACCGCGTGTGTCCATTTTTTTGCTTTTAAGATGTTGATGCCATATTGCCTCATTTTGAACGCTCTTTATATTTTTTTGAAAAAATGTGGATCAATTCCGTTTTGTAGCGTAATGACAAATTTTAAAATGTGCAATACCTAGCCCATAGTTTGATCTAGAATGGGTTTTCGGCTTTCCTGAACAACTTGTTTTAAGACATACGCGGTTGCCCATGAAAACCACAGAAATATCGGAGCACTTTTATAAAATATAACGAAATCTCTGTGTGTTTTGTTGTTGTATTTTACAAAAAACTATGATATTTTGCATTTGCACTATAACATCACTAATACTTGAATGAACGCCGCTAATATTTTAATTTTTTAATTTCTTTAAACTTCTTTTTTTATGGAATTTTATCATTTAATTGTTTAACCGCTCACAAATAAAAAAAACGACACAACTTCTTCAAAATTATTTTACAAATGGCGCTAACATAATATGATTAGAGTAAAAATAGTTTGATTGCATCTTTAACATAATATGATAAATGTATAGAAAGTTATCATGTTATGGCTATTAAATATCATGATATGGTTGTGAGAAATATAATATGTTTAGAAAGTTATCATAATTAAGTTGTTAGAAAAATTATTATTTTTCGGTCAACAATACTCAAATTCATAATTGCGATAAACATTGATATGTTTACAGTAACTATAATACTGTTGATATTAAATAAAAATAACAATTATTTGTGTACGATAACAATATATTGTTACATTAAACATAGTGTTGTTGCCGTAACCATGCCCAACCATATTTTTTCTCTGCGTGAGGAAACCTTTTCCAAAGATTTTAGAAAAGTTAAAAATATTATCTATATATAAATCTTCTAAGGTAAAACTGTTAAGAACACTTTCCTCCTCTGTATGTCAACCGATTTGAAAAAAAACACACACCATTTGAAAGATATTTACTTACAGAAGTGCACAATATATATTTTATTAAAATCTGTTCAATATTTTCGGAGTAATAAGCGTTCAAATTAGCTACTAACACATATGTATGTACAAAATACAAAATTTGTTTTTTTTTAATTATCAAATAATAAAAAAATAGGGTGCTTGATTATTCGACATTTTTAAGGAACCGGTTTTCGATATATCGGCTATATAAATTTCTTTACTTAACTTTTTCGTGCTGCATGTGGTGATTTATTTAACTTAGAAACATAATAATACAGGTCCAGGGTCCTGAGTGAATTAAAACCTATAAGATGATAAATGAATAAGAACATGTACGGGGAGCTTTTTGGTACTTTTTCGTTCAACATCTGCTTTTTTGATTAATGTTCATTAATATTATACAAAAAAAAAAAAAAATAAAATGCAATGTCCTGAGGGGAATACAATTTACAAAGGAGATTTTATGATAATTTTTTGTTTTTCAATTGATATTTTATGACATTTTTTATAGTAGAAGATAGAATATGAACCAGAGGTTGGTCCCTTGCCAAATCGGTCCACTATGATGGAAAAAATTAATGCATGTAAAATTTACAAAATATTACATTGTAATATCTTCATTTGAACCTTAAAATTTATGGTCGAATTTTGACCATAAGGCGAACACTCGTACAAATAAAACCATAAAGCGAATAAGAATAATAAACACTCAAAGTCTCACTTGTAACTATATCAAAGCTTAAACAAAACATCAACAATTGGTTGGCTTTTTTCCGACTTGAATTGTAGTTGTAAGTGGGTAAAAAGAAAAAACAAAATTAAAAGACAAATTGCTTCATTTTATTGTTGTTTTAAAAATATGTTTTCTTGAATTGTCTGGTTCTTTTTTTTTAATATTTTTTAGACAAGTTGCGATTAATTAATGTTATTGTTTTTTAACCAAACATACCTGTCTGTGTTTGTACTTTTTAAATCACCACAACAACAACAGTGTGTATATGTATATAATTAATATGATTATGTTTGTAAATTTTTCCTCTAAATTTCCTAAAATGTACACGGAAGTATTAAAAGCAATGTTGTTCCAGGGTTAAGTCTACAAATTCTTAATGTAGAACAACAGTAGTTGTTAGTTTTTCTGATGAATAATAAGGTTGTTCACGGTAGGCTGTTTTTCAGGTTATGTGCCTATGTGGTTATATCAGCAACAACAAAATACAGCAGAGAAAAATAACCAACCTTCCGCATCCTATACCATTGTTTACAGATTATTGGGTTCATGCTTATTTAGTATGGTGGAAAATATTGTAAATTTAATAAGCTGGCAGCACATTAAAATAGCTAATTAAACGAATGACATCTCAAAGTAAGCAATTGATATCGGAAACCCTGGCAAATAAAACAGCTTTTGTTTAAAATATATAAAAGAAAATGAACGGAAGTAGTAAAATCAACTTCTTTCTTTAGATGTATCATATTTGCAGTGAATAATGAAACCCGTAAATGAAAGAGAGAAAATAAAGTTTAGAAATGGTGAGAGGGAGAAATAAAAGAGGTATTGAATTCCATTTCCTAGCATGATAGCAATGATATACTGTATAACCCGGTTAATTACCCGACGCTTATATGCCTTTCACGGTTATTTACCTTGAGTCTTAAATCGCCGTTTTTTTTCTTCAATTTTTCAAATAAAAATCCACGTTTATTGCCATACGCTTAGTTACCCAATTCGAGTAATTGCCTTAAAAATTAATCTCCAAAAACAAAATTACACCTAAATTTAATTCGTTTAATTGCCTCAGTATTATTTAATAATACAGCAAATAATGCAACAAAGTTAACATGTTAATAAAAAAATTAATTTGCACTAAAAATTCTTAAAAAATATACCCCAAAAAGAAAATATGGCTTAATTGAAAGCAAATTATTCCACAATATAATATTTACATTTAAATAAACTTTATTCTCGTTACATCGTTAAATCAACTAAGGACAACCGGATTTGAACTTCCCTTCTCATGAGGATCCAGAATATTACACTTTAAAGGGTCCAAGATCAATATTGTAGAAATTACAAACGGAATGACAAACTTGTATAAACCCTTTTCCACCTGTGGTGAAGGGTATTTTGATTATAACTCAGCCATTTTTTAACCAATTTGACAGATATACCGACGAGTTTAAGAAGAAATTTACCATTTACTTAGGTTATTAAACTTGGGCTCGGGAAGATCTATGGTTCTCGAAAATGGGGAATTTATTTAACTTTTTTGTAGCTGAAACGATTTTTCCGAAATTTTCAGAAAAAATTTTCAACTAATTTCCGATCTTTTGATATATAAAATGTAACCATAGGTCATATGACAGTCCAAAAATTTTGGTTTTTATACAATTTTTAATATTTTTTGTACGAGAGGTACCACGCCCACTTCTCCAATCCCGCCCACATTATGTGGGATGGTGTGTATTGATAACCTAAATGGTTGTACCTAATTTGGAAACTTTGGCTTTTGCCGTTCTCCAGATATCATACATGGGCATACTGCATTACTTTTTTACTGCAGCAAGCGTTTCAGTAATCAGTAAAAATTTACTGGTAATGAAAATTATATTTCATTACCAATATATTTCAATCAGTATTCAGTAAAGTTTACTGATTGCTGGAAGAAAAAATCAGTATGCAGTAAATTTTACTGATTACTGGAAAAATATTTCAGTATTCAGTAAATTTTACTGGTTACTGAAAAAAAATTCAGTAATCAGTAAAGTTTACTGAATACTGAAAAAAATTTCAGTAATCAGTAAATTTTACTGATTACTGAAAATTGAGTCACGATTACGTATTTTTTTTTTTTTGACAAGCTCAAAGCTTTGCGGGTTTAGCAAAAGAAATATTTGTAAATTTAAAAATTTGTTGTATAAAGATTTTATATTTTTAAGCTTTTCTTAATACAAGCATTTCAAAATTTGTATCACTGAGTTTTTGTCTTCTGGAACGATTCACAATCCCAGCGAAAGAAAACAATCTTTCTACAGGAGCAGACGAAGGCAGAGGAGTATTGTATTTCAAAAACACGTTTTTAATAGCACTGTGATTATGCAGACAATTTAAGCTGGTGTCTTGTTCGGCCAGGTACAAAATTGTTTCCTGGAGATAGTTTGCCAAGTCACCTGAATTAATAGTTATGCCCGCATCTGTTTAAGAAAATAAGATAAGCATGTGAATAATAAATACAAAAATTAAATGGAAAATAAGATGCAAAACGTTACCATTACTTTCCTCCCCAAAATCTAAAAATGATTTTTGCGGTCTTTGAGGCAAAGCACGGCTTTCAATTGTGGGTATTTTTCCATATTTTACAGTGGTTTTAGAAACCTTAGCTTTATTTCAGGTATTGTTATTGCGGCAATAATGGCATCCCAAGTGTCAGGCTGGATCAAAAAATATTTTTCGAATCTCTTAACTAATTCCTCTTGCAGTTTTTTACTTAATTCGACTAAGTATTTAAATTCGGCTTTCTGTAAACGGCCAAATTTTATTTTTAAAGAGACAATAGTTGGGACAAAGTGACCAAAAAATATAGCTTTTTCCCCCTGAAGATAATCAATTGCCTCTGCTAAAGGTTCCATTATGCTTATATATTCCTCCAAATACTCAATTTCATCAGCAAGAATAGTGGGGATGGAAAGACGATAGCACAATTCCGGTAGATTTGTCTTATGTTGTAGCAACTTCTTTACTGAATCGTAAAGAGAATTCCATCTTGTTATACAAGGCGTCGATAAATTGGTATTTAAAACTGAAATGATTATTTCTGCAGATTTCGGTCTATTACACTTGTTCCAAATCTGTGTACATCTATAACCAAAAAATTAAAATATAGAGTAGTTTGTAATTTAATTTTTATCAATGTTACCTTCTGAAAGAATTTTTGTGTATATTTTTTACGTCTTGACTTAAAGTATTCATTATTTTGTTAAAATCGGTTGTAGCCAAAAGATTTAATGTGTGACTAGCACATGAGAAATGTTTAGATAACCTTATTCCTACGGGGCGAAATTCAGGGCTTTAAACATTCGTTTCCTCATCTGAGTCAGAATCAGATTCTTCATCACTATTATGTTCATTATTATTATTATTATGTGCTGAATTAAAGAAAATTAATAATATAATAATATTGGAAATAAATATTTATTTAAAAATATATTATTTTCTTACTAAATTCAACTCCAAATTCTTTAAATGCTTTAATGAAATTTGATCCGTTGTCAGTGATAGTGTAAACAATTTTGTCAACCGGCAATTTATATTCTTTATTGATATCGCATATCATTTTCGTAATACGATCAAAGGAATGTGTTCCTTTAAACCGCCTACAAGCTAATGCTACAGACTTTTTTTCAAATTTATTAATATCTATCCAATAAATCATGGGTGTCAGTTGAAGTTTCACTTAAAAAATTTGAAGAACTAGGTGTATTTTCTTCGCACACATAATCCGGATCATTTACCGAATCATATTTGCGGAAAGAATTTCTAACCTCTATAATGCACAACTTGCTTAGTAACAACTTTGACAATTAGTCATGTAATTAACACTGTTAATATAACAGCACAGTTTGATTTACATATTTATATTAACTGATAAATTTTGTATAGTCCATAATTTTTTTAATTACAAAGGAATGTACATTAGGTCCGTTCATCTGTTTCTTTGTTTTATATGCATATTGGAATTTCGTTTTATTACCGTTTATTGAGTATGAAAATTCGTACAGTTTTATAATTCTTATTTTTTTTTGTATGTATAGGTAGTAAAAACCTCCCGATACTGCATTCTTATCAGTAATAAGTCAAATTTAATGATTACTGATTTTTTTCAGTATTCAGTAAAATTTACTGATTACTGTAATTTTTTTCAGTATTCAGTAAACTTTACTGATTACTGACATTTTTTGTCAGTAATCAGTAAAATTTACTGAATACTGATTTTTTTTTCCAGTAATCAGTAAAATTTACTGAGTACTGATTTTTTTTTCAGTAATCAGTAAAAATATACTGGTAATGAAAATTCAAGTGCAGTACCAGTAAAAAAAAAAAATTACTGAACAAGTACTGGTACTGCAAAGTGCCCATCTATGCCAGATATACAGAAAAAAGTAAAAAAATACAACAACAACAAGGGATTTTTGAAATTAGAGGTAGTCGTGGTTTTTTGTTTATATCTCTCCATTTCTGGACCGATCTGGCTGAATTTCAATAACCAAATTATAATAAGAATATATATATATGTCCTTTATTTATTTAAATACAATATAGATACAGCGATGTAACATAAAATACTTAAATAAATTGTTCACGAAGAACATAGGGCGTCATAATAAGAATACCTGACAGAAATATACACCAACGAAGCCCCCATCATTTCTAAGGGCTTCGGAAAACCCATTTCAAAAGACAGACGGACAACCGGATTTGATATTCGCTCTTCCTAAGGACCCAGAATATATATACTTTTTAGGGTGTAGGATAAATATTGTGGAACTTGCAAACGAAATGACAAAGTTATATATACCCTTTTACCTTCGGTAAAGTGTATAAATAAAAATATTGCTCAGCACTCTTCATCGCAAGCTTTTGATAAAGTCTGGCATGAAGGCTTATTACATAAATTGAAGCAAAATTTACCAGCAAACAAACACAAGGTGTTAGAAAGCTTAAGTCGGTCGTCAATTTATTATTAAAGAAGGAAATTTCTTAAGTTCACCTCAGCCCATTGGCGCTGGAGTCCCACAAGGCAGCATCCTGGGCCCTCTATTAAAATTAATTTATACTTCGGACATGCCAACAAGCAACTACACCCAAACTTCAACATTTGCAGACGATACAGCTTTTCTAAGCGTCCACGAAAACCGTTATGAAGCATCTCATTACTTACAGCATCATATATTTCAACAAGAAATATGGTTAAAACAATGGAGGATAATGGTCAATGAGCAAAAATGCGTACAAATAACATTCACCCAAAAAAAAAATCAACAATCAAATAATTCCTCAACTAGGGAATGGTAAATGGATTCCAAAATCGATTTTCGATTTTTCGATCGACTTTTTTTATTACGGTTTTTGAAATCGATTAATCGAACCTCAAAATCGATTTAAAAATCGATTTCAAAGTTGTTTAAGATTAATTTGCAAACATATACCTTATATCACGAGGGGATACACCAGCAAACTACTAGAGCAATTGAACTGAGATTTTTACAGTGGGGAAATATGACTACTTTTTATAATTTTCCTGTAACAAGTAAAATTGTGTAAATTTTGAGATGGCTTTTAGAGGAACAAGTTCATGCAGGGTTGTCAGATTTTGTTTGACCTTCATCGCCAAATAGTATACCGGAAATCGCCAAAAATCGCCAAAAATTTATATTTTTAAATTCGCCAAATAATAGTTTTATATAAAAAAGAGTATACAAGTGTATTTTACCTTTATATACATTTTCAATATTTATCCTTATTCTATCAGTGTGTTTATATTATAGTAGACAATCGCCAAACTCTTAACATTTGTGATTCTGTAATCTGTAAATCATAAATCGCAATCGCAAGAAGTTTGGCGACTTCAAATTGCGAAAGTATGCTGAAGGGAACTATAATTTTTGTAATCATAAGAAGGCTGATTATCTTAAAACCTAAAACTTGTGTGTTTAGTTAATTGAATTGTGCCAAAACAGTAACTTTATCAAAATGAGTAGAGTTTGATGCAAAAAAAAGAGTTTTTATAAGCGTGATTTCTATGTGAATATAAGAATGTGGTAAAATTTTATATTTGTTTGAAGAAAAGGATAAAAATCTGAAAAGGTGTATTCAAATACCTTAAGTCAACTCAATATTCTAAACAAATTACATGAATTATTTTTAAAAATTATCTTCGTTTTCGATTCTATATAAAATCAGGGTTTTCAAAAATTTCAAGCGAATATTTAATTTTTTTTTAAAAAATTTTAAAGTTTTAAAGACATTTTTGATTTTATTTCGTAACAAACAGTTGACTGTGTAAACAAAACTTCGCATTTTTTCGCTTTGCACACCACATTGAAGAATACGCTTGATACTGCTATATAGAATCCGATATCAATGCAACTTTTTTTAAACAAATTTTCTGATTTTCTTTCGCTATTAATTCAATTATTTTTGCATACTACCCAGTAATCATTATTATTTATTGCGTTTTTTAAATTTATTTTATAAGTTTTTCGGTAAACATCCAATTATTGATAACTTCTGATAATGAAAATGTGCGAAAATCTAAGAAAGCTTAAGCTTTATTCCAAATTTCTGTGGCAACAATTACTTAATGTTTTCAATGTAGTTATCTGGCAATATTATCAATTTATCATTTAAAACAATCGCATTCGTATTGCGATTTTAAAACTTGTTAAAAATTCAAAGAAAAAACTTTGCCCGTACTTATAAATTTGTTCATATAAATGTGAAAAAAAGACAAAATGTGTTTTAGAAATCGCCAAATAATCGCCAACTTTTTTAATTTCGCCAAAAAAATCGCCATGTCGCCAAATACAAAATAGCATCGCCAATTAGGTTTATGAATCGCCACGATTGGCGAAAAATCGCCACATCTGACAGCCCTGAGTGCATGTACATTTCACATACATATTCGAATTGTATTCTTGTGTAGTCAATCAGGCCTGTCACATAAATTAATTCCGATCGAAAGTGGAAGTGATTTTGTATCTTTCTTCACATAAAACGAAATCACTTGATGGGAATTGATATATGTGACAAGCCTGAATTCATGAATAGTATTTCAAAGGATTATGATATTAGTTCTTCGATAAGTTTAGTACTGTTTTGTTTACTGTTCATTGATGACTTTTATTTCTGAGGAACAAGAGCCCTTATATTAAAGTTGGAAGTATACCAAGGGTACTAATTAGAGTTTTTTTTTCCCGGACTTTTTCGATTCCCGTGCACCGTTGTAGTATGCTTCGGATTCACAATCAGAATCAATTTTTTCTTTTTTATAAACAACGTCTATATCAGTCAAATGTATGTCAAGGTGGATGCGAAAATAGCATCAACCGGAGTGCTTCTTCCAAACCTTTTAATTGCAATAGGTCCATTTGTAATCTTTGGGACAATGTGTTTTTCAAGTTGTATGTTGTAGTATCTTACACGAGTTTCCAAAATGTTATTTTTTTCGGTTTCCCCGCATTCACGGGTATAAACCAACACAAATTGAAATTGAAAATTTGTGTTTATCACCTAATAAACATATCGCTCCTCCATTGCATCATAGTCATATCTCAAAATTTTAAGTAACTTTAGCAAAGTTTTCCTTCATATCTTCTCGTATTATATCTCAAACTGAACCGAAGTTATAGCAAAATATATCTTTAAATCGGTACATTTTTAAAACTTTAATGGCATTTTGCCAAGATCGTTTGTTTTTGTAGATATGACTTTGTTGCAATAAAGGAGCGATATGTTTAGGTATCTCCTATTTTTAGGACTTGTTCATGGACAATGAAACTTTACTGCCTGCATCTTATTTTGAATTAATGTACTTTATTAACTCTTCACTTCACTAAATGTAATAATTATCAACTGTCACACTGCCCATTCTGCTTTTAGTAGATTTATTGCACCAGGAGACATTGATTTAAATACATGTACTCACTTCTTGAAATTGATCTAATCCACAACCCATCCACAGATGCTAATTTTTAGAGAATAGAAAACTAAATTTCAAAGTATAAATAGCTATTTGAGGAATTTTTTATTTCCCGGGATCCCGCAAGAAAAATTTTACATTTACTCTTCGTGTTTTTTTGTACCAGAGCTGCTACGAATACAAAAATTTCCCTACTAAGATATTCCCTAAAATTCCCAAAACATACCATACACTTGTTTGATTATACCTATTACTTTTTTTTAATAAATAAAAGTACGTTTAAAATAGAGAAAATGAATAAAAAACTTTTTTCTAGCAGTCAAAACAAAAAGAAATATGTAACAATATCTGGGGCCTAATTCTGGCAGTCGTGATCGAGTAATTTCTCGATTCGAAAGTAATTTTATCTCAGTCGATACTGAACGAATCTAAATTATTTTTTCAGTATTGTGAAACTCAATTTAATGCTTTACAACACTGAAAAAATAATTTCAATTCGTTCAGTATTGACTGAAATAATTAGATATTAAATTGCTTTCGAATCGAGAAATTACTCGATCACGACTGCCAGAATCAGGCCCCTGCATTGAAATCATAATGTGAAAAAATTTACGTATTTGTGTGATGTTGTTTTTGATCATTTACTATTGCCCACAAACTAAAAATCTTGAATTCATTGTTTCAAGCATAAAAAGTAACAAAGGCAACCCGAAAAACAAATACAACAGAAAGAAAAAAAATAAAATTTTAATCAGTTTAGTCTTGGGCTTAATCGTTCATTTAGGTGACCGGTCATTATCGTTCAGTTAAAAAAATGAACTAGTTCGTTCTTTTCGTGCACTAGGTCTTTTGTGTCAGTCGGTCTTTTGTGTCACCTGTAGTGTTGCCGTTAGGATACGAAAGATACATTTTTCGTATCTTTAGACTACTTCAGGTATCATGTATAATCCTGACATTTTTCGTATCTTTTGAACCGTACTCAAAATGTACAGAAACAAAACATTTGAAAATTTTTAGCCAACTAAAACTTATTAAGACTGATCATCGTAACCGTCTCAATACTAATACAATAGCAGCCAAGGCGCATTGACTAAAAGGTGGTTCAACTCTACAACAACACTGGTTCTGTGGTCGGATTATTAAAAATATTGCTAGTAAAAAAAGGTTAGTTAACATTAAAAATTAATTTGCATACACACTTTGACAAGTCGACCACAAAAAAAAAGCACCATATGTTGACTTGACCCCACCTTCTAGTGAATTCGCCTTGATAGCAGCTTTAATAATGGTGAAAGAAAACATTTAGGGGTTGCAACATACGATCCACCTAAATCGATGATTACTAGTAGCACAGAATACACAGAACTGTAAAAAGTGACGTGTGAAAAAGGCCCAAATCAGTTGCGAGGGCAGCTTTCGAAGAAAGAGACAGAAAGCTTTTTTGGTATTGAAGTGGCAAGGTGTAAAAACAGGCCGCAACAATCAACACAAATGGCGTGATCAAAACAAAAATAACAAAACACAAACCACGTTAAACAAATGCATTAGTTCAGCAAACGTTGTTTTTTGTGCAAAAAAATGTATTTATTAATATTGTTCTGTTTTATAATGTTATTTACTTACTTAAATATTATTAACTTGTGTTGTGGTGAACTTAAAAGTTAATTTTTACAACAGTTTTGCAAATAAATCTTAACTAAATAAATTTGTGTTCATTGTATTCCCAGCGGGAAAATGAGGAATTAATTACATAAATAATTAATAAAATAATGCATTATTTTCGAAAGAATAATAATGCATTTATTGGAATCGGGAAGGTAATTTCATCAGACACAAAAATTATGCATTGATTACCACGTATATTCCCACATTTGCAGAACAAGTAATGTATTGTTTCTGTTAGTAACAATTATTCGTGCTTTTGCTTAACATACATACATACATATTTCCTTAATAAAAATCCGTTATTTTTTTGCTGCTTTATGTCGCCTACTTATAATTTTTATTTTAGTCGCAGTTTGTGTTTGAAAGCGTACGGTCAAAGTTATTTAAAGTACTCTATGTTTTATCTTTTAATAATTTTTAAAATTTTTATCATTAAATGTATAATTACAGATAAATGTGATGAATGCTTAAATTTTATGAAAAAGCTTGATTATAAATTGGATACTTTACTATCAGAAGATTTAAAATTTATTCATCCTTATTATGAATGTATGAATAATATAATTTATTCTAAAGAATGAATTATTTAATTCATTCGCAGGATACATTTAAATAATTTATTACAATCCTAGGACATGGTCTGTGTTAGGAATAATGAATTCTGGAATCAAATATTATACAATATATGTATTACTTTCTCGATTCCTATTAATTCCATTTTCCCGCTGGGTTGCGGCAAAGAATATGATGCAAAGAGAAATGCAAAAGGGCAGCTTTCTTAGAAAGAGATAAAAAAAACGCAAAATCTTCCGTCTCGTGACAGTTCTGTGTATTCTGTGACTAGTAGTGCGAAGTTGTTCTGAGGAAACATCTTTCTTATTTTCAGGAAATTTATATGAACGTTGATATGATCACCTTAGTAATTATAAACGCCTTAACTCGTATATTAATTTTTACAAAAATGTTTGTTTTGATAACATTCAAAGGTAGTTACATATAATTAATTTTAAAGTTTGCTAACTGTTTTTTTAAAAATTACATATGTAACTGATATATATTACTTAAATAAATATAATAATGAATTTATACAAAATTATTTTTCTTACAATATTCATTTAAATATGAAATAAGAATGTTATGTTAATAAATATTAAGCGTTTAAAATGGATTTTCAAATTTTTTTTCAAAACGTATCTTTTCAGGAAAAAGTGTATCTTTTTGGAAACTGAAATGTATCTTTCTCGAAATTTCACTGGCAACACTGGTCACTTGGTCTTTTGTGGCTTTCGTTCAGTCATTCACAATTGATTGAATACGGCAATGTGTTTAAAGCATTGATGTCAAAAATAAAATTTAGTTGTATTTGTGAGTAAAAAAAAGTTACAATTACCCAACTAGCCATTTCTAAAGCGAGATATAACTTAACTGGAAAATTTCGTTAAAAGCTTTTTTATAGATAAAAATATTATATACAACTCGCTCAAAAAAATACAAAATAAAGAGGAAAAATATTAAATATATAGTGATTTTTTCTTTGTCGAAAAAACTGCAGCATAAAAAAAATAATTCATTTATTCATACGAAAATTTAAGCAAACACTTATTCAATATATTTATGTTGTGGCCAGTGCTTTTGAAAAAGTTACCAAATGTAAAAAAATATAACCAAATTTAAAATGCCTTTTATTTATTGAGAAAATCATATATCTAAAATATTAAAAAACTTTTTTCTCTTGTTTGTAAATTTTATTTCAAATTTATTAATCTTATTATTAATAACTCTTTCAAAATTGTTCTATTTGATACATTTTGTGAATCAATGTAAAATATTATGGCGAATACAAACAAATTTGCGTTTCGTAACGCACACTCAACGGGGAAAAGTATAAGACTGACAGTCAAAGGTTTTTTTTTTAATTTAAAATATTAAAATATTTTAAATATGATTTTATGCACTTTCTACTTTAAGTACTACTTACCTTTAGTACTCTTAAAATCAAGAAAAGCTATGCCCATTTAAAAAAAATAATTGAAAATCTCCACCGATCAAAACTTTATATGTTTTTGAACATTTGCGTTTTTAATATAAAAATCACAAATGGCAATATCTTTCTTAGCAAAATACTTAAAAAAATGATTGGTTGCAGTTTTGAAAGGGATTTTTTGTTTTCAATAAAATATAAAAGAATTCCGTTCATTTGTAACAAATAGTGAAAAAATCATAGTACACAATACAAATTATTCGAGCTCGTTAATAATTGTATCAAAATTATTATTTTAGAAAAAGTAACCAAAATGAAAAAATATTCACATCTCCACATTGCAAAAAAATATAACCAATTTTGGTTAGAAATAACTAAAGCCGGCAGCTCTGGTTGTGGCTATATTTAGAACCAATGTTTTGTAACACAAAACACATTGCATGTTGCCAAAAGCATTTAACATGTAGTGGCGCTTGTAGCAAGAGAGATATTTCTTAATATTTTCTTATTTTCAAATTTTAATTTGAAACAGTTGAATCGGAAAAGGGATTTTTTTGTTATGGGAATTAACATTTACGTACATTAATACCACTCTGCGTTTGTTCATGCATTTTTGTCAATGGTAATGCAGTTCTGGGTATTTGGTGTGAAGTTAGTGGTTTATGTTTTATGCTGAATATACCTATATGTATGTATGTATGCTAACACCACTTTTCCAACATTTTGGCATTTCGTGGGGGTATAAAAGGGCTAACTGTAGCAAAACCTGTCCATTTTTCTTTCTTGGACAATTTTAATATTTCTGTTGCGTACAAGGCTAAGGGGCACACTTTAAATTGGTAAGAATATAATTTTTATTTGATTCATAAAACATATTTGTTTGTTAGATATTGGTGGAAAAAAAATATTAAATACATTTTTAATTTGCTATAGTTTCGACTGTTTGCTGCTTAGAGACAGGATTTTGGCTAAGGATACGGAGTTTTTGGGAAGAGCCTTTGGGGTTAAGCCTAGAGGAAAATATTTGCTTTGGATGGTCCTGAAAAGGCCAATATAAAAGAAATAGGACAAAAAGTGCGGTAAAATATAAAGTGAAAAGTGAAAGGATTTATTTTCCAACCAAATAAGTGTGAATTTATTTTAAAAACTTCAGCCTTATAATTAAAATCACATAAAAGAATATACATACAAACATACAGAGTAAAAAAATTCAGCCATGCAAAAAGAAAATAAGGGAACACTTAAATAATAAAATTTGTCTACTTACGAACTAAAATCACCAAAATATTTAATAAAATATAATCTTAATCCTAATATCACAGTGAAATATTGCACAAAATGAAAAACAAGTGTCAGATAAATAAGTAAATCCCGTTTAAATCCGAAAATTTAACATGCATTCATTATTTTGATCATAGAAAATTGAAAGAAAACTTACCTTGAACTTCAAGTGGCACAGTGTTCAATTCCAATTGTTATCTAAAACTCAATCCTTTAATGTATGCGGGAATATAAATTTTTTGCCTTAAATTAAAAATATTTTTTTTATTTCTTTCTTAAATTTGAAATCTTTATTTTTTATTACTTGTGAAACAAATCTAAATTGTGTAGTCAGAACTATATAAGCACGTATATTTTGTAAAAGCAAAAATCACAAAAATAAACACTGAAATATTAAGAAAATAATCTAAAAGAAGTGTCAAAAGAAAAAGTGTAAAAATAATAATAAAGTAATCCAATTGTAAATTTTTATTGAGTAAATAATTTGGTAATAACAATTTAGTGAGATTTACGGCTATACGTTGTTCGGCTGTTAACATTACAGTGGTGTTCAAAAAAATAATAAAAACAAAACTGAATTGGCAGAAAACTGAATTGGCAAATTGGTTTTTTTGTTGTTTTCTTACGAAGACAATAGAATGAAACAATTTGTTTTTTAATTTTGTTTTTTCTTTTTACCCACTTATAACTACAATTCGAGTCGGAAAGAACCCAACCAATTGTAGAGGGATGTAAGAAAAGATAAACTCACTGTTTATTGTTGGTGTTTTGTTTAAGCTTTGATATTGTTACTTACGAGTAAAACTTTGAGTGTTTAAAATTCTTATTCGCTTTAGGGTTTTATTCGTATAATATTTCTAGCTTTTCTAAAATCTTAGGAAAAGGTTTCCTGATGAGCTGGCCTAAGCAACCAGTGAAATGCGCATAGAAGCTAGCTTTCCCTCAACAATAAATTTCAGTGTATTTATCAAATATGGAAAATTGGGAATTTAGCACGTCATACAGAAATCGTATTAATGATAAATTTTGTATTCCCGTAAATAACTTTGATAATATACTCGCATGTGCCCGTGCAGAAAACTGAATTGGCAAATTGGTTTTTTTGTTGTTTTCTTACGAAGACAATAGAATGAAACAATTTGTTTTTTAATTTTGTTTTTTCTTTTTACCCACTTATAACTACAATTCGAGTCGGAAAGAACCCAACCAATTGTAGAGGGATGTAAGAAAAGATAAACTCACTGTTTATTGTTGGTGTTTTGTTTAAGCTTTGATATTGTTACTTACGAGTAAAACTTTGAGTGTTTAAAATTCTTATTCGCTTTAGGGTTTTATTCGTATAATATTTCTAGCTTTTCTAAAATCTTAGGAAAAGGTTTCCTGATGAGCTGGCCTAAGCAACCAGTGAAATGCGCATAGAAGCTAGCTTTCCCTCAACAATAAATTTCAGTGTATTTATCAAATATGGAAAATTGGGAATTTAGCACGTCATACAGAAATCGTATTAATGATAAATTTTGTATTCCCGTAAATAACTTTGATAATATACTCGCATGTGCCCGTGCAGAAAACTGAATTGGCAAATTGGTTTTTTTGTTGTTTTCTTACGAAGACAATAGAATGAAACAATTTGTTTTTTAATTTTGTTTTTTCTTTTTACCCACTTATAACTACAATTCGAGTCGGAAAGAACCCAACCAATTGTAGAGGGATGTAAGAAAAGATAAACTCACTGTTTATTGTTGGTGTTTTGTTTAAGCTTTGATATTGTTACTTACGAGTAAAACTTTGAGTGTTTAAAATTCTTATTCGCTTTAGGGTTTTATTCGTATAATATTTCTAGCTTTTCTAAAATCTTAGGAAAAGGTTTCCTGATGAGCTGGCCTAAGCAACCAGTGAAATGCGCATAGAAGCTAGCTTTCCCTCAACAATAAATTTCAGTGTATTTATCAAATATGGAAAATTGGGAATTTAGCACGTCATACAGAAATCGTATTAATGATAAATTTTGTATTCCCGTAAATAACTTTGATAATATACTCGCATGTGCCCGTGCAGAAAACTGAATTGGCAAATTGGTTTTTTTGTTGTTTTCTTACGAAGACAATAGAATGAAACAATTTGTTTTTTAATTTTGTTTTTTCTTTTTACCCACTTATAACTACAATTCGAGTCGGAAAGAACCCAACCAATTGTAGAGGGATGTAAGAAAAGATAAACTCACTGTTTATTGTTGGTGTTTTGTTTAAGCTTTGATATTGTTACTTACGAGTAAAACTTTGAGTGTTTAAAATTCTTATTCGCTTTAGGGTTTTATTCGTATAATATTTCTAGCTTTTCTAAAATCTTAGGAAAAGGTTTCCTGATGAGCTGGCCTAAGCAACCAGTGAAATGCGCATAGAAGCTAGCTTTCCCTCAACAATAAATTTCAGTGTATTTATCAAATATGGAAAATTGGGAATTTAGCACGTCATACAGAAATCGTATTAATGATAAATTTTGTATTCCCGTAAATAACTTTGATAATATACTCGCATGTGCCCGTGCAGAAAACTGAATTGGCAAATTGGTTTTTTTGTTGTTTTCTTACGAAGACAATAGAATGAAACAATTTGTTTTTTAATTTTGTTTTTTCTTTTTACCCACTTATAACTACAATTCGAGTCGGAAAGAACCCAACCAATTGTAGAGGGATGTAAGAAAAGATAAACTCACTGTTTATTGTTGGTGTTTTGTTTAAGCTTTGATATTGTTACTTACGAGTAAAACTTTGAGTGTTTAAAATTCTTATTCGCTTTAGGGTTTTATTCGTATAATATTTCTAGCTTTTCTAAAATCTTAGGAAAAGGTTTCCTGATGAGCTGGCCTAAGCAACCAGTGAAATGCGCATAGAAGCTAGCTTTCCCTCAACAATAAATTTCAGTGTATTTATCAAATATGGAAAATTGGGAATTTAGCACGTCATACAGAAATCGTATTAATGATAAATTTTGTATTCCCGTAAATAACTTTGATAATATACTCGCATGTGCCCGTGCAGAAAACTGAATTGGCAAATTGTTTTTTTTGTTGTTTTCTTACGAAGACAATAGAATGAAACAATTTGTTTTTTAATTTTGTTTTTTCTTTTTACCCACTTATAACTACAATTCGAGTCGGAAAGAACCCAACCAATTGTAGAGGGATGTAAGAAAAGATAAACTCACTGTTTATTGTTGGTGTCTTGTTTAAGCTTTGATATTGTTACTTACGAGTAAAACTTTGAGTGTTTAAAATTCTTATTCGCTTTAGGGTTTTATTCGTATAATATTTCTAGCTTTTCTAAAATCTTAGGAAAAGGTTTCCTGATGAGCTGGCCTAAGCAACCAGTGAAATGCGCATAGAAGCTAGCTTTCCCTCAACAATAAATTTCAGTGTATTTATCAAATATGGAAAATTGGGAATTTAGCACGTCATACAGAAATCGTATTAATGATAAATTTTGTATTCCCGTAAATAACTTTGATAATATACTCGCATGTGCCCGTGCAGAAAACTGAATTGGCAAATTGGTTTTTTTGTTGTTTTCTTACGAAGACAATAGAATGAAACAATTTGTTTTTTAATTTTGTTTTTTCTTTTTACCCACTTATAACTACAATTCGAGTCGGAAAGAACCCAACCAATTGTAGAGGGATGTAAGAAAAGATAAACTCACTGTTTATTGTTGGTGTTTTGTTTAAGCTTTGATATTGTTACTTACGAGTAAAACTTTGAGTGTTTAAAATTCTTATTCGCTTTAGGGTTTTATTCGTATAATATTTCTAGCTTTTCTAAAATCTTAGGAAAAGGTTTCCTGATGAGCTGGCCTAAGCAACCAGTGAAATGCGCATAGAAGCTAGCTTTCCCTCAACAATAAATTTCAGTGTATTTATCAAATATGGAAAATTGGGAATTTAGCACGTCATACAGAAATCGTATTAATGATAAATTTTGTATTCCCGTAAATAACTTTGATAATATACTCGCATGTGCCCGTGCAGAAAACTGAATTGGCAAATTGGTTTTTTTGTTGTTTTCTTACGAAGACAATAGAATGAAACAATTTGTTTTTTAATTTTGTTTTTTCTTTTTACCCACTTATAACTACAATTCGAGTCGGAAAGAACCCAACCAATTGTAGAGGGATGTAAGAAAAGATAAACTCACTGTTTATTGTTGGTGTTTTGTTTAAGCTTTGATATTGTTACTTACGAGTAAAACTTTGAGTGTTTAAAATTCTTATTCGCTTTAGGGTTTTATTCGTATAATATTTCTAGCTTTTCTAAAATCTTAGGAAAAGGTTTCCTGATGAGCTGGCCTAAGCAACCAGTGAAATGCGCATAGAAGCTAGCTTTCCCACAACAATAAATTTCAGTGTATTTATCAAATATGGAAAATTGGGAATTTAGCACGTCATACAGAAATCGTATTAATGATAAAAGTAATTTTTTTTATTATCAAAATGACCAACATTTTTTTTTGCTTAATTTAATTTCATTTGAGTATAAATTTAAAAAAAAAATAAAAAATAGAAGAATTACAATTTAACTTCAAATGGAAAATATCACCATATATTACTGCTAAAATCCATATGTCACATTTCCTCACAAATACAAGCAAATTTCCGGCTGAAAGATCTTTCAACGATGGAACCCTAACATGTATGTAAGTCATTTTGTTTTTTTTCTATTTCCTAATCCAAATTTGTATGTATGTATCTATCGTTAAAAATTACCAAGTAAAGACTAAATTCAAATAAAATTTACTTTGTTTCGTTCGGTTAATAACATTAATTGCTATAACATTACTCTGTAAAAGGAAAATGTAAAGTAATTGGTAAACGATAAATACATATACAAACTTGGTTTCTAATTAAAGTTTTAAACAAATGGAATTTTCGTATCGAAAATAAAAAACTAATAAATTTGAGTGCAAATACGTCGCGAAAATGTTAAGAAACAGATGTTTTATTAAAGAAAATGCATTTATTTATATAAATATTTAACTGCAGTTCTTCTTCTTTTTATTCCTAAAATACATATTTACAAATCCAGAAAATGAATTTGCCGTAAACTTGCATGAGAATTATTTACCACAATAAATCCGTTTCACCTCAATTGAGCTAGTGCTGTTAAGCGGGTTTTTTTTATTAACATTTTACATAAAAACAAATTGCCTTTATAAAAACGTTAAAATTGAACTAAAGAAATATTTTTTTATTTTGTTAAATAAATTAAACTTAAAAATGGAAAAAACGGGTTTTTAATGTAAATTGTTTTTTTTCCGACTGATTTTGTTTTGTAAAATGCTATTTTTTTTTAATAAAAAAAAAAAAAAATAAAAAAATCTATAAATTTTGGAGATCCGGGATCGAATCCCGCAGATGACCTGATTTGATTAAATTATTTTTTTTTCACTTCTTTTTATTATTTTATTTCGAATTTTACATTTATTTCATTATTTGTTGGTAGCCGAGTTGGATACCTAAATAAAATTTTTGTTTCAGCTTTTTTTTTGTGATTTTTGCTTAATATTATTTTTTCGGTTTCTGACTAATTTTTTTTTGTTTTTAAAAATGAAAAATCATTTTCTATATACCTTGAACTTTTGGATTAAATTGTTTAGTTTAGTTTAGATTCTAAAATTAGTATTTTTAACTAACTTAAGTTAGTGGTAATGTTTTTTTCCCTAATAAATCATTATTAATATGAATTTCTAAATTAAACGGGTTTTGATTTCCGCAAAGCTACTGGTAGAGGTCATTTGATTTGTTTGGGATCGTGAAAGATAGGTTTTAAGAGATTTTCATGATCATGGTTGGGAGGGTTACTAAAGTTGTGTCAACATCAATCACAACAAATACAATAATGAAGGTTATATGATGTACTAACTTCGATTTAGGTGTTCCATGTTTCTTTTCCTGTTAGTAATTTAAGCATGCAAATTAAAATTTGTTTCTCTTTCTTTCTGTGGTCTTTTCTATTTAATTTATTATCGGGACATAGTAGCCACGAATCCACCCATTAGCCGACGAGATAGGAGCCGGATGTTGGAGGCATGCTACTGCTACTTATTGCTCGTAAGAACTAGGGAAAAATTTAGACCGTTACATGCTACATACTTTAAATTGTCTTTACAGCTTCACTCTTTACTTTACAAAAAAAAAACACTTTCACGTTTAGTATTCAACTGAAATTTGACTCAAAGTGTGTGAAGTATTTATATTTATTTTTTGGAAAAAATAGGTAAAAAAAAATAAGCGATACTTGCTTTTCTTTAATAGGAAAATTTGCGTGAACTACTGGTCATAAAATGTGTTTTAAAGAGGGACTTAATTGGTTACTGCCAATAAGCCGACCACAGGTCATCAAATGTTTTGCAAATTTTTTAAATTACCAGGTAATAAATATTTCGCCATATTTATGGAAAATCCGTGTTTTATGACTTGTTTCTGCACGTGTCATTTTAGGCGAAATATTTATTACCTGGTAATTTAAAAAATTTACAAAACATTTTATGACCTGTAGCCTCAGTCGGGTTTGGTGTGCCATTACATGCCACTGCTGCTATTATCCATGGATTTATGGCCGATCTTGTGAAGGCAGGCAGAAGAGCCTCTTAAATGCTCTTCTCCTGTCCAAACAAGGAGTCAAGGCCTATTTTTTTATTGCTGATTCTTAAAGCAAAAATTATGAGGAATCAAAAAAAAAAATAAAAATTTGTCGGAAAATTTAGGAGCTTCTGTGGAAAATCGGAAAATTAATTTTCATGGGAAAATTTAAAGGTAAATTTCTAAGAAAAATTAGGAAAATTTTATTTTTCAATTAAAGCCTGATTCGCTTTAGTATTTTTTTTTTTAAACAACTTTCAATGAGGTCCCTTATGAAGAATTCTTCAATTTTGTCACATGACAGTGGTGTACACCACCACTAAACCAGTCACTATAAAAAAAAAATATGAAGGTACATTATTTTTTGCTGGGCAATCGATTGAGACTATTAGTTTTAAAATCGGAGAGGGGTCGTCCAAAAGGTGATCGCTTTCATATGGAATTGCTCTATTTTTTTTTTTATCAAAATTTCGAAATTTTTGTTTTTTAAAAATTCATTAAAAATAGGGAAATGCAGCTAGTCTTCTAATTTTTTCCAGACATATTATAAACGAAACAAGCCATAAATGATAAAAATCGGTTAGAAACTTTTGAGTTTATTCAGAAAAGTCTAAAATTTTTAATTAATTTAAGAATTTCATAGAACGCAATATTTGTATGTGAGCCCCCCTAAGAAGTGTAGATATGGGGCAAAAATGTCTCGAGAAAATGTTAAGCACAAAAATTAATTGAGGCCGGTCATACATTATATCCCACTAGGAGCGACTCCTGGACATTTATGGAACTTTTTCTTCAATATATTTCTAGTCTACATTGAACATTTTGTATGAGAGCACCCTTAAGGAATGGGGACAGCGAGAAGGTATGTTTGAAATAAATGATTGAGATGAAAAATAAAGTTGGATTGGTCATACATTTGACCCATCTATGGGCATCGAAGGTGCTGCGCTGCCGCAATATTTGTATTGAAGGATAAAGGACGAGTGTAATTCATGAAAATGTTAGGGACAAAAAACTAATTGAGGTTTATGTGGCTTTTGCTTCAATATATTTCTAACCTGTATTAACTATTTTGTATGGGAGCCCCTTAAGGAATGGAGATAGCAGATAGATATGTTAGAAATAAATGATTTAGAAAAATTAAGTAGGGTTGGCCATACATTTGACCATCTAGGGGCATCCAAGGCGCTGCTGGGGCCAAGTTTAAGAATTTCATTTAACCGCAATATGTGAAACACCAGGTGCTCGGCTTGTCTGTTTTTTCAACAAGCACAGTGTAATTGGCACAAAGAACTTTTAAATCAATTTTAAACTCAAATACATAATGCTGTTCAGGTGCGTCCATGATTGCCCATGGGTACCAAATAGGGTACACTTGCAGAAATTTGTTTCTCTAAATTTGTGTGTACTGTATTATATGGTCGGGCTAGACCGACTATACTTTCTTGCTTGTATTATATAATGGTAAGTTTTCGTGAAAATTCGGTTTTTTTGTATAAGTACTTCCTGTGGGGTTGGAGATAGAGGGTTATTTTGTTCTAGTGTTTGTCATCTTTCGAACTGTTTGTCATCTTTCGAACACAAAAATAGTAATGTTTTTAGCAAACTCCACAAAATATGAGAACATTTCATTCCGTTCGGGTTTTTTTAATCCATATGTTCGGTTCGGCTCATTAATGTTTAATGTGGGCCTCGGAAAGACTTAGGGCTCTGACCTTAGGCTCGGATGATGAGCACAAAATAACAGTGATTTCGGCTTATGGTTGAACCATCGACTTCCGTGGTCACAGTCGAAAAAGAGTAAAATGACGAGTTCATCGAAACCCATTGTTCGGTAGGATGCGAAAGAACTGGTCACATCGGAGAGCCGATCGAATGTCGAAAAAGAAAAGTATGGTGTCAGAGTCTCCTTAGACTTTCGAGAAAAGACAGCTAAGAAAGACTCTTCACTTTACGATGGGCGGGATAGGCAGCATCTGCTGAGGAAGCAACGGAAGAGGCTTATAGTGGTGCAGATAAACCTGCATCACTGTGAAGCAGACTCAACCGAATTAGTAACCCACATCATTTAACAACATGGACGTGGCCTTAATCCAAAAGCCATGGATCAACAATAACCGGGTAGTTTGATTAAAGGCCACGGGGTAAACATTGTTCGTCCCCCCACAGATGAGAAGGTACGAACTTGTAGAATGGCAAGAAATATGCTCAAATTTATGTTTACTCATTCTTTCAGTAATGGAGACCTCACGGTTATGACAGGTGAAGCTAGGGACAAAAAGTTCTATGCACTAGCATCGGTATACTTACCATATGGGGCTACCGATCCACCTGGGGAGAAAGTGCGGGAGTTGGTGGATCACTTAAGCAGAAAGGGCTTGAGACTGGTACAAGGTTCTGATGCCAATTCACACAATACCCAATGGGGAATGATACAATTTTAAGATTTAAATCACCTGCTTCGCTTTATTAATCATGTTTATGAATCATGCTGTTTATTGTATTTTCTACAAATTTTGTTAATTAAAGGTCCTTAAACTACAAATCAATTTTTTTTAACTTAAATGCTTGTTTAATAAGACCTTTGGTACCCTGCACACAGTTAGACAGTTAGAATACTTCAGGCGTGGGCCTTAAATAGGATCTATAAATTATTATTTTTTCTTTATAAAAACGGACGTCAGTACTAAAATTTTTTGCGGTTTAGGCCAACATATGTTAAATTATTGATCGACATTCAGTTTTATTTCTAGTCATATAAAACTTAGTTTGGACAACTTTTATTAAATTATGCACCAATCAGCATAAAATTCAGAAAAGTGCATGAAATCTTTATTTGAATCGATAGTACGGTCCATATAATTAAATGTTTGCAGATTATTTCATGCAAATGTTGACCGTCACTATGCCTCAAATGGTTCACCTTCTTAGTCCAATTTTGACATACTCTTTCGAACATTTCGGCCGGTATCTCATGAATAAATGATTCAATGTTGTCTTCCAATGCGTCAATTGAAGCGGGCATGTGTTTATAGACATGAGCTTTAACATAGCCCCACAAAAGAAAGTCTAAAGGCGTTAAATCGCACGATCAAGGCGGCCATTTGACCGGTCCCGAACGTGAAATAAAATGTTCACCGTCTTGTTAAAACCACATGTCATGCAAGTCAAGCTCTTGCATTTTGGGCAAGAAAAAGTTGGATATCATCTCACGGTAGCACTCACCATTCACAGTTACGTTACGATTTGCATCATCTTTGAAGAAGTACGGTCCAATGATGCCACCAGCCCATAAACCGCACCAAACTGTGACTTTTTCTGGATGCATTGGTAGCTCTTGCAATGCTTCTGGCTGATCTTCACTCCAAAATCGACAATTCTGCTTATTAACGTACCCATTGAGCCAAAAATGAGCTACGTCGCTGAACAGAATTTTTCGATAAAAAAGTGGATCGCGTTTTGATAATTAAATTCAATAATTTACAAGCGTTGTTCGTTTGTAAGACGATTTATGGTTAAATTATAGACCAAACTGAAGTATTTGACAGTGAAACAAAACACGAAACGTGCGTCAGCTGTTTAAACCAGTGTTCCCAAAAATATAATAGCTACAAAGTCACCCGATAAGGTAAATTATGGACCGATTACTAAAAATTGCATACTAGTATTTCTGGCTATATAAAGCTAAATTGGTCCAAGTTTTACCACAATATCTATATCCTTTAAATCTGTGCCATATCAAACTTTACTAAAGTAGCATTGTTACGGTTTTAGGCGTACTTAACTGTTTTCCGAGAGTAGATTTTATATGGGGCCAATTGTAAATTATGGGCCGATCCTCACGAAAATTAACAACATATTTTCTAGGCATATAGTCATTTGTGCAAAATCTTACATCAATCCGCGTATTGAACCACCATTTATGTTAGTTTTTATAACAAAATTATAAATACTTTAGAGCGGTGGTTCCACAATTGGATTCATAACTTTTATCCCAATTTTACACCTACATTGTTGTTTACTTTTTAGTTTTTCGAAATCGACTTCGAATGACTCCATGAGCAAGAATATAAATACTTAATGGAGTCTGAGATGAATGATAAAAAAGTTTCACACGGAGTGACCAATTAATTTAGTATACCCCCATTTCCACTAGTGGTGGAGGGTATAAAAAGAGTTATAAAACATGTATCTAAATCCAACTTATTAAATTTTCCGTCTGCCGGTATATGCCATCGTTCACACTTGCAATTGTTGTTCCAGCAATTCTTAAGTTTATTGGTGGGAGAGGTGAGAAGATTGAGAATTGGTTCATGTATTCTGCATTTCTTTTTGTTTTGTTATTCTCACACGTTTCAACTTGAAGTTAGCTGTAGGTTTATTTGTATTTATAAAGGGTGGTTAAATTTTAAGGGCCGATGTTGATTTTGAATAAAACACAAATTATTTAGGAAATTGTTGTAATTTATTTTTATTACATTAGCCAAATGGCCGCCATGATTTCGGCGGCACACCTCCATCCGATGGCCCAAATTTTCGATGTCGCTGAGGCATAATTGAGATTCTATGCCATTAATGTGCAGAATTTTCTCATCCTTTAGCTGTTGAATTGAAAGACGTCAAACGGT